>JAWDJE010000004.1:7505000-9905000 GCA_035047345.1 Bradypodion ventrale
CACCTAATGTTACCAGTGCCAAACAGAACTCTGTGATTCCTCTGGGAAAAGAAGGTGAGACAGTGGACAAGGGAGAAAGTAGACATAGGGAAGAGTTAAACCAGGTGTGCCCAAACTACACGTGGTTCAGTGGGTTGGTCATACGGTTCCTCAAAGCAGAAGTAAAACGTGCCTTGCAATCTGTTTTGCAACACAATGAGATAGATTTTAGGCTGCCATTTTCTCTACTTATCCAGGGGTGCCCAAACTACAGCCTGTGGGCCGGATCTGCGTTTTACTTCCACTTCCGGGAGCAATTAGAGTTGTGTGGGGTAGATGAATTGGCATCAGGGGCCAGATCTGGCCCATGGGTTTTAGTTTGAGTTAAACAGACCTCCCTCCATGGCTGTTTTTCTCTTCATTACAGGCTCAGGGGCTACTTTAAAAACTGATGGAGATAAAAGGTGTATGTGGCCCTACGAAAGGGATGGCAAGGCAGCCCGGATCACGAGAGAAGCATTGTCACCGCTTTGTCTGCAGAGGGACATCATGATGATGGGATGGAAAGTGAGGGCAGAGGGAAGGAAAAAGTGAAGCGGGGTGTGGGTGGTGTGGGGGGGAGAGGGAATCGGTGCAAAACAACCGGAAGAAGGAAACTGGATGGGAGCGTCATGTAAAAATAGCGGCAATGAGAGGCGGCAGCAGAAAAAGGACATTTCCTCCCTAGGCAGCCATCTGGGGGTTGGGGAGGTGGGTGGGGAGGTTCCTCAGGAAGGCCCAGGAAAGCATTCAAGGCCTCTGTGTGTGTGTGTCCACCTGGTTTTGTAGAGCTCTTGGAAAACACCACTGCTGAGTCTAGACTCCACATCTGGAATTTTACCCTTGTTTAAAAAAAAGTATAATTTGGGTTGCCTGTTTTCTACCCATTCCCCAACTCTGCTATATTCGAAAGATGAAGACTTGCACCAGGATAGGGTATCTTCTAATCCAGAGTTTTTCAACCTTGGTGGCCCCAAATGTTCTTGGACTTCATTTACCAGAAGCCCAAGTCAGAGCACACCTGCTGATCAGGGCTACTGGGAATTGAAGTCCAAGAACATCTGGGGACCCAAGGTTGGGAAACCTTGTCCTATTGCAACCTGGTGACCTCTGGACTACAACCCCCATCGTTCCCAGTTTGCATGGCTTATCTTACCTGTTAAACTACACGACAATATGGAATGGCCTAAGCTAGCAGGTGTGTCTCTCGCCTGAGTCCCTGAATGGCAAACAGGTATCCAGATGACCATCCAAGGAGCGAAGGTTATCCTTTCCATGGAGTTAATTGTGTGCAGAAATTGTGGCGCCAGCCACAGTTTTGGCACCCAGCTGAAAAACTTTTTCCCATTTCCCTGCTCTCTTAAAACTCTGGCTGAACCGATTTTCTTCTGCTGCGGTGGCTTTTATATTATTTTTACGGTTCTGCTCTTGTTCGCCACTTTATTGCTTTTCCTTGCTTTTATTGATCCGAAGGATTTTCTGCCACATCCTACAGTACTATTTCCTGCAGCAATGTATTTTTAGCCAAGGTGTAAACCACTGTGTGATCTCAAAAAAGAAAAGAAAAATCTACTGCAGAACTGGTATATAAATTTCCAAATAAATGACACCAACGTCCGGCCTGAGATTGTAGTCTGCTCCCCTGACTTACAAACATATGGCACTGCAGCTATAGCAAGGAGGATGCTGGTTTTTGTTTAATGCCAGACAGAAGCAGTGCCCATGCGCCCCTGCACTCCCACTCCTGGCTCTGGACTGCAAAGAGGAATTCCATTCAGGATGGGGTGGGGTGGGAGAGAGAAGGCAGGCAGGCAGGTGTGTGAATTGCAAAGGAGAGGAAAGGCAGAGAGGATCCCCTGGGCTGGGACTGAAAAAAGAAATCTATGGCATTTTGCAATTTAACGTTTCCCAAACTATGTTCCATGGAAACACCGGTGGATTTTAATTCCCAGAAGCCTAAGTCAGTACATTGGCTGATCAGTGCTTTGGGGAATTGTCTTAGGCTTTCTGGGAATTGAAGTCCAAGAACTAATGACAGGGAAACCATAAAGTTTCCAAGGGGGCCTTGTCACCCCATTCCTACTCACTCAGCATCTTAACCATAAATCATCGCAAATCAGAAGATGGAGAAAGGAGCTCATTGGACAAGGAACAACATTAAAGGAAGATATGGCTGAGGAACTCAGCCTCCCCTACATCACTTGGAGGGCCCTGAATAGGCTGAAGTTTGGAATCCCTAAATGCAAGACCATCGTGCTCAAGTGAGGGTACAGAATCTGGCTCATTTACTGGTCTACTGATTGCTACCAGGAACATGTACTGATGAAGGTTTACTTTTGGCCTACAGTCAGTGAATAAATGCCTTATTAAAATAAAATATGTCCTTGAGAGGCACAGAGAGGGAAGAGGTCAGTTCTTCTACACCTAGTTATTTAACCTTCTGAAAGGGAAGCTGAGGCACGGAAGAAAGTGAAGTAAAAGAAGGAAGCATACTCCAGGAAGTTGGGCTATATCAGTGATGGCGAACCTTGGCACTCTAGCTGTTCTTGGACTTCAATTACCAGACGCCCAAGTCAGCACCCCTGCTGATCAGGGCTTCTGAGCATCGAAGTCGAAGGACAGCTGGAGTGCTCAGGTTACTCATCACTGGGCTAGATGTACTTACCTATGTTGCCCCCTAGTGGTACATTATAATATAGATTTAGTTGTGGTTGATCGAGATAATTTCAGATTGCCTTATATGGATGTGAAAGATGGACAGTAAAGAAAACTGACAAGGGAAAAAAGTGATTCCTTTGAAATATGGTGCTGGAGGAGAGCATTTCAGGTACCCTGGACCGCCAGAAAGACCAACAAGTGGGTCCTATAGTAAATCAAGCCTGAACTGTCTCTGGAGAAAAAAAATGATAAAGCTGTCCTACTATGGGCGCATCACAAGAAATCAAGATTGCTTAGACAATACAATAATGCTAGGAGTCAGTGGGAAAGGGGGAAGACCAAACATGAGATGGATTGACTCTATGATGAAACCCACGGGCTTGTGTTTTCAAGAGCTGGGCAATATACCTCTATCTGAAACAGTACCTTTTTTGGACCAGAACTCTTGCTTAGAGCTGAGCTTATGAGGAGAATGAGCAGAACCTTCAAAAAAAAAATAGACTTGAGGGGAATATTCCAAGCCGGACAAGATACATTTTTGGACAGCAGTTCCTCATAAGACTGAATTCTTCATATGGATCTGAAGAGAATGATCAGAGGCTTAGAAAGGGTACATTTCCTCATAAGGCGGAATGTATGAAAGCAATAAGCAGAACCCAGAAATTAGAGAGATACAATTTTGTGATTTTGGAATGCAGCCCTCAGAATTCACCAAGAGCATGGTAAGGTTTCCTGAGGAGAACTGGGAACTGTAGCCCAAAAACTCTAATCAGCATGGAGATTGCTCATTCATAAGGTCCCCATGAGTTGGAGATGACTTGACAACACATAACAGCAACAACAGTGTTGTGTTGCTCTCAATAGGTCACCTTCAGGTTTTCCAAAGGTGTTGGGAAATAAATGTTTTTTCAGGCAAAGAAGGTACTCTACCAATGGAGGATACTGTTGTGATCCAGCCCTTTGGATGAGGAGGCACTTCCTATGCCCAGCCCAGTTCTGCCTCACCGGCCTGTATCTGAGCCTGAACCCCAGCCTGCAGCTGAACCTGAGGATGTCTTGAACCAGGAACCTCAGCCTGCTTCTAGTCCAACTCTGACTCCTCAGGCAAATGACCTGTCAGATCAGAGATCTGACTCTGTTAGCAATCAGCCCTTAGCCAAAGAACGGTGTCGAAAAGATCTGCAGCTGAGACGTGAAAAAGCCAGAGCTCATTATCAGAGGAGGCTCCCAGCTGATACCAATTAGCTGGGAGACTTCTTAAGCAAGCTTGTCTCACCAGACAAGCATCAGTACAATTTTCCTCAGTGCAAAGACCGACACCCTGCTTGACTTCGGATACCTCTTGTGATTGCCTGTCATGACCCTGACTTCTCTGCCAACCCTGACATGACAACATCCCCAGAGATCCTTTGGACTAGACGCTCACTTGAACTACCGGTAACCAGACCTCGGTTTGCTCTTTGGACTTTGCTATTTGGATTCTCCTTGAACAGACTGCTGCCAGAACTCTCTGTGTAGTGCCGTTGTGCAACGACCCTACCCGCTGGGGTAGGTCAGCACAGATACACCAGCAACTGCCACCTGACAATAAGTGTACATCTGAGGTGCCAACTACTTTTATATCACACAACAATATTTAGGAAAGTGACTTTTAAACAGTAATTCATACTTGTTATATGTTTTCAAAGCAATCCATTGATATTGGTTTACAATGTTCATTGCCTTCTCTTTGTTTTTAGTGAAGCCATCCCCATGTTTTGTTGAGTTGGTGAGAATGGCAAAAAACTTGGGGCAAAACCCCAATAGGTTTGAGCAGTTACTGCATACCTGTCAAGTATCCCGGATTGGCTGGGATTTCCCGTATTTCCGTGCCAATTTTCTTCCTTTCCCGCCCGGAGCTGCCGCTACCCCATAATTTGGCAGTGGGAGGAAAGGAGTTACTGCAAATCCCTTCTGCGCAGGTCGTTTCTACGCATGCATAGAAGCCTTCTATGCATGTGTAGAACCCTTCTACGCATGCATAGAACCCTTCTACGCATGCATAGAAGGCTTCTGTGTAGAAGGGGATGCATAGAAGCCTTCTACGCATGCGTAAAAGCCTTCTATGCATGCATGGAAATGACCTGCGCAGAACATTTCTGCGCAGGTCGCTTCTACGCATGTGTAGAAGGCTTTTACGCATGTGTAGAATGGACCTGCGTAGAAACGTTCTGCGCAGGTCCCGTAATCTCCGGAGCTGCACTTGACAGGTAGGAGTTACTGTGGTAAATTCATTACAAAATGTGGCTTATTACACACAAAAGTAATAAAAGATAGAACTTCATTCTCACTCATCTTGCTTTGGACTCACAGCGTTGGCTTTGACCACAAGAGTAATTTGTTATAGGTAATGGCATAACTTCCTTTCAAACTCACCTGCGTCAAACTCTGTTGCCATGCAGCTTCTTGAGGTACTCTAGTCCAACATGGCTTCCCCTCTTCACATAAATAAACTGCCTCCGGTCTGCTTTGAGAAGAGACAGGCTGTTTTTGAAAACTAGGAGTCAGCCCAGGGGGTTCTTTTGTTAAGCTCGGGATAAGATTTTATTCTGACAATTAACAAAACAAACACGGGCTGCCGAGATCTGTTTGTGATTATTTGCCTTAACGATTCCCCAGCCAGCCTTGCTCATGTCGGGCATTCTCTCAGGCGTGGCAGGGTGCCAACGGCCAGGGGACGGACTTCTTTACAACCTGTTCCAGAATGTCTTTTGTCCTTTCTTTCACTGGTGGCTTCTGGTTCCATGTGGAGAACCAGGAAGCAAAATGTCTCAGATCTCCCGCAGCACAGCAATGGGCGTCAATGTGTCGTTGGACTCGTCTCTGGAGGGCCTCCCAAGTGTGGGAAAGAAGCAAATTGCCTTTCCATGGTCTCATGTCTATTGCCAGAGGATGGTTATAAAGTTAAATCAGAGATGACCGAAACTCATAAATTCTTCATCGTGTCCCGATCAAACCCCGGATTGTCAAAAAGAAGCCACTTTGTTGGCTTTGTCATTGCTCAAATCCAAGTCCTCTCGGTGCAAGTCTCTGGCAGCAATTGGCAGACCAGTAAATGAGCTGGATTTGTAAGTCAAAATAAGGGACAACAGATCTTTAAGCCATATGCTCTGTGACAGTGGAGCATCTGTTCCCCGATAAACTCAGGAGACTAGTTGTTATTGTTTGGTGTCATCAAGCTATCTAATTGGGGGGGGGGGGTATTCTTTTTCCATGTCTAGGCCAGATGTGACACTGCCAAAATGAAGGCATCTTTTGGTGAGTTCATTCCGCAGTTCCTATCACCTGACTCAGTGTGAGAAAGTTTAGCTGGCAACAGAAGGTTGCCATTACCAGGGTACGCCTAATTGTGGTTCAAGAATACCACAATCTTTGAGGTAGCTCTTTCTGTGTACTCCAACACTATGAATGAGAGATCTCAAAGTTGTGTTATCCTCATCAGCCCTGCTCAGCTCTTACAAACTCAATCTCAAACTCAATTTCCTCATGGAGTCAATCCATCTCATGTTGGGTCTTCCTCTTTTCCTGCTACTTTCAGACTTCTTCAGCATTATGGTCTTTTCCAGATAATTATGCCTTCTCATGATGTATCCAAAGTTGGTCAGGTATGGTTGCAAATGCCAGCTGTGGGATGCTTAGAGCTGTAACCAAAAAGCTCATCTTTCTAAACTTTTGTTTCTCATGATGCTGAGCTTACAAGTATTACTAAATGTCTTTCTTTTTCTTTCTTGTTGGCCTGGGCAATATCCCATCGGTTCTGCAAGCTTTTGGGAGCTGCCACTGAGAAGGTCCTGTTTTATGTCCCCATCAAAGTACCTTTGATGGTAATGAGACTGAGAAGAGGGCTTCCTCTGAAGATGTTAAGGACCAAGAAGACTCATATGGGGAGATACGGTCCTTTAGAGAGACTGTACCCAAGTCTTATAGGGCATCTCCTTCTCCTCCTTTCTTCAACAAAACTCACTTAGAAGATTGATTTCTTCCAGTAGCATTGCCTTACAAAGATTCTCCTTATTACATATCAGGATCATATTACTAATGAGGAAGTACAGTATTACAAAGATGTGCTTCCCGAAGACTTTTTGAGTTGACAACAGAATGAAGAATAAACTTTGCTGGGTATGTGCTCTGCATGGGTAAACAACACCTTGCCAAGATTGTGCTTAACTGGACACCATCAGGTGGATGGAGGAAGAGAGGAAGACTAAAGAAGACCAGGAAATGAACTTTCCAGGATGACCTAAGAAGCATCAACCTTGAGTGGAAAGATGTGGAAACTGTGCCCACAGATCGAACATTACGGAAGACACTTGTAGCCCAATTTGCTTGGCACAGGATGTAGAGAAAGAGAGAATGCACAGGATGGACCAGGGAGGAGAAAATAGGTTTTAACATATGGTGACTACATGCAGAACACTTGTAAGATTCTGGGGATTAATTGAATACAGGTTATTCCTGTATCCAAAGGACTTCACAGTACGATGCATTTCAGGGTTTATTTTACTAAATATCTTTGGGCCTGTGGATAAGTGAAACCACAGACAGTGAACCCTTGGATAAACAGGGTGTGACAGTTCAGAAACCAACTAGCAGTGCTCTTCTTTCTTAAGCTGCTTTGGATGGTGCTCTATCTGTCACACAGAAAAAGGAACAGAGAGCTTTGTTTCACAGAAGAGTTGGATTATGACTACCACTAAGAAAGATACTCCACCACCACCACTACAACCCGGCATCCCAAATCTCAGTCCAACACTCTAATCAATACACAACAGGGCCTTTTCTAATACCATAGTAGCTCACAACAGATTGACTAAGGGGTTCTGGAATTTGTGCAAACAAATGACATTTCCAAGTTCTGATTTTGACCATGCTTTTTAAGAGGCCGCAGGAAAGGTTGTTTCTGATGCACACAAGGCAGAATATGAACCAATACCAGCTCTCTATAAGGCACAGAGGGAGGGAACTGAGGCCGAAAAGGGCACTTCCAACTGCCACGCACAATCTGGTTCTTCAGCATAAATGCTTACTTGCGTGCCGATTCTCCATCCAGCAAAACCTGACTGGCCTTTGACAGTTGGCAGTAGAGAAATTGGACTATTGTTGCATTTTTATCAAATAAAGCATTTAAGACTTGGGGGAATGCATTGGTCTTACCTATTCTTTTGCATGTTGCCTACTTTGTCTTAACCAAGTCTTGGAAAAGTCATGAATGGTTGCTGGAAGTTGCTCAAAGCCAAACTATTCAGAGCTGCAGTAGCCCTGTGAATGATTTCAAAGGTTTTTGTTTGTTTTATTTTTGGAAAAACAGGAGAACAAAGTCTCTCCTTGTGCTTATTACTGATTATATAATCAACTAGCTTGGTACCCAGCTTTGCCCGGGGTGGCCCCTCCTGCACTCTTGCCACCAGCCCCGTCCGCCCTGGTGCCCAATGGGTGAGGTGAGTTTATACAAGCCTGCTATGTTTCGGAGACTGTGAGATGGGCTCCTCGCATTGCCTTCCCCAGATGGCAGTGGCAGGCAGGCATGCCCGCATGCTGACTATCTGTTGGAGAAGGCACGTTGGATGAACCTGCTGGCCGCCTCCGGAGCGCACCGGCCAAAGGGGCACTGCCGTCGGCTGCGCTGTCCCTTACAGGGTGGAGGCCTGTTTACCCAGTCCACATACCTGATAACAGTGGGTTAGGCTGTGCCGCTGGCTTGGCACCCTGGTCTCCCGGCGAGGCCTCCTAGGCAAGGCCCGTGGCCCCTGACTCCCCTCTTGGGCCATCTGCGGCAGGGGGCATCCTGGTCTTGCCCGGTCAGGCATCTGCGCTGGTGTTGCCGAGGGCCCTCGTTGTTATGGCACGGTGCCTGGCCTGGCAAGGCCTCAGGCCGTCCTCGCCAGGGGGCTGGCCGCCGCTGCCGCTGCTGCTGCCCATTCTTGTGGCGCGGCCTCCACTGCCTCTGGTGGCCCTACCTTGCCCAATGCCACCTTTTCTTGCAGTCCCTCCACCGACGACTCCCTGGCTCCGCGGCCACCGCAGCCATGTGGAACATTTCTGGCGTCCTGTCCTTGGCGTGAGCCAACAACTCTGCACACATCCAGACATTGGCACTGGGCATGAGTAGCCACTGAAGGACTCTGCATGTGCCCAGTTCCCTTACTGTGTGCATGTGCAGACCATTTTTCCTGATTTTGTGGGGCTTGCACCCCACAGCCGGCCCCAGGACCCTGACGCAGACACTGCCATATGGCCAAGGTAAGTGCATGCCAAATTTCAGGGGGATCAGTCCAAGGGTGTGGGAGCACATACAGGACACACAAACAAACACCTCTGTTTTATATATATAGGTGAAGAATGACCCCTCCGGTTGGACTGTAAAAGACATAACTCTTTCCTCTCTGTTATACATACTGGATGTGTTGGTAAGTTCATTAAATCCTTGCCTCTCATGGGAGAGATCAGACAAGGGGTACAGTGTCCTTTAACCCTATGAAATGTTTCAAAGGTTTGTTTGTTTGCTTGCTTGCTTGTTCCTTCTGGCTTTCAAACATGCTTGACATATGCCCATGTTTTGCAGTGAACTACAGTCTTTTTGTGCCACTGTTCAACAACAAGAAGCAAATGTGATGAAACACTTTGATGTATTGGGGTGGGAGGCTTTGATTTCCTATAGCACTTTGCTGTGGTGTCCTGGCGGATGTGTTCTGTTTGAGGCTGTGACGACATGCTTCACGCATGTCCCTAGCGGGTGTCAACATCTGTGTTCAAGTACACCCTCTTTACAAACTGGTTTTCATTCATGCTTCTGGCGTACCCAGCTGTTTTACCCAACTCAACCATGGGAGCCTTGCCACAGCTGAGCCCTGTTATGCCTAGTCTACTCATCCATCTCCAGTCCAAGTCCACTTTTATTCTCTTTTCTTGGCCTTCTTCTTCATTTATATGCTTGCACCATATAGTGCAATGCTTCTCAATTGGAAGGACTGGTCGGGTCTACTCTGTTGTCTGGGAGATACCAAAGGGTGCTTGTAATGCTTCCCACTTTCAGCTCATTTACTAGTCTGCCGATTACTGCCAGAAACATGCACTGATGTGGATTTAAGTTTGGTCAATGAGAAAGCCAAGAAAGTGGCTTCATTTTGGCAGTCCAGGGTTTGATTAGGACACGAAAGAAAACGAATGCTTCCCACTCTTCAGGAAGGCTCCTTCTATTTTCCCTTCTCCTTGGGCTTGACTGCACGTGTCATTATGCCAACATGTTGGGAAAACAGCGTGACAACCATGAGCTGCCCTGGGCACATGGTTCTGGCATCATGGCACGTTCTAGATATGTTTACTTTTCTTGACATCATGATGACATGCTGGAAAGGGGACATGGTGTTATTATGAGCAATTGCAACCTCCATCGTCCTGCATCGACATAAATAAAGCAAGTGTGTCTTGTGTCTGGGACTCCCTGGTAGCCGTAGGAATGGCATCACCCTCTTCTAAGCAGCACTGCTTGAATACCAAAGCCAAAGTTAGTATGAGGAACAATATCATCAGGAAGTTGGCAAACTATACATGGGGAGCTCAACCATCTGTTGTGTTCTATGACTGTACCTTTTACAATGTATCCATTCACGTGTATCCAATGTAACCATGCTTGTGTAACATTATAACCAGCAGCTGCTTAACTGTAGCCCTTGCAATAGGACGCGAGCTAATGACCACCTGGTGGCAATAGCGAGCGTTCAAGCTCTCCTGGCCCAGACTCACCAGCAAACAACAGCGCGGGGAGATTCCTGCCATCACCTACACCTGGACAAGAAGGGCGTGACCGTCCATGACGTCACGCGGACAGTAACCAATAGACTGTCGAGGAGCCACATTCAAATGTATAGCCACTGTATATATTGAGCTACCCATCCGCCATTACCTCATGTTCCCCCTGGATCATCATGCAATAAACCTGTGTTAAGCCAACCTTTCGGCTGTTCGTTGTCTTTGGTCCCATACACTAAACCATCCATGCTGCATACATCAGCTTTGGTCCTGAGCATCTCTGTGGCAAAGTATGCTGCTTCAGTATGGAGTGCATCCACACACAGAAAACAAGTTAATGAAGCCATGCGTATAGTGACAGAATGCCTCAAACCTACATCTGTTGAGAAATATTAACCTCTTTTTGGTATTGCTCCACGTAAGATCAGGAGAGAAGTAGCAGTGGACACCGAGAGAACTAAGCAAGAGAAGGACCCTCAACATCCTCTGAACGGAGATGAGCTTTAAGAACACCAGCTGACATCCAGAAAGAGCTTTATGGCAAGAACAAACATATTGAGGGTACATACCTGCTCATACCTGTCAAGTTGCCAATGTCCAAATACGGGAAGGTTTCCGGGTGCCGGCATTAGCGCATGCGCGCCACTGCCTCTGACATCATAGGCAGTGTCATGCATGCACAGTAATCCCTGCATGCATGCACAGTAACCCCTGCGTGCATGCGCAGAAACCCATTTGGCCAGGAAATGGGTTACTGCACATGCGTGCCCATCAGAGGCAGCAGCGCACATGCACAGCAACCCATTTCCTGGCCATTCAAATACGGGATGACGGCGGGAAGGAGCATGACGGGGCAGTGAATTATGGGAAATTCCAGCCAAAATGGGATACTTGACAGGTATGGGGCTACTGGCAGACCACAGCACACTGTGTGAATGCCAAGAGATACAGAATCCGGCTCATTGACTGGTCTGACAATTACTACCAGAAACATGTACCGATGAAGAGTTAATTTTGGCTAACGACAAAGCCAAGAAAGTGGCTTTATTTTGGCAATCCAAAGTTTGATCTGGATACAAAGGAAGAACTGGGTATGTGGATAGATGGAGGATTTTTGGCAGCCTGGATGAAGAGAAGAAGAACCCCTTTCATGTGCCTAGTACACAGTTGTGGCAGATATCACACAAAAACTGGAAGGCCAAAGAAGGACGGAAGGTGAAAACTAAGACTACTGTGGACAGGTGATACCTTGCAGTAGGAACTGATGAGGGGGAAGTTAGCATTGTTTGAGAAGCAGCATAATGGCTAGTATCTCCTTTCCCTCATTGCCCCATGTGTTGAGCTGGAAGAAAGAGATGGGTGATAATGCTGATATAAGACCTAGGGCTTTCTATTTGTTATGACCAGAATGGGTCAGTAGGAGGTCTGGTATGCCATTTGGTGCAGTCCTTGCATCCAACCTCTGAAGATCCTGTTTGGCCCACAAGAACTTGCTGTCAGTTTGCCAATATCACGAAGTGGCATAAGAAGGCCACTTTAGGATGCTGACAAATTACCGTATTTATTCGAGTATAACGCGCAAAATTTTGTACCCAAAAAAAGGCTCAAAGTTGGGGTGCGCGTTATACACGAGGACTGGGCCGCGCGACTCAAGAAGCCGGCGCCGGGTAGGCTCGGAGCACGCCGCGGCCCTCCGCCCAGGCGCCCAGGTCCCGCTGCCGCCGCTGCTCACCTCCACGCACCGCCATCGCCGCTCACCTCCGAGCGCCGCCATTGCCGCCGCCATCGCCTTGCCTCTTCCCGGGCCCTCGCCATTCGGCCCGGGAATGGGAGGCAGAGTCTCCCCGCCCTCCGACCTCTGCTTGCCGGCCAGGGCTCCAAAGGAGACTCCGCCCGAGCGCCGCCATCGCCTTGCCTCTTCCCGGGCCCTCGCCATTCGGCCCGGGAATGGGAGGCAGAGTCTCCCCGCCCTCCGAGCCCTGCCTGCCGGCCAGGGCTCCGGCGGCGTCTCCTTGAGTCGCGCGGGCCGGGTAGGGTGCGTGGAGGTGAGCGGCGGCGGCAGCGGGACCTGGGCGCCTGGGAGGGGGGCCGCGGCGTGCTCCGAGCCTACCCGGGCCGCGCGACTCAAGAAGCCGGCGCCGGGTAGGCTCGGGGCCTGGGCGGAGGGCCGCGGCGTGCTCCGAGCCTACCCGGGCCGCGCGACTCAAGAAGCCGGCGCCGGGTAGGCTCGGGGCCTGGGCGGAGGGCCGCGGCGTGCTCCGAGCCTACCCGGCGCCGGCTTCTTGAGTCGCGCGGCCCGGGTAGGCCCGGAGCACGCCGCGGCCCTCACCCGGAGGGTTCCCTTTCCGACCCGGCGGGTGCGTGGAGGTGAGCGGCGGCGGCAGCGGGACCTGGGCGCCTGGGCGGAGGGCCGCGGCGTGCTCCGAGCCTACCCGGGCCGCGCGACTCAAGAAGCCGGCGCCGGGTAGGCTCGGGGCCTGGGCGGAGGGCCGCGGCGTGCTCCGAGCCTACCCGGCGCCGGCTTCTTGAGTCGCGCGGCCCGGGTAGGCCCGGAGCACGCCGCGGCCCTCACCCGGAGGGTTCCCTTTCCGACCCGGCGGGTGCGTGGAGGTGAGCGGCGGCGGCAGCGGGACCTGGGCGCCTGGGAGGGGGGCCGCGGCGTGCTCCGAGCCTACCCGGCGCCGGCTTCTTGAGGTGAGCGGCGGCGGCAGCGGGACCTGTGAAAAAAATTTTATACCGAGATTTCATAGAAAATTAGGGGTGCGCGTTATACACGAGTGCGCGTTATACTCGAATAAATACGGTAAACGCTTCCTTGGCTCTGTGCAGTGGCTGAGAAAATGAGAAACAAAAATAAAATAAAATAAAGTGTGTATTGGAGCAGAGAATAAACACAGGTAAAGGTTGCCCTCTTGCTTGAAAGCCAGTTGTATCGAAAGCCAGTGCTCACCTCTGTGAATAATTTCGTGTCAGAGATTACTCTGGGTTGAAAAGATTTTTTTCTGGAGAAACTCCACTCAGGGAACGCCCAAATGAGGCTCCTTTCATGACCCCATGCAACTCTCGGGTACTGAAACCCGACCTTCCAGGCTCAGCGTCTTAACCACTAAGCCATCGGCGGAGCCAGCGCTGTCTGCATCTGCAAATGTTTCCGTAGACATGTGGCAGGCACGACTAGACACCGGAGTGCACACAACAATGTTTACCTTCCCACTGAAGAGGTACCTATTTATCTACTTGCAATTTCTTGCTTTCAAACTGCTAGGATGGCAGGAGTTGGGACAGAGACGGGCGCTCATTCCATCATGCAGCACTCGAGACTTTAATTGCTGACCTGCCGACCTTCCAGTCATCAAGTTCGGCGTCTTAACCACTAAGCCACCGCAGTCCCTCTCTTTAGGATACTGACAAATTAAACACTTCCTTGGCTCTGCGGAGGGGCTGAGGAAATGAGAAACAAACCAAAAAAATCAAGTATGTGCTAGAGCAGTGAAGAAGCACAACATCACTTTAAAACAGGGGTTCCCAACCTTTTTAAGACAGGGGCCGGGTCATACACTCTCAGTCAGCTTCAAGAGCTGGATGGCCATTTTGCACTGCCTGCATGATGGGGGTGGACATTTTGTCCCAACAGCTTCAAAGAGAGTGGCCATTTTTTCTTGAATGCCCTTGGAGGGGTGGGGGTGGGTGCGGATTCCCCATGCCCAGTTGGCATGGAACGGCCCTCGCAGAGGCCACATCAGTCGAGAAAGCTCCTGGCCCGGGGTGGATTAATAATAAGGGTTGATTCACCCACAATCTGACCTGACTCGCGGTCCTGCTGACAGAAGCAGATCACTAACCTCCGTTACCTATTAGGCAATTACTGACTCACAGAAGAGCCTAATCTTTGGTGCAAATAGAAGCCATATTGACTCTGGTGTAAGCCTCGAACAATGGTTTTCCTCTGTCAGTGTTTGCCTTAGTTAATTAACTTCCCCAAGTTGTTGTTGTTCAGTCGCACAGTCGATTCCGACCCTTTGCGACCCTATAGACCATTTTTCTCCAGGCGCCTCTGTCCTCCACCATCCCCCTCAGCACTCCCAGTTCTGTACCCATTGTGTCTACAATCCCATCTAGCCATCTCATCTTTGGCCTCCCCCTTCTTCTTTTGCCCTCCACCTTTCCCAACATCAAGGCCTTTTCAAGCGAATCCTCCCTTCTCATTTGATGCCCAAAGTACTTCAGCTTCGTCTTTACTATTAGACCTTCCAATGAGCAGTCAGGGTTGATTTCTTCTAAGATTGACCTATTTGTTCTCCTCGCTGTCCAGGGTACCCTCAAAACTCTCCTCCAACACCACATTTCAAAGGCATCTATTCTTCTGCGCTCAGCCTTCCTAATGGTCCAGCTCTCACACCCATACATTACCACTGGGAATACCATTGCTTTGACTATTCTAATTTTTGTTTGCAATGTGATATCTCTGCTTTTCACTATGTTCCCCAGGTTTCTCATGGCTTGTCTCCCAAGAATCAGTCGCCTTTTTATTTCATGGCTGCAATCCCCATCTGCAGTGATCTTTGATCCAAGGAATGTAAAATCTGTCACTGCTTCTACTTCTTCCCCATCTATTTTCCAGGAACTGATGGGGCCTGTTGCCATTATCTTGGTTTTCTTGATATTGAGTCTCAGGCCAGCTTTTTCACTCTCCTCCTTCAATCCAATCAAGAGGCTCCTTAGATCTTCCTCACTTTCTGCCATTAGGGTGGTATCGTCTGCATATCTCAGATTGTTGATGTTTCTCCCAGCAATTTTAATCCCATATTGTGATTCCTCCATCCCTGCATTGCGCATTATGTGCTCTGTGTATAGATTGAATAAACAGGGTGATAAAATGCAGCCTTGTCTTACTCCTTTTCCTATTCCAAACCACTCTGTCATTCCGTGTTCTGTCCTAACTGTTGCTTCTTGGTTCATGTACAGATTTCTCAGGAGACATGTGAGGTGCTCTGGTATTCCCATCTCTTTAATTACTTGCCACATCTTGTTGTGGTCCACACAGTCAAATGCCTTAGTGTAGTCGATAAAACACAAGTAAACTTGTTTCTGGTATTCCTTTGTTTTCTCCATGATCCAGCGTATGTTGGCAATATGGTCTCTAGTCCCCCTACCTCTTCTGAAACCGGCCTGCACCTCTGGTAGTTCTCTCTCCACATGTTGCTGAAGTCTATCCTGTATTATCTTGAGCATCACCTTGCTGGCGTGTGGGATGCTTCTACTTCTTCCCCATCTATTTTCCAGGAACTGATGGGGCCAAGAGAGGTTCTCAATTAACCCGGGTAAATGGGTGATGTGATTTTCTGTCAGATGACCATTCTACCATGCGCAGCCTTGAACATAATATATACTGATGATTTTCCCTCAATAAATCACTGGTCTTCGCTCCATCTTGCCTCGTGTCATTACTCGACCAGTCTCCTCTGGGACCTCAAGGGCCGCTTTACGGCCCCAATCCTACAGGTGGGGTCTTTGCTCCTTTAATCTGCTTTAAAATTTCAGAGACCAAAAGTTCCAGAGTTGACGATCCAACAAGGAAGTGGTTTTACAATTATTATTTTTAAAATTGAGTCAGAATGATTTCCTGAGGAGAAGTCATTTTTCAAGCTCGTGGTTTCTTGTTCTTTTTCATGATTAACCACAAACAATTGGAAGCAATTAGGACAGAACATTTGAAAACCACCTCCAGTTTGAGTGGACATGGCTTGGTTAAGAGGGACCAATTAGTTGACCAGAAGTTGGAAATCATACTTTTCAGACTACGAATCCCAGCAGCACCAGCTGCATTTTCAGCCTATGTGTCCAACTCAGAATAAAGGGGTTCTGTGTTTTTTCAAAGTAATTAACTGCTAGGTTGGCAGGAGCTGGGTCAGAGATGGGCACTCAATCCATCATGCAGTACTTTGGTGTTCAGGGAAGCAAGACAATAGAAGCAGACGTATTCTGGCTAACACAACTTTATTGCATGAAGTACAGTTAGAACACACTGTAATGGTGGCAATACAACTCCTTTTATACAGTCACTATACATTTGAATATAGGTACACGGTAGCCTATTGGCTACTGTCAGCGTGACGTCATCCGGAGTCCCGCCCTTCTTGTCCAGGTGTATCGGTGGCAGGAAGGTTTCCCGCGGCTGGGCATGACTGGGGAATTTGTACCATGTGAGTTGAATGCTCGCTGCTCCCATCTCTGGTAGCAAGCTCGCATTCCAATAGCAGCTGGATACAATGTGTTCTTTACAAATGGCTTGAGTATACATTTCCTGTAGAACCGGTTACATTTAACTTAAAGGCATAACGTAGCAGTTACATTCCATACTATTCCATACACAACAAGTACCCAGGTCTTAAACTGCCAACTTGCTGGCCTTCCAACTAACAAAATGAGCTTCTTAACCACTGAGCTACTGCAGCCCCAAAGAAATTTGTTATGGAAATATCTATATTGGAAAAGCTTCTGTAAATAAGCAAGTTTTCAGTAGTTTCTAAAACAGGGGTGGCCAAACTACGGCCCATTGGCCGGAATTGTCCCACGCCAGCAAATAATTCAGCCCATGCTGCCATTGCTGGTCCCAGAAGCAGAAGTTAAATAGATAGTAAAGGTAAAGGTTTCCCTTGCTCGAAAGCCAGTCATATCCAACCCTAGGGTTCAGTGCTCATCTCTGTTTCAAAGCCAAAGAGCCAGCGCTGTCTGCTTCTGCAGACATTTCTGTGGTCATGTGGCAGGCATGACTAGACACCGGAGCGCACGGAACACTGTTACCTTCCCACCGAAGTGGTCCCTATTTATCTACTTGCAATTTCTTGCTTTCGAACTGCTAGGTTGGCAGGAGCTGGGACAAAGACGGGAGCTCATTCCGTCCTGCAGTACTTGGGAATAGAACTGCTGACTTTCCGCCTCCCAGTCAGCGTCTTAGCCACTTGAGCCACTGCAGTCCACTGCAGTTAAATGCGCAAAGTGCTGTCGTATATGCACCCACAACTGTCGAAAACGCAGGGATGCTGCCGTGTTTACAACAGCTGCGGGTGCATTTACGCCAGCGTTTTGCACATGCGCGGGTGCATTTAACTTCTGCTTCTGGTGGGAGCAACAATGTGGCCAGCCCACTTAACCACGTGACCAACCCGCAGCCTGAAAAGTTTGGGAACCCCTGTTCTAAAAGTTTGAAAGTGTAGGGACTAAAAGTGTTTAAAAGCCACACAGGTGCACAGCTTGGGAAATGAATATCCAAGCCAGAGGCAGGAAGAGGATGACTCTGCAGATATTGTTGAGCTACAACTCCCATCATCCTGCACCAGAATGGAAGGAAGTGGTAATCAAACCCTGCCTGGAGGACTAGTCATTATTCACTGATGATTTCAGTCAATTCTAAACAGAACTTGAAGAGTCCCAAATTATGGCACAGTGGATAAAGCTGTTCTACTACAGTCAAAACTTTAGTCATAATCTGAGTTTGATTCAGGGTTGACTTAGCCTTCCATCCTTCTGAGTTTGGTAAAATAAGTACCCAGTGTGTTGAGGTGTGTATGCTGCTAATAAATCGGTGAACTGCTCAGAGTGCTACTCTAAGTTCTATGGCAGTGATGATGAACCTTTTAGAGACCGAGTGCCCAAACTGCCATCCGTGATACACCCTCATGCCGCATGTGAGCTGCCTGTCTTACCCCAGACAGGGGAAGGATGAAGCTCTCCCATTGGGTTGCTGGGCAGAGGAGCAGGCCAAACTCTGGGCTGGGGCAACAGTGTGCGTGCATACAGAGAGGGCTCTGAGTGCTCCCTCTGGGACGCATGCCATTGGTTCGCCAGCACTGTGCTATGGTATACAAGTGTAATTGCTATTGCTAGAATTAGAACGACATTGTCAAAAAAACAAGGAGCCAAAACAGGAGAGAGATTTGCATAAAACAACATGCAATTTGAATTTACAAATGCAACCTTTCAAGTGATTTTTATAATCTGCACAGAATTACAATGCATCTCACACAAGTGGTGAACTCAATGACTGCATGACCTGTGTGACTGGGAATAACCTGGCCAAGTATTGTTAAATGAGAGCCAGTAACTTCAAGGTCTTAGTTCTCCTTATCCAAACCAGGCTTAAACTGAATAGCTCTTCAAATGATGACTCCGCCTCCAAATAAAGGATTCTTCTTCAAGTGCCATATCTGATTCCAAATATTGGCGATCATCATGGCGATTAGATATGAAGATTCGCCTGGGAATAATATAATGCAGTGGTCTTCCATTTGCATTCCACATTGCAGTGTGACACCAATCTGACAGCGACCCAACACCATTCGTCAGGCAGTGGTTAACTAACTTAACAACCCTGATGACTAATGGTCCATGAGGAAGGGACTTGAATCCATCTTGATGGAGGGCAGCAGCTTCATCAATACTGGCTTGGGGCTGATGAGGACTTTGTGTACCTGTGCTCAGGACCAGAAAGTGACTCATGGAACTGGATCAGTGCTGTGAGTACAAAATTAGCTAAAATTAATTATTTAAGCATATTCCCTTTGCAAAGCAATGTATCTAATTAGAATCAGACTGTAGCATGAGCAGAGCCATCTTGGAATTATGAAACCCTTTCTAGTTAGAAGTTGTTTACAGCTAGCTTACTGAAGAATACATCCAAAAGGGTCATATGTGAAGGAAGCAGACATGTTTACCACTGAACATGTTAGAATGTGCATGACAAAACAAAGAGGACAGGGTAAATTTACGTTATAGAATATGCTAGTTGAATATGTAACATCAAGATAGGGCTTGGAACGCCTACCCCACCTGCACCATCTGGACTGAAGATATGTGTGCGAAGCTTTGTGAAGAGTATAAAAGGCGGCTGAATCATTGATGGAGGTCCTTGGATCTAAATATGGATTCGAGACCATGCATGCATGCATGATGATATACCATGATCATGTGTTATTGTGTTATGTTATGCTATGATTGAAAAATTTAGATACAATTCTCTTTTTCCATTTCAAAACCTCTCTGGCTGATTTATTTACTTAGAAGCTGTTCAGCTTTTTGAGAGTTTAAGACAGTGACTTTGGTACTACGGGTATCATGCTGTGATGCAGAATGCAAACGGAAGCCCCCTGTATTATATTGTTCCTAGGACAATCTTCAAGGCTGATCGCCATGTGGCTAGACAATATTCAGAATCAGATATGGCACTTGAAGAAGAAGAAGCTCAACAATAATTTGGACCAGACCTCCTCATAGGACTGAGCAAGTTAGGTGAATGATCAGAGCTCTGCCCCACCCCCACCCCCCAAAAAAATTTGGGCACATGGTGAAGGCTTCTGGGAGCTGTAGTCCAAGAACATCAGGAGACCCAATGTGGAGATCCTATTCCAGTGGTGGTGACCTTGGCACTCCAAGTGTTCTTGGACTTCAATTACCAGAAGCCCATGTCATCACTCCTGATGAACAGGGCTCCTGGGAATTGAAGTTCAAGAATACCCAGAATGCCAAGATTCCCCACCACTGACTACAAGTGGATAGTGAAGTTTGTGTTTGCAATACTCATCATAGATAAGTAGGGATTAACTTGTGCAAAATGGTTTCCAGCTCATCTGAGAGTGCTTTTGCACTGTCACAACTTGTGACCCTCTGAAGTTTCCTTGGCAAATATCCACACCTCCTAAGGAGGCCCCCCAGGCTGTCTGAGAAATCCCATTGCTAGGCAAGGCGGCATCTTGAAGCCAAATGGCCTGGCTGATGAGGGAGACCATGAGCCATCAGCTGCTGTCAAAACAACAACAAAAAACGGCAGGCAAGTGTCCAAGATGCTGCAAAACAGTTCAGAACAATGTTCGTCTCTCTCACGTGCTTACCCCACACATCAAAATTCACAGAATAACATTTCAAAAAACAAGATCCCCCCACACTTTATGTTGTTAGCACATTTTGTTTAACATAATCTATGAAGGCCCCGGGACTGCACATGTACATGGGATGGGAGGGGGCTTATGGTCAGAGCAGAAGAGGCCATTTCAAACACTGAAATCCCATTTCTTTCGTCACACAGTCTCATGGTTTCATCAGAACTTCACTGTCACAGGGCCTTTGAAGCTCAGGGTAGGAAGACAGAGAGAGAGACAGAACAAGAGACATCTGGAAAAATTTGGATTAATGAAAACATAATCCCGTAGATGATTCTGGCCTGCCTCTTTGCCATTTGTGTGTTCCAGAGGCCCTTTGTAATTTGCAGCATGAAGTTTGTTGATTTGCCCAGAGGAGGGTTTTCCAATTCTCTCCTCCTTCCTTGGCTCTGCTAATCATCCTGATTAACTTATAATAAATATTCCTTACATCCATTATTGATTGTGATTGGAACTCCTCATTCTTGGATAAGAGGGTAGGCGGCTTGTCAACCTCGAGCCAAATATGGCCCACAGAGAGCCTCGATTAACCACACAAAACACGACTGCCTTTCTAGTAGCCACAGCAACTACTTTTGTCCAAGCTAGACTCTTTATTTGCTGGTATGAAAAAGAGGAGACTGATGTGCTGTGGTCTGTGAGGTTGACAAGGGGTGAACTCGACTGTGCACCTGAACAACAACAAAATGAAATAAAAGAGAATATTCTGGCTGCAAAAACCCTCCATCTAGCTCAGTGATGGGCAGTCTTGGCCCTCCAGCTGTTCTTGAACTTCAATTCCCAGAAGCCCAAATCAGCACTCCTGCTGATCAGGGCCTCTGGGAATTGAAGTTCAAGAACAGCTGGAGGGCCAAGACTGCCCATCACTGATCTAGCTACATACCCGGTTCTTCCTTTGTATCCAGATCAAACTGAAGCCACTTTCTTGGCTTTGTCGTCAGCCAAAATTAAATCTTCATCGGTACATGTTTCTGGTAGCAATCGGCAGACCAGTCAATGAGCCGGATTCTGTATCTCTTGGCATTTACACAGTGTGCTATTGTCTGCCAGCAGCTGCTACTTGAGCATGTTGGTCTTACATTTAGGCACTCTGACTCTCGCGGTCCGCCAAGTGATGTAGGGGAGATTGAGTTCCTCAGCTATATCCTCCTTTAATGTTGTTCCTTGTCCAGTGAGCGCCTTTCTCCGCCTTCTAATTTGTTCTTGCCATAAAGCCAGTGATGCACTGCAATTTTTTTTACTACCTACTCTGTGGGCTGGCCAAATCTGTGGGTGGGGCCAATTTTGTGGGCATGGCCAAACATCCTGCATTTTGGGCTATGGAGGTGGGCATGGCCAACCAAGTGGGCGTTGCCTGGGGGAATTTCCGCTATGGTTCTGCAGAACCTGTCCTGACAGAACCTGCTGCAGTGCATCACTGCATAAAGCTCTTCCTGGATCTGAGCCAGTGGACTTGAGGCACATATTCGTTCAGAGTATGTCAAGGGTCATTTTTTTGCTTAGTTCTCTCAGCTGCTGCTGCTACTTCTGATCTTAGGTGGAATGATACCAACAGGAGGGCATGTTTTCTCAATAGGTAATGCATTATGTCATTAACAGCAACATCAACTTCTTTCGCATGTGTGGATCAGATCAGACCCACCCAGTATGTTGGTTTTTATGGATTCCCCGTGCCCCACAGGGCACGGAATAGACCAGAGACCACTGCGGTGAGACAGGCTCCCGGCCAGTGGGCTCACCGGTCGTCAAATTAAGGGGGGTGAATAAAAGTATTCACCCAATTAAGGTGACCTGACCCGCGACTCTGCCGAGTAAGCAGATAGCTGATTCATGCATTCTATTAACCATAATGACTCATCTCCCGGTTTGGGGAAATCCCTGGTGCAAATAAGCCATGTTTACCCCTGCCTAAATCCCAAGACAATGGTCAATCTTGTTCCCTGTTTACCCGAGTTAATTAACTTCCCCTTTGAAGGTTTTCCCATTAACATGTGTCAACGCATGAGGTAATGCCTTGCCAGAGGACAGTTTGCCACCGTTGCACTTTTTCCCTATAAATGATTCTGCCTTTGACCAATAAAGTGTCTGATCGATCCAGCAGCTTGTCTCGTGTCGTCACTTGATCAGTCCTCCTCCGGGACCTTCCGGCCCCCAGTGGCCCCGATTCCTACAGCTGGTGCCCCGCGACGTGATCCTACTCGTGAGTAAGAGGACCCCGGAGAGGTCTACTCGTGAGTAACGATCCACGCGGTCCGGTTCAACGCCTGAACCGCGACCCGTTGTCCCGGAGGACTGCGCGGCACTCTGGTCGGCAGCCAGCTGGACAGAGGAGTGGCCGCGGCGAGGCATTCCCAAGAGACTTTCCTACCTACCTTTTTCCCGGCTTTGGGGAGGTTCGCGAAGGGAAAAACGCGTTCCGGTCAGGGCAGGCTGTGAGCCCCTGACATTGCAGTGGCCGCCGAGGGCCCGGGACAGAAGGTCCACGCTCCGACAGCTACCCCAGACACTCGTCGCCAGAACTGTTGCCTGTAAAAGGACGCGTCGACTCTCGGCCCGAGAAGGAAACTTCGGAGGACCCATCACAGGTAATATGGGGACTTGCTCTCATAGACCAAGTCCGTCCGCTAGCCAAAGAACTCGAGAGGGAGAGTTCAGAATCCTGGCCAGGGTTTTTAAGTTGCGATTTCACAGCGGAGAGCTAGCGAGACTTTTGGCGTACCTCAGGGGACACTGCCTACTTTACCCAGAAGTAGGTACGTTAACCTTGAAGCTCTGGGATCAGATAGGAGACTGCATCCAGCAACCCCCCAAAGCGCCCGGCAGGGTAGTCAGCACATGGAAAAAGTGTAGGAGGCTCTTAGAGCAGATCGAGCCAGCCCGGACAGAGGCCCTAGAACCCCCGTTAGAAGAGCCCTTAGGTCAGCCAGTCCACCCGGCTGCGCCCACGGCGCTCTGTCCGTCATTCAGCTATCAGCATAGCAGCGAGGGAAGCCTTCCCCCGGTGACAGCTGCAGACGTCACCGAAGGAACGCAAGGAATGAGGAGCGCAGGCGTTCCTCTGACAGCGCCAGCTTCCCTAGTTGTAAAGAGTGCCCTTCAGCGCACAGCAGAGATAGAGCTCAAGAAGGGGGAATTGTCAGCAGAACAGCTAGCTGAGCTTTGACAGATTTGTCCCATCCGCTTAGAAATGGACGCGCTCACAGGCGCGCAACAGGTAGTACATTCCCCAGTCCCGTATAAGCTTCTCATGGCTTTACGGAAAGCAATCTCAGAGACAGGGCTCCAAAGTCGTTTTACTAGGGGCACGCTTCAGCAAGCGTGTGAAGCCACCATGTGGATTCCTCACGACTGGAAAGCCGTCATGAGGATGATGCTAACCCCTAGCCAGTACATGATCTGGGACAGCGAGTACCGGCTCGAGGCACAGGCCAGAGCCGCGAGAATGGGAGGCGCGGTAATCGCTGAGCAGCTATATGGCTCAGGTGCCTTTGAGGCTATTAACGCCCAAATCAACCTGCCTCTCGCCACTCTCGAAATGTCCGCTGAAGCCGCCTATAGGGCGTACTTCAAGATCCCAGCATCTGGCAAAGCGGCTAAGAATTATACCGCTATCAAGCAGGGAGCCCAGGAACCCTACATGGACTTCATCAACCGCCTGGAAGAAGCCATCACCAGGCAGATTGACAATGAGCAAGCCCAGCAAGAGCTCATGATCAAGTTAGCCAAGGACAATGCCAACTTGGACTGTCGTAAGATTTTGCAGTCCCTAGGCAATCGTCCTGACCTGACACTATCGGACATGATTAGGGCCTGTTCTGACGTTGGCACGGACTCCTACAAGATGGGTCTGCTAGCGGCAGCAGTGCAGGGGGGAAAGAGATCTCACCCCAAGGGGAAGACCAGGGGAGCTTGTCACTCTTGTGGCAAGGTCGGGCACTTCGCTAAAGAATGCCGATCAAAGGGAGGCGGACAAAAGTTCAGCCAGTCCGCAGCCCCGAAAACCCCATGTCCAAAGTGCAGGAAAGGCTATCATTGGGCCAAGTTTTGTCCGAGTTCGGGAAACCGGAACGCGGGCATGTCTCTGGCCCCAGTCCAAACAGAGACTTCTCTCATTCCCCAGAATCAGGACTTCCCAGAGCTGGACTAGGTTCCAGGCACATTCCAGGCACTACGAGGGCACAGGCCAGCCCCAAGGGTAGCACAGGGCTAGAACTGACTTGTCAGGTAGACGTTACATGCGATCTGCCAGGCACAGTCTATCTGGTCGATTCCCAGTACATGGGTCCCCTGCCCAGAGGCTTTTTAGGTTTAGTTTTGCCCCGTAGTGTAGCTGGAGCACGCGGAATTTTCATAATTCCAGGAGTCATTGACTCGAATTTTTCGGGCATTCTCCAGGTCCAACTCTGGACACACCTGCCCCAGACCATTCATAAGGGAGATTCCTTAGCGCAACTGATCATGGTTCCTTGTCACTCGCCAGCAGGCAGCCAGGGGAGGCTCAGTGACAGCTCAGAGCCCGGCTCAGCAGGCCGCTTGAGCGCGGTTGAGGCAGTGCAAGGATACCAGGTCTTAGCGACAGTGGAGACCAACATTGAGTGGAAGCAGCGCCCCGTTATCGAGGTATTTTTGAACAGAAGGGTGTTCTCAGGCCTCCTCGATACCGGAGCTGATGTATCCGTGATAAGCAGGAGCCAGTGGCCGAGGGAGTGGGCCATTGAGCCGGTCTCCGATGTGTGGGGGGTAGGCGGTGTTCAGGAAGCGTTTAGGAGCAGAGAGTGGGTAGAAGTCACCATCCCAGGGGCTGACGGCACGGCGGTAATTCGGCCGCACATTCTTGACGTGCACGTCAACCTTTGGGGGCGAGACATTCTCCAGCAGTACGGTGCCACCCTTACCTTCGGGTAATGGCGTTGCCACTTAAATGGCTCACCGATACTCCGGTCTGGGTAGAACAATGGCCGGTTGTGGGAGAGAAACTGGTTGCCCTAAAGCAGCTAGTGAAGGAACAGCTAGACGCAGGACATATAGAGCAGTCCACTAGTCCCTGGAACTCGCCAGTTTTTGTAATTAGGAAGAAGTCGGGGAAGTGGCGACTCCTCCACGATCTCAGAGAGATCAATAAATGTATTCAGCCCATGGGTCCGCTTCAATGCGGCATCCCGAATCCAAATATGATTCCCGAGGGGTGGGAGATTCTAGTTGTAGATCTCAAGGATTGCTTCTATACAATCCCCTTAGACCCCCGGGACCGGGAAAGGTTCGCCTTTACAGTGCCGGTTGTGAACCACGGAGAGCCCACGCAGCGTTACGCGTGGAAATTTTTGCCACAGGGCATGCTCAATTCGCCCACCCTGTGCCAAATTTATGTTCACAACGCGCTGGCAAAGTTTCGAAGCCTTTACCCTAAAGCTATTGTGTGTCATTTCATGGATGATATCTTAGTGGCGTTGCCGCAACTCGGCAGCGCAGTGTTTTCTGACCTCCAGGCCAGCCTGGGGGACAAGGGTCTACTCATAGCCCCAGAGAAGGTGCAGAAAACCGAGCCCTTTTCATACTTGGGTCATCGGCTTCTCCGTTCTTTTGCCGCACCGGTTTTACCCCAGATAGCTTTACAGGACTCAGTCACCCTGGTAGAGTTGCAGCAGATTTTAGGGAACATTAATTGGGCCAGACCGTATTTCCGATTGGATACGGATCTCTTAAAACCGCTCTTCTCGCTGCTAACTTTAGGTAAGCAGCCGGCAGACCGGATAAAAATCTCTCGAGACGCGCGCTTGGCGCTCGAGAAAGTGAACCAAGTTCTCAGCCAGAGGTGGGTGGATAGGATCGCCCAGGGTCCTTATGCCCCGATCCTGAATTTGTACATCGTACGGTCAGGATCCATGTTCACTGGGGCGTTAGGCGTAGACTCAGAGAAGGGAGCGAAAATTGTGGAGTGGGTTTATTTGCCAAACACATCATCACGGAACATCGTTCCGCCCCAAGAGCTGGTTTCCGCGGTGATTTACCGCGGCAGGCTGAGAGCTAGGGACATCTCAGGAAATGATTTGGCCAAAATTGTGGTTCCTTTCACCAAGGAACAAATTCACCAATTAGTGCAGCTAGGTGACTCGCTTCCGATAGCCTTGGAAGGTTTCACTGGGAGTTTAGCGTACCACTTGCCCAAGGACCCTAGACTCGTTTCCCTACAGACAGGAACAGTCAGCTTGTTCGAATTGCTCTCGCTGGTCCCGCTTCAGGGGGCCAGGACAGTTTTCACAGACGGAGGTCGCACCTATGGTGTTTTGACCTGGCAGGAGGGCGAGGCTTGGCACACGCTGCTAACTCTTCCACAGAAGTCCGCTCAGCGGGCAGAGTTGGCAGCCGTGAACCTTGCCTTGCGCACCTTCGCCCAGGAGCGTTTGAATATTATTACTGACAGCCTGTACGTAAGGAATTTGTTGCACAGTCTACCGGGAGCTTACATCACTCCCGCGATAGACAAGAATTTACTAAGTCTGTTTCTCACCGCTCAATTTCATTTGCGAAACCGCACGGAGCCGCTCTATATTGCCCACATCCGAAGTCACCAAGACCTACCGGGTCCGATTTCCGCGGGCAATAGCAGAGCGGACGCGGCCGCAAAGGAAATTCAGCAACGTTCAGTTTTGGGAGTTTTCACTACTCCAATCCAAAGTCATGCATTTTTTCACCAAAATGCCAAGGCACTCGCCAGACAGTTCAATCTGCCGCTTTCTCAAGCCCAGGGTATAGTCCGCTCTTGCCAGCATTGCGCAGGGGCGCCGGGGGGGCCCTCGTGGGGGGTCAACCCACGGGGGACTGAGGCCAACCAGGTATGGCAGATGGACGTCACGCATGTGCCGCAGTTTGGCAGATGGCAATGCATGCACGTCTGCATTGATACCTTTTCCCAGTTCGTTTGGGCCACGGCGCAGAAAGGAGAGACGGCTACCCACGTGGAGCAGCACCTCCTTTCCTGCATCGCGGCGATGGGCAAGCCACGGCACGTGAAAACGGATAACGCACCGTCCTACTGCTCTAGGCAGTTGGCCGCCTTCATGGCGACTTGGGACATCAAGCACACTTTTGGAATTCCCTACAATCCGCAAGGCAGGCGATTGTAGAGCGTGTCAATCGGACGCTAAAGTCCTATCTTGACAAACAAATAGAAAGGGGGGAACCTCCTGCCCTCCCCAAGTCACAAGGAGCAGCACAGTTTTTCTTAAACAAGGTTTTGTTCACATACAATCACCTTAATGTTTTTTCGGATTGCACGCCGCAGGAGAGGTATTTCCGCCGTTCGGAAGCTCTCCCGCGACCAATGGTCCGGTACCGAGTGCCACCGGACCCCACTTGGAGGGGGCCGGTGCCGCTCGTCACCTGGGGGAGAGGGTATGCTGCAGTTATGTCTCCTACAGGTGTCGTCTGGATCCCAGCTCGGTGTGTCAAACCCCACACGGAACCGCATGGCGTGGAACCAGACCAGCCCGAGTCCGATACCGGAGATGAAGGACCTCACTCTACACGAGAGGATCCGTCGGAGGAGGCGACAGCCGATCCCTAAAGTCACCTGGGGGATGGTCAAGGATCTTTGCCATGACGCTCAGGACGCCGTCCAGCGCGAGGGGAAGGAGCCGACGCCGGACAACCTCACAGCTGCAGTCTTGGCCCAGATTCACGCCAACACCGTGGCGATCTCCATAGTCCTGGCCCTCTCCCTGCTTTTGGGGGGAGGCGCCCAGGCAGCCTCAATCCAGGCCGACGGTTTGTCGCCTGGAGAAGACCTGTCTACACGAATGCAGTACAACTTGTGGGAAAGGTTGGCGGGTCTCGTCAACCAGTCCGATTTTTGCTTACAGCAGGACGTTGGTTCTGCATCCATGCTCAGCACCTGTCTCATCCCGGTGTGCCATACTCCGGACGAGCGCACCGAGGACAGTGCCTGGTTGCGAAAAGCATCCTTTGCCCCTCACTCTCCTACCGCCTTCTCGGCATATGCACGCTGGGGGGGACAGCAACTTACCCCAACCTTGCCGGCTGATGCGGCCACCCTCCATACCCCTCGGGTGGCGGTCAGCCCGGGCGCCGCCTGTACCCGCATGACCGGTTGCACCGCAGACGGTCAGGCACGGCGCCGCTGTATTGACCCTGGCGTTGGCAACTGGACTTGCAATAAACCGGAAACCCTCATCTCATTGTACGCTCATGTCACCCTGCCCTCAGGGTGGTTCTTTACCTGCAACCAGCACACCTGGAACTACATCCCTGCCAATCTGTCGGACTCAATGTGTTGCATTAGTCGCTTGACACTTGTACTCCCCACCAGGGATATGATTGCCCCACGTTCTAGTGACACAAATGTATCCCATGTGAATGTTTCCCCGCTCATTCGGCACACACGCACAACCCAGTTAGACAGCTCTTGTGACAGCAGCATCAGAGTAATGAGTCCCGCTGAGTATGTTTCCCTATCCGTCAGTTTGATCGGCGTGCCGGGGTTGGCCACCGGCAACGCACGGAGAATTGGTCATTTGGCCTGCGGTTTAGCAAAAACCATCAATCATACCTCCTCAGCGATAGCGCTCCTCAATCAAGAGCAAGTGGAACTCCGCCAAGCTGTTCTTGATAATCGAGCGGCTATCGACTACCTCC
The DNA here is from genome assembly GCA_035047345.1 of Bradypodion ventrale. Taxonomy (NCBI): domain Eukaryota; kingdom Metazoa; phylum Chordata; class Lepidosauria; order Squamata; family Chamaeleonidae; genus Bradypodion; species Bradypodion ventrale. The sequence continues at coordinate 7,534,052 of JAWDJE010000004.1, forward strand.
TCTTATTGCACCACCTGGGGTGCGAATCTGTCCATGGGATGTGCTGTTTTAACCTTACTGACAACTCCCGGAAAATACAAAACCAGATCAAGGACCTGCATTCCATTGTTGCAGGCATTACGGAAGGCTCCGCGTGGGGAGCCTGGTGGGGTTCCCTGTGGAATTGGATGTGGTCATGGATCCCCTGGGGGTGGCTACAAACGGTGCTTCAGATAGTGGTGGGAATAGCCATACTAGGCATTACGCTCTGTTGCTTTGCTCAGTGTATTCCCTCGCTGATCTCCAAGTGCCGCCCCAGAGAGAAATCCCGTGACGTCATCCCCGCTCAACAGCTGATGCCTATCTTGCGTAAGGTCGCCGGTCAGGTTCTTAAATAGAAAATAAAGGGGAGATATGGATTCCCCGTGCCCCACAGGGCACGGAATAGACCAGAGACCACTGCGGTGAGACAGGCTCCCGGCCAGTGGGCTCACCGGTCGTCAAATTAAGGGGGGTGAATAAAAGTATAGGGCTTGATTCACCCAATTAAGGTGACCTGACCCGCGACTCTGCCGAGTAAGCAGATAGCTGATTCATGCATTCTATTAACCATAATGACTCATCTCCCGGTTTGGGGAAATCCCTGGTGCAAATAAGCCATGTTTACCCCTGCCTAAATCCCAAGACAATGGTCAATCTTGTTCCCTGTTTACCCGAGTTAATTAACTTCCCCTTTGAAGGTTTTCCCATTAACATGTGTCAACGCATGAGGTAATGCCTTGCCAGAGGACAGTTTGCCACCGTTGCACTTTTTCCCTATAAATGATTCTGCCTTTGACCAATAAAGTGTCTGATCGATCCAGCAGCTTGTCTCGTGTCGTCACTTGATCAGTCCTCCTCCGGGACCTTCCGGCCCCCAGTGGCCCCGATTCCTACAGTTTTAAAGCAGCATCTGAAACCTGCAAAAGTTCAATGCCAGAAATAATTTCTGGATCAACATGCAACTTATGAGCAAAGATTATACACTTCTTATACGCCCTCATGTGCTCTCATGCAAAAGATGAAACTGGAAGTGGACTGTGGTGGCTTAGCGGTTAAGATGCTGAACTTGAAGACTGGAAGGTTGGAGTTCGATACCCGAGTACTGCAGGATTGAATGAGCTCCCATCTCTGTCCCCAGCTCCTGTCAACCTAACAGTTCGAAAGCAAGAAATTATAAGTAGATAAATAGCAGCCACTTGGGTGGGAAGATATACAGCATTCCGTGCACTCCGGTGTCTAGTCATGCCTACCACATGACCACGGAAACGTCTGCAGAAGCACACAGTGCTGGCTCTTCGGCTTTGAAACAGAGATGAGCACTGAACCCTAGAGTCAGATATGACTGGCTTTCGGGCAAGGGTGACCTTTTCCTTTACCTAGTCGTCTATGGCTAGAAGCCGCCATAGTTTCCAGGGACAAAAAAAAATTGGCCCAAAGTCACCAAAGTTGCCCTCCCTGCCAGAGGCCTTCAAAATGTTCTCTTCAAAATATTGCCTACCTCTAGCCCAATGAACACTGAAGGGAGAATAAGAGGGTATAGTAGTTGTGGGAACATGAGAGTTTTTAAGTGCTAAATGATTTTTTAGGTACTGTATTAACTTGCAAGCCATCATATCTAGCATTGCAGCTTTCGTGCGCTGGTATTTTTTAAAAGATATTTTTATGTTGCCTATTTAAAGCTTGAATGGCTGCTTCTGGAAAGTTCTAGGCATTGCAATTCACTATTTTTGGGGCATGAAAAGAAACACCTATGTCCGTGATGGTGAACTTTGGCACTCCAGATGTTCTTGGACTTCAGTTCCCAGAAGCCCAGGACCCCTGTGAATCCACACAAATGGGTTTACCGCGATTCATCCATCCCACGCTGCCCTTGTCACTCCCGGAAGCAGAAGTAAAACGTGCTTGTATGGTTAAGGCTCTTCCAGGTTAACCCTTCCTCCATACAGGTGCATTTTACTTCTGCTTCTGGGAGCGACGAGGGCAGTGTGGGCCGGATGAATCACAGTAAACCCATTCATGTGGATTCACAGGGTGCTTGAGCTTCTGGGAACTGAAGTCCAAGAACATCTGGAGTGCCAAGGTTCGCCATCACAGAACTAGGAGGAGAGCTAGAAACTGTAAGAAGAGCTTTATGGAGGTACCCCAGCTTACCCAAAAGGGCAACTGAGGAGAATTTTCCTTTACATGATCAGGCACTTATCTGACATTGCAACAAGTATGAGGTTGGGTGTCCAATCAAAATGGCATAATGACAAAGGATTTTTGGCTACAGAACTTGGAAAAGTTACTTGTTAAACTTCAACTCCCAGAGTCCCCTAGCTAGCATGGCCATTTCTTGTCTGACTTTTCTTGATGGGGCGAAAATATTTTAACCAAGCAAAACATGCAAATCAACAACAAGAAAAGGTCAAGGTTTCCCTTGCTAGAAAGCCAGTCGTATCCGACTCTAGGGTTCAGTGCTCATCTCTGTTTCAAAGCAAAAGAGCCAGCGCTGTCTGCTTCTGCAGACATTTCCATTGTCATGTGGCAGGCATGACTAGACACCGGAGTGCACAGAACGCTGTTACCTTCCCACCAAAGTGGTCCCTATTTATCTACTTGCAATATCTTGTCAACATCTCCAGGCTTCATTCACTCCCCATTTATTGAAAGCATCGTTTTTGGTGTACATTCCTCTTGCGGGATACTGTGGTTTTTTCCCCTTTTTACCCATTGTTAAAGGTGAAATGGGTGGGAAATAGTGCGATTGGCCCACAGTACCAAAATTGTAGTTCAGTGGAAACAATCTTTAGGATCTTCTGGTCCAAATCCCAACTGATCCATCTAAGCCAGGGGTGGCCAAACTATGGCCCATGGGCCAGATCCGGCCTCTGACACCAATTCTTCCAGCACACGCTGCCCCCTTCGTTCCCAGAAGTGAAAGTAAAGTGTGCCGATATGGGCCGTAGTTTGGGCACCACTGGTTTAAGCAGAGAAAATGGCAACTTAAAATCTATCTCATTCTGTTGCAAAACAGATTGTAAGATTGTTGTGTATGTAACAGTATTACTTTAAGAATGTATGAATGTAACCTGGCAATGATTACAATGTAACCCAGCTGTTAAAGGAACGTGAGCTAGCTACCCATAGAGGGCAGCTGCGAGCGTTCAGCTCACATGGATCAAATTCCCCCAATCACCGGCAGCCGCGGGAACCTTCCTGCGCAAGGAATACCTGGAGAAGAAGGGCGTGACTCTGAATGACGTCACGGAGGTAGCAGCCAATGAGCTACCGTGCAACCCTTTTCAAATGTATTGTTGCAGTATAAAATGAGCTGTACCTCCACCATTACCACATGTTCATTCTGACCATCATGCAATAAAGCTGTGTTTTAGCCCTCACTGCGGCTCCTTCTTTGTCTTCCGTGCAAGACACTAAATTGGCGACGAAGGTGGGAACCATGGCGCATCCCAAGATCAAGCCTCACCAGTTCGACATCAGCGATCCTGAGCAATGGGAGCTGTACGAGTGCCAGCTGTACGCGATGGACGCTGCAGGCATCGACGATGAGGGGAAGGTGCGCTCGCACTTCCTAGCCCAGGTGGGGCCGGCCACGCTGCATATCCTGATGAACCTGCTGGCTCCCTGGAAAGTCGACTCGGTGCCCATTGACCGCATCCTCACGACACTGAGGGATCATTTCCAGGCGCCCGTCTCCATTTTTCCGGCCCGGATCGCGTTCCACAGGTGGGATCAGCGCCCGGGAGAATCCGTATCCGCCTATGCGGCGGCCCTTAGGCTGGCAACCGTCCACTGCCAATGGGAGGACCTGGACATAGCCCTTCGAGACCGCATGCTGTGTGGCCTGAGGGTCGAGAAGGTCCAGAGGAAGTTGATGACCCGCGACCATCGCCTCACGTTCAACAAGGTACTGCGAGAGGCCCAAGCGGCCGAGGCGGCGAGGAGCGGGGTCAGAGTTTTTAAGTCCCGGGGAGCCGCACCCGAGAGGGCCAAGTTACCTGTGCAAGCAGCCCGGCGGACTTCAGTGCAAGTGGCCTGGTGGGCCCCCCGACAGCCCACAGGCACCCCAGCAACCTCCGAGGATTCATCCACGACTGCGGACTCCTGCTCCAGCGAGGACGACGATGTGCAGAGAGTCAAGAGGCATGGAGAAAAGCGCCGAACCAGTGAGAGAGGAAACCACTGCTGCGATGGCTGCGGGGCATCTCACGACTGAACGAGGTGCCCATTCCGGAAGGCCGAGTGCCACAACTGCGGCCGGAGAGGCCACATCGCCAGGGTCTGCAGGCGCGGGCGAACCGAGGACAAGGGCTCATCGAGACACCCTCAAGCACACCAACGCAAGGCGGCCGGCATCGGAAAGGTCTCAGCCAACGACAACGCGGCGGGCATGAACCGCATGGGCCTGGAGCACTGGCACTTCTTCATAGAGGTACTGTTACAAGGGGTCCCGGTTAGGATGGAAATAGACTCGGGGTCATCCTACTCCATCCTGTCCCAGAAGGAGTTCCTGTGCATTCCCCCAAAGGCACGCCCCAAGTTGCGGGCCATGAAGGTTATGGGATCCCGGTGTTGGGGGTGGGAAACTTCACGGTGAAGTTCAAAAGGTTCACAGAAAAACTGCCCTTAGTGGTTCTCAAGGGGGGAAACTGTTGCCTTTTGGGAACCCAGTGGTTTGCTCCCCTGGGAATTGAACTGTACGGCATAAATGCCATAGAGACTGACCCAATTCGGGACGTATGCGATGCGCACCCGGACGTTTTCAAGAAGGGGCTCGGGACTTACAAGGGGCCCCCGGTTTCTTTTGAGTTGGACCCAGAAATCCGGCCCATACTTCTCAAGCCAAGAAGAGTTCCCTTCGCCCTCAAGGACAAGATTGAGGCGGAACTGGACAAATTGGTGGGTCAGGGGATTTTAGTTCCAGTTGATTCTGCGGAGTGGGAAACTCCGATTGTTACAGCTTTAAAATCCAATGGGGAGGTCAGGATTTGCGCTGATTACAAATGTACAATTAACAAGGCCATTCGGCCAAATGCATATCCGGTGCCAGTAGTTAGCCACTTACTGGCTACGTTGCATGGGGGGGGGGTGTTTTGCCAAGCTAGACCTGGCGCAGGCGTACCAGCAGCTCGCAGTAACCCCAGCTGCTGCCACTGTGCAAACCATCGTCACGCATAAGGGGGCATTCAAGGTAACGCGTCTACAATTCGGCGTAAATTCGGCTCCCGGGATCTTCCAGTCCCTCGTGGAACACCTTTTAAAGGGGCTTCCAGGCATGCTCCCATATTTTGACGATGTTTTGATAACAGCGGGGAGCGAATCGGAACTAGCGAGAAGACTAGACAAGGTCCTCTCCATATTCGACGGAGCGGGACTGAGGTTGAGAAGGGACAAATGCGTGTTTTTCGCAAGGGAGGTTGAGTTTCTCGGGTTCAAAAAATAACCCCGGAGGGAATCAAGCCATCCAAGTCCAAGGTTGCGACTGTGCAAAACACCCCTCGCCCCACCGCGAAACTGGAGCTGCAGTCATTTCTAGGGCTCCTAAATTTTTACCATTCCTTCTTGCCAAGGAAGGCATCCGTTGCAGAGCCACTGCACGAGCTACTCAAGAAAGATGCGGTTTGGCGGTGGGGAGATAGGCAGGAGAAAGCGTTCAAGGAGCTCAAGGCGCTCTTATCCTCGGATGCCGTTCTGACCCATTTCAACCCGAGGAAGCCAGTAGTTTTGGTCTGTGATGCATCACCAGTGGGGGTGGGGGCGGTGCTGTGCCACGTGTTAGAGAGTGGGCGGGAAGCCCCGGTTGCCTTCTATTCCAGGTCACTTTCAAAGGCAGAGCGCAATTACGCGCAAACAAATAGAGAGGCCCTGGCCATAATCGTGGGAACAAAGAAGTTCCACGATTTCCTATACTGCCGCGAGTTCACAATTGTGACTGATCACAAGCCCCTTTTGGGAATCTTCACTACAGGCAAACCCACCCCACAAATCCTGTCCCCCAGGATGCTGCGTTGGGCGATTGTCCTCAACGCCTATCACTACGAGCTGGTACATCGCCCAGGAAAGGAGATCTCCCATGCAGATGCGCTGTCCCGATCTCCCCTCCCGAGTTTAGGAGACCCCGAATGCGAGGTAGAGCAGGACCACCAAGTCCTTGCTTATCGAGTCTCTTGACTTGCCCCCCATAGTTCCCGCAGACCTCGCCAAAGTCACGGCGGCCGACAAGATCCTGTCCCAAGTTAGTTCCTGGGTGAGGAGAGGGTGGCCCACAACTCTGCCCGAGGAGGAATTCAAGTCATTTTTCAGGCGCAGAGTAGAGCTTTCCCTTGAAAGGGGCTGCATGCTCTGGGGCCAGCAGGTAGTCATCCCAGAGAAGTTACGAGCAAAGGTGCTGAGGTTACTGCATACCAGCCACCCAGGAATAGTGCGTTCCAAAGCACTGGCCAGGAGCTACTTCTGGTGGCCCCAGATAGACGCGGATATAGAGCACTTGGTGGGCACATGTGAGAGCTGCCAGAGCTCTCGGCCCGAGGAGTCCTGGCTGCCTCATAGGGAATGGGACACGGCCCGTGGGCCATGGTCCAGAGTACACATCGACTTCGCTGGCCCCTTTCGCGGGTCCATGTTTCTGCTGATAGTCGACTCATACTCCAAGTGGTTGGAAGTCATTCCCATGTCTAATACCTCATCTGCCGCAACCGTTAAGCAATTGCGCAAGGTGTTCAGTTGCTTCGGCCTGCTGGATGTCCTTGTGAGCAATTACAAAAGTACTTTCACATCTGAGGAATTCAAGGCATTCATCGAGAGGAATGCCATCTGGCACATCACCTCTGCCCCGTTTCACCCCGCCACAAACGGTCAGGTAGAGCGCCAAGTGCGCACTACAAAAGATGCACTGCGGCGCATGGGTCCCAGTGAGTTGAACCTCCAACTGTGTCAGTTTCTCATTTGTTATAGGGCAACTCCCCTAGCTTCAGGACTGTCACCGGCTGAGCTCCTCATGCGGAGGAAGCCGGTAACACTTTTTGATCAGTTGGATCCGACCAGGGTGGAGGATGAGGGGAGAAATATAGAGTTAGGAAGCTCCAAAAGTTTTGTGGTAGGGGACCCGGTTCACTGCAGGAATTACGAAATCTCGGGACCAACGTGGGTTCCAGGAACGGTCATTGAGCAAACGGGGCCAGTGTCTTACAGGGTCGAGACTAGCACAGGTCTACTGTGGAGAAGGCACGCTGACCAACTCAGAAGGCGAGTTACCAGGGAAAGAGAATCAGCGTTAAGGTCCTCCCCCACCCGCGTAACCCAAGGGGGAGACACGGGGACGTCCTCGGGTACAAATGCATACCCTGGACTCTCAGACGAGGAGGAAGATACTTTGAAAGAGTGGAATGAGTTTGACTTTATGTACCAGGGGGGTGTTGCGGAATGGTCCCCTGGTACCTCCAGTCCTCCCAGTCCTTTTGTTTTAGAGTTTACCCCATCACCACGACCCCCAACCCAGGTAGCAGGGGGAAGTTCTTCCTCTCCATCCCCAAGACCACTGAGTCAGGCAGCAGGGGGTAGCGCAAGTAGCGCAAGTACGCCAGTTGCAGGCACAAGAAACCGGGGCGAGACAGCAAGGGTCTCCTCGTCGATTCTGAGGTTCGTGCTGGGGGGGTGGTCCCCAGGTGCCACGAGCGACAGGCAGGGGTTCACATCCCAGCTACATGTTCCGTTCCCCTCTCCAAACGCAAGGTTGTCACAGAGTCCCCGTCAAACGACTAATGAGTCCCCCCTTTCTGTTGCAGGACGGGAGTCTGCGGAACTCGGAGCCCCTAGATCCCCTGGGCTCAGCCAAGCAGTCGTACGCCCCAAGCGCACATGCGGGAAGCCACAATGGTTGAGGGACTTTGTCCCATCCTAGGGGGGAGGAGTGTTGTGTATGTAACAGTATTACTTTAAGAATGTATGACTGTAACCTGACAATGATTACAATGTAACCCAGCTGTTAAAGGAACATGAGCCAGCTGCGAGCATTCAGCTCACATGGATCAAATTCCCCCAATCACCGGCAGCCGCGGGAACCTTCCCGCGCAAGGAATACCTGGAGAAGAAGGGCATGATTCTGAATGATGTCACGCAGGTAGCAGCCAATGAGCTACCGTGCAACCCCTTTCAAATGTATTGTTGCAGTATAAAATGAGCTGTACCTTCACCATTACCACATGTTCATCCTGACCATCATGCAATAAAGCTGTGTTTTAGCCCTCACTGCGGCTCCTTCTTTGTCTTCCGTGCAAGACACTAAAAAGATTCATTTTACTTCCGCTTCCAGGGGGGAGGAACCATGTGACTGTTTATCTACTTGCAATTTCTTGCTTTTGAACTGCTAGGTTGGTAGGAGCTGGGACAAAGACTGGAGCTCATTCCATCCTACAGTATTCAGGAATCGAACTGCTGACCTTCCGCCTCCCAGTCAGTGTCTTAGCCTCTTGAACCACTGCAGTCCCAACAACAATGCAAAAACACCCTCCTCACACATACAAGACAGGTGGAAATTGACACAGCCACTTCCTTCCCCTAGATGCCATCTGTCCACAACTACCTCCAGGATACACTAAATATACGTCTATAAACATGCATATACATGCATGCAAAGGCAATCTTGCTTATACCCCAGATACAAATTCTGTAGGTCTGGGCATCTTTTCTTTGGCAACCCCTTGTGATGGCCTGAGAGGAGGGGTCGAGGGAAGGACTTCTTGTCTTTCTTTTCTCATCTCAACCTGTGATCGAAACTAACAAACTACCCCACGTCCTCCCCATTTCCTTTTCATGTGAAAAATCACTTCCCTTCTAGCAGGTGGTCCAGAGATGGGGGAGCTCAGGAAAGGCCGTGAAATCGAGGAGGGGGAAAGGATGGCTTGCTTTCAGCAACTCTGTTGTTTTTCTGTTTACACAACCCAGCATCTTCCTGATGTTGACGGTGGGAAAAACAACAGGATGCTGAACCTGGCCGTCTCTCAAGGTACATGGACAATGCCACTGGCACAAGAACACAAGAATGGCTTGCATTTCATTCTCTCTCTCTCTCTCTCTCCTCACTCCCCACTTGATCTGAGAAAATTAAAAATGGCACCTTGAGCGACACACCTGTTGTGGTCTCCCTTCCCTGCCCCCCCATCTCTGTGCTACCCAGAGGAAGCCTGTGCATGGATTTCCCCTTCTCATCCCCAGATGTGCTGCATCCTTTCATTTACCAAGAGAGTCAGAAAGGAGGAAAACAAAACAAGATTCGCAGGTTTCCTTTTTAATAAACAAATTCTGAGCAACAAGAAGGACTTCCAAGATGAACCAAAATATTTTCCTTTAGCACATTTGGTATAATGTCTTTTCCCTGGATTGCCTTTGAATATTTGCTAGCGTGAAAAGGGCTGCATCCATTGTTAATCCTATTTAGGGCAGGCACTTTAAAAATAAATGAGATTATCAAGGCACACTTCATTTCAAGGAGTTTGCTTTAAATTGGACAATGTCTGGGTTGAATCACAAATCACCAAATAGCTGATTCCACTAGTTATAACTTGTGCAAGCTTGATTTCAGCAGCTGCACTATTTTGATTTTTGTTATTTTGATTTTCTGGCATGGATTTCAGCATTTCACCTGAGTCGGGTTCTGCCTGAGTGGGCGGCATTTACAAATGTGAATGATAAATAAATAAAAATAAATAAATGTTGCTTTCATACCTTATGTGAGCCCTGCCTGCCCCAGACAAGTCTGTAGGCTCGTCCCTTCCATCCAGACTCTGAAAACCAGTGTATTGAAACAAGCCAATGTCTATTGCACTAGTAGTCTTGAACTCAGTCTGGCCAGGTTATCCTACTATGGTAATAGAGTAGACCATACTGTCAGTGATTTAACATTGATCATCAGGTGGTAGTTAACTCAACCTGAGAACCCAGTGAATACTAATAGCCTTGGGTGGTGAAGTCTGCAGGGAAGGAAGTGTGATGGTCCCCAAGTGGCAAATGGAAGGTCACTTAAGAAGAAGAAGAAGAAGAAGAAGAAGAAGAAGAAGAAGAAGAAAAAGAAGAAGAAGAAGAAGAAGAAGAAGAAATAAGAGAAAGTACTTTTTCACCCAGAGGATTACTGGTCTATGGAACTCCCTGCCAGAAGAAGTGGTGACAGCTGTCAGACTTGACAGCTTTAAGAAAGGATTAGACAAGTTCATGGAGGACAAGGGGATCCATGGCTATAATTATGGATACCTAAGGACAACCTCCGGGTTGGAGAGATAGGCAGGATATCTCTCAATGCCATTTCCAGGGAATCCTAAACAGGTGAAGGCATCTGCTTGGGAATAATACCCTGAAGCAAATGGTGAGCCACTGTGTGAGACAGAATGCTGGACTGCATGGGCTGTGGTCTGTTCCAGCAAGGCTGTTCTTATGTTCTTAAGAAATTGAACAACTATTGAACCCAGGTCTTGCAACTGGACTGATGTTCTCCAGAAACAGTTCCTTGCCCTCCAGCTGAACTCACAAGAGGGGATCAGTCTTTATAGAAAGTCTAGTTCATTGCTCTAGATCTTAGGACACTGAAGCCTGTAAAGTCCTCAGATCAGGGCTTAATGGCCTTGGCACCAGTCCTAACAATGAGGGCCAGTACACCTGCAACAGGAGGAACTTTCTATTAAGGCTTCTCACCAATTTCGGCCCTTGTAACTCTTTGCCAGTGCCAGGAGAACATTTAAGTAATCTCTTTGCTTCCTCTCGACCCAGGATTGGCCCTCTGTAAATGCAGCTTTCTCAGCTCTTTTGACTTCCCTTTCTCTGTCTCACCCCAATAGGATGGATGGTATTGAGTTTGGGGTTCTCATGTTTCTCCCCTTCTTCCTTAATGACTCTTAATGGTCTTCCTTATAAATATAGGCACACTCACCCTGGGGTCTTAAGTTTTTCTTCTAAGGAGTCTTCTGCTCACTAACATTATGTTGCTGAAAATGGGCAAATCGCAGTTTGTGTGGCTGTAGGTACCAAAAGGAATACATACACCAAAAGTAGAAGAGAGAGAAAGGCTTTATTGCACACATTGTACATATACATATGCGCTCTCCACCTTGCAGCAAAAGAGCAAGGAGTGAAGAGACAAAAAGTCTTTTTACTCTTTTGTTCACTTAAAGTTTAAAATGGCTTTTCTTTGGCTACAATTAGAAATCCTATTCAGATGTTCCTGAATCTGGTGTTTTGAACATGCTTACAGAAAAACGCCTAGCCCTTCCATCCTTATCATCTCCAGAGCAGAGGTTTGTGTTCATGTGTAAGCTCTACACATCAGTAAGAATCAAGATGTTCAAGGTCCTTTCCAGTAGGTAGTGGCTTCATACAACAAAAATCTCTCCCCTTTTGATTCAACGTGTACCAGTCTAAGCTTGGAATGCTGGAGTGGAAAACTCCTTAATACACACAGCAGTTAGAGGACTAAAACATATATATTTCAAAACCTGTTTTTTAAAACATCTGTTTTTAGTCATGTAGATTATGAATCAATGTTCGCATCCATGATGAAGACTTGTAAATTGCATGCCCTCATTCCTTGATGTTGAAACAAGAATCTGCCCCTCAGTAAACAAATTTCTAAATATACTGAAGGAAAATATACAGTAAAACCCCGACTTACAAATGCCTCGAGTTACATAAAATTCAACTTACATAATGATTTTGTGCTAAAACCATGTCCCGATTTACACGATTTCCTATGGATTTGCTTCGAGTTACATAAAGATTATTTTTCCTATGGGTTTGCTTCGAGTTACATAAAAAACCGATTTAAGCAAAAGCCTACGGAACTGACCTTTTTGGAAGTAGGGTTTTTACTGTATACCAATTCACATGGGTGCGCGCACGCGTGCACAAGACACAATTTAACATGACATAAATATCAGTTTAAAATAAACAACTCCCTTACAATTGTTTCAAATAACATGTAATAGGTTTCCCTTGCTCGAAAGCCAGTCGTATCTGACTCTAGGGTTCAGTGCTCATCTCTGTTTCAAAGCCGAAGAGCCAGTGCTGTCTGCTTCTACAGATGTTTCTGTGGACATATGACAGGCATGACTAGACACTGGAGTGCACAGAATGCTGTTTACCTTCCCAACTGAAGTGGTACCTATTTATCTACTTGCAATTTCTTGCTTTCGAACTGCTGGATTGGCAGGAACTGGGACAAAGATGGGAGCTCATTCCGTCCTGCAGTACTCAGGAACCTTCTGCCTCCCAGTCAGTGTCTTAGCCACTTGAGCCACTGCAGTAATAGGGGATTTATAATGTGGGAATACATGTGCATCGTATAAATGAGGAAATTTGAATAAATTTCCACCAGTGTCAACTCTGAGGCAATTGTGTTACTTTTTAAAAAATCTGTTAGGCAAAGGTAAAGGTCGCCCTTGCTCGAAAGCCAGTCATATCTGACTCTAGGGTTCGGTGCTCATCTCTGTTTAGAGCAAAAGAGCCAGTGCTGCCTACATCTGCAGATGTTTACATGGACATGTGGCAGGCATGACTAGACACGGAATGCTGTTTACCTTCCCACCAAACTGGTCCCTATTTATCTCCTTTCAATTTCTTGCTTTCGAACTGCTAGGTTGGTAGGAGCTGGGGCAGAGATGGGAGCTCAGTACTCGGGTCTTGAACTGCTGACCTGCCAACCTTCCAGTCGTCAAGTTCAGCATCTTAACCACTAAGCCACCACAGTCCCTTAAACCTGTGAGGCTGCCACACTTTAATGTTTCCTGAATCATTTTGACCTTGCATGGATGCCCCTGTGTGAGAGAGAAAATGCAGCCCCAGCCCCAGCCTATTCATCTTAGATATTGTTGTGTATTGAGATAATTGTTAGTATTATTATTATTACTTATCATTGCATGTTAAAATGGTGACTCACGCCATTCTAGTTAAAGGTAATTTTGGCGTGCCTTCCCCGTTTCAAGGCGTGCTCTTATGTGTTATACCCGATTGGGTACTATTTTGGATCGTAGCAGGGATTCGTCAGGGCTTAAATATAGCATTACTGATTGGTTAATTAAGGTTGTCCAAAAAGGTTGCTACCTTGTAGCATTGGGCAATGGCCGCTCGGACGCTATATAGGCGCTGCTTGCAAATGGGGTGTTGGCTCTTGGTTCGCACGCTGGCACAAGACACACACACACATGTGGATTACCTCGAGAAAGCGCAGGTGCAGAACTAATCCCAGTTAGTAGAATAGCGGAGCGAGCGCACCCAACTCGTGTCTAGACTCATGTCTATTTAAGCTGTAGTGTTGTTCCAAGAGTTGTGAATAAACAGTTGCATCGTTGCTTGAATCACCGCTCGTTGGACAATTCATTTTAAAGCTTAAGACACAACAGATATGCAGAGCCTGATTTAAAGTTTCACAAAGTTTTTGTGATTTTCAGTGGTACAGTATCTCTTTGCCTATTCAGGCCCTTTTATTGCTTCCTATTGACCTGGGTAGTTGAGGGATGACTACGGTAGTTTCTGATCAGCCTTCCCATGTTACTTCTGTGGCAGTACACACTTCTCACAATGAAAAAGTGGGTGGAGCTTAATGACCAATTTCCTCTCCTTATTTTCAATTTTCTTCTAAAAACAGTGAAGTAGTTGTGTAAGTAGGAAAAGTTGGAAGAAAAATGTGCTAAAGGGTTCTGAAGTGTAGAACAGGGGTGGCCAGTGCTCATTTCTATTTACAGTCAAAGAGCCAGCACTGTCTGCATCATGTGACAGACAGATCTAGTTGCTGGAGCACACTGAATGCTGTTACCATTTCTGCCAAAGTGATACCTATTTATCTAGTTGCAATTTCTTGCTTTCAAACTGCTAGGTGGGCAGGAGCTGTGACAGACGATAGGAGCTCAGGCTGTGATGCAGCACTTGGGTCCTAAACTGTTGACCTGCTTACCTTCCGCTCATCAAGTTCAATGTCTTAACCATTAAGCCACCGTGGCCCTCCAATGTTAAACAGAAGCAAGCAAATTAAACCTAAAAGTAAAGAAGGGAAATGAATGTGCCCAAATGCATGTACTGTACATTTTATTCAAATTCTAGAACTAGGATTGTTTATGACATTGATTTATCCTGAGTGTGGGAACACCTCTCTCATTATCTTTTTTTATTCTTTCTATTATTTTTCTGGACGACCACTTCCAAAATTCCCAGTTAGCCATGTTTCTTCTTCTGCCATATCTGAATCCGAATATAGGCGATCATCATGGCGATCTGCCATGAAGACTGTCCTGCAAATATAATGCTGTGGCCTTTTATCTGCCTTCCGCATCACAACGCGACACCCTGATCTAGTTCTGTGAGCCACTTTCTGGTCCCAAGCCCTTTTGGCACACAAAGTCCTCATCAGCCCCAGGGGATGAAATTGCTGCCCTCCCTCAAGATGGATTCAAGTGGGATTTAAGAGGGGCCATCACTCTTCCCTGTGGTCTTTGGCACCCAAGGCCATTAGTCCTCATGGTTGCCAGGTTAGTTAACTGCTGCCTGACGGTGTTGAGTTGCTGGCAGTAGAGTCTACTCTATTACTTTAGTGTCTTGCACGGAAGACAAAGAAGGAGTCGCAGGAAGGACTAACACAGGTTTATTCATTGATGGTCAGCATGAACATGTGGTAATGGCGGAGATACCTCACATTATATACAGTCACACAATACATTTGAATCTTGCTGCACGGTAGCTCATTGGCTGCTACCGGCGTGACATCGTCCCGGTCACGCCTCTCTTCTGTAGTTCTTTGAGGAGGCGGGAAAGTTCCCGCGGCTGTTGGTGATTTGGGGAATGTGAACCATGTGAGGTGAACGCTCGCAGCTGCCCCCTATGGACAGCTAACTCGCGTTCCATTTACAGCTGGGCTACATTGTAATTGTGGTCAGGTTACATTCATGCATCTCAAGGCAACATCTCTTAAAGCAACATTGTACATACATAACAATTACCATAACAGAATAACCTGGGCAGACTTGCTAGCCATGTTTTGCAAAGGTATTCTGGGAATTGTAGTCAAAAAGGAAAAAAAACACAGCCAAGAGAATGTTCCCATGCTTTGGGTATCTCCCATATCCACAAACCCAACCACCTGCTTCACTCCACAGACACATCTCCGCTATATCTCCATCTCGAACCATGATGGTGAACCTTGGCACTCCAGATGTTCTTGAACTTCAGTTCCCAGAAGCCCTTTGGCACTCCATGTGTTCTTGAACTTCAATTCCCAGAAGCATACGTGCAGTAAACTGATTCGTGTGGATTCACCGAGACTTGGGCTTCTGGGAATTGAAGTTCAAAAACACCTGGGATGCCAAGGTTCTCCATCACTGGGGCTCCCAACCTAAGACCCGTGGGTCATATCCGGCCCACAGTGCCATTTCATGTGGCAACTTACCCCTCCAAGGGCATTCAAGAAACTTAATAGATGCCCTCTTTGAAGCTGTTGGGACAAAATGGACACCCCTCATCGTGCAGGTAGGGCAAAATGGCCGTATGGCCCTTAAAGCTGACTGAGAAAGCATGATCCGGCCCCTGGCTTGAAAAGGTTGGAAACCCCTGATCCAGAAGCATGATGGCACCAGTGAGGTGACTCTCGAAACAGTGACACTGAACAGGTCCAGGTCTGACCCCCTGCCTGACGCATGCCTTGCTATGGCAGGGGCGAAAGCCATCACACATCCCATGCCAGGGCTCACTCCCAGTGTCCTGACTTGGCAGCTGAGGGCCACACTCCAGCTGCTTGCTGTTTTGCAAGGAATTCTGGGCTTCTGGTGGAGAGAGATAAGCTCAAGAATTCACGGGGCCTGTTCCAAATATCCTGCCAGCTTCCGCCTGTTTCCTTGCGGCTGCTCCATTTCATTTGTCTGGTTTCCGCTGCCTCACGCTGTGGAGCGCTTCCTGTTTTCTAGCCAGAGATCCCAGAGTAGCTGTTGCCGCCGCCGCCATACAGAAGACTCTCAGGAGAAAGAAAGCAGCGAGTGGACTGGAAGCAAAAATCGGACAACAGGACTGGAGACGCAGGAGAACGTTTCCGAGAGGGTGACGACAGGCTCCAGGGACTGTCACACTTCCTTGGCAAAGGGAGCAGGAGAATCAGGGACGGTTTAGAAATAGAAATGACACATACATTACCCCATAGCACTTAGAGCACTCTCTGGGAAGCTCTCAGTGTAATCAGCATTTTGCTGTAGCATGCTGGATACTCATTTTACCAACCTCAGAAGAATGGAAGGCTGAGTCAACCTTGAGCCTATCAGGACTGAACTCGGACCATGAGCAGTTAACCACTGGAGTCTGTTTCCTTCTTCATTGCATATTCCGAGCAGATAGTAAAGGTAAAGGCCTCCCTTGTTCGAACGCCAGTCGTGTCTGACTCTTGGGGGGGGGGGGGTCATCTCTGTTTACAGCCAAAGAGCCAACACTGTCTACAGACATTTCCATGGTTATGTGGCTGGCATGACTAGACACCAGAGTGCACAGAATGCTGTTACCTTTCCTGCCGAAGCAGTACCTGTTTATCTACTTGCAACTTCTTGCTTTTGACACAGGAAGGTGCTTTACACTGGGTCGGATCCTTGGTCTCTTGGACCCAGTGTCGTCACATCCTGGCAACCCCTGTCCAGGAATTCAGGCAGGACTCTTTCCTAGTCTTTGATGGTGACATCTGTTATTCTGTGTTGGCCACCCACCCAAGTGCCGACCATTGGAGATGTGCCAAACTCTGCTCAAGTTTCCAGTTCAGAAAGGAAGCCGCATCAGTGCTCGGGGAGAGCTTCGGTTCTGAACAGGAAGCATGGGCAGAGCTAGGTCTAGCTAGTCTACAAAGTTTAGGCCTTCCTTCCATTTGAGCCACATTGAGGCAGATGGAGCTCCCAGAATTGACAATTATGGGATTTGTAGTCCAAAAATTCCAAATGGCTGACCGTGTCGATCCCTGCTTTGCTTCCAAAATCAGACAAGGTCACTGTGCTCAGAACAGTACGCTTTTGTTAATAATGGATTTCTGCTTTCTTGGAGTTAAATGGCAGCTGTGTTTCATGACACCACAACAGTCTATGTTCCCATGCTGATCTTCTTAACACAAAGGCCATGAACATTCCAGAGGTTAGAAAACAGCTTCCTTGTACGGAATGATTATTCACAGAATCTCTCAACCAGCCATGGGACTGCGGGACTTTAGATCAAAAAATTAATATTTACAACCTCTCATCACATGTACCATTATGAAAACATAGACAGACAAACGCTGTAACTAAATTTTGTACCATTGTATGAAAGTATGGCAGGCTGTGAGAGATGGACCATAAGGAAGGCTGAGCGCAGAAGAATAGACGCCTTCGAACTGTGGTGCTGGAGGCGACTCTTTAGAGCCTGTGTGCCTTGAAATGGTTACATAAATCAGTGCAATTTCCAAACAGTCCCTTTACAGCAGGGGAATGGTAAGGTAAAAGTAAAAGTCTCCCTTACTCAAAAGCCAGTTGTATCCGACTGTAGGGTTCAGTGCTCATCTCTATTAATAACCAAGGAGCCAGCAATGTCTGCGTTGGCAGACGTTTCCAAGGTCCTGTGGCAGGCATGACTGGACGTCTGATCACATGCAACACTGTTACCTTTCCTGCAGAAGTGGTACCTATTTATCTACTTACAATTTCTTGCTTTCGAACCGCTAGGTTGGCATGAGCTGGGACAGAAACGGGAGCTCACTCCATTGTGCAGCACCTGGGGCTTGGACTGGTGATCTGCTGGCTATCCAGTTGTCAAGTTCGGCATCTTAACCACTAAGCCACCACAGTCCCAAGGGGAATGCTAAAGTGGCTTGGTGGGCTTCAGAAGCCACCCACAGAGGTTTCCACTCCTTCTACACAAGCCACTTTCAGGAGATGATGCAAGATGCTAGGGACTTCTTTGTGGGGAGACAGCCTTGCCCCTTGCTTTCCTCAGATTCCTCCCACCCCTGTACTACAGGTGAGCCTCCTGGATACCCTTCAGGTGTGGGTATCAGATCAGAGAAGAAATGCATTGCATAGGATGGTTTAACCTTTCCTTGTGAACATCTGCCCATCCAATTTCCCACTTTCCTCTTATTCTCTCAACAGCTGCAAATCCATCATGGAGCAGGAAACACAAGTCCAGTGGCAGACTGGGGGAAGGTGGCATTGCAAAGACTTCTGCTAGAGGTTTCTAGATCTCAAGAACTCAGACGTGGTACACCAGCCCTTCCTTCTGGTCGCAAACTGGGAACACAGAGTAACTTCTTCAGAGCTTCAGAAGTGGGAGAGCCCACAGCCCCATCAGGCATACATTTTCCAGGTATATTCCAATGGGATTTCAAGTCTTTAACTCCTGACTTTGCAGCCAGCTACCCCAACTCAATGTGCAGAACCAACTTGTGTGTGTATGTGTTAGACACGACAACTTTCTTCTCTTCACCTGCACCAGTGATTTTCGGCTGAAGCTTCCCTGTTTACTCCAAGCTGGAGCAAAATGTTCTTACCTCCAAAGCTAGCCGCAGTCACGTCCTGTTTCCTCTCTGGCCAACATTCATTTCCGCACAGAAGGAACAACGCAGAATCATGGTCTTCTTGGGCGTTTTTGTTTCAATATTCAGTAACAAAAGTACTTACAAGCTCAGCCTATTAAGCTGCCTTATAGTACATCAAGCCTTTTGCTTTCTTTTTTTGTTCGTACTGTTCAATTAGTTTTTTTAAAAAAACAACAACAGAAGCAGGCTATTTCAATGGTGTTATCTCAGCCATTTATTAGGTCTTCTTACAGTGGGGCATAAATTGCATGCATATAAATCATATTGCTTTGGCTGAGACAAGTTCAGTATTTTCACCTTGGATTTCCATGAGGTTTTCTTCATTCCTCCAACAGTCTGGGGGTATTTCTGCCCCATGTATTTAAGTGCCTCTTCTTGAAGATGTTGCAAAGGGAAAAAACTGGTGTTGTTTGCATGTATAAAACATGCACTCTTTGCTATTCAGATAAAAGCAGTGGCTCAAGTGGCTAAGATGCTGACTGGGAGGCGGAAGGTCAGCAGTTCGATTCCCAAGTACTGCAGGACGGAATGAGCTCCCGTCTTTGTCCCAGCTCCTGCCAACCTAGCAGTTCAAAAGCAAAAAATTGCAAATAGATCAATAGGGACCACTTTGGTGGGAAGGTAACAGCATTCTGTGGGCTCCAGTGTCTAGCCATGCCTGTCACATGACCACGGAAATGTCTGCAGAAGCAGACAGGGCTGGCTCTTCAGCTTTGAAACAGAGATGAGCACTGAACCCTAGAGTCAGATATGACTGGCTTTCAAGCAAGGGAAACCTTTACCTTTACCTTTACTAGGATACAAGATTTTCAAGTTGGAAACAGTAGTGGATATTATGGGCTGTTTTTTTGTTTTCTCTTTTTTTTATTGCTGTTATTTTCTGCCAAGTTGCTCACAATTTTACAGTAACCCTATGGATTAATGAATTAATGACTTTCAAACGGTCTTCTCATTAACAGCCTTGCTCAGGTATTGCAAATGCAAAGCTGTGGCTTCTGTATGGAGTCAATCCATCTCATATTCAGTCTTCATCTTTTCCTTCTGCCTTCAATCCTTGATACAGGGATGATCATTTCCAACAAGTCTCGTCTCCTGGGCTGATCCAAGCCTCAGTTCGGTCAAACTTTTGAGACCACATGTTTTCCCATCCCAAATATGAATGCATTTGTAACTATACACTTCCAAAACAAAAGACAACATTTACAGTGTTGTGCAATAGCTCAAGTGTTTAAGGCGATGAACTTGAAGACTGAAAGGTCAGAGTTCAAGACCCAAATACTGCAAGACAGAATAAGCTCCCATCTCTTGACCACCACATAATCACCATTTTCCCCAAGAAAATAATATTTATTTTAAAAACCCTTTAAACTGGAAGAAGTGTGGATCAGCTTAAATCAGGGGTGCCCAAACTTTTTGGGCTGTGGGCTGGTCATGTGGTTCAGCGGGCCGGTCACATGGTTCCTCCCCCCCACCCCCCGGAAGCGGAAGTAAAATGCACCTTACAATCTGTTTTGCAACAGAATGAGATAACTTTAGGTCTTCTAATATCAGGGAATAAACAAAACAAAAATGCTGTAGCACTTTGAAGACTAGCTGTTATTATTTTAATGTTAGCTTTCGTAGATCAAGTCCACTTCATCAGACATGGGAGTGAGACTTCATGGCATAAATTTATGCACATCAGGTACAGAGGTACAGAATGATTGGTTAGCATAACAGCTAAGTATACAAATCAATATGGCTTTATACAACTGGTAATAGCAGATGATCTTTGGCTGTTATTTGGATTAGTTTTAAATCCCTCCCCCCCCAATAATAGCCAGAAATCATCTGCTATTGTATTCATTTATATTCTTCTCTGTTATGCTAACCCAGGGGTGCCCAAACTTTTTGGGCCATGGGCCTGTCACATGGTTCAGTGTGCCGGTCATGGGGTTTAGCAGGCCAGTCATGTGGTTTTGCAACAGGATGAGGTAGATTTTATGCTCCTATTTTCTCTGCTTAAACCAGGGGTGCCCAAACTATGGCCCATGGGCTGGATCCGGCCCCCAACGCCAATTCATCTGGCCTGCACCACCCTTGTTGCCTCCAGAAGCAGAAGTAAAATGTGCCCATACCGGGTGCGTTTTACTTCCGCTTCTGGGAGAGATGAGGGCGGCGTGGGCTGAATGAATTGGCATCAGGGGCCAGATCTGGCCCACAGACCATAGTTTGGTCACCCCCATGCTAACCAATCACTCTGTACCTCTGTAACAAATGTGTACAAAATGATGCCATGAAGTCTCAGAATTGGAACACAGACTAACATGGCTACTATTTCAAAAAAATCAACAATAAATGATATACAGTACTGTACGTCTTTCATGTCCCGATCAACTGCTAAAATGAAGCCACTTTCTTTGCTTTGTCGTTGTCAAAACTTAAGTCTTCGCCGGTGCATGTTTCTGTCAGTCATTGGCAAAAATGATATATACAGTCAACCCTCAAGATAAGAACGGTTTGACTTAAAAAAAACCTCGAGATACATCAGGAAATCTCAGAAAAATATCAGGTTTGAGATACAAAAACTAGTAGGATTCCCCCCCCCCCGAGATACGAAATTCAATGCATTCTTATGGGAAATTGCATTCACTGCATTCCTATGGGAAATCCAAGATAAGAATTTTTCAAGATACAGCCAACCTCGAGGAACCAATTAAATTTTGTATGTAGAGGTTTGACTGTACTGAGAAGAGGGAAATGGAGACAGCCACCTGGATTATAAGGGCGTCCTATATTAGTAAAACACAAACGGTTACTATTTCTTCTCTACTCTTACACTCAGCTACCTTCTTTCTGCTTTTTTATTTAGACATCTGGCCCTGGGAGAAAGAGAGCGAGCGAGCCCTGGAACCTCTTATTTTAGCCACAAAACCCTGGCTGGCGGGCAAGGAAACGAGAGTAGTGGTGGCCATAATAACCATGGAACAGATGTTTGTGCCAGGGGGAAAGGTGGCGTTGCTGGTTGGCTTGACCTTTCCGACACCTCCTCTCTCCGGTGCGCCACGATGTCATGATGTAGTGTGACTGTTTCCCCCCAGTGATTCTCAGCAGTTTGAGGCAGGGCTGGAGGTAGTCAAAGCAGGGAAGGAAATGAAGGCAGCAACTGAAACAACAATCAAAAGAAAACAAAGACTTTCCAATTTTTTTATATCCGCCCCCCCTTTAATCCGTTCATAAATCAAATGAACTGCAGGTGATCCCTAGAGCTAGCCAAAGTCTGAGGGTGGGCGGGGGGGGGGGAAGAGAAGTGCGCTTGAAAAAATCAAACAGCTCCTGGAAACAAATTGGGATATGACATGGGATGTCCTCTTTTGTAAAACTAATGAAGGATTCCATCTGGTCGCCCTGGAATACAAAGGACAGACAGACAGACAAATAAAAGGAAGAAAACCCGAGTACTGTATGACGGAATGAGTGCCCGTCTCTGTCCCAGCTCCTGCCTACCTAGCTGTTCGAAAGCAAGAAATTGCAAGTAGATAAATAGGGACCACTTTGGTGGGAAGGTAAACAGCATTCCGTGCATGCCTGCCACATGTCCACGGAAACGTCTGCAGACACAGACAACGCTGGCTCTTGAGATGCCAGATGTAATGCAATTCATTATAAACTGAAATGAGCACTGAACCCTACATAAGAACATAAGAACAGCCTTGCTGGAACAGGCCACAGCCCATCCAGTCCAGCATTCTGTCTCACACAGTGGCTCACCATTTCCTTCAGGGTATTCCCAAGCAGCTAAGTAACCCTAGAGTCGGATACGACTGGCTTCCGAACAAGGCCAAGGGTGACCTTTACCTTTACTATGTAAGCTGTTTGGATGGGAGACAAATGGTTATTCAGCGTCTGGCTCAGTGTCCTGAAAAGTTACTACGACTCCCAGAATCCCACAACCACTATTCTCGCTATCCATGCTGGCTTCTGTATTCTGGAAACTTAGGTTTTCCAAGTCCTGGTTCACCATCTTGCCTTGAGCCGATCCTGTTGGAGTTTCTGCCTGTGATGGTTCTAAATTCAACCATGCTGGCTGTGAGATTCTGGAAGCTGTGTGGTCCGACAAAAGTAACTTCAAGGTTTATCCATTCTCACAACTGGCTTTGCAGGGTGGTTCACTTAGTGAGAGATCTGATGTCAATGGAAAGGTTTATTTAGTCATCTGGGACTCTTTTCTCTCTCTCTCTCTCCTCCTCCTCCTCCCTTTCTTTCTTGTCAGCCTGGTCTATATCCTGTCTGTTCTGCAAGCTTTTGGAAGCTGCCACCGAGAAGGCCCTGTTTTATGTCCCCAGGCAAAAGGACTGAAGAGGGGGCTTCCTCTGAAGATCTTAAGGACCAAGAAGGCTCATATGGGGCGATACTGTCCTTCAGATACCTGGACCCAAGTCTTCTAGGGCTTTATAGGTAATGACCAACACTTTGAATTGGGCCTGTACAGGTAAATGGACTGGTAATCAGAGAAGGATTTCAATTTCAAATTCAATTTTAATTTATACCCCGCCTTTCTCGGCCGAGGCCGACTCAAGGCGGCAACAACACATCAATGCAACACAATATAACAACATCAGTATAAAGATACAATAATTCAAGTTACAATAGATCCAGACACAGTTACAAAAAATTCATCACAATTCACATGATACTCCCCTAAAATAAAGTGAGGCAGTTCCTTGGCTGGCAGATGGTGGTCGTGGCTGCAGGGACTTGGAGGATAGTCCTGTATGCCCAAACAACCTCCATGCATCCTGTGAGCTGCTTCACAGACTTTTGTGAGATGCCAGATGTAATGCAATCCATTACTTTCGCCCGTTACCACCTCTCATGATGTTGACGCTGGGTTGGACTATAAGAGGCCAAACATGTTATCAGTGCCAAATGTGGACACTTACACCAAAACACCATGGAAACGAGATGTCTGAGGAGGGCTGCTGGATTGACTAGAAGGGATAAAACCAGGAATGAGATTAGAAGGAGAGGAATTGGAATGCAACCAATCTTAAATTACACCCAGAGACAACAAATAAAGTGGTTTGCCCACCCATTTGGAGAGAATATCTTCTGATTCCATACCTTACAAGGCTTATGTGGAAAGAAGAGAAGGACAAAGGCCAGGAGGCAGACCCAGAGGAAGGTGGAGAGATAACATTAAAGACATATTACAAGAACACCAAATAATGCCAGTGGAGGCCACTACAAGGGCCAGAGCAAGAACCTTGTATCTTCCTCGACACCTGATGGGAGAAAAGGGGAGGAGGAAGAAGGGCTACTGCTTTATCCTTGGCCTCAGGCAGCAGAAAGCCTTGGGCCAGCTTCATACTGTACTTTTTCCCTTTCCTCAGACAAAGCTGTACACGAGAGGTACATAAAACCCGAGTGGGCCACTTTAAATAAACTCTGCATCTTTAAGATGTTTGGTACAGTAGAGGGGAATGGGCTTGTTGAATTACAGCTTTCTAATCAAATACATGTAACCATGTCACTTAAAGGGCTCAAGAGAAGAAATAATATTATATTTAAAAAATACAATTGGAAGAGCATAATATTAAAGCCAGCTGTTTTGCTACACCCCACCATGTTTAATCTGTTTTGAATTTTCTGAAGGGGAGGGGTGGGGGTGCCAGAGAACGCAGCCAAAAAAAACCTCCATATTTCTGTCCATCTTTTCAATTCTGTGAGGTCTGCTTTCTGGGATTTTTGGGGTGGGTGGGGGTTTGCAGGACCAGCTAAACAAAGGGGAAAGGGATGAATGGAGGGGGAATTGAAGGGGGGGTCCCCAAAGTCCCCTTTGGATGCACTCATTTTATCCTTTCCATTCTGACTTTGGAGGCATCCCAGACAGCTCAGGTTCAGGTATAAAAAGGGATGTGTCCATGGGGAGAGAGGGAGAAGCAACAGAAATAGAGAATATGAAAATGGAAGGGTGGGCGAAAAAGATTTCCAAATACTCCCCCCCCCAACCCCCCCCAGTCCCACTCTGGGATCTTGTTGCTATGAGGAACTGCCATATTCAATTATTTAGAATCACATATGGGGTGTTTCAAGCAAACCTCCCCACCCCCTGAAGATTTTTTCTTTCCTCTCAAGTTTATTCTTGTTTTTATGAAAGGATGAACATTAAACTCGTTACCATTTATGCTTATAGAAACTTATATGGAGTCATCAGTCCCAATGCTGGGACACATTCTGGTACTACAACTCTGTGAGCTGCCCAGCCAAACATATCCTATATTGTTTAAGAGCTGGGAGAAGAACTTTAATTAATTAGGCAGGGCAGGGCACGATGGAGTGAGCGCCCATCTCTGTCCCAGCTCCTGCCAACCTAGCAGTTCGAAAACAAGAAATTGCAAGTAGATAAATAGGTGCCGCTTCAGCAGGAAAGGTAACAGTGTTCTATGCACTTTGGTGTCTAGTCATGCCCAGCTGCCATGCCAGTTCTTAGGAAGGTACCTAGGTGTTAATTGGACAACTCACACCTGATTACCTTGGGTTGGCAAAACCCATTGTTCCTGCCCTAATCTCGGAGTCCATGTGTATTGACTCCGGGTGCCCAATTCTTCTGCTGTCTAGCGCGGCTTATTTGCCAAACTTAGTCCGCGGCCAGAAGTGGAGGATTGTGTATTTCCATTAGAGTCATCACCTTTGACTTTTGCCCTATTTCTATTGTAGCCAGCAGCCAAGGCTTTATGAATTGCCCCCCAAAAACAAACAAACAAACAAACAAACAACTATCTAGCTAGCCTGTACCCCAATTGCCTTTCCAGCAAAGTCCGGTTGGTCCCCGGATGTGCCGGGCAAACCCGTTGGGAAAGGTTTGGCCAATTATTCACGCGGGCAACCCACAGATGGGAATACCAGAACACCTCATATGCCTCATGAGAAATCTGTACATGAACCAAGAAGCAACAGTTAGGACAGAACACAGAATGACAGAGTGGTTTGGAATAGGAAAAGGAGTAAGACAAGGCTGCATTCTGTCACCCTGCTTATTCAACTTATACACAGAGCACATAATGCGCAATGCAGGGATGGAGGAATCAAAATTGCTGGGAGAAACATCAACAATTTGAGATATGCAGACGATACCACCCTAATGGCAGAAAGTGAGGAAGACCTAAAGAACCTCTTGATTGGATTGAAGGAGGAGAGTGCAAAAGCTGACTTGAGACTCAATATCAAGAAAACCAAGATAATGGCAACAGATCCGATCAGTCCCTGGAAAATAGATGGGAAAGAAGTAGAAGCAGTGACAGATTTTACTTTCCTGGGATCTAAGATCACTGCAGATGGCGACTGTAGCCATGAAATAAAAAGACGACTGATTATGTGGAGACAAGATATGAGAACCCTGGGGAATATAGTGAAAAGTAGAGACATCACCTTGAAAACAAAAATTCGCATAGTCAAAGCAATGGTATTCCTGGTGGCAATGTATGAGTGTGAGAGTTGGACCATTAGAAAGGCTGAGCGAAGAAAAATAGATGCCTTTGAGATGTGGTGTTGGAGGAGAGTCCTGAGAGTCCCTTGGACAGCAAAGAGAACAAATAGGTCAATACTGGAAGAAATCAATCCTGACTGTTCATTGGAGGGACAAATAGTGAAGATGAAGCTAAAGTACTTTGGATATCAAATGAGAAGGGAGGACTCACTTGAGAAGGCCTTGATGCTGGGAAAGGTGGAGGGCAAGAGAAGAAGGGGGTGTCCAAAGATGAGATGGATAGATGGTATTGTGGACACAATGGGCACAGAGCTTGGTGGGCTGAGGAGAATGGTGGAGGACAGAGGTGCCTGGAGGAAAATGGTCCATGGGGTCGCAAAGGGTCAGAATCGACTGTGCGACTGAACAACAACAACAACAACAACAACAACAACAACAACAACAACAACAACAAAATTATTATTAACCTCTCATGGTAACTGATTGGTTAGATGAGCAGTATAGAAACTAAGCAACCAACCAACCGATCAACCAGGCAGACAGACGGATGGGCAGACAAATCCATCCATTTTCCAAACCCTGTGGATTCTGTATGAATGTTTTATATGATAGTTTAACAACATTAATATGAGGAAATTGCCTTTACTTCATTCATGACTTCATTGAGAATTCATGACATCTGGAGACACTAGATTTCCAGGGTCTGAAGTAGGATCCCAACTGTCCTCTTTGGAAGCCTGCAAACTCCCATAATGGCCTGCTATCAGATACAAAATATGAGGTCTTCACGTGTGCCACCAAACCATTGTCTCAGCTGTGGATTTGAAACGGAGACTTGATGAGGGAGAACAGATTCTCTGATGGAAAAAGAAGGGGCTATCCTTTAGGATAACCCTTCAGAAAGGAGATGCTAGGCCAGTGGTGGCCAACCTTGGCACTCCAGATGTTCTTGAACTTCAATTCCCAGAAGCTCTGATCAACTGATGTGCTGACTTGGGCTTCTGGTAATTGAAGTCCAAGAACACCTGGAGTGCCAAGGTTGGCCATCACTGTGCTAGGCACTTCCAGCTCTGCTGTAGGAGTAGTAACTTTGGAACTTGTTTACATCTGGGGGATTTTGGAGATTGTTTACAGATTAACTTGCAGGCCCAGCCGTCACAACATCCCTGAGGACTCTGATTCTCCAAAATCACTTGATTTGCAAAAAGCCCTACATTATCTTCAAATCTGGGAGATTCAGAACTATCTCATATACCAAGGAAGACATGGTGCACAGCTGGGGTGCGTGTTGCCAAAATGTGGTTCAAACTACCCAGCAGGGTTTGTTTATTTTGTACCAACTTTGAAACCACTGTATTCTTCTGTGCGCATGCATGTGTCAGCATGCATGCTGACACATGCCTGCAAATGTTCTTCCTACCCCGATTCTTACTGTTTACTGCTACAATGGTTCAGTGGTCAGCTGCCATGGCAAAGAGCTGTTGTAATGCTGTAGCAGTAAAATGTTGTCATGTTATAATAGTAAAACAATTTTTTTAAAAATTTGTTCATTTTTCATTTCATTTATTATTTGTATCCCACTTTACTCGACCCAATGGGCGACTCAAAGCGGCCTTTACAACATGAAAAAACATGCAGTATACAGTGTCAAAATGCAATGCAACAAATACAGTAAAGAATACAGTTACAGTATAGATACAAAATTACAAGCTACAAGTCAAAAAAAGCCATACAAATTAGAAATCCCTTAGAAGAAAACAATATCAATTCCAAAGAAACAGTGTTTAAAGATGGAATATATAAAGTACAATATAAAGGATACAATATGGCATGAAACAGAATTACAATATTACAGAACACGATGCAAAATGCCATAGTGAAAAACATAACAGAACCGTCTCAGCAGAACCCCTCTCCACTCACCCCAACCCCGGGTAAGTCCCAGAGGGAAGCAGAAAATGCTGACATCTCAGCGGCTTCCAAGTTCTAGCCGGAGAAGGAGAGCGGGGAGAAGCTCCACCACCCAGCATCCACAGCTGCTGCTGCCTCCCTCTTCTCCTGTGGTGTCGGGGCCATAAAATATATGTTACTGTGTGTTGGGAGTGGAACAATGGTAATGAGGGCTTAACCAGAATGGCTCTGCAGCAAGCAAGATTTCCCTTCCCCACTTCAGAATGGAAGGATAAGTAAGAAATAAAGTGAGGGAAACCCTACACAGGCCAGGAAAGGAGGAATCAGGAAGATGGTTAGCTGCAAACGTTGCAAGTTTTAAAAAAATAAACCTTGTTCACAAACAGTCGGCCCTGGTCGAGTAGGGCGGGGTATAAATCGAATAAATGAATGAATGAATTAATGAACAGTTTGCTGCGGCCAAACTGACACCATTTTGTATTTCAGCTATTTTATGTGTTTTCAGCCATTTTATGTTTCTGTAAAGTCACGTAAACGGACTGTGGTGGCTCAGTGTTTAAGTAGCTGAACTTGACATTTGGGAGTTCGAGACCTGAGTGAGCTCCCATCTCTGTCCCAGCTCCTGTCAACCTAGCAGTTTGAAAGCAAGAAATTTCAAGTAGATAAATAGGTACCGCTTTGGTGAGAAAGGTAACTGCATTCTGTGCACTCTGGTGTCTAGTCATGCCTGCCACATGACTATGGAAACATCTGCTAGACGGAGATGAGCATTGACCCATAGAGTTGAACAAGACTGGCTTCCAAGCAAGGGAGACCTTGACTTTTACTAAAGTCATGTACACATGTTCTGCAATTAACCTGCAGAATACAAATCTGGGCATGGGAGGGGCAAGTTATTTAATGTACCTATAGAAAGTATAAATAAAGGTTGAATGTTTTGTTTGGGGCTTCTCTCCCTCACGTTTGAGTGAGAGCAGTCTGGCTGCTTTTCTCGATCAAAATAAAGTTGCTGAAAGAATCCTGCTGGCCAAATTATTTTATTGCAGTCCAAGTAATCAGGTGATCACAACAGGTTACTTCCAATGATGCAGAAACCAGGACAAGCATCATGAAATCTTCACCCAATTAAAAGAGAAACACCCAATCGGAACACCAATTCTTTTAACAATCAAGGTACTGTACACCCTTTTGGGGGGGAAATGCTCAAAAAGTCCCATTACTCTTTTGGGAGATCATGGAAGTCCATTATATTTTTGTAAATAAAAATTTGGCCATGAGAAGCCAGGATATTGCTTTTTAAATGGGTTTTTTAAAAAAAAGCCTGATTGGAACCCCAAACAAGCATATTGTGGGGATAGGGATAATGTGAGAGCAGTTGTGGTCAATCAATGTCCAGGTTTGAGCATGTGAGGCCCTTTAGCTTCTAGAAATTGTCCACCATGGGTTTAAAGGGAAATGGCCCAATGATTTGAGTTTTGCGGTCTGTCGTGTCTTTGAGCCTCGTTTCACATAGGCTGAGTAGCAGAACTATTTGGTTGGTGGAGGGGAGGGCAGCCAGAGACAAACATGTGCAGTGGAGGCCCATGGGTACCAGAGGGAAACAGCTGGGGATGGCTTGTAACCAAGGAAAAGTAATAAGGGAAAGGGTTAAGCACCCTCTTCCTATTCCAGATTTGTTTCCCAACACATTTGGCTTTGGTTACACACAAACACAGGCAATACTGTATCATGTATTCCTGCCCTTCATGGTGGGAACACTTATGCTAAAATGACGTTAGCCTTATCAAGATTCAGCTTCCTTTTCCAGCTGTGCTAAACTACAACCTCTACGATGCCTAACAATCTGAACCACTTTGTGGGACTACAGCATCCATCATCCCCATGGGTAACCCATGGGCTGCATTTCCTTCCCTATTCTTCTTGCAAAAGGTCCGAAATGAAATTCAGTGACCGGCAGATTTGAAAAATGGAGAAACTGTGAAAGTCATTTTGAATGGCTGAAGAATGCTATGGGTTGTATTTTTATTAATTTAAGAATGCAAATCATTGTAGAGGGGGAGAGAGAAAAGCACAGACGTGTCATAAGCAGATGGAAATTGTACTTCTATGAATTGTGCTTCATCTTCTTTCATGTCCAGGTCAAACTTGGAACTGCCAAAATGAAACCATCTCCTTGGCTTTGTCGTTGGCCAAACTTAAATCCTAATCGGTACATGTTTCCGGTAGTAACGGGCAGACCAACAAATGAGCTGGATTATGTATCTCTCCACATTTACACAGCACGTTGTTGTCTGCCATCAGCCCCCACTTAATCATGTTGGTCTTATATTTAAGGACTCCAACCCTCAACTTATTTGGGATCCTCCAAGTGACATAAGGGAGGGTGAATTCCTCATCCACATCCTCCTTGAATGCTATTACTTGTCTAGTGACCTCCTTCCTCCATCTTCTGATTTGCTTTTGCTTTTGCGTACCCTCAAGAATGTTTGTTCTTGCCATAAAGCTCTTCCTGGATCTGAGTTGGCAGATTTGAGGCACATATCCATGAATTGAGCTAATTTGTCAGATTGAAGAGGCTTCTGCTAACAAGACATTCCTTTCCTAGGTGTGAGAGGAAACCAGGCTCTGGTGGATTCAAGAGAGCAAATGGGTTACAACCTGTGGATTCCCCATGCCCTGTGGGCATGGAACGGCCCTGGCAGAGGCCACTTCAGTCGAGAAAACTCCTGGCCCGTGGTTTCTGCGGGTAGAGGAATTAAGGGGGGTGGATTAATGATAGGGTTTGATTCATCCAATTCCTTGACCTGACCAGCGGTTCTGCCGAGAGAGCGAATATCTAACTCCGTTACCCATTAAGGTAATCACTCATCTCCAAGAGGAGCTTAATCCCCGGTGCAAATAGGGGCCATATTTACCCTGGTCTTATCCCTAAACAATGGTGTCTTCCCCTGACAGTGTTTGCCCAAGTTAATTAACTTCCCCAAGTAAGATTTCCCATTAACCCGGGTAGATGGGTGATGTGATTTTCTGTCAGATGACGGTTTTGCCACCGTTGCGCTTTTTCTCCTATATATGTTGAAGTTTTCCCTCAATAAACTACTGATCTGATCACGCTCCATATTGCCTCGTATCGTTTCTTGATCAGTCTCCTCCGGGACCTCCGGCCCTCAGCGGCCCCGATTCCTACCCCTGGTGACCCCGAAGTGATCTACTCGTGAGTAAGCGACCCCCGAGCGGTCTACCTCAGAGTAAGCGATCACACGGTCCGGTTCTGCGCTTGAACCGCGTCCGATCATCCCGGAGGACAGCGCGGCAGCTCGGCCGGTAAACCAGCCGGTCGGGAAGACGGCCTAAGCAGCGAGGCATTACCGAGAGGCTTCCTACAGTTTGCTCCCGACTTTCGCGGCGGCTTGCAGGTTACGGAAAAACGCGTTCCGCAGGGTCAGCTGTGAATCCCTGACAGCGCAGAGGCCACCGAGGGCCCGTGGTAGGGGACCACGCTCCGAGCTCTACCCAGAGAATCGTCGCCAGAACCTATTACTTGCCCAAAGACGCGTCGACCCGTCCCGAGGAGGAAACTTCGGAGGACCCACGCAGGTAATATGGGGACCTGTCCTCAGCGACAGCGTCCATCCGCTAGCCAAAGAACTCGTGAAGAAGAGTTTAGAATCCTGGCCAGGATATTTCAGTTAAGATTTCACAGCAGAGAGCTACCGAGACTTTTGGCGTACCTAAGGGAACACTGCCTGCTTTACCCAGAAGTAGGTATGTTAACCCTTGAGCTTTGGGATCAGATAGGAGACTGCATTCAGCAACCCCCGAAAGCTCCAGGAGGCGTAATTCGCACATGGAGTAAATGTAGGAAACTCTTAGCAGAGATAGAACCAGTCCGGGTAGAGGCCAAAGAACCCCCACATCTGCCAGCCACGCCAGCCGAGCCATCGGCACCTACGGCGCTCTATCTGTCATTACAGTTTAGGCAGAGTAGCGTAGGGAACTTTCCCTCGGTGACATCTGCAGACGTCACCGACGGAATGCAAGGAATGGGGAGCGCAGGCGCTTCTCTGACAGTTCCAGGTTCCCAGGTTACCAAGAGTCCCCTTCAGCGCACAGTTGAGGAAGAACTGAAGAAGGGGGAATTGCCAGCGGAAGAACTAGCTGAGCTTAGTCAGATTTGTCCAATTTGCTTAGAAATGGATGCCCTCACGGGGGCCCAGAAGATAGTTCATTCACCAGTCCCGTATAAGCTGCTCATGGCTATACGGAAGGCCATTTCAGAGACAGGGCTCCAAAGCCGATTTACTAGGGGCACGCTTCAGCAAGTGTGCGAGAACACCATGTTCATTCCACATGACTGGAAAGCCGTCATGCGGATGATGCTCAACCCTAGCCAGTACCTGATTTGGGACAGCGAGTTTTGCCTTGAGGCTCAAACTAGGGCTGCCAGGATGGGAGGCGCAGTAATTCCTGACCAATTGTATGGTTCAGGTGCCTTCGAATCCATCGATGCGCAGATCAACTTGCCACTCGCCACTCTTCAGATGTCGGCAGAGGCTGCCTTTAGGGCTTTTTTCAAGGTCCCTGCGACCGGCAAAGCGGCTAAGAATTATACCGCAGTCAAGCAGGGAGCCCAGGAACCCTACATGGATTTCATCAATCGCTTAGAGGAAGCGATCAGTAGGCAGATCGATAATGAGGAAGCCCAGCAAGAGCTCATGATGAAGTTAGCCAAGGACAATGCCAATTTAGACTGCCATAAAATCTTGCAGTCACTGGGCAATCGTCCCGACTTGACTCTCACGGACATGATTAGAGCTTGCGCCGACGTTGGCACAGAATCCTACAAAATGGGTTTGCTAGCGGCAGCGGTGCAAGGGGGTAGGCGACCCAAAGGTAAAAACCAAGGGGCATGTCACAATTGTGGCAAGGTCGGTCACTTCGCTAGGGAGTGCCGATCCAAGGGAGGTGGACAAAATTCCGGCCGTTCCAAGGCTCCAAACACCCTGTGTCCGAAGTGCAAGAAAGGCTACCATTGGGCCAGAAACTGTCCGAGCTCGGGAAACCGGCACGCGGGCACGTCTCTGGCCCCGGTCCAAACAGAGACTTCCCAGATTCAAGGCTCGCCAGAGCTAGACTAGATTCAGGTCACATTCCAGGCACTGCGAGGGCGCAGGCCAGCCCCAAGGGTAGTACAGGGTTAGATTTGGCTTGTCAGGCAGACGTTACATGCGACCTGCCAGGCATGGTCTATCTGGTGGACTCCCAGTACATGGGTCCACTGCCCAAGGGCTTTATAGGTTTAGTTTTGCCCCGCAGTGTAGCAGGAGCACGCAGAATTCTTGTAATTCCAGGAGTCGTTGACTCCAATTTTTCAGGCGTTCTCCAAGTTCAGCTGTGGACGCACCTGCCCCAAACAATTCACAAAGGAGACACCTTAACGCAACTGATCATGGTTCCTTGTCACTCGCCAGCAGATAGCCAGGGAAGGCTCAGGGACAGCTCAGAGTCCCGGTCAGAGGACTGCTTGAGCGCCAGTGAGGCAGTACAAGGATACCAGGTCTTAGCGACAGTCGAGACCAACATTGAGTGGAAACAGTGCCCGGTTATTGAGGTATTTCTGAATAATAGATCATTCTCGGGCCTGTTAGATACCGGAGCTGATGTGTCAGTGATAAGCAGAAGCCAGTGGCCAAGGGAGTGGGCCATTGAGCCGGTCTCCGATGTGTGGGGGGTAGGCGGCATTCAGGAAGCGTTTAGGAGCCGGGAGTGGGTGACAGTCACAATCCCAAAGGCTGACGGCACAGCGGTAATTCGGCCGCACATTCTCAACGTGCACATCAACCTTTGGGGGCGAGATATTTTACAGCAGTACGGTGCTACGCTTACCTTCGGGTAATGGCGTTGCTACTTAAATGGCTCACCGATACGCCGGTCTGGGTAGAACAATGGCCGGTAGTGGGAGAGAAATTAGTCGCCCTGAAACAACTGGTTAAAGAACAGCTAGACGCAGGACATATAGAGCAGTCCACTAGTCCTTGGAATTCGCCAATTTTTGTCATTAAGAAGAAGTCGGGGAAGTGGCGACTCCTCCACGATCTCAGAGAGATCAATAAATGCATACAGCCAATGGGTCCGCTTCAATGCGGCATCCCAAATCCTAATATGATTCCCGAGGGGTGGGAGATCCTAGTCGTAGATCTCAAGGATTGTTTTTACACGATTCCCTTAGACCCCAGGGACCGGGAAAGGTTTGCCTTTACGGTGCCGGTTGTGAACCACAGTGAGCCTACGCAGCGCTACGCGTGGAAATTTTTGCCACAGGGCATGCTCAATTCGCCCACCCTGTGCCAAATTTATGTTCACAACGCACTGGCAAAGTTTCGAAACCTTTACCCAAAAGCGTTAGTTTGTCATTTCATGGACGACATCTTGGTCGCGGTGCCGCAACTCGGCAGCGAAATGTTTTCAGACCTCCAGGCCAGCCTGGGGGAGAAAGGGTTACTCATTGCCCCGGAGAAAGTGCGGAGAACCGAGCCCTTCTCATACTTGGGCCATCGGCTTCTCCGCTCTTTCGCAGCGCCAGTTTTGCCCCAAATCAACTTGAAGGATTCAGTCACCTTGGTGGAATTGCAGCAGGTTTTAGGGAACATTAATTGGGCCAGACCATATTTTCGATTGGATACGGATCTTCTGAAACCGCTCTTCTCGCTGCTCACATTAGGTAAGCAGCCAGCAGACCGGATACAAATTTCTCGAGAAGCGCGCTTGGCTCTCGAGAAGGTCAACCAAGTTCTCAGCCAGAGGTGGGTAGATAGGATCACCCCAGGGCCGTATGCTCCGATCCTGAACTTGTACATCGTTCGAGCAGGATCCATGTTCACCGGAGCTCTAGGAGTGGACTCCGAGAAGGGAGCGAGTATCGTGGAATGGGTGTACTTGCCGAACACCTCTTCACGGAACATCGTTCCTCCCCAAGAATTGGTCTCCGCGGTGGTCTACCGCGGGAGGCTGAGAGCTAGGGACATCTCAGGGCACGACTTAGCCAAAATTGTAGTCCCGTTCACCAAGGAACAAATCCAGCAATTGATGCAGCTCGGTGACTCGCTTCCAATCGCTTTGGAAGGATTCACCGGATGCTTGGCATACCACTTGCCAAAAGACCCCAGACTTGTCTCACTTCAGACGCAGACAGTCAGCTTGTTCGAATTGCTCTCGCTGGTTCCGCTTCAGGGAGCCAGGACAGTTTTTACTGATGGAGGTCGCACATACAGTGTCTTGACTTGGCAGGAAGGCCAAGCTTGGCGCACGCTGTTAACTCTTCCACAAAAGTCCGCGCAGCGGGCAGAGTTGGCAGCAGTGAACCTTGCTTTGCGCACCTTCACCAAAGAACGTTTAAACATCATTACTGACAGTCAGTATGTTAGGAATTTGCTTCACAGTCTACCGGGAGCATACATCACTCCCACGATAGACAAGAATTTGCTTAGTCTGTTTCTCACCGCTCAATTTCATTTGCGAAACCGCACGGAGCCGCTCTATATTGCCCACATCCAAAGTCATCAAGACCTACCGGGTCCGATTTCCGCAGGCAATAGCAGAGCGGATGCGGCGGCAAAGGAGATTCAGCAACGTTCAGTGTTAGGTGTTTTCACTACGCCAATTCAGAGTCATGCATTCTTTCACCAAAACGCCAAAGCGCTAGCCAGACAGTTCAATCTGCCACTTTCTCAAGCCCAAGGCATAGTTCGCTCTTGCCAGCATTGTGCAGGGGCACCGGGGGGGGGGCCCTCGTGGGGGGTCAACCCACGAGGGACAGAGGCTAACCAGGTGTAGCAGATGGATGTCACGCACGATCCGCAGTTTGGCAGATGGCAGTACATGCACGTTTGCATTGATACCTTTTCACAATTCGTTTGGGCAACGGCGCAGAAAGGGGAGACTGCTTCCCACGTGGAGCAGCACCTCCTTTCCTGCATCGTGGCAATGGGCAAGCCGCGGCAAATTAAAACCGACAACGCCCCGTCCTACAGTTCCAGGCAGCTGGCGGCCTTCATGG
Source organism: Bradypodion ventrale (assembly GCA_035047345.1). Taxonomy (NCBI): domain Eukaryota; kingdom Metazoa; phylum Chordata; class Lepidosauria; order Squamata; family Chamaeleonidae; genus Bradypodion; species Bradypodion ventrale. Next base: position 7,570,073 of record JAWDJE010000004.1, read on the forward strand.
CCACCTGGGATATTAAGCATACTTTTGGTGTTCCTTACAATCCGCAAGGGCAAGCGATTGTGGAACGAGTCAATCGGACGCTCAAGTCCTATATTGACAAACAAACAGAAAGGGGGGAGCCACCAGCCGTCCCCAAGTCACAGGCTCAGGCACAGCATTGCCTGAATAAGGTACTGTTCACGTACAATCACCTTAATGTTTTTTCAGATTGCACGCCGCAGGAGAAGCACTTCCACCGTTCAGAAGCTCTCCCGCGGCCGATGGTGCGATACCGGGTGCCACCGGACCCTTCATGGAGGGGCCCGGCGCCACTCATAACCTGAGGGAGAGGGTATGCTGCAGTTATGTCTCCTACAGGTATCGTTTGGATCCCAGCTCGGTGCATCAAGCCCCACTTGGAACCCCATGGCGTGGACCCAGACCGACCCGAGTCCGATCCCGGAGATGGAGGACCTCACTCTGACCGAGAGGACCCGTCGGAAGAGGCGGCCACAGACGGCAGCGCCGAAGGTCACCTGGGGGATGATCAAGGCTCTTTGCAATGAGGCCCAGGACGCCCTCCGACGCGAGGAGAAGGAGCCGACACCAGAGAACTTCGTAGCTGCAGTCTTTGCCCAGATCAATGCCAACTCCGTGGCAGTCCTCATCATCCTGATCCTCTCCCTACTTGCGGGGGGAGGCGTTCAGGCTGCCTCACTTGGGGCCAACAGCTTGATACCAGACGGAGATCTTTCGGCCCGGATGCATTATAACCTATGGGAAAGGTTGGCGGGTCTCGTCAACCAGTCCGATTTTTGCCTGAAGCAGGACGCGGGTTCTGCCTCAATTCTGAGCACCTGTCTCATCCCAGTGTGCCACACTTTAGATGCGCACGCCAGGGATGGCGACTGGCTGCTGAAGAGGATTTTCGGACCGCATCTCCCTGCGAGCTTTGCAGCCTACGCTCGCTGGGGGGGATTGCGGCTCACCATGACTTTGCCAGCTGACGCAGCCACTCTTTACACTACGCGAGTGGCGGCCAGCCTGAACTCTACTTGTGCTCGAATGGTCGGCTGCACTGCAGTCGGGCGAACTCAGCGCCGCTGCCTCGACACCGGCAGCAGCAACTGGACTTGTGGTAACGCAGAGACACTTGGTTCAATGTATGCTCATGTTACCCTGCCTTCGGGTTGGTTCTTTACATGTAATCAGTATACCTTCAACTACATTCCTGCAAATGTATCAGATGCCACTTGTTGCATTAGTCGTTTGACACTGTTACTCCCTACTAAGGATATGGTTACCCCAAGCACAAATGTTTCAGATGTTCCCGCACCCATACGGCACACTCGCACCACCCAGCTAGACAGCTCATGTGATAGCAGCTTTAGAGTTCTGAGTCCAGCCGAATATGTCTCGGTGGCAGTCAGCATAGTTGGCGTGCCGGGCTTAGCTGTCGGCAACGCTCGGAGGATTGGTCGACTGGCTTGCGGATTGGCTAAAGCCATTAACCATACCTCCACGGCGATAGCGCTGCTCAACCAGGAGCAGGCAGAGCTTCGCCATGCCATTCTCGACAATCGAGCGGCTATAGACTATCTCTTATTGCTACATCATTTGGGTTGCGAATCTTTCCATGGTATGTGTTGCTTCAATCTTACTGATAATTCCCGCAGAGTACAGAATCAGCTCACAGACCTCCACACCATAGTCGAGGGCATCAGAGAGGGCTCTGCATGGGGAACTTGGTGGAGTTCATTGTGGAATTGGATGTGGTCGTGGATTCCATGGGGGTGGCTCCAGACGGTACTCAAGGTGGTTGTGGGGGTGATTATACTAGGCATAGCGATCTGTTGCTTTGCGCAATGTATTCCCTCACTGATCTCGAAGTGCCGCCCCAAGAAGGAACCCTGAAGCGTCACTCCTGCTCAGCAGCTGATGCCCCTCTTGCGCAGGGTCGCTGGTCAGGTCCTTAAATAAAACTAAAAGGGGAGATGTGGATTCCCCATGCCCTGTGGGCATGGAACGGCCCTGGCAGAGGCCACTTCAGTCGAGAAAACTCCTGGCCCGTGGTTTCTGTGGGCAGAGAAATTAAGGGGGGTGGATTAATGATAGGGTTTGATTCACCCCATTCCTTGACCTGACCAGCGGTTCTGCCGAGAGAGCGAATATCTAACTCCGTTACCCATTAAGGTAATCACTCATCTCCAAGAAGAGCTTAATCCCCGGTGCAAATAGGGGCCATATTTACCCTGGTCTTATCCCTAAACAATAGTGTCTTCCCCTGTCAGTGTTTGCCCAAGTTAATTAACTTCCCCAAGTAAGATTTCCCATTAACCCGGGTAGATGGGTGATGTGATTTTCTGTCAGATGACGGTTTTGCCACCGTTGCGCTTTTTCTCCTATATATGTTGAAGTTTTCCCTCAATAAACTACTGATCTGATCACGCTCCATATTGCCTCGTATCGTTTCTTGATCAGTCTCCTCCGGGACCTCCGGCCCTCAGCGGCCCCGATTCCTACAACAACCACCCTCTTGAACCTTCCTTCTCATATGGGACTGACTCCCTTGTTCTGTTCTGAGAAGCTGCTTGCTAATTTGAGATGTTGTGTCCCCAGTCTGAGTGGATAGTTACAAAAATAGCTTGCCACTTCTCATGATCTTCTTGCCTTGGGAAATGCTTGTACCATGTCCCCTCACTAATAAGGGAATCCCTTTATAGTTTGAGAATAAGCACTATGCTTCTAGGGGTGTGGTTCTTTTTGTAGGGGGGAGCACAAATGTTCCCTTTTCAAATGCTTCAGAGTTCAGCATTTCAGAATAGGCATCACTTTCTGACTGTATTAGACTCAAATGAACCCTCACATTTCCCATGTTCAGTAAATGCATCAGCAAATAGTGACCACACCACTTGCAGACCATCATGCAGATCTCGGAGACGTTAGTTTTTTTGGTCTTCTTCCAAAATCTCTCAACCCCTAAGATCACTCAAGCTCCTAGTCTTTTAGCCACTGCCTTAGAGACTATTAGGGTTAGAGCAAGACTTTCAACCCTAATCCTGCCCATCTCCCACCAGGTGTGAGCCATTGATGAATTTTCCAAGCATCTTTCTGTTTCTCCACATGTATTAGCAATAGGGTCCCTGTCTGCATTTATTGTGTAACATTAAATCCATTTTTAATGATGCCCATTAATTTATATTGGGCACTAGAGCTTTAAAAGGACGGTGATGGTTTAGTGGTTAAGACACTGAACCTGATGACTTGAAGGTCGGCAGGTCATCTGTTTCAGACCAGAGTGCTGCGTGACAGAGAGAGTTCCCATTGTCTAGCCCAGCTCCTGCCAACCTAGCAGTTCAAAAGCAAGAAATTGCAAAGAGATAAATAGCAAGGAAGGTAAATAGAGTTCCATGCACTCCAGTGTCTAGCCATGCCTGTCACATGTCCACGGAAATGTCTGCAATGTCTCCTGGCTGTGTGACATTATAGGAACCTTTATGCCCCTTTTCCACTGATCTGTTTGTTTCTAACCATTCATAAGATGTACTGTTCCAATCTTCCTCTTGTATGCATGAAGGAAAGTTTAATGAAAGCCTTCTTTTGTTTTTAAAACAAAAATGGATTGCGGCATCCATAACTTGCAACCTAAAGACTGAAGAAACTAATTTCACATGCTTCATCTGTTGGGTCGTTACGCTTCACATTCACCAACAGGATTATGGCCAAGGTTTTCCTGGAAACTAGAAACGGTGTTGTGCAAAATAGAATTTTTTCCCCCTTAATCCTACTGCTGACACATTGGGTTTTCTTTAACTCACAGGCAGGACTGAAACATGTTGAAGTGGTTGTAAGATATTTTTTCACAAGGCATCTTGACATAAGTCATATACAGACCAAGAACAGGAATTCTTTTTTGATAACAGAATTCTCTGCTGATTGTTATTCCCCCCCCCCCAATCACCCTTTCATGAGCATGCTGCCTGAGGAAACTTTGCTTCCCCATCTGGGAACCCCTTCTGTGAAGTTCTGTCTTTGCCTTGGTTACATTAAAATCAAAATCAAACTCACCATGCGGGTGTAATAAATCTAGTATAACAATTGTAGGAATTGGGCCGTGAGGAGGCCCTTAGGATCCCGGAGGAGACTGGTCAAAGGAGCGACACGAGGCAAGATGGAGTGAAGACCAGTAGTTTATTGAGGGAAAACCATCAGTATATATTATGCAGAAGGCTGTGCATGGTAGGAATGGTCATCTGACAGAAAATCACATCACCTATTTGCTCAGGTTAATTGGGAAACTCTCTTGGGGAAGTTAATTAACTGGGGCAACATTGACAGGGGCAACACCATTGTGTTGGGATTAGTAGCTGGGTCAACATGGCCCTATTTGTGCCGGAGATTACTATGTCTCGGAGATGATTGAATCACTCTGATAGATAACTGGGATCAGCGAAATGCTATCTTGGTAGAATCGCTGGTCAGGTCATGTTAATTGGGTGAATCAAACCCTATAGCCCTATAATTTATTCACCCCCCTTGATATGGCTGCCCACAGAGGCCACCGCTAGGAGCCTTTCTCACTCAAGAGGCCTCTACCCGGCCATCCCATGCCCAACCGGGCACGGGGAAACCATATCTCCCCTTATTTATTTATATTAAGAACCTGACCAGCGACCCTGCGCAGAAGCGGTCATCAGCTGATGGTGCTTTGGGGTTCCCACCATGGGGGACATCTCGATGGCAGTGAGGGAATACATTGCATGAAACAACACACTGTTGTGCCCAGTATTACCACCCCCACAATCACTTTGAGTGTCGTCTGAAGCCAGCCCCATGGGAACCACAACCACAGGGAGTCCTGCCACCCCCATGAAGAATCCTCCTTGATGTCCCTAACTGGGGTGAGGAGGTCTGTGAGCTGGCTCTGTATCTTGTGGGTATTGCCTGTGAGATTTAAGCAACACATGCCATGGACAGACTTGCAGCCCAAATGATGTGACCACAGGGGATGATCGATAGCTGCTTGATTATCCAGTATGGCATGGCGAAGCTCTGTCTGCTCCTGGCTGAGCAGCGCTATTGCTGAGGAGGTATGGTCAATGGCTTTTGCTACTCCGCAAGCCAATTGGCCAATTCTCCGAGCGTTGCCTATGGCGAAGCCTGGCACACTGAAATATACTGACTGCCGCCTGGTTTTACAGGGCTGTGGGTCTGAATTCAGACTGCTTCCTGTAGCAAGGCAAGATAATGAGATGTGTCATTGATCTCTTACCATGACCTGGGGAGATTCTAAGCTATCTCTGCAGCTTCTGGCATTGTGCAAATGTCTTTCTAGCACCTATGGGGAGGTGTGAAACTAACTGGGGATTACCAGCTACCGGGTACTCAATCTTTCCAAGCAATGGGCCGATGCAAAACATGGGCCGGTCTGGCTTCCTTTGGCGGAAGCTGGCCGTCATTAACAATATGCAGAAATTCAAGTGTCCCTTGCAAATCCCAACTGGAGCATTGTACAAGGCATGCATAAATAGTAGCAACTACAGATAATACTAGCAAGAAAAGACATTCAGCAGCTTTTCCGGAGGTGAAGCTTCCCTTCTTGGTGGGGTTTCCTGTGTAACTTGAGTTTGGAAGAGTCTTGTTTTGGGGAAAAGCATGATCCTCAGAAGTAGCACTGAGTATGCCATAGAAATGTCTTTGGAGATGTAAGTCATAAAGGAAGACGGACAGCTGATGACATCCAAGGCAGTGACTGGTGCTGCTTTTTGCAATCATCCGGGTCCGATTCTGGCCTCTGGGACCTGCATGGGGAAGAGACTTGTTTGGGAGATAAAAATTCTGAAAGAGTTAGTTGGTTTTTGCACTTATAGGATAGCAATGCTGTGCAACTATGGGACGTGGTTTCCCCCCCTTTCTGTTTGTTTGTCAACGTAGGACTGAAGCGTCCGATAGACCCGTTCCACAATCGCTTGCCCCTGCGGATTGTAAGGAACGCCAAAAGTGAGCTTAATATCCCAGGTGGCCCTGAAGGTGGCCAGCTGCCTGGAGCTATAAGCTGGGGCGTCATCTGACTTCGGGTGCCGAGGTTAGCCCTTGGCAGTGGGAAAGGAGATGCTGCTCCACATGGGGAGCCGTTTCTCCCTTCTGTGCTGTTGCCCAAACAAACTGTGGGAAGGTATTAATGCAAACGTCCATGTACTGCCATTTGCCAAAATGTGGGGATGTGTGACGTCCATTTGCCACACCTGGATGGCCTCTGTCCCTCGTGGGTTGACCCCCCCACGAGGGCCCCTGCACAATGCTGGCAAGAGCGAACCATGCCTTGGGCTTGAGAAAGTGGCAGGTTGAACTGCCTTGCGAGTGCTTGGCATTCTGAAGAAGGAATGCATGACTCTGAAGTGGAGTAGTGAAGAACAAACTTAGCAAATTGTTGTCTATCGCGGGAGTGATGTATGCTTCTGGTAGACTGTGAAGCAAATTCCTAGGAAACTGGCTGTCAGCAATTATGTTGAAGCGTTCTTTGGCAAAGGTGCGCAAAGCAAGGTCCATGGCTGCCAACTCTGCCCGCTTGCGGAAGAGTCAGGAGCGTGCGCCAAGCTTGGTCCTCTTGCCAGGGAAGAACCTAATATGTTCGACCCCCATGAGTGAAAACTGTCCTAGCCCCCCCCAAAGGGGAACCAGTGACATTCATCCACACAAGGTGACTGTCTGCTAGAAGTGAGACGAGTCTGGGGTCTTATGGCAAACCTTGGCGCATGAAGCGCCAGGCTTCCCTTGGGTAAATTTCTCAAGAAGGCCCCCCTGCGCACATCCATTCATGGTGTGCGTGCACACTTTCACTGGAGCGATTTTGGTGCTCCTGTGAGAAGGGTGCCAGATGCTGGCCTAGCTTTTGCCTGTGCTTAGACTAGCAGCAAAAAGGGAAGGGGTGGCCTAAAAATGCCTGTATCTGATTGAAGGTGTGAACTGACTGCACTCTGAAAGTGGTCCTAGGCTGTCCTGACTAATGAGTGGCACTCTGCACATTCTCAGGAGCTCAGGGACTAATCCTTCCTCTGTGCCCTGGAGTTTGCGAAATGTGTCTGCCCACTAGAGAGGGTGCTGTGGGCCAGGTGCCATACTTATTAAAGACAAGCCAACTATGACGTGCCAGCTGTAAGGAAATAATACACAAAAAATGAAAAGACAACAGGTTTAGCATTCCCAGCAGGGAGTTCCACTGGCGAATGGAGAAAAGGAGGAAAGACAAGTCAGAAGTTAGCACAATGAGAATGCAACAACTCTTATCATAACGAAATCAGATAAGGTCAGGTAACCATGGCAACTGGCTGGGATCCTCCTGTTAAGAAAATCCCTCTCAGTAATTACTCTTGGAGCCTGTGAAAGAAAAACAATTTTAAGACTTAGAAGGAAACAAATTGGTTAGTTTTGTTCCTGTAAAAAGGTAAGCATTTTCTGAATATACAGAACGCAAGAATGTTTGCGTGCCTTTTCCTGTGAAAGGGGTACAATGAGCGAGTTACTTTGCACAGAATACCAGAACAGTGTCTTCCTTAAGAGAATGAAGGAGAGTTAGAACGATTCTCAACCTGCGGCCAGATGTGGGCCAGATGTGGCCCATGTTGCTCTGCCACTCCCCCCGCCAAGCCAAGAAGGGCTGTGCGGTGAAGGAAGGGCAGGATGACTGTCTGGACCCCAGAGCTGCCTGAGGCCCCGGAATTTGGCCCCTGACTTTAAGGTTGAGAACCGAGGTTACAAGATTATAACACGGTACACACATAAAGACAATGCAATTCTCTCACTCCTGGTGAGATACGTGACTCCAAGACGCTAAGAGATATTAAAAAAACCTTAAAACACAGAGATGGAGTTTTGAGGAACACAGACGTAGGGAGGGGCCCCATAGCTTATGATACAGTGAGGAAAACTCATAGAAGTGATTTTTAGTTTTCAGATCGCGCTTCTGAAAAGAAAAAATCTGTTTTCCTGATTGCAAAACCGGTTTCTAAGAGAGGCTTAATCCTTTGACAAAGAGAAGAGTCTCAAGGGAAGGGGGAGGAACCACCCTGTCCCATCCCCCCCCCTCTCCTGCCTAGGCTGCTAAGCAGGCAAGGCAAAGGGGTTTGCTCATCATGCTTCCTCAAACTTTAAATAGCTCCTGCCCATGAACAGAGTGCAAACTGTTTTAACACATATTTCACAGTGACATTACCACGCAGTTACACACAAGGAACACTTTTTCAGTCATACTGTGGTCATAGAGACAAGGCTTTTGCAATCATACGCAGTTCTTGCAGACATACATTCAGTGGTGCACCACACATACACACATCTATTTACGCATTCGCACATTCCTCCCCTGATCTGCAGCGTTCTATACTACACATGAGGAGATGGCTAATACACAGCTGGCTATTTACAGCCATCTGGGTGCTTTTACTTAGGGACAAGTTTCTCTGGGCTACTCCCAAGGTGAGACAAGTAGATTCTGCCTGTGCCCTGGGGGAACTCGGGGTACTATTGCTGGGATGGTTCTTCTGGCATGGCCAGGGCGATGGCTGCCTCCTTTCTAGCCTGGGCCAGATGCATGCCAGGGTGGCCATTTGGCATTAAGACAACCTTTTGAAGATCTGCCTGGTCTAGATTGGCATTCTCTTCTAAGGTGTCTCATTTTATCACACTGGAAGCAGGCGCCTTGGGGTTTTGGCACTGCTCTGCGCCTGAGTGTGGAAATGGGTCTGCTCTGGAGCCCTGCGTGGCCAGGGGCCATGCAGGTTTCCGTGAGCAGTGGGCGCTGAGCAGCCCTGCCTGAACGTGTGTCTGCCTTCAGATGGGCTGAGCACAGCAGTTGGGCGCTAGCTAATTGTGCCACTGGCAATTTCCCCGTGAATGGATCTTCCTCACCCATGCGCTGAATGGAGTTCTTTCTTTGCAGGGAACTTTTAACTGTCCGAGAAGCGCCAAGGCCTCTCATGCCATGAATTCCTTCAGTGACGTCTGCAGCTGTCACTGAGGGAATGCTCCCTATACTGCCCTGCTTAAGCTGAAATGACGAATAGAGACTTCTTGGGGCTGATGGTTCTGACTGCGCTGGGGTTTTCTGGGTCTCTATCCGGACTGGGTCCACTCCTGCTGAGAGTTTCCTACATTTGCTCCAGGTACTGACTACCTTGCCTGGAGCTTTGGGGGGTTGCTGGATGCAGTCTCCTATCTGATCCCAGAGCTTCAAGGTTAACGTACCTACTTCTGGGTAAAGTAGGCAGTGTCCCCTGAGGTACGCCAAAAGTCTCGCTAGCTCTCCGCTGTGAAATCGCAACTTAAAAACCCTGGCCAGGATTCTGAACTCTTCCTCACGAGTTCTTTGGCTAGCGGACGGACTTGGTCTATGAGAGCAAGTCCCCATATTACCTGTGATGGGTCCTCCGAAGTTTCCTTCTCGGGCCGAGAGTCGACGCGTCCTTTTACAGGCAATAGTTCTGGCGACGAGTGTCTGGGGTAGCTGTCGGAGCGTGGACCTTCTGCCACGGGCCCTCGGCGGCCTCTGCGCTGTCAGGGGCTCACAGCCTGCCCTGAGCGGAACGCGTTTCCCTCTATGGCAACCTCCTCGAAAGCTGGAGCAAGCTGTAGGAATGTCTCTCTGGAATGCCTCGCCACAGGCCACTCCTCCGATCGGCTGGCTGCCGGCCGGAGTGCTGTGCTGTCCTCCAGGATGATGGGACAAGGTTCTGGCGCAGAACCTGGCCGCGTGGATCGCTACTCACGAGTAGACCTCTCCGGGGTCCCTTACTCACGAGTAGAATCACGTCTCGGGTCACCAGATGTAGGAATTGGGCCGTGAGGAGGCCCTTAGGATCCCGGAGGAGACTGGTCAAAGGAGCGACACGAGGCAAGATGGAGTGAAGACCAGTAGTTTATTGAGGGAAAACCATCAGTATATATTATGCAGAAGGCTGTGCATGGTAGGAATGGTCATCTGACAGAAAATCACATCACCTATTTGCTCAGGTTAATTGGGAAACTCTCTTGGGGAAGTTAATTAACTGGGGCAACATTGACAGGGGCAACACCATTGTGTTGGGATTAGTAGCTGGGTCAACATGGCCCTATTTGTGCCGGAGATTACTATGTCTCGGAGATGATTGAATCACTCTGATAGATAACTGGGATCAGCGAAATGCTATCTTGGTAGAATCGCTGGTCAGGTCATGTTAATTGGGTGAATCAAACCCTATAGCCCTATAATTTATTCACCCCCCTTGATATGGCTGCCCACAGAGGCCACCGCTAGGAGCCTTTCTCACTCAAGAGGCCTCTACCCGGCCATCCCATGCCCAACCGGGCACGGGGAAACCATAAACAATAAACACTGCCGGGAACCTAGTTTATTGCACCCAGTTTCAATGAAAATCAGTTTAGGCTTTGAATGTCTAAAATAAAGGTCCAGATTGGCCCTTGTAATAATAAGGAATAGTTAATAACCTGTTTTTCAAGTATAGCAAGCAAAATAATATGTAAAATTGATTAAACCTTCCCTTACGGGTCAGTCCCTCTTCTTCTTGAATTCCTGAGTCATATCATTAAACCTGGCCTGAAGAGATGAAGTAAATCAGGGGTGGCCAAACTACGGCCCACAGGCTGGATCCAACCCCCAATGCCAAGTCATCCAGCCCACACTGCCCTTGTTGCTCCCAGAAGTGGAAGTAAAATGCGCTCATGCAGGTGCGTTTTACTTCCACTTCCGTGAGTGACCAGGGCAGTGTGGGCAGGATGAATTGGCAATGGGGGCTGGATCTGGCTCATGGGCCATAGTTTGGCCACCCCTAGTTTAAGCAGAAAAAATGGCAGCCTAAAATCTATCTCATCCTGTTGCAAAACAGATTGCAAGGTGGGTTTTACTTCTGGTGGGAGGAACCACGTGACCGGCCCGTGGCCTGAAAAGTTTGTGCACCCCTGAAGTAAATCATGTGATTCACCATAACTAGACTGTGTGCCAGTGTATGTATAAATAAAGCAAAGTTTGCCAGCTCTTGGCAAGCAGGAAAGTTCTTCTTTTAGGAACATATCTTTCCACTATAAAAATAATAATAAAGAGAACTTGTTCTCTCCTGAACAAAAGAGAGAAATATATGAGCAGATAGTCTTCTTCATAACCCAAACAAATATCTTCAGGTATTAAGAACTGAGATCTTCCCCTCTTTGACCCGTCTCTAGTGGTTACAGCCTTGTTAAGTTCAGGATGAGAAAAAACTGTGCATATTCATTATAGCTTTACTAAATATTGATCATATTTGCTAACACAAGCAGCCTGACAAACTCCCTCCAGCATGACCAATGATTGGAAATTGTGGGAAGTGAAATCCAAAACATTTGGAGGGTCAGAGCCTGACAACTGCTACTCTAATCGCTATACAGTGCCAGCTTTCCAGGAGCCATTGTGGGATCCAACTAAAGGTTATGCAATGACCATCTTTGTGCTTTATCTTAAATATGCCCAATTCACAGTGTTTGTACTTCACTATGTCGCATATGCAAGTGAAGGAATGAAATTCATACACACATAAAATCAGTTCTGCAGAATTTACTTCCAGCCTGACTCAAATTCCAGCACTGGTTTGGAATAGAATCATAGAATAATTGAGTTGGAAACGGCTTTTTAGGTCATCAAACCTCTGCTCAATGGAGGAATCCAAATAAAAGCAGATCTGACAGATGCTTGTCCAATTCTCTCTTGAATGCCTCCAATGTTGGAGGGCTTGCCACATCTCAAGGCAGTTAGGTTCCACTGTTGTACTGCTGTATCTAACTGTTAAGACGTTTTTCCTGATATATTCAGCCTATATGTGGTTTCCTATAATTTGAGCCCATATTACGTGTCCTACACTCTGGGATGGACTGAGAACAGATACTGGTCCTCCTCTTTAAGACTATCTTGATGATGATGATGATAATGATGATGATGATCATTATTATTATTAATTATTATATAAGCCATAGCAAACAAGATAACAATGCTGGATTTTGTATAATAAATCACTAGTCGAACACTTCCCAACCGTCTAGGACTACGCGATGCATCAGCAAATTATGTGGGCAGATCCCAATAAGGTGGCCTTCTGCAGCTGACTGATGGTGATTTTGTCAACTCCAATTGTTTCTAAATGTTTGCCTAGATCTTTAGGCACAGCACCCAGTGTGCCGATTACCACTGGGACATCTGTACCAATTTACACCAGAGTCTCTGCAGTTCAATTTTTAGATCCTGATATCGGATGGTTTTTCCAAGTTGTTTCTCATTAATTCTGCTGTTACCAGGTATAGCAATGTCAATGATCCATACTTTTTTCTTTTCTACAATGGTGATATTCAGGATATTGTGCTCCAAAACCCTGTCAGTTTGTATTTGGAAATCCCACAGTAATTTTACATGCTCATTTACAATCACTTTTTCAGGCTTATGTTCCCACCAGTTCTTTACTACAGGCAGATGGTAGTTGTGACACAAATTCCAGTGGATCATCTGGGCAACTGTGTTATGGTGCTGTTTATAATCAGTCTGGGCTATTTTCTTGCAACAGCTCAGTATATGATCAATGGTTTCATCCACTTCTTTGCAAAGTCTGCATTTGGGGTCTGAATTATTATTATTATTATTATTATTATTATTATTATTATTATTATTATTATTATTATTATTATTATTATTATTATTATTATTATTATTATTATTATTATTATTATTATTATTATTATTATTATTATTATTATTATTATTACAGTTGAATGCCACCCACTTACAATGTGACTCAGGGCGGCTAACAAATCATATCCCCACTCAGACTCTTTTTCTCCAGGCTAAACATCCCCAGTTCCTTCAGTCTTCCCTCCTAGTGCTTGGTTTCCAGTCCTCTGATCATCCTTGTTGCCCTTCTCTGTACCTGCTCTAATTTATTTGCATCTTTCTTAAAGTGCAGTGCCCAGAATTGGACACAGGACTCTAGATGTGGTCTAACAAGAGTTTGAGAAAATTAGCCTGTGAGTTATATCTTCTCAGAATAAAATGGCCAGCCTAGCCAGTGACTATATAGACTGGGGGATTTTGGGAACTGTAGCATTTTTAAAAAGTAATTTTTAGCATCAGGGTAACCAAGACACAGTCTATGTGGGTTCAGGTTTTGCCATCTGACGATACAAGCTCATTCTACTAACAGATCCACGTCGTTATTGTCGTCGGCTGGTACTCCTATCCAAGTACAGTAAAACCTCGCATAAAGAGCACTTCGCTTAGAGACTAACGCACTTAAAGAGCAGAATTTTCTCTGAATGGTCGCCTCGCTTAACAACTAAAACCAACCAAAAACTTGCTTATCAACTAAATCGTGGTTCACAATCCCCTCTCCCTGCCAGAAGTCACAATTGGTCACTTACAATAGTGTTTCGCTTAAAGAGTAAACTCGCTTAAAGAGCAATCTTGTGGAATGCATTATGCTCTTTAGGCAAGGTACCACTGTATACATTTTTTTCCTGGAAATCATTTTCAAAGGAAAAATGCCACTGGTGTGAATTTGTTGAAGGTGGATCACAGCTAGCCATGGAGTGACCCACACACTGTGATCACGGAGCCCTCTCCTGCAGGCATGTATCAAATGAGACATGTAGGATTTAACACCAGGACTGCAATGGACTGCCACAGCCTTGAGGATATGGACAAGGTGCGCCATAACAGCCAGTCCACCTGGCATGGCCTCTTCCACCTCCATGAGCATTGGGAATCAGAATAGTGAAGTGGTTCCTCTTACACTCATTTTGCCGTTGGGCCTAATATGACGGTTTCCAGTGGCATTTCCTCCACTTGCCTGTAGCTGTTGGCCTTTTTAGGGAGTCAGGTTATTTACCACTGCCCAACACTCGGTGTTGAGTCGCTGGCTGTACAGTCTACTTTATTACTGTAGCAGGATGTCCGGCCAGACACGAATAACAGACACTAATCCTAATGCTTTCAGTTTTTGTGTGTAAATTGTCTGGACATATGAATTGCTCTCTGGTTGCATATAATGTCGATCCCGTGGTCAACAGGCATTGTATGGATAAACAAGGTGAGGATTTTCTAGTTTGTGCTTTGTGTCACTGGTGCTATCTATCTATCTATCTATCTATATCTATATCTATATCTATATCTATATCTATCTATCTATCTATCTATCTATCTATCTATCTATCTATCTATATATATATATATATATATATATATATATATATATATATATATATATAAAGCAGAGGTGCCCTTTTGTATGTGAAGAACACAAATCTACACCCCTGTACCGATCACATTGTAATGTGGCACACACATACCTTGGGCATGGAGGATGGTCACTGCAGGAGTCACGAGCCCCATGGGTGTGTGTGTGTATGCCCCTAAATTGATCTGCAAAGGGAAGTATACTCGACAGAAGGGTGTGTGTGTCCCAGTGGTAGTATCCATAGTGATAGCCCCAGGTAGGTCACCTGATTGTGACATCACCGTGAGCTGGGCAGGGGCCTGACACAGGTGGGCGGACACATGTATGGGGTGGACCCCCAAGCAAGGCCGGGTAATTGGCTAGTTGGCTATAAACTAAGCCACAGCAGTAAGGGTCCCATGTTTTAACAAGTGCTCGGCAGGTTTTCCTTGTTCTCCCAAGGTTGGATCACACCCTGCTCTCTCTCTTCACATATACTTCTTTGGCTCTACACAGTCCATATTTTTGTCGCTGGCTTCCCCCAGCTTTATTTGCCAACTCTTTTCGAGCTGTGCGGTTATTGTATAACATGGACAAAACATTCACAATGAATGATGCAGGGACCACCAGAAATGTCCAAACACTTCACATTGATTTGCTTCATACCACACAGTCAAGCACCTTGAATGCCAAGCAGCGATATTTCCCCCTCCAACAAACCCGAGCCTCCATCGTAGATATTTTATACATTTATCCACATAGTGCAAAGGGGTTTTCTCCACTGTTCTTAATTTAATGGGCTGGGTTGGAGGAGAATATTTTAAAAGCTCTCTCTTTCACACACACAAAAAATGATGGAAAATGTACATGGGTTCCATATGGGGAAGATTGGCCCATGGCCTACAGCCAGACACACACAGAGAGAGAGAGAGAGAGAGAGAGAGAGAGAGAGAGAGAGAGAGGGAGAAGTATTGTTTTTTAAAAGCCACGTTCCTCCAAACTGATAGCTGGATCTGTTCCCAGAATGGCCTCACTGTAAAGCCTGGACCAACTTTACTTGATGGGTTTCAGGCTGTTGGCAAGAGTTTGGCTCCAGGAGAAATAGAACCCTTTTTCAGTGTTTACCCTTGCAATGGTCAATGGAAAAAAGGGTTTAGAGGTCTTGAGCCAACTGACGTGTCCTCCTAAAGGGAAATAATGTGTTGTATCTGACTCTAGGGTTCAGTGCTCATCTTCATTTATAGCCAAAAAGCCAGCACTGTCTGCATCTGCAGACATTTCTGTGCACATGAGACAGACATGACTAGACACCAGAGCACACAGAATGCTGTTTACCTTCCCACTGAAGTGGTAACTATTTATCTACTTGCAATTTCTTGCTTTTGAACTGCTAGGTTGGCAGGAGCTGGGACAGAGACAAGCGCTCAGTCTGTCAAGCAGTACCCAGGTCTCGAACTGCTGACCTGCCAACCTTCCAGTTGTCAAGTTCAGCGTCTTAACCACTAAGCCACCACAGTTCCTTCCTTGATCTATAGCCCCCCCATCTATACCTATAAAGCAAAGGTGTGGGTTCAGTGTCTGGAATAGGCTGCCGCACCCCTTGACCAAACCCCATGAGATTCGGCACACATGTACCTTGCACACATGAGCAGGTCATTGTCGGGATCCCGAAGACCAGGGGGGTTTCCACCCTAAATTGATCTGCAAAGGGGGGTATATTCGACAGGAGGGTTTGTGTCTGCCCCAATGCTAGGCCAACCAGGGGGGGGGATTGTGATGTCATTGCTGAGCTCACATCACAGGCCTACCCCTGGCCAGTGGGTTTCCTGGGCAACACGGGCACTCAGCTAGCCGGTTTGGGACCACCCAGGCAAAGCCGGGCGCCCCGGCTAGTTATCCAAAAGGAAATGAACTCTATCCATGGTTGCTTCTGATAACCTTTTCCAGTCAACATTTGGTATATTTGCAATTTTGTGTCTAGGAGCTATTTTATTTATTTGATTGCCTGCTGGACTGATTTCTATCTCTGTTTCCTCTGAGAAACTTGTCACTAAGCACAGTGGTGATAAGCACCAGTGAGACGTCATACAAAACAGGGTGAATCATTCTGAGTTGCTTAATAATGTGCTTTGACTGCAACTGGTTTACAGGCCAAACAAGGACAGGTTTATACTCATGTCTCCACAAGCAAAGTCCAAAACATAGGCAGGAGTGCTGATTTCTAAAAAAAATCAACAAACAGGTCTCAGAAGTTTTATCTTCGACCAAGAGCAGTTTGTTTATCAAACAAACGGGTATTAATTGCCTAGAGGAGTGATGGTGAACCTTGGCACTCCAGCTGTTCTTGGACTTCAATTCCCAGAAGCCCAAGTCAGCCCTCCTGCTGATCAGGGCTTCTGGGAATTGAAGTTCAAGAGCAGCTGGAGTGTCAAGGTTCACCACCACTGGCCTAGAGAATTTCTGTTTGCTGCTTCCAGTGCTTTCCTCTGAAAATCTCATTGCTGTTGAAGCATTGGTTCTTCTGAAAGCAGAGCATTTGGGGTGAAATATGTTCCCTATTCACCTCTATGGGCTGTGTAAATGTCGCCTTTGCTCAAAAGCCAGTCGTATCTGACCCTAGCATTCAGTGCTTATCTCTGTTTATAGCCAAAGAGTCAGGGCTGACTGCATCTGCAGATGCTTCGGTGGATATGTGGTAGGCATGATTAGACACCGGATTGCACAGAATGCTGTTACCTTTCCCATCGAAGTGGTACCTGTTCATCTACCTGCAGATTCTTGCTTTTGAACTGCTAGGTTGGCAGATGATGGGAGCTCACTCCATCATGCAACACTCAGGTCTCAAACTGCTGACCTACCAAACTTCTGGCTGTCAAATTCAGTATCTAAATCAGTGGAGGGATTCAAATTTTTTTACTACCTTACTCTGTGGGCATGGTATGGAGGGAGTGGTCAGGGAAAAAGCCCTGCATTGCACCCAAATTAGGACTACTTTATTTCAAAACTTGGATGGGCGGGGCCAGCCTGAATTTTTGCTACTGATTCTGGCGAACTGGGGTGAACCTGCTGAATCCCACCACTGGTCTTAACCACTAAACCATCATAGTCCTTGCTATGGGCTGTGTGGAGCCACAAAATGATCTCATACAAAGAGGACGCTCTTGACTGTCGCTGGTGGCAATCTAGATGCATTGGACCTGCATCCTTCAGTGAACATCAAGGAACTCCCCATGGCAGGGCAGCAGGAGGGCACAGACAGTGGGAGCAAAGTCCTGGGCAGGAGTGAGGAAGGACCCTGAGCTGCTCCTGGAAGGAAAATGGAGGCTGGGATGGGCTGGCAGGACCTGGACTTAAAGGAAGAGGAGGAAAAAGAGGGAGAGAAATTGTTACCCTCAATGGGGGGGAGGGGGACAAAGTAGAGACCTTGGGGGAACCCCACCCCCATCTTCTGCTCCCCCAACAAGGACTGGCTGTGGCTGAGACTAAAGGACCCAAGGGAGAAGAGCACTGGTGGTTGTCCTCCTAACAAGGATGCTGAGAGACTAAAGTTTAAAACGACTGGATAATTTGGTCTTCTCTTTATTTGTAACCACGCGTTGGAAACCTAAAATTATGAAGATACTGTACTGTATATGAAATATGGGTAAAATTCAAAACAAATAAAAATGCTAACGTCTTTTTGACCACCAGCAGGCAACTACATCAATTCTATTACCGTAGCCCAGGGGTGCTTAAACTACGGCCTGTGGGCCAGATCTGGCCCATGGTGCCATTCCATCTGCCCATCATTGTTCTCAGAAGCAGAAGTAAAATATGCCCACGCTTGCACAAAATGCTGCCATAAATGACCCACGGCTGTTGTAAATGTGTTTACGACAGCCATGGGTGCATTTACCGCAGCGTTGTGTGCACGTGCAGATACATTTTACTTCTGCTTCTGGTGGGAAGAACCACATGCCAGTGGGAGGAACCATGTGACCAGCCCACACCCGAAATTTTTGGGCACCCCCACCATAGCTGTTTACTAGATTTTATTTTGTACATGTGGTGGGGCATAAATTGCATGCATATAAATGCTGCATTGATTGAATTTTTCCTCTTTCACAGAAAATTTGTCCTCTGTCCTAATAGTTGCATTTTACTTGATTACTCTTTGATCTTCCTACTCTGCTTCAAAGTCTATTAAGTGACTTCCAGCTGTTTTAGCCAAAATGTTCTGGTGGGAGACATTCTTTGGCATTCATTTATTCGGCAAGGTATGTATGAGTTTTGCTTTCCATTAGTTTAGCGTAACCTCTCCTGATTTAATATTTTGAGCTTGAGAGGTGTGCGGAAAACTTTTCCTTGATTTTAGCTGTCATCTAAGGGGATTGATGTTCATGAAATGAATGGGTTTGGTGCAATATGATTTTATTTTGTTTGTTGTTTGTTAGCACCTTTCAAAATACTTCTGGAGGGGCAATGCCAGCCAACTAACACAATTTTTCCATGGATAGTTTTCAGGCAACCCTGCATGATTCATTAAGAGCTACATCCACATGTTTGACATGTGCTGATTTATCCCATATGGTGCTAAGCATATTTTGCTGTGGACAAAGGTCAAATCTGATGTACTTATTGTTTGCGGTTGTGCACACCAAACTGACCCAACCTGTTTCTTAAGTATGTTATTTCTGACGGCAACTTTCTGTTTAGTGTTTAAACAATTTTTTTCTTGGTCAGAGTCCAATCCAAAGTGATACCCAAATTCTTTGAGGTAGGACAATGTCCCAAAATCTTGCTTTCCTAACTAACTAGGAGTTTCGTTTCTGCTTCTCTGTTTTTTAATTTGAAGGCACAGACCTATGTTTTAAAAGGGTTTGTTTCTAGCTGGTTGTTTTTATAATATAAAGAAAGATCTTCCAAAGCAGAGGGTAGTTGGTGGTCAATGGACTCAATGTTTCCCCTTGGACTGTCAAGGCACGATCATTGGCACAAAATACTGAAGGAGAGAGATGTCAGTTGATCATTGGCGTCAATCACTGATTTCCAACCTTGGGTCTCTAGATGTTCTTGGACAACAGCTCCCAGAAATCTTGGCCACCACCGCCAGTGGTGAAGGTTTCTGGGAGTTTTAGCCAAAGAACACCTGGAAACCAAAGATTAGGAACCACTGGTATAAATGCTTAAAAAATAATGGCACTGGGATGTTATTCTGTTGGAAACAGTTCTGTTGCCTTCTACAGTTGACTGGGCCTCCTTTGAGAGTCAACAAAAATATTCTGTTTTGATTTGATTTGATTTATTGGACTTGTATGCTGCTCACTCAGCATACATGACTCAGGGAGGCTCACAGAAATTTTGAAGCAGAATGGTGACCATTCCTGTTAGTCCATGATCTTTTGTGAGAATGTAGAGCTTTTTGAACACGCATTATTGGTGGACAGTGTCATATGCCACTCTAAGGCAAATGCTGCTCCAGTTATTGTATGTGTTGCAAAATCATTTTATATATGTTGGGATACATTAAAGTTTTTAGCCGAAGCTCTACAAAGTCATTTTGAGTATGCACAGTTGCTTTACTTTCTCTGTATACTGAATTACTTTAAAATAAAAGACATAAGGTCCCAATTTTTAAAAGTGGGACCACTGTTATGCCTTTTAAAAATTGTGCTAATAGATATATATTTTTAAAAATCTGATCTATATGTGTTTATATTTTTAATGGAGTCTTAGTAGGACTGCTTTTTTTGTAGCACTCAGCTTTTCAGGAAATAGCTAAAAAGCAGATATTTTAAATACATTTGGTTAATTGAAATACAAAGAATATTGCAGTTAATTGTGTGTGAGTTTTTTGTTTTTGCTTTTCAAAATAGAACAGACAGGAGCTACATTTGAAAAGTAAGCTTTCAGCTCTGCATGAAGTTGTTTCAATCATGAACCAAAATGCAATGATGAACCTTATGGCAAAACCCCCAGATGTTGTGAGAGAACCCCAGATTTGCACCTCACCTGGGCTACAAATCAGGAACAGAACCTTTGCTGACACATGCCCCAAAAAGGATGACCCAACAGATCCCATTAAAAGCACCAAAGCTCCTCATTAAATTTGAATCACATGTACTGGTATGTATGTGTGTACATTTTATTTTCAAGCCCTGCTAAGTAGCTGGGAGGTCTCCAGAATGTTAGAGCGTACATATCATGAAAAACCGCCCATACCAGATGCTGGAATAAGGGACCTATAATTACATAACTAGTTGGGGTGGATTGACATAAAAAAGCAGGATCGAGGAAAGTTTTTTGGTTGAAGAAGACTATGTTAGCCAGTGGTTCCCAATGTGGGGCCTATGCCCCACAGGGGGACTTCAATTTCCAGAAGCCCAAGTCAGTACATTGGCTGATCAGTGCTTTGGAGAATTGACTTAGGCTTCGGGGAATTGAAGTCCAAAAACCAAAGGTTGGGAAACACACTGAAATGTAAGCCCTTTATTTTCTAGCAATTCAATGGGATACATGCAAAAACCAGTTATGTAAAGGAAAAGATTTCATGAAGGACAAAGCATAACAAAGATAGACATTTAGCTCATTGACATCATATTTTTACTTGGGGTACACAGAAAATGCCTCCTTGAAAATTGTGGTATTTTTGAACTACAATTGGGGATACCCTGGTAATGGAAACCATGTGTTACCAGCTAATCTTTCTCACACTGGGTCAGGCAAAAGAAACTGCAGAATGAACTCACTAAAAGGTGGCTTCATTTTGGCAATTTCACGTCTGTCCTAGACATAGAAGAAGAAGAATATTTTTACTTTACTACAAAGCTTAAAAATTAGTTGCAAACAAATTATTGGATGTATTGCCTTTCCACATAGGGTTGCCCAATGTCCCGGTTTTCCAGGATTTTCCCGGATTCAAGCTGTCTCGGCCGGTTCAAGAAAAAACATGTAAAAGTCCCAGATTTTTAAATTTGAACAAAGGAAGCAAGATCACCCCTCACCAAGGGATTTTTTTGCAAAGAGTTAATTCACTGCCTCCCTGCCTTTCTTTCAATTATCCTGCTTGAAAGCAACACATTCAAATCTGAGAAACCCATCGGAGAAGGGAGACACTTGCAAGCAAGATAATTGAAAAAAAGGCACAGAGGCAGTGAAATCACTCTTTGCAAAACTCCTTTGGCTCACTTTAGTGTATGGGACCAAAGACAACAGGACAGCCGAAGGGTTGGCTTAACACAGGTTTATTGCATGATGATCCGGTGGAACATGGGGTAATGGTGGCGGTACATCTCATTATATACTGTGGGACTATACATTTGAATCTTGTAGCACAGTAGCTCATTGGCTACTGCCGGCGTGGCCTCGCCCAGGCACGCCTTACTCTCACAGTTGTATCTTCTTCCTGCTGAATGCGTGTATCTTCTTCCTGCTGAATGCGGAGACATTTCCCGCGGCTGTCCGTGATTGAGCAATGTGAACCATGTGAGACTGAACGCTCGCAGCTGCCCTAAGGGGTTGCTTGCTCGCGTTCCTTTCAGCTGAGGTACATTGTAATTTTGATGGATACATTTTTATCTTGATAGCTTTGCAGTCCATTGATATGCATACATAACACTCACCTTGAAGTTTTGGGGACAAGAAGTCATCCTCAGCCCTTTTCCTCAAGAGCTGGGCAAAGGCTATTCACCCTGGATGGGGATTCCACGGGGTCTTAGAGCCACAGTCTCCCTGACAACCCCGTCCGATGCATGCGCTGTTTGAAGAATGCAATGACGTAACGTGGCTATCCCGGTTTGGCTGGAGAGAATTATGGCAACCCTATTTCCACAGTAACTCAGATACAATTAAGAGCTTGTCTACATGGGTTTATTTGGAGCAGATTAAACAGGCTCAATGAAGGTTAAGTATGCTTTTTGTTGAGATCTTTGCATCCAGTGGCATATGTACCTCAACTGATCCAATTTGGTCTGGCCCCTCTAACTTCACTCCCTTTGCTCCTTCAATTTCCAGGAGAAAGATTTCAATTTTTAAAATTTCCCCTAAAGACATTTTTTTTCACATCTTGTTGGTTTTTTGTTTTTGTTTTTAGCTTCCTCCCTTTGCTCCATGGAGGAGCACTAGAAGGAAGTTTTTGATTTCCCAATCTAACTTCCCAGTTTCCCTATATCATTAAGTGGTTAAGAGGTCTGTTTAATCCAGGCTTTCTCAACCTTTTTGGGGCAGGGGCTGGATTACTCCCCTCAGAATGGCTGTGCAGGGTGGTCACATGTTTCTGCGCATGTTCTTGTGCGATTTCACATGGGAACTTGCCAAAACAACACTGGAACTTGCTGAAAAAGAGCGGTTTTGCCGGGTTTTGGTGCTTCCGGGTGGCAGCAACAGCAACAATGAGGAGGGCATCAGGGGCCGGATGAAAAGGCTTCAGGAGCCAAGTCTGGCCCACAGGCTGGAGGTTGAGAATGCCTGGTTTAATCCAACAGATATTGAAACCAGCTGGGAAATTAAAGCAGGAAGCAAGAGGGAGAGAGAGACTCTCACAGGTGGGCAGGGATATCAACAGACTAGCAAGCAACTCATGAGAAGATGGTGTGGAGGTAACAGTGGGGGCAAAGAAGGCATCTGCCATAATTAGCATAATTAGCTCCTTGCCAAATGGCGTGATGGAGTGAGCACCCATCATGTGTCCCAGCTCCTGCCAACCTAGCATTATGAAAGCAAGAAATCCTAAGTAGATAAATAGGTACTGCTTTGGTTGAAAAGGTAACAGCATCCCATGCATTCTGGCATTTAGTCATCCCTGCCACATGACCATGTAAATGTCTGCAGGAGCAGACTGGCTTTTGAGCAAAGAGAGACATTTACCTTTATGACTCACAGTGAGTCTGAAGAAAAGAAAACAGCCCTGAGTTTTCTGACACACTTCATTTGCTTTTAGGTTTCTGTTGCAAATGCGTCTGTCTGGCCGGACATCCTGCTATGGTACTGGAGTAGACCGTTTTAGTGTATGAAAACCAAGACACAGGACACAGCCTCGGGCTGGGTTAACTCAGGTTTATTGCATGGTGGTCAGAGGGAACATGAGGTAATGGCGGATCAATAGCTCTTTATATACGGTAGTAACACATTTGAACGTGGCTCCAGGATAGCCCATTGGCTACTGTCTGCGTGACGTCATTGCTGGTCACGCCCTTCTTGTCCAGGTGTAGGTGGTGGCGGGAGACTTCCCGCGCTGTTGCCTTTTGATGAGTTTGGACCGAGAGAGCCTGGACGCTCGCTGCTGCCAGCTGGTGGTCATTAGCTCGCGTCCTATTACAGGGTTTATGTGATACAGCTGAAGGTTACATTGTTACCCGTTGGCAAGGTTACATTGGCTAAGATACATTGTTATCCATGTAGAAGATCACTCCATTAGAACACAACACCCCTCCCCCCTAGGATGAGACGAAGTCTCGAACTCAACAGAACACAACACCCCTCCCCCCTAGGATGAGACGAAGTCTCGAACTCAACACTCCCCCCCCCCTAGGACGAGACGAAGTCTCTCAGCCAAGATGGCTTATTTCGAACACGCTGGGGTCTCGCTGTGGGCTGCCTTTCCCCGGGTTTGCTACCTTCTCTTTGTCCCCTGGTTTCCTGTCCTGTAATTGGAGAGGGAGACTCGTTAGTGACTTGCCGCGGCTCCGCGGCGTTGTTGGGAGGTGTGTGCTTTATTGGGGAAGAACCGGGGGCACTGAGGGCTAACGAAAAACCCCTCTTCTCGCTTGGATGGGTGGGGGAACACTCCCGAAAACCCCCCCGGCTCGCAAAATCAAAATCAGAATTAAATTCGGGGGCAGCGGTCGCGAACTCCTCTCCCCCTTCCCCGGCCTCTGATAGAGCTGGCGTATCAAAAGGGTATGAGTCGGGGCCGCTGCTTTCCCCCTTTGTTTGGGACTGTTGTCCGTTGCTGTCTCCCCCTTGGGCTAAACGGGTGGGGGAGAACCCTAACGCTGAATCCTGTTGCTGAGCCCCACTGACCGGCCCCCCACTCACTCGGTGCCTAAGTTGGTCCGCGTGCCTCCTCCAGAGGAGACCGGTGCTAGTCTCGACCCGGTGCAACACTGGCCCCGTCTGTTCCACAACCGTCCCTGGTACCCAGGCTGGACCTGCGCTGGCGTAGTTCCTGCAGTGAACAGGATCGCCGACGGCGAAACCTTTCGAGACTGCCAACCCTATGTTTTTTCCTTTGTCCTCGACTCTCGTCGGGTCTAGCCTGGACAGGATCGTGGTCAGTTTTCGCCGCATCAACAGCTCTGCCGGCGAGTAACCTGACGCTAAGGGGGTCACCCTATACGCTAATAAAAACTGACATACTTGGTGATTTAGGTCCCCCGGGCCCATGCGCCGCAGCGCATCCTTTGTTGTCCGCACCAGCCGTTCCACTTGGCCATTCGTGGCCGGGTGAAACGGCGCGGATGTGACATGCCGAATGGCGTTTGCCTCCATGAATGCCCTGAACTCAGCGGAGGTGAAACAACTAGCGTTATCGCTGACCAAAGTGTCGGGTAAACCGAACGTGGAAAAGACTCTCCTAAGTTGGCTAATTGTAGTGGCGGAGGACGTGCTCTTTACTGGGATAACCTCCAGCCACTTGGAGAACGCATCTACCACCAGGAGAAAAATGGTTCCTCGGAACGGGCCAGCGAAGTCTACGTGCACCCTGGACCATGGCCCCCTTGCTGCGTCCCATTCCCTATGCGGGAGGCGGGCCGCCTCCGGTCGGGAGCCCTGGCATGCCTCACAAGTGCCGACCATGTGCTCAATGTCCGCGTCCAGCTGTGGCCACCAGAAGTAACTCCGGGCCAGCGCCTTGGAACGGACGATGCCCGGGTGGCCGATGTGCAGCATTTTTAGCACCCTCGGACGCAGGGACGTAGGGACCACCACCCGCTGGCCCCACAAAAGGCACCCCCTCTCCAGGGACAACTCTAATTTTTTTCGAAAAAATGGGTCGAATTCCGTACCCGGGGATGACGCCGGCCACCCCTTCTGTACCCATGAGCTAACTTTCTCCAGTGTTCTATCCTTGCCTGTCGCCCTGGCAATGTCGGCTGGTACGATTGGGGGTGAATCTAAAACCTCTATTAACAAGACCTGGTGGTCTCTCTCTGCCCTTGCCTGCTGGACGCCCGACAAGGGCAAAGGAGACCTTGAGAGTGCGTCTGCATGGCTGATCTCCTTCCCGGGCCGGTATTCCAACTCATGTTGGTATGCGTTGAGAAAGATAGCCCACCGAAGCATTCTTGGGGACAGGATCTGTGGCGTGGGCTTATTTGCGGTGAAAATTCCCAACAAGGACTTGTGGTCAGTCACGATTTTGAATGGCCGACCATACAGAAAATCGTGAAATTTTTTGGTTCCCGCTACTATCGCTAATGCCTCCCTGTCGGTCTGTGCGTAATTACGCTCTGCTTGGGACAGGGACCTTGAATAAAACGCTATCGGGGCCTCCCTTCCGTCGTCCAACACGTGGCAAAGCACCGCCCCCACCCCCACCGGGGATGCGTCGCAGACTAAGACCACTGGCCGTTTGGGGTCGAAGTGCGTCAGGATTGCCTCAGATGTTAGGAGCTGCTTCAACTCTTTAAACGCCCTCTCTTGCTCGTCACCCCACATCCATGTTTCCTCCTTTTTTAGCAAACGATGGAGTGGCTCGGCCACGGACGCCTTCCGTGGAAGGAAGGTATGGTAAAAATTGAGGAGCCCCAGAAATGACTGTAGCTCCGTTTTGGATGTGGGGCGAGGGGCGTTCTTGATGGCGGCTACTTTGGACTTGGACGGCTTAATACCCTCTGGCGTGACCCGAAACCCTAAAAACTCAACCTCAGTTTCGAAAAAGACGCATTTGTCTTTTCTCAGCCGCAGCCCCGCTTTCTCGAACACCGTCAGTACTTTATCCAATCTCTTTGCCAGTTCGGCCTCACTCCCCCCTGTTATCAACACGTCATCAAAATAAGGCAACACCCCCTCCAGCCCCTTCAGGAGGCGTTCCACAAGCGACTGAAAAAGGCCGAGTGCCGAGTTCACGCCGAACTGTAAACGCGACACCTGGAACGCCCCTTTATGTGTGACTATTGTTTGTGCCGCGGCCGTGGCGGGAGTTACAGGGAGTTGCTGATAGGCTTGTGCCAAATCGAGTTTAGCAAAACACTTTCCCCCATTCAGCCTGGCCAGAAGGTGGCTGACCACCGGCACCGGGTATGCATTAGGGCGGATCGCCTTGTTAATTGTACACTTATAATCAGCGCAAATGCGCACCTCCCCGTTAGCCTTCAGAGCGGTTACAATTGGAGTTTCCCACTCCGCGGAATCGACAGGAATAAGAATCCCCTGGCCCACCAGTTTGTCCAGTTCCGCCTCTATTTTGTCCTTTAGTGCGAATGGCACCCTGCGCGGTTTGAGTCTTATCGGGCGGACCTCCGGGTCTAGGTCGAAGGCTACAGGGGGTCCCTTGAACTTTCCAAGTCCTTTCTTAAAGACGGCGGGATGCGCGTCGCACACCGCTTGTATTGGATCCCCCCCCACTGTATGAACTCCCCCTATGAACAAACCTAAGGGCTGGAACCACTGCGTCCCTAGGAGGCTGCAATTTCCCCCCTTAAGGACAACTAGGGGCAGTTCTGCAGAATGTCTCTTAAAGCTGACCCGAAATTTCCCGACCCCCAACACTGGAATGCTGTTCCCCTGTACGTCTCGCAGCGTGGACCTCAGCGTTTTAAGTTTGGGCCGCACGTGGGGGTCGATTTTCAAAAACTCTTTCTGGGGAATTATGGAATAGGAGGACCCCGAGTCGATTTCCATCATGATAGGGGCCCCTTGTACTAATACCTCAACGAAGTAATGAGACTGTCCCGCGGACACGCTGAACACGGGAGCGTCGTCCTCGCTGTCGCCCGAGATGCGGCCCACGCCGTCCTGCTTCCTCGTGGTCTGGGCGCCATCTTTGGACCTCGCTGGACGGTCCGGTCTGGTCGAACGGTCTTGCGACTGCCTCCGGCCCTCCTTCCGCTTTCTGCATGCCTTGGCGATGTGCCCCCGACGACCGCAGGTGTAACACTCGGTTTTTTTGAATGGGCACCTCGCGCGCTCATGGGCCGCTCCGCAACCATCGCAGCGGCGCCCCCCTTTTCGGACCTTCTGGACTTCCTCGCCGTCGCTGCCTTCCGTGGACGACTTCGAGGCCCGTCGGGTTGCGTGCACCGACTGTCCGGACTTTCCGTGCACCGAATTTTCCGCTTTGCCGGCTCTAGGACGCCACTCACGCCACTGGTGCATCTCGTCCACTCCCGCATTCGTGGATTCCGCGGCTTCCGCGGCCTCTACAACCTCTGCCAGCGTGGGTGGTGGCTCCTTGTTCATTAAGCTGCGCTGCACCTCCTTGTCCTTCAGGCCACACAGGACTCCGTCCCTGAGGGCCATCTCTAGGTTGTCCCATCTGCAGGGGGCGGCGGCTATTCTCATGGCTGTTACGAATGCCTCAACCGACTCGTCCGGCGCTTGGACTCGCCTCCAAAACGCGCTCCGAGCGGGAAACATTGCCCTCGAGGGTCGGAAACGCTCACGCAGCAGCTTCATGATGTCATCGGCTTTGAAATCGCTCACCTTCTTCGGTGCAATGATGCTCACCAGCGTTCGCTTGGTTTCTATCCCAAGCATTCTGGTGAGGATGGCCCTCTTTCTTTCCTCGTCGTCTTCTTTGACTTTGAGTTCCACCAGTGCCGCTTGGAAGTCCATCTCAAAAAGCTCCCAGTCTTGCGGTGTGGTGATGTTGAACCCGCTCTGTGCCCTGGCTCCTTGGGAATCCATTATCCCACCTTCGTCGCCAATTTAGTGTATGAAAACCAAGACACAGGACACAGCCTCGGGCTGGGTTAACTCAGGTTTATTGCATGGTGGTCAGAGGGAACATGAGGTAATGGCGGATCAATAGCTCTTTATATACGGTAGTAACACATTTGAACGTGGCTCCAGGATAGCCCATTGGCTACTGTCTGCGTGACGTCATTGCTGGTCACGCCCTTCTTGTCCAGGTGTAGGTGGTGGCGGGAGACTTCCCGCGCTGTTGCCTTTTGATGAGTTTGGACCGAGAGAGCCTGGACGCTCGCTGCTGCCAGCTGGTGGTCATTAGCTCGCGTCCTATTACAGGGTTTATGTGATACAGCTGAAGGTTACATTGTTACCCGTTGGCAAGGTTACATTGGCTAAGATACATTGTTATCCATGTAGAAGATCACTCCATTAGAACACAACAACCGTACAGCCAGCGACTCAATACCGAGTGTTGGGTGGCAGTAAATAACCTGACTCCCTAAATGGGCCAACGGCTACAGGTGGATGAGCCCCTTTAGGTGGGGTGATGGTCCCTCTCAGTGAAGGAAATGCCACTGAAAACCGTCATATTGGGCCCAATGGCAAAATGAGCTGAGGAGGAACCATTTCATTATTCTGATTCCCAACAGTCATGAAGGCGGAAGAGGCCACGCCAGATGGACTGGCTGTGAAGGCGCACCTTGTCCAAATCCTCAAGGCTGTGGCAGTCCATTGCAGCCCCGGTGTTAAATCTTGCATGCCTCATTTCATGCGTGCCCGCAGGAAATGGCTCCATGATCACAGTGTGTGGGTCACTTCATGGCAAGCTGCGATTCTCCTTAAACAAATTCACTCAAATTGAATTTTTCCTGTGAAAAGGATTTCCAGGATGGTGGTGGTGGAAATTGTATACTCAGATATGAGTAGCAGCTGCCACCGCCGACAGCAAATGCTTCTCTGCCTTTCAACAATGGTGCACTGAAAAGAGGTTTCCCTTGCTCGAAAGCCAGTCGTATCTGACTCTAGGGTTCAGTGCTCATCTCTGTTTCAAAGCCAAAGAGGCAGCGCTGTCTGCTTCTGCAGATGTTTGGTAGACATGACTAGACACCGGAGCGCACAGAACGCTGTTACCTTCCCACCAAAGTTGTCCCTATGTATCTACTGGCAATTTCTTGCTTTCAAACTGCTAGGTTGGCAGGAGCTGGGACAAAGAAGTTTAGTGTCTTGCACGGGAGACAAAGAAGGAGCCGCAGTGGGGGCTAAAACACAGGTTTATTTCATGCTGGTCAGGATGAACATGTGGTAATGGCTGAGGTACAGCTCATTTTATACTGCAGTAAATACATTTGAATACTGTTGCACGGTAGCTCATTGGCTGCTACCGGCGTGACGTCATTCTGAGTCACGCCCATCTTCTCCAGGTGATCCTCGCGCGGGAAAGGTTCCCGCGGCTGCCGGTGATTTGGGGAATGTGAACCAAGTGAGCTGAACGCTCGCAGCTGCCCTCTATGGGCAGCTTACTCGCGTTCCTTAAACAGCTGGGTTACATTGTAATTATTGTCAGGTTACATTCATACATTCTTAAAGTAATACTGTTACATACACAACACTCCTCCCCCCTAGGATGGGACGAAGTCCCTCAACCATTGTGGCTTCCCGCACGTGCGCTTGGGGCGTGTGGCTGCTTGGTTTAGTACAGGGGAACTAGAGGCTCCGAGTTCCGCAGAGTCTCGTCCTGCAATGGAAAGGGGGGTCTTGTTAGTCGTTTGGCGGGGGCTCTGCGACAACCTTGCATTGGGAGAGGGGAACGGAACATATAGCTGAGATGTGAACCCCTGCCTGTTGCTTGTGGCGCCTGGGGACCCCCCAGTACGAACCTCGGGACTGATGAGGAGACCCTTGTCCTTTCGCCGGTAACCGGCATGCCTGCGCCACCCCCTGCTGCCTGCCCCGGAGTTCTCGGGGATGAGGAGGGCGGATTTCCCCCTGCTGCCTGTCTCGGGGGCTTGGAGATATGGTGTATTCTAAAGTAAAAGGGCTGGGGGGGACTGGAGGTACCAGGGGCTGAACTGAAACCCCTCTTCTCGCTCGGACGGGTGGGGGACCACTCCGCGACACCCCCCTGGTACGGGAACGTAAAATCAAACTCATTCCACTCTTTCAAAGTATCCTCCTCCTCGGCTGAGAATCCAGGGTATGCATTTGTACCCGAGGACGCCGCCGTGTCTCCCCCTTGGGTTACGCAGGTGGGGGAGGACCCTAACGCTGATTCCCCTTCGCTGGTGACTCGCCTTCTGAGTTGGTCAGCGTGCCTTCTCCAGAGTAGACCTGTGCTAGTCTCGACCCTATAGGACACTGGCCCTGTTTGTTCAATGATCGTCCCTGGGACCCACGTTGGCCCCAAGGCCGCGTAGTTCCTGCAGTGAACCGGGTCCCCTACCGAAAAACTTTTGGAACTCTCTACCACTATATTTCTCCCTTCATCCTCCACCCTGGTCAGATCCAACCGGTCAAACAGGGTTACCGGCCGCCTCCTCATGAGGAGTTCGGCCGGCGACAGTCCTGAAGCTAGGGGGGTTGCCCTATAACAGATGAGGAACTGGCACAGTTGGAGGTTCAACTCACCGGGACCCATGCGCCG
Source organism: Bradypodion ventrale (assembly GCA_035047345.1). NCBI lineage: Eukaryota > Metazoa > Chordata > Lepidosauria > Squamata > Chamaeleonidae > Bradypodion > Bradypodion ventrale. The sequence continues at coordinate 7,600,742 of JAWDJE010000004.1, forward strand.
CAGTGCGTCTTTCGTAGTGTGCACTTGGCGCTCTACCTGACCGTTTGTGGCGGGGTGAAACGGGGCAGCGGTAATGTGCCTGATGGCATTTCTCTCGATAAACGCCTTAAATTCCGCAGAAGTGAAGGTACTGGCGTTATCGCTAACAAGGACGTCGGGCAGGCCGAAGCAACTGAACACCCTGTGCAAGTGTTTAATGGTTGCAGCAGATGAGGTGCTAGTCATGAGGATTACTTCCAACCACTTGGAATAGGAGTCGACTATCAGCAGAAACATGGACCCGCGGAAAGGGCCAGCGAAGTCGACATGTATTCGGGACCACGGCCCGCGGGCCGTGTCCCATTCCCTATGGGGTAACCGGGACTCCTCGGGCCGAGAGCTCTGGCAGCTCTCACACGTACCCACTAAATGTTCTATGTCCGCGTCTATTTGGGGCCACCAGAAGTAGCTCCTGGCCAGAGCCTTGGAGCGCACTATTCCCGGGTGGCTGGTATGCAGCAGTTTCAGCACCTTCACCCTTAATTTCTCTGGGATGACTACCCGCTGGCCCCACAGCAGGCAGCCCCTTTCAAGGGAAAGCTCTACTCTGCGCCTGAAGAATGACTTGAAATGCTCCTCGGGGGGAGTTGTGGGCCACCCCTTCCTAACCCAGGAGCTAACTTGGGACAGAACTTTGTCGGCCGCCGTGGCCTTGGCGAGGTCAGCCGGGACTATGGGGGGTGAGTCGAGGGACTCGATCAGCAGAACTTGGTGGTTCTGCTCTACCTCGCATGCGGGATCTCCTAAGCTGGGGAGGGGAGACCGGGACAGCGCGTCCGCATGGGAGATCTCCTTCCCTGGGCGATAGACCAGTTCATACTGGTAGGCATTAAGAAAAATTGCCCAACATAGCATCCTGGGGGATAGAATTTGTGGGGTGGGTTTGCCTGTAGTGAAGATCCCCAGAAGAGGCTTGTGATCAGTCACAACCGTAAACTCGCAGCCGTATAGGAAATCGTGGAACTTCTTTGTTCCCGCGATTATGGCCAGGGCCTCCCTATCAGTTTGCGCGTAGTTGCGCTCTGCCTTTGAAAGGGACCTGGAGTAGTACGCCACCGGGGCTTCCCACCCGCTCTCCAACACGTGGCACAGCACCGCCCCCACCCCCACTGGGGACGCATCACAGACTAAAACTACTGGTCTCCTCGGATCAAAATGGGTCAGGACAGCATCCGAGGATAAAAGCGCTTTGAGTTCCTTGAAAGCTTTCTCTTGCCTGTCCCCCCACCGCCAAACCACCTCTTTCTTTAGTAGCGCATGCGACGGATGCCTTCCTTGGCAAGAAGGAGTGGTAAAAATTTAGGAGCCCTAGAAATGACTGCAGCTCCGGTTTCGCGGTGGGGCGAGGGGCGTTTTGCACAGCCGCAACCTTGGACTCGGAGGGCTTGATGCCCTCCGGGGTTATCTTGAACCCGAGAAACTCAACCTCCCTCGCAAAGAATACACATTTGTCCCTTCTCAGTCGAAGTCCCGCTTTCTCGAATACTGCAAGGACCCTGTCTAGCCTCCTCACTAGTTCTGATTCGCTTCCCGCTGTTATCAAAACATCGTCAAAATATGGGAGAACGCCTGGAAGCCCCTTTAAAAGGCGTTCCACGAGGGACTGGAAGATCCCGGGGGCCGAATTTACGCCGAACTGTAGGCGCGTGACCTTAAATGCCCCCTTGTGCGTTACGATGGTTTGCGCAGCGGCAGCAGCTGGGGTTACTGTGAGCTGCTGATACGCCTGCGCCAGGTCTAGTTTGGCGAAACACCTCCCCCCATGCAACGTGGCCAGTAAGTGGCTAACCACTGGCACCGGATATGCATTTGGCCGAATGGCCTTGTTAATCGTACATTTGTAGTCAGCGCAAATCCTGACCTCCCCGTTTGATTTCAAGGCTGTAACAATCGGAGTCTCCCACTCCGCTGAGTCAACTGGAACCAAAATCCCCTGCCCCACCAATTTGTCCAGTTCCGCCTCAATCTTGTCCTTGAGGGCGAAGGGGACTCTTCTTGGCTTGAGACGTATGGGCTGGATTTCTGGGTCCAACTCAAAAGAGACTGGGGGCCCCTTGTACGTCCTGAGCCCCTTCTTGAAAACGTCCGGGTGCGCATCGCACACGTCCCGCATTGGGTCAGTCTCTATGGCGTTAACGCCGGACAGTTCGATTCCCAGGGGAGCAAACCACTGAGTTCCCAAAAGGCAGCATCTTCCCCCTTTGAGAACCACTAAGGGCAGTTTCTCTGTGTAGTTTTTGAACTTCACTGTGAAATTCCCCACCCCCAACACTGGGATCCCATAGCCCTGCACGTCCCGTAAGTGTGACTTCATGGCACGCAGCTTGGGCCGCGCATTTGGGGGAATGCGCATGAATTCCTTTTGGGACAGGATGGAGTAGGACGACCCCGAGTCTACTTCCATCCTCACTGGGACCCCCTGTAACAGTACCTCTACAAAGAAGCGCCGGTGCTCCAGGCCCACGCGGTTCACGCCTTCCGCGCCGTCGTTGGCTGAGACCTTTCCGATGCCGGCCGCCTTTCGTTGGTGTGCTTGAGGGTGTCTCGGTGTGCCCTTGTCCTCGGTTCGCCCGTGCCTGCAGACTCTGGCGATGTGACCCTTTCGGCCGCAGTTGTGGCACTCGGCCTTCCAGAATGGGCATCTCGTCCGGTCGTGAGAAGCCCCACAGCCGTCGCAACGGTGGCCTTGTCGCTCGCTGGTCTGGCGCTTCTCCCCGCGTTTCTTTATCCTCTGGACGTCGTCCTCCTCGCTGGAGCAGGAGTCCGCCGTCGTGGACGACTCTTCGGAGGTCGCTGGCGTGCCTGCGGGCGACTGGGGCGCCCGCCAGGCCGTCTTCGCCAACGTCCGCCGGGCCGCTTGCACGGGTGACTTGGCCCTTTCAGGTGCGGCCCCTCGGGACTTGAACACCCTGACCCCGCTCCTGGCCGCCTCGGCTGCTTGGGCTTCCCGCAGTTCCTCGTTGAACATGAGGCGATGGTCGCGGGTCATCAACTTCCTCTGGACCTCCTCGTCCCTCAGGCCACACAGCATGCGGTCTCGGAGGGCCGTGTCCAGGTCCTCCCACTGGCAGTTCACTGCCGCGAGCCTGAGGGCCACCGCGTAGGCGGACACGGATTCCCCTGGACGCTGGTCCCGCCTGTGGAATGCGACCCTGGCCGGGAAAATCGAGACTGGAGGCTGGAAGTGCTCACTCAGAAGCGCCAGGATGCGGTCGATGGGCACCACGTCTACCTTTCGGGGGGCCACCAGGTTCATCAGGATACGCAGCGTGGCCGGCCCCACCTGGGCCAGGAAGTGCGAGCACATCTTTGCATCGTCGTCGATGCCCGCAGCCTCCATCGCGTGCCGAAACTGGCACTCGTACAGCTCCCATTGTTCTGGATCGCTGATATCAAATTGATGAGGCGTGACTTTGGAATGCGCCATGGATCCCACCTTCGTCGCCAATTTAGTGTCTTGCACGGGAGACAAAGAAGGAGCCGCAGTGTGGGCTAAAACACAGGTTTATTTCATGATGGTCAGGATGAACATGTGGTAATGGCGGAGGTACAGCTCATTTTATACTGCAGTAAATACATTTGAATAATGTTGCACGGTAGCTCATTGGCTGCTACCGGCGTGACGTCATTCTGAGTCACGCCCATCTTCTCCAGGTGATCCCCGCGCGGGAAAGGTTCCCGCGGCTGCCGGTGATTTGGGGAATGTGAACCATGTGAGCTGAACGCTCACAGCTGCCCTCTATGGGCAGCTTACTCGCGTTCCTTAAACAGCTGGGTTACATTGTAATTATTGTCAGGTTACATTCATACATTCTTAAAGTAATACTGTTACATACACAACAGAAGGGAGCTCATTCCGTCCTGCAGTACTCGGGAATCGCTGACCTTCCGCCTCCCAGTCAGTGTCTTAGCCACTTCAGATCCACCTGCAAAACCAACCCCTCCCCTTCACTTTTTTTACATCGACACCTTAAGCCTTCTTCAGACTGTTGACAGGAGGGGTCTGTGGGTTTTCCCCCTTTTAGAAAGGTAACTGTTAAAGTCCCCCCATCTTTCCCTAGTAATGACCCGTTAAAAGCTGGATGCAATCATTCCGGCTGCATCAGGCCATCAAGTATTGAGCTCCAGAGTGCTTAAGTCGTAAAAGCCAGGAGGGATTCAGGCCCCCATTACAGCTTCAGGTAAAGCTGTAATGGTGGTGAAATCATCCCCCAGCTATTTCATCATCAGCCCTTTGCAGCTGCTCTTTGCTCTTGATTACCATGCAAACTAATAATAATCTGCATATTGTTTCCTGAATTCCAGCACTGTCATAAAATGGATGTACAGTATATGCATTGGCCTTCCACACTCACCGGCCTACCTTCTCCCTCTCCCAATCAACTTCCTGGATAAATTCCCGATAGGATATCCCCATTTCATGATTCATTAATAAAGCTGCGAATTTACGGGGTTGGGGTTGGGGTTGGGGCGCAAATCTTGGCTTGTCCAGCACACTTAACAGTGGCTTGATGTTAGAGGAATCAGGCAACAGATGCAGCTTTTCACCATAGAGTCCGTTTCACACATGCGTGGTTATCTCTTGATATTTCCCCCCTACAATTGCTCCTACGGGAATGTGAAAACAGATGTCATTTCAAAATGCATTGTGTTTGAGTGGACGTGCGGCAATAGGGATAGTCTGTAGAGCATAACACTGCATCACACACACAAAAAAGAAAATATTGTCTGTCACTTGATCTAATCCATGTGTCCTATACTAAATCAAGTGCGCTGAATCCAAATCTGAAGACCGATTCTGCCTAGGACATCAGGATCTTAAGTAAGCCAATCTCACCCTCTTGGTTAGGTTCTTGCATTGAGCATGTGAAGTATATTTGCCACAAATGTAGCCAAAACTGTCCAGTTTATTAACACAGCTGCACCAATTCATCTTTAGCTCAAAACAGACTCACTATGGCCTAGCTGTGCTATCCAATAAAATGGTTTTGCACTAGAGACAAGCTCTTGGTCCTGTGGTGGGCATCAGCAGGTTCACACCAGTTCGCCAGAACTGGTAGCAGAAATTCTGGCTGGTCCTGCCCATCCACGTTTTGAAATAAAGTAGTCCTAATTCAGGTGCAATGCAGGGCTTTCTCCCTGGCCACGCACACCATATCATGCCTATGATGTGGTAGTTAATTTTTTTGGAGCCCACCACTGAGTTCATCTCACCTTATATACCTACTTCTGAGGTCAGATCAGTGACTTGCCCAGACATGTCCAGCCACTGCTAGAACATGCATGCCACCAGGGGACGTAATTCAGTTGAGGTGGCAGCAGACATAGTGGTAGTTGCAACTGTTATGATGTTCCCATGTAAAAACACATTACCCAATTACCAACCATTTGAACAGCTATAGCACGCCTTAAAATCTGTACATGATAGACAAATTCTGAGTTCAGATTAGGAATCAGCACACTCAATATCATGTAGATTACATGTGTCATTCCCAGTAGCAAAATTGTTGTTGTGCAGTGAACTGTGGTTACCCATTTGGGCCACTATCTCAGTCAGATTTCTTTGGTCATTCCTATGTTATGTCAAAAGATTTCAGCCACTGAGGATGCAGTTACATGAGCACCCTGGAACGATCCAGCCTCGGCCACTTTGGAAGAGTGGGTGGTCGAACAGTCTAATCAAGCCCCATCATTTTAGATCATTCTAATCAAGCCATACCATTCCATAACCAGTATTGTGAAGTAGCTTAATAAGTAAGCCACTTCTGAATATAGGCAAATTATTCATTTCTCCTACTTGGCAGGGAGCAGATGAAGTGGAAAATAATAATTGTTTGCTCTATTTAAGGGTAAATAAATGAATAAATAAATAAAAATTAATAACTGACATATTCTATCAATACTGGCCTGGGGCTTAGGACCAGAAAGTGACTAGCAGAACTGGATCAGTGGTACAGGGGTCATGCTGCGATGCCGAAGGCAGATGAAAGGCCACGGCATTATATTCTAAGGACAATCCTCATGGCTTGATGATCGCAAATATTCAGGATCTGATAAGGCACTTAAAGAAGAAGAAGAATATTGCATCAGCAAATGTAATCCAGAAAATGTTGATTTGGACCAGTCCTTGATGAAGCTGCAACCCACATTAGTGATGGGTTGGAATACTCAAACCCGTGATGGTGAACCTTGGTACTCCAGATGTTCTTGGACTTAAATTCCCAGAAGCCCAAGCCCCCGTGAATCTGCACGAATGGGTTTGCTGTGATTCATCCAGCCTGTGCCGCCTTTGTTGCTCCCGGAAGTGGAAGTAAAATGTGCCCGTACCAGACCTGACCTAAAAAGACCTGAGTTAATGGGACAAAAACCTTAAATGAGACTCAGCTAATAATGTCACCCAGAGCTAGGGGGAAATATTTTTTGGTAGCCAGGCAAGTGGGAAAGTGCACCCAATAGTGAAACATTTGCTATCATTTCCTCTCCGGTACACGTCCTTTGTTGCACACAAGAATGTCTGTTCTTCCAGAACTGTTCTTCTTGAGATGTGTTCCCCTGCATCTTTGTCTTCTTCTATCATGTCCAGATCAAACTTTGAACTGCCATATGAAGCCACCTTCTTGACTTTAGCCAAAATAAAATCTTCATTGGTACATGTTTCTGGTAGTAATTGGCAGACCAGCAAATGAGTCAGATTCTGTATCTTTCCACATTCACACAGCATGTTGTTGTTTGCCATCGGCCCCCACATAAGCATGTTGGTCTTACATTTAGGGACTCCGATGCTCAGCCTATTCAGAGTCCTCCAGATGATGTAGTTCATCAGCCATATCCTCCTTTAATGTTGTTCCTTGTACAATGAGCTTCTTCCTCCATCTTCTAACTTGTTTTTGCTCTTGTGTACCCTCAAGAATGTTTGTTCTTGCCATAAACTCTTCCTGGATCAGAGACGGTGGACTCCCTGCATTGGGAGGATGATAGCAAAGCAATTCCCTAAGACAGGGTTGCCCAAACTTTTCAGGCTGCAGGCCGGTCATGTGGTTCCTTCCACCAGAAGCACATTTTACTTCTGCTTCCGAGAGCAGTGAGGGCAGCATGGGCTGGATGAATTTGGTATTGAGTGCCAAATCCGGCCCATGGGCCATTGTTGGATTGGGGCCGTGAAGCGGCCCTTGAGGTCCCGGAGGAGACTGGTCAAGTAACGACACGAGACAAGATGGAGCGAAGACCAGTGGTTTATTGAGGGAAAATCATCATCATATATAGGAATTCAAGGCAGCATGTGATAGAATCGTCATCTGACAGAAAATCACATCACCCATTTACCCGGGTTAATTGGGAACTTCTCTTGGGGAAGTTAATTAACTAAGACAAATACTGACAGGGGAAATCCATTGTTCATGGCTTGCACAAGAGTAAACATGGCCACTATTTGCGCTGGGTCTTGGGCTAATCTGCAAGTGCGGAATTGCCTAATGTCTAACTCAGGTTAGATATTCAACTTCCTCCTGCAGAACCGCCGGCCAGATCAGATATGGGTGAATCAATCTTATGACTATTAATCCGCTCCCCAATTTCTGTACCCGCAGAGGTCAGTGGCTAGGGGTCTGCCTCACCCGGTGTAACCTCTGTCAGGGACAGTTATGCCAATCGTGCTCGCGGATACCACACTCCCCCTTTATTTGTTGTGGACCTGACAGACGGCCCTGCGTAGGAGGGGCATCAGCTGGTGTGGGGGGATGACGCTTCGGGGTTCCCTCCACGGGGGACATCTCGATAGCAGTGAGGGAATACATTGCACGAAACAACACACTGTTGTGCCCAGTATTACCACCCCCACAATCACCTTGAGTGTCGTCTGAAGCCATCCCCATGGGAGCCACAACCACAACGAATCCCACCACCCCCATGAAGCATCCTCCTTGATGTTCTTGACTAGGGTGTGGAGGTCCGTGAGCTGGCACTGTACCTTGCGTGTGTTGTCTGTAAGATTAAAGCAACACATGTCGTGGACGGACTCGCAGCCCAAATGATGTAACAACAGAAGGTAATCGATAGCTGCTCGATTGTCTAGGATGGCATGGCGAAGCTCTGCCTGCTCCTGGTTGAGCAGCGCTATCGCAGAGGAGGTGTGGTTAATGGCTTTTGCTAATCCGCAAGCCAATTGACCAATTCTCCGAGCGTTGCCGACGGCTAAGCCTGGCAGGCCAAGTATGCTGACTGCCAAGTATGCTGACTGCCAACGAGACGTACTCAGCTTGACTCAGAACCCTAATGTTGCTATCACATGAGCTGTCTAACTGGGTGGTGCCGTATGGGTGAGGAAACATTTGTGCTTGGAACAATCATATCCCTAGTGGGGAGCAACAATGTCAAACGACTGATACAGCATATGGAATCTGATACATTTGCGGGAATGTAATTCCAAGTGTACTGATTGCATGTAAAGAACCAACCTGAAGGCAGGGTAACATGAGCATACATTGAACCAAGTGTCTCTGGGTTGTCACAAGTCCAGTTGCTGCTGCCAGTGTCGAGGCAGCGATGCTGAGTCCGGCCGACTGCGGAGCAGCCAGTCATTCGAGCACAAGTAGAGTTCGGGCTGACTGCCACTCGAGGGGTGTGGAGAGTGGCTGCATCAGCCGGCAAAGTCATGGTTAACTGCATTCCCCAGCGAGTGTATGCTGAGAAACTTGTTGGGAGAAACGGACCGAAAATCCGCTTCACCAGCCAGTCGCCGCTCCTGGTGTGCGCGTCGGGAGTGTGGCACACTAGGATGAGACAGGTGCTCAAAATTGAGGCAGAACCTGCGTCCTGCTTTAGGCAAAAATCGGACTGGTTGACGAGACTCGCCAGCCTTTCCCATAGGTTGTAGTGCATCCGGGCAGAGAGATTTCCGCCTGGCATCAGATCGCTGGCCTTCAGTGAAGCTGCCTGAATGCCTCCCCCGGCCAGTAGGGAGAAGGTCAGGATGATGGTGACCGCCACAGAGTTGGTGGTAATCAGGGCAAAGACTGCAGACATGATGTTCTCCGGTGTCGGCTCCCCGTGCTCGCGTTGGACGACGTCCTTGGCCTCATTGCAAAGGGCCTTGACCATCCCCCAGGTGACCTTCGGCGCTGTCATCGGCTGTCGCCACCTCCTCCGCCGGGTCCCCTCGGTCAGGGTGAGGTCCTCCATCTCCGGGATCGGACTCGGGTCGGTCTGGGTCCACGCCATTGTGGCTCCAAGTGGGGCTTGACGCACCGGGCTGGAATCCAGATGACACCTCTAGGAGACATAACTGCAGCATACCCTCTTCCCCAGGTTACGAGTGGCGCCGGGCCCCTCCAAGAAGGATCCGGTGGCACTCAGTAACGAACCAGCGGCCACGGGAGAGCTTCCGAGCGGCGGAAGTGTTTCTCCTGTGGCGTGCAATCTGAAAAAACATTAAGGTGATTGTACGTGAACAACACCTTGTTCAGACAATGCTGTGCCTGACCCTGTGACTTGGGGAGGGCTGGTGGCTCCCCCCTTTCTGTTTGTTTGTCAATGTAGGACTTGAGTGTCCGATTGACTCGTTCCACAATTGCTTGCCCCTGCGGATTGTAAGGAATGCCAAAGGTATGCTTGATATCCCAGGTGGCCATGAAGTCGGCCAGCTGCCTGGAGCTGTAGGACGGGGCGTTATCGGTTTTCACGTGCCGTGGTTTGCCCATCGCCGCAAAGCAGGAAAGGAGATGCTGCTCCACGTGGGAAGCTGTCTCCCCCTTTTGTGCCGTTGCCCAAATGAATTGTGAAAAAGTATCAATGCAAATGTGCATGTACTGCCATCTGCCAAATTGGGGACATGCGTGACGTCCATTTGCCACACCTGGTTAGCCTCTGTCCCTCGTGGGTTGACCCCCCATGAGGGCCCCCCCGGTGCCCCTGCACAATGCTGGCAAGAGCGAACTATGCCTTGGGCTTGAGAAAGTGGCAGGTTAAACTGTCTGGCGAGCGCTTTGGCATTCTGATGAAAGAATGCATGACTCTGAATTGGAGTAGTGAAAACACCTAATGCTGACCGTTGCTGAATTTCCTTTGCGGCCGCATCCGCTCTGCTATTGCCAGCGGAAATCGGACCAGGTAGGTCCTGGTGACTTCGGATGTGGGCGATATAGAGCGCTTCTGTGCGGTTCTGCAAGTGAAATTGAGCTGTGAGGAACAAACTCAGCAAATTTTTGTCTATCGCGGGAGTGATGTATGCTCCCGGTAGACTGTGAAGCAAATTCCTAACGTACTGACTGTCAGTAATAATGTTGAGGCGCTCTTTGGCGAAGGTGCGCAAAGCAAGGTTCACCGCTGCCAACTCTGCCCGCTGTGCGGACTTCTGTGGAAGAGTTAGCAGGGTGCGCCAAGCCTGGCCCTCCTGCCAAGTTAAGACACCATATGTGCGACCCCCATCAGTGAAGACTGTCCTGGCCCCCTGAAGTGGAACCAGCGAGATCAATTCATACAAGCTGACTGTCTGCGTTTGAAGCGAGACGAGTCTGGGGTCCTTTGGCAAGTGGTATGCCAAGCATCCGGTGAATCCCTCCAAGGCAATTGGAAGCGAGTCACCGAGCTGCATCAACTGCTGAACTTGCTCCTTGGTGAATGGGATCACGATTTTTGCTAAGTCGTGCCCTGAAATGTCCCTAGCTCTCAGCCTTCCGTGGTAGACCACCGCGGAGACCAACTCTTGGGGGGAACGATGTTTCGGGAAGAGGTGTTCGGTAAATACACCCATTCCACGATACTCGCTCCTCTCTCGGAGTCCACTCCTAGGGCTCCGGTGAACATGGATCCGGCCCGAACGATGTACAAGTTCAGGATCGGGGCATATGGCCCCTGAGCAATCCTGTCCACCCACCTTTGACTGAGAATTTGGTTGACTTTCTCGAGAGCCAAGCGTGCCTCTCGAGGAATTTGTATCCGGTCTGCCGGCTGCTTACCTAACGTTAGCAGCGAGAAGAGCGGCTTCAAAAGATCCGTATCCAATCTGAAATGCGGTCTGGCCCAATTAATGTTACCTAAAACCTGCTGCAATTCTACCAAGGTGACTGAGTCTTTTAAGTTGAACGGAGAAGCCGATGACCCAAGTATGAGAATGGCTCGGTTCTCTGTACTTTCTCTGGGGCAATGAGTAACCCTTTCTCCCCCAGGCTGGCCTGGAGGTCTTTAAACATTTCTCTGCCGAGTTGCGGCGCTGCGACCAAGATATCGTCCATGAAATGGCATACTAGAGCTGTGGGGTGAAGGTTTCGAAACTTTGCCAGTGCGTTGTGAACATAAATTTGGCACAGGGTGGGCGAATTGAGCATCCCCTGTGGCAAATACTTCCACGTGTAACGCTGCGTGGGCTCGCTGTGGTTCACAACCGGCACCGTAAAGGCGAACCTTTCCCGATCCCTCGGATCCAGGGGAATGGTGTAAAAACAATCCTTAAGGTCTACGACCAGGATCTCCCAACCCTCGGGGATCATATTTGGATTCGGAATGCCACATTGAAGCGGACCCATTGGCTGGATACATTTATTGATCTCTCTGAGATCGTGGAGGAGTCGCCACTTCCCCGACTTTTTCTTGATGACAAAAATGGGCGAATTCCAAGGACTGGTGGACTGCTCTATATGTCCTGCGTCTAGCTGTTCTTTAACCAGTTGTTTTAGGGCGACTAATTACTCCCCCACTACCGGCCATTGCTCTACCCATACTGGCGTGTTGGTAAGCCATTTAAGTGGTAGAGCCATTACCCAAAGGTAAGAGTGGCACGGTATTGCTGCAAAATGTCTCGCCCCCAAAGGTTGATGTGCACGTCCAGAATGTGCGGCCGAATGACCGCCGGGCCGTCAGCCTTAGGGATCATGACTTCCACCCATTCCCTGCTTCTAAACGCTTCTTGGATGCCGCCTACCCCCCACACATCGGAGACGGGCTCAATGGCCCACTCCTGCGGCCACTGGCTTCGGCTGACCACGCTGACGTCAGCTCCGGTATCTAGCAACCCTGAGAATGATTTTTTATTCAAAAATACCTCAATAACTGGCCGCTGTTTCTATTCTATGTTGGTCTCCACTGTTGCTAAGACCTGGTATCCTTGCACTGCCTCATTTGCGCTCGAGCGGTCTTCTGACCCGGACTCTGTGCTGTCCCTGAGCCTTCCCTGGCTATCTGCTGGCGAGTTACAAGGAACCATAATCAGTTGCGCTAGTGTGTCTCCCTTGTGAATGGTCTGGGGTAGCTGCGTCCAGAGTTGAACTTGGAGAACACCCGAAAAATTGGAGTCAATGACTCCCGGAATTACAAGAATTCCGCATGCTCCTGCTACACTACGAGGCAAAACTAAGCCTATGAAGCCCTTGGGCAGGGGTCCCATGTACTGGGAATCCACCAGATAGACTGTGCCTGGCAAGTCGCATGTGACATCTGCCTGGCAAGTCAATTCTAGCCCTGTACTACCCTTGGGGCTGGCCCGCGCCTTTGCAATGCCTGGAATGTGATTGGAATCTAATCCAGCTCTGGCTCGCCCAGAGCGAGGGAAGCCTCTGTTTGGACCGGGGCCAGAGACGTGCCCGCGTTCCGGTTTCCCGAATTTGGACAGAATCTGGACCAATGGAAGCCTTTATTACACTTCGGACATGGGGTGGTTGGAGCCTTGGAACGGCCGGAATGTTGTCCGCCGCTCTTGGATCGGCACTCCCTAGTGAAGTGACCGATCTTGCCACAATTGTGACATGCCCCTTGGTTTTTGTTCTTGGGTTTCCTACCCCCTTGCACCGCCGCTGCCAGCAGACCCTTTTTGTAGGAGTCCGTGCCAACGTCGGCGCAAGCTCTAATCGTGTCCGTGAAAGTCAAGTCGGGACGATTCCCAGTGACTGCAAGATTTTACGGCAGTCGAGATTGGCATTGTCTTTAGCCAATTTCATCATGAGTTCTTGTTGGGCTTGCTCGTTATCGATCTGCCTACTGATCGCTTCCTCTAAGCGATTGATAAAGTCCATGTAGGACTCCTGGGCACCCTGTTTGACTGCGGTGTAGTTTTTGGCCGCTTTGCCAGTTGCCGGGACCTTGAGAAAAGCCCTGAAGGCCGTCTCAGCTGACAACTGAAGGGTGGCGAGCAGCAAGGCGGTCTACGCATCGATGGATTCGAAGGCACCTGAACCATATAGCTGGTCAGGAATTATCGCCCCACCTATCCTGGCAGCCCTTGCCTGAGCCTCGAGGCGATACTCGCTGTCCCATAACAAATACTGGCTGGGGTTGAGCATCATCTGCATGACGGCTTTCCAGTCGTGCGGGATGAACATCATGTTCTCGCACACTTGCTGAAGCGTGCCCCTAGTGAAGCGACTCTGTAGTCCTGTCTCTGAAATGGCCTTCCGTATAGCCATGAGGAGCTTATACGGGACTGGTGAATAAACTATCTGCTGCTGCCCTGTGAGGGCATCTACCTCCAAGTGAATTGGACAAATCTGACTAAGCTCAGCTAGTTCTTCTGCTGGCAATTCCCCCTTCCTGATCTCTTCCTCAACTGTGCGCTGAAGGGCACTCTTGGTAGTTCGGAAACCTGTAGCTATCAGAGAAGCGCCAGCGCTCCCCATTCCATGCATTCCACCGGTGACGTCTGCAGCTGTCACCAAGGGAAAGCTCCCTACACTACTCTCCTTAAACTGAAATGACGGATAGAGCGCCGTGGGCGCCGATGGCTCTGCTGACGCTGGGGGTTCTTTGGCCTCTACCCGGACTGGGTCCACCTCTGCTAAGAGTTTCCTACATTTGCTCCATGTGCGGATTACGCCATCTGGAGCTTTCGGGGGTTGCTGAATGCAGACTCCTATCTGATCCCAGAGCTGAAGGGATAACGTACCTACTTCTGGGTAAAGCAGGCAGTGTTCCCTCAAGAACACCAAAAGCCACACTAGTTCTCCACTGTGAAAGCTTATCTGATATACCCTGGCCAGGGTTTTGAATTCATCCTCATGAATTCTTTGACTAGCGGACGGACGTTGCCGCTGAGGACAAGTCCCCATATTACCTGCCGGGTCCTTTGAAGTCTCCTTCTCGGGACGATTCGACGCGTCTGAAGTTCAGGCAATAGGTTTTGCGTGACGAATCTCTGGGTAGAGCTCGGAGCGTGGACTGCCGCCACGGGCCCTCGGTGGCCTCTGCGCTGTCAGGGGTTCACAGCCGACCCTGAGCGGAACGCGTTTTTCCATGCTGCAAGCCACCGCGAAAGTCGGAGCAAGCTGTAGGATGCCTCTCTGAAATGCCTCGTCACGGAGCTGTCTTCCCGATCGGGCTGCCGTGCTGTCCTCCGGGGTGATCGGACACGGTTCTAGCATAGAACCGGACCGCTTTGATCGCTTACTCACGAGTAGAATCACGTCGGGGTCACCAGATGTTGGATTGGGGCCGTGAAGCGGCCCTTGAGGTCCCGGAGGAGACTGGTCAAGTAACGACATGAGACAAGATGGAGCGAAGACCAGTGGTTTATTGAGGGAAAATCATCATCATATATAGGAATTCAAGGCAGCGTGTGATAGAATTGTCATCTGACAGAAAATCACATCACCCATTTACCCGGGTTAATTGGAAACTTCTCTTGGGGAAGTTAATTAACTAAGACAAATACTGACAGGGGAAATCCATTGTTCATGGCTTGCACAAGAGTAAACATGGCCACTATTTGCATTGGGGCTTGGGCTTATCTGCAAGTGCGGAATTGCCTAATGTCTAACTCAGGTTAGACATTCAACTTCCTCCTGCAGAACCACCGGCCAGGTCAGATATGGGTGAATCAATCTTATGACTATTAATCTGCTCCCCAATTTCTGTACCCGCAGAGGTCAGTGGCCAGGGGTCTGCCTCACCCGGTGTAACCTCTGTCAGGGACAGTTATGCCAATCGTGCTCGCGGATACCACAGGCCATAGTTTGGGCACCCCTGCCTTAAGACTTCAGCTAGAGCTCTGAGACAGGGCAATCCTCTGACGACCTGGGCACAAAATGCCTTTGCATATGTTTATAACACATTGTGGGTTGGCTTCTGTGAAGAGCAAGAGAAACTGAAGACAACGGGGTTAAACTTTCCTGCCTAATTTAGTGTGTGAGCTCTTTTCATGCTAGGTGAAGTGGGGGCACAGGACTGAAATTCTTTCAGCCACAGGGAAATGAGTGGCAGGCTCCACACAAAAGCCATTATTTTAGCAGAACATCCTGTCCTCCCAGCAAACAGGAAGCCCTGTACCTCCATGCATCCTCTATAGGTTAAGCCAACCCAGAAGGAAAATAACTGAATCTCCATTGGGCTGTGATCACAGATTTAAAACATTCTAGTATCCCTCATTCTGCTCGTATCTCTATCTCTTCATTAGGAAACTCTGCAATGATGTGTGGCGTGTGATGTTAAACCTCGTTTGGCTTTGTCGGGCTGTAAATGACACAGGAAGGGCCAACACCATGATACAGTCAGAGCATGGGAAAAGTACATTTCTGATCTACAAAAAGGTGGGCAAAAGATTTGGATGAATCTCAAATCCCAGACTGAAATGGTCTGGGTTAGAACAAGTGGACAGTGCTGGCTCTTTGGATGTAAACAGAGATGAGCACTATACCCTAGAGTCAGATATGACTGGTTTTCGAGCAAAGGCAATGATTTTAGGCCAACAGTTCAACAGGAATGAAAGCCAAGACTCATTCTGGCTTCAAGTTCTCAAGTTCAATGGCATAAGCAGTTCAGTTCTTTCAAGCACAAACATACACACACTCTGTCAAAAGAGATTAGTTAGTGCTTACTGAATGCTTCCAGGTTCCAGTGCAGGTTCAGTTGTAGAAAAGCTTCTGCCCAGCAACTTCAGCAAGAGTTTCATAAACAGTCCTTCAGTATTCTCTCTTCTTGACCCAGTAACTCCACAATGAGTTCCAGCACAAATTCCCAAATTACTCCAGTACTACTCAATGACTCCTCCAAATAAGTGCTCTGGAAGCACTTCATTTATAGAGCATAATACTGTGGCTAACCATATCAGCTGTGCAATACAGATACAGGCTCTTAAAGCTATAGGTGCATACATTCAGTACCACTATTTCAATACCTGACACAAGTGAAATGAGATCTGGATCCAAGTGGAAAAGCCAAATTTTATTCTGGGAAGCAGTAACATGAATCTGGCCTGTGGTGTCTTAGTGGTTAAGATGCTGAACTTGATTACTGGAAGGTTGGGAGGTCAGCGGTTTGAGACCTGAGTGCTGCATGATAAAATGAGCTCCCAGCTCTGTCCCAGCTCCTGCCAACCTAGTAGTTCAAAAGCAAGAAATTGCAAGTAGATAAATAGGTACCACTTTGGTGGGAAGTAAACAACCTTCCAAGCACTCTGATGTCTAGTCATGCCTGCCACATGTCCACAGAAATGTCTGCAGATGCTATTTGGCTAAAGTGAGTTTAAAAACTGATTTAGATCCAGAGATGATTGTTACCTGCCATCAAGTCTATGGCCCGTGCGCTGGATCTGGCCTTCATTGCAAAATAATCTGGCCCCTGCCCTCACTCCAGCCACCGCCACCACCACCGGAATTGGCCTCAGACTCATTTACGTCCATTGTAAATGCATTTACAACAGCTGTAAATGAGTTTGCGGCCTTCGTAAACACGTTTACGACCACCGTAAATGAGTACATTGACTTCGTAAATTTACAAAAGCCGTAAATGGTAGGCGAACAACCAGTCCGGCCCCCTCAACCATTTGGGGGAGCATGACCTGGCCCCTGACTTGAAAAGGTTGGGAACCCCTGCTTCATAGGATCAGTCCACCTTGTGTATGGTTTTCCTCTTTTCCAGCTGCCTTCAGTTTTTCCTAACATTATTGTCTTTCCCAGCAAGTCTTGGCTTGGAAGCTCCTGGCTGTTAGACCAGCCAGCCCTAAGGGGTGTCCTTGTATTTTCCCTGTTGCTTCTGGTCCTAGATGTGTCTCTTTGACCTGGATACTCTGATCCCATGCATTCAGTCAGAAGCTTCTGGGAAGTTCTAAAGAACAACCCACAGAAGCATCTCCTCCTTCCATTGTTGCTTCCCAGCAATGTGAGGTGGAGTTGTGATCACACAACACATGGTCATGTTTGATAGCTGCTGGCATTCTAAAGATTCTAAAAGTTACATTCCAAGAATGTAACTTTTTAAAACCTCTGTTATGTTTGGAGCATTATTGTTAACCCTTCCTCCGTATGGGCGCATTTTACTTCCGCTTCCAGGAGCGATGAGGGTGGTGTGGGCCGGATGAATCACAGTAAACCCATTTGTGTGGATTCATGGGGGCTTGGGCTTCTGGGAATTGAAGTCCAAGAACATCTGGAGTGCCAAGGTTCGCCATCACGGGTCTAGGGGTTGGTATCCATCATTTTGTAAACCAACTGAGCTGATAGCTTGGGGGACGGGGAGCAGATCTGCCTAGAGATTCTGAGTGTCATTGTCCCCCCAAAAAATTCAACTTTTCAAAGCTCTGGTTGAAACTGAAGATGGATCAAGAAATCCTTGACCAAATATCAACAATACCAATAGTACACTTATGGCAAGTCTTTCTCTTTCTTTCCTCTTCCCCGCCTCTGTGGAATACAGGCGTTCCTTGAAGACTTGAAAGAATCAAGAAGGCTAAGGAACGACAGAGATTATTTGAACGCACTGCTAAGCAGTTCCTAAGCATGCATATCCGTGAGGGCCCTAGATCTCCAGAGCATCATATAAAACATGTCCTTCTAGTGATGCAGAATATTGACTGTTGCCAGTTGAAGAGGTCTAAGAAGAGCCAAGCCAGGATAAAACCAGAACGTTGAGTTCTGTGCCTGGCTGTAACTGGACCAAGAAAACAACAAGATCAAGAAAGGCTGTATCAAACTTGACATCCCACTCTTGCTTTCTGAGGCAATGATATGCAAATGGAGAGGGGCCAATAATCACATTGCCTTTCCTTCTAGGGAAGCTGGCAACATGGAATTGAGGCGGAAAGTTGCAGAAGGTCAAGAAGGTGGCAATGGGCCATAGGCATCTGGGAAAGGGGGGCTTTTGGCTCATAGGAGGGGTGGGAGGGTGTCTTCCCGCCAAACCAGAGAGCCCAGGCATCTCTCCTTGTCCCAAAAAACCCTGGCCGGTGGAGTTAGGAGGTCTAGTTGCCGAAAATGACCCGCCGTGCTTCCCTGCCATGATTGGTCAGGGCTGATCGCCTTTCCTGTTGGCTGCTCAAAGAGGCAAAGGATTGACATGTGTGTTATGAGTCTGCTTTGTTTTCCAGCGTCTCCCTGATATTTCAGGAAGTGATTGCATAGCAGTAGCCTGCAAAATAAGTCCAAAGTTGTTCTTTGCCCCCCCCCCTCCAAAAAATAATAATCCATCCATCTCCTTCCTCCCAGATTTGTTTCTGGGGACTATAATGTCATTCGGCTTTTATAAGGCCATTTCCTTTCATAGTCATAGGCAGAGAGATACACAGGCTGTTTCCCGTTTCTTTACAGGGTTGGGGAGGATGGTGGAAAAAAAGCAAAGTCCAGCCATTCTGCCCAAGTTGGACGGGCCAGTTGTGGCCGAAAGCCAGACCTCCTGTTTAACCAGTGATGTCACTTTTCCCCTTTGCGTTTGTTTCTTCCTCTTACCTTCCCTAGCCTTGTTCACATGCTGGATGTTGAACAAAGGCAAGCTTGTCACCATGAGATTAATTGTCCAAACCCATATTTTAAAACAAACTCTGTGCATTGTTTGAATTCTAAAACAAGCTAAAGTGAAAACACTATCCCTTGCACCTGACCTATGGAGATTTTATTTTTAAAACTGCTTTAAAAATCGCATATTGATTGATAGGCTCTCCATTCTGTGTCTTTAGTCTACCAACAGTCATTGTAAGAGAAAAAGAAACTTCCTCTGTGTAATGGACCCGTTGCTCCTGAGTAGACCCTCTTGGGCCTACAAGTAAGTTATCTTACAACTGTAAAGGTTGTCTGTCCCAAGTTACACTGACTTTACGTTTCTAGGGTATTAAGCTCTGTTCATTGGAATTTAATTTCTCATCTCCTAAAATGTTTTCATAAGCTAGGTTAAGAACTGTGTGGTGTTTTTTTTAAAACTGCGTTTGCAAATTGAATGAAAGTGTCACATGGATTGGACTGCAAATTTGATTTTTAAATAGTATTTTCAGTCATCTAGGATTAATAGTAATACAATGCATGGAGTCTAAAATGACTTCTTCGTGTAAAAATGTTCCAGGACTTTCTGTATGCCAAAGCAACAAAATCAAAAACGTGTTGAAAATAGGGAGACATACATCCACTGTACTAACAATGTAACAAAGGACAGCCTTAAACCAACACTGGGAATGAGCACAGAGATCCTCAACATGGCTGAAGGAGGTGGACAAATTGGCTTAAAACCAAGTGTTTCCAATGATAATTTTGTGTCAGAAATTATTCTGGGTTGAAAGTATTTTTGCTGGAGAAACTCTTCTCAGGAGATGCTTGAATGAGGTTCCTTCCATGTCCCCAAGAGCTTTCCCCACCAAAGTGGTCCCTATTTATCTACTTGCAATTTCTTGCTTTCAAACTGCTAGGTTGGCAGGAGCTGGGAGAGAGACAGGTGCTCATTTCATCATGCAATACCCAGGTATCGAACTGCCAACTTGCCGGCCTTCCAGCTAACAAGGTGAGCTTCATAACCACTAAGCCACCACAGTCCCTTGCTTAGGTCATGGAGTGGCGTGTGAAGCTGTAAACAAAGTAGTAGAACACCTGGAAGGACCCATATTTCAGCCATGAGTCAATTGATCTAAGGAGGCTTTACTGCAATTTCCAATCTTTTTGTAGGCCACAAACAACGTACAACCTCATCTAGAGGTGGTGGAGCTTCCAAGGCTGCTACAGACTGAACACAGTTGGGTTAACAAACTGAAAAACCACACACAGACTCTTGACAAAAGGATATTGCTGTGTTTTATTAGGGAGCTGAGTTTTTCAACTCAGAGAACAGACACCATGTCCAGCCGAACATACCAACCATTTAACAGCATTAAAAACAGGTCCATAGGCTGGCCTGTGTTGACAACCCAGCTACAACCAAATAGACTCTTTCATACCTTTCTTACAGAGTCTATTTCTCTCCCCACACTACACTGCTTAGTGGGAGGTGTTCCCTCAAAACCAATGCAAAGTCGAAGCAGGGATCGGCGGCCAGAAAAATCTGGAAACACTTGGGGTCAATGTTTATTTGGGAGAGAAACATGTGTTTCCGTAACAAGCACATGAAGTCAAGGAATCGGGAAAAGATGTTTTAATAATTAAGCATTAAGTAACACAATGTGGGGCCCAAGTCAAATGGAATGGGTTCCCGCACAAGCCGTAACAGCTCTCTTGCAAAGTTCCCATTCACTTCAATGAAGCTAAATTGTGTCCTTGGGTCTTCACACTGAATGAGGCAATGAAATGTCTCCCCACCATTTTATTTAACTCTATAATCCAGAAATTTATTTGTTTATGATTCCGCAACAGAAACAGCTCCTTCTCCTTTTGTTTGACCCAAATTCACTACAAAAATGCTTTCAAACAGCATAGATATCCTTCAGTTTATTGTCAAAAAGAGAAAGACTGATAGTATAAAATGCCTGAACACATTTAAATATTTATAGATCGATAGGCAGATACAATATTAAAAAGGCTTAATAAAAACAGAATTCTGCTGTCCAAACAAGAATATAATACTTTTGATACAGCAACAGAAATGCAAGGGAAGGCACTCTTTAAGCCAGGGGTGACCAAAGTTTTCGTGCTGCGGGCCGGTCACGTGGTTGAGTGGGCTGGTCATGTGGTCCCTCCTATTGTAAATGCACTTATGACAGCTGCGGGTGCATTTACAGCAACATTTGCATAGGTGCGTTTTAATTCCACTTCTGGTAGCAGCAAGGGCAGTGCTGGGTCTGGCCCACAGGCCGTAGTTTAGCCACCCTTGCTTTAAGCTATTTGCGGTCCCATTGCAGCTACTGCAGGAAGAATCATTCCAGATAGTGAGTGGCATCTTATTAATAAGCCTGATAGATCTAACTCTGGAAACTTTGATTCTCATGGTACAGATCTGACCTTGATGACCTTTTAAGATGGGGGTTCCATCTGCAAGGTGTAAAAGAGGATCTCCAGCTTATTGGTAGCAAAGGGTCTGCCTGACAAGGTGTTTTTTTTTTTAAGGAACAGTTGCCAGTTAGAGAGACTCGTTGCTCCCACAGTCTGATCTGATATTTATAAGGCAGCTTTGAAATATATACCAATGCATGGCTCAGTGAGGTTGCAAAATATATGAACTGCCTTGTGCAAGTTTCATTTGGATTTTTGGAATTTTAGTTTGGGGTGATCATATCTAGCAGCCCTGCAGGATTTTGCTGGAATAATTCTGGGAGTTGAAGTCCACAGTTTCGGGTTTATTAAATAATCTGCCCTGGAAACCCTTACCCCAAAAGCACCTGAGTCACTTTTACAAAGTTCAAATTCATGGTCCAGTCCTAATAAAGTTTACCTGAGAATATGGCCTTAAAAATGAAATCAATGTGAGACTGGGTTCTGAAACCAGCAGACTGACAGTTAAGTAAAGGAACACAATCCACGGATTATTATTTCAACCCGTAGAGACATTCTTCAAGTCGTACTGCCCTTTTAAAGTCATATTTTTCTTCTATTATGTCATTCTACCTGATGACACTTTAAACAATTTTGGCCTGTTGGATAGAACAGTGGGATCGACTGCTAACTGAGAAATCCTTGCTTTTTTTGGAATTGTGCATGACTCACACACAACGAGGTGAAGTTGTATACAACTGGAAATTGATGCATGATCCCTTCAATTAGCAACAATCTGCTGCTACCAGTGATATCATTTCTGTTGGGCTCGTGTAGCTATGCAACAAGATTTTGGCCACCGATTGGGAGATCACAGTTCCCATAAGACATCCCAGCCAGCTGGAGGATGTGGGATCTTGTGGGACTCTAATCTTGAAATGCAATTGTTCTATGTTTCATATTAAATCCCTCTCTTACTACCACTTTGCTAGTTTTTCACCTTGATGCACAATATATTTTCCAGATGGTCTCAGAAACCACTACGGTCAGTCCATCAACTTTTGATCTAACCCATCCCAATAAATTTTAAAGATGGCCAAGCTTTCTCCTGATTGCTCTCCCTGGGGCCGCCCCATGCCAACATTATATATGGAATGCTTGCTATGTATTAGTATGGATTATAGGTGGTGCATAACACATATGTACATATTTAGGACTCGGATCCACAGGTTTCAACTAGGCTTTGGACAGAGTTGTAATCCTACATGACATTATAGATGCAATCCCTCGTCAAACCAAATTTCAAAAGCCATTGTCCTGGTTTGTCCAATTATACATAGCTAAGGAAGGTGATGCAATGAAGCTTGAGACCAAATGCAGGTAAGAAAGCCCCTATTCCTTTTGTAGCTGTAGAGAGCGAAAAAGTTTCAGCAGCTATTGCTGAACATGTTATGGTGCTGCTGGTACAAGAAATGCAGCACCCGTCAGACATCTCGGTAGTTTCTTAGGCACGCAAAGTTCAAGGATGCTTTTCCTGTCTTACATCTTGGTTATAAAAGCAGTTTCCTTCTAGTTTGGAACAGCCCATCTCCTTGTGCTACACAACAATACAGTTATCAATGGTTCAGGGTTATTTCATGGTTTTTTTTATATATATATATATAAAAAGTAATGCATTTAATAAGATCATCTACATACTGCAATGTTTACAAAGTGAGAAGCTTTGGAAGCAGGATGCACAAGAAGGCATCGCCGGCATGAAATGGTTGCAACAGTGTAAGTCCTCGTAGCAACGTGCGACCATCCATGTTGCTTGCGACCAGGGCCCAGGGCTCTGCACTGCTTCATATGGTCTGTAGAACACAGGAGAGCCAAAAGCAAGGCACTCAGCAATACATTTCATTTCCCACCCTCACTTCTACTGCACATGTGCAAGTGGTTCACGCTTTACGTGGCAGCAAACCTGGGTTCGCCACCATTCACCTTCCAGTTGCAGCTTACTAACAATGGCACGTGGAAACATGTTGTGGGTTGCAGCATGGAAGGCTACTTTTTCAGATGGCAAAGCCTATAATTTACCAGCCATTAAAACATAACCATGTCAAGTCCTGGCTTACATATAAGCACATTCCACTGATTTTCCAGATGGGCTCCCAAACGCTGCTTTGGGCACAACAGTAGAAGCATGGGGCAGTTAATGTCAATAATAATAACAACAGTAATTTCATTGTTCAGTGAATGCTTTGCTCGAGGGCAATCAGGCACATCCATTCCAATGACAACAACTATCAATAGTTTCTCGGACAGCATCAGGTTCAGGATAGCAGAAAATCACATTGTCCTTGTCTTCAGCCATTGGCACGCTGAGCCTATCTGACAAATTAGCACCTAAGGAACCATATACACTCCAAGATCACATCAAATGCCTACCATTTTAACTGTCACAGCTTCGCCCAAAGAATCCTGGGAATGGTAGCAAGGGGCCAAGGTGGAGCATTTATCTTGGAGATCCCGTGATCCCCCGGCAGTTCCCAGGGCTCGCTGAGAAAGAGGAAATGACCGTTGAACCAGGTGCAGCTGGCAACCTAGATAAGCCCTTGACCTCTTCCCCAGGGGAACATGGAGTACAGGAAGGCCGCCTTAGCCAGTAATGCAAGCACTATAGTAGACAGCGCTGCTTGCGTCGGATAAGGCCGATATCAGACTACTCTCCTCACAGGAGAGACCCCGAGGAGTCACTTTGGACATGGAAAGATGATACGCGAATCCTGGATCAGGACGAGTCCTGTTCATATTCAGATACTGGTCAAACTCATTGCGATCGACTTCTGTCCAAAGCTCGTTGGGATTGATGGGTTCAACGCCATCCAGATGGTGAGATTCGGGAGGAGGGGAGAGTTGGCCCAGATGGGCGGAGAGGCCATTGGTGGCCCCAGCACAAATCTGGTTGTAATAGACACCGGCGGGGTGAGGAGTCCTCATGGCTTCGGCCAGATGTGAGGCTGTGTTCGGAGGGTAACCCACTGGCAGGTTCCGCCCCATAACTTTTTCCGGGGAAAACTCCATCTGGGAAGGAGGTGGTGGTGGTGGGTGATGATGGTGGTAACCACGGAAAGACATCATGTTGCAGTCCTCTTGCATGTGAGGCGGGAAGAAGGCCGGCTCGGTCTGCTCCAGGACATCCAAGGGGGACATCTCGGGCGTTGGCAGGCCGTAGTTCTCCATGTCAGAGCCCACCGACCGAAGTTCCCTGAAGTGGTTGAGTGGGGAAGGCTGTGGGTGGCCTGGGTGGCCGATGCTACCTGCAGGGCGGTGGTTCATCCCAAAGCTGTCACCGCAAGGCTGGGAAAGGTTGTGCAGAAGGATGTTGGGCTCCATCCGCTTGATCTTTTTGGCTTGCTTCTTCCGCCTCGGGCGGTACTTGTAGTTGGGGTGATCCTGCAGATGTTGAATCCTCAACCTCTCTGCCTCCTCCACGAAGGGGCGCTTGTCGTTAGTGCTGAGAGCTTTCCAGGCCTGGCCTGAGAGGTCGAGAAAGAGAGAGAGAGAAACAGAGACATGAGGGTCAAGCAGCTCATCAGGGTCAAAGTGGCCAACCGAAGGATTAAGCATAATGCAGATTGAGTTTGTATCCCACACGTGTGTGCTGCAGAAGCCTGCTTGCTAACCCATGCACAACTGCAGCCGATGAAATGGCCACCCTTGCTCGAAAGCCAGTCATATCCGACTCTAGGGTTTGGTGCTCCTCTCCGTTTATAGCCAAAGAGCCAGTGCTGTCTGTGTCTGCAGACGTTTCCATGGTCGTGTGGCAGAAAGGTAACTGCTGCTACCTTTCCCACTGAAGCGTTAACTACTTATCGACTTGCAATTTCTTGCTTTCAAACTCATAGGTTGGCAGGTGCTGGGGGACAGAGACGGGCACTCACTCCGTCGTGCAGCACTCGGGTCTCAAACTGCTGACCTGCTGACTTTCCAGTGGTCAGGCTCAGCGTCTTAACCACTAAGAGGGCTTTACAAATTAAATATCACTCCTATCTTGTAAGAACATACACCCGCTGGCTGCTATCTGATGAAATCCCCACTTTCACCCACAACACTGTCAGGTTCTATGCTGCAGCATGTAAGATCAGAAGAACAATCCTAGAAGGTCCTTCAGCTAAGCAAACTACTGTACCAGCATCTCATGATAGGCTTAGCAGTAGCTGTAGCATTCAATCGCAAGTACTGTACTAACTTCATTTCTCCTTAACTCTGAGCAGAAACACTCCTTAAATATCTTTTAAGTACCCTCATCTCAACTTCTGCTTCTTGCTGTACTATATTTTAAGTACCCCTATTTTAACTTCTGCTTTCTTTGCTGTTATATGCTGGTCTTGGACCATAATAAAGATTGAATTGATATTAGAATATTTGGCATTTAGTGGAATGACAGAAAGCGAACCAGCAAAGTCCATATAACCATTCCATGGTGTGATGTGACAGCAAAGGAAATGGTCCCAGCCATTGCTCCTCTGGCAAGCTAAGCCACATGCTGATTGCAGGGAAGGGGCGCTCCATATCTTGACTACCCAAGTAGAGAAATGAGGGGTGACAGGTTTGGGGATTCGTTTCCCAAAACCATCCAGGCCATCCTTGCATCTGAGCCAGGACGTTTGAGCCCATTCTCCTGGCTACATATCTCAAAACCTTCCACCACCCTGGGTGCTACTGAAAGCCATTAACCTCCTGGAAAATATTTGTGCATCTAGTACACACTACAGCCACTGGTTGAGGAATTCTGCGAAATGTAGGCACATCAAAAGTAACTTGTCCAAGCTCGGTAACTGATCTGACATGTGAATTGGTAATAGTTACTTCCAAAGAAAGCTTTACAACCTCAAAGCTTTGGGCAGATGATGCACTTTTTTGTGCGAGTGCTTTAACAGATTTTGACTGGTGACACACCTAAGGACCTCAACCATCTTGTGATAGCAAAACAAATCTTCAAAAACAGAGGCTTCTGTATAGCTTTGCCATTTAATGCAACAGCAGGGAAGAAGAGGTCAAGGGTTTCTCTAGGACGCAGAGGGAGGGCTGGCAGGGTGGCACTGAAGTCAAATGATGAGCAGAAGGCTGCAAACACATCTTGCAAGTCCTCTACTACATACCCACAGTTACTCGATGTGGCTGGATAAAATTGATTTTTCTTCCATTAGGCAAAAATATAAAATGCATTGAAGTGTTAGACTTTTATTAATAATAATTATGTGCTGTCAAGTCAATTCTCACTTATGGCAACCATTCCCCAGGCTTTTCTAGACAGAGAATACACAGAAATGGTATACTATTCTCTTCTTCTGGGGGGTTGGAAGGGTATGCCTGGGGACTGTGCAGCTGGCCCAAACGCTACAGAAGCTGGCTCTTCTCTTAGGAGGCACAGTGGGAAATCGAACTCCCAACCGCAGCCAGATACCTAAATCATTGAGCTATCCAGCCAGTGTACACTTTTCTCACATCAACCAAAATGTCACAAGTGAGCAAGCAAGTGCCTAAGACTTGTCATGCTGTGTGTGTGGGGGGTGGGTGGGGGTGGGGGTGATGAGGAGAGGAAAAAACTCAATATCTATCCCAATGCATCATTCTCAATAAAGCTTAGAAATGTGCCTTTTCTCCTAACATCAAATCTTGGAATTCCAAAAGCAGTAGTTCTGGGTGATAGATCTAGAAGACTTAAACTCAGATTTTGGAATTCAAAGAATTTTAAGCTGTAGTTTGTGAAAATTCACTTTAAACATTTGCCTTCTTTAAACCCCTCAAAGTTATAAAAAGCTACACTGGGAACGGGTTATGGATGAAAAGCCTGTTTGGCAGAGCATAAAACAGCTCCTTCCGACTCTCAGAAAGAAAGTACATGGCAATCAGATTTCCCGCTTTCCACCGTGCACTGAACTCCAGTGTTGATTTTAATAAATGAGTATTAATGATTCTTTCACACAAAATCTGGTGGAATTAGCCTGAGTGCTCCCGGATCCTAGCACATCAAGTGGAATTTATTTCACAAAGATTCAAGCCCATTCAGATTGTGACTCAACACCACATCCGAGGGGCAATTCGCTTGGGGGAAATTTTCCAGAACCTGGAGAGCTGCCTTTTGGAAGTTTTCCGAATGGTTATCAAGAATGCCAGCATTAACTTCCAAACTCATAACAGGCTAACTTTGCCATGCAGCTATGGTGCTACTACAGGGTGGAAAAGAAGCCAAGAGATGAAAGAACGGAGGGCAAAGTTAAATCCAGAAGTAAATGTTAATGTTACTTTTCTGTACTTCCTTTTTAAAAACTTTATTAAGGGATACAGCCAGTTTAGAAATGGCTCTCTCCCACACTAACATTTAAACAAACCACAGTGTTAAACAACAGCTTCCCAAACCTAGGAACCCAAATGCTCTTGAATTACAACTTCCAAACTAAGTAAAGGTTTCCCTTGCTCAAAAGCCAGTCATATCCGACTCTAGGGTACAGTGCTCATCTCTGTTTCAAAGCCAAAGAGCCAGCACTGCCTGCTTCTGCAGACGTTTCCATGGTCATGTGGCAGGCATGACTAGACACTGGAGCGCACGTAACGCTGTTACCTTCCCACCAAAGTGATCCCTATTTATCTACTTGCAATTTCTTGCTTTCGAACTGCTAGGTTGGCAGGAGCTGGGACAAAGACAGGAGCTGATTCCATCCTGCAGTACTCAGGAATCGAACTGCTGACCTTCTGCCTCACAGTCAGCACCTTAGCCACCTGAGCCACTGCAGTCCAAACTAAACTACTAAACTTCCAAAGTAAACTACAACTAAACTACGGCTTCCAAGACATATGATGATCAGAACTAAAACTCTGTTCATCGGGTGACTTGGCTGAGGCTTCTGACAGTTGTCATCCCAGAATATCAGGGACTCCAAGTCTAGGAACTATGGAAGGTAGGACTATGATGGATCTGTACACAATTCTGTGCAGTACAGAGGATCAGAGATTTCCTGTCCTTTAGCATCGTGCTAGCAAGTAGAGTCATCCTTTGAGGCTAAATCTCGGGAGCTTCAGGGCATCCAAGAAGTTGTTGGTTTGTTCCTCCCTCAAGGGTTCCCAGTGAAGCTCTGGAACTCCCTACTACAAGACGTTTTGATGGCTGTTGGCTTTAAAGTGAAACTGGGCAAATTCACAGAAAGAGATAGAATCAATGTCTACTAGTCGTGATGGCTACATACTGTGACTGGGAAGAAGCATCTTTCCAAACATAAGGTGAAGTGGCCTTACTTAGGTTTTGATGAGCAAGAGAGAAAAGCTCCTCCTGACCTATTTGATTATGATAAAATCAGACTGGACAAATCTTTCACATTAGCGCAGTGGTTCCCAAACTTTTTTTTTGGCCATGTCCCACCTAAGCATCTCTAAAATCCTGATGCCTCCACCCACCCATGACACATAATTCTTATTATTCAAAAAGTAAACTCCTATTCATGTGGAGGAAGCCTAAAAAGCCTATCACTGTTAATAACTGATTCTCAAATTGCCCCAATTAAAAATCAAATCACCCTGGTGATCTGGGGCGTGTGTCCCATGTTGGGAACCATGGCATTAGTGGGAAACAATGTTCTGGATACAAAGGACGGGGGAAATGGGCAGGCTTCCTGACCCATTAAGGGCACCGCAGACAGACATCTATTGGCAGACTGGTCAAGAATACTCGTCTATTAGAGATGCCCTTAACGGGAAGAGCGGAGCACCTTTTTTTTTAATTTGCAAAGGGCTTTTCTTGCACCAAGGCTTGCAGCTATGCAATCCCATCTACTGTATTCTCAAATGAACGCAATATTTTACAGCAACCTAAACTGCACTACATCATGTTCTGAAGAAAGAGAGGATGATGACTCATGGCATCAATTTATCAGCCACTTCCTACAGATATCAGTTGGCCT
The DNA here is from genome assembly GCA_035047345.1 of Bradypodion ventrale. NCBI lineage: Eukaryota > Metazoa > Chordata > Lepidosauria > Squamata > Chamaeleonidae > Bradypodion > Bradypodion ventrale. Next base: position 7,629,798 of record JAWDJE010000004.1, read on the forward strand.
CCAACTATCTCTATAACTGATCTTTTAGTTAACTTAGTAAGTCTCAATTCTTCTTAATACTTAACTTGGTACTTCTTTTCCTACTCTAATTCTGCTCCTGTAACATTCCTTAGGGCTCAGACCTAAGGTTGCATTTTGCATATCAAAATCTTGAGGGGACTCCCTGATTACCCCACTCCAGGTACGTATTCACATACCCATACTTGTGAAATACTTTAAGGTCTATTAAGGTTTTTTTTTAATGTTTTATGATTGTAATGTTTTCACTGTTGTTATGCCGCCCAGTCGCTCGTTTGATTTGGGCGGCAATGTATGAATTTGAATAATAAATAAATAAAATAAGATACCCTAATAAAGAGGGTGCTGCCACTCTCTGCCACTAATAACCTTCCTTCCATTCCTCCTTAGAAACATTCACACACACACACATATCTAGTAGGGCACAAGAGAGGCTATCTGCCCCTGGTTCCAGGAGTGATGAGAGGAAAGCATGAGCTTATAAACAGACGTCCCCTGGACCACATTCTTACACACATACCCTGTTGGCAGCTTGTCTAAAATAAATCTGCAGAAAAAGTGATTATTATTATTTTTGCTCCAGAAAGCGGTGGTTTCTCAACAGAATGGGGTTCAGGACCCCTCGAATTCCCCGCCAACTCCAAAACCCACAAGAATGAAACCAAAGGTGGACTTCCTGGAACATTTGATTTTGTTGTTGTTGTTGTACTTTATTCTCATTTTCTCCACTGGCTCCTGGGCAGAGCAGATTGGGCCCTGATTTGTCTGAAGTTGCTTACCTTGGTATGAAGAGTGTCGGTGGGGTTAAGGATGTCAGTGGGTTTAAGAGCCCTCGAGAGGGGTTGATAAGAACAGGGGCACCAGGATTCACTCCCCTCCCTTTGAGCCAGGATCAGGCCAAATCTGTACTGAATAGAGGACCCTGACTAGCCAGGGTCTCCTAGAACCGTGATGGTGAACCTTGGCACTCCAGATGTTCTTGGACTTCAATTCCCAGAAGCCCCCATGAATCCACAGGAATGGGTTTACTGCGATTCATCCGGCCCACGCCGCCCTTGTCGCTCCTTGGAAGCGGAAGTAAAACGCACCGATATGGAGTAAGGGTTAACCCAGAAGAGTCTTAACTGTACGGGCACATTTTACTTCCACTTCCAGGAGCGATGAGGGTGGCGTGGGCCAGATGAATAACAGTAAACCCATTCGTGTGGATTCACGGGGGCTTCTGGGAATTGAAGTCCAAGAACATTTGGAGTGCCAAGGTTCGCTATCAAGGTCCTAGAGCATCCCAGTAGAACCAGAAGACACACACACCCCTCCACATGTTGGTCTGGTCATGGCACTAGAGACTACACTGCACCAGCACATGGAGGTTCTCTGGAGGACAACCTCCGGGTTGGAGAGATAGGCAGGCTATCTCTCAATGCCATTTCTAGGGAATCCTAAGCAGGTGAAGGCATCTGCTTGGGAAGCAAATGGTGAGCCACTGTGTGAGACAGAATGCTGGACTGGATGGGCTGTGGCCTGTTCCAGCAAGGCTGTTCTTATGTTCCTTCCCTACTACGGGACCCTGTGGCAGCGAGATCCTGCACTTTGTGCCCATTCTCCTGCCCGCGACTACTGAGGACGTCTCTCCTCGCTGGGGAGAGGGAAAGGTGGCCTTACCCAGCATCTTGCTCAGCACGGCGTTGTGGAGGTCCGGGTTCTGCTGGGCCAGCCGCTTCCTCTCGTCCTTGGCCCAGACCATGAAGGCATTCATGGGGCGTCGGATGCGCGAATCCTCGACGGCTTTGGCTTCGCTGCTGCGGCCCGAGACGGAGCTGCTCCCGCCAACGCCGCCGCCGTAGCCATACCCAGCGGGATCCGGGCTGGGCGAGCGGCTCGACGCCGCGGCAGAGCCCACGAGCGCCCCTCCGGCCGAGCCGGGCTCGCCTTCCCCGACGGCCCCGATCGCCGACGGCGCCGCCGCTGCGCCTGGGCGGAAGGCGAAGGGCGGCTGCTGCGGGCTGGGGCTGCGGCTGGCGGGGGAGCCTCCTGGCGGGTAGGGGGCGGCGAGCCCCGGATCAGAGGCAGCAGCTGCGACGGGCGGCGGAGGGGGCGGCGGCGCGGCGGCCTGGACGGCTCCCCATGAAAAGTCGCCTCGGGCTGGAGCTCGATCCTCTCGGCAGAAAGAAGAAGGCTCAGATCTATTCATTCCAGCTAGACGGGGCTTTGGGGGTGGCGAGCCCAGAGGAGAAGTGGCGGCGTCGGCGGCGTCGAGGATCGGCTACCCTTCCTCCGGGAGGAGGAGGAGGAGGAGGGTTGGGGTGGGGGGGATCGGAGGCGAAAGCGACCCGACCGTGGGAGAGGCGCCCACCCAGGCGGAGGAGAGCCGAGCCCAGCCGTCGGAGGGGAAGCGCCTCTGGTCGCAGCAGCCGGAGCTCCCCGCGGGCTTCTTTCTGCCTCTGCTGCTGCCTCCCCCTTTGGCTCCTCGCTCGGAGGAGGCGCGGAAGAAAAGGATGGGGGAAAAAAAGGAGGCGCCCTCCGACGGGGCGACATTATAAAGGCTTCGCTTCCCGTCGGAGGAGAGGAAGGAGAAGGGGGAGGGTCAGGAATCAGGATAGGAACACCCGCCCGGAGGGGGAGGGAGAGCCCAGTCCAGGGGTGGGGGTCCGGTTGGAAGGCGCGCCCCCCCTCCTCTCCCCTCGCTCTTTTTCCGACGGGACTCCTCCTCCTCCTTCATTTTCTCCTTCTCTTCCCCCCCCCCGCCTCTTTTCTGACTTAACGATGATACTGATGATGAGAGCAACTCCGGATGATAATGATGATGCTCCTACGAGAGTCTGGGAAACGAGCTCTCTTGGGGGGGGGGGGGCGTCTCCAGCATTGCCCTCCCCTCCGCAGAGACGGCGTTGAACGCGGGTGGGTCGAGGGAGGATGGGACATGTAGTAGCATAGCAAAAGCATTTGCACTTATATGCCGCCGCTCCACAGCTCTTGGTGCACTCTCTGGGCGGTTCACAAGGTCATTAGCATGTTTGCCCCCACCCCAAGCACTGGGTCCTCATTTCACCAACCCTGGATAAGGATGGAAGGCTGAGTCAACCTTGTTCCCGTCAGGATCGAACTCACAACGCGTTGGCTGCAAGTACAGTAGAGCCGTTTCACCTGACCACGGTGCCGCCACATGCAGTCCCATGGAGAGGAAGGTTTCCAAGGGGGTCGAGGAACAGGGGGACGAGAATAGGGGGTGGGGGTCTCAGGAACTGGATTTGGAATTGCAGGAGACCCTCGTCTCCTGCGACGGGGTGGGTTTGAGGTGGAAAGAGAGCAAGCGAGGAGGAGGACGGGCCCCAGGTTGCAAGAGAGATGGGGTTGGATGGAGGGTTCCTGGAGGGAGTGTTGTGCCCTTTACTGCTCAAGTACTGTGGAAGCTTCTCGGGGCAGGTTACTCTGCAAAGCCTTTAACTGACGAATAGATTTATTTATTTTTAAAAGCAACATAGCTCCGGAAGAAAGAGGTATATTTCAGAATGAGATGCACAGATCTTACTTAACCTCTCCTCTGCCCCCCAATTTAGCATCCCTTTGGGCTCCTCAAATGCCTATCTTAGATCTTGGCCGCAAGATTCCAAGATGGCATGGCACAGTGGTTAGAGCAGTGGTTCCCAACATGGGGCACACATCCCCACATGTAGGGGAGCAATTTGATTTTTAAGGTGGAGGCAATTCAAAGCTTGTTTAGACCAAGTTAATGGCCTTTTAGGCTTCCTCTTTGTCCATGATGGCGAACCTTGGCACTACTCCAGATGTTCTTGGACTTCAATTCAAGCACCCTGTGAATCCACATGAATGGATTTACTGCAATTCATCCAGCCTGCGCCGCCCTCGTCACTCCCGGAAACGGAAGTAAAATGCACCCCTATGGTTAAGACTCTTCTGGGTTAACCCTTCCTCCGTACGGGCGCATTTTACTTCCGCTTCCGGGAGCAACAAGGGCAGCGTGGGCCGGATGAATTGCAGTAAACCCATTTGTGTGGATTCACAGGGTGCTTGGGATTCTGAGAATTCCAAGAACATCTGGAGCATCAAGGTTCACCATCACGGCTCTATGTGAATAGTTCACTTTTTGAATAAGAATTATATATGTCATGTCACTAGGGAAGGTGGGGCATCAAGATTTCAGAGATGCTTAGGTGGGGCATAGCCAAAAAATGGTTGAGAACCACTGGGTTTTAGAGCATTGGCTTAGATTGGGGTGGTGGTAGATTCAGCTATTCAATTCACTGGATAGTTTCAGGCCAATCATTTTGTCTTTCAGCGTGTCCTATCCTGCATGCCACCTTCAGCTTATTGGAAGGATGGAAATAAATGTAATACACTACAGGTAAGTAAGAAAATAAAGTTGAGCTTGTGGAATTCCGAGAGCCTAGTGTTACTAATGATGATACTTAAACCTGGAAGAGCTGAAGTAATAAGAAAGAGCCATAATATAAAACAATATATTCAGAGGGCATTTCCCTAAAAACTACCACCACGGTCAAGTAAGAACAAATAGCATTTTCCCAAAGGTCATGACTATTTTTAAGCAAACTTGCACCTCAAGACCTCTTGAGCATAAACTGCTGTTTCAGGACATCAAAAGGAAGTCAGAATATTGTTAGCAACCAAAGTGTCCAGCAGGACGTTGCCTGGTCATCTCTTCTTGCGGTCAGGGCCAAAACAAGGTCCACAAATTATAGGTAGCCTCTCCGATCAGTCAAAGCACAGGTTTTCTTGTACACACTGGAATTGTATTCTACTCAGTTACCCATGAATAAGTCCCTTTGGACTAAATGAGATTAATTTCAGGGGAGGGGGAGAGAATGGAGTTGCATAAAAAGGACTATGGGGTAACCATGATCAAAGTCAGAAAAAGAAAAGGATTAGGAATCTTAGCAGACCACGAGCAGAACTGAGTCAGTGGCAAAAGCCAGTTGATACGATAGAGGAAGGCCAATTCAGTTCTAAGCTGCAAAAGAGGTACCATGTTCAGATCAGGAGAGGTGATGTTTTCAATATATTCTGCATTGGTCAGATGTCACCAGGAATACGATGTCCTGGTGAACACAGTTAAGGATGATGGCCAGGTGGCCTGTCTGTAGAGCAATGTGACCAGCATGGTAAAGGGGTTAAGCTCAATGAGAAAAGGTTGAAGGAATTGGCACGTTGAGGTGTCAGATCTTGTTTGGAGGAAGGCTGCTGGAGTGACTAGAAGGGGTAAAATCAGGAATGAGATTATAAGGGAAGGAATTGGAATAGAACCAATCAAACTACAAACAGAGACAACAAAAAAGTGGTTTGCCCATTTGGAGAGAATGTCTTGGAATTCCATACCATACAAAGCATAAGTAGAAAGAGGAGAAGGAAAAAGACCACTACGCCGACCCAGAGGAAGGTGGAGAGATAACATCAAAGAAACATTACAAGAACACCAAGTGACACCAATGGAGGCTGCTAGAAGAGCCAGAGCAAGAACATTGCATCTGAAGATGAAGAGTACCAAATTTGATGTGGTTCTTTCCATAGCAGAGTTGTTATCTGTCAATGAGTCAATTTCATTTGATGGCAATAGACTTTCAAAGTATGTGAGAGACTCAAGCAATGGTTTACACTGCCACACACTCCTCATTGAGTTTCCATGGCCAAGCAGGCCTTTGAACCCAGGTCTCAACAATGATCGACCCACAATGGAACCAAAATGTACTATTTTACTTAAAACACTTACAAGTCAATTTTGACTTCTCACAGCCTTCCCAGGGTTTTTCAAGCTATAACATGCTCAGAGGTGGTTTACCAGTTCCTCCTTCTGTTGCTCTGGGACTGGGCAACTTGCCTAATGTCCACACGTGGCAAGCCGTTCTAAACCCATCAGCCACATATTTGTTGTTGTTCAGTCGCACAGTCGACTCCGACCCTTTGCGACCCCATGGACCATTTTCCTCCAGGCGCCTCTGTCCTCTACCATCCCCTTCAGCCCTCCCAGCTCTGTGCCCATTGTGTCTATAATACCATCTAGCCATCTCATCCTTGGCCTCCCCCTTCTTCTTTTGCCCTCCACCTTTCCCAACATCAAGGCCTTCTCAAGTGAATCCTCCCTTCTCATTTGATGTCCAAAGTATTTTAGCTTCATCTTTACTATTTGACCTTCCAATGAGCAGTCAGGGTTAATTTCTTCTAAGATTGACCTATTTGTTCTCCTCGCTGTCCAGGGGACTCTCAAAACCCTCCTCCAACACCACATTTCAAAGGCATCTATTCTTCTGCGTTCAGCCTTCCTAATTGTCCAGCTCTCACATGTGGGAATGTATCTGGTTTCTGTCTGCCTGTCTTCTACACATTTTGTAAACAAAGGCCCCTTTGTTTACATGAGAGACAACGCTTGATTTTGGGCATGCGTAGAAAAGTGAGAAGAATTCTCCTTATTTGGTTCGGACATTCTAATTGGTTGTGTGTGCCTTAGTTTTGTTTCTGATATACTCTGTTTGAATAAAGAGACACCATGATTATTCCTTTGTTCAGCCAAGACTGCAGTCGTGTGTATGTTTTCTCTCTATTTCTCTGTCTCTTCCTTACTCTGCCTAATGAAGCTGGACTCCATTAGAATTCTTAACTCTTCCTTTGTTTATCTGGGGCTATAAACTGCTCCTTATGAGGCTGATTAGATCTTTACATGAATCGAATTTCTACACTCACATCCATACATTACTACTGGGAAAACCATTGCTTTGACTATTCTAATTTTTGTTTGCAATGTGATGTCTCTGCTTTTCACTATGTTCCCCAGGTTTCTCATCGCTTGTCTCCCAAGAATCAGTCGCCTTTTTATTTCATGGCTGCAATCCCCATCTGCAGTGATCTTTGATCCTAAGAAAGTAAAATCTGTCACTGCTTCTACTTCTTCTCCGTCTATTTTCCAGGAACTGATGGGGCCTGTTGCCATTATCTTGGTTTTCTTGATATTGAGTCTCAAGCCAGCTTTTGCACTCTCCTCCTTCAGCCCAATCAAGAGATTCTTTAGGTCTTCCTCACTTTCTGCCATTAGGGTGGTATCGTCTGCATATCTCAGATTATTGATGTTTCTCCCAGCGATTTTAATCCCATATTGTGATTCCTCCATCCCTGCACTGCGCATTATGTGCTCTGTGTATAGGTTGAATAATATATACTCTGGGTGTTATGGCCACAAGGGAGCAACAATGGGGATTCAAACTCTTGGCTCTGGCTCCACAACCAGTAATCCCAATCCACTGAGCTATATCAGCTTTATGCTGTTAACCAGGAAAAGCTAAATGCAATTGCTATCCTAATTTAGTAAGGTAAACGTTTCCCTTGCTCGAAAGCCAGTCGTATCCAATTCTAGGGTTCAGTGCTCATCTCTGTTTCAAAGCCAAAGAGCCAGCCCTGTCTGCTTCTGCAGACGTTTCCGTGGTCATGTGGCAGGCATGACTAAACTCCAGAGCACAAAGAACGCTGTTACCTTCCCACCGAAGTGGGCCCTGTTTATCTACTTGCAATTTCTTGCTTTCAAACTGCTAGATTGGCAGGAGCTGGGCCAAAGACAGGAGCTCATTCCGTCCTGCAGTACTCGGGAATTGAACTGTTGTCCTTCCGCCTCCCAGTCAGCGTCTTAGCCACTTGAGTAGGACCCAAAAATTTATAGGACTATTCTTTTGTGTCATGATCAAACCCTGGAATGCCAAAATGAAGCCACTTTCTTTGCTTTGTGGTTGCACAAACTTAAATCCTCATTGGTGCATGTTTCTGGCAGTAATTGGCAGACCATAAATGAGCTGGATTCTGTATCTCTCCACATTGACACACTGTGTTGTTGTCTGCCAGCAGCCCCCACTTGAGCATGTTGGTCTTGCATTTGGAGATTCCAATAGGATTATTGTAAGTCTGAGTTTATGTATATTGTGTTGACTCAATGCGCCTAATCTAGTTTGGGGTAACAATTGAATTTAGCCCTAAACTGATTAGTTTCCAATATTCCTCTTGGGTGCTCAGGCTGGGAAGAAGATCATGTTCATATCAAGAGAACATCATGCAAGGAAATGAATTCAGGGTGTGAGGTTGTGATGGCTGTTGCTGTGGTTCACCTCCAGAATGCAAAGGAGTTTGTTAAGTAAATTTGCATTGTTTTGGAGTTCCCTCTCTGACAGCCAGCCAAAAGATCCAGGCTGCAAGCAAAGGTTCTCTGTTTTCCCTTCCTCTGATTCCTCCCAAACCTTCAGCGGTTGCTGCAAACATCCCTGGGACCCCAGCTTGAAAGCTGAAACTTTCCATTGGCTTGGATGAGGGCGCTGGATTGTGCAAGACGCTGTCGGAGGGATAGTTGCACACTATGGATTTTTGTGCGGCAGGGCGGGGAGTGCGTGTTATGTCTGGAAGTGATTTGGGAAAATCCAATCTGTATTTAACCCTAAACAAAACAACAGCCTCCCCCACCCCACCCCACCCCCACCCCGTGGATTTCTTTTTTCTTTTTTGCCTCCAGACGAAAACAACCAAGGGTTTTATGTTGCATTTGTTTTTTTGGCTGGACTCTTGGTTTAGAATGTCCAAATGGCACATGTGGTGCCAACTCTATTTTGATCTAGCAAACTCCTCCTCCTCACTCTTTACCTTTTCTTTTGGAAGGTACCTTATCAGAGCAGGAGGAGAGACACCTTTGGGCTACAATGCTGAGAATCCCATTGATGGTGCTAGCTGGGGGGATTCTATGAATTGTATTTTTTAAAAAATAACTTTTCCCATCTGTGCCATAGCTCTTGTTTTGCATGCACAGGTTTTCAGGCTCAGTCCTGGGAAAAGAATAAAACTTCTTAAGCCTATGAAGAGGTGGTATACACTGTTAAGAAGAGCTAGTATGCTAACATAATATTCTCTGGTTCTACCAACCGACCAATCTACCTACCTACCTAGATTTCTCTCCCTCATCTCTATCTATCTATCTATCTATCTATCTATCTATCTATCTATCTATCTATCCATCCATCCATCCATCCATCCATCCATCCATCCATCCATCCATCTATCTATCTATCTCAATACAAACTTCATAAAATGTTTCTTTCTATGTATACCTGTACAAGTGAAACTCGGAAAAATAGAATATCGTGCAAATGCTCATTTCATGCCTTAATTAGTTATAATTGTGGTGATCATGGCATACAGCGTAATGAGATTATAGGGTACATGAGATTGGGGCCTTGGGGTTTTCATAAGCTGTATGCCATAAACATCAATATTATAACAAAGTAAGGCTTGAATTATCTCGCTTTGCATGCAATGAGTCTATCTCATATATTTGTTTCACCTTTTAAGTTGCATTACTGGACTGAATGAACGATATTCTAATTTTCTGAGTTTCACCTGTACAGTACTTATATAACAAACAACAATAGTGATATAACAAAACCAGATGCTACAGTTTGTACACCCTGAGGCTCCTTTCACCAGCACTGAGTGGTCTTTTTGAAACCAAATGAGAACAAAATCCGAGATATATTTATCAATTGAAGAAGGCTATCCACAGCCTAGAGCAGGGTTCCTCAAACATGGCTCTCCAGATGTTCTTGGAGTTCAGTTCCTAGAAGCCCTGATCAGCAGGTGTGCTGACTTAGGCTTTTGGTAACTGAAGTCCAAGAACACCTGGAGAGCCATGTATGAGGAACCTTGGCATAGAGGCATCAGCTTCACATATATAGTCCAATGGAGTTATACTGAAGGCCACCAGATCATGAGAATTCAGCCATGTTAAACTAAGCGCCACACTACAACATTCAGATTTGATTGCATTGGTATGTAGTATGCATTTACCCATTGAGCACCGAAATTATTTCGATTATTTAGTTTTCCTCTTTGCTCCTGTATCATTTTCCTTTTGTATTGTAGAATGAGACCTGGCTGGGGCCATTTCCTTTTTCAGTTTATGTGCAGAACTATGTAAACATTAGGCATTATCATCATGATTATGCCCATCATTATGAGCAGCATCAGCATCAATTTTTGTTGTTAAGTCGCACAGTCGATTCCGACTCTTTGCAACCCCATGGACCACCGCCCTCCAGGCGCCCCTGTCCTCCACCATCCTCCCCAGCCCGCCCAGCCCTGAGCCTACTGCATCTACAACACCATCTAGCCACCTCATCTTTGGCCGCCCCCTTCTTCTTTTGCCCTCCACATTTCCCAGCATCAAGGCTTTCTCAAGTGAATCCTCTCTTCTTATCTCATTTGATGTCCAAAATACTTCAGCTTCAACTTTACTATTTGTCCTTCCAGGGAGCAGTCAGGGCTGATCTCTTCCAAGATTAACCTATTTGTTCTCCTCGCTGTGCAGAGGACTCTCAAAACTCTCCTCCAACACCATATTTCAAAGGTGCCTATTCTTCTGCGCTCAGCTTTCCTAATGGTCCAGCTCTCACAGCCATACATTACCACCGGGAATACCATTGCTTTGACTATGTGGACCTTTGTTTGCAGTGAGATGTCTCTGCTTTTCACTATGTTCCCCAGGTTTCTCATAGCTTGTCTCCCAAGAAATAGTCGCCTTTTTATTTCATGACTGCAATCCCTATCAGCAGTGATCTTTGATCCCAAGAAAGTAAAATCTGCCACTGCTTCTACTTCTTCCCCATCTATTATCTTGGTTAGCATCAATAACAATGAAGAACAGACTTCTAAGGCTGGATATTAAATTTTGGTGCCTCTAGGTGGCATCTCGTCCCCAAAGAGAACCCTCATCATCTTCTATCAGCTCTTGACCTCCTTTTCCACTCTTTGGAGGTGGCTTTTGCTGACTGAAGGACAAGGTGGGGGTAAAAATAGAAAGATAAAGATTGGAGATTGGAGCCTCTCTAGTTGGGAAAGAGACAGTGGAGGGCAAAGGCATTTTCGTGGGAATGTTTATATGTGCCCCACTCCAGTCGCTTAATCACCGCTAAAAGGGTCTGTGTGTGTGGATAAAAGCAGGATGTCTTTCACAAATGTTATAAAATGGGGAAAAGAATCCTGTCATCATCTTGCGGGCCAGGGTGGGAGGTCATCCATGGATCATCTGCTTATTGTAAGGATGCTGCTTCAATCAAAGATGTGCCAGATGTGCGTTTCCTGGCGAGGCCATTTGCAACAGCCTGTTATGGGACAGGCAGTAACACGTGGACCCGAAAGAAGGATGAAAGGGAAGTGAGATGGAAAACCCCAGAAAAAAAGTCAGCTTGGTGTGGTATAGTCCAGGAATTCTTTTGTGTTCAGGGAATGAAGAAGCAGATGAGTGAAGTACAGTAGTGAAATTCAGCTCTTTATTAGTGGGGTTTGAACACAGTTTGGATGGGGCAAAATTCGGACTTATATACACTATAAACAGTAACAGTGACAATAATACAACAAGCCCATTGGCTAACAGAGCGTGCACATTTTTCGATCCACTTATTTGCATAAGAATAGATACATGAGAAAAACTATATTCTGCTCCTGTCAGAAAACACAGTTAACGTACTGAACAAATTCTCAACCTTTTAAAGCCATTTTGGCAGTCAGGGTTTGATCTGGACAGGAAAGAAGAACGGCTTTACTACTTTGCCAGCCATACATTGGAATTGGACTGGTAAAACTGGGGAGTGGATGTGGCTCAGAACGTCACAGAATCAATTCCTAGCATCTCAAGAGAGGGTCACCGAGGCAATCCTGCCTGAAACCCAGGAGAATTGCTGCCAACCTGTGTTAGTATTACTGGGCTAAAAGGCTCAAACGTCCTAATCTTCTCAGAAACACCACTGTGAACAGGTGAGAATTTAATTATGGAAATTAGCCTCAGGGCCTCTGGAGCTGTCATGTAAAAAATGATTTTGATGGCTCTACAAGAAGTGTGTGAGAAGCAGCATTTGAGTCATAGATCTTGAAGGTTATAGATGTGTTGCCCAGGCATAAACAAGAGACATTTAAAGCAGGGTTGCCCAAAAAACGGAACATAGGCCAAATACGGCCCCGGATGCCAATTCATCCGGCCCACAATGTCCTTGTCGCTCCCAGAAGAGGAAGTAGAATGCGCCCGTACAGATCTGGCCTGCAGGCTGGTTTAAGCAGAGAAAACAGCAGTCTAAAATCTATCTCATCCTGTTGCAAAACAGATTGGAAGGCACATTTTACTTCCGCTTCCAGTGGAACCATGTGACCAGCTCACTGAACCACATGATTGACACACTGAGCCATGTGACCGGCTCATGGCCCGAAAAGTTTGGGCATCCCTGATTTAGAGGGATGCTGCAAACCCATCATTCTAAGAGGATGGGACATTTGCCAGTCACTTGGATGCATGATGTATCCATAAAGAAAGATTTGCCCTAGTTTTTCTCTCTCAGTCTGACTGCGGTGGCTCAAGTCATTAAGACGCTGAACTCGACGACTGGAAGGTCGGAGTTCAATTCCCGAGCACTGCATGACAGAATGAGCTCCCATCTTTGTCCCAGCTCCTGCTAACCTAGCAGTTTGAAAGCAAGAAATTGCAAGTAGATAAATAGGTACTTTTCTAGGAAGGTAAAGAGAGTTCTGTGCACTCCGGTGTCTAATCATTGTTCTCTTCCCTCACAACCCTGTAAAGTAGGATGTACTGAAAAATAATGATTGGCTTAAGATCACTATCACTCTGTAAACATCATAGCTGAGCAGGAATTTGAACCCAGAACTGTCCTCATTTACCGGTCAAAACAATGCACCAAACTGACCATTCTCTTATCTCTTTATAAACACTGCGATCTTTGCCTTGTTGATTTTTGCAAGATTAGGCGACGCTACATGGATTATGCAACACGGCTTGAATCTATTGCAGCTAAGTATTGGCAAAGATTCCCAGATTTTGGCCAAAACCAGCTGATGTCTCAATCTTTTGACCATATTCTTCCCCCTCTCCACTAGTTTTTGCAAGTTGCAACCATTGCATGTCTCTCCAGTTTCTTCAGGCTTTTGCAGGTGTCAAAATATACCCTAGAATTGTGATGGAGAACCTTGGCACTCCAGATGTTCTTGGACTTCAATTCCCAGAATCCCAAGCCCCCAAGTAAAATGCACCCGTATGGAGGAAGGGTTAACCCTGAGGAGCCTTAACCGTCCGGGCACGTTTTACTTCCGCTTCCGGGAGCGACGAGGGCGGCGCGGGCCAGATGAATCGCAGTAAACCCATTTTATGTGGATTCATGGGGGCTTGGGCTTCTGGGAATTGAAGCCCAAGAACATCTGGAGTGCCAAGGTTCGCCATCATGGCCCTAGAATTTTTAAGACAGGGGTTCCCAACCTTTTCAAGCAGGGGGCCAGGTCATGCTCCCTCAGTCAGCTTCAAGGGACAGACTGCCATCTTGCACTGCCTGCATGATGGGGGTGGCCATTTTGTCACAACATGTTCAAAGGGGGTGGCCATTATGTTTCTCAAATGGCCTTGAAAGGGTGAGGGGCCTTAGGTTGGGAACCTCTGGTTTAAGACAAGATGGAACTGCTTTATCCACATTGCCAAGAATGTTACAGAACAGAACTCAAGGGTCCCGCCTCACCTTAGCACACTAAAGGTCTCCCTTGCTTGAAAGCCAGTTGTGTCCAACTCTAGAGGGCAGTGCTCATCTTCGTTTACAACCAAGAAGCCAGTGCTGTCTGCACGTGCAGATGTTTGCGTTATACCTGTCAAGTTTTAGATTTGGAAATAAGGGAAATTTCCCGGCAAATACGGGATACTTGACAGTTATGCTTATCCTGTGCTGCCCTCCAATGGCGGCAATAGGGCATTGCAGTCTAATTAATAAGGGATGATGGCGGGAAAAAGGGTAAAATAAGGGGTTTTCCTGGCTAATAAGGGATACTTGACAGCTATGGTTTCCGTGGTCATGTGGAAGACAAGACTAGACCATGTGGAACGCTGTTACCTTTCCCCAAAAAACAGTACCTATTTATCTACTTGTAATTTTTTGCTTTTGGACTACTAGGTTGGCAGGAGCAGGGACAGAGGATGGGAGTTCACTCTGTCATGCAGCACTGGGGTCTCGAACTGCTGACGTAACCACAATATCTCTAGTTACAGCACTGAGTCCCAGAATCCTCCAGGAGGCAAGCTGGGGGATTCTGGGATGCCAGAGCCCAAAAAAAGTCACTTTTCCAGGCCCCCCCTGCATCATTCCCTCTGCTTCCTCCCCAAAAGTGCCTCCCTCCCCTTCTCTATTATTGTTGAAAACAACGGGCTTGGGGTCCACAATCTGCAGGTCAAAAGGTCACCCATAGTTTGGTTAAGCCCAGCAGGCTACGTGGGGATTGTCAGTGCTTTTCTGGCGGCCGCTAGTTTCCATCTATATGTCCCCAAGAGGGAAAGCCCAAGCGGAGTGGACAGCAAGCGGAGGGTGTGACATAAACACTCGGCCCCTGTGTGTCCCTGGCATAACAATGACCTTAGCGGCCCACCCGCCTCACTTTCACTGGGGACGAGAAAGGCGCCTGTCCTGAGCCAGCCCATTGCCTGTCCCGAGAGGCACAGTCACCTCTTGCCCCAACCAGGTGGCCGTTGGACAAAGGCGTCCGTGGAAACAAACCCGGGCAGGTGGGTGATACAGGAGAGAGAAAGAGGGGATGGACGGAGAGACATGGAAGGGTGGGGGTGGGAGAGCCACCGAGCAGACCTCTGCCCCCCCCCCCCAAGCTGTCCGTCTTTTGTATTTGCAGCGAGAGGAAACGTTGGATATTCCTGGGCCGAGATAAGATCGTTGGAAACGCCATCTGGGTGACCTCTCCCATCACCCTCCACAGTGGAGCTGGCGTCTGGCAAGCAGCAGGAATAGACACATGTTTTATGGGATCTTGCCCCCTCCCTGCCACCCCCCCCCCCCCCATCAAACAAACACACACATGTCGGACAGGCAGACACCCACAAGGGTTTCTCTTTATAGACTCCTGTGTCTCACAGCATCAGGGCCACACCTCGGCAGAGAGGAAAATGTGACTTCAGAGGAGGCAGATTCGGAGGCTCAGAACTCCTTGAAACACAAAAATGGTTCATGGGGAGGAGGAGGTGGGAGGGGGGGGTCTCTCTCCCTCTCCCTCCCTCCCTAGCCTCTACTGTCTCTGATGGATTTCCTACAAGTGGTTGATGAGATGTGATGAGATGTAACTAATTACTTACTAAACTACCTGTAGGGTTTTTAATGAAATTGAACAGCGACAGGCACGTTTGCAATAGTTACTTGTGTACCATAACACATTACATGTCAAGCGAAGTGACAGTAACAACAACGATTATCCTGGGTGTCCTAAAATAATGCATAATGCAAGGAGTTTCTTTTTAAAAAATATTCTAAAAAGCGCTGTCCCCTTTGTAAATTATAGTGAGTCTTTGCTCTGTCAAACATCCTTAGAAGTTAGACATAGGTAAGAACGTTAGAACAGCCTTGCTGGAAGAGGCCACAGGAGCCCATCCAGTCCAGCATTCTGTCACACACAGTGGCTCACCATTGGCTTCAGGGTATTATTACCAAGCAGATGCCTTCACCTGCTTAGGATTCCCTGGACATGGCATTGAGAGATATCCTGCCTATCTCTCCAACCCGGAGGTTGTCCTTAGGTATCCATCATTATAGCCATTGATGCAGTGGCTCAAGTCGCTAAGACGCTGACTGGGAAGCAGAAGGTCAGCAGTTCGATTCCCGAGTACTGTAGGACGGAAATGAGCTCCGGTCTTCATCCCAGCTCCTGCCAACCTAGCAGTTCGAAAGCAAGAAATTGCAAGTAGATAAATAGGGACCACTTCGGTGGGAAGGTAACAGCGTTCCGTGCGCTCCAGTGTCTAGTCATGCCTGCCACATGACCACGGAAGTGTCTGCAGAAGCAGACAGCGCTGGCTCTTCGGCTTAGAAACAGAGATGAGCACTGCACCCTAGAGTTGGATACGACTGGCTTTCGAGCAAGGGAAACCTTTACCTTTACCTACCCTTGTCCTCCATGAACTTGTCTAACCCTTTCTTGAAGCTGTCAAGACTGACAGCTGTCACCACTTCTTCTGGCAGGGAGTTCCATAGACCAGTGATCCTCTGGGTGAAAAAGTACTTTCTCTTATTTGTTTGAGAACTAGTACCCAAAAGTTTCATGGAGTGTCCCCTAGTTCTAGTGTTGTGCGAGAGGGAAAACAGTTTTTCCTTATCTACTTTGTCCACACCGTGCATGATTTTATAAACTTCAATCAGGTCAACTCTTAGACACCGTCGTTCAAGAATGAAGAGCTCCAACCGTTGCAGCCTCAGACAAACCAATTACTTTTAAAAAGTAACTTTCTAAGCTGTATTCCTCTTTTCTTATCAATCCGTTTTCCATGCAAATGTCTCACATATTATTTATTTCACACATTTGTTTTGCTTTGAACACAAGCGATTGTGTGTTGGTTCTCTCTTTGTATAGTTTGTGAAAATGGCCAACAACCCCCCATCCTGTCCTTTGGTGCATAAATGGCTCTCAGACTAAACAGAAGAAAGCAAAACAAGTCGACAGGCTTTACGTTCAGCCAGGTGGTGTAAGCAACACTCCTGCTGATCAGGGCTTCTGGGAATTGAAGTTCAAGAACACCTGGAGTGGCCAAAGTTCACCATCACTGCCATAGAGAGTCAGATACAGCTGGCTTTTAAGCAAAGGTGACCTTTACCTTTACCTAAAAATGGGTAGGTGTTTGAAAAGCAAATGAAAGACTTGACTTTCTTCACAGCTAGGTTTTTTTAAAAAATAGTAACCATGTTAGTCTATGGTTCAGGCATATCAGAAAACAAAAATAAAACAAAAACTCTGCAGCACTTTAAAGACTAACTGCTATATTTTTACTGTGAGCTTTCATGGATCAAGTCCACTTCTTCAGAAATTTCCAGGCATGGTTTATATACACCAGATACAGAGGTAACGGGGTAAAGAGGTTACAAGGTAAAGAGTAATCAAACAGAATGACAGATAAGTATGCATATCAATACAGCTTCCTACAGCTAGCAGTATAAAAAAAATTTTGTACCCCAAACCCTTTGTTGAGAAAAGCCTCCTCACAAGCCCACCACGAGAAGAAGCATAGTTCAATGCGGATTCCCCATGGCTGGTGGGCATGGAACGGCCCTCGCAGAGGCCACTTCGGGAGAACGCTCCTTGAGCCGTGGGCTCTGCGGGCAGAGAAATTAAGGGGGGTGGATAAATGATTGGGTTTGATTCACCCAATTCCTTGACCTGGCCAGCGGATCTGCTGAGAGAGCAGATATCTAACTCTGTTACCCATTAGAGTAATCACTCATCTCCGAGTCTCAGTCTAATCTTAGGCACAAATAGAAGCCATGTTTACCCCAGCCTAATCCTTGGACAATGGTGCTTCCCATGTCAATGTTTGTCCCAGTTAATTAACTTCCCCCAGAGAGATTCCCAATTAACCCGAGTAAACAGGTGATGTGATTTCTGTCAGATGACGGTTTTGCCACCGTTGCGCTTTTCCCTCTATATATGTTGAAGTTTTCCCTCAATAAACTACTGATCTGATCTCACTCCATACTGCCTCGTATCGTTTCTTGATCAGTCTCCTCCGGGACCTACGGCCCTCAGCGGCCCCGATTCCTACACCTGGTGACCCCGACGTGATCTACTCGTGAGTAAGCGACCCCCGAGCGGTCTACTCAGAGAGACACACGGCCCGGTTCTGCGCTTGAACCGCGGCCACTCGTCCCGGAGGACAGCCCGGCAGCCCGGCCGGTAAACCAGTCGGTCGGGAGACGGCCTAAGCGGCGAGGCATTCCAGAGAGGCTTCCTACAGTTTGCTCCCGGCTTTCGCGGCGGCTTGCAGGTTACGGAGAAAACGCGTTCCGCAGGGTCAGCTGTGAGCCCTGACAGTGCAGAAGGCCACCGAGGGCCCGTGGTAGGGGACCACGCTCCGAGCTCTACCCAGAGAATCGTCGCCAGAACCTATTACTTGCCCAAGACGCGTCGACCCGTCCCGAGGAGGAAACTTCGGAGGACCCTTCGCAGGTAATATGGGGACCTGTCCTCAGCGACAGCGTCCGTCCGCTAGCCAAAAAACTCGTGAAGAAGAGTTTAGAATCCTGGCCAGGGTGTTTCAGTTAAAGTTCCACAGCAGAGAGCTACCGAGACTTTTGGCGTACCTAAGGGAACACTGCCTGCTTTACCCAGAAGTAGGTACGTTAACCCTTGAGCTCTGGGATCAGATAGGAGACTGCATTCAGCAACCCCCGAAAGCTCCAGGAGGCATAATTCGCACTTGGAACAAATGTAGGAAACTCTTAGAGGAGATAGAACCAGTCCGGGTAGAGGCCAAAGAACCCCCAGCGCCAGCCGAGCCAACGGCACCCACGGCGCTCTATCCGTCACTCCAGTTTAGGCAGAGTAGCGTAGGGAACTTTCCCTCGGTGACAGCTGCAGACGTCACCGACGGAATGCAAGGAATGGGGAGCGCAGGCGCTTCTCTGACAGTTCTGGGTTCCCTAGTTACCAAGAGTGCCCTTCAGCGCACAGTTGAGGAAGAACTGAAGAAGGGGGATTTGCCAGCAGAAGAATTAGCTGAGCTTAGTCAGATTTGTCCAATTCGCCTAGAAATGGATGCCCTCATGGGGGCCCAGAAGATAGTTCATTCACCAGTCCCGTATAAGCTGCTCATGGCTATACGGAAGGCCATTTCAGAGACAGGGCTCCAAAGCCGATTTACAAGGGGCACGCTTCAGCATGTGTGCGAGAACACCATGTTCATTCCTCATGACTGGAAAGCCGTCATGCGGATGATGCTCAACCCTAGAAAGGAACTTGATTTGGGATAGTGAGTTTCGCCTTGAGGCTCAAACTAGGGCTGCCAGGATGGGAGGCGCAGTAATTCCTGACCAGTTGTATGGTTCAGGTGCCTTCGAATCCATCGATGCGCAGATCAACTTGCCACTTGCCACTCTCCAGATGTCGGCAGAGGCTGCCTTTAGGGCTTTTTTCAAGGTCCCTGCGACCGGCAAAGCGGCTAAGAATTACACCGCAGTCAAGCAGGGAGCCCAAGAGCCCTACATGGATTTTATCAATCGCTTGGAGGAGGCGATTAGTAGGCAGATCGATAATGAGGAAGCCCAGCAAGAGCTCATGATCAAGCTAGCCAAGGACAATGCCAATTTAGACTGCCGTAAAATCTTGCAGTCACTGGGCAATCGTCCTGACTTGACTCTCACGGACATGATTAGAGCTTGCGCCGACGTTGGCACAGAATCCTATAAAATGGGTTTGCTAGCGGCAGCGGTGCAAGGGGGTAGAAGACCTAAAGGAAAGACCCAAGGAGCATGTCACAATTGTGGCAAGATCGGTCACTTCGCTAGGGAGTGCCGATCCAAGGGAGGCGGACAAAATTCCGGCCGTTCCAGGGCTCCGAACACCCTGTGTCCGAAGTGCAAGAAAGGCTACCATTGGGCCAGAAACTGTCCGAGTTCGGCAAAACCGGCGCATGGGCACGTCTCTGGCCCCGGTCCAAACAGAGACTTCCCAGATTCAAGGCTCGCCAGAGCTAGACTAGATTCAGGTCACATTCCAGGCACTGCAAGGGCACAGGCCAGCCCCAAGGGTAGCACAGGGCTAGATTTGACTTGTCAGGCAGACGTTACATGCGACCTGCCAGGCACGGTCTATCTGGTGGATTCCCAGTACATGGGTCCACTGCCCAAGGGCTTTATAGGTTTAGTTTTGCCTCGTAGTGTAGCAGGAGCACGCGGAATTCTTGTAATTCCAGGAGTCGTTGACTCCAATTTTTCAGGCGTTCTCCAAGTTCAGTTGTGGACTCACCTGCCCCAGACAATTCACAAAGGAGACACCCTAGCGCAACTGATCATGGTTCCTTGTCACTCGCCAGCAGAAAGCCAGGGAAGGCTCAGTGACAGCTTCGAGTCCCAGTCAGAGGACCGCTCGAGCGCCAGTGAGGCAGTGCAAGGATACCAGGTCTTAGCGACAGTGGAAACCAACATTGAGTGGAAACAGCGCCCGGTTATTGAGGTATTTCTGAATAATAGATCATTCTCAGGCCTGTTAGATACCGGAGCAGATGTCAGCGTGATAAGCAGGGGCCAGTGGCCAAGGGAGTGGGCCATTGAGCCGGTCTCCGATGTGTGGGGGGTAGGCGGCATTCAGGAAGCGTTTAGGAGCCGAGAGTGGGTGACAGTCACAATCCCAAGGGCTGACGGCACGGCGGTAATTCGGCCGCACATTCTTGACGTGCACATCAACCTTTGGGGGAGAGATATTTTACAGCAGTATGGTGCTACGCTTACCTTCGGGTAATGGCGTTGCCACTTAAGTGGCTCACCGATACGCCGGTTTGGGTAGAACAATGGCCGGTAGTGGGAGAGAAGTTAGTTGCCCTCAAGCAGCTGGTTAGAGAACAGCTAGACGCAGGACATATAGAACGGTCCACAAGTCCATGGAATTCGCCAATTTTTGTCATTAAAAAGAAGTCGGGGAAGTGGCGACTCCTCCACGATCTCAGGGAGATCAGTAAGTGCATACAGCCAATGGGTCCGCTCCAATGCGGCATCCCAAATCCGAATATGATTCCCGAGGGGTGGGAGATCCTAGTCGTAGATCTCAAGGATTGTTTTTATACAATCCCCTTAGACCCCAGGGACCGGGAAAGGTTCGCCTTTACGGTGCCGGTTGTGAACCACAGTGAGCCTACGCAGCGTTACGCGTGGAAATTTTTGCCACAGGGCATGCTCAATTCGCCCACCCTGTGCCAAATTTATGTTCACAACACACTGGCAAAGTTCCGAAGCCTTTACTCTAAAGCGATAGTTTGCCATTTCATGGATGACATCTTGGTCGCGGTGCCGCAACTCGGCAGCGAAATGTTTTCTGACCTCCAGGCCAGCCTGGGGGACAAAGGTTTGCTCATTGCCCCAGAGAAAGTGCAGAGAACCGAGCCCTTCTCATACTTGGGTCATCGGCTTCTCCGCTCTTTCGCAGCACCAGTTTTGCCTCAGATCAATTTACAGGACTCAGTCACCCTTATAGAATTGCAGCAAGTTCTGGGTAATATTAATTGGGCCAGACCGTATTTCCGATTGGATACGGATCTTTTAAAACCGTTCTTCTCGCTGCTAACTTTAGGTAAGCAGCCGGCAGACCGGATACACATTTCTCGAGAAGCGCGCTTAGCTCTCGAAAAAGTGAACCAAGTTCTCAGCCAGAGGTGGGTAGATAGGATCACCCCAGGGCCATATGCTCCGATCCTGAATTTGTACATCGTACGGGCAGGATCCATGTTCACCGGAGCGCTCGGCGTAGATGCCGAGAAAGGGGCGAGTATCGTGGAATGGGTGTACTTGCCGAACACCTCTTCCCGGAACATCGTTCCTCCCCAAGAGCTGGTTTCCGCGGTGGTCTACCGCGGGAGGCTGAGAGCTAGGGACATCTCAGGGCACAATTTAGCCAAAATTGTAGTCCCGTTCACCAAGAAACAAATTCAGCAATTGATGCAGCTCGGTGACTCGCTTCCCATTGCTTTGGAAGGATTCACCGGATGCTTGGCAAACCACTTGCCAAAAGACCCCAGACTCGTTTCACTTCAAACACAGACATTCAGCTTGTTCGAATTGCTCTCGCTGGTTCCGCTTCAGGGGGCCAGGACAGTTTTTACTGATGGAGGTCGTACATATGGTGTCTTGACTTGGCAGGAGGGCCAGGCTTGGCGCACGCTGCTAACTCTTCCACAGAAGTCCGCGCAGCGGGCAGAGTTGGCAGCGGTGAACCTTGCCTTGCGCACCTTCGCCAAGGAACGTTTAAATATCATTACAGACAGTCAGTATGTCAGGAATTTGCTTCACAGTCTACCGGGAGCATACATCACTCCCGCGATAGACAAAAACCTGCTTAATCTGTTTCTCACTGCTTAATTTCATTTGCAAAACTGCACGGAGCCGCTCTATATTGCCCACATCCGAAGTCATCAGGACCTCCTGGGTCCGATTTCCGCGGGCAATAGCAGAGCGGACGCGGCGGCAAAGGAAATTCAGCAACATTCAGTTTTGGGTGTTTTTACTACGCCAATTCAGAGTCATGCATTTTTTCACCAAAATGCCAAAGCGCTCGCCAGACAGTTCAATCTGCCACTTTCTCAAGCCCAAGGCATAGTTCGCTCTTGCCAGCATTGTGCAGGGGCACCGGGGGGGGCCCTCGTGGGGGGTCAACCCACGAGGGACAGAGGCCAACCAAGTGTGGCAGATGGATGTCACGCATGTCCCGCAGTTTGGCAGATGGCAGTACATGCACGTTTGCATTGACACATTTTCTCAATTCGTTTGGGCAACGGCGCAGAAAGGGGAGACTGCTTCCCACGTGGAGCAGCACTTCCTTTCCTGCATCACGGCAATGGGCAAGCCGCGGCAAATTAAAACCGATAACGCCCCGTCCTACAGCTCCAGGCAGCTGGCGGCCTTCATGGCCACTTGGGATATTAAGCATACTTTTGGCGTTCCTTACAATCCGCAGGGGCAAGCGATTGTGGAACGGGTCAATCGGACGCTCAAGTCCTATATTGACAAACAAACAGAAAGGGGGGAGCCACCAGCCCTCCCCAAGTCACAGGCTCAGGCACAGCATTGTCTGAATAAGGTATTGTTCACATACAATCACCTTAATGTTTTTTCGGATTGCACGCCGCAGGAGAAGCACTTCCGCCGTT
Organism: Bradypodion ventrale; assembly: GCA_035047345.1. Taxonomy (NCBI): domain Eukaryota; kingdom Metazoa; phylum Chordata; class Lepidosauria; order Squamata; family Chamaeleonidae; genus Bradypodion; species Bradypodion ventrale. Next base: position 7,652,530 of record JAWDJE010000004.1, read on the forward strand.
CGGAGGCTCTCCCGCGACCGATGGTCCGATACCGGGTGCCACCGGACCCTTCTTGGAGGGGCCCGGCGCCACTCATAACCTGGGGAAGAGGGTATGCTGCAGTTATGTCTCCTACAGGTGTCGTTTGGATTCCAGCTCAGTGTGTCAAGCCTTACTTGGAACCACATGGCGTGGACCCAGACCGACCCGAGTCCGATCCCAGAGATGGAGGACCTCACACTGACCGACAAAACCCGCCGGAGGAGACGGCCACCGGCAGCGCCGAAGATCACCTGGGGGATGGTCAAGGTCCTTTGCAGTGAGGCCGAGGACGCCCTCCGACGCGAGGAGAAGGAACCGACACCGGAGAACCTCGCGGTTGCAGTCTTCGCCCGAATTCACGCCAACACCATGGCAGTCACCATCATCCTGATCCTCTCCCTGTTTTGCGGGTGAGGCGTTCAGGCTACCTTGTTGAAAGCCAACAATTTGGTGCCCGGCGGAGACCTTTCTGCCAGGATGCAGTACAACATTTGGGAAAGGTTGGCGGGCCTCGTCAACCAGTCCGATTTTTGCCTGAGACAGGACATTGGTTCTGCCTCAATCTTGAGCACCTGCCTCATCCCAGTGTGCCACTCTCCAGGCGCATACCCCAGGGATGGGGATTGGCTCGTGAAACGGATTTTCAGCCCATACAACCCAGCGGCTTCTGCAGAGTACGCCCGTTGGGAGATGCGGCTCACCATGACTTTGCCGGCTGATGCAGCCACTCTCCACACTCCTCGAGTGGCGGTCAGCCCGAACACTACTTGTGCTCGAATGACCGGCTGCTCCTCAGTCGGTCGAACCCGGCGCTGCTGCCTCTACGTTGGCAGTGGCAATTGGACTTGCAATAACCCAGTGAAGCTTGGTTCAATGTATGCTCATGTTACGTTACCATCTGGTTGGTTCTTTACATGTAATCAGTACACGTGGAACTACATTTCTGCAAATGTATCAGATGCTACTTGTTGCATTAGTTGTTTGACACTGTTACTCCCTACTAAGGATATGGTTACCCCAAGCACAAATGTTACACATGTTTCCGCACCCATACGCCACACTCGCACCACCCAGTTAGACAGCTCATGTGAGAGCAGCTTTAGAGTTATGAGTCCAGCCGAATACGTCTCGCTGGCGGTCAGCATAATTGGCGTGCCAGGCTTAGCCGTCGGCAACGCTCGGAGGATTAGTCGGTTGGCTTGCGGATTAGCCAAAGCCATCAACCATACCTCCTCGGCGATAGCGCTGCTCAACCAGGAGCAGGCAGAGCTTCGCCATGCCATACTTGACAATAGAGCGGCTATAGACTACCTCTTATTGCTTCATCATTTGGGCTGCGAATCCTTCCATGGTATGTGTTGCTTCAATCTTACTGATAACTCCCGCAAGGTACAGAGTCAGCTCACGGCCCTCCACACCATAGTCGAGGGCATAAGAGAAGGTTCTGCATGGGGAACATGGTGGAGTTCATTGTGGAATTGGATGTGGTCGTGGATTCCGTGGGGGTGGCTCCAGACGGTACTCAAGGTGGTTGTGGGTGTGATTATACTAGGCATAGCATTATGCTGCTTTGCACAATGTATTCCCTCACTGATCTCGAAGTGCCGCCCCAAGAAGAAACCCCGAAACGCCATTCCCGCTCAGCAGCTGATGCCCCTCTTACGCAGAGTCGCAGGTCAGGTCCTTAAATGAAATTAAAAGGGGAGATGCGGATTCCCCATGCCCGGTGGGCATGGAACGTCCCGCGCAGAGGCCACTTCGGGAGAACGCTCCTTGAGCCGTGGGCTCTGCGGGCAGAGAAATTAAGGGGGGTGGATAAATGATTGGGTTTGATTCACCCAATTCCTTGACCTGGCCAGCGGATCTGCTGAGAGAGCAGATATCTAACTCTGTTACCCATTAGAGTAATCACTCATCTCCGAGTCTCAGTCTAATCTCAGGCACAAATAGAAGCCATGTTTACCCCAGCCTAATCCTTGGACAATGGTGCTTCCCATGTCAATGTTTGTCCCAGTTAATTAACTTCCCCCAGAGAGATTCCCAATTAACCCGAGTAAACAGGTGATGTAATTTCTGTCAGATGACGGTTTTGCCACCGTTGCGCTTTTCCCTCTATATATGTTGAAGTTTTCCCTCAATAAACTACTGATCTGATCTCGCTCCATACTGCCTCGTATCGTTTCTTGATCAGTCTCCTCCGGGACCTACGGCCCTCAGCGGCCCCGATTCCTACAGTTCAAGCTGCAGAAACCGTTGTGAGCAAATGCCAATTTCGGCAGCATCACGAATTCTTGGAGCAAACTAGCAATGTGTTACATCTGGTGCAGCCTGTAAAATACAAAACCAAACCTGGAGTCCTTGTCATCAGTTCTTTGGCAGGGAAAGGAGAAGATGGATATTAAATCCAGTCCCAGGCTTTCCTGCCAGAACAATCAATTGGCAGGGTTTTTCCTCTCAAAAGAAGCATTTTGTGCATGCAGCCCCTGTTCTTTGATTGGGAACAGGTTTGGCAACTCATATTTAAGCAAAACACCCAACTATAGAGGTAGAACTAAAGATAATTTTTGGACTACAATCACTAGAATCCCCCACTGGCAATGCCTCCCACAGAGAGATTCTGGGAGCCTCCCTGAGCCCTGGGAGTATCTACACCATGTGCCCCTAATTTTAGAGTCACTTTTGGCCAGGACCAAAATTTTGGGGCATTTTTTTTTCTTGGAGCATTCATCCAACAGTCACTTGATTAGCTTCTAATCTAGGCATTCAAAAAAGGCATTTTTATTCAGTTAGTGGAAAACTAGCAGGAGTTCCTGGTGTTGCCCGGAGCCAAATTTTCACTGAGCCACATCACACACCCACATGACACCGGTCTTCCTCTTTCATTACTCAACTGTTGCTGATTGTTTCATGGCTGGCCTCATCCAATCCTGTTTCATACGGGCTCTTTGTTGCTATCCTATATGTTGTAATGCTTATTAATAAGACAGCTTCAGAAAATATATATCAGGAAACCTCTCTTTGAAAGGTGACTTCTTTAGGAAGGTGGCTTCTGTTGGGTTATAATCCCCTCCTTCAGGGATAAGAAGCATTCGGTAAAGGTAAAGGTCACCCTTGCTTGGAAGCCAACCATGTCCTACTCTAGGGTCTGGTGATCATATCCATTTACAGCCAAAGAGTCAGCACTGTTTGTGTTTGCAAACATTTCCGTGGTCATGTGGCAGGCATGACAAGACTCAGAACGCTGTTATCTGTACTGCCAAAGCGTTACTTTTTAAAAATCTACTTGCAATTCCTTGCTTTCAAACTGCTAGCTTCGCAGGTGCTAGGACAGATGGTGAAAGCTCACTCTGTCGTGCACCGCTCAGGTCTCGAACTGCTGACCTGACAACCTTCCAGTCATCAAGTTCAGCGTCTTAACCCATAAGCCACCACAGCCCTTAAGAAGCATTAGCATCACACTAACTCCCACCATCTTTTTTTGATTATATTTCCCAACGCCCCTCACTATTGACCCTGTTGGCTCCGGTTGATGCTGGTTTAAATCCAACAGAATTTGGAGAGTCACCCAACCCCAATCATGGAGCTTAAATAGCTCTACTTTTATTGACTATGGTTCACTGAATTCATGGTGTCTGGAGAATCCTGGGATGAAAAGATAGTGAATGTTGTGCCCCCCCCCCCCCAAAAAAAAAAAAGCCACCCAAACTTTCCTGAACTCTGCCCACCCCTTGAACTAACCATACTGAAGTCTTATATCCCAGAGATGTCTTGAGCACACTGTTGAGAATAAGTCTTTGGGCTTGCTTTGTATGTGCCAGCAGAGCTGTTAAGCACACTGACTTGCACATGACTGTGGGAGGTATGGGCCACACAGAGTATGTACTGTATCTGCCGGCTTGCTGATCAGCCCATTTTGTTTTTGCTATTTATCGCAATACTCACAATTTACTGCAGAGTTGTTGTCGTTCCAGAGCAGATTGCTGTATGCTCGCCAACCATTTCCAGATGCCTAGAAACATGCTTTTCCTTTCTTTTTGGAAAGAGGTAGTGGTTGCTTCCAGCATGAAGGAATTACCTCCGTGCAATGTGGTTTACTTGCCAAAGGAACAGACACAACTCTTCGAACGGCCATGGCGAGGAGGCAAGCAACTGGCTGCCGTTCAATGGCATCAGCAAACAATTTATCATCTTGAACAGAGTCTGATGTTGAAGAGCATTTCCTTTTTGAATGAACAGAGCTCTGAAAGACAGAAATGGCTGACTGGTCCCAACAAGCTTGTGGGGTGGGGGTGAGGTGGGGTGGGGAGGTGTTCTTCTTGTTGTTCTGCCATATCTGAATCTGAATATTGGCAATCCTCATGGCGATCGGCCATGAAGACTGTCCTGAGAATGTAATGCAGTGGCCTTTCATCTGTCTTTCACATTGCAGCATGACCCCTGTACCACTGATCCAGTTCCGCAAGTCCCTTTCTGATCCTGAGCCCTTTTGGCACATCAAGTCCTCCTCAGCCCCAGGCCAGTCTTGATGAAGCTGCTGCCCTCTGTCAAGATGGATGCAAGTGGAATTTAATTCACTTGGGGACCATTACCATTCCCTGTGGACCTTGGCACCCAAGGCAATTAGTTCTCAAGGTTATCAGCTTAGTTAATCACCACCTGACACTCAGCATTGAGTCACTTGCAGTGTGGTCTACTCCTGGCTAGGTTTTACCCTTTTTTTGCATGAGAGTTTGGGCGCATGGGGAGTTGTTGTTACACGCTGTGTAGTGCCCTCCAATTTATGAATGAATGAGAGACCTCCAGAGTCTCTCCTCCTCATCAGTCCTATTCATGTCCTGCAAAATCAAGCTTGTGTCTTCCTCTATTGTGTCAATCCATCTGATATTTGGTCTTCCTCTTTTTCTGCTACCTTCAACTTCTCCTAGCAAGTGACTGGAGACGTGGACTGAAATCCATTAGGTAGCCTGACTAGAACAAACCTTTTTGATCTAATTGTTTGAGGGTGACTCAGTCCTTATGTAAACCCCACAGAAGCAGTAGATCTGTGCTGGCTGAATTGTAAGCTGCATGTTGAGTCTGTAGGGACTAATTTAAGGCATCCTCTGAGAAAGAGGGTTGGCTTGGGTATATATATGTGTGCTGCATGTCTGTCCAGGAGAAAGAGCTGCCTGTGGCAGTTTATTTATTTATTTATTCAATTTATAGGCCGCCTTCCTCGCCTCAGCGACCCAAGGTGGCTTACATCAAATAAAACAACTTATACAATTAAAAGCCCACTGATAAAACTGATAAAAAAATTAAAATCTGTAAAAAAAAAATAACCCCTTAATTTAAACCCTACAGGACTAAATGAGTCAGCAAGGCTGAGATGTGCTGCCAGATGCATCCCATGCCTGCTGGCAAAACCAGGTTTTCAGAGCATTCCTGAAGGGATACAGTTCTGCCTGGAGATGCAGCTCTGGTGGCAGGAGGTTCCAAAGAGTTGGGGCCAACACTGAGAAGTCTCTCCTTCTGGTCCCAGTAAGATGTGCGTCCCTGGCTGATGGGACCACCAGCGAGCGCCTACGGTCCACCCTCGTAGGATGGGTCGAACACCTTGGAATGATGTTACCTCACTTTCCTAATGGCCAAGGTGCCCTTTGTGTTTTGGCATGTCAAGGTTTAACACGTTTATTTTGTGGGCTAGAATGTCAAGGAAAGTATAGCTCTGGGCACAGTTTGGGAAAGTTTCCTTTCTAGACTACAACTCCCAAAATTACTGTGGATTCTGGGAACTACAGTTCAAAAAAGGAAAATTTCCAAGTTGTGAGATTGGGTGCAAGGCAGTTGCCTACAAGATATTGGGGAATTTTGAGAATACTCTCCCCCCTCCCCTTTACACACAAACTAGCACTTTGCATGATAAAAGCACTCTAAAAACATTTAAAGTAGAAAATGGTATCTTTACTTTCAGTTACCATTTCATAGTTACAATCAGAAGAAAAGAAACAGGCAAAATTCAGTATTCAGCATATGGAAAGAACCTCCATACTTGCTGTATGATCAGAGAAAGAAAAGCTATCAACAACAAAGACAAAAGGAACAAGAAAACAAAGAGGAAGAATGGGTGAGAGCTTACTTCAAATGCCAGAAGCAGAAAAAGAACGTTACCAGTCAAGTTAGTGGCAAAGGACAATCCCATTAGGCTGTGAAGCCCTCTTCCATAGATACCCAGCATTAATACATACAAGAATGCTATTCTCCCAAAATAAGATGCAGGGATACTGCAGCATGAAGTGAAGACTCATAAGTGTGAGAAGTAAAGGTAAATGTTTCCCTTGCTCGAAAGCCAGTCATATACAACTCTAGGGTTCAGTGCTCATCTCTGTTTCAAAGCCAAAGAGCCAGTGCTGTCTGCTTCTGCAGACGTTTCCATGGTCATGTGGCAGGCATGAGTAGACACCGAAGCGCACAGAATGCTGTTTACCTTCCCTATTTATCTACTTGCAATTTCTTGCATTCAAACTGCTAGGTTGGCAGGAGCTGGGACAAAGACGGGAGCTCATTCCGTCCTGCAGTACTCAGGAATCGAACTGCTGACCACCTTCCATTCAGCATCTTAGTCACTTGAGCCACTGCAGTCTAGTGTGAGAAGGCTCTCAGAAATCCCATCAATGCATTGGCATTTGAATGTCACATGCTTCTCCAGTATTTGTATTGTTTATCTAGTTAGTTACTTTAATGCTAAACTTCTCCCAGTTACAGGACCATGTAGTTTTTATAGTCAGATTCCAAATGAAGTGGGATAATTGCATGTAATGTAACTTAATTAGACCTTTGTTATTGGGGAGAAAAGACCTAATTGCAGATCACATTTGTCTTGTCCAGAATTACTTCCAAATCTGTCTCAAAATATAACATGACCTTTTACCTGCAGCCCATGATGTGAGGATAGGGTGGTCCAACCTGTCACTTTGGGGTGAGACCCTACCTGTCATACTACAACAAATCCCTGCATTGTGTAGAAGAGTCTAGATTTACAAAATCCTGGTCTGAATGCAGCCCTGATGAATGTAGTGTTCAGTATCAGAGATTATCCAGCAATGACTTACCTTTTGAAAACAGAGATCTGAAGTCTTACAGTCACATACTCATGTCTATGAATCTTAGCCACTTATTTGAAAATTAAGTCAGGCTACTCCTCTTTGGAATAATGCCTTGTTTCAAAAAGACAGACCTCTTGTTGTGGCTGTCTGCCTTAGCCAAATCCTAAAATAGAGAGTATAGTGGAGTGGATAGTGCATCAGACTATGATTCAGGAGATTTTGGTGTCAAATCTGTGCTCAGCCATGAAAATTCACCTGGGATGTGGCAGTATTTAAGCCATTCCTTGAGCATTTCACGTTCCTTCAAAACCCTAGAAGGATTGCCTCAAGTCAGAAGTGGCTTCACAGCATCCAAGTCCAAGTCCTTAGCCCAAGGGACCAGAACAAACCATTCCATACTGATGTTAAGATGATTCCTGTGAGTCCAGCCGGAAAAGCTATATGCTTTCTGTGGCCAATGTTGGTGGCGTCAGCATAACCTTTGTCCTCTGCTGAATTGGTCCCCTGAAGAGCGTTGCTGCCTTCCTGTTGAAGCAAAGAGGGTCTCTCATGGCTGGTATTGTCATAGGGTCATTCAGGAAACATATACAATGTCAGGACATTTTAACACTGACCTCACCGTTTTATGACTCTACAAGCTTCCTCTACCGGAAACCAAGTTCTTTTGAGATGGAAGACTCAGCCACATGTGCTGCCAGAAGGTCTGGGAGAATTTATCCATGAAGAGTTGTATCCATGAAGGTCTGGCCGCTTCTGTATGCCACAAAATGGCAGTGGTCACAATATATTTTATTGCATTTATCCAAGACAACAAAGAACAGCCAGAGAGACATGTGGACCATTTGATAGTTTTGCCCATTTGTGCTGGTGGCAATTCAGAAGGCTGGAAAGAAAAGGCCATACCAAAATGTGCCTAAGGTATGGAGAGGACAATGTTATGCCTGAGTAATCGTAAATACAGTGATACCTCATACAACATCCAAACTTGGTTCCACAAGTTTGGACTTTATACGGATTTGGACTTTGTATGAGGCATGCAAAATCCTAGCCGCGATGTCCAAATCCTTGCCGCGATGCCTCATACAACGTCCAAATCCTTGCCACGATGCCTCATACAATGTCGCTTCCATAGAGATACATTGTACTGTAACAGCACAGACTTCAGGGCAAAGTCAAGGAAACAGAGAGGAAACTGACAGAACTTTAAGAAATCATTGTCTAAAGGCTAAAAACATTACAAAAACTTGTCAAACAACCCTGATTGTCCAAGAACCTGAAGAATGCTGCAAAAATCCCAGGAATGCTTCTAAAAATTCTGACGAAAAAATTCAAAAAAATCCAAAATCGCGCTCAAAACCACTCCTAAACACTCTTTGCCTCATGCGAAACCCACAAGAGCAATGCACACATGTGTCCTGCCTTTTATACTGCCCAGGCACAATGCAACCTGGGAAAACCCCAATGCCTCATACAATGCCACATGACTTTGTATGAGGCAACTTTTTTCAAGGAATTAGGCGATGTTGTATGTTGTGTATGCATGTCACTGTACTGTTAGAATGTAACCACTCCATTTACAAGGTATCTCAGCTGTAAAGGAACGCGAGCAAGCAGCCCATAGAGGGCAGCTGCGAGCGTTCAGTCTCACATGGTTCACATTGCTCAATCACGGACAGCCGCGGGAAATCCTTCCCCGCATTCAGCAACAGGAAAGAAGAACTACTGAAGAGAGGCGTGCCTGGGCGAGGCCACGCCGGTAGCGGCCAATGAGCCACCGTGCTACAAGATTCAAATGTAAAACCCTACTGTATATATAGAGATGTATCACCGCCATTACCTCATGCTTCACCCGGTCCTCATGCAATAAACCTGAGTTAAGCCAACCCTTCGGCTGTCCTGTTGTCTTTGGTCCCATACAGTAAATTGGCGACGAAGGTGGGATATGGCTGCCCACGGGACCAAGACATGCGCCGGCTACGAGATCAGGAAGCCGGGAGACTTGGAGCTGTTTGAGATAGACTTCAACGGAGCGCTGGTGGAGCTCGAAGTCTCAGATGAGGACAAGAAGAGGGCCATCTTCGTCCGCATGCTCGGACACGAGACAAAGAGGACCCTGGTGGACCTGGTGAGCGACTTCAAAGCCAAAGAGCTTCTGGCTGTGTTGCGCGCCCACCTCCGGCCTGCGATAGCGATGTTCCCCGCTCGGAGCGCGTTCTGGAGGCAAGTCCAAGCGCCCGGGGAATCGGTCGCCGAGTTCGCCGCGGCCCTGCGGCTGGCCGCCGGCCCCTGCAAGTGGGAGACCCCAGAAGTCACCCTCCGCGACTGCCTGCTCTGCGGCCTGAGGGACACTGAGACCCAGCGCGCGCTCATGAAACAGGAGCCGCCTCCCACGTGGCAACAGGTCCTCGACACGGCGCAGGCCTCGGAAGCCACGACGGCCGGCGTGCAAGAGCTCCAGGACTGGCGACCAAAAACCGCCAAGGCAGAGAGCTCGGTGCGCGCGGCCCGGCGGGTTTCGAACTCGTCCACGGAGAGCGGCGACGACGAGGACGTCCGGAAGGTCCAGAAGGAGGGCTGGCTCTGCGACGGCTGCGGCGCCGCCCACGCCCGCGCCAAATGCCCGTTCCGCAAGGCCGAGTGCCACAACTGCGGCCGGCGCGGGCACATCGCCAAAGTCTGCCGGAAGCGGCGCGAGGCCAAGAGGAGCTCCCCAGACCGCTCGGCGAGGCAGGACCGCACCACGAGGCCCAAGGACCACGGCACCCGGACCACGAGGAAGCGGGACGGCGTCGGACGCATCTCCGACGACAGCGAGGACGACGCTCCGGTCTTCAGCGTATCCACGGAGCACCCCCGATACTTCGTTGAGGTAGTAATACAAGGGGCCCCTGTTAGGATGGAGGTGGACTCGGGTTCTTCTTACTCTATTATCTCCCAGGGAGAGTTCCTAAAGATAGCCCCCCACGTGCGGCCCAAGCTCAAGGCGTTGCGGGCCACGCTAAAGGACGTGCAAGGGAACCGCATCCCGGTGTTGGGGGTTGGGAAGTTCCAGGTCCAGTTCAAAAAGCGCGCCGCAACGCTTCCCCTAGTCGTCCTCAAAGGAGGTAAATGCAGCCTCCTCGGGACTCAATGGTTCCAGCCCCTGGGGTTGTTCATTGGGGGGGTGCACGCCGTGGGAGTACACGCCGCCGGGACTGACCCAATACAGAGCGTGTGCGATGCGCACCCCGAAGTTTTCAAAAAGGGACTCGGAAAATTCAAGGGCCCCCCAGTGACTTTCGACCTGGACCCTGGAGTACGTCCAATCAGACTGAAACCGCGCAGAGTGCCTTTCGCACTAAAGGACAAAATAGAGGCGGAGTTGGACAAATTGGTGGGCCAGGGGATTCTTGTTCCTGTTGATTCTGCGGAGTGGGAGACTCCAATTGTAACAGCGCTCAAGGCCAACGGGGAGGTCCGCATATGCGCTGATTACAAGTGCACCATCAATAAGGCGATCCGCCCCAATGCGTATCCGGTGCCGGTAGTCAGCCACTTGTTGGCCAGGTTGCACGGGGGGAGGTGTTTTGCCGAACTCGACCTGGCCCAAGCCTACCAGCAACTCCCGGTCACCCCCGCCGCAGCTGCTGCGCAGACCATAGTCACCCACAAAGGGGCGTTCCAGGTATCGCGCCTCCAATTCGGCGTGAATTCGGCACCCGGGATTTTTCAGTCACTCGTGGAACGTCTCCTGAAGGGGCTAGAGGGGGTGTTACCATACTTCGATGACGTATTGATTACAGGGGGGAGCCGGGCCGAATTGGCAGAAAGGTTGGGAAAGGTCCTGGAAAAGTTCGAAAAGGCGGGGTTGCAGTTGCGGAAAGACAAATGCGTCTTCTTCGCAACTGAGGTTGAGTTTCTAGGGTTCCGGGTTACTCCCGAGGGAATAAGGCCATCCCAATCCAAGGTGGCCGCCATCAAAAAAGCCCCTCGCCCCACCTCCAAGCCCGAGCTGCAGTCGTTCCTTGGGCTGCTCAACTTCTACCACTCCTTCCTTCCTCGGAAGGCAGCCGTGGCGGAACCGCTACACAAATTGTTAAAAAAGGACGAGGCATGGAAGTGGGGCGACGACCATGAGAAGGCCTTCAATGACCTGAAGCGACTCCTGGCATCAGATGCTGTACTGACCCACTTCAATCCCAAACGCCCAGTGGTCCTGATATGCGATGCATCCCCGGTGGGGGTGGGGGCGGTGTTATGCCACGTGCTGGAGAACGGGAGGGAGGCCCCGATAGCGTTCTACTCTAGGTCCTTGTCCCAAGCGGAGAGAAACTACGCCCAGACAGACAGGGAAGCACTAGCGATAATTGCGGGGACCAAGAAATTTCATGATTTTGTGTATGGCCGCCCCTTCACCATAGTGACTGACCATAAGCCCCTGCTAGGCATTTTCACCGCAGATAAGCCCACACCCCAAATCCTGTCCCCGAGAATGCTCAGGTGGGCCATTTTTCTCAACGCGTATCAGCACGCGTTGGTGTACCGGCCCGGGAAGGAGATCAGCCATGCAGATGCCCTGTCGCGGTCCCCCATTCCCCGGGATTGCTGCCACGTGGGCGAGGAAGAGAGGGACCACCAGGTCTTAATGATAGAGGTCCTAGACTCCCCTCCAGTAGTACCGGCCGACATCGCCAAAGCGACCGGGAAGGACAAAACGTTAGCTACAGTTTGCTCCTGGGTACAGAAAGGGTGGCCCGTGTCTTCCCCAGCAGCGGAATTCGACACATTTTTCAAAAAGAAATTAGAATTGTCCCTAGAGAGGGGTTGCCTTTTGTGGGGACAGCGGGTAGTGATCCCCACGTCCCTCCGGCCGAGGGTGCTTAAACTGCTGCACGTCAGCCACCCCGGAATCGTCCGCTCTAAGGCACTAGCCCACAGTTACTTTTGGTGGCCCCAGCTAGATGCCGACATCGAGCACATGGTCGGCACTTGCGAAGCGTGCCAAAGCTCCAGGCCAGAGGAGGCTCGTTTGCCACATAGGGAGTGGGACACAGCAAGGGGGCCCTGGTCCCGGGTACACGTAGACTTTGCAGGCCCGTTCAGGGGAACACTTTTCCTCCTTGTGGTGGACGCGTTCTCCAAGTGGTTGGAGGTCATTCCAGTCTCGAGCACCTCCTCGGCCACAACAGTTAAACAGTTACGGAGGGTCTTTTCCATGTTCGGTTTACCCGACACCCTCGTCAGCGATAACGCTAGCTGTTTCACGTCCGCCGAGTTCAGGGCATTCATGGATCTCAACGCCATTCGGCACATCACCTCCGCCCCTTTCCACCCGGCCACCAACGGCCAAGTAGAGCGCCTCGTGCGTACCACTAAGGACGCGTTGCGGCGCATGGGTCCCGGAGACCTTGACTTACAACTATGCCAATTCCTGCTACGGTACAGGGTCACCCCACTAGCGTCAGGGTACTCCCCCGCGGAGTTGTTAATGCGCAGGAAGCTGGCCACGGTAATCTCCAGGCTAGACCCCACCAGAGTAGAAGACAAAGGGCGAAATGTAGAGATGGATTCCTCAAAGAGTTTCAGCGTAGGCGCCCCCGTGCATTGCAGGAACTACGCCAGCGCGGGACCAGCCTGGGTGCCCGGCATTGTGATAGAACAAACCGGCCCCGTCTCATACCGCGTAGAGACCAATACAGGCCTCCTGTGGAGGCGGCACGCGGATCAACTCAGGCGTAGGGTCCCCGGAAAGCAGGACGAAGACGAGAGCAGCAACGAATCAGCGTTAGGGTACTCCCCCACCCGCTTAACCCAAGGGGGAGAAAAAGAGGGACATGGGTCCCCACCAAGGGGGGAGGAAAGGGAATCGATCCTCAGAAATCTTTTGCGGGAGTTTGCGGCGGAAAGGAAGGGCCCCGATCCCACACACATCCCCGGGAGCGCCCCCAAAATACAGATTTCCCAAGAAGTTTAGACCTTGATTTACAGTACCAGGGGGAGTTAGCGGAGTGGTCCCCCACCCGTCCTAGCGAAAAGAGGGGTTTCAGTTCAGCCCCTGGTACTTCCAGCCCCAGTAGCCCCTGTGAGTTAGAGTGCAACATAGCGCCAATGTCCCGGAGACCGACACCCCCAAGACAGGAGGCGACGGCGAGTCCATCTGCCACAGTCTCAAGGCCCCCCGAGCGGGGGACAGAAGGTAGCAGAACCACAAGGGCATCCTCATCGGTCCCGCGGTTCACGATAGGAGGGTCCCCGGGGACCGAGGGAAACAGGCAGGGGTTCACTTCTCAGCTGTTCATCCCATTCCCATCCCCCAGCGCAAGGCAGGCACAAACGCCCCACAGAGCCACTAATGAATCCCCGTTTTCCGTTGCAGGACAAGCACCCACGGAGTCAGGGATCACAGGCTCTCCTGTACTAGGGCAGGCGCAAGCACGCCCCAAGCGCATGTGCGGCAAGCCACATTGGTTGCGGGACTTCGTCCCATCCTAGGGGGGAGGGATGTTGTGTATGCATGTCACTGTACTGTTAGAATGTAACCACTCCATTTACAAGGTATCTCAGCTGTAAAGGAACGCGAGCAAGCAGCCCATAGAGGGCAGCTGCGAGCGTTCAGTCTCACATGGTTCACATTGCTCAATCACGGACAGCCGCGGGAAATCCTTCCCCGCATTCAGCAACAGGAAAGAAGAACTACTGAAGAGAGGCGTGCCTGGGCGAGGCCACGCCGGTAGCGGCCAATGAGCCACCGTGCTACAAGATTCAAATGTAAAACCCTACTGTATATATAGAGATGTATCACCGCCATTACCTCATGCTTCACCCGGTCCTCATGCAATAAACCTGAGTTAAGCCAACCCTTCGGCTGTCCTGTTGTCTTTGGTCCCATACAGTAAATTGTATGAATCCGATGTTGTATGAAGCAGACTTTGTATGAGGTATTACTGTATGGCATTCCTTAGATTATTTGTTTATCATCAGTTTCATGCTGCTTTCAATATCTGAAATGATATTTTGCAGCAGTGAATAGCAAGAAATATCTCCATTTAAACAAGATCATTTTGGAAATATCTGCATGGAAATACTGTACAATGAGTCTTTTGAATTATGAAATCTGTATTTTGACAACAGAAATTATACAAATGCAAAATTTAGCTGTCCAACTTGAGGTTATGGAGGAGGAGGAGGAGGAGGAGAAGAAGAAGAAGAAGAAGAAGGTGGTTAGTTAGTAGTCAGAGAGACTTGAAATGCTGTCTGCATTTTTGCTCTAATCTTTTCAACCTACACCTTTCCCTGGGATAAAGAACCTAACATCTAGTGCACTTAAATCATGCACTGATACTTCTCTGGCAAGTGTGCTACTTCTGGGACAATGCAATTGAAGCACGAAATTCCCCTTCCAAACTGGCCTCTCATAGCGGCATGAGGTCATCTCCTTTTCTGAAACTGACTCAGCAAGGTGAGGCATGACATGAATCCTCTTAGAAGAACTTACTAAGAGCAGGAAGCAGAATTGGTAATGGTAATATCTTTACTGCCACCACCAATACGTTTTTGGAAAAGGAAAAGGAAAAGTGAACTTTTGAGTCCTTCAGAACTTTTCCTTGGATGGAATTTTCAAGAACCTGGTAATCGGTGGCAGGATGGAGAAGCAGAAAAGTTTAAATGTGACCCTGGTTTGATTTTATAAGCAACTAGCTTAGGGCCATAATTGTAAATAAAAGAGTGAAAAAAGCAGTAATAGGATACAATCTCAAAAATGATAGAATGATGTCAGTCAGACTACAAGGCAAACCATTTAATATCACTGTAATCCAAATATATGCACCAACCACTAGTGCAGATGAAGCCACAGTAGACCAGTTCTATGAGGACCTACAACACCTTATAGAACAGACATCAAGAAACGACGTCCACGTTATCTTAGGAGACTGGAATGCAAAAGTAGGAAATCAAAAAGTGGACGGAATAACAGGCAAGTTTGGTCTGGGAACACAAAACGAAGCAGGGCAAAGACTGATAGAGTTCTGCCAAGATAACACACTAGTCATAGCAAACACCCTTTTCCAGCAACACAAGAGGAGACTCTACACATGGACATCACCAGATAGCCAACATCGAAACCAGATTGACTACATACTCTGCAGCCAAAGATGGAGAACCTTCATACAGTCAGCAAAAACAAGACCTGGAGTGGACTGTGGCTCAGATCCCAATCTACTGATCGCAAAATTCAGGCTCAGACTGAAGAAAATAGGGAAAACTAATAGGCCAGATAGATATGATCTAGACAACATACCCAAGGAATACACAGTGGGGGTGAGGAACAGATTCAATGGTCTTGACCAGATAGACAGAGTACCAGAAGAATTATGGACAGAGATGAGAGACATTATGCAGGAGGCAGCAAGGAAAACTATACCAAAAGAAAAGAAGAGCAAAAAAGCAAAGTGGTTGTCGAATGAGGCTCTTAAAATAGCAGAGGAAAGAAGGAACACAAAAGGCAAAGGAGAAAGGAAAACATACAATCACTTAAATAAAGAATTTCAAAGAAAAACAAGGAGAGATAAGGAAAGCTACCTAAAGGAACAGTGCAAAGAAATAGAGGAAAACAACAGAAGAGGCAGGACTAGAGATCTCTTTTTAAAAATTGGGGAAGTCAAGGGAACGTTCAAAGCAAAAATGACCACGATAAAAGACAAAGACGGCAAAGAGTTAGCGGATGCAGAAGAGATAAAGAAAAGATGGAAAGAGTACACAGAGGAACTTTACAAAAAAGACCTAAACACCCCGGATAATAACAATGAGGGGGAAATTGAACTTGAACCAGACATCCTAGAGAGTGAAGTCAGAAAGGCCCTAAAAAGCACGGCAAATAACAAAGCCAGTGGAGATGATGGTATGCCAGTTGAATTCTTCAAAGCCCTAAAAGATGATGGAATCAAGCTACTACATGCTATATGCCAGCAGATTTGGAAAACGAAACAGTGGCCATAGGATTGGGAAAGATCAGTATACGTCCCAATCCCAAAAAAGGGCAATGCCAAAGAATGTTCAAATTATCGAACAATTGCGCTCATCCCACAAGCTAGCAAAGTGATGCTCAAGATAATACAGGATAGACTGCAGCAGCATGTAGAAAGAGAACTACCAGAGGTGCAGGCTGGGTTCAGAAGAGGCAGGGGGACCAGAGACCACATTGCCAACATACATTGGATAATGGAGAAAACAAAGGAATACCAGAAACAAGCTTACTTCTGCTTCATTGACTACACCAAGGCCTTTGATTGTGTGGACCACAACAAAATGTGGCAAGTAATTAAAGAGATGGGAATACCAGAACACCTCATATGTCTCATGAGAAATCTGTACATGAGTCAAGAAGCAACAGTTAGGACAGAGTATGGAATGATGGAGTGGTTTGGAATAGGAAAAGGAGTAAGACAAGGCTGCATTCTGTCACCCTGCTTATTCAACTTATACACAGAGCACATAATGCGCAATGCAGGGATGGAGGAATCACAATATGGGATCAAAATTGCTGGGAGAAACATCAACAATTTGAGATATGCAGATAATACCACCCCAATGGCAGAAAGTGAGGAAGACCTAAAGAAGCTCCTGATTAGGTTGAAAGAAGAGTGCAAAAGCTGGCCTGAGACTCAATATCAAGAAAACCAAGATAATGGCAACAGGCCCCATCAGTCCCTGGAAAATAGATGGGGAAGAAGTAGAAGCAGTGACAGATTTTACTTTCTTAGGATCCAAGATCTCTGCAGATGGGGATTGCAGCCATGAAATAAAAAGGTGACTGATTCTTGGGAGACAAGCTATGAGAAACCTGGGGAACATAGTGAAAAGCAGAGACATCTCACTGCAAACAAAGGTCTGCATAGTCAAAGCAATGGTATTTCCGGTGGTAATGTATGGCTGTGAGAGCTGGATCATTAGAAAGGCAGAGCGAAGAAAAATAGATGCCTTTGAGATGTGGTACTGGAGGAGAGTTTTGAGGGTCCCCTGGACAGTGAGGAGAACAAATAGGTAAATATTAGAAGAGAGCAGCATATTTTTCCCGGCGGTGCTGGGCTTTTTAAAATTGTGTTGGATAGTAAGGGGTTTCGTTTTTTTCTTTCTTGAACCAATGGTGCTGGGCTGTTTTAAATGGTGTTGTAAGGTTTTATGATTTTGTGGCTTCGAGGCGCTGCGTCCGCCTGCGGCGGACTTGCACTCCCAGTGTTTTTTGTTTTTGTTTTTGCATGCTGGGCTCTTTATATTGGTTTTTGAAGGTTTTTGTTTTATGTTTGTGCAAATTTAATTTTAATTAATTTAATTTAATTTAGTTTAGTTTAAAATTTAATTTTGGTATTTTAAATCTTTATTTTTACACATTTTTTATTTTTTGTTTTGATTTTTTTGAGTAAAAAGTGATTTCTGGTTTTTTGGTATTTTTTGAGATTAGTGTGATTATTTTTTAATGTTTTTATAACTTATTTGATTAATTTTGGAATTAATCTTATTATTTTCAATATTTTTGAATGTTTTTTCTCTTTTGGCCTCTGGGTGGGGGTAGTGAGCTTTTCTTCCTCTCTATAATTGTTCTCTTCTGTCCTCTGGGTGTCGCTTCCGGTAAGTTTTTTTTTCTCATTTGAGTTCCGGTCCTCATGGATAGAAGACGTCTTTTGGTAAACTCTCTGGGGGGGTTTTGGGGGGGAGGGGGTTGGATTTTTTTTTTGGGGGGGGGTCTGTGTGTTTTTTCTTGTTTGTTTTTGGCTGTTTTTGTGTTTCCTTTTTGGATTTTTGAGTGTTTTGATTGTTTTTGTTTTGTGTTTTTGTGTTTACTTTTTCAGGGAGGGTGGCTTTCTTTCCCACGGGCCATTCTGGCTGGCCCGTGGGAAGGAAGGACAATGGCGTGGGGTGCTTTCTTTGCTTTCTTCTCCATGGGCCATGCTGGCTGGCCCATGGGGAAGAAGGGCAGCGGCGGCGGGGGGTTCCCTTTTTTCCCCCACGGGCCATGCTGGCTGGCCCGTGGGGAAGAAGGGCAGCGGCGGCGGGGGTTCCTTTTTTTCCCCTGTGGGCCATGCTGGCTGGCCCGGGGGGAAGAAGGGCAGCAGCGGCGGGGGTTCCTTTTTTTCCCCCGCGGGCCATGCTGGCTGGCCCATGGGGAAGAAGGGCGGCGGGTGTTTTTTTTTCTTTTATTTTTCTTGCGCCGGCTTGCCCATTGAAAGGAAGGGCAGCGGCGGCGGGGAGGTTTCCTTTTTTTCCCCACGGGCCATGCTGGCTGGACCGTGGGGAAAAAGGGCAGCGGCGGCGGGCGATTTTTTTTACTTTTATTTTTCGCACGCAGGCCGCCTCAGCATTGAGCACGCTAATGGCATGCAGGATGCTGGGGCTTGTAGTTTTGCCTGAGCGTGTTTGCTTACTGTGGCGGTTTTTTTCCTGTGGCTTTTTTTTTTGATTGGCCGCGGCGCATTTCCGAACGTTCCTTTTGCCGCATTTGGAATTGAAGTTCCCTTTTTTTGTTTGTGACTGGGGGGCTCCTGCCCCCGGGTCGAAAATTTCAACCCGACAGTTACCTGCGAACCGGGTTCGGGCGAGTGAACGGAGGCCCATACGGGCTAGTGGGGCCTGGTGCAACATCCTTTGTCACATTCCAACAGTTAACACACCATTTTATAGGTATAGATTAGCCCTGAGTGCTCCTTAGAAGGACAAATAACAAAGATGAAGATGAAGTATTTTGGACA
Organism: Bradypodion ventrale; assembly: GCA_035047345.1. NCBI lineage: Eukaryota > Metazoa > Chordata > Lepidosauria > Squamata > Chamaeleonidae > Bradypodion > Bradypodion ventrale. Next base: position 7,671,359 of record JAWDJE010000004.1, read on the forward strand.
TCAAATAAGAAGAGAGGATTCACTTGAGAAGGCCTTGATGCTGGGGAAGGTGGAGGGCAAAAGAAGAAGGGGACGGCCAAAGATGAGATGGCTAGATGGTATTGTAGACACAATGGGCATGGGGCTATGTGGACTAAGGAGGATGGTGGAGGACAGGGGTGCCTGGAGAGCGATGGTCCATGGGGTCGCAAAGAGTTGGAATCGACTGTGCAACTGAACAACAACAACAAAAAAAAAGCTTAGGGCCCGGCTTTGCCTGGGGGTAGTTTGGGGGTGGTGGTTGTGATGTAAAACTCTCCTCACAGACACATATCCCGCATGCCTCTCTGGCCCCTGCCTCCCCCTCCCCCACACACACACTTTGCCCCCCCTGCACCCTCTCTGCTTCCCACCCCACGTGCACACACAGAGAGAGACACACACACTTCGCCCTCCCTCTGCCCCCATGCACACACACACACACACACACACACAGCCCCTCTTTCCCTCCCACCCCACCCTTTGGGGTCTTACCTACAGACGAACCACATAAGGAAGAGCTCCACCATCACCCCAGGATGCCTGCCGCTCCTGGTGGAGGCCTGTCATGGGTGGTGTCACCCGGGAGGCCCGGGAGGCCTGTGTAGGCCGGCCTTGCAGCGAGGCCTGGGAGGCTTACCGAGGTCGGCGTCCCTCACGGGATGGCATGCTCTGTGACCTCTGGTGTTGCCTCCTCCCAGATGACGGAAGGGCCGGGCAGGCCAAGGTCGCAGGCAGCCCCGCGCTGAGGGGGCCTGTCTGTCTGGGGGCATCTCCATGGCCACTGGTGCCGGGGTGCTTTATCCAGCCAGTGGGGCTGGTATTCCCAGCATCCCAACTCCCGCCACCTCTGCTTTGGCCTCTCTGGCTGCTGTGGCACATCAACTTTGTGTAGTCCCATGGGTCGCGTTGCTGGCATGGCCACCTCCCTTGTGGCGAGGCCCGGGAGGCCTGTCTAGGCTAGCGTTGCAGCGAGGCCCGGGAAGCCTGCCAATGCCAACCTCCCTCACAGGGAGGCGTGTTCTGCGGCCTCCGGCTGTGCCTTTTCCCGGGTGATGGAATGGCCAGGCCAGGCCAAGGTCTGGGGTGCTTTCTCTGGCTATGGATTTCTACATGGCTGCAGTGTGTGTGCGTGTTGGCCATTGGGCTGTTGGTCGCGCAACCATAGCCCCTCCCCTCCCGCACTCAGGGTGGCCTCCCTGATTGGCTAGCATGACCGCAGGGGTCACTGGGAGGTGTAGTTCTTGTTGTTTTGCCCAAATCATGGGGCACAGGGCCCTCCATTTTGTTTCAGACCCAGACAGTCTGAAGCGCAGACATGCAAGGTACATACGTGCCGAATTGGGGTGGGGGTAGGTTGAGGGGTGTGGCAGCCCATTCCGGACACGTGGAGCCACATCTCTTCCTTATTGGTATAGATAGGTGAGAAATTATAAACCACTGCTATTTAAGCTCCCCAAGGGAGTTTGCCAGTATGAAGAATCAACTGGATGTGAATTCTTTTCAGGTTGCATCTCCAGGGTTGTAGAACTGAATGCCTTTCTCCCTTTCTGTTGACCAAGACTTTGCAGGTATTCAACATACTGCTCATTTGCTGCCTTTTAATTGAAGCACCTGCCTCTTTGTGTTCTCGTAGACCAGAAGCTCTTTTGAGATGGTATTGGTGTGCTCCAGTAGCCAGCAGATATTTGCAATTTGCAATCACTTCTATTTTACAAGATGGCATAACTGGGTAATGGCACAGGTCAAAACAAAGCAAAGCAATTGCATTTATATACCTACCCATAGCACTCTCTGGGTGGTTCACAAGTTAATTACCATTTTGCCCCCAACATCCCTGGGTACTAATTTTAATGGTTTTTAAATGTTAAATGCTTTTGTGATTTTATTGTGTGGGGATGTTTTATATTTAATGTTTTTATGGTGATTGTGAGCCGCCTGGAGTCGTTTTGGTGAGCAGGCGGCAACAGAAACCCAAATAAATAATTAAATAATTAAATTTTGCCGACCTCAGAAGGATGAAAGACTGAGTCAACCTTGATCCTGGTCAGGATTGAACTCACAACCTTTTGGTTGCAGTACAGCAGTTTAACCACTGTGCTACCAGGGCTCCTATCAGGAGGAATGCTCCTATGTTTGCAACATACCACAGTTGGGTGTAACATTTTGGACTGTTCCTTGTATTTCACACAATATGGAGTTGTGTATACAAATGTGTCTTGTTGCCTTCCTCCTCATGCCAGTTCTTCTTTTTCCATGTCTAGGCCAGATGTGAAACTGCCAAAATGAAGCTACCTTTGGGTGAATTCATTCAATTGTTCCTTCCCCTGACCTAGTGTGAAAAAGATTAGCTGGCACAAGGTTGCCGTTGCCCAGGATACACCTGATTGTGTTTCAAAAATACCACAATCTTCGAGGAGGCTCTTTCTGGGTACCCCCTCATGCCATTCATTGTCCTGGAAAGGTAAGTCACCTAAATGATCTGCTTTATGTCTGGAGTTGGGAAAAGTTACTTTTTTGGGAGCACAGCTTCCTGAAATCTACAGTCAGTCTGGGCATCCACTGCAAGAATTCTGAGGGTTGCAACTCAGAAAAGTAACCTCTCAGCTCAGCTTTAACTCTTATGTTTAATAAAAAAAGGTAGAAAGTTGGTCTACCAGGGATACCAAGAGACCAGTGTTGAAGGGTAGATAAGAACAAAAGAACATAAGAACAGCCTTGCTGTAACAGGCCACAGCCCATCCAGTCCAGCATTCTGTCTCACACAGTGGCTCACCATTTGCTTCAGGGTATTTCCAAGCAGATGCCTTCACCTGTTTAGGATTCCCTGGAAATAGCATTGAGAGATATCCTGCCTATCTCTCCAACCCGGAGGTTGTCCTTAACCAGAGGTTGTCCTTAGATGCAGTGGCAGAATGGGCAGGAAGAAAATGGGAATATTTCCCCTCCCAATTCAGATGTGAGTGGTCTAATCATCTGGGATGTCTCCATCTGGGAAAGGTTTTCTTTTCTTTCCAACTGCTTGGGGTCCTTGATGTGTGGTAACTTAGAATAGACCATTACCTCACTGCTTTCTTGCAGATGGCTGCAGTCTGAAAACACATTAGCCCTCTTTCTTGCTCCTTTCCATCATACTGCTTGAAAGAGACTATAATGCCACAATGTTTTGTCTGGTTCATAAGCTAGTTCTCCAGTCTGGCCAGGTTATCCTACTATGGTAATAGAGTAGACCATACTGCCCACGACTCAATGCCAATTGGCAGGTGGTGGTTAACTAACCTGACAACCCTGAGGACTAACGGCTTTGGATGCCAAAGTCCACAGGGAAGGGTGACGGTCCCCAAGTGGATTAAATCCCCCTTAAATCCATCTTGAGGGAGGGCAGAAGCTTCATCAATCCTGGCCTGGGGCCAATGAGGACTTTGTGTGCCAAAAGGGTTCAGGACCAGAAAGTGACTTGTGTAACTGGATCAGTGTTACAAGTGTCACACGGCAATGAGGAAGGCAAATGGGAGGCCACTGCATTATATTGTTCCCAGGACAGTCTTCATGGCTGATCACAATGAGGATAGCCAATAATCGGAATTGGATATGGCACAACAAGAAGAAGATAAGCTAGTTCAGGACAGGATGGATCTGGGGAACTCATACATTAAGAACTCTTGCTTTATGGCCATTATGGCGAACCTTGGTACTTCAGATGTTCTTGGACTTCAATTCCCAAGCACACTGTGAATCCACACAAATGGGTTTACTGTGATTCCTCCGGCCAGCGCTGCCCTCATCGCTCCCAGAAGCGGAAGTAAAACGCGCCCATCTGGGAGCGACGAGGGCAGCGCAGGCCGGAAGAATTGCAGTAAACCCATTCATGTGGATTCACAGCATGCTTGGGAATTGAAGTCCAAGAACATCTGGATTGCCAAGGTTCGCCATCATGGCTTTATGCTTTTCAAAGGTACAGTCAAGGTGGGTCATAGTAGAAGCTGGGGAGGGGGTATTTGTGATGTGTGTATATGTGTCTGCGTTTAATAGATGGGTGGAAAACCTTCTCAACCAATGGAGAGCATTTTGCCATTGGTGTATCTTTTTTTTGTTTCCAATAAGATATTGAGATAAAATTTGTCCCATGGTTTTTTGTTTTTTTTTGTGAGTCATGACACTGAGAAACAGATACACTCAGTTGGGTGTGTGACCTAGGAACACAATCAATATCATTTCCAGGAACAGAAATTTGACATGAAGACATATGCAATTCCCCTTAAGTTCAAGATGTTCCTTGCTTGAAAGTCAGTCATGTCTGCCTCTAGGGGGCAGTGGTCATCTCAGTTTACAGCCAGAGATCTATTGATCTATTCTATTCACCAGTCTTTTCTTTCTTGGCAAGCTACCTGTGCTCAGCCAAATTATCACGCCGACGCCGCCATGCATCGGCATTGTTGTTTACATTTATATCCTGCCCTTTTAGGGAAAAACCATCCCTACTCAGGGTAGTTAACATCATAAAACCAGTCATATATGATCAAAGGTTAAAAATTACACACAATAAAACTCCCAATAAAATCATCACCACACATTACAACAGCCAGAAAGTACCACAATCCAGGACCCTTAAAACACTACCATTACACACAGCCAAATCTTCTTATCTAAAAGTTATTGGAGATGGCCAAAGTCTCTTTAAATTGTGGCCCATGGCTTGAGAAGAGATGCAGTGAAGGTGTGAAACAAGGCCTTCCTTTCTGTGTCCCCCACTCCCCCCCAATTCAATTTTCATGGTCACAAGTGTAACAGAAATCGTCTACATGACCTTGGCAGGATTTTTTTTCAAAGAAAATCAAAACACGGTTACCAGCCAGTCCCCCTTATGAATCCTGTGGCTTCTGGTTGAAGAGGTCCTTTCCTGTCAAAATTCCACTCACCCCCTCCAACCAAGCCTCAGGACCTGAAGGAGGAATTCCTCCAGGCTGGTCTCCACCAAGGGTACCCTCTTTCTTACCCACCAGAAGACAGAGAGAAGATGTGAGGAACATCCTTTCCATGGCATTGTCAATAGATGCTAGGTCTGTAAGATAAACTCATTCGCAGATGTGTAATGCCACAATGTGGGGCTGCGGTGGCTCAAGTGGTTAAGACACTGAACGTGATGACTGGAAGGCCTGCAGGTCAGCAGTTCGAGACACGAATACTGCACGACGGGATGAGCTCCAATCTCTGTCCCAATTCCCACCATCCTAGCAGTTTGAAAGCAAGAAATTGGTACCATTTCGGTGGGAAGGTAAACAGCATTCCGTGCACTTGGGTGTCAAGGCATACCTGCCACATTCCCATGGAAACGTCTGCAGACACAGACTCTTTGGCTGTAAACAGAAATGAGCACTGAACCTTAGAGTCGGATACACTTGGCTTTCGAGCAAAGGTGACTTTTACCTTTGCCACAATGTTTATTTTGTATCCATCTAATAACCATGTGGGACTGAGGTGGCTCAAGTGGCTAAGATGCTGACTGGGAGGTGGCAGGTCAGCAGTTCGATTCCCGAGCACTGCAGGACGGAATGAGCTCCCGTCTTTGTCCCAGCTCCTGCCAACCTAGCAGTTCGAAAGCAAGAAATTGTAAGTAGATAAACAGGGACCACTTCGGTGGGAAGGTAAACAGAGTTCTGTGCACCCCAGTGTATAGTCATGCCTGCCACATGACCATGGAAGTATCTGCAGAAGCAGACAGCGCTGGATCTTCAGCTATGAAACAGAGATGAGTACTGAACCCTAGAGTCAGATATGACTGGCTTTCGAGCAAGGGAAACCTTTACTTTTACTAACCATTTATAATTCAACAGAACCAAATTTCACAATAATAAATCTGAATACCTATCAGGGATCTTCAATTATTACCAGTTGTAAAACGGCACACTGATTTGTAAACTTATCTGTTATACTAACCAACCATTGTGTACCTCTGCACCTGATATGTATAAATTAATGCCATGAAGTCTCACTCTTATGTCTGATGGGGACTTGATCGACGAAAGCGTACATTAAAATACAGCAGTTAGTCTGAAAGGCGCCACGTTTTTGTCATTTTGGTTTGTTCTATTTACTCTCTGATATGCTTGCACTGACTAACACAGCTACCACTATAAAAACTTACCATGAAGGTAAGAATTTAGTAAAGTTACTTTTTTAGAGTGCATCTCCTAGAACCCAACAGCCATGCTGGTAGAGGAATCACAGACAGTCCCACCCCCACCCCCTCAAAAAAGCAATTTTACCAGCCTTTGCTCTAAGTCAGTAAGGGTGAACCTTTTAGAGGCTGAATGCCTAAACAGGGGGGGGGGGACTCTGTGCTGGAGGGGAAGGAGGAAGCACTCCCATTGGGCTGCTGGGAAGAGGGGCGGGGTGAACTCTGTGCTGGGGGAGTGTTGTGTCCAAATGTTTATTAACGTAATTTGCTTAAGTTGCATTAATCATTAAGTCCTTTGGTGTTTTTGCGCCCTTTTCTATAAGGCGCCTTGTTCTTGTGTTTTCAATGTACCTTGATTGGGTTCCGCACTGGTTTCCCGTGTGAACTGATGTCCGGGAAAATGTATCACTGTAACTGCCTTCCTGTCTCTATATAAGTTGCTACCTCATCCCATACCTGTCAACCTTCCCAGATTGGCCAGGATTTCCCGTTTTTCGGCGCCAATTTTCGCCATTTCCCGCCCGGAGCTGCCGAAACCCCGGAATTTGGCAGTGGGGGGAAAGGCGTTACTGTGCATCCTTTCTGCGCAGCTCACTTCTACGCATGCGTAGATGGCTTTTAAGCATGCATAGAACCCTTCTATGCTTGCGTAGAACCCTTCTACGCATGTGTAGAAGGCTTCTGTGCAGAAGGGGCTCGTAGAAGCTTTCTACGCATGCATAGAAGCGAGCTGCGCAGAACGGTTCTGCGCAAGTCACTTTCACGCATGCATAGGCTTTTACGCATGCGTAAAAAGTGACCTTCACAGAACCGTTCTGCGCAGGTCCCGGATTGTCCGGAGCCACGGTTGACAGGTATGCCTCATCCCTGTTTTGAGAGGCGTTATGTTAGTTCGAGATCACTCCGAACTGAGCTATAATAAATGATCTTGTTGGTTAACCCCCTATCTGCTGTCGTGTTACATTTAATACTCGGATTCAACAGGGAGGGAGGAAGCACTCCCATTGGGCTTCTGGGCAGAGGGGTGGGGCGAACTATGAGCTGGGGTGACGGCGCATGTGCCTACAAAGAGGGCTCTGAGTGCCTCCTCAGGCACGTATGCCATAGGTCCACCACCACTGCTTTAGGTGCTCATAGAGACAGCTCCCAAATTACATTTGAAAGCTATTGCTTTGCTACGGCTGCTGTTCTTCAACTCTTTCATGTTCTTGTTCCTACTCCCTTCTATGGTCCTTCATTTTTTAACATTTTTGTCCCAATAATCGTCATCCTCGTGGGATTGTTGTGAAGCTAAAGGCCAAAGCTGAATTGCTGATCCCAAGTAGAGCAAAAACAACGAATGAATTACTGAGCCGTGAGCTGGCCCTTGGGCAAACCAATGGCTCTGCCCTCGTTGGGGCTGGCAATTAGGCAAAAGTATGGAATTGGAGCTGCTTTTACCACCCTGAGCTCATTGAAGGAAAGGAGGGGCAGAAATACAACAGATCTATAAATAAAGGACCTTAAGGTTGCAAGAGAGGAAGGAAACCAAAGTGGGGGGGGGGGGCCTCGCTGATGTTTTTCAACCAGTCTTCAGGCCAAGAACCTGAGATTAGACTGCTTGGTTCAGGGGTAGACAGAGAACTGGGGAAGCCATCATGCTGGGCCTGACGCCTCTTTATAAATAGCTCTCCTTGAAGGGGCAGGATGTATGTCAGGGCCATTTTGATAGAGTGTTTCTTTCCTGATTAAAGAGAAACAAGCCTTCCTTTCGTTTTTTTCTGACAAACTTTGCTTTGAAACCAAGGCCTTCTTCCTTTTCTTTCTGATCCTTGGCAGGAGGTGCCTCCAGAGAAGAAGACCAAGCACTGAGAACACTTTTCCTTTTCACAGAAGCTGCAAACTGGGTGGGAAAGTGGGCCCTGGGCCATGCGCTGGGCAGGCAAATGAGATAACCCCCCAGAGATCCCAAGGTACAAGACAGGATGTCAACATTTTCAGAAATAAAGAAATAACCTTTTTTTAAAAAGCAAACATTCCAACAGGATACTTTCGCTCTCAGGGGTGGTTTGCACATGTGTTTAGTTTTGCAACACAGAATGTACAGTGGCATGCATGAAGAGACCTTTGGAATGAGTGATGTTTGAGGTGATGTGGGATCCCCGTCCTGTGAAATTAGATCTTTTGAAGGCTGGTTTTACACATGCAGATCATCTTTTAATGGAGTGGCAGATGTCTAAGGATGAATGGTTTCAGTATTACAAGATAGGGCCTGTCTACACATTAGTGTTGTATTGGGTAGTTCTGGGCTCATTCTGGTTTGTTGATTTGTTTTTCACTAGGGGGCAATGGCATTGGATGTTTACCTTGCAATTTACTTCAGATTGGGCACAGATGAGTTTGGATTGGAGCAAAGCGAAGCAAAACAAAGCGGAATAAAAGCATAACAATTGTGTTTAAAATGATTTTTAAAAAGTGTTGTTTTTAAAATCCTACTTTCACTTTGCTGATGCTAGCCTTAGTCTCGTGTTTCCTGCCATACCAGTAGTATGGGAGTAAGGCACTTTGCACAAATGCTCATTGTGGCTGGACTACTCTGCACCAAACTGTTAATTTTATCTAGTCAAATAGAAATTTCTGTGCCATGCTGCAGTTTTCAAAATGTCCCAGAGAGCTAACAAAGAGAAATAGTACAACTACAAAATGTGATTGATTGTTAAATTAGAAGAACAATAAAGGATGGGTCCATAGTTCAAGCAGTAGAAGTCTACAAAACCACTGAATTGCCTTTTAGTCAATTTAATCAGTAAAGTCATCGCCACTGATATGCTGGATGCATTACATTAAACTAAAAGGCAATTAAATTAAAAGGTATTTGGCTTCTGCCCAATGGGAGGTCAGCCTACCTTGAAAGGGTATTTGTGTTTGAGAAGCTCCTCTTACCAGTTACCACTTTAGTTAGTCTGCTGACCTACCCCAGAGGGCATGGTCACCACACAGTGGTGCTACACAGAGAGTCTATTCAAGGAGAGTCCAAAAAACAAAGTCCAAAAAATAAACCGAGGTCTGGTTACCGGTAGTTCAAGCAAGCGTCTAGTCCAAAGGATGTTCAGGGGCATCATCAGGGTTGGCAGAGAAGTCAGGGTCATGGCAGGCAGGTCAGGGTCTAGGCAGGCAATCTCAAGAGGTATCCAAAATCAAGCAGGGCATCAGTCTTTGCACTGAAGAATTGTACCAATGCTGGAATGCTGCAACAAGCTTGCTTAAAAGCCTCCCAGCTAATCACTATCAGCTGGGAGCCTTCTCTGGTAACTAGTTCTAGCTAGCTTGTGTCACAGGTGTAGCTCCTTTCTGAATCTTTGCTTGACTGAGGGCTGATCACTGTCAGAGTCAGACTTCTGATCTGACAGGTCATCTATCTGGGGAAACAGAGTGATATGGATTCCGCGGGCACAATTGGCATACTCAGCCCCTGGCAGAGGTTACACCGGCGAAGAAGGTTCCTGGTCACTGGCCCCTGCCAGTATGGAAATTGGGGAACGGATTAATAATCATAGGGTTGATCCACCCACATCTGACCTGACCAGCGATCCTGCTGAGAGAAGCAAATCACTAACCTCCGTTACCTATTAGGCAATTACTGACTCACAGAAGAGCCTAATCTTTGGTGCAAATAAAAGCCATATTTACTCTGGCGTAAGCCTCGAACAATGGTTCTCCCCTGTCAGTGTTTGCCTTAGTTAATTAACTTCCCCAAGAGAGGTTCTCAATTAACCCGGGTAAATGGGTGATGTGATTTTCTGTCAGATGACCATTCTACCCTGCGCAGCCTTGAACATAATATATACTGATGATTTTCCCTCAATAAATCACTGGTCTTCGCTCCATCTTGCCTCGTGTTGTTCCTTTGACCAGTCTCCTCTGGGACCCCAAGGGCCGCTTCACGGCCCCAATCTTACATCTGGTGACCCCGAGACGTGATCTTACTCGAGAGTAAGCGATCACACGGTCCGGTTCTACGCTAGAACCGCGTCCAACCATCCCGGAGGACAGCCCGGCAGCCCGGTCGGTAAGCCAGCCGATCGGGAAGACGGCCCAAGCGGCGAGGCATTACAGAAGAGGCATCCTACAGCTTGCTCCCGACTTTCGCGGCGGCTTGCAGTAACGGAAAAACGCGTTCCGCTCAGGGTCAGCTGTGAACCCCTGACAGCGCAGAGGCCACCGAGGGCCCGTGGCAGCAGGCCACGCTCCAAGCTCTACCCAGACTATCGTCGCCAAAACCTATTGCCTGAACTTCAGACGCGTCGACTCGTCCCGAGGAGGAATCTTCGGAGGACCCCGCAGGTAATATGGGGACTTGTCCTCAGCAGCAACGTCCGTCCGCTAGCCAAAGAACTCATGAGGAAGAGTTCAAAATCCTGGCCAGGGTATTTCAGTTACGCTTTCACAGTGGAGAGCTAGCGAGACTTTTGGTGTACCTAAGGGAACACTGCCTGCTTTACCCAGAAGTAGGTACGTTATCCCTTCAGCTCTGGGATCAGATAGGAGACTGCATTCAGCAACCCCCGAAAGCTCCAGAGGGCATAATTCGCACATGGAGCAAATGTAGGAAACTCTCAGTAGAGGATGACCCAGTCCGGATAGAGACCCAGAAACCCCCAGCGCAGTCAGAACCATCAGCCCCAAGGAGTCTCTATCCGTCATTTCAGCTTAAGCAGGGCAGTGTAGGGAGCATTCCCTCAGTGACAGCTGCAGACGTCACTGAAGGAATTCATGGCATGAGAGGCCCTGGCGCTTCTCTGACAGTTAAAAGTCCTCTGCCAATTAAGAACATTCAGCGCATGGGTGAGGAAGATCCATTCACGGGGAAATTGCCAGTGGCACAATTAGCTAGCACCCAACTGCTGTGTTCAGCCTATCTGAAGGCAGACACACGTTCAGGCAGGACTGCTCAGCGCCCACTGCTCACGGAAATCTGCACGGCCCCTGGCTACGCAGGGCTCCAGAGCAGACCCATTGCCACACTCAGGCGCAGAGCAGTGCCAAAACCCCAAGGCGCCTGCTTCCAGTGTGGTAAAATGAGACACCTTAGAAGAGAAAGCCAATCTAGACCAGGCAGATCTTCAAAAGGTTGTCTTAATACCAAATGGCCACGCTGGCACTGGAAAGGAGGCAGCCATCGCCCTGGCTATGCCAGAGAAACTCATCCCTAAGCAGAAGCACCCAGATGGTTGTAAAGGGCCAGCTGTGTATAAGTCATCTCCTCATGTGTAAGATAGAACACTGCAGATCAGGGGAGGAATGTGCGAATGCGTAAATAAATGTGTGTATGCGTGGTGCACCACTGAATGTATGACTGCAAGAACTGTGTATGATTGCAGAAGCCTTGTCTCTATGACCACAGTATGATTGAAAAAGTGTTCCTTGTGTGTAACTGCGTGGTAATGTCACTGTGAAATATGTGTTAAACAGTTTGCACTCTGCTCATGGGCAGGAACTATTTAAGGTTTGAGAAAGCATGGTGAGCAGAACCCCTTTGCCTTGCCTGCTTAGCAGCTTAAGGGCAGCGAAGGCAGGAGGGTGGAGGGGGGGGGATCCTAACCTGCAATAGGGCAGGGTGACCCCCCTTCTTCCCTTGAGACTTTTTTCTTTGTCAAAGGATTAAGCCACTCCTGGAAACCGGTTTTGCAATCCGTGCCACTCAGGAAAACAGATTTTTCTTTTCAGAAGGGCGATCTGAAAACAAAAATCACTTCTATGAGTTTTCCTCACTAAATCATAAACTATGGGGCCCCTCCCTACGTCTGTGTTCCTCAAACCCCCATCTCTGTGTTTTAAGGTTTTTGAACGTCCCTTAAGCGTATCTCACTAGGAGTGAGAGAATTGCATTGTCTTCATGTGTGTACTGTGTTATCATCTTGTAACCTCGGTTCTCAACCTTTTAAAGTCAGGGGCCAAGTTCCGGGGCCTCAGGCAGCTCTGGGGGTCCGGACAGTCATCCTGCCCTTCCTTCGCCGCACAGCCCTTCTTGGCTTGGTGGAGGTAGTGGCAGAGCAACGTGGGCCGCATCTGGCCCACTTGCCCACATCTGGCCGCGGGTTGAGAATCGTTCTAACTCTCCTTCATTCTCTTAAGAAAGATACTGTTCTGGTATTTTGACTTTAATCTGTGCAAAGTAACTCACTCATTGTACCCCTTTCACAGGAAAAAGCACGCAAACATTCTTGCGCTCTGTATATTCAGAAAATGCTTACCTTTTTTACAGGAACAAAACTCCTCTCCAGGCCTTGATAGTAACCAATTTATTTATTTCTACAGCCTTAAATTGCTTCCTTTCACAGGCTCCAGAGTTAATTACTGGTAGGGATTTCTTAACAGGAGGACCCGGTTGCCTTAATTACCTGACCTAATCTGATTTCGTTATGATAAGAGTTGTTGCATTCTCATTGTGCTAACTTCTGACTTGTCTTTCCTCCTTTCACCAGTGGAACTCCCTGCTGGAAATGTTTAACTTGTGTGTCTTTTCATTTTTGTGTATTATTTCCTTACAGCTGGCATGTCATAGTTGGCTTGTTTTTAATAAGTCTTAGTCGGTCATTTTAAGTATGGCACCTGGCCCACAGCACCCTCTCTAGTGAGCAGACACATTTCGCAAACTCCAGAGCACAGAGGAGGGATTAGTCCCTGAGCTCCTGAGAATGTGCACACTCCTGACTCTTCCGCAAGCGGGCAGAGTTGGCAGCCGTGAACCTCGCTTTGCGCACCTTTGCCAAAGAACGCTTCAACATAATTACTGACAGCCAGTTTCCTAGGAATTTGCTTCACAGTCTACCGGGAGCATACATCGCTCCCGCGACAGACAAAAACTTGCTGAGTTTGTTCCTCACAACTCCTATTCAGAGTCATGCATTCTCTCATCAGAATGCCAAAGCGCTCACAAGGCAGTTCAACCTGCCACTTTCCCAAGCCCAAGGAATAGTCCGTCCCTGCCTGCATCGTGCAGGAGCACCGGGGGGGCCCTCGTGGGGTGTCAACCCACGAGGGACAGAGGCCATCCAGGTGTGGCAAATGGACGTCACACATCCCCACATTTTGGCAAATGGCAGTACATGCACGTTTGCATTAATACCTTCCCACAGTTTGTTTGGGCAACAGCACAGAAGGGAGAAACGGCTCCCCGTGTGGAGCAGCATCTCCTTTCCCACGGCCAAGGGCAAACCTCGGCACATGAAGTCCAATGACGCCCCAGCTTATAGCTCCAGGCAGCTGGCCACCTTCAGGGCCACCTGGGATATTAAGCGCACCTTTGGCGTTCCGTACAATCCGCAGGGACAAGCGATTGTGGAACGGGCCTATCGGACGCTTTAGTCCTACATTGACAAACAAACAGAAAGGGGGGGAACAACATCCCATAGTTGCACAGCAATTGCTATCCTATAAGTGCAAAAGCTAACTAACTCTTTCAGAATTTTTATCTCCCAAACAAGTCTCTTCCCCATGCAGGTCCCAGAGGCCAGAATCAGGCCCGGATGCCAAGTTCGGCTATTGCAAAGTCACTGCCAGTCACTGTCCTGGATGTCATCAGCTGTCCTTCTTCCTTTATGCCTTACATCTCCAAAGACATTTGTATGGACATTTTGCATACTCAGTGCCACTTCTAAGGACCATGCTTTTCCACAAAACAAGACTTTTCCAAACTCAAATTACACATGAAACCCCACCAAGAAGGGAAGCCTCATCTTCAAAAAGCTGCTGAATGTCTTTATTATCTGTAGTTGCTCTTTATTTATTCATGCCTTGTACAATGCTCCAGTTGGGATTTGCAAGGGACACTTGAATTTCTGTATATTGTTAATAACGGCCAGCTTCCACCAAAGGAAGCCAGACCGGCCCATGTTTGCACCGGCCCATTGCTTGGAAAGATTGAGCACCCGGTAGCCGGTAATCCCCATCTTATTTTCACACCTCCCCATAGGTGCTAGGAAGACATTTGCACAACGCCAGAAGTTGCAGAGATATCTTAGAATCACCCCAGGTCACAGTATCAATGACACATCTCATTATCTTGCCTTGCTACAGAAAGCAGTCTGGATTCAGACCCACAGCTCTGAAAAGCCAGGCAGCAGTCAGTATATTCAGCGTGTCAGGCTTAGCCATAGGCAACACTCGGAGAATGAATTGGTCAATTGGCTTGCACTTTTGCAAGAGCCATTAACCATACCTCCTCGGCAATAGTGCTGCTCAACCAGGAGCAGGCAGGGCTTCGCCATGCCATACTGGATAATCAAGCAGCTATCGATTATCCCCTGTTGTTACATCATTTGGGTTGCGAGTCTGTCCACAGCATGTGCTGCTTTAATCTCACAGACAATACCCACAAAATACAGAGCCAGCTCACGGACCTCCACACCCTAGTTAAGAACATCAAGGAGGATTCTTCATGGGGGGGGTGGGATTCCTTGTGGTCGTGGCTCCCATGGGGATGGCTTCAGACGACACTCAAGTAATTGTGGGGGTGGTAATACTGGGCACAACAGTGTGTTGTTTCGTGCAATGTATTCCCTCACTGCTATCGAGATGTCCCCCATGGAGGGAACCCCGAAACGTCATTCCCACACACCAGCTGATGCCCCTCTTGCGCAGGGTCGTCTGTCAGGTCCATAAAAAACAAAATAAGGGGAGATATGGATTCCGCGGGCACAATTGGCATACTCAGCCCCTGGCAGAGGTTACACCGGCGAAGAAGATTCCTGGTCACTGGCCCCTGCCAGTATGGAAATTGGGGAACGGATTAATAATCATAGGGTTGATCCACCCACATCTGACCTGACCAGCGATCCTGCTGAGAGAAGCAGATCACTAACCTCCGTTACCTATTAGGCAATTACTGACTCACAGAAGAGCCTAATCTTTGGTGCAAATAAAAGCCATATTTACTCTGGCGTAAGCCTCGAACAATGGTTCTCCCCTGTCAGTGTTTGCCTTAGTTAATTAACTTCCCCAAGAGAGGTTCTCAATTAACCCGGGTAAATGGGTGATGTGATTTTCTGTCAGATGACCATTCTACCCTGCGCAGCCTTGAACATAATATATACTGATGATTTTCCCTCAATAAATCACTGGACTTCGCTCCATCTTGCCTCGTATCGTTCCTTTGACCAGTCTCCTCCGGGACCCCAAGGGCCGCTTCACGGCCCCAATCCTACAGAGTTGAGCCAGAAGCAGACTGAGATTCCTAGTTCAGGACATTCTCAGGTTGGGGTGCAGGTAGAACTGGGCTGGGCATAGAAATGCCTCCTGATCCAGGTCATCTTCAGAGTCTGTTGAGGACTGGATCACAACAGTTAGTGGGAAATACAGTAAAACCTCTGGTTATGATGGAGGTTTGTTCCAACAGCCTCCGTTGTAACCTAAAACATTGATGCACTGAAAAATAAAAAAATGCTCATTGTAAACTGGGAAAAAACATTAAAAATGTGTAAACCAGGATGGCATTTCCATAGGATTTGCCATTGTAAACCGCAGCAAACTTGAACCGAGGCAGTTGTAACCCAGGGTTTTACTGTGTGCATGATTTCTAGTGATAAATACAGAAATTGAGTAAGGGTGCAGGTACACTATTGGCAAGTAGCGAGTTAGTGTGGCCTGCTTTGGAGTGATTGGGCTTGATTAAAGAGATCTAATCAAGCACAAATGTTCACGTGGAAATGGCTCTTGCTAATTTCAGGAAATAGCTTAATAAGCGAGTCACTTCAGGATATTGGCAAGTTAATCACTCCCCCAGATAAGCAGGGGATAGGGGAATTGAATTTTTTTTTTACTGTATGCAAACTATTGCTGATTTGCTTCACAAGTAATAAAACATGTTTAGAATATTTCGTTTAGCTTTTTCTAAAGGGCCAATCAAGAAACTGCCTGAAGACAAGGCCACTGCTGTGGATTCAACCCCAAATGGTTTCTTGACCAGATCTTTTAAAATCTTGCAGTGCATCAATGGTAGTTTATATACAGTGGTACCTCGGATAAAGTCTGATTCGGATAAAGTCCAATTCGGATAAAGTCACGGTTTTCATGCACACGTAATGCATCGCATAAAGTCCAAAACCGCTAAAAAATGGACGTTATCCGAGGTATTTGGTACAGGAACCTTGGATAAAGTTCATTTTTGGATGTTATCCAATGCATCGCCCATTTGATTCAGATAAAGTCCAAACTTATGGAACGGAGTTTGGACTTTATCTGAGGTTCTACTGTACAGTTTTTTTGTGTTTTTTTTAAAAAAACCCACTTACTCTGCCATGCAGAGGAAATTATTAATTTGCTATATTCTGAAGTGGTTTAGTTCCTAAGCCATTTCGCAATATTTGCAAATTGAAAGAAGAAGACTTCCTTTGGTTCATTCCCAGCAGTCATACACACAGGAGAAAAACCAAAGTACAGTGATCTTTCTTGCACAAAACAATAGAAGCCCCTTGTATGTGGGTCAGAAGGGTTTTGGAAGGAATCTCCAGGGGCAGGCAGGTGTGTTCTAGTAAACATATTGTCTGATTACTGTCTTTAAGAGTGTACCAACCTGTCTTCAATGTTCCAGAGAGTGAGCTAAATGCCCATGTAATCAAGGAGGAAATTTAGTTTGGTTACCAAGAGTCCAAACCGTTGAGATATTACAATTACAGTAGTACCTCGGATAAAGTCCAATTCGTATAAAGTCACGGTTTTCATGCACATGTGATGCATTGCATAAAGTCCAAAACCGCTAGAAAATGGACGTTATCTGAGGTATTTGGTATAGGAACCTCGGATAAAGTCCATTTTTTAACGTTATCCAATGCATCGCCCATTTGATTTGGATAAAGTCCAAAATCGGATAAAGTCCAAACTTGTGGAATGGAGTTTGGACTTTATCTGATGTTCTACTGTATATGTCTCTGGAAACCAAAGTGTCCTCTGTTGGATCACTTGGGCAAGGTGAAAGTGGAGGGCACAAATTATGGTACGCCTAGACAGCAGGTGACGTGATATCCAAATGGCTGAAAAACCACATGCAAATGGACTTGATTTCTCAAGTCCATTTTTCTTATGCGGAATGTCATCATGGAGATGTCTGCCAATGCATGGACTCCTCGCTGAATAATGACTCCAAGGTATCCAAGGTCTTGGAAACAACAACACAAGCTGAGAATGTGGAGAGATACCGAATCTGACTCATTTACTGGTCTGCCAATTACTGCCACAAACATGTGTCGATGCGGACTTATGCCAAGAAAGTGGCTTCATTTTGGTAGTCCAAAGTTTGATCTGGACACAAAAGAAGAAGTTTACTCTCTGTTATGCTATGGCTTAGGTCTTCATGTCCCAAATTCAACCGTATGGGATGCTAGATTCACTGTGGAATCTGACACTGGAGAAGTGCATACTTCATGCTTCTCATTGAGGTTCTTCAGTGCTGTTTTCAAAAAAGAGAAAGGCAGGGGATTGGGGGGATGGGGGGAGATAAATCAAGTCCAACTCTTAGCTCTCTGACCCTGTGGTGTGCTTGGAGGTGAAGGGATAAAGTGCTAAGCCCTTATCTGATGGAGCGGCAAGCTCTGCCAAAGCTTCTTGCTATCAGCTTGAGACACATGTGCAATTGGCAACGCTTCTTGGAAGGAACAAAACAAACAGTCTTCATTGTGGAGTCAACAATACTGGGAGACGGAGCCCATGTGTAGCGGGCAGCCTGCGAGGCTCACTACAGGCAGTTCCAAGCCAGGAAGATGCTGTCAAAATCAAACACCGGGGATGGCAGATTTCTGGAGCGTGGCTTTCCTTCTAACCTTTTCTCACTGTCTTTTTTTTAAAAAAACTTTTTGGTTTGTTCCCAAAGGAAAAAAAATCCTTTGGGAATGATTCAGAGCCAACAGTATAAAAGCAACAAGCTTTTTGTCTACGTTAAAGAGATTACAGCTGTGGTCATTTGTGAACTTAAAATAAACCACTGTTGCCAGCCAGTTTAGGAAAGTAGATAGATCGGCCAAGGTGCTAGTTCCTACCACAATGGATTGCTGAACAAAGAAGAGGGGAGAGGGGTAGATGTTAGAAACTCTAGGACAGTTGAATATTAAAGTAAAGGTAAAGGTCTCCAATCCCCCCCCCCCCAAAAAAAAAAATGATCAAATTATCAAACCATTGCACTCATCCCGCATGCTAGCAAGGTCATGCTCAAGATAATACAAGGACAGGCTTCAGCAGCATGCGGAGAGAGAACTACCAGAAGTAAAGGCTGGGTTCAGAAAAGGCAGGGGGACTAGACATTGCCAACATTCATGGAGAAAACAAAGGAATATCAGAAACAAGCCTACTTCTGTTTCATTGAGTACACCAAGGCCTTTGACTGTGTGGACCACAATAAAATGTGGCAAGTAATTAAAGAGATGGGAATACCAGAACACCTTATATCTCTCATGAGAAATCTGTACATGAGTCAAGAAGCAACAGTTAGGACAGGATACGGAATGATGGAGTGGTTTGGAATAGAAAAAGGAGTAAGACAAGGCTGTATTTTATCACCCTGCTTACTCAACTTATACACAGAGCACATAATGTGCAATGCAGGGCTGGATGAATCACAAGTTGGAATCAAAATTGCTGGGAGAAACATCAACAATTTGAGATATGCAGATGATACTACCCTAATGGCAGAAAGTGAGGAAGATCTAAAGAAGCTCTTGCTTAGGTTGAAGGAAGAGAGTGCAAAAGCTGGCTTGAGACTTAATATCAAGAAAACCAAAATAATGGCAACAGGCCCCTATCAGTCCCTGGAAAATAGATGGGGAAGAAGTAGAAGCAGTGACAGATTTTACTTTCTTAGGATCAAAGATCCCTGCACATGGTGACTGCAGCCATGAAATAAAAGGACGACTAATTCTTGGTAAGCAAGCTATGAGAAATTTGGGCAACATAGTCAAAAGTAGAGACATCACCTTACAAACAAAAGTCTGCATAGTCGAAGCAATGGTATTTCCGGTAGTGACGTATGGTTGTGAGAGCTGGACCATAAGGAAGGCTGAGCACAGAAGAATAGATGCCTTTGACATGAGGTGCTGGAGGAGAATTTTGAGAGTCCCATGGACAGCAAAGAGAACAAATAGGTTGATCTTAAGAGAAATCAACCCCAACTGCTCCTTGGAAAGTCAAATATTGAAGATGAAGTTAAAGTACTTTGGACATCAAATGAGAAGAGAGGATTCACTTGAGAAAGCCTTGATGCTGGGAAAGATTGAGGACAAAAGATGGGGTGGCAGAGAATGAGATGGTTAGATGGCATTGTTGATGCAATGGGCACAAAGATGGGTGGGCTGAGGAGGATGGTGGAGGATAGGGGTGCCTGGTGTGCGGTGGTCTATGGTCGGAATTGACTTTGCGACGGAACTACAAAAAGGTCTCCCTTGCTCGAAAGCCAGTTGTATCTGATTCTAGGCACTGGTACTCATCTCTGCTTATAGTCAAAGAGCCAGCCAGTGTTGCCTGTGTCTGCAGATGTTTTTGTGGTCATGTGGCAGGCATGACTAGACACCAAAACACACAGCACACTGTTACATTTCCCATAAAAGCAGTACCTATTTATTGACTTGAAGATTCTTCCTTTCAAACTACTAGGTATGCAGGAGCTGGGACAGAGATGGGAGCTCACTCCAGTGTGCAGCACTCAGGTCTCAAACTGCTGACCTGCCAAATTTCCAGTCATCAAGTTCAGCATCTTAATCACTGATCCACTGCAGCCCTAGTTGAACATTAGCAAGTCAATATAACTGGACCATATGTTTGATGTAAATCTGTGTTCCGTGTGCTCTGGTGTCTAGCTTGATATTACTTTTGTGATAATACAACTAGTGATGCAATGAGGCCAGTTCTCAACGGTTCGTGCAAACCAGTAGCGGAAATTACCCCAGGTCACGCCCACCTGGCTGGCCACGCCCACCTCCCTACCCCATTGCGCAGGATGTTCAGGCATTACAATAGTTGCGCTGCTCATGCTGCACTACTTGGACATCCTGCCGCCAGGGGAAGAGAAGAGCAGGGAGAGCAGGGAGGCAACAGCGGGGTGGGGGTGGCCACCAGAGCGGTGCAGCGGTTGCACCTTCCCCGCAATGAGAGCCAGGGTCGCTGCCATCGCTGCCGCCTCCTGCTCCGAGTCCTGCACTCAGAGCAGGAGGAACAACAGGAGGCAGTGGAAGCATCACTACCTTTGAAGTGCCCCTGCCGCTGCCACTGCCACTGCCGCCGCCCTTCTCCACCATCTGTGTGTCACCATGGGAGGAGGGGGAGGCCAGCGGCGGCACAGCTTCTTGTCGTGGCCCACATCCTGCACCTTCTCAGTAAGTTCCAGCTCTTGCCAACCTAGCAGTTCGAAAGCAAGAAATTGCTAGTAGATAAATAGGTACCACTTCAGTAGGAAGGTAAATAGCATTCTGTGCACTCTGGTTAGTAAAGGTAAAGGTTGCCCTTGCTCAAAAGCCATTTTCATGGCCATGTGGCAGGCATGACTAGATCGTCCATAAAGTCACATGGCCAGATTTGGCCACACCCACAGATATGGCCCTGCCCACAGATTTGGTCCCACCCACAGAGGTGGTAGAATTTTTTTTTAGAATGCATCACTGAATATAACTCCTGGACTTCCTTAAACAGCAAAGCCACCAATCATAGTGGTTGGAAGAGTCTGGGGACTGTAATCGAAATCAACCAACCAGCCTGCCTGCCTACTTCTCCCAAGCTTCTGGCTCATCCCTAATCCAGCTAGGACTACAGGAAGGTGTCTGAGCCATAGCAAAGATGTAATGCCAGACAGCAACATAAAATATACTTTTATCTGACACTTCTGCCTTTGGAAAACAATCTAATTTGCCATATTCTTTCCTAACAGAACAGGTCAGGACAATTACATTTTGGAGCATAACCATGTCTTTTAGAACAATCCATATCATATATGGCGAAGTTCAAGTGAAACACTTAGAAAAATGTGAAATATGAAGCAAATCATTGTTTCCGTTGCTACTTAGGACTGATTAGATAATGGCATAGGTCCAAATCCTCTTGCCTAGTTATCCTGGCATAAAAGGTACAGCATAATTTTGGGAGATGAATAGCCTTAAGATGTTGCCATAGACTTTATCTGTTGCATTCTGAGTTCCTATTAGTAACGCTTAAGGATTTTGAATGTAAATTGGCAAATCACTGTCAAACTGTTTTAAAATGCTCTTCAAAGGTAAGTTTTGAAAATCCAGTGGAACCTTGTTTAACAAACGGCTCAGTTAACATAAAAGTTGCATAACAAAAGGAAATCCATAGAAAATAGTGGCTTGGTTTATTATGGATTTTCCCCGGAACGGATTAATTGGTTTTCAATGCATTCCTGTGGGAAACCACGTTTCGGGTAATGCATTTTAGTTTTCAATGCATTCCTATGGGAAATTTGGTTAAAGCAATTTTTGCTGTAAAAAACGTCTCGGAGAACGAATTAATTATATTAACTGAGGTTCCACTGTAGCTAGAAATTATAGCTCATTGCTCCGTAAGGGAACCTTGTAGCTTCTCGTTGGGTTACATTTGAGAAGTACCTTGTTACCCAGGAAGTAACTGGTTTGTTGGTTCTAAATAGTTGCTTCCAAACCCTGTCAAACTGAACTCTGTACAGTACTTAGCAATTTCCCAATGATTTCTCTTCCTTTCCTTCCAGCTCCCACCAATGCTTTTCTTTTCCATTTTATAGTCATTATGCAAGGAACTCCCCCAAAGTTCCCCATTTCAGGACCGTCGCAGGCTTCCTTTGCCAGTAGGTGGAAGGGACTATTCTTCTGCATTGGTGCCGACAAGCCGGCTGGCTGGCATGCGCCTCCCAAGGGAGGTGTTAACAGGGGGTTGTGCATTTCTGGGAATTGTGCTGATCAGGGAAGGAGACAGTCATTGTTTAAGGGAGAAGTTTGCACCAGGACTATGAGATTTCTGCACAGTTAGATACAGCAGAAGAAATGTATAGGTAAAATCAGAGGACCGAATTGCCGCCGACGGCAGAAGTGCCCAGGCATCACTGGAAGTGGTGAAATTGCCGCATTTTCGCACCAAAACAATGCGAAAATGCGGCAGAAAAATTTAAAAATAGTGCAAAAATGTTCCTCACTCACTCACTCCTCCAAGGGAAGCGGCAGAGGTGGGGGAAATGCCTGGAAAAATGGTGCAAATGCAGGCACCGCTGCCGCTGGGCAAAACCATGTGACTGGCCCCTCAGCTGACTGAGGGGGCATGGTCAGGCCCCTGGCAGGAAAAGGTTGGGAACCCCGGTTCTAAAGTGTCAACTCTGCTTCACAGTTTTCTTTGTACAACAGTTAACAAAACAACATATTCAGCTGCGAGTCTTGCCCTTTCCTTCAAGTTTCAGGTAGATTACCTGGTAAAGGTGAAAGTCTCCCTTGCTTGAAAATCAGTTGTGTCCGACTCTAGGGGTCAGTACTTTTCTCGGTTTGCAGCCAAAGAGCAAGTACTGTCTGTGCTTGCAGATGCTTCTGTGGTCATGTGGCAGGCACGACTAGATGCCAGAGTACATGGAACACTGTTACCTTTCCCACCCAAGTGATACTTATTTATCTACTTGCAATTTCTTGCTTTTAAACTGCTAAGTGGGCAGGAGCTGTGACAGAAACGGGAACTCACTCCCTTGTGCAGTACTCAGGTCTCGAACTGCTGCCCTTCTAGTTGTCAAGTTCAGTGTCTTAACCACTAAGCTTCCACAGTCCCTGTCTTGTGCTCCACCAATAATATTCTCTCTGAAAAATACCTTATTCCAAGGCACTCATACTTTCACTGCAACCTGGTCCACCTGCTAAATAGCAAATAAACCCTTTGGATTTCCACCCCCCAAGCTGGCTGCAAACAATGGAAAGGTTTATTAAGGACTTGATGAGCTGCTATCCATACCTTTTCTTTGGGAATGAGAGTTGAACAGTTGCCCAACCCATGTACACAAATACACATGACCTGCAAACCTTCCAGTTGTCAAGTTCAGCATCTTAACCACGAAGCCACTGTGACACACTGTACTGTTTAAAATTATATTTAATGTTATAGCACTGCAACAGCTCTTTGCCGTGACATCTTTGAATGCTAAACTGTTGTAGCACTAAAGCAGTGATGATTGAGGAGGATGGGGACATTTTCAGCCTGTGGGGTGTGGGATCCGCGCACACAATTGGCATAACTGGACCTGACAGAACCCCGGTAAAGGGTGATCACATCGTTACCGGGGGTTCCTGAGGGGACAGAAATTGGGGGAACGGAATATTAGATAGAGTTTAATTCATCAACAGCTGATCTGACAAACTGCTCGGACAATAGAGAGCTAATGACTAACTCACTAGGTGCGTAATAGGCAATCTCGCGTCTGTGGATTACTTTAAGCCCTAGAGCCAATACTAGCCACTTGTTTACCCCGAATAACATGGAACAATGTATTTCCTCTGCCGTTAATTAAGTTGGTTAATTAACTTCCCCTGTAGAATTCCCCAATTAACTTGTGTAAACATTATGTGTGAAACCTGCCAGTATCACAATGCTTTTACATGCAGCCTAAAACATGATAAATACTGATGATTGGTCTTCATTAAATCACTGGTCTTCGGTCCATCTTGCCTCATTTCTCATTGATTGACCAGTCTCCTCTGGGACCCAACAGCCGCTTTGCGGTTCTGATCCAGCTTGCGCAACCCGCTTTGCAGCCCAGATCCAACATATGGTGACCCCGAGTAAGCGATCTTCTCGGTCAGGTTCTACGCCAGAACCGTGTCCAAATCGTCCCGGAGAACAGCGCCGCAGCTCTGGTCGGAAAACCATCCGATTTGAGTGACAGCTATGCTGCGAGGCATTCCAGAGAGGCAGAGCACGCTCCAAAGCTCTGAGGCATCTTGCTCGGCGGAAAACGCGTTCCGCTCAGGGTCGGCTGTGAAACCCGGACTTCATCACAGAGGCCGCCAAGGGCCTGTGGCAGCAGCCCATGCTCCGAGTTCCTTCCCAGAGGTTCGTCACGCCAGACCTGTTATCTAAACTCAGACGTGTCGCTTCATCCCGAGGAGAAACACTTCAAAGGACCGGCAGATAATATGGGGACTTGTCCTCAGCGACAACGTCCGACCGCTAACCAGAGAACTCACTTAATGGAGTTCAAGGCCCTGGCCAGGGTATACCATACACGCATTCACAGTGCCCAGTTAGCGGATCTTTTGGTGTACTTGGGGGGAAATTGTTTGCTTTATCCAGAAACAGGCATTCTTAACCTCCAACTTTGGAACAGGATAGGAGACTGCATTCAGCAAGCACCTAGAGCTCCAATTAGCATAATCAGCACGTGGAGCAAGTGTAGGAAGCTCTTAGCAGAGGAAGACCCAGTCCGGATAGAGACCCAGGAACCCCCAGCGCAGTCAGAGCCATCAGCCCCAATGGCTCTCTATCCGTCATTTCAGCTCAAGCAGGGTAGTGTAGGGAGCTTTCCCTCAGTGACAGCTGCAGACGTCATTGAAGGAATGCATGGTATGAGAAGCGCTGGCACTTCTCTGACAGTTAAAAGTTCCCAGACTACCAAGAGTTCCATCCAGTGCATGGTTGAGGAAGAAACCAGTAAGGGGGAGTTGCCAGCAGAAGAACTAGCTGAGCTTAGGCAGATATGACCAGTTTGCATAGAGGTAGATGCCCTCACGGGTCAGCAACAAGTGATCCATTCGCCAGTTCCGTACAAGCTGCTTATGGCTATACGGAAGGCAATCACAGAGACAGGACTTCAGAGTCGCTTCACCAGGGGCACGCTTCAGCAAGTGCGCGAAACTATGATGCTCATTCCGTACGGCTGGAAAGCCATCATGCGAATGATGCTCAACCCCAGCCAGTATTTGCTATGGGACAGCGAGTATCATCTCAAAGCACAGGCAAGGGCTGCCAGGATGGGCAGAGCAGTGATCCCTGACCAGCTATACGGTTCAGGTCCGTTCGAATCCGTTGATGCACAGACCGCCTTGCCAATTGCCACCCTTCACTTGGCGGCTGAGACAGCTTCAGGGCTTATCTCAAGGTCCCAGCAGCTGGCAAAGCAGCCAAAAATTACACAGCAGTCAAACAGGGTGCCCAGAGGTCCTACATGGACTTTATCAATAGATTGGAGGAAGCAGTCAGTGGACAGATCGATAATGAGCAAGCCCAACAGGAGCTCATGATGAAGTTGGCAAAAGACAATGCCAAACTTGACTGCAGTAAAATCTTGCAGTCACTGGGCAATTGTCCCGATCTGACTCTCACGGACATGATTAGGGCTTGTGCCGACGTTGGTACAGATTCCTACAAAATGGGTCTGTTGGCAGAGGTGGTACAAGGCGGTAGGAAACCCAAAAACAGGACCAAAGGAGCATGTCACAATTGTGGCGATATCGGTCGTTTCACTAGGGAATGCCGATCCACCAAGGGCAACGGCCAAAACACCGGCCGCCCCAAGGCTCCGACCACCCCATGTCCACGATGCAACAAAGGCTTCCATTGGGCCAGGAACTGCCAGAATTCGGGAAACCAGAGCACGGGCTTGTCTCTGGCCCCGGTCCAAACAGAGACCTCAGTCGCTCTGGGAGAGCCAGAGCTGGATTAAATTCCGGTCACATTCCCTGCATTCCGGAGGCACAGGCCAGCCCTAGAGGCAGCGCAGGACTAGATTTGACTTGCCAGTCCAAAGTCACATGTGACTTGCCAGGCACAGTCTATCTGGTCGATTCCCAGTACATGGGACCCCTGCCTAAAGGCTACATAGGTTTAGTTTTGCCCTGTAGTATTGCAGGAACGCGCGGAATTCTAGTAATTCTAGGAGTCATTGGCTCCAATTTTTCGGGTGTTCTCCAGGTTCAACTCTGGACATACCTACCCCAAACCATTCACAAGGGAGACACATTAGTGCAACTGATCATGGTTCCTTGTCACTCGCCAGCAGGCAGCCAAGAAAGGCTCAGGGACAGCTCAGAGTCCAGGTCAGAAGACCGCTCGAGCGCAGAAGGGGCAGTGCAAGGATACCAGGTCTTAGCAGCAGTGGAAACCAACATAGAGTGGAAGCGGCGGCCAGTCATAAAGGTATTTTTAAATAAAAAACCTTTTGATGGGCTGCTAGATACTGGAGCTGACATCAGCGTGGTCAGCCAGAGTCAGTGGCCGCGTGAGTGGGCTCTTGAGCCGGTCTCTGATGTGTGGGGGGTAGGCAGTGTTCAAGAAGCGTTTAGAAACCAGAATTGGGTAGAAGTCACGATCCCTGAAGCTGATGGTACAGCGGTCATCCGGCCGCACATTCTGGACGTGCACGTCAACCTTTGGGGGCGAAACATTCTGCAGCAGTACCGTGCCACTCTTACCTTCGGGTAATGGCTCTACTGCTTAAATGGCTGACCAACATGCCAGTCTGGGTAGAACAATGGCTGGTAGTAGGGGAGAAATTTGTCACCCTGAAACAGTTGGTCAAAGAACAGCTAGACATTGGACATATAGAACGGTCCACCAGTGCAGGAATCGGGGCTGCTAGGACGGCCGTTGGGTCCCGGAGGAGACTGATCAAGTAACGACACAAGGCAATATGGAGCGAGATCAGATCAGTGGTTTATTGAGGGAAAAGCATCATCATATATAGATCAGAAGGCAATGCAGGAAAGAATCGTCATTTGACAGAAAATCACATCACCCATTTACTCGGGTTAATGGGAAATCTCTCTTGGGGAAGTTAATTAACTCGGGCAAACACTGACAGGGGAAAACCATTGTCTGAGGCTTACACTAGGGTAAATATGGCTTCTATTTGCACCCAAGATTAGGCTTAACTGCGAGTGAGTGATTGCTTAATGGGTAACGGAGGTTAGTGATCTGCTCTCTCAGCAGAACCGCGAGTCAGGTCAGATGTGGGTGAATCAACCCTTATTATTAATCCACCCCCCTTAAATTCTGTGCGCGCAGAGCCCACGGGCAAGGAGCTTTCTCGACTGAAGTGGCCTCTGCGAGGGCCGTTCCATGCCAACTGGGCATGGGGAATCCGCATCTCCCCTTTCTCTATTGTTTAGAAACCTGACAAGCGACTCTGCGCAAGAGGGGCATCAGCTGATGAGCGGGAATGACGCTTGGGGGTTCCCCCCATGAGAGACACCTTGATAACAGTGAGGGAATGCATTGCATGAAATAGCATCCTGCTATGCCTAGCACTATCATCCCCACAATCACTTGGAGCGTCGTTTGGAGCCACCCCCACGGAAGCCATGACCACAAGAAACTCCACCAATCCCATATCGAACCCTGCTTAATGTTCCTGACTAGGGTGTGGAGGTCCGTGAGCTGGCTCTGGACCTTGCGTGAGTTGTCAGTGAGATTAAAGCAACACATGCCGTGAACAGATTCGCATCCCAAATGATGTAACAACAAAAGATAGTCTATAGCTGCTCGATTGTCAAGGATGGCATGGCGAAGCTCTGCCTGCTCCTGGTTGAGCAGCGCTATTGCTGAGGAGGTATGGTTAATGGCTTTTGCTAATCCGCAACCCAATTGACCAATTCTCCGAGCGTTGCCGACGGCTAAGCCTGGCACGCCAAGTATGCTGACTGCCAACGAGACGTATTCAGCTGGGCTAAGAACCCTAATGTTGCTATCACATGAGCTGTCTAACTGGGTGGCACGAGTGTGTCGTATGGGTGAGGAAACATTTGAAACATTTGTGCTTGGGGTGATCATATCCTTAGTAGGGAGTAACAGTGTCAAACGACTAATGCAACATATAGCATCTGATACATTTGCAGGTATGTAGTTCCAAGTGTGCTGATTACATGTAAAGAACCACCCTGAAGGTAGGGTAACATGAGCATACATTGAACCAAGTGTCTCTGGTTTATCACAAGTCCAGTTGCTGCTGCCAGTGTCGAGGCAGCGGCGCTGAGTTCGGCCGACTGCTGAGCAGCTGACCATCCGAGCACAAGTAGAGTTCGGGCTGACCGCCACCGCGGAGTGTGGAGAGTGGCTGCGTCAGCCGGCAAAGTCATTGTCAGCTGCATTCCCCCCCAGCGAGTGTATGCTGAGAAGCTCGCAGGGAGATGCGGACCGAAAATCCGCCTCAGCAGCCAGTCGCCATCCCTGGTGCGTGCGTCTAGAGTGTGGCACACTGGGATGAGGCAGGTGCTTAGAATGGAGGCAGAACCCGCGTCCTGCCTTAGGCAAAAATCGGACTGGTTGACGAGACCCGCCAACCTTTCCCATAAGTTGTAATGCATCCTAGGCAGAAAGGTCCTCGTCTGGCATTAAACCGTTGGCCTTCAGTGAGGCAGCCTGAACGCCTCCCCCCGCAAGTAGGGAGAGGGTCAGGATGATGGTGACTGCCACGGTGTTGGCAGTAATCAGGGAAAAGACTGTAGCTACGATGTTCTCCGGTGTTGGCTCCCTCTCCTCGTGCCGGATGACATCCTGGGCCTCATTGCAAAGAGCCTTGACCATCCCCCAGGTGATCTTCGGTGCTGTCATCTGTGGCCGCTTCTTCCGACGGGTCCTCTCGGTCAGAGTGAGGTCCTCCATCTCTGGGATCGGACTCGGGTCGGCCTGGGTCCACGCCATGTGGTTCCAAGTGAGGCTTGACACACCGAGCTGGAATCCAGATAACACCTGTAGGAGACATAACTGCAGCATACCCTCTTCCCCAGGTTACGAGTGGCGCCGGGCCCCTCCAGGAAGGGTCCGGTGGCACTCGGTATCGGACCATCGGTCGCGGGAGAGCTTCCAAACGGCGGAAGTGTTTCTCCTGCGACGTGCAATCCGAAAAAACATTAAGGTGATTGTATGTAAACAGTACCTTATTCAGACAATGCTGTGCCTGACCCTGTGACTTGGGGAGGGCTGGTGGCTCCCCTCTTTCTGTTTGTTTGTTAATATAGGACTTGAGTGTCCGATTGACTCGTTCCACAATCGCTTGCCCCTGCGGATTGTAAGGAACCCCAAAAGTATGCTTAATGTCCCAGGTGGCTATGAAGGCGGCCAGCTGCCTGGAGCTGTAGGATGGGGCATTATCGGTTTTCACGTGCCGCGGTTTGCCCATGGACGCGAAGCAGGAAAGGAGGTGCTGTTCCACGTGGGACGCTGTCTCCCCTTTCTGCGCCGTTGCCCAAACGAATTGTGAAAAGGTATCAATGCAAACGTGCATGTACTGCCATCTGCCAAACTGCGGAACGTGCATGACATCCATCTGCCACACCTGGTTAGCCTCTGTCCCTCGTGGGTTGACCCCCCACGAGGGGCCCCCGGGTGCCCCTGCACAATGCTGACAAGAGCGAACTATGCCTTGGGCTTGAGAAAGTGGCAGATTGAACTGTCTGGCGAGCGCTTTGGCATTTTGATGAAAGAATGCATGACTCTGAATTGGAGTAGTGAAAACACCTAACACTGAACGTTGCTGAATTTCCTTTGCCGCCGCATCCGCTCTGCTATTGCCCACGGAAATCGGACCCGGTAGGTCTTGGTGACTTCGGATGTGGGCAATATAGAGCGCTTCCATGCGGTTTCGCAAATGAAATTGAGCTGTGAGGAACAAACTCAGCAAATTCTTGTCTATCGCGGGGTGATGTATGCTCCCGGTAGACTGTGAAGCAAATTCCTAACATACTGACTGTCAGTAATGATGTTTAGGTGCTCCTTGGCGAAGGTGCGCAAGGCAAGGTTCACCGCTGCCAACTCTGCCCGCTGCGCGGACTTCTGTGGAAGAGTTAACAGCGTGCGCCAAGCCTGGCTCTCCTGCCAAGTCAAGACACCATATGTGCGACCCCCATCAGTAAAAACTGTCCTGGCCCCCTGAAGCGGGACCAGCGAGAGCAATTCAAACAAGCTGACTGCCTGCGTTTGAAGCGAGACAAGTCTGGGGTCTTTCGGCAAGTGGTATGCCAAGCATCCGGCGAATCCCTCCAAAGCAATTGGAAGCGAGTCACCGAGCTGCATCAATTGCTGAACCTGCTCTTTGGTGAATGGGACCACGATCGGTTCTCTGCACTTTCTCTGGGGCAATGTGTAACCCTTTTTCCCCCAGGGTGGCCTGGAGATCTTCAAACATTTCGCTGCCGAGTTGCGGCGCTGCGACCAAGATGTCGTCCATAAAGCTGTGGGGTGAAGGCTTCGAAACTTTGCCAGTGCGTTGTGAACATAAATTTGGCACAGGGTGGGCGAATTGAGCATGCCCTGTGGCAAAAATTTCCACGCGTAACGCTGCGTGGGCTCACTGTGGTTCACAACCGGCACCGTAAAGGTGAACCTTTCCCTGTCCCTGGGGTCTAAGGGAATGGTGTAAAAGCAATCCTTGAGATCTACAACTAGGATCTCCCATCCCTCGGGAATCATATTAGGATTTGGGATGCCGCATTGAAGTGGACCCATTGGCTGTATGCATTTATTGATCTCTCTGAGATCGTGGAGGAGTCGCCACTTCCCCGACTTCTTTTTGATGACAAAAATAGGCGAATTCCAAGGACTAGTGGACTGCTCCATGTGTCCTGCGTCTAGCTGTTCTTTAACCAGTTGCTTTAGGGTGACTAATTTCTCTCCCACTACCGGCCATTGTTCCACCCAGACCGGCATATTGGTGAGCCATTTAAGTGGCAACGCCATTACCCGAAGGTGAGCGTAGCACCGTACTGCTGTAAAATGTCTCGCCCCCAAAGGTTGATATGCACGTCCAGAATGTGCTGCCGAATGACCGCTGTGCCGTCAGCCTTTGGGATCGTGATTTCCACCCACTCCCGGCTCCTAAACGCTTCTTGGATGCCGCCTACCCCCCACACATTGGAGACCGGCTCAATGGCCCACTCCCGTGGCCACTGGCTTCAGCTGACCACACTCACATCAGCTCCGGTATCTAATAACCCTGAAAATGATCTTTTATTCAGAAATACCTCAATAACTGGGCGCTGTTTCCACTCAATGTTGGTCTCCACTGTTGCTAAGACCTGGTAGCCTTGCACTGCCTCAATGGCGCTCGAGAGGTCTGCTGACCCGGACTCTGAGCTGTCCTTGAGCCTTCCCTGGCTATCTGCTGGCGAGTGACAAGGAACCATGATCAGTTGCGCTAATGTGTCTCCTTTGTGAATTGTTTGGGGTAAGTGCGTCCAAAGCTGAACTTGGAGAACGCCTGAAAAATTGGAGTCAATGACTCCTGGAATTACAAGAATTCCGCGTTATCCTGCTACACTGCGAGGCAAAACTAAACCTATAAAGCCCTTGGGCAGGGGTCCCATGTACTGGGAGTCCACCAAATAGACTGTGCCTGGCAGGTCGCATGTAACCTCTGCCTGGCAAGTCAATTCTAGCCCTGTACTACCCTTGGGGCTGGCCTGTGCCTTCGCAATGCTAGGAATGTGATCGGAATCTAGTCTAGCTCTGACGCGCTCAGAGCAGGGGAAGCCTCTGTTTGGACCGGGGCCAGAGACGTGCCCGCGTTCCGGTTTCCCAAATTCGGACAGTATCTGGACCAATGGTAGCCTTTCTTACACCTCGGACACGGGGTGGCTGGAGCCTTGGAACGGCCGGAATTTTGTCCACCTCCCTTGGATCGGCACTCCCTAGCGAAGTGACTGACCTTGCCACAATTGTGACATGCCCCTTGGTTTCTGCTTTTGGGTTTCCTACCCCCTTGCACCGCTGCTGCCAACAGACCCATTTTGTAGGATTCTGTGCCAACGTCGGCGCAAGCTCTAATCATGTCCGTGAGAGTCAAGTCGGGACGATTACCCAGTGACTGCAAGATTTTATGGCAAACTAAATTGGCGTTATCTTTGGCCAGTTTCATCATGAGCTCTTGTTGGGCTTGCTCATTATCGATCTGCCTACTGATCGCTTCCTCTAAGCGATTGACAAAGTCCATGTAGGGCTCCTGGGCTCCCTGTTTGACTGCGGTGTAATTTTTGGCCGCTTTGCCAGTTGCTGGAACCTTGAGAAAAGCCTTGAAGGCAGCCTCGGCTGACATCTGAAGAGTGGCTAGTGGCAAGTTGGTCTGCGCATCGATGGATTCGAAGGCACCTGAACCATATAACTGGTCAGGAAGTACTGCGCCTCCCATCCTGGCAGCCCTTGTCTGAGCCTCGAGGCGATACTCGCTGTCCCATAGCAAATACTGGCTGGGGTTGAGCATCATCCGCATGACGGCTTTCCAGTCGTGCGGGATGAACATGGTATTCTCGCACACTTGCTGAAGCGTGCCCCTAGTGAAGCGACTCTGGAGTCCTGTCTCTGTAATGGCCTTCCGTATAGCCATGAGAAGCTTATACGGGACTGGTGAATGAACTACCTGCTGGGCCCCTGTGAGGGCATCCATTTCCAAGCGAATTGGACAAATCTGACTAAGCTCAGCTAGTTCTTCTGCTGGCAAATCCCCCTTCTTGATTTCTTCCTCAACTGTGCGCTGAAGGGCACTCTTGGCTTGGGAACCTGTAGCTGTCAGAGAAGCGCCTGCGCTCCTCATTCCATGCATTCTGTCAGTGACGTCTGCAGCTGTCACCGAGGGAAAGCTCCCTACACTACTCTGCTTAAACTGCAATGATGGATAGAGCGCCGTGGGTGCCGATGGCTCGACTGACGCTGGGGGTTCCTTGGCCTCTACCCGGACTGGATCTATCTCCGCTAAGAGCTTCCTACATTTACTCCATGTGCGAATTATGCCCTCTGGAGCTTTCGGGGGTTGCTGAATGCAGTCTCCTATCTTATCCCAAAGCTGAAGGGTTAGCGCACCTACTTCTGAGTAAAGCAGGCAGTGTTCCCTTAAGTACACCAAAAGTCTCGCTAGCTCTCCGCTGTGAAGACGTAACTGAAATACCCTGGCCAGGATTTTGAACTCTTCCTCATGAGTTCTTTGGCTAGCGGATGGACGTTGCCGCTGAGGACAAGTCCCCATATTACCTGCGGGGTCCTGCGAAGATTCCTCCTCGGGACGAGTCGACGCGTCTGTGGGCCAGGTAATAGGTTTTGGCGACGGTTGTCTGGGTAGAGCTCGGAGTGTGGCCTGCTGCCACGGGCCCTCGGTGGCCTCTGCGCTGTCAGGGGTTCACAGCTGACCCTGAGCGGAACGCGTTTTTCCGTTACTGCAAGCCGCCGCGAAAGTCGGGAGCAAGCTGTAGGATGCCTCTTCTGTAATGCCTCGCCGCAGGGCCGTCTCTCCGATCGGCTGGCTTACCGACCGGAGTGCCGTGCTGTCCTCCAGGACGATCGGACGCGGTTCGAACGCAGAACCGGACCGTGTGATCGCTTACTCTCAGGTAAGATCACGTCTCGGGGTCACCAGATGTAGGAATCGGGGCCGCTAGGACGGCCGTTGGGTCCCGGAGGAGACTGATCAAGTAACGACACGAGGCAATATGGAGCGAGATCAGATCAGTGGTTTATTGAGGGAAAAGCATCATCATATATAGATCAGAAGGCAATGCAGGAAAGATCGTCATCTGACAGAAAATCACATCACCTATTTACTCGGGTTAATGGGAAATCTCTCTTGGGGAAGTTAATTAACTCGGGCAAACACTGACAGGGGAAAAGCATTGTCTGAGGCTTACACTAGGGTAAATATGGCTTCTAT
This sequence comes from Bradypodion ventrale, assembly GCA_035047345.1. NCBI lineage: Eukaryota > Metazoa > Chordata > Lepidosauria > Squamata > Chamaeleonidae > Bradypodion > Bradypodion ventrale. The sequence continues at coordinate 7,705,156 of JAWDJE010000004.1, forward strand.
TTGCACCCAAGATTAGGCTTAACTGCAAGTGAGTGATTGCTTAATGGGTAACGGAGGTTAGCGATCTGCTCTCTCAGCAGAACCGCGAGTCAGGTCAGATGTGGGTGAATCAACCCTTATTATTAATCCACCCCCCTTAATTTCTGTGCCCGCAGAGCCCACGGGCCAGGAGCTTTCTCGACTGAAGTGGCCTCTGCGAGGGCCGTTCCATGCCAACTGGGCATGGGGAATCCGCACACCAGTCCCTGGAATTCGCCCATATTCGTTATCAAGAAAAAGTCAAGGAAGTGGCAACTCCTTCACGATCTCAGAGAGATCAATAAATGTATCCAGCCAATGGGTCCGCTTCAATGCAGCATCCCGAATCCGAACATGATCCCCGAGGGTTGGGAGATCTTGGTTATAGACTTAAAAGACTGTTTTTATACCATTCCCTTAGATGCTAGGGATCGGGAAAGGTTCGCTTTCACAGTGCCAGTCGTGAACCACAGAGAGCCTACGCAACATTACGCGTGGAAATATTTGCCACAGGGGATGCTCAACTCGCGCACCCTGTGCCAAATTTAAATTCACAACGCACTGGAAAAGTTCCGAAACCTTCACCCCACAGTCTTAGTGTGTCATTTCATGGATGACATCCTGGTCGCGGTGCCGCAACTCGGCAGCGAAATGTTTAAAAACCTACAGGCCACTCTGGGGGGAAAAGGGTTACTTATTTCCCCGGAGAAAGTTCAGAGAACCGAGCCATTCTCATACTTGGGCCATCAGCTTCTCCGTTCTTTCGCAGCACCAGTTTTGCCACAAATCAACTTAAAGGATTCCGTCACCCTTGTAGAATTGCAACAGATTCTGGGGAATATTAATTGGGCTAGACCGTATTTCAAGCTAGATACGGACCTCCTAAAGCCACTCTTCTCACTGCTAACGCTAGGGAAGCAGCCGGCAGACCGGATACACATTCCTCGAGAGGCGCGCTTGACTCTCGAAAAGGTCAACCAAGTTCTCAGCCAGAGATGGGTGGACAGGATTAGACAGGGGCCATATGCTCCTGTTCTAAACCTGTACATCGTCCGGACAGGATCCATGTTCACCGGAGCCCTCGGGGTAGACTCCGAGCGGGGGGCGAGTATCATGGAATGGGTGTATTTACCACACACCTCTTCCCGAAACATCGTTCCTCCACAGGAACTGGTCTCCATGGTGATCTACCGAGGAAGGCTGAGAGCAAGGGATATCTCAGGGCACGATTTAGCAAAAATTGTATTCCCATTCACAAAAGAGCAAATTCAGCAACTGATGCAGCTCGGTGACTCGCTTCCGATTGCATTGGAAGGATTCACTGGATGTTTGGCATACCATTTGCCGAAAGACCCCAGACTTGTCTCGCTTCAAACGCAGACAGTCAGTTTGTGTGAGTTAATGTCCCTGGTTCCACTTCAGGGGCCTAGGACAGTTTTCACTGATGGGGGTCGTACATATGGTATTCTTACTTGGCAAGAGGGCCAGGCTTGGCGCATGCTTCTAACTCTTCCGCAGAAGTCCGAACAGCAGGCAGAGTTGGCGGCAGTGAACCTCGCTTTGCACACCTTTGCCAAAGAACACTTGAACATAATTACTGACAGCCAGTATGTTAGGAATTTGCTTCACAGTCTACCAGGAGCGTACATCACTCCCATGATAGACAAGAACTTGTTCAGTCTTTTCCTCACACCTCAATTTCATTTGCGGAACCGCACTGAAGCGCTCTATATAGCCCACATCAGAAGTCACCAGGATTTGCCTGGACCAATTTCCACGGGCAATAGCAGAGCAGATGTGGCCGCAAAGGAAATTCAGCAACGGTCAGTCTTGGAAGTCTTCACGACTCTGGTTCAGAGTCATGCATTTTCCCATCAAAATGCCAAAGCACTTGCATGGCAGTTCAACCTGCCACTTTCCCAAGACCAGGGCATAGTCCGTTCCTGTCCACATTGTGCAGGGGCGGTAGGGGGGCCCTCGTGGGGGGTCAACCCATGAGGGACAGAGGCCAACGAGGTGTGGCAGATGGATGTCACACATGTTCCGCAGTTTGGCAGATGGCAGTACATGTACATTTGCATTGACACTTACTCACAGTTCGTTTGGGCTACAGCACAGAAGGGAGAAACGGCTTCCCATGTGGAGCAGCATCTCTTTTCCTGCTTCGTGGCCATGGGCAAACCACAGCACGTGAAGACCGATAATGGTCCGGCTTATAGCTCCAGGCAGCAGGCCACCTTCATGGCCACCTGGGACATTAAGCATACCTTTGGTGTTCCGTACAATCCGCAAGGGCAAGCGATTGTGGAACGGGTCAATTGGACGCTTAAGTCCTACATTGACAAACAAACAGAAAGGGGGGAACTAGCCCTCCCCAAAAATCAGGGTCAGGCACAGCATTGTCTGAACAAGGTATTGTTTACGTACAATCACCTTAATGTTTTTTCGGATTATACTCCGCAGGAGAAGCACTTCCGTCGCATGGAGGCTCTCCCGCAGCCGATGGTGTGTTACCGAGTGCCACCGGATCCTTCCTGGAAAGGCCGGGCGCCACTCATAACAGGGGGAAGAGGGTATGCTGCAATTATGTCTCCTACAGGCGTTATCTGGATTCCAGCCTGGTGTGTCAAGCCTCACTTCGAGTCCAATGGCGTAGACCCAGGCACTCCCGGAACCAATACCGGAGATGGAGGAATTAACCCTGACGGGGAGAGCCAAGCGGAGGAGGTGATGACAGCAGATGACAGCGCTGAAGATCACCTGGGGGATGGCCAAGTCCTTGTGCCAGGAGGCAGCGGACGCCGTTCGGCGGGAGAACAAGGAGCCGACACCGGAGAACATCTTGATTGCAGCCTTTTCCCTGATTACTGCTAATTCCATGATGACCACCATCATCTTGATCCTTTCCCTGCTTGCGGGGGGGGGGGAGGCGTTCAAGCAGCCTCACTGGAAGCCAACAACCTGATGCCAGGCGGAGATCTCTCTGCCCGGATGCATTACAATGTTTGGGAAAGATTGGCGAACCTCGTCAATCAGTCCGATTTTTGCCTGAGGCAGACCACCGATTCTGCCTCTATTCTGAGCACTGTGTCACTCCCCAGATGCGCGCATCAGGAACGGTGACTGGTTGGTGAAGCGGATTTTTGGTCCATTTTACAAGACTGCCTTTTCAACGTACGCGCACTGGGGGACCCAAGTCATGAAAGTCTTACCGGCTGATGCGGCCACTCTGTACACACCCCGAGTGGCGGTCAGCCTGAACTCTACTTGTGCTCACATGACTGGCTGTTCCGCGGTCGAGGGGCCACAGTGCTGTTGCCTCAACCCCAGCAACAGCACTTGGACTTGTAATAACCCAGAGACTATTAATTCAATGTATGCTCACATTACCTTGCCTTCAGGATGTTTTTTTTTTACATGTAACCAGTATACTTGGAACTACATTCCTGCAAATGTATCTTATTCCCTTTGTTGTATCAGTCGTTTGACATTGTTGCTTCCCACTAGAGACATGGTTGCCCCAAGCATTAATGTATCTCCCCATACGCGGCATGCTCGTGTCACTCAGTTAGACAGTTCATGTGATAGCAACATCAGGATTCTGAGTTAAGCTGAGTATGTTTCATTAGCAGTCAGCTTGTTTGGCGTGCCAGGCTTAGCCGTAGGCAACGCTCGGAGAATTGGTCAATTGGCTTGCGCTTTGGCAAAAGCCATTAACCACACCTCCTCGGCGATAGCGCTGCTTAATCAGGAGCAGACAGAGCTTCCCCATGTCGTACTGGATAATCAAGCAGGTATTGATTACCTCTTACTGTTACATCATTTGGGTTGCGAGTCTGTCCATGGCATGTGTTGTTTCAACCTCACAGACAACTCGCACAAGGTACAGAGTCAACTCACAGACCTCCATACCTTGGTTAAAAATATCAAGGAAGATGCCACGTGGGCGTGGTGGGATTCATTATGGTCCTGGTTCCCATGGGGTTGGCTACAAATGACACTCAAGGTGGTTGTGGGAGTGGCAATACTGGGAACCGCTGTATGTTGTTTCATGCAAGGTATTCCCTCACTGAAGTCAAGGTGTCCCTCATGGAGAGAACCCCGGAATGTCCTCACCCCACGTCTGCTGATGCAGCTCCTACGTCGAACCATCTGTCAGGTCCAATTAAACAAATAAAGGGGGAGTGTGGGATCCGCACACACAATTGGCATAACTGGCCCTGACAGAACCTCGGTAAAGGGTGATCACATCGTTACCAGGGGTTCCTGAGGGGACAGAAATTGGGGGAGCGGAATATTAGATAGAGTTTAATTCATCAATAGCTGATCTGACAAACTGCTCAGACAATAGAGAGCTAATGACTAACTCACTAGGTGCGTAATAGGCAATTTCGCACCTGCGGATTACTTTAAGCCCTAGAGCCAATACTAGCCACTTGTTTACCCCGGATAACACGGAACAATGTATTTCCTCTGCTGTTAATTAAGTTGGTTAATTAACTTCCCCTGTAGAATTCCCCAATTAACTTGTGTAAACATTATGTGTGAAACTTGCCAGTATCGCAATGCTTTTACATGCAGCCTAAAACATGATAAATACTGATGATTGGTCTTCATTAAATCACTGGTCTTCGCTCCATCTTGCCTCGTGTCTCATTGCTTGACCAGTCTCCTCCGGGACCCAACAGCCGCTTCGCGGTTCCGATCCAGCTTGCGCAACCCGCTTTGCGGCCCAGATCCAACAGTGGGGCAGGAGGCACAATACACAATATGCACTAACATATGCATGCACACGGAAAAATACAGCGGTGTAGGGACTGGCACAAAATAAATTACCCCTGCCAGGTGTTCTAAACTAAACCACCTTTGGGCAAGATAATATGCGCCAAACTGTACATTAGCACCCTCACACTAGTTTATCTTCCTAGCCTAGTGCTGTCAATTTTTCTCTGGAATAATGGGATCTCTACTATCCTAATTTTGATTGCTTTTACTTATTCTTTGCCATGGTCATTGGCTGGTGCAATAAACTCTGTTCTGATTCTGAAATATTCTGATTCTATCAAATAAACAATTTACAAAATGCATTTTCCTAATTACATTCATACCTACCCTTAAAATAACTTAGCTTAAAATATTGGCTGAAATCCTTCTGTGCTGCTCTCTGTGCATAACGTGAAGCTATAAATGTGCCAAAAAAAAATCTGCAGAAGGGCATAAGGAATATGTATGAAGATTCTCTCCTGGCATGTAGTGTGACAGTACTGATATAAACATGAGCTGCACAACTGATTGCGGAACCATAACATGAACTGCAGAACTGTGAACCGTGCAATCGCAATGTGAACCGTGCAATTGATTGCACATTGCTGGCTGCCAGTGTGAAAGGCCTGGCGCACTTCTGCAGGCATGACTTTACGTTATGCCAGAACTTTAGCCACTAGACTCATAATTTACTGCAATACATTTTTACTCCACTATTTACAATCTCAAGCATATTAGGTTACAAATGCAAATCTAGTATCAAGTACACTATAATTTAAACTACATTCTGGATGAATTTAAAGTCCAAAAAGGGAACAGATTTGCATTACTAAACTCAATTGATCAAGAACCAAAGGAACTGAGTTGAAACCAGATATATCATTAGAGAATAATGCACACACTAAAACAATTCCTGTGGTCAAATGAAAAGAAAAACCTAGATGGATGACAGAGGAAACACTTAAAATTTCAAAAGGGAAAAGTGACAGAAATAGGATCAGATTCCTGAATGCAGTTTTTCAGCAACTGTCATGTAGAAACAAAGAGAACTACAGTAGTTGTACTTTGAAAAGCAACAGGGTTTTTAACTTATAGACTTACAGAAAGGAAAATGCAGAAATGGTAAAAACATATTTAAAATGGTTAGCTAAACTCGAGAACGTCTATGATTAAACACTGTAACCTGGCTAATGGGGTAGTGTCACCATGCAACAGGCAGGATGGTCAAACAAAAAGGTGGAAGCACGGTTGTTGTTTGAGGAGCGCAGAGCCATTTTTGAAGAGGTGCAGTTGCGTTTTCCCCACGTTCCCCTGATCTAACACCCCTTGACTTCTACCTATGGGGGTCCTTAAAGGATGTGGTGTAGCACAGAAAACCGGCTACACTGGTGCTACTTTGGGAAGGAATTGAAACAGCATGCACAGTGAAACAAGTGGATACTTTGGTCAACGTTGCTCAAGCAGTAGTTCGCTGTAATCAAAAGTGTCTGGATATGGATGGTAACCACTTTGAGCACCTCTTGCAATTGCAAAAGTGAAATGTGACTTGTGGTGTCCGCGGGCACAATTGGCATAAACTGTCCCTGACAGAGGGTACACCGGTTGAGGAAGGCTCCTGGTCACTGGCCTCTGCGGGTACAGAAATTGGGGTGCGGATTAATAGTCATAAGATTGATTCACCCATATCTGACCTGGCAGGCAGTTCGGCAGGAGGAAGTTGAATATCTAACTCCAGTTAGGAATTAGGTAATTCCACACTTGCAGATTAGCCCAAGCCCTAGTGCAAATAGTGGCCATGTTTACTCTTGAGCAAGCCATGAACAATGGATTTCCCCTGTCAGTATTTGCCTTAGTTAATTAACTTCCCCAAGAGAAGTTCCCAATTAACCCGGGTAAATGGGTGATGTGATTTTCTGTCAGATGACGATTCTATCACACGCTGCCTTGAATTCCTATATATGATGATGATTTTCCTTCAATAAACCACTGGTCTTTGCTCCATCTTGTCTCGTGTCGTTACTCGACCAGTCTCCTCCGGGACCCCAAGGGCCGCTCCACGGCCCCGATCCAACATCTGGTGACCTGCGACATGATTCTACTCGTGAGTAAGCGATCTACGCGGTCCGGTTCTACGCTAGAACCGTGTCCGACTCATCCCGGAGGACAGCACAGCAGCTCCGGTCGGAAAGCCATCCGGCCGGGGTGACAGCTACGCGGCGAGGCACTCCAGAGAGGCATCCTACGGCTTGCATCGTGGAAACGCGTTCCGCTCAGGGGCAGGCTGTGAAACCCTGATTCCAGCACAGAGGCCGCTGGGGCCCCGTGGTAGGAGACCACGCTCCGAGCTCCATCCCAGAGATTCGTCACGCTGAGACCTATTGCCTAAAAGGACGCGTCGAAATCGTCCCGAGAAGAAACCCTTCGAAGGACCCGGCAGGTAATATGGGGACTTGTCCTCAGCGGCAATGTCCGACCGCTAACCAGAGAATTCATATAATGGAATTCAAGGCCCTGGCCAGGGTATACCAAATACGCCTTCACAGCGATAAGTTAGCAGAACTCTTAGCGTACCTGGGGGCCAATTGTCCGCTTTATCCAGAAGCGGGCGTGCTTGACCTCACACTTTGGGATCGGATAGGAGCCTGCATTCGGCAAGCACCAAAAGCTCCAGACAGCATAATTGGCACATGGAGCAAATGTAGGAAGCTCTTAGCAGAGGACGACCCAGTCCGGATAGAGACCCAGGAACCCCCAGCGCAGGCAGAGCCATCAGCCCCAACAGCTCTCTATCCGTCACTCCAGCTCAAGCAGGGTAGTGTAGGGAGCTTTCCTTCGGTGACAGCTGCAGACGTCACCGACGGAATGCGTGAGATGGGAAGCGCTGGCGCTTCACTGACAGTTACGGGTTCCCTAGCTACCAAGAGCGCGGTTCAGTGCATGGCTGAGGCAGAAATCAGCAAGGGGGAATTGCCAGCAGAAGATCTAGCTGAGCTTAGGCAGCTATGCCCAGTTTGCATGGAGGTAGATGCCCTCATGGGCCAGCAGCAAGCAGTTCACTCACCAGTTCCGTATAAGCTGCTCATGGCCATACGGAAAGCCATCACAGAGACAGGACTCCAGAGCCGATTTACTAGGGGCACGCTTCAGCAAGTGTGCGAAACCATGATGCTCATTCCGTACGACTGGAAAGCCGTCATGCGAATGATGCTCAACCCCAGCCAGTATCTGCTATGGGACAGCGAGTATCGTCTCGAAGCGCAGGCAAGGGCCGCCAGGATGGGCGGAGCAGTAATCCCTGACCAGTTATATGGTTCAGGTCCGTTCGAATCCGTTGATGCGCAAGTCGCCCTGCCACTCGCCACTCTCCACATCGCAGCGGAGACAGCCTTCAAGGCTTACTGAAAGTCCTGGCAGCTGGCAAAGCAGCCAAAAATTACACAGCAGTCAAACAGGGATCCCAGGAGTCCTACATGGATTTTATCAATCGATTAGAGGAAGCGATCAGTAGACAGATCGATAATGAGCAAGCCCAACAAGAGCTCATGATGAAATTGGCTAAAGACAACACCAATCTCGACTGCCGTAAGATCTTGCAGTCCCTGGGGAATCGTCCCGACTTGACACTCACAGATATGATTAGGGCATGCGCCGACGTTGGCACAGATTCCTACAAAATGGGTCTGTTGGCAGCAGCGGTGCAAGGAGGCAGGAGACCCCGGACCAAAGGAGCATGCCACACTTGTGGCAAGATCGGTCACTTCGCTTAGGAATGCCGATCCAGAGGCGGCGGCCAGCGCACCGGCCGTCCCAAGGCTCCAACCACCCCATGTCCAAAATGCAACAAGGGCCTTCACTGGGCCAGGAACTGTCCGAATTCGGGAAACCGGAACGCGGGCACGTCTCTGGCCCCGGTCCAAACAGAGGCTTCCCTCGCTCTGGGCGAGCCAGAGCTGGATTAGATTCCAATCACATTCCAGGCATTGCGAAGGCGCAGGCCAGCCCCAAGGGTAGTACAGGGCTAGAATTGACTTGCCAGGCAGACGTTACATGCGACTTGTCAGGCACAGTCTATCTGGTGGATTCCCAGTACATGGGACCCCTGCCCAAAGGCTTCATAGGCTTAGTTTTGCCTCGTAGTGTCGCAGGAGCACGCGGAATTCTCGTAATTCCGGGAGTCATTGACTCCAATTTTTCGGGTGTTCTCCAAGTTCAACTCTGGACACACCTACCCCAGACCATTCACAAGGGAGACACGTTAGCGCAACTGATTATGGTTCCTTGTAACTCGCCAGCAGATAGCCAGGGAAGGCTCAGGGACAGCTCAGAGTCCGGGTCGGAAGACCGCTCGAGCGCAAGTGAGGCAGTGCAAGGATACCAGGTCTTAGCGACAGTGGAGACCAGCATAGAATGGAAACAGCGGCCAGTTATTGAGGTATTTTTGAATAAAAAATCGTTCTCAGGGTTGCTAGATACCGGAGCTGATGTCAGCGTTATCAGCCGAAGTCAGTGGCCGAAGGAATGGGCTATTGAGCCAGTCTCCGATGTGTGTGGGGTAGGCGGCATCCAAGAAGCGTTCAGAAGCCGGGAGTGGGTGGAGGTCACGATCCCTAAGGCTGACGGCACAGCGGTCATTCGTCCGCACATTCTGGACGTGCACATCAACCTTTGGGGGTGAGACATTTTGCAGCAATACCGTGCCACTCTTACCTTCGGGTAATGGCTCTGCCACTTAAATGGCTTACCAACACGCCAGTATGGGTAGAGCAATGGCTGGTAGTGGGGGAGAAATTAGTCGCCCTAAAGCAACTGGTTAAAGAACAGCTAGACGCAGGACATATAGAGCAGTCCACCAGTCCTTGGAATTCGCCCATTTTTGTCATCAAGAAAAAGTCGGGGAAGTGGCGACTCCTCCACGATCTCAGAGAGATTAATAAATGTATACAGCCAATGGGTCCGCTTCAATGCGGCATCCCGAATCCAAATATGATCCCCGAGGGTTGGGAGATCCTGGTCGTAGACCTTAAGGATTGTTTTTATACCATTCCCCTAGATCCGAGGGATCGGGAAAGGTTCGCCTTTACGGTGCCGGTTGTGAACCACAGCGAGCCCACGCAGCGTTACGCGTGGAAGTATTTGCCACAGGGGATGCTCAATTCACCCACCCTGTGCCAAATTTATGTTCACAATGCACTGGCAAAGTTTCGAAGCCTTCACCCCACAGCTTTATGGACGACATCTTGGTCGCAGCGCCGCAACTCGGCAGCGAAATGTTTGAAGACCTCCAGGCCACCCTGGGGGAAAAAGGGTTACACATTGCCCCAGAGAAAGTGCAGAGAACCGATCCATTCTCATACTTGGGTCATCGGCTTCTCCGCTCTTTCGCAGCACCAGTTTTGTCCCAGATCAACTTAAAAGACTCAGTCACCTTGGTAGAATTGCAGCAGGTTTTAGGAAACATTAATTGGGCCAGACCGTATTTCAGATTGGATACGGATCTTCTAAAGCCGCTCTTCTCGCTGCTAACGCTAGGTAAGCAGCCGGCAGACCGGATACAAATTCCTCGAGAGGCACGCTTGGCTCTCGAGAAGGTCAACCAAATTCTCAGCCAAAAATGGGTGGACAGGATCGCTCAGGGGCCATATGCCCCGATCCTGAACTTGTACATCGTTCGGGCTGGATCCATGTTCACCGGAGCCCTAGGAGTGGACTCCGAGCGAGGAGCGAGTATCGTGGAATGGGTGTATTTACCAAACACCTCTTCCCGAAACACCCCCAAGAGTTGGTCTCCGCGGTGGTCCACCGCGGAAGGCTGAGAGCTAGGGACATTTCAGGGCACGACTTAGCTAAAATCGTGATCCCATTCACCAAAGAGCAAGTTCAGCAGCTGATGCAGCTCGGTGACTCGCTTCCAATTGCCTTGGAGGGATTCACCGGATGCTTGGCATACCACTTGCCAAAGGACCCCAGACTTGTCTCGCTTCAAACACAGACAGTCAGCTTATACGAATTGATCTCGCTGGTTCCACTTCAGGGGGCCAGAACAGTCTTCACTGATGGGGGTTGCACATATGGTGTCTTAACTTGGCAGGAGGGCCAGGCTTGGCGCACCCTGCTAACTCTTCCACAGAAGTCCGCACAGCGGGCAGAGTTGGCAGCGGTGAACCTGGCTTTGCGCACCTTCGCCAAAGAGCACCTCAACATTATTACTGACAGTCAGTACGTTAGGAATCTACTTCACAGTCTACCGGGAGCATACATCACTCCCGCGATAGACAAAAATTTGCTGAGTTTGTTCCTCACAGCTCAATTTCACTTGCGGAACCGCACGGAAGCGCTCTATATTGCCCACATCCGAAGTCACCAGGACCTACCTGGTCCGATTTCCGCGGGCAATAGCAGAGCGGATGCGGCCGCAAAGGAAATTCAGCAGCGGTCAGTTTTGGGTGTATTCACAACTCCAATTCAGAGTCATGCATTCTTTCATCAGAATGCCAAAGCGCTCGCCAGACAGTTTAACCTGCCACTTTCTCAAGCCCAAGGCATAGTTCGCTCTTGTCAGCATTGTGCAGGGGCACCGGGGGGCCCTCGTGGGGGGTCAACCCACGAGGGACAGAGGCTAACCAGGTGTGGCAAATGGACGTCACACATGTCCCGCAATTTGGCAGATGGCAGTACATGCACGTTTGCATTGATACTTTTTCACAATTCGTTTGGGCAACGGCACAAAAAGGGGAGACAGCTTCCAACGTGGAGCAGCATCTCCTTCCCTGCTTCGCGGCGATGGGCAAACCACGGCACGTGAAAACCGATAACGCCCCGGCCTACAGCTCCAGGCAGCTGGCAGACTTCATGGCCACCTGGGATATCAAGCATACCTTTGGCGTTCCATACAATCCGCAGGGGCAAGCGATTGTGGAACGAGTCAATCAGACGCTCAAGTCCTACATTGACAAACAAACAGAAAGGGGGGAGCCACCAGCCCTCCCCAAGTCTCAGGGTCAGGCACAGCATTGTCTGAACAAGGTGTTGTTCAAGTACAATCCCCTTAATGTTTTTTCGGATTGCACGCCGCAGGAGAAACACTTCCGCCACTCGGAAGCTCTCCCGCGGCCGCTGGTTCGTTACCGAGTGCCACCGGATCCTTCTTGGAGGGGCCCGGCGCCACTCGTAACCTGGGGAAGAGGGTATGCTGCAGTTATGTCTCCTACAGGTGTCATCTGGATTCCAGCCCGGTGCGTCAAGCCTCACTTGGAACCACATGGCGTGGACCCAGGCCGACCCAAGTCCAATCCCGGAGATGGAGGACCTCACCCTGACCGAGGGGACCCGGCGGAAGAAGCGGCGACAGCAGACGGAGCCGAAGGTCACCTGGGGGATGGTCAAGACCCTTTGCCGTGAGGCCGAGGACGTCGTCCGACGCAAGGACTGGGAACCGACGCCGGAGAACATCATGTCTGCAGTTTTTGCCCTGATTACCGCCAACACCATGGCGGTCACCATCATCCTGACCCTCTACCTACTTGCGGGGGGAGGCGTTCAGACAGCTTCACTGAAGGCCAGCGATCTGATGCCAGCCGGAGACCTCTCTGCCCGGATGCACTACAACCTATGGGAAAGGTTGGCGAGTCTCGTCAACCAGTCTAATTTTTGCCTAAAGCAGAACACCAGTTCTGCCTCAATTTTGAGCACCTGTCTCATCCCGGTGTGCCACACTCCAGAGGCGCACACCAGGAACGGCGACTGGCTGGTAAAGCGGATTTTCGGCCCGCTTTACCCAATGGGTTTCTCCACGTACGCCCGCTGGGGAGCCTAGCTGACCATGACTTTGCCGGCTGATGCAGCCACTCTCTACACCCCTCGAGTGGCGGTCAGCCCGAACTCTACTTGCGCCCGAATGACCGGCTGCTCCGCAGTCGGCCGGTCTCAGCATCGCTGCCTCGACACTGGCAGTGGCAACTGGACTTGTGATAACCCAGAGACAATTGGTTCAATGTATGCTCATGTTACCCTACCTTCAGGTTGGTTCTTTACATGCAATCAGTACACTTGGAATTACATTCCCGCTAATGTATCAGATTCCACATGTTGTATCAGTCGCTTGACATTGTTACTCCCCACTAGGGATATGATCGTTCCAAGCACAAATGTTTCCTCACCCATACGGCGCACTCGTGCCACCCAGCTAGACAGCTCATGTGATAGCAACATTAGGGTTCTGAGTCAAGCTGAGTACGTCTCGTTGGCAGTCAGCATACTTGGCGTGCCAGGCTCAGCCGTCGGCAACGCTCGGAGAATTGGTCAATTGGCTTGCAGGCTCGCAAAAGCCATTAACCACACCTCCTCGGCGATAGCGCTACTCAACCAAGAGCAGGCGGAACTTCGCCATGCCATACTAGACAATCGAGCAGCTATAGACTACCTTCTGTTGTTACATCATTTGGGTTGCGAATCTGTCCACGGCATGTGTTGCTTTAATCTCACAGACAATACCCACAAGGTACAGAGCCAGCTCACGGACCTTCACACCCTGGTCAAGAACATCAAGGAGGATGCTTCATGGGGGTGGTGGGATTTGTTGTGGTTGTGGTTCCCATGGGGTTGGCTTCAGAGGACACTCAAGGTGATTGTGGGGGTGATAATACTGGGCACAGCAGTGTGTTGTTTCGTGCAATGTATTCCCTCGGTGATATCGAGATGTCCCCCATGGAAGGAACCCCGAAACGTCATCCCCCCACACCAGCTGATGCCCCTCCTGCGCAGGGCCGTCTGTCAGGTCCAAATTAACAAGTAAAGGGGGAGTGTGGTGTCCGCGGGCGCAATTGGCATAAACTGTCCCTGACAGAGGTTACACCGGTTGAGGAAGGCTCCTGGTCACTGGCCTCTGCGGGTACAGAAATTGGGGTGCGGATTAATAGTCATAAGATTGATTCACCCATATCTGACCTGGCAGGCAGTTCGGCAGGAGGAAGTTGAATATCTAACTCCAGTTAGGAATTAGGTAATTCCACACTTGCAGATTAGCCCAAGCCCTAGTGCAAATAGTGGCCATGTTTACTCTTGAGCAAGCCATGAACAATGGATTTCCCCTGTCAGTATTTGCCTTAGTTAATTAACTTCCCCAAGAGAAGTTCCCAATTAACCCGGGTAAATGGGTGATGTGATTTTCTGTCAGATGACGATTCTATCACACGCTGCCTTGAATTCCTATATATGATGATGATTTTCCTTCAATAAACCACTGGTCTTCGCTCCATCTTGTCTCGTGTCATTACTCGACCAGTCTCCTCCGGGACCCCAAGGGCCGCTCCACGGCCCTGATCCAACATGACTTGTATTCATCTTTTATTATTGGTATATATTGAGTATTGCAATTTTAATACAGTTTTTTTTCTTTTCTTAAAATGATTATAATTTTGCACTTTCTGTAAATGATGTATTTTAGAGATTTAAAAAATGAATATTAACTTAAATCAAGGATACTGAACTTTCAGATATTGCGGGAGGGGGGCACTTTAACTTTCTGAGTGCTTCCCTGTGCTCACTTTGTACATTTGTAAAGATTATGATGTTGAGAAAGGAGGTACTCTAAGTTTCTAGCAAACAAAATTACCACAGAGGCTAAAACCTGCTCATAAGCCAATGAATTTTTATTAACTTATTAAAAAATCAGAATTTGCCAAATTCTCGAATTCCCTCCATGTTTGGGTGGGAAGGAATGTGAAATTTTAAAAAATGTTAATGCATATGAAATCAAAAGTGACAAAGTTGTCCATCAAGGACTGGAGTTTGAGGGCTCTGTTCATTAAAAAGTCTGGCTTTGATTCCTTGTGTATTTAATATCATGTCAGAGTGGAATTAGTTTGCCATTCTCTTTTTTCCTGAGACTCTCTTTCTCTTTAGATAAGATTCATACATAAGTTCCAGTGCGCATCAAAAGGATTAAATACCAAGCAGGGATTCACAGTTTTCTCTCTCTCTCTCTATATATATATATATTAATTAATAATATATATTAATTCAGTGGGTAGAAGAGACGCTGAGCTGCTGCCAACGCCGGACCTGCCACGGCTCTCCCGGGGCTCCTGTCATCAGCCCTGGGATGGGAGGCAGCTTGCCCTCAGTCCAGGACTGAGAGTCTGGTGCATCGCCTCCCTTGCCCCCAAGTGTTGCCCGCTCGGAGGGCTCAAGAGAGACGTCACTCTCCCTCTGGCTGTCCCGACAGGTGGGGAGGCCCGCAGCGAAGACGCCGACCACTGCCGCCGCTGCACCTCCGGCCCCACCTCCCACGTCCCGCCTCCGGCCAGGACTGCGAAAGGCCGTTGAGGCAGTAGAACTTTTGTGGTCTGTATTTTCATCAGCTGGGGGGGGGGGAGTAGGAATTATTGTAGTTTTGCTTTATATTGCCTACATTGTGTTTTGTATTTATTGTACCCTGTAATAAGAGAATTTGCCATATTGTGGAGATTTGTTTTGTAATTGTAATTTATTTGTATTTACATTGTATCTTTGCCTTTTGTTACTTTAAATGTTGTAAACCGTTTTGAGTCTCCTATTAGCGGTATAGAAATCTATCTATCTATCTATCTATCTATCTATCTATCTATCTATCTATCTATCTATCTATCTATCTATCTATCTATATTAATTCATCATTTCCCCCACAATCTTGTATATGGGCTGGACCAGTGATGGCGAACCTTTTAGAGACCGAGTGCCCAAACTGCAACCCAAAACTCACTTATTTATCGCTAAGTGCCAACACATCAATTTAACCTGAACATTGAGGTTTTAGTTTAGAAAAAACAACTCATACATTAACATCTTTTGTCTTAAAAGAAAAACAAAATAATAGAGCTTTCAATGATACAAGCGCTCTGGCCCCTCCAGTTCCCCCTCCCCTCCAGCTTTGCCATGCTGTGAGCTATGCTTCCCTCCAATGTAGCTCCTCTCCAACCCCACCATGGGAATCACCTTCACTACAGACTCAACAGACTGCCATCCACGCCGCACCCTCACGCTGCATGTGATCTGCCCACCTTACCCCAAAGGAAGGGCTCCCATTGAGCTGCTGGGCAGAGGGGTGGGTGATGTGAGAAATGTCCCCAGGTGCATGAGAGGGGGATGGGAGCAGCCCAGCCCTGTGTTCTCTGGATTTCTAGTAACGAACTCTGACAAACTTTGTGCTGAGGCAAAGATGTGTGTGCCCACAGAGAGTGTTCTGAGTGCACGTGTGCCATAGGTTCGCCACCACTGGGCTAGACTCTGGGAACTGAATGACTAGTGCTTCATTGTAAAAGCTAACAGACTCCCCAAGTGTTGACTGTTGATTGAGACTCTTGCCTTTTCATACCTCACAGAAAATATGGACTATCCATTGAAGCCAACATTCTTTCTATTAATTATTTGTGATATATTTTGTGATATACAGTGGAACCCTAGGTTACGGACAATTCGGGTAACGGAAAACTCGAATTACGGAAATAAATTCAATGAAAATAATGCCTCAGCTTACAGTATTTTTTGGGACATTTCCCCCCCAATGTATCCCTATGGGAAATCATGCAATGCACTCCTATGGGCACTTCATGATAAGGAATTTTCGCTATAAGGAAAACCCTGTGGAATGGATTAATTCTGTAAACCAGGGTTTTACTGCATTTTGTTGTGATGGTAGACAACAATATGCTGTGTGGAATGGGGAGAGATACAGACTCCAGCTCATTTGCTAGTCTGCTGATTGCTACCAGAAACATGTATCAATAAGGGTTTAAGTTTGGCCGACGCAAGGCCAAGAAAGTGGCTTCATTTTGGCAGTTAAAAATGCATCTGTCAAGTATCCTGTTTTTCCCAGGAAAACCCCTTATTTTCACCCCTCTTCCCGCCCCCTCCGGTTTTATTAATTTCCCCGTAATATCCCTTATTTTCTTTTTTTAAAAAAATCCTGACCGGAGCCCTCACAGGCGAAGCTGCAGTATTTTTTTCCAGCCACCAGAGGTCGCTGTGTGGCAGGCTTTTCACTTGTGGAAGGGGAGAGAGAGAAGGGGGGGCATTCTGTCATTTCTCTTTCATTTTCCTCCTGCCACATGGCCAATATGGATGCTTCGTTTCTGCTGCTGAGCTGGTCGGAGCCACCATGCTGGGAGGGACGGGAGTCTACTCTAGAGGTGAGTGATATTTCATATATGCAGGGGCAAATCAGCTCTTGGTCTGGGGGCAGACTTCTCTCTCACACTCATGCTTTATTGAGCTTTTTCTGCTCTGCCTCTGTCCTGGCTGGAGGCTTCCGTTTCTAGAGTTCTAGAGTTAACTTGGGAGGGGGTGGTGGTGGTGGGGGGATGGCGCTTGATCACTATATGAGAGAGAGGGGGGTTCCGTTTCTGTTCTAAAGTCAACTTGGGAAGGGTGGGGGGATGGGGGATGGTGTTTGATCACTATATGAGCGAGAAGGGGGTTTTCCGTTTTTGTTCTAGAGTTAACTTGGGAGGGGTAGGGGGTGAGGGATGGTGCTTGATCACTATATGCTAAAGGAAATGGTTTCCCTTGCTCGAAAGCCAGTCGTATCTATAGAGTGCCAAGGTTCGCCATCACAGTCATAGATTCCTACAGCAGCCAATTTTTAGAGCAAGAAGCTGCTTTTTGTACGAGAGAGCAGATCCAAAATACACAGTGAGAACTATCAGAGCTCATAGATCCAGTGTGCTTGCACGGTTGTGTAAGGGGATCTGAGTTAGGTAAAGGTAAAGGGTTGCCCTTGCTCAAAAGCCATTCGTATCCGACTCTAGGGTTCAGTGCTCATCTCTGTTTCAAAGCCGAAGAGCCAGCGTTGTCTGCGTCTGCAGACATTTCCGTGGTCATGTGGCAGGCATGACGACACAAGAGCACACAGAATGCTGTTACCTTCCCACCAAAGTGGTCCCTATTTATCTACTTGAAATTTCTTGCTTTCGAACTGCAAGGATGGCAGGAGCTGGGACAAAGATGGGAGCTGATTCCGTCCTGCAGTACTCGGGAATCGAACTGCTGACCTTCTGCCTCCCAGTCAGCATCTTAGTCACTTAAGCCACTGAGTAAACAAGAAAGAAAACAAAACAAAAGTTCCCCAAGAAAATGGGGAAAGGGTTCTTTGGCCCACACAGCTTTGTGCCCATTACATCTACAATACCATCTAGCCATCTTATTTTTGGCCACCCCCTTCTTTTGTCCTCCACCTTTCCCAGCATCAAGGCCTTCTCAAGTGAGTCCTCCCTTCTCATTTGATGTCCAAAGTACTTTAGCGTCATCTTTACTATTTGACCTTTAATGAGCAGTTGTGGTTGATTTCTTCTAGGATCGACCTATTTCTAACACCACATTTCAAAGGCATCTATTTTTCTGCGCTCAGCTTTCCTAATGGTCCAGCTCTCACACCCATACATTACCACCGGGAACACCATTGCTTTGACTATGCAATTTTTTGTTTGCAAGGTGATGCCTCTACGTTTAACTATGTTCCCCAGGTTTCTCATAGCTTGTTTCCCAAGCATCAGTTACCTTTTTATTTCACGGCTGCAATCACCATCTGCAGAAATCTTTGATCCTAAGAAAGTAAAATCTGCCAGTCATATCCAACTCTAGGGTGCTGTGCTCATCTCCATTTAAAGCCAAAGAGCCAGTGCTGTCTGTGTTTGCAGACATTTTCATGGCCATGTGGCAGGCATGACTAGAGCCCAGCAAGTCACATGGTTATATTTGGCTACGCCCACAGATTTGGCCACACCCACAGAGGGGTGTGGCCAAAATTTCCCTTATTTTCAAATCCAAAACTTGACAGGTATGCCAAAGTTTGATCAGGACATGAAAGAATAATAATTTGTGATATGTTATTGTCCCCTTGCCAATCCCTCTCCTGTGCATACTGTGTATATAAGTTGGGGTTTTCCCTTAGTCTAAAAGGACTGAAGAAGTTGATGTATTCACAGAAGCTTGCACTGAACGGTAACAGTTTTTAATGGATCACAACATTTTGTTGTTGTTGCTTGTTTATAATTTTGTCTGGCTATCTTCCTCTAACGAAATCACTGGAACCGTTTGTCAGGAACAGATTTAATACTGCAGTCTTCTCAAAATATAAACACAAAAGATCCGAAATCCTTTCGATATAGGATTTTTCAGTAATTTCCTCAGGAATCTAAACAACAATTTAAACATAATTACTAATCAATTATATACAAAATATACATATATACATATATACATGATCTTGGAATAAGGAATTATACATTACCTATGATGTTAAAGTCCAATTTATAATATTATTTATCAATTTTGTCGCGTCCTAGACCTCACTTGTTTATTCTTTTAGTGTCGACGGACGTTAACCCAGGATTTTTTATACAATGATAATCCTAAAATGCCTGTATTTAACTTGCTCCCAAAAATTCATAAGGATCGTTCTGATGATGGCATCACGCCAGGAAGACCTATTGTCTCCTTGGTTGGATCCGCTCTTGAATCCACATCGCGTTTCTTGAATTACCATCTTAGTCCATTTACATTGAATACTGCCTCATATATTAAAAACACGACAGATTTCATTGCACAAGTAGAAGGTTTGCACGTGCCCAGGGGTGGGGGCTTTATCACCATGGACGTCCAGGCGCTTTATACCAATGTGCCCTTGGACGACATGAAAGAAATAGTATACCAACATTTGGAAACTCGTAATGAGCTGCACACCCCAACACATTTTTTATTGGAACTTCTTGATTTAGTTTTGGATTACAATTTTTTTAGGTATGGTAAAATAATTTATCTGCAAGTAAAAGGAGTGGCCATGGGGAGCTCAGTAGCGCCCTCCCTGGCCAACCTGTACATGATTTTGTTTGAAGGGGAATTTATTTTAAAGGAGGAGAATAACCCTTTTTTTCATCATATTATCACTTACAAACGTTTTTTGGATGATCTTTATTTTATTGTTGATGATTTGGGTATAGCACCTCAGTTTGTGTCTTGGGTAAACAGTTTGAATTACAACCTTAAATTTACTCATAATTTTGGGGCAGAATCAATTCCGTTTTTAGATGTAAGCACTTATGTTTCTATGGAGCGGAGAGTGATGGTCAGACTATATAGAAAAACTACGGATAGAAATGCTTACTTGGACTTTAAATCATTTCACCCATATCATTTAAAATACAATTTGCCTTATGGATTGTTCTTAAGAGCTAAAAGGAACTCTTCCATTGAGAATGACTTTGAAAGGGCTAGCAGTACTATCTCCTCGTATTTACATCATAAAGGCTATTCGGATAAGATCATTAAGGATAACCTAGCGAGAGCTAGGGCAGTACCTAGGGACAGATTGCTTCAACACACTGTTAGGACATCGGAGAATAGATTACACTGTTCATTTGTATTTTCACCATTGTCGGGTCAAATACAGAATATCATTAATAGACATTGGCACATCGTTAATCATATACCGGGTTGCTCCTCTCCACCTAGGATAGGATTGAGGAAATCTAGATCAATTCAACAAATAGTGAGTAGAACAGACCACGAGTCCCATCTCTTACCCAAGCAACCATCGATAGTGGGTCATTTTAGATGTGGACAATGTATACATTGTGCTTTAGCCTGGCAGACCAAAATGGTCTCGATCCGCAGCAGCAATTACGTTTTATATTTAAGACAATTTTCGAATTGTAACAGCTCGGGTTGCATTTACCTATTGATCTGTTCCTGTGGATTAGGTTATGTGGGGGTGACTTCCCGCAAAATAAAAACTAGGGTGGGGGAACATAGGTCTAAAATTCGTAACAAGAACATGTCCGCACCGTTAGTCAGCCATTTTATGGAAGTAAATCATAATGACCAGGATTTTAAATTTGTAGTGCTTGAATGTATCAAACAACCATATCACCATATTAATGTGGATATTGCTTTAAGACAGAGGGAGAGTTTCTTCATTCACCGGTTCAACACGTTGCACCCATTTGGGCTTAATCAAGAAATTGATTATACTTGTTTCCTGTAATTAACCAGCTGTGTAAAAGGATAGCTTTAAAAATGTTCTTTGAGTAACTGTTGTTAACGTCCGTTGACACTAAAAGAATAAACAAGTGAGGTCTAGGACGCGACAAAATTGATAAATAATATTATAAATTGGACTTTAACATCATAGGTAATGTATAATTCCTTATTCCAAGATCATGTATATATGTATATTTTGTATATAATTGATTAGTAATTATGTTTAAATTGTTGTTTAGATCGCTGAGGAAATTACTGAAAAATCCTATATCGAAAGGATTTCGGATCTTTTGTGTTTATATTTTGAGAAGACTGCAGTATTAAATCTGTACCTGACAAACGGTTCCAGTGATTTCTCTAGTACTACGTTTGTCCCCCACATGTGTTTGTTTTATCTTCTTCTAACACCTGACCAGCGGATTCTATACAGGAATAGCTACTGGCTGCTGCAAATGTTGGAGAACTCCATTTTAGTTTTGGAGTGTTTACTGAAAGTCAAACTTTTTTCATGTTTATGGTGAGAAAAACTTGAGTGTTTTTCTTGTGTCTGTGTGCTGCTGTTTTGTTTTTATTTTGGTGGGGAAAAACCCCTTTCTGATTTTAGTGCAAACCAAATTGTCGTTAATGACTTGATGATGATTAATAAAAATAATAAATTATCATCATCATCATGAAACACACAGCCAACAAGATAACAATGCTGGATTTTGTATCATAAATCACTAGTCGTACACTTCCCAAGTGTTTAGGACTAAGTGATGCATTGGTGAATTATGCGAGCAGATCCCAGCAGGGTGGCCTTCTGCAGCTGACTGATGGTGACTTTGTCTACTCCAATTGTTTCTAAGTGCCTGCCTAGGTCTTTAGGCACAGCACCCAGTGTGCCAATTACCACTGGGTACCTGTACTGGTTTTTGCCAGAGACTCTGCAGTTCAATTTTCAGATCCTGAGTAATTTTTTCAAGCTGTTTCTCGCTGATTCTGCTGTCACCAGGTATGGCAATGTCAATGATCCATACTTTTTTCCCATCCACAATTGTAATATCTGAGGTATTATGCTCCAAAACCCTGTCAGTCTGCATTTGAAAATCCCAGAGTACTTTTGCATGTTTTCATTTCATTTATTTCATTTAATACTTATATACCGCCTTACTCAGGCCAATGGCTGACTCAAGCCGGTTTACATAGGAAATGAATGACAGAGCAACAAATACCATATACAGTACAAATATACTCAGTCATAAACAATAAAAATTCAGTTACAATACAATATAGCCCCATAAAACAAAGGCAGCAGCAATACAAGTATCAATAATACAATATAAATTTGAAAACATTTCAAAGAGAGGAAGAGAAAACCTCAACCTAGAAGTCCCACCAAGTCCAGTAAACAGGGCCAGTAGGGGCGCGGCCACATGGCATTGGTGGCTATCCGGAGCTTCCAGGTGGCCTCCGGGGCTCCCTTTATCCTCCTCCTGCCGATGGCAACGGCAGGAGGGGCACAGCAACGTGGCGTTGGCGGCTCTTCAGAGCTCCCCAGTGGCCTCCGGGGCTCCCTTTATCATTCTCAATCACCTTTTCAGACTTATGATGATCCCACCAATTCTTTGCTACGGGCAAATGGTATTTGTGACACAAATTCCAATGGATCATTTGAGCAACTGTATTATGGCGCTGTTTATAATCAGTCTGAGCAATTTTCTTGCAGCAGCTCAGTATATGGTCTATAGTTTCATCCACTTCTTTGCAGAGTCTGTATTTGGGGTCATCAGCTGATTTTTCTATTCTAGCCTTAATTGCATTTGTTCTGATGACTTGTAATTATTATTATTATTATTATTATTATTATTATTATTATTATTATTATTATTATTATTATTATTATTATTATTATTATTATTATTATTATTATGTCAAAAATTATTCTGGGTTGAAAGTATTTTTACTGGAGAAACTCCACTCTTGGGATGCCCAAATGAGGCTCCTTTCATATTTGAATTCAATTAATCACCTTACAACACACCTGATACAACTGTTGTGAAGAAGCAAGTCTGGTTTATTGACATTGCTATACCAGGAGATGCACAAATTGAAGACAAACTGGAGAAAATCACAAAATATCATGATTTGCAAATTGAAGTCGAGCATCTATGGAGGAAGAAATCTGCTCTTGTACCCATAGTGTTTAAAGCCCTTGGAGCAATGCCTAAAGGACTCCCTAGATAGTTGGAAATTTTGGACTTATCGGACTTGAACATCCTAACTCTCCAAAAAACAACTTTACTGGGGACTGCATATATACTCAGACGTTACCTTAACAACTCTTAGGTTCTTGGTTAGGGCTTGAACAGTTAATTTTATTCCAGTCCTCAACTGTGAACTACATGTGGCAACCCTTTTCCAGGGTTTTATCATTGCCTTCTTCTGGGGGTGCCCTGGGACTGTGCAGCTTGGCTATGTGGCTATGCAGACTCACTCTTCTTCAAGGAGGCACAGTGGGGAATTGAACTCCCAACTCCAGAGACCCATTTCACTGAGTTACTGTACCAGCTCACTGGTAGCTTAGGCATGGTGCAGACATGAATGGAGGAGGTATAATGTCTGGAAGGCAAACTCTGGGATCCTTTTGAGAGTCAGTCTCCCACATTTCTGTCCTTGGCTTGGCTGATGTTTCTGGGAAGTCCATGGGCATGTGGGTGACAGGGCTGCGTGTGGTGGCAACGATGATGGGAGGGATGATTTAGGAAGCATTAAATAGGAAAGGCTTCTGTGAGAGCTCAGGAGCCCCCGCCTTCCCACAGCCAGTTTTGATGTGGCGCCGTTGAGAGGGTTTTTCTTTTTTTGCTGAGGCCAAAAAGGAAATGCACGAGCACCGGTCAAGGACACCCAACGGGCAGAGAAAAGGCTTCAGGGAGGGGAGGGGTGTGGTTGGGCAAGGGACACAAATAGCAAAAGTGTTGCTTGCACTTTCTACTGGAGAAGCAGAGAGAAAAAAAGGAAGACTTCCCTCATTGCAGAAACAAATGTGTCAACACTTTACTGTATCTAGATATATTTGAGAGTACTGTACTATTCTCCATCATGCTTCGTAATGGACAAGTGGCTGAAATCCAATAATAAGTCAACTAGACTGAATCATTGGGAATTTGTGAAGAAGATGGAGGCCTTGTAGATCCCGGACATAGAAAAGGTCTGAAGGAGGTGACAGTTTTTCGAAAGGCTAAACAGTCTGGGGATACTCCTGGATTAGTGGGGGCTGAGTTGACTTCTGTGACTTGTAGTGTCTTTTGCCAACTTTGTTTCTTACATGGGATGCTGGGAGATATAGTTTTTGGACAGGGATAGTTATAGTGATACAGACCGTGGTCACCTCAAGACTGGACTGTCACAACTGTACTCCATGAAGGGTTTCTTCCAAACACTGGTCTGGAATCTCTGAACAATTCAGTTAGGCTTCTACCTGAGAGATTGTCAACTTCACATTGCTGTGAAGGAGCTTCTCTGCCTGGCCATTTGCTGCCAGGTCAGGTTTAAGGTTTCATGGTTGATGTATAAAGCAGTGAGCAACTTGAAATCTTGTTACCCAAGTGATTAACTTCCCCCCTTAGTACTTGAGATGGTCTGTAAAGGCTCTCTTTGTGATACCACATGCATCCATGCTCTGCAAGGCCTTTTAAATTGTGACTCTGTGTGTGACACTCTTCCTTCTGACATACGACACACTGTGACTATCCTTATCTGGTGTGAGAAAGATTGCTCCACTTAAGAGAAGTAACAGCAGACGCCCGAGAGACCCGCAACGTCCTCTGAATGGATATGTGCCTCAAATCTACCGACTCAGATCCAAGAGCTTTATGGCAAGAACAAACATTCTTGAGGGTATGCAAGAGCAAAACCAAATTAGAAGATGGAGGAAGCAGCTCAGTGGACAAGAACGAACATTAAAAGAGGACATGGCTGAGGAACTCAACCTCCCCTATGTCACTTGGAGGACCTTCAATAGGCTGAGGGTTGGAGTGCCTAAATGCAAGACCAACATGCTTGAGTGGGAGCTGCTGGTGGACAACAACAGTCTGGGTGGATGTGGAGAATCCAGCTCATTTTCTGGTCAGCTGGTTACTACTGGAAACATGTACCTACTTTGCCAATGACAAAGCCAAGAAGGTGGCTTCATTTTGGCAGTCCAAAGTTTGATCTGGACATGAAAGAAAATGTTTGGAGAGATGGGCAGGATATCTCTCAATGCCATTTCCAGGGAATCTTAAGCAGGTGAAGGCATCTGCTTGGGAATAATACCCTGAAGCAAATGGTGAGCCACTGTGTGAGACAGAATACTGGACTGTTCCTTATTTTTAGATGCAAGTTAAAAACTAGCTTGGTTTTGCAAGTCTTCCCGGTGTAGTTCAGTTTACCATCTGTTTTACAGTTGACATGTTGCACCTTGGTTCCACATATTGCTTTTATCTTGCATGTTCTGATTTTCACAGTGCAAGAATCCAGAGGTCACTGGTGATTTTTCCTGCTCAATGAGCGGGAACCTCTCTGTTTCTTGCCTCCTTGGAAATTCCTGTGGCTGAAACAGGTCGGCTCCTAAAGAGGTGTGGTTTCCTTCTCCTACTCCTGCTCCACCCAGGATTGTTGGCATCAGCCCTTTGTTTTCAGGGATGGAGCCAAATCAGATGCTTTCACAACAGCAGCTTCATGGCTGCAGGCGGCCAAAAGCTACCAAACAGCTTTGGTTGAAATGGACTTTCCATGGTCTGATGAAGGGAGAGAATTCTGCATAAAATGGGACAGGGAAGAACTATTTAGGGTCATTAGCATCACTGAGTTGCCAAGAGTATGAGATGGAAGGTCAGGAATTTCCAGTCCAGAGCAATGCTCAGAAATAATAAGGTGCAGGTAACTCATTAATTAGTTACTTTTTAAAGTGACAAAGGTGTCAACATAACATTAAAAAAAATTAAATTGCTCTACTGGGATATAATTTTGAATTACTTACAAAAGTTATTTTTAAATGAATACTTAAAGACCTTCCTGAGTTCTCAAATTTTATGCCACTTTCTTGCCAAACCTATTTTTAAAGTAATAAAAAGGAACAAGCAATATAATAATGAGTTACTCCCCCCCCCGCCCCCACATTATAGTGAGCAATGGCAAGTGGTTTCTTACTTCCCCTCCCTCCTCCTTCGGCTTCTTCTTTGGCTTGTTCTTGTTCTTCTCCTTCTCCTCCATACTTGAGCTGGCTTCTTGTAGCTTTGTCGAATCTTATCCCCAACTTTATAGCATCTTAATACTTGATCTGAAAACCTAGATTTTCGACCATTTTCTTTGAAGCTACATCAGCCCCAGAAAAGTGTGAATGAGAAGTTTCATTTTTGTTCCTTCCTTTCCTTACTCCATGTTCCTCCTACCCAGCTTGGAATGACAGAGCACCGTGGAATGTGGGAAACATCACATGCCATCACTGTGGTTGCAGATTATGCTCAGGCTGAAATCAGATGATACAAACCACATTTTACCATTTTCTTCTTCTTCCGCGTCTAGGCCAGATGTGAAACTGCCAAAATGAAGCCACCTTTTGGTGAATTCATTCTGCAGTTCCTTTCACCTGACCGAGTGAGAAAAAGATTAGCCGGCAACACAAGGTTGCCATTACCAGGGTACACCCGATTGTGGTTAAAAAAATACCACAATCTTCGAGGAGGCTCTTTCTTGTGTACAATTTCTGCATCAGTGGCAGCAGGAGTCCATCCTTGGGATAAATGAACAATACTGTGGGGTGATTGGGATGGCCTTGAACTGAATCTTCTCCCTCCTTTTCTCAATCTGCTGTCCATTTCAGGGTCTTGGCCATACCATTTCTCTGTTGAAGTTTGGTTTTCTGTAGCCACCTGGATTTTGCTTAGTGACAGAACAATGCCAGATGCTGTCCTGTTTCCAAATTCTGGACTATTGTCTAATGCATATTACACTGAGCCTCATTGTTCTGGGAACCCTGGAAGTATCTCTCCCAACTTCTCCTGTCATAATGAGAATGCATGGAACTAAAGTTTCATTTTTGACCTTAACAAAATAACAATTTAGAAACCCATCAGTCTCAAAATCTACATACTCTGTGGTCTAAACAGTCAAGAAATATTTGTTTTAACTCCCTTGTCACCCCATTTCATAATTCTGGCAGGCTCTGGGTGTAAATACATGCACATATGATCTCAAAGCATTATCATTTTTTCCCCTTCTGTGTCAGGAGATATGCTGAAGAGAGCACATGTTTACTCAGAGAAGACACTACAGGCTTTTCTGATTAGGAAGCCAATCTTACAGATGGAAGCCAGAAATTATGTTCCCCTTCTGCATGTCTTGCAAACAGTCTGACATCTGGAGGGTCTAGAATCCATTCATTAACTGGACTTAGAGTCTCACTTTATCTCCTCTTTTTATCCTTTAATAAAAATAATAATAAATCAATGCCATCAAATTGATTCCAATGTAGGGTCTCTTTTCATGGTACAGAGTACACAAAGTGGTTTATCATCCTTATTCTTCTATGAGTGCCCTGGGACCGTGCAGCTTTCCCAAGGACTTGGCTACACTATTCCTCTGTTGAAATTTGGTCTGTAGCCTCCTGGATTTTGCCCTGTGATGGAACAATGCTAGGTGCTGTCCTGATTCCAAATTCTGGACTATGACTGCAGTGGCTCAAGTAGGTAAGATGCTGACTGGAGAGCAGAAGGTCAGCAGTTCGATCCCCAAGTACTGCTGGACGGAGTGAGCTCCCATCTTTGTCCCAGCTCCTGCCAACCTAGCAGTTCGAAAGCAAGAAATTGCAAGTAGATAAATAGGGACCACTTCGGTGGGAAGGTAAACAGCATTCCGTGTGCTCCGGTGTCTATTCATGCCTGTCACATGACCACGGAAACGCCTGCAGAAGCAGACAGCGCTGGGCTCTTCGGCTTGGAAACAGAGATGAGCACTGCACCCTAGAGTCGGATATGACTGGCTTTCGAGCAAGGGAAATCTTTACCTTTACCCCACACTGAACTTCATTGTTCTGGGAACCCTGGAAGCATCTTTCCCAACTTCTCCTGCCATGATGAGAATGCATGGAACTATAGTTTTGATTTTGACCTTTAAAAAAATTAAAATCCCATCTGTCTCAAAATCCAAGGCACTCCATTGTCCATTGTGCTCCTTGGAGAGCATACTTCTAATCAAACTTCTAATCTGAACTATCCAGCCACAGCTCATCTTCTATCCTTTTGGGGAACTCTGACTTTCAGAGCTTGGCTTCCTGATTGGCCAGAAATATACTGTCCATCCCTGCAAAGTCCACAATGCCAGGATGGACGGATGGTGACCTCCAGCTCTTAGCAGTTGCTGAGTCTCTGCCATTAGTCCCCTTTCCCACTACTCTTGCTGAGCACGAACTCCTCTCTTGTGCCCAGTTTTCCTTCTCTGCTTCTGCATTCTTTCATGTCCTTCTTGGTGACTATATCCAAATTTGCTGCACTTGCAAAGTGGACATTGTGGGAAGGGATGGCTCAGAATAACCTTGGGTTCTAACAGAGTCACCTGCATTAAATGGAAATATAGATTTGTGCCTCTGTCCTTTGACGAGAAGAGGAAAAATAATAGATGGGGCGGGGGGTCAATACCGACAAGACACTAAGGGTAACACAGGGAAGCCATTTTCTATTTCTTACTAGGGCTAATTCCATTGTTTGGGAGTTGAGCACATCCTCCCTCCTCTGCCTTACAATATGCATACAGTCAGATATATATATATATTTTAAAAACAAATACATCTGTAGTAAACAGTTATGGTTGGAAAGAGAGAAATAAATAGAAGGATAAACATCAGCTAATCCTGTGGCCCAGCATGCAGAGCTGGGATTACTGTAAATGAAAAGGGATGTGTGGAGAGGCATGGGGGAGAGCCTTGTGCAAAAGATACAGGATTGGTGCACACTTGAGATATTGACCAAACCAGCTGATTTAGTCTTCAAGTGTTTCTTGCAAAGCCCATTGCTGCCATCTACAGGTACTTCTCCTGCACTGATGCTAGAGAAGAGGAAGGAAATACTGTACACAGAAAAAGAAAATGGAAAAGCTTGTTTCTCTTTCCCCCCCTAACATTACTCTAAACCCCAATCTATGTGTTCAACTATTCCTGAGTTCTGCAAATGGCCAGCTACTAGAAAATCCATAAATTGGATCTTTAGGCAATAGGATCCTCCTGGACAGGATTCCCAAACATTGGGAGACAGAGACATCCAGATTCTGATACAGGAAAGAATATACAGGTACATCTTTTCCCAGATTCAATACCTGGTGTCTCCAGGTAGGATTAGGAAAGAACCCTGTCTGAAACCCGGGAAAGCTTCTTCTTGTTTCGTGTCCTGATCAGACCCTGGATGCCAAAATGAAGCCACTTTCTTTGCTTCGTTGTTGTCCAAACGCAAGTCCTCATCGGTGCGAGTCTCTGGCAGCAATCGGCAGACCAGCAAATGGCCTGGACTCTGTGTCTCTCCACATTCACACCATGTGTTGTTGTCCACCAGCAGTCCCCACTTGAGCATGTTGGCTTTTCATTTAGGGACTCCAGCCCTCACCCTATTCAGGGTCCTTCAGGTGTCATAGGGGAGATTGAGATCTTCAGCCATATCCACCTTTAATGATGTTCCTTTCCCAGCGAGGTCCTTCCTCCATCTTCTAAGTTGATTTTGCTCTTGTGTACCCTCAAGAATGTTTGTTCTTGCCATAAAGTTCTTCCTAGATCTGAGCCAGCGGACTTGAGGCTCATATCCGTTCAGAGGGTAAGGGTCATTCTCTTGCTTAGTTCTCTCAGCATCTGCTGCTACTTCTCTCCTGATATGGCTTCATTAACAGCAATGTCAACTTCTTTTGCATGTGTGGATGCGTTCCATACTGGAGCAGCATACTCTGCTGCATAAACGCTTGAAAGCTGCTGCTAATCAGTGACAAAAATACTGAACTGACTCAGTAGAAGGCAGCTTATGATTAGCACTCAAGGATAGTAAGTTATCCATGTGTGATCTTTCACAAAGGGCAGCCCTATTTTTGAAGGTATCATGGTTTGTTTATTAGATATGTATTGTACTCCAATTTGTGTAAATACACTACTCATTATGAATGACTGTCTAGTTCAAGCCCAGCTTACTATCAGGATCTGAGGCAGCTCCAGTATTTGCAGGATGAGTTCCCTGGAGATAGCTTGCAGTATTGGACCCCCAGCCTGGAGGGCAGCTCTAGTGCTTGCAGGATTGGGCCCTCATACCGCTGTAGCTGCTAGGCCCCACCTGAGAGCCCTAGAGATTATGAGGGACTCTCAGACTCTGGGCAATAAATGAATGAGCTCCTCCCCCCCCCCCCCCCCCACACACACACCCCAGACTGCACCAGCAATGAAAGTTACTGGATATGCTGTTGCTTGGTTTCTGAATCTCTTGCCTTATTCCTGCCATTAAAAATGTCTTGCCTTGCTTCTGGTTCCTGGCTTTGAAAATCCCTTGCCCTGTTATTGCTTCTCAACACTTCCTGCCCCATTCCTAGTTCTTGTGGACTGTTGTTGTGTTTCACCTGGATCCTTGTCATACTTCAGCCTCTGAAGGTACTCTGTCTTGTCTATTCTGTCATCTGGTGTGTTTAGACTATGCCCTGTTATCTGGACCAGCCCTGTATCCCTATCTACCTTGATTTTGTACTTGAACTGCGAAATGGATAGTGTTTGGCCTGTTACATGGTTGCTCTGGTGCTCATGCTACGTGTTCACACCCTGGACTCTGACATTTACAGGGAAAAACCCAAAATGTGGAAAATTATGGGTCTTGATGTTGCCCTTCAGCTGTAAGTAGAAAGACCTGAACATAAGACTCAGTGGCACACACAAGGCTCACTGAGTGAATCTTCCATAGAAGCATTGTAATTACTTTTAAATCATAAATTTAGCACTGCAATGAATCATATCCCCAGAGGCTACCAGAAGGAATATGTACCAGGATGGGATGATACAAGTGAGAAATTGTATGAAGAATTCCAAGGAACTAGTGATTGAGGAGTGGCTGATGAGTTAATTCACAGCCTGAATGCTGCAAGACAGAAAAGGTGCATGGAAACTACGGGGAAGACCAACTTTAAAACTTCTAGCAGGAAAGCTTAGTCCTTGTTAGGTAAATTGAGAGGTAGAAGTCGTATAATACAAGAAAATGCAATAATTGATGCAAATCATACATACTATATTATAGCTATGTCAGAAGGAAAAGGCCATAAAGAAACAACAAGTCAAATAGGAACTTAATTCCCTTAGAAACACTGAATGTGAAGATACAGTATACTCACAAGACATTTCAGTTGATGAAGTAGAAAGGGCTATAATGAACATGAAACCCGAAAAGGTATCAGGCTTTGACGGCATCCATCCGGAGTTGTTTATTCACGCAGGAAAATACACAAAATTTTGGATAGCACAATTCTTCAATTCTCTTCAAAGGAGATATACCCCATGAACTTAAACATGCTAAAATCATAGCATTGTTAAAAGCAGCTAAACCCACAGATCAACCTCAAAGTTATTGCCCTGTAGCCCTTCTCAGTTCTGTCTACAAGCTGATTGAACGTGTACTATAGAATTAGTGCTATAATCTATACCTATAAGAAGGTAGATGGGTGGTGAGTGTCCGGCATTAGCGCCCACACCCAGCACAACCATCCTGTACTGAGCCGCCCACACTTACCTTAACACCCAAAAAGCATCGCCATAAGGATCCCGAAACAGTAAGTGGGGTAAATGCCCCACAAACATGAACAACAACAAAAATACTACACATCCCAGTGTCCTCTGTGCTGCGCCACCACTCAGCCAATCAGGCTGAAGGATGCGAGCACGGAGGCCAGGAAAGCCAGCGTCGGCAAAATAAAAAACACCACACACAGCGGAAGCGCAAGGGTAAGTTGAAGGGAAAAAACAAAGACAGCAGCCAGCGACTCATCAGGGCATGTGCTCTCATTGCTGGATTGCTGGCTGCCACCTTTGTATTACCCCCACCGCTGTATGTACGGTTTTTTTTAACCTTTTTATTTCTTTCTCCGATGTATATGTGTATGTTTTTTTGTCTTGGTTATTTTAATAAAACTATTTTTAAAAAAGAGAAGTGGAGGACACTGTGGAAACCGCGCCAAAAACACCTGCACCACTGCTGTTGCATGGGCTTAGGAAGCAGCAGCAACATGCAAAAGGTAGAGAGATTGCTTCTCCCTTTACCGTACAGTATCTGTTCTTTTTCCCGATCAATCTCCACTGTTGAGGGTCAGCCTGGGGGAGGAGGAAGTAGAACACCTCCTTTTCTCCACCCCAGCCCATCACCAGCTGATGGGATCAATTGAGGTATGGGGGACGATTGTGTCTGGCATTTTTTTGGATTGGATTTTTTGGATTGCTGTGTGTCCGTTTTTTATTTTCAATGCATTCCTATGGGAAAACATGCTTCAGTTTATGATTTTTCTGGTTTACGACAAAGACTGTCGGAACGGACCAAGATCGTAAACCGGGGTTTTACTGTATTCTCTTTATTGATTATCATGTTATTTATCTTACATTCTTGGTTCATGTATGTGAGGTCTTGCTGTAATTCTTTAGCTGGACTTGCTATCAATGCCTGATCATCTGCAAAAAGTAATTTGTTGATATTGTTTCAATTCATGGGGCTTTGCTTTTTTCCTTATGCTATGTTTTGTTGTTGTTCAGTTGCACAGTCAAGTCCGATAATTTGCGACACCATGGACTGTCCACCATCCTCCTTAGCCCACACAGATCAACAATGCTATCTAGTCATCTCATCCTCTGGCGTCCCCTTCTTCTTTTGCCTTCGATTTTCCCCAGCATCAAGGCCTTTTCAAGAGAGTCATCTCATTTGGTGTCCAAAATACTTGAGCTTCATCTTTAGTATTTGTCCTTCCAGTGAGCAGTCAGGGTTGGTTTCCTTCAGAATCGTCTAATTTGATCTCTTTGCATTCTAGGGTACTCTCAAAATCCTCCTCCAGCACCACAGTTCAAAAGCGTCTATTCTTCTGAGCTCAGCCTTCCTTAGGGTCCAGCTTTCAGTCATACATTACTACTGGGAAGACCATTGCTCTGACTATGCGGACTTTAGTTTGCAAGGTGATGTCTCTACTTTTTATTATGCTGCCAGGTTTCTCATAGCTTGCCTCTCAAGAAGTAAGCATCTTTTTTATTTCATGGCTGCAGGCACCATCTGCAGTGAGCTTGGAACCCAAGAAAGTAAAGTCTGTCACTACTTCCAATTCTTCCTTTTCTATTTGCTAGGGAGTGATAGGGCCGGATATCTAGGGCCATGATGGTGAACCTTGACACTCCAGATGTTCTTGGACTTCAGTTCCCAGAAGCCCCCACAGATTGGTTTATTGCAATTCATCCAGCCCATGCTGCCCTCGTCGCTCCTGGAAGCGAAAGTAAAACGCACCCGTACGTGAATCCATTTGTGTGGATTTACAGGGGCTTCTGGGAATTGAAGTCCAAGAACATCTGAAGTGCCAAGGTTCGCCATCACGGGCCTAAAGGTAAAGGTTTTCCCTGCGCGAAAGCCAGTCGTATCCAAATCTAGGGTTCAGTGCTCATCTGTTTCAAATCCAAAGAGCCAGCGCTGTCTGTTTCTGAAGACGTTTCCCTGGTCACGTGGCAGGCATGACTAGACACCAGAGCACGGAACGCTGTTACCTTCCCACCGAAGTGGTCCATATTTATCTAGGGGTTTGTCTCATGGACGGGAGGGAGCTGAGGGTTTGGGCAATTGTTCTTGGGATTTCAGTACTGTATTTAATGGTATTTTGTATAATCTATATTTGTATTTGCTTTTGCACTTGGTGTAACTGTTTAATTAATTGTATTGAATATATTGTAATGTATTGTGATATATTGTATTTTTTGTGTGATTATTGTGATATTATTATGCTGTACTTCTAACTTGTAAACCGCATTGAGTCGGTCCTCGGGCTGAGTATTGCGGTATATAAATTTAAAAAATAAATAAATAAATAAATAAATACTTGCAATTTTTCGCTTTCGAACTGCTAAGGTTGGCAGGAGCTGGGACACAAACGGGAGCTCATTCCGTCCTGCAGTACTCGGGAATTGAACTGCTCCCAGTCAGCCATAGTGGCAATAGTACGCATCCCTGCCTCACTCTAGAGGTTAAAATACCAGAATGTCTTTTACTCCCATCGAAGGAGCTTGGTCGTATTGATCCTCTCAACCACCCCCCTCCGAATTCCTCACACAGTGCACCGCTATTCGAAAGTCTACGAGACCAGCGATCTTTCTGGGGCCTGTAGTTCTTTCCTTTCGAACCCAGCCTAAAAAGGATCCGAAGCCGAACTTCATCCCCCACAATGCTTTGCCAACCACAACACGGGCACGGCGGGCTCGTAGCTTGCTGGGGAGGGTAAATCGAGTCCCGGCCGGCCGGCTCGTTCCCCAGCCAGGCGGTTGAAGGAGCCGAGTAGGGTACGCTTGCTTGCGGGGACTACGGCTCCCGTCGCGCCGCAGGAGAGCGGAGTGGCAGCGCGGGGGAGACAGCTGTGAGCTGTCTC
This sequence comes from Bradypodion ventrale, assembly GCA_035047345.1. Taxonomy (NCBI): domain Eukaryota; kingdom Metazoa; phylum Chordata; class Lepidosauria; order Squamata; family Chamaeleonidae; genus Bradypodion; species Bradypodion ventrale. Next base: position 7,739,578 of record JAWDJE010000004.1, read on the forward strand.
TCCCACGGTCCACCTCCCCCCCCTCAGCGGCCGGCCGGGCTGGACTGCGGCACGGTTCGCTTGTCGGTCAGCCCCCCCGAGGTAATTCTCTCGCCCACCCCCGCCACCCACCCACCCCCGACGACCCGTGGAGCCAGCGCCATGGGCGGGGAGGAGATCGTGCGCATCGCCAAGCGGCTTGACAAGATGGTGGCCAAGAAAAGCGCGGTGAGTGAAGGACGCGGGGCTCCGGCGTGGCCCCCCCACGGACAGACGGACGGGCTTCCCTGGCCCGGGCCGACCTTTCCCGCACCCGGTTCCCTCCCGAAAGGGCCCCGGTGGCTCCCGGCAACCTCAAAGAAAACCGGCCTCCACGAAGGAAGACACTCGGTGAAGTAGGATTGAGAGGCCTCCATTTTGACCACTCACCCCGCCCCGTTGCCTTGGCGACAACGCTCCTTCCCTCAGAGGCCGACCCCGCCCCTCGGCGGCTCTTTTCTAACGGCTTTTTTTCTTAGCCTCGCCTCCCGCCCCGTTGCCTTGGCGACAACACTCCCTCAGAGGCCGCCCCCGCCCCCCGGCGGCTCTTCCCTAACGCTTTTTTTCTTAGCCACGCCTCCCGCCCCGTTGCCTTGGCGGCAATGCTCGTTCAGTGGCCGGCTCCGCCCCCCAGCGGCTATTCCCTAACGGCTTTTTTCTTAGCCCCGCCTCCCGCCCCGTTGCCTTGGCGGCAAGGCTCCCTCAGAGGCCGCCCCCCCCGGCGGCTATTCCCTAACGGCTTTTTTTCTTAGCCCCGCCTCCCGCCTCATTACCTTGGCGGCAAAGCTCCCTCAGAGGCCGGCCCCGCCCCCTCGTGGCTCTTTCCTAACGGCTTTTCCTCCCTAACTCCTCCTCCAGCCACTTCTCTTTTAAAAAAAACCCTTCAGCCCCGCCCCACTGGGGAACAAGCTCCGCCCATATTTTCCGCCCTTTCCGCAGATGCCTCCCTTTTCATGATTCTCTTGCCTCACTAGGCGCTGAAGCCACGCCCCCTTTAGCATTTAGCCACGCCCCCGTCGTCTCCTGTAAACATGGCTACGCCTTGCCTTTTTAAAAATTTGGATTTTTTAAAAGAGAGTCATTACAATTTTTTAGAATTTAATTTTGGTGCAGTTGCAAAAATTAAACTTGACCTTTTGCTTTCGTTTCAGCTTCTTTATGTGCTTTCCCCTCCCTGGAACAGATCAGGATGGCTGCAGAATAAATTGCAGAATAGAGATGGCCCAGACCAGCTTCCTTAAGAGAAAGAGTGTATATTATGGGGTGTACAATTAAAAAAACCCCTTAACATTGGCTCTGAGAATGTGCACTGCTTGGCACTTTGTATTTCTGGTTTTGCTGTATTGCCATGCGATTTACTTTGCATTTCAACACAGACTAATATAAATTAGACTTTTAAAGGATCTATCTTTCCATTCATTTATTTACTTCTATACCACCCCAGTAGTGTTGCTGCTCTCTCGGTGGTTGACAATTCGATAAAATCATACACTAAAACAATCAATCAATAAATTGCAAGTTGATAAATAGGTACTACCCACTTCGGTGGGAAAGGTAACAGCGTTCTGTGTGCTCCAGCACCTAGACATGCCTGTCACATGACCACAGAAATGTCTGCAGGCGCAGATAGTGCTGTTTCTTTGGCTTATATAAACGGAGACGAGCACCACCCCCTAGAGTCGGATATGACTGGCTTTCAAGCAAGCGAGACTTATTAAAACATTTTAGAATCCAAACGAACAGATTGTAACAGTGGATTGTTCAAGATTTATTATTTACAATATTTATATACCGCCTTCCTCACCCTAGAGTGACCCAAAGCGAGATAAAAACAACTAAAACAGGTAAGCCCCTATCTAACACCAATTACAACAGGTAAAAATGATCTAATAAAACAAACATGCAATAAACAGCAAAGCCCTTTGCTGACTAAAACTGCCTTTTTCTAAAAATAAATAAGTTAAACCTCATATATTTAATTATAATAGAAAGTAGCTTTATCTAATTCAGTCTTAATTAAGTTTCTAATCACAGAGAGGGATGGTGCCTGGTGAATCTCTAGGACCTTGTTGTCGAACCTTGGCACTCCAGATGTTCTTAGACTTCAATTTCCAGAAGCCCAAGCCCCCTGTGAATCCACATGAATGGGTTTACTGCGATTCATCCGGCCCGCACAGCCCTCGTCGCTCCCGGAAGCGGAAGTAAAACGCTCCTGGCCGGGTACGTTTTACTTCTGCTTCCGGGAGCGATGAGGGCAGCGCGGGCCGGATGAATCGCAGTAAACCCATTCGAGCGGATTCATGGAGGCTTGGGCTTTTACAGATCGAAATCCAAGAACATCTGGAGTGCCAAGGTTCGACGTCATGGCTCTGGGAGCTTGTTTGAAAGAAAAGGGACCATAGCTGATTGGTTCCCAACATTGGATTATTTTTTTGGCAAAGAAGTACCAAAACGAATGAGTGGAGACCAAGAAAAAATGAAACTTTGTTGTCTTAATGGGAAATGAAACGTACAGATTGTAACAGTGGATTGTTCAAGATAAATAAATAAATAGGAGAAGCAGTAAACAAAGGGATCATGTTGACATCTAACCTTAGAAACGGGAGTGAGATGGGTGTTCTAAATGGGATGCTGTCCACAGCCATCGACTGTCACCCGCAGTACAGCCTGAAATTTAACACATGTTGTTGTTGTTGTTGTTGTTCAGTCGCACAGTCGACTCCGACCCTTTGCGACCCCATGGACCATTTTCCTCCATGCGCCTCTGTCCTCCACCATCCCCCTCAGCCCTCCCAGCTCTGTGCCTATTGTGTCTACAATGCCATCTAGCCATCTCATCCTTGGCCTCCCCCTTCTTCTTTTGCCCTCCACCTTTCCCAACATCAATGCCTTCTCAAGTGAATCCTCCCTTCTCATTTGATGTCCAAAGTATTTTAGCTTCATCTTTACTATTTGACCTTCCAATGAGCAGTCAGGGTTAATTTCTTCTAAGATTGACCTATTTGTTCTCCTCGCTGTCCAGGGGACTCTCAAAACCCTCCTCCAACACCACATTTCAAAGGCATCTATTCTTCTGCGTTCAGCCTTCCTAATTGTCCAGCTCTCACATCCATATATTACTACTGGGAAAACCATTGCTTTGACTATTCTAATTTTTGTTTGCAATGTAATGTCTCTGCTTTTCACTATGTTCCCAAGGTTTCTCATCGCTTGTCTCCCAAGAATCAGTCGCCTTTTTATTTCATGGCTGCAATCCCCATCTGCAGTGATCTTTGATCCTAAGAAAGTAAAATCTGTCACTGCTTCTACTTCTTCCCCATCTATTTTCCAGGAACTGATGGGGCCTGTTGCCATTATCTTGGTTTTCTTGATATTGAGTCTCAAGCCAGCTTTTGCACTCTCTTCCTTCAATCCAATCAAGAGATTCTTTAGGTCTTCCTCACTTTCTGCCATTAGGGTGGTATCGTCTGCATATCTCAGATTATTGATGTTTCTCCCAGCGATTTTAATCCCATATTGTGATTCCTCCATCCCTGCACTGCGCATTATGTGCTCTGTGTATAGGTTGAATAAGCATGGTGACAAAATGCAGCCTTGTCTTACTCCTTTTCCTATTCCAAACCATTCTGTCATTCCGTGTTCTGTCCTAACTGTTGCTTCTTGGTTCATGTACAGATTTCTCAGGAGGCATATGAGGTGCTCTGGTATTCCCATCTCTTTAATTACTTGCCACATCTTGTTGTGGTCCACACAGTCAAATGCCTTAGTGTAGTCAATAAAACAAAAGTAAACTTGTTTCTGGTATTCCTTTGTTTTCTCCATGATCCAGCGTATGTTGGCGATGTGGTCTCTAGTCCCCCTGCCTCTTCTGAAACCAGCCTGCACCTCTGGTAATTCTCTCTCCACATACTGCTGAAGTCTGTCCTGTATTATCTTGAGCATCACCTTGCTGGCATGTGGGATGAGTGTGATTGTTCGATAATTTGAACATTCTTTGGCATTGCCCTTTTTTGGGATTGGGACGTATACTGATCTTTTCCAATCCTGTGGCCACTGTTTTGTTTTCCAAATCTGCTGGCATATTGAATGCAGTAATTTGACGCCATCATCTTTTAGCGCTTTGAAAAATTCAACTGGGATACCATCATCACCACTAGCTTTGTTGTTTGCAGTGCTCTTTAGGGCCTTTATGACTTCGCTCTCCAGGATGTCTGGCTCAAGTTCAACTTCTTCATCATTGTGATTGTCAGGAGTGTTGAGGTCCTTTTTGTAAAGTTCCTCTGTGTACTTAACACATGAGAGTTCACCATTAAATTTGATTTGAGGACAACTTACCCTGTCCCCCAGCCACATTGGCTAGAATCCAGCAGATTTTTTTTTTGCCAATGTAAATGCAATTACATAAATTACAATCGCAAATTGCTGCTAATTAGCAAGTTGCTGGTTCCCTGCCGGATCCTGTACTTATCTTGTGACCAGGAATCCAAGGATTGTTATGCGCTGTCAAGTTGACTCGAACTGCTGGCAGCTTTATGAATGAATGACCCTTACTCCTCTCAGTTCTAGTTAACACAGGGCTTCAAGTGGCTTGTTAATTAGTGTTAATTTGCTGCCATGACTTATGCAACTACACTGAAACTCCAGGTATGTGCCCTCTTGGATTCAATGCACAGAATTTTTTTCAAAGGTGAAAAGATAGTGTAAAATTCTGTTTTTGGTTAAATATATAATTTATCCAGCCCAAAAAAGGTGCTGTTTTGGGAATGCCTTTTGGTAGGATCAGTATAGTAAACAGATAAAGGAAATATTTAAATAATATATATAATTTCCATGTTCTTGGGTCTCTTGTCAATCCATTCATGCTGCTTTGTGTGGCATCTAGCTTGCATGGAATTGTATCTCCTGACTTTCAGAAGGATGCAAGAAACAGTTTTACTGGATACAATCTCATGGCCAATGTGATTCTTGGATTGTTCTGGGAGTTAAATAACTTTTAGAAGTAAAACAAAACACGCCTATTTTGTAAGGAAGGAAAGATGAAAAAGTGAAGAGCCAATTTGGGCTTCCCTCTACCTCTATGAGGGACTGCAGTGGCTCAAGTGGCTAGGACGCTGACTGGGAGGCGGAAGGTCAACAGTTTGATTCCCGAGTACTGCAGGACGGAATGAGCTCCTGTTTTTGCCCCAGCTCCTGCCAGCCTAGCAGTTCAAAAGCAAGAAGTTGCAAGTAGATAAACAGGGACCACTGCAGTGGGAAGGTAACAGCGTTCCGGTGTCTAGTCATGCCTGCCACATGACCACGGAAGCATCTGCAGAAGCAGACAGCGCTGGCTCTTCGGCTTTGAAACAGAGATGAGCACTGAACCCTAGAGTCGGATACGACTGGCTTTCGAGCAAGGGGAAACCTATCTCTATGATTCTTATAGAGGTTGTGTTGTTTTAAGACTTAGAATATTTCCTAACTGAGCTCATCAAGAGAACCTTGATCTTATGAAATAGTAGAGAAGGTGGTAGAGTTTTGACATATTTCAGACTGTATGTCTGAGGCAAGCATTCATATTCCTTTATCAGACATTGATAGGCAAAAAAAAAAACCCAGGAAGATGGAAGGTGGCCATATGAAGCTGATTAACTAAAAACCATTTGCAGACTACAGATTTATTTAATTTACAATAATTGAAATTCTATTTTTTTAAAGTACATTTTATCTGGTTCTGTTTTTTGGGGGAGCCCACAAATAAGTTTCCCTACTTCTGTGGTTTCTGGTAGATATCAGCTTCTATTTCTTCTTGTAAACACAAATATTGACAAGAGAAAAGAGAGCCCTCGGCAACTCTTTGAATCCAAACCGGTGCAGAAATCTTGTGCTTTTGAAACTCCTGCTTGTTTTGGTGTCGATTTGCCTCTGGCATAGCTTTCTTTTAAGCCAAATGTTTTTGTTGTCTGCAGTTCCTTCTGTTTGGAAGCAAAGAAAATCAATTGTAAACATGATTTGTAAAGAACGCCTGCATATTGTAATGCAACAGGTAGTTCTTTCTTCACATTGATGAAAGGTGCATGCACATGTATTGAGTAATACAGTACCAAGAGTGATGTAGAATATCTGATTAATCGGTACACTCATTAACTCAGACCTTGATGAACACTAGAAGATGAAATTTGATCAGTTTGTTGTTCGACCATTTGCGACCCCGTGGCTCCTCTGTCATCTGCCATCCTCCGTAGTCCACCAAGATCTACGCCCACTGCTTCAACAATGCCATCTAGCCATCTCATCCTTTGCCACCCCCTTCTCCTTTGGCCTTCGGTCTTTCCCAGCATCAAGGCCTTCTCCAGTGAGTCCTCTCTTCTCATTTAGTGGCCAAAGTACTTGAGCTTCAGCTTCAATATTTGTTCTTCCAAGGAGCAATCAGGGTTGATTTCCTTCAGGATGGACTGATTTGATCTCCTTGCAGTCCTGGGGACTCTCAAGAGTCTTCTCCAGCACCACAGTTCAAAGGTGTCTATTCTTCTGCGCTCAGCCTTCCTTAGGGTCCAGCTCTCACAGCCATACATTACCACTGGGTATATCATCGCTTTATGTGGACTTTGTTGTCAGGGTGATGTTTCTACTTTTTATTATGCTGCCTAGGTTTGCCATAGCTTGCCTCCCAAGAATGATCTGAGAAACTGCACAGTTTATTGCAAGTTGTATGCAATAAACTGTGGGTTTAATCAGTTGTATTTGTGTTCCTCAAACAAAAGTGTTTTTTTTTTGGAGGCTTAGCTTGATTTTGAAGTAATAATTTCCTGGACATTGAAATAATTAAGTCAAATACAGAGGTTTGCCCCAAAATAGCTCTCTTATCAATATTTCAAATTAGGAGCAATGTAATTGGACAATGGAAAAATTAATTTCAAACATAGAAACAACTGTAAGATTAATGATAGCACGGAACTGGAAAGTAAACCATGATTTTTAACATGATCAATGGTACAAAGAAGTTTGGAATGATAAGGTAATGTGAGTTTAATTTTTAAAGGGTTAAATAAGAATATTTTTACTAATATATGAGGAGTTTTCATCGAGTTTCTGTTAATAAAAGGGAATGACTGTTCACTTTCAGAAAATCAATGCAATTTTGGAAGGAGAATAGTACTCTATTGGAAAAAAAACTTGTTATATCTCCAATGGTCCCACTTTGGGGGTTGCATATTTTGTATTATTGTGTTGGTTTTGTGTTGTTTTTTTTTTGTTTAAATGTGTTTTAATTTTTTATGGTTGTAATTTTTTCATAATAATAAGTTGCTAGATACATTCTCAGTTGCTCTTACAAAGCAAATTGGACTCTTTTTGATACTTGAGTATGTTTTAATGTGTAGCATTTCCCCCTATTTTCCAGGAAGGTGCAATGGATTTACTGAAGGAATTGAAAAATATGCCAATAACGCTGGATTTGCTGCAGGTAAATCAAAGCCCCTTGCTTCTACTTCTGCATCTGTTTAACTAATGCAGTGTGCAGGTGTTTCTTATTCTGTGCAGATATGTAATAGAATTGTAACATGTGGCTGAATACTGTGCTTCAAAACCTAATTACTAAACGCTCCTTATATAGCCCTTGTTCAGTTTCTGGGCCCTATTTAATTACTTGTTAGTCATTATTTCTAAAAGTAAATCTTCGAAGATTACTTGTAACTTATTTTGAGAGGAGTACCTTAGTGTTATGTTACATTTAAAATGTGCTATTAAATATTACTTTTTAGTTATTTTTTAAAAAGAGGAAGTATGTTGATATACAAAAATGGTCTGAATTGCGTCAAAACGATACTTTCACTTCTCCTTTTTAGGAGTAATTGCAAACATTATGGCTTGAATCCTATTGGCAGTTTATGTAGGAGCAAGTGGAATTACGTAAGATGTGATCTAGACGTGAAATTGTGTAAGTTATGGCAGCACATGGCCAGGAGCGCAACCAGCATCTGGTTGATGAGTGCAGTTCACCTTATGCAGTTTCACTTATTCATGCATAAATTGCAACTAGGATTCTAGAGTATGTGTTGCACCACAAAACTAATGACTAATCGCTTCATATTTTGAAAAAGAGTAATATTCTTGCTTCTTGTAGCCTCTAAAAGAAGCACATTGTAGGTTATGTCATTGCATGTAATGCATTATTGCCGTGTCTTGAGAACAGGAGTTTAAGTCAGATTGTTGTGGAAAGATGTGGAATCTGGCTCATTTACTGGTCTGTCAATTACTGCCAGAAACATACACCGGTGAGGACTTAAGTTTGGCCAATGGCAAAGCCAAGAAGGTGGCTTCATTTTGGTAGCCCAGGGCTTGATCGAGACACAAAAGAAGAAATATTCTTACCATCTCCCTGTTAAACAAACCTTTGTAACAAACCAGGACCATTAAAAGAAGGGTATTTGATATAATCTGGCATACTTCTTCCCTATGTGGCCATCCTGAGAGCCATTACAAAGTCTACCAGGAAGACCTGATGACGAGCAATGTGCTCTAGCAGCAGCTGCCTTTGAGAATCCTGCTTCCAGATATTTATGCTCTGTCTGTTGGGGATAGAAAGTGTAGACAGACTTCTCTTTTTCTTTCTATGTCTCTCTTAGTAGCCATCACGATATCCTGTGGTTGCGAATTCCTTAACTGAGTTATAAGTTCCATCAGGAAGTGTTTATTTGCTTTGTCTTGACCCTGCCACTAATCAGTTTAATTGCATGTTTCCTTAGCTCTAGTGTTTTGTAGAGTTAAACACCATAGAGCCTTCTGTCTCCAGTTGAGTAAGTCTTTGATGTCCCAGAGCAAAGAAGAACAAAAACAATGTCCTACACGGAATGGGAAAGAATTTTTGCGGTTGAATGAGAAAAGGGTTATAAAGAACTGTGAAATCCCCGAATGAAGCAAGCACCAAATGTCACATAGCCTGAAATTTGGCCTTCATCTTTAGTTGTTGCTTCCTTTTTTGGGGACGTTTTTCTCTTAACTGATCCTATTTTGATGAATTGGTCACTTCTTGCTTGTTGGCTTGCAGTCTACTCGGATTGGGATGTCTGTGAATGCGCTTCGGAAGCAAACCACAGATGAAGAAGTGATTGCACTGGCCAAATCACTTATTAAGGCCTGGAAAAAACTTCTAGGTAAGGAGAAAAGTGTGTTTGGATAGTTTCACCGGAACTTAAGATGGGTGCTGATGAATTCGATGAAGGATCCATCTAGTTGCCCATGCAGAGGTCACAGGCAAGGCAAAAAAGCAGAATCCTTTATTCCTAGGAGACATGTCTCCCTTATTTTAACTGGTGGGTAGTGCTGATCTTTAAGGCCTCATCGACCCCTGGAATCAGGGTCATGAGAGAAATGATACAAGTTGGAATAATGCATTTTGTCATCATTGAATAATGTCACACTGTCCTAGGAACGCTTATCTATATAAATAAAATGGAAGTGTGCGTCCGTGTGTCCCGAATGCGTTTCCACGCCCCTCGACTGAGCCCCTTGAAAGTTGGTGAATGCCTACCTTTGGCATCACAGATTGCATAGCCGGAGTCTGGGGGCAGCAGAGGGGCCCTGCGCCCCACAAACCCATGAAAACTGAGAAAACTAAAAACCGCAGCAACCACTGCGCCACGCTTCAGCCAATCGGCGAGGCCGGCACGGGTGTGGGCATGTGTGAACAATGGCCGTATGCAGAAGGTGGTGTAAGTGGTTACCGGCTATGCGTGCACCCGGCAGCCCCACCCCTCAAAAAAACTAAAGGGCCTCGCAGGCGGAGCAAAGGGCACAGACGAGCCATAGGTGGGCACAAAACTGGGGCGACGTGGTCAGCAGCCGCTGTATGTGTGTGTGTGTGTGTGTGTGTGTTCAGAGGGGGAAGGAACAATCGCTGGATGGGCGAAGTATATGTGTGCGTGAGTAAGTGTCTGTGCAGGGGAGACAGGGAAAGAAACGGTGGCCAAACGTAAGGTGTGGGCAGGTAAAGCCAAGAAGAGCAGGGAGGGAGGAAAAGAGGAACACGAAGTGTGGGTGTGTAGGTGTGTAGGTGTGCGCGCTCGTGTGTGTGTGCATGCCCGGAGAGGGAGGGGAAGGGGCGGTGTGCAAGCCCTGGCCCGCAAAGGAACACACACAGACACCCTGGGCAAGGCTGGGCACCAAGCTAGACTTGTCACTAAAGCTTGTACTTTGAGCTTCTCATATTGTTCGTTTCAGAACAATCAAGCTGCCAGACCTTTTAGGCACCTGCTGGGTAGAGAGAGAATCTCCGTCTTTATGACAATTCATTTTTTATTTTGCCATTTCTTCTCTTTCCCCATTGCTCTTGTACTCCTTTCAGATGCCTCAGAGGATAAAGGTGATGAGAGGAAGAAGAATTCTGTGCCTACTTCTTCCTCAAAGGAGAGTGGCAACTCAAGAGACCAAAGGTAACGTTCCCCTTTAGCTGGAGATGGCGTTGTAGTATTTGACCCTCTCCTGTCTCACCCTCATCTTGGTGCCATGATTGATTTCAGGTATTAAAAATGGAATGTGACAATTTTCCTTTACATTGAGAAATGAAAGCTGCCTAGAGGAGAGTGCCACAAGGGAATTAATCCGTGTGGTGACTTTTTAAAAAAAGGCTACAGTCGTAAATGGAAAAAAGACTATAAAACACACCAGTGTTTGTGAGTTTATTTTGATTATCTAGGTTTATGATTCTTTTCATCTTCAATTCTTAATTCAATCTCATGCTGTTCTTTTATTAATAAAAACATTATTTCTGATTTTGTTGATTCATTTGTGGTTCTTTTTCCCCTTATTAACCCATTCCTCTTCCTACCCAACATGCACCATGTAGGCACATACTCATACACGTAGTTTCTTCCTTAGTAATTAAGGAAGGGGAGGTTGAAGCATAGTAATGGGCACATTTCTTCTTCATAAATAGAAACAACATCCATGCAGCAGTCCTGTTTGGGCATGCCCAAACTACAGCCCACAAAGCCATTCCATCAGACCTGTGGCGCCCTTGTCATTCCCAGAAGTTGGTGCAGAAACTTCTGTGCATGTGTGGACTCACTTCCTGGTTTGGCACGGATGTGCTCATGCATGTGCAGAAGCATCTGTATTCACTTCCTGGTTTGGCATGGATGTGCTTGCGCATGCGCAGAAGTGTCCACGCCAAACCTGGAAGTGAATATGGATGCTTTTGCGCATGCACAGAAGTGTCCGCTTCCGGGAGCATGGTCAGGCCCCAGGCCTGAAAAGTGAGGGCAACCCAGGCTGTGCTGAGAGCAGTCCTGTTTCAAATTGCATACGTTCTGCAGCATGTAGTTGACTTGCATAGTGGAAGATCCAAGAAGTCTATCCTTCGTCAGACTTTTACAAATGTTCATGAGTCCCCAGCCAAAATGCTTTCATTTCTAGGTGAATGTTCATACTGCTTTAAGTGTCTCTGATATTAAAAATAACTTTGCTAGATCAGATCAAACAAAACAACATTCTGTTTACACAGCAACTGGCAATTTAATTGTGGAAAACTCATCAGCAGAACATGAGTGCAACTCCAACCCCTGTATTGCATTCCTCAGACACTGCTAGAGATGACATATAGCAATCCTGATTAGTAGTCGGTGGGCCAAATTCCTGTTACCTAGTGTAGTAACTCCACTAGAGTAGACCCATTGAATCAATGGAGATTTGGTGAGTAAATTCCTCTGTAAATTCCATTGTTTCATAAGGGTCTACTGTAACTATGACTTACTATGTTAAAGTCAGTTACAAGTAGAGTAGTCCTTTTTGAATCAATGGAATATACAGAAGAGCTGACTCAACAAATCAGCACTGATACAATGGGATTACACTAGTTGTGAGCTACTACACTAACAAGTTTTCGGCCATTTCCTTTAAAAATAATATAGGAGACCCATTTAAATCAATGAAACTTAGGAAGCAGTTGTTTTACTACCTGTGGATTCAGTGGCCTATTGTCTGGAGCTTTAGGGCATACCACGTGATTTTATGTTTTCTCTTAAACTCAGTTCCTTTCCTAGGTGCCTACCATAAACTTACCTGATTTTGGCCTTTTATTTGATGGTTTTTTTTAGCTTTAAGACTTTTTGTCTACAATTACAACAGACAGAATCTTGATTCTGTTTAATGGCAGCAATAACAACTTAGCTGAGATTTACTCCTTTGTTCCATTTCTCAGCCTGCAAAATGGGAAGTAGGAATTTGTCAGAGACTGAAATCCTGTTGATGTAACTATGCCTGTCAAAGGCTGATAACATCGTGTGTGTGTGTGTGATTTTCAGATATTAAACACTTCCTACTTTTCCCCTGCAGCTATAATGGCTCTTGTGCAGTGGTGGGCTCCTAACAAATTTACTACCACACTGTGGGCGTAGTATGGTGGGCATGGCCAGGGGGAAAGCCCTGCGTTGCACCCAAATTAGGACTACTTTATTTCAAAACTTGAATGGGTGGGGCTAGCCAGAATTTCTGCTACCGGTCCTGGCGAACTGGTGCGAACCTGCTGATGCCCACCACTGCTCTTGTGTAATCCCTTTCATCATGTGGGAGCCATGGGATGGAGGAGAAAATGTTACTGAAATTATTAAGTGGTGATAACGTCATCACAACAGGGTGATTTTTGAAAATGAAAGACTCCCTCCTTTCCTGCAGCTTCCACATGGTACTTATTTACTTGGTTTATCCGTACTTCACATGTCTAGCTTGATGTGGTGGATCGAAGCATTGTCTCCCACTGTTTCCGATCCCTGACATTTTAGCAGCCTCTCGCCATTGGGAGGTCCTACCACTACCATAGGAGGATCCGGTGGCACACAGGGAGACTGAGGCCCATGTTTTCAATGCTCCTTTAGCTGGCACGGCTCATGTTGAAGTTGGCCATATTAGAGCAATGCACTGCCCAGGTGCTTTTCCCGAGTACCCAACCCTACTTAGCTAATATGCGGTTCTAGAATGGAGAAGCATTCCAGACTGCTAGGCAACACCTTTATGGCATGCTTGAACTTGCCAGGGGAATATGCCTCCGCCACCATAGCTGTTGGATGGCCAGGGTCACTGCTGCGTTGAGCCGTGAGGTAGTATTTGCAGCAGAGCTTCTACATGATGAGAGGGATTATATAGAATGTTTGTGACACAAGTAGGAACTTTTTAATTAATGAAAATCGGTCCCTGCTCATGATATCATCAGCCTTTTGCATGTATAGTTATGTCAAGAAGAAATTAGCTGGTATACTAAGTTAAAGTTGACCCTGCTTGATACAGGTAAATGGTAATCATAGGAAACGGCTTGGCTTTGGCCAACTTTTTAATTATAGCCTTTCTTGTTATTTGTGTTCATTAGGTAGGAAGTGGATTTAGCTATATAGGATATTAGCTTCACCCAGTTTGATTGAGACATGATACTACTTCCCTAGTGATCTAGCAGCATCCCTCTTTTTGCATACCAGTTGGGCCTTGGGCTTTACTCACATAACATACAGTTTGAACTATGGTAAATTAAGGCAAACCATGATCTTTCTTAAGCTGAACTACAGCTGTTTGGTTGAGACAGTTTTCATTCCCATAAGTGAACTCTGAAAGGAAATGAATAATGTTGCTTCCCTGTATTTTGACGTCTCATGCATTCAGGTCAATTCACGAAAGGAGAAATCCCCTGCTTCAACTAGCTGTGAGAACGACAAAGCTTGAAGCTCCAATTGAGCTTTGTGGCAGGGTCAACCGTTGGCCAGCCTTCTCCACAACAACTGTTGAGTATCTTTCTAAGTAAGGTGCATTGGGGTATTTTAGTTACTGCATCGCAGACAAAGAGATTCCACATTCTGGATAGAGCTGATTGTGGGATTTTACTAAAGCATATGTTTAAGTATCGGTATAGCTCACTATTAGGGTGAGCTCAGCCTTTACTTTGTGGGTTTTGGATTTCAGTCACCTTTAGTGTCAGAAAAACATATTTTCACACTTGGTGATAGAATACAGGTACTGGGACTGCTGTAACCATAGCTTATGTGGTGAAAGAGAAAAACTGCTTTCCGAGCCTGAAGTTGTGGTTCAGCATCCCCTCCTCCCCCCAAAATCTCTGGGTTTAACTTTGCTATCAATACAAGGGCTGTGGTAGTTGGTAAGAGAGGTAGAAGTAGTACATCAGAAAGCAAGTAGTATGTTAAGTTCAGATACCATATACTGTAGCTCCCAAGAAGACTTATGGTCCTTTGCAACTGTAGTTTCAGAAAAGACAAGAATCCAGGAGCCTTGTAATCTGATACCATAGATCTGTGATGGTGAACCTTAGCACTCCAGATGTTCTTGGACTTCAATTCCCAGAAGCCCAAGCTCCCGTGAATCCACACGAATGGGTTTGCTGTGATTCATCCAGCCCACGCTACACCGCCCTTGTCGCTCCTGGAAGCGGAAGTAAAACGCGCCCGTATAGAGGAAGGGTTAACCCAGAAGAGCATGCTTTACTTCTGCTTCCAGGAGCGACGAGGGCGGCGCGGCATGGGCCGCATGAATCGCAGAACATCTGGAGTTCTAAGGTTCGCCATCACGGCCATAAATTTTTCTTGTGTTACATCATTAGTCTGCTTGGATGAGAATTAGAAGCTTCTTTGCTGAAATTTTTGAAGTCAGTTCAGAGCCCTCTTTTTCTCACACAAACATCCTGATGCTACTGAGTTGAAGATGTTACAATCCTGTACCTTCCCCAAAGTACTGTATTGCATACTAGGGGTCAGAAAGTATGCACTGCCCTCTGTTTACAAAACATCTGTCCATGGAGGTGATGTTGCAGACTGGTTCTTAAGGAATATTTTATGCAGGTGGGTATCTCTTTACAGCAAAGCTATTTTTCCAGTAATATCCTTGGAATTAATTTAGTGTGTGTATCTCTTCTTAGCCCTACCCGCAGAACTATAGTTCCTAGGGTTATCACTAGAAATAAAGCATTACTTTTAAAAGTTACTGTAAATGTACTCATACAGTTGGTTAGAAGAGACTTTTGAGGCTCTCATTTTTAATAAAGCTCTGTATGTCTCCTGATAGCTGGCTGGACAGCTCAGTGAGTTGAAATGCCTTCGGTCGGGAGTTTGATTCCTCACTGTGTCTCCTTGGAGAAGAGCCACCCTGTGTACTCTAAGTCAAGGTTCCTCAAACTTGGTTCCCAAAATGTTCTTGGACTTCAATTACCAGAAGCCCATGTCAGCACACCTGCTGGTCAGGGCTTCTGAGAATTGAAGTCCAAGAACATCTGAAGAGCCATGTTTGAGGAACTATGTTCTAGGGCATGCTGCCGAGTCCCAAAGTGGCACCAGAAGAAGGGACTAAGTGAGGAGTTCTCAATTTTTTTAAAGCCGAGGGCCCGGTCATACTCCCTCAGACAGCTTCGGTTGGACGGCCATTTTGCCCTTCCTCCACCACATGGCATTTCCGGGTGTGGTGGAGGCGGTGGGGGGCCACATGAAATGGCACTGCAGGCTGCATTCGGCCCGTGGGCTGCAGATTGAGAATCCCTGGACTAAGTGATCAGTTCTGAGCACTACATACCTCTGAAACCCTGGCAAGGATTTCCACAAGTTGGCATTGACTTGATGCCACTTACTTTACATGTCCCTTGATAGGATCATCCATATTCTCTTGAACTGCAGCAACTGCTTAAACACTGTGCTATAAAAAGCTTTTCTGAATTGGTTAGCCAAAATATGTGATTCCTGCAACTATATAGATCTATGAGCTGTTGTGCTGAGACAAAGGGGGAAGGGTCCCAGCAGAGCATTTGAACCTCTTGTGCTCTATAAGTGTCAACTAACTATATGTAAAGGTAAAGGTCCCCATTGCTCGAAAGCCGGCCGTGTCTGACTCTAGGGTGTGGTACTCATCTCTGCTTAGACCCAGAGAACCTGCACTGTCTGCATCTCCAAACATTTCTATGGCCATGCGGCAGACATGACTAAATGCCAGAGTGCACGGAACACTGTTACCTTTCCTGCTGAAGCAGTACCTATTTTTCTACAGTACTTGCAATTTCTTGCTTTCCAACTGCTACGTCGGCAAGAGCTGGGGCAGATGACAGGACCTCACTCTGTCATGCAGCACTCGGGACCTGCACACCTTCCAGTCGTCAAGCATCTCAACCACTAAGCCACCACATCCCATTAAACACCTACAGGTGAAACTCGGAAAATTAGAATATTATGCAAATGTTCATTTAGTTCAGCAATGCAACTTAAAAGGTGAAACAAATATATGAGATAGACTCATTACATGCAAAGTGAGATATGTCAAGCCTTACTTATAATATTGATGCTTATGTCTTACAACTTATGAAAACCCCAACCCCCCAATCTCATGTACCCCATAATCATCACATAATCTCATGTACGCTGTATGCCATGATCATCACAATTATAATGGATTAAGGCATGACATCTCTCGCTTTGCATGTAGTGAGTCTATCTCATATATTTGATTCACCTTTTAAATGAAATGAATGAACATTTGTACGATATTCTAATTTCCTGAGTTTCACCTGTATGTACAAAGTGCAAAATAGCTGGAATCTGGCTAAAATCAACAAACCTTGTTTGGTTGTTTTTTTTAAAAAAAAATCCTGGGCCATTAGAAACTTGTTACAAGATTTGGTTGAGATATCTCTTAACCAGGATTGGGGAATGTTTGTCCTAGATTCTGCTTGCCACCAGCCCCCTCCAGCGGGACCAGTGGTGAGAAATGTTGTCATTCAACAATATATAGAGGGCCACATCTTCCCAATGGCAGAGTTTAGATCAGTGGTTCCCAACCTTTTTTTGGTTCCCACCTAAGCATCTCTAAGATCCTAAGCATCTCTAAGATCCTGATGTCCCCCACCCCTGTGACATATAATTCTTATTACTTAAAAAGCAAAGTAATCACGTGGAGGAAGCCTAATCATCAGGAATTCAGATAGCTCAGGGAATTCGCAATTTATCAACAATTTGAGTGGGATAGCACCCAAATGGGTGGTATAAATAAATAAATAATTTTTTCAAATAAAAATATTGACACCTATGAAAGTAATCATTGTGCTTTGGATTTCCCCCACAGATTTCTCGCTACATTCATATGCAGAACAAAAAGACATTTATATGGGATCAGTTTGATCCAGTTGTCCCTGAGGAAGTGGACAGGCTCCTTGCAGCTGATTCGCGCCACTAGATGCCCTTTAGATCCCTGTCCCTGCCTGGTTGGTAAAAGCCTCCAAGGTGGTGACAAGTGGCTGGGTCAGGGCAATAATTAATTCATCATTATGGGAGGGGGTGTTTCCTGCATCTTTAAAACATGCTTTGGTGCCCCCCCTCCTAAAGAAACCTTCACTTGACCCAGCAGTTCTAACTAATTGCAGACCAGTATCCAAAATTGCCTTTTTAGGGAAGGTACTAGAGAAGGCAGTGGCACAGCAGTTGCAGGGGGTCCTGGATGAAGCGGATTATCTGGACCCTTTCCAGTCAGGATTCAGGCCCGGATATGGTACAGAGATGGCATTGGTCGTGCTGATGGATGACCTCTGGTGGTAGTGGGACAGAGGTCACCTGTCCGTCCTTGATCTTCTTGACCTCTCAGTGGCCTTCGATACCGTCGACCACGGTATTCTTCTGGAACGGCTCAAGGGATTGGGGGTCCAGGGTGCTATGTGGTCCTGGTTCTCCTCATTTCTGAAGAGCCGGACCCAGTTGGTGTGGCTGGAGAGCGAGAGGTCCAGCCCTAGGCCCCTCCAATATGGGGTGCCACAGGGCTCGGTGCTCTCTCCTCTCCAACATCTACATGAAGCCGTTGGGTGAGATCATCCGTTCTCACAGGGTGAGGTATCATCAGTATGCTGATGATACCCAGCTATGCATCTCAGCCTGTGGTGATCCAAGTGATGCTGTCAAAGTCCTATCCAGGTGTCTGGAGGCTGTTCGGGTCTGGATGGGGGACAACGGGCTACAACTGAATCCCGGCAAGACTGAGTGGCTATGGATTAGGGGCCCTGTGTTATCCCAGGAGCTACCATCTTTGGTTCTGGATGGGGCTATTTTGCCCCAGACAGACCCGGTGCGCAACTTGGGGGTCCACCTGGACTCACGACTTCTGCTCGAAGAGCAGGTGGCAGTCGTGGCCAGGAGGGCTTTTGCACAACTTCGTGTGATTCACCAGTTGCGCCTGCTCCTGGACTAGGGCTCCTTGCTCATGGTCACACATACTCTGGTCACCTCTAGACTAGATTACTGTAATGCGCTCTACATGGGGCTGCCCTTGACGACCATTCGGAGGCTGCAGCTGGTCCAGAACGCGGCTGCCCGGGTGGTGATGGGGTCCGGGTGTTATGCTCGCGCCTTGCCACTGCTTCAGGAGCTGCACTGCTTACCAGTATGCCTCCGGGTGCAATTCAAGGTGCTGGTAATTACCTTTAAAGCCCTATGTGGTAGTGGGCCAGGAGACCGCGTCTCCCCGAGAACATCTGTCCATCTAACTAGAGCGGACTGGAGGGGCTCTCTAATTGTTCCATCGGCTAGAGAGCCTCGTCTTTCTAGCACAAGAAGGAGGGCCTTTTCCGTGTCCGCACTGGCCCTATGGAACCTCCTGCTAACAGAGTTACGTCTCCAGACAGAATTGCTGCCCTTTAGGAAAGAACTGAAAACCTGGCTGGCAGGGCAGGTGTGGGGCACCGATGGAGGGGTGACCCCCGCCTGATGGCTTGTTTATATAATTGAGATTCTCTCTTTTTATGGACATGGGTGGGGTGGGTAAATTATTTGGAAGTTTTAATGGGGTTTATGTGTTTTAGTCAATTTTTAATGTTATTTATTGCTGTGAGCGACCCAGAGTCGTCGTCGAGTTGGGCAGCAATAGAAGTAGGATAAATAAATAAATAAATATTTTGCATAGCTTGTAATGTTAAAAGAACACTGAGAGGCATTGTGTGTGTGTGTGTGGGGTGGGGGGGGGGTGTTGAGAAAGCTGCCTCACTTTTCTGTGTTCATGCACTCTCTAGATAACTCCATGCCAGTGGTTCCCAATGTGGGGCCCAGGCTCTACAGAGGAACTTCAATTCCCAGAAGCCTAAGTCAGTATTTTGGCTGATCAGTGTTTTGGGGAATTGACTTGGGCTTCTGGGAATTGAAGTCCAAGAATCAAAGTTTGGGAAACACTGCTCTATGCTCTCACCACTCCTATATTAGCAGGCTTTCCCCCTCTCCATTGTCACCGGCTGACCACCGTGTACAAACTGATTTAAATTTTAATAATGTGTTTGTCACTATATATACTGTATATGAGGCACCCTAGAACCATAAGAAACACACACACACACAAAATCACTGTTAATAACTCATTCTCAAATTTCCCCCCTTAAAAAAAATCACATTGCCTGTAAGGCATCATGTGTAGTTGTGGGTCTAGATGGGTGCATGCATGCGTGTGTGTAGTCCAGTAGAAAAAGCGATGTTTGCTACCCTACCTAAGAACCCTTGAAAGGAACTTCTTTCACTGAACTTGTGCAGACCTCTGTTATTGAACTGTGTTCTGAAACTAATTATATATGGTCAACTTAACATTCCTTGCAGTGATAGATCTGGTATAATTTACTAGGTGTGGTCTCTTTTCATCTTACAGTACATTTGTTCTCTAGGAGAAATCATTTGGTGGTGGCTGAGATAAACTGTTTGGAAGTATCAAAGAAAAAGAAGGCAAAAACTTTGTGGATGGCAAACCTTGGCACTCCAGATGTTCTTGGACTTCAATTCCCAGAAGCCCTCGTGAATCCACACGCATGGGTTTACTGCAATTCATCCGACCCACGCCGCCCTCGTCGCTCCTGGAAGCGGAAGTAAAACGCGCCCGTCCGGGCGCGTTTTACTTCCGCTTCCAGGAGCGACGAGGGCGGCGTGGGTCGGATGAATTGCAGTAAACCCATGCGTGTGGATTCACGAGGGCTTCTGGGAATTGAAGTCCAAGAACATCTGGAGTACCAAGGTTCACCATCACGGACATAGTCCCTTGAGCAGGTGGGGGATACGCATAATGGACAAAGTAACAGTGTCTGGTTAGTAAAGAAATAGGTCTATCAAGCTGTGAATAATGTCAGTTATGAGTCTACACAAGATAATAGCAGAGTTGACAGAAATGGCAAACTGTGAATCAGTGTAGCAGTTCATACTTGGTAATGACTTAAGAATCCTTGATTGATATATTTAGTCCCCAGCATTTTTTTATACCAGGGGTTCCCAATCTTTTCAAACCAGGAGCTGGGTCACACTCTCTCAGTCAACTTTGAGGGCGGGACAGCCATTTTGCGCTGCCTGCATGATGGGGGAAGGCCATTTTGCCCCAACAGCTTCAAAGAGGTAGTCATTTTGTTTCATGAATGGCCTTGGAGGGGTGTGGGGGCCACATGAAATGGTGCCATGGGCCGGATCAGGCCCATAGGCCTTAGGTTGGGAACCCCAGGTTTCTACCGTGTATCAGGTACGTTTCTTTTAACTCTTGTTTTGCAATGATTTTTCCCTCAAAATGTATCAGAGAGTAAACAAAACAACAAAAAACATTGTGGCACCTTAAAGACTAACTCCTGTATTTAAATGCGAGCTTTTGTGGATCACGTCCACTTTGTCAGACATAAGAGTGAGACCTTATAGCGGTGGTGACGAACCTATGACACGCGTGCCATAAGGGGCACTCAGAGCCCTTTCTGTGGGCATGCGTGCTGTCCCCCCAGTACAGAGTTCACCCTGCCCCTCTGCCCAGCAGCCCAATGGAAGTGCTTCCTCCCTCCCCACAGCACAGAGTTTGCTCCGCCCCTTTGCCCAGCAGCCCAATGGGAGCGCTTCCTCCCTTCCCAGCATAGAGTTTGCCCCACCCCTCTGTTTGGGGCCTTGGGCACTCAGTCTCTAAAAGTTTTGCCATTACTTATAGCATCAATTTACACATCAGATGCACAGCCACACAATAGTTGGCCAGCCTAACAGAAAAATAACATTGTACTGTAGCTTTTTACAACTGGCAATAATGAAAAATCCCTGGTTGTTATTCAAACTTGCTGTGAAGCCTGGCCCTACTGAGTTGCAAATGGTAGCAAAACAAACTTCTCTTACAAGCTAATGCTTCACATCCAAAGTATATAGATTCATACTTATTGGCTAGTGTGTAATGCCACATTGTTTGTTTTAGATCCATCCTTCGGATGTGATGCTTCAGCTTGCAAGAGAAGTTTGTCCTGCAATAATTTGCAACTCAAGTTATATGAACTGGTTTCTGAAAATTCAAAATTTTTCCCCCAGAGTTTAACCAGTTTTTCATATGTATTTCTTGTTCTCATTATATACCACCTTGGCTTTCATTGCATAGTGCACGCTGAAAAATTCTAATCAGCTTGATTTCTCTTTTAGCTCCAACAAAAGGCAGGATCCTCCGAAAACCCCCACGACTCCAAAAATCACCACCTTTCCACCGGTGCCTGTCACATGTGACACCGTGCGGACCAAGTGCCGAGAAATGTTGACTGCTGCTCTACGGACAGATGGTAAGGAAGAGGAAGATGTGTCGGTTATCCCATAAGTATTTTGAGTCTTGGCCTTAAGAAAGTTCCTGTCTTCTTCTATGTCCCCGATCAAACCCTGGACTGCCAAAATCAAGCTACTTTCTTCGCTTTGTTGTTGCCCAAACCCAAGTCCTCATCGGTGCATGTCTCTGGCAGACCAGTAAATGAGCCGGACTCTGTGTCTCTCCACAATCGCACCATGTGTTGCCCGCCAGCAGTCCCCACTTGAACATGTTGGTCTTGCATTTAGGACGCCAACTCTCAGCCTGTTCAGGGTCCTCGAAGCGATGGAGGGGAGGTTGAGATTTTCAGCTATATCCTCCTTTAATGATGTTCCTTGTCCAGTGAGCTTCCTCCATCTTCCAATTTGGTTTTGATGTTGTGTACCCTCAATAATGTTTGTTCTTGCCATAAAGCTCTTCCTGGATCTGAGCCGGTGGACTTGAAGCTCATCTTCATTCAGAGGATGTCAAGGGCCATTTTCTTCCTTAGTTCTCTCAGCATCTGCTGCTATTTCTCTCTTGATCTTAGGTGAAGCAATACCAACAAGAGGGTATATTTTCTCAACTGGTGTAGGTTTGAAGCATCTTGTCACTATATGCATGGCTTCATTAACAGCAATGTTAATGAATCCATATGTGGATGCACATCCATACAGGAGCCGCATACTCTGCTGCAGAGACTCTCAGGGCCAAAGCTGGTGTGTGCAGTGTGTGCAGTGTGTAGGGCTGAGTTCCCCATTAAGTTTATGAGTTTCCTGATGATATTGTTCCTTGTACTAACTTTGGCTTTGGTATTCAGGCAGTGCTGCTTAAAAGAGAGTGTCCGGTCAAGCATCACACTGAGGTATTTTGGTGCTGAACAGTGCTGTAATCGGTTCCCTTGCCATGCAACACTCAACTTAACCCTTGCCTCTTGATTTACTTGAGTCTGTGTTTTCCACCTTCAGAAAGCACAGACTCCACAAAGATTTTGAACACAACTGGGTGTACCCTGGGCTACAACCTTGTAGGCTAATCCTTCTAACACTGGATCAGACTAAAGGAACGGAGGTCCTGTATTAACTTGTGTTGATGCCTGTTGGTAAATTGTGAGCTTTCTCTGAGTATGACATATTCCTTCCATGCCTCCATTCTTCACATGTTTGCAGAAGGTTGTTGTGAATGTCATAATTTGAGAGTGATGGTTTAGTAGTACCTGTCAGAGTCTGAAGAGGGACCATAGAAGTCATCTTTGCTTGTAAGACCAGGATTCTAATTAAATAGGGCTCTTGGTTAGAAGGTGCAGGATAAGACTTTGGTGTAAGCTTGGCTTTAGATACACTTTGGATGCTTCTTTACTGAGATGTATTCATTTTGAGTTGTTGAGTTTTCTCCCTGAAGCTTCTGGGATGGCTCTGGAAATCTTGGAATGCAAAGAAGATCTTGAACTCCATGTGAGGAATGTGCCACACAGTTCTTACCCCTGTTCTTGAGTGTTAAGTATTTGTCCTATAGCAGTGATGGTGAACACAGTTCTTACCCCTGTTCTTGAGTGTAAAGTATTTGTCCTATAGCAGTGATGGCGAACCTTGGCACTCCAGGTGTTCTTGGACTTCAATTCCCAGAAGTCCAAGTCAGCACTCCTGCTGATCAGGGCTTCTGAGAACTGAAGTTCAAGAACATCTAGAGTGCCAAGGTTCACCATCACTGTCCTATAGGAACCCAGATAGATGAAGAACAAAGCACAAAGCTGGAAGGCAGATCATTGTCCAACAGTGAACATACACATTTCTTTTGTTCCACTGTCATCTCTAGTCAACAAGTTTGTAGGATAGCAAAGAAAACAAAGCCTTTAAAACCTACTTATGGAAGTCATATGGCTTTAGTCATCCTTGAGCTATGACTTCACCTTCAATGTTCTTGGGGGAAAAAACTTATCTATGTCTCAGACTTGGTGTTGCGTAACTTTTCTGCCACTCCTTCTCAGGATCCTACTGTCTGCTGAAGCTCATCTTGTCCATCACAAATTACCAGGCTACGGTGTTTTTTATTCATGGAATTGATAGCCATAAGATATAACCATGGCCATCAGCTGAAATGGCTTTGAAAATGAGATAAGATCAAGTGTAGTGTAATTCTATGATTCTGTGGATTCTATGGATTCAGTAAGTTTATGGAGGACCAGTCAGTGACTACATATGATGACCACACACAGACACCGTCATGTGGTAGCATGATTTAAGAACATAAGAACAGCCTTGCTGGAACAGGCCACAGCCCATCCAGTCCAGCATTCTGTCTCACACAGTGGCTCACCATTTCCTTCAGGGTATTCCCAAGCAGATGCCTTCACCTGCTTAGGATTCCCTGGAAATGATATTGAGAGATATCCTGCCTATCTCTCCAACCCGGAGGTTGTCCTTAAGTATCCATAATTATAGCCATTGATACTCTTGTCCTCCATGAACTTGTCTAATCCTTTCTTAAAGCTGTCAAGATGGACAGCTGTCACCACTTCTTCTGGCAGGAGGTTCCATAGACCAGTAATCCTCTGGGTGAAAAAGTACTTTCTCTTATTTGTTTGAGAACTAGTACCCAAAAGTTTCATGGAGTGTCCCCTAGTTTGAGTGTTATGCGATAGGGAAAACAGTTTTTCCTTATCTACTTTGTCCACACCGTGCATGATTTTATAAACTTCAATCAGGTCACCTCTTAGATGTCGTCGTTCAAGAGTGAAGAGGCCCAACCGTTGCAGCCTCAGATGGTAAGGAAGGTGTTCCAGTCCCCTAATCATTCTGGTTGCCCTCCTCTGCACTTTTTCCAGCTCCATAATATCCTTCTGGAGGTATGGCGACCAGAACTGTACACAGTATTCCAGGTGGGGCCTCACCATAGATTTATAAAGAGGCAAAATGACACTTGCTGACTTATTTTCTATACCCTTCCTAATGATCCCTAGCATTGAGTTTGCTTTTTTCACTGCTGAGGCACACTGGGTTGACACCTTCATTGAGTTGTCCACCAGGACACCAAGGTCCCTTTCCTGGTTTGTCGCAGAGAGTTCAGACCCCATCAGTTTATAAATGTAATTGGGGTTCTTTGCCCCAACATGCATCACTCTGCACTTACTAATGTTGAAACTCATTTGCCACTGTTTTGCCCACTCCCCCAGTGTTGAGAGATCCCTCTGGAGCTCCTCACAATCTCTCACAGTTTTCACTACCCTGTATAATTTAGTGTCGTCAGCAAATTTAGCTACCTTGCTTTTTACTCCTACCTCTAGATCATTTATGAAGAGGTTGAAAAGCAGGGGTCCCAGTACTGAACCTTGGGGGACCCCACTCTTTACTTCCCTCTACTTGGAGAAGTGTCCATTTAGTGCTACCCTCTGTTTCCTGTCCCTTAGCCAGTTGCTGATCCAGGACAAGACCTGTCCCTTTATTCCATGACTGGTAAGTTTATTCAAGAGCCTTTGGTGTGGGACCTTGTCAAAAGCCTTCTGAAAGTCCAGATAAACAATGTCAACTGGATCCCCCTTATCCACATGCTTGTTGACACTCTCAAAAAATTCCAACAGATTAATGAGGCATGATTTGCCCTTGCAAAAGCCATGTTGGCTCTCCTTTAGCAGCTCCTTCTCTTCTATGTGCCTATTAATTCTATCTTTTAGGATGGTTTCCATCACTTTACCTGGGACACATGTCAAACTGACAGGTCGGTAATTTCCTGGATCACCCCTGGATCCTTTTTTGAAAATTGGTGTTACATTCGCTACCTTCCAGTCATCAGGCACAAAGCCTGATTTGAGGGAAAGATTATATATTTTGGCTAGGAGATCAGCAATTTCATCTTTAAGTTCCCTGAGAACTTGTGGATGGATGCCATCTGGTCCTGGCGATTTGTTAGTGTTTAGTTTAGCAAGACATGCAAGGACCTCCTCCCTGGTTATTTCTATCTGGCTTAATTCTTCGGTTTCCCTCCCTACGAAGATAGGCTCTGTTTTGGGCATGTGGCCTCTGTCTTCTTCAGTGAATACTGAAGCAAAGAATTCATTGAGTCTCTCTGCAATCTCTGTTTCCTCTTTAATAACCCCTTGCCTTCCATTGTCATCTAATGGTCCAATGGCCTTCCTAGTTGGGTTCTTACTTCTAATGTACTTAAAGAAGTCTTTGTTATTTCTCTGAGTATTTTTAGCTATACGCTCCTCAAAGTCTTGCTTTGCTTTCCTGATTGTTGCCTTGCATTTGTTCTGCCAGAATTTATGTTTCTGCCTGCTGTCCTCATTCGGACAAGCCTTCCATCTTCTAAATGAGCTTTTCTTGCTCTTGATCACTTCCCGAACAGCTCCTGTAAGCCACATTGGAGCCCTCTTGGACCTGGCAGTGCCCTTTTTCCTTTTGGGTATGCATTCCAATTGAGCCTCTGTTATTGTTTTTGTAAACAGCCTCCATGCCTCTTGGAGTGTTTGGACTCTCTCAATTTTCCCTTTCAGCTTCTTTTTTTACTAGTTTCCTCAACTTTGGGAAATTTCCTTTTTGAAAATTTAAGGTCTCTGTGTTAGATTTTATCAGTGACTTGCGGTCTATGATCAAGTTAAACATAATTGAGTTGTGGTCACTGTTCCCTATTGGATCAGTCACATTAACATCTTGCACCAGATCCTGAGTATTACTCAGGATCAAGTCAAGGATTCTTGTACCTCTAGTTGGGTCTTCAACCATCTGTCCCAGGGAACAATCATTTAGCATATCTAGGAACTTTATCTCTTTATCATGTGCTGAACAACAGTTCACCCAGTCTATGTGAGGGTAATTGAAGTCCCCATTATAACCAGGCTTCCCTTCTTGGATGCCTCCTTTACAACATTCGCCAACTGCCAGTCTCCCTCAAGAGTTTGAGTCGGAGGCCTATAGTATAGGCAGATTTCTGCTTTGGCATTTGACTTTGGTTATTGTGTTATCAGTTGACTTTGAGGGCTCAATTATTAAATGGTGAGTGTAATTGTCATTGAAGAGTGGTTTGGCTAATGAAGAAAAGAAACCAGGGTAACTATGAAAATTCACAAGTTCAGAGGCAGCTACTAAGGCAATGGTGGCGAATCTATGGCATGCGTGCCAGAGGTGGCACTCAGAGCCCTCTCTGTGGGCACCCATGCAGTCACCCTAGCACAGAGTTTGCCCCACCCCTCTGCCCAGCAGCCCAATGGGAGCACTTCCTCTCTCCCCCCAGCCCAGAGTTCACCCCACCCCTCTGTCCAGCAGGCCAATGAGAGCATCTCCTTCTTCCCCTGTTGCTGTGTTGGTATGATAAATATGTGGGTTGTGGGTTGCAGTTTGTGCACTTGGTCTCTAAAACATTTGCCATCACTGTACTAAGGCATGATATCAGGAGAGGGTGATTGCTTCGGTCTTAGCTTCTGAGCTTCCTGATTGGCCACTTTGAGAAACCGGATGTTGGACCTGACCAACTTTCCTTTATAGTTCTGATCTATTAGGGCAGCTCTTGTGGTTAAAACAGAGATGGGCAAATGCATTGCCCTTGCTACCTAGTTTGGGCTGTACTTCAAGATTTCCCAGCCCCTACCACTGCTGATTTGTCGTAACGGGAGGGCCTCTTGCAAGCATCCTGAAGTTTACTCTCACACAAGCATACACACTCCAAACACACACAAGCCCTGAGACAGCCTTTTAGGCTGAAGGGAGGGGAGGGGTAGGGCTCTGCAGCAGGCCCCCCTGATGCATTCACACACAGTAACCCAAAGGAAACACACAGAGACATGGAGCTTCTTGCTGAAGCCAGCTGGGAGGGGACAACTGAGACAAAGGCAACCCAGATGGTTTTATTAGTCATAGAGTTCTATGCAGGAAGTGGGTGTGGTCTCAAAGGTGATTGGTTTGTTAGGTCATGTGACATTACATATTGGCTGGGCAGTCATGAGGAATGACATCTGTGCTCATGATCCAGCTTGGTGAATGATAGGAAATTAGGTGACCCTCTATTTTAGGGGAGATGACTCATAGGGCTGGTCTTCGGCCAAGAACACACACACCTCGCCTGTTAGTGTGGACCCTTAAGAAGGCAGCCAGGAATCCCTACATCCCACCCTTACATATATTAAAGAGAAAATGTGCCAGCAGGTATG
This sequence comes from Bradypodion ventrale, assembly GCA_035047345.1. NCBI lineage: Eukaryota > Metazoa > Chordata > Lepidosauria > Squamata > Chamaeleonidae > Bradypodion > Bradypodion ventrale. Next base: position 7,767,266 of record JAWDJE010000004.1, read on the forward strand.
GGCAAGCGCCTTGTGCAGAGTGACCTTACACCAGGGTAATCGAAACGGGGGCAACAAGCGGTAATCATGGCAGCATCCAAAAATACCTTGGATAGCAAAGCAATTGCATATAGATATATGGTCTGAACCATCCCAACCCGGGAGGTCAGTATCAAGCAAGGATTTCAAGTAGAAAAGATATCTGGTTAACTGGAGTCAGCTATATCATGTAAAGTGTGAAGCTATTCAATACAATTGTGCTATAGTCAAACAAATCAGAACAATACATATATGTGACTTTTTCACCATCGTGGTGATGCAACAACAGAAGATAACCAGTGGCACCCCATGGTCGGACTTTCACTGAGGGCCTTTATGACTGAGGAGTATGATGTATCGTCTTGACTCAGGCACAGGTTTAGGAATCAATATCCCATGTATGTCCACAAGGGAGGCGGCTATGAGCTCCGCCTCTGGCAGAAGAGAGATCATGCATGCATGTCTCATTCCAGAGTGTGGCCCTTTGCCAAGAGCTAGGGCTGGCTTGGTTGGTTGCATGGTGAGGGTCAGTGACCATATGACTGGCTGCCAAGGCAGCATTGCAGTTGGCTAGAATGTAATTCCATGTACCTTCCCCTGGGTCAAAAGCAAAAACAATCAGATTATACTGAATATAAGCCCAATGGCATGAAGATGATGAGGGTGGAATAATTCCATCTCAGGTCTGTTCATGGTGATGACCTCTGTGAAAGCTAAAATAATTAATTATGAAAACATAACCTACATATTTATGATAAAATAGCATTATATGAAACTTCCCAATGGGAAAAATGGTGCTGTATAACATAAAAGGCAATATGAATAGTATACACAGAAAATGGCATCATATGCATGGCAGGTTTCCAATGGGAAAATGGTGTGTACAAATGAAATAATATAGAAAGCAAAAATTGATTACAATGAATATGAGTAATACACAAAGTAAATATAACACTTGGTGCAAAGTGAGTCTTCAATGAAAGAATTGTACCATACGATAGGGAAGCAAAAACAATTGTAAGCAACATGAGTATAACCTGGCAAAATTCATGGGAATAACTTTGGCAAACTTATTATGTTGTAACAAACTTTTGTAGAGCTGGACTTGTAGAGATAAGGACCAAGACATCTGGGTTATGGCAATGTCCTTGTCTTGCTGGAAGCAACAGTGGCTGGTATGGAATGTCCATAGGCATTGGTACAGTTCATAGGTTAGCCCCCGCACCAAAGTCCTGGGCAAGTGGGGCTGGTATGACAATGTCCAAGTGTGTCCAGGCTATAAGTTGGCCACTGGCCAAGGTACTAAAATGTCCCCATGGCTGGTGAAATTGCAAGTGGAAGAGTGCATAAAACACAGGTGAATAGGTTGGGCAATATGTGAAAAAGGACCACGTTGCTACACTGCATCCAGTGGGCTTGCTGGACCGGGCTGCAAAGGCTTGCATCTGGGTAACTGCTTGGCCTGTGGCAGTCCAGGCATGCTCCAAAGAAATCAGTGGGCCGGATCTGGATTCACAGCTGCATATCTGTGGAGAAAGCACAAAAAGTCTTTCCCCCCCTTGGCCTGGTGCCCCATCCCCAGCCGGAAGATGGCCTATGTGGCCATGGCACCCTGGCTGGAAGGTGTGGGCTTGATGCCATGCTGAAAAATTCACATGGACTGAGGGTGGCCATCTATCCCCCTTCTTTTTAATTATGGAGGATTCTCCATGAAGTGCAAAGAATCCAGAGATAGCATGAGATCTATTCCTGCAAAGAAGAAGTGGCATATTCAAAGCTAACTGCATATTGAGAATGAAATCCTGCCTGGGGAAAGGAGGCAGGTGGACTAGAGAACATGAACACACATTGGATCATGGAAAAAACAGAAAAATGTCAGAAACTAAGGCCCTTATAAAGGGATGGGAATACAGAATACCTTGTATGCCTCATGAGAAATCCCAGAATGGTTTGGAATAGGAAAAGAAGCCAGTCAAGGCTGCATTAATGTACAACATTTCCCTGATGGAGGAGATGTGGAAGACCCAAAAAAATCTCTTGCTTGAGTGCAAAAGCTGACTGGAAATTAAAAAACAAGAAAACCAAAATAATGGCAGCAGACCTAGTCAGGCCCTGGAAAATAGATAAAGAAGCAGTACAGATTTCACTTCCTGTGCATTTAATTGCCCTACAGTCATGAAATGAAAAGGTGATTAATTTGAGAGACAAGCTATGAGAAATCTGAGGAACACATAATGAGAAGTATCACAAGTCAAAGCTGGTTGCAAAGAGAAACAGCATTGGTTGATGAAAGAAAGAGAGAACTAAGAAACTTATAAACAATAGCTAGCCAATGAAAATAGGAGTTGATCCAAAGTATTGGATGTGGGAAAAGTGTGAATTATTGAAGCCTGTGGCTGAAATTAAGAGTGCCCTTGAGAGAGGATGCACTTGAAAAAGCTTAGGTGCTGTAGAAATCATTAGCCATGGCTATCAATATCAAATGAGAAGGGAAGATTCACTGGAGAAAGCCTTGATGCTGGGAATAATTAAAAACAAATGCATCATGAAAAATGAAACTTGTTAGCTGGAAAAAAAGAAATCCTGTAAACAAAAGCCATTAGAAGTTGAATGACGAACTCTGGGCAAACCCCCAGGTGCCTGTTTTAAAGCAGGAACTTCATAAATGAACTGCATGAAGTCATTAATGGCAAGCTGCCAGGAGGTGCTGCGTAGTTAAACATCTGAGCACCTATTATCTCATGCTAAAAACAGTTTTCTACCTTCTCTCTGCCGGCCTCTGTCGAAGGGAGATGAAAACACCTCACCTGTGTTCTCTCTCTGTCTTTCTACCCATGCTGTGACCTCATCTCCCAGGCTGTCTGTCTGTGACCCACTGCTGGATGACCCCAAAAAGAGAAAATCTGCCTTCAAATTCACCAAACTAGCTTGCCTCTTAGCTGTGACAAGAACCCAATCTGACTATCTCCATCCTTGCTGCTAGCCCCGCCCCTGCATAAATCTCACAGAAAAGAGGGCTGCAACCAGCCTGCAAGTCTAAGGCTGGCAGAGAAATGATCTCAAGGATGCTTTTTTGAGGCAGCAACACACTGTTTTGCCTCTGAAGGCAGCAGCTGTTCCAGCACAGAAGCCATGCCCCCTGTCTTCCCTCAATTCTTCCTGGCTTCTCTGGCCCCCCTCCTCCCCCTCTCCCCTGGCTTCAATGCTAGGACTGATGGGGGCCAGGAGAAGGGTGTGTGTGTGCAGAAGGCTCTCTCATCAGGGGAGGGGCCTTCTGCTGTGAGCAATCTCTCTCCAGCACATTCACACATCCACTCCCCGTACCCTGTTCCCCCGCCTCCCTCCTGGCCTCTCTGCTTGCTTCTATGCCATCTGAAGAGCTGGGAGAGACAGAATCTGAAGAGATGAAAGGAGGGAGGGGGGCACGCAACTATGCGCCAGGGAGGAAAGCAGGCGGTGCTAAATCTAATGAGATGATGGGAAGTGTCTCAGAAGCAGCCTGTTCTATGGTAAACCTGCACACATGCCAAGATTTTAGAATCTGGATTTCAGCTCTGGGCTGAATATGCAAAACCATGCCAATTTGTTCCCATATTGCTAAATGAAGAGACCCTTCTTCAGGATAAAATTGACATCTGTTATATATTTCTCAAAGGAGATTCTCCAAGTCTCCCAGAGAAATAGGCCGGCCATATCTCTTGAGAAGGAGGGAGAGTTCTTCCATGTGAACTCTCTGCATATGAGAGAAATATAACCCCATTACTTACCAATTTAAAGGACCCCTGGCCAGGGGTGATCAGTGCACTGTAGCCTCTTTCCAGGTGGGTAAGTAATGCAGGTGATATCCAGACTCCAGACTCAGTTCCTGTTCAGGCGCCAGCTGTCGTAATGGGAGGGCCTATTGCAAGCACCCTGAAGTTTACTCTCACACAAGCATACACATTCCAAACACACACAAGCCCTGAGACAGCCTTTCAGGCTGAAGGCAGGGGAGGGGAAGGCCTCTGCAGCAGGCCCCCCCGATGCATTCACACACAGTCACCCAAAGGAAACACACAGAGACATGGAGCTTCTTTCTGAAGCCAGCTGGGAGGGGACAACTGAGACAAAGGCAACCCAGATGGTTTTATTAGTCATAGAGTTCTATGCAGGAAGTGGGTGTGGCCTCAAAGGTGATTGGTTTGTCAGGTCATGTGACATTACATGTTGGCTGGGCAGTGATACAAGTCATGAGGAATGACATCATGTGCTCATGATCCAGTTTGGTGAATGACAGGAAATTAGGTGACCCTCTATTTTAGGGGAGATGACTCATAGGGCTGGTCTTCGGCCAAGAACAAACACACCTCGCCTGCGCAAGTTAGTGTTGACCCTTAAGAAGGCAGCCAGGAATCCCTACACTGATTTCTATGTCTTGCTGGACATCCCGCTATGGTAATGGAGTAGACCATACAGCCAGCGACTCAACGCCAAGTGTTAAGCAGTGGTAAATAGCCTGACTCCCTAAAGGGGCCAATGGCTATGGGCTATTCTGATTCCCAACAGTCATGGAGGTGGAAGAGGCCATGCCAGAGGGACTGGCTGTGAAGGCACACCTAGTTAATATCCTCAAGGCTGTGGCAGTCCATTGCAGTCCAGGTGTCAAATCCTACATGTCTCATTTCATACGTACAGCAGGAGATGGCTCCGTCCGTGATCATAGTGTGTGGGTCACTTCATGGCAAGCTGGAATCCACTTTAAACAAATTCACACCAATGGTATTTTTCCTGATGATTTGTGGGGTGGGGTGGGGTGGGGGGGAATGTATACTCAGACACGAGTAGCAACCGATGACAACGATCACTGCTGATTTACAAAACAAAACATTGAGAAAAGCACTTGGACTCTCAAAAAGCCATATTAAGCAGATTGACATTTCCAGGTGTCTTCTGGGAGCACATGTTTGCTGCTTGCTTTGGAATTTGCCAATCATTCTTACCTGTTGGGTCTTTTCTGCATTAGCAGAGATTTCAGTTTGATTAATTTGTTCTTGTTTCTTTACAGGTGACTACATAGCCATTGGCGCTGACTGTGAACAGATTTCTGCCCAGATAGAAGAATATATCCTTGCTTAGTTTGTGTTCTTGGGAGGAATTCTTTTGTTTTGTTTTGCGCTGCCATTACTCCAGATATAAGCTCCCACTTTTATGTTTAAGGCTCTCAGTTTTATGCTTAAGGCTTTCTCTACACTGTAACAAACTGAAAGGTGTTTAGTACTGCTTTCTGTAGAAGCTCCTGGGGAATACTGTATAGTTAAAAAAGATGTGAACAGTTCTTTTAACAAAATATAGTAAATCAGAATAGGTTATCCTGCTATGGTAACAAAGTAGACCATACTGCCAGCGACTCAACGTCAAGTGTCAGGCAGCAGTTAACCTGACAACCCTGAAGTCCACAGGGAAGGGTGATGGTCCCCAAGTGGATTAAATCCCACTTGAATCCATCTTGATGGAGGGCAGCAGATTCATCCGTACTGGCCTGGGCCTGAGGAGGACTTTGTGTAGCAAAAGGGCTCAGGACCAGAAAGGGACTCGTGGAACTGGATCAGTGGTATGGGTGCCATGCTGTGATGTGGAAGGCAGATGAAAGGCCATTGCATTATATTCTCAGGAGAGTCATCATGGCTGATCACCATGAGGATCACCAATATTTGGATTCAGGTACAACAGAAGAAGAAGAATGGGAACAGCAAAAGCACAGTCCAAACTGGTCAGATTGGTTGAGGGCTGGCAGACTAAATCCACATGGCCACCGGGGCTAGTTCCCCAGAGTCCCAGTCCGGCATTCTTCGCTCCTCTCCTGCAGTGCTGGGGGTGGGGGGTGGGGGTGGCTGCCCCCCAGCCCCACGCTGCTGCCCTCCCTCCATACAATGCCAGGAGCCCTTTCCAAGCTCACCAAGATGGCACCGCTGGGAACAGGCTCAGGAGCACCACACTGGAGTTGTGCCTTCATCACCCACCCAGCTCTGCTCCAACCACCTACCAGATGCAGGCACCGCCGGAAAAGGAAGGCCGGATCCCACCCGCAGGCTTTTGGGTTTCCTCCCTCCTCCCTGCTCTTTGTATAAAGCAAATACTGTAACTGTATCCTGATTACTAAGTCAAGAGCAGGGAGGAAGGAGGGTGGAAGGGGAAGGGAGGGGGGAAGGGAGGAGAAAGGCGGGACACTGCCAATTCAAAAACATGGGGCCGTACTTTTAAATTAAGTCTCGGGTGGTGGTGGTGGAAATGGTGACGCAGGGAAAAGGGTGTGGAGGAAGAAACCCAAAAGCGTACGGGCGCATTTTACTTCCGCTTCTGGGAGCAGCGAGGGCAGTGTGGGCCGGATGAATCGCAGTAAACCCATTCGTGTGGATTCACAGGGTGCTTGGGTTGCTGGGAATTTTTAGTGTCTTGCACAGGAGACAAAGAAGGAGTCGCAGGAAGGACTAACACAGGTTTATTCATTGATGGTCAGTGTGAACATGAGGTAATGGCGGAGGTATATCCCATTATATACAGTACATAATACATTTGAATCTGGTTGCACGGTAGCTCATTGGCTGCTACCGGCGTGGCCTCGCCCAGGTCACGCCTCTCTTCTTGTAGTTGTTTTCTGCAGTCCTTTGTCATGCGGGGAATCTCCCGCGGCTGTTCGTGATTTGGGGAATGTGGACCATGTGAGACTGAACGCTCGCAGCTGCCCTCTATGGGCGGCTTGCTCGCGTTCCTTAGCAGCTGAGATACATTGTGATTGTGGCTGGTTACATTCATACATTTAAAGAGACATTGTACATGCATACATAACATCCCTCCCCCCTAGGATGGGACGAAGTCCCTCAACCATTGTGGCTTGCCGCAAGTGCGCCTGGGGCGTGCGGCCGCCTGACCTAATACAGGGGAGCCTGTGACTCCTGGCTCTGTGGAGTCTCGTCCTGCAACGGAAAATGGAGACTCGTTAGTGGTTCTGTGGGGAGCTTGCGATGCCCTTGTCTTGGGGGACGGGAATGGAATGAACAGCTGGGAAGTGAACCCCTGTCTATTTCCTGAGGAGCCCGGGGACCCTCCCAGCACGAACCTCGGGACCGACGAGGATGCCCTCGCGGTCCCGTCACCTCCTGCTGTCTGTTCGGGAGTTCGGGAGATTGCGGCGGGGGCGGGTGAGCTCCCGCCGGCTGCCTGTCTTTTAGGGGCCGGAGCTATGGTGTACTCTAGGATGCAGGAACCGGGGGGGCTGGAGGTACCAGGGGCTGAACTGAAACCCCTCTTCTCGCTAGGACGGGTGGGGGACCACTCCGCTAACTCCCCCTGGTACGGAAAATCAAAATCATTACTAAACTGATCCCTCTCTTTCAAAGTATCCTCCTCTGTGGATGGGAACCCAGGATACGCGTTTGTGTCCGCGGGTTCCGCCGTGTCTCCCCCTTGGGTAATGCGGGTGGGGGAGGACCCTAACGCTGATGCGCCCTCCCCTGTGACTCGCCTTCTGAGTTGGTCGGCGTGCCTTCTCCAAAGTAGACCTGAATTGGTTTCGACCCTGTAGGATACCGGCCCCGTTTGCTCCACAATTGTGCCCGGTACCCACGCTGGTCCCGAGGCCGCGTAGTTTCTGCAGTGAACCGGGTCCCCTATCGCAAAACTTTTGGAGCTCCCTCCCCCCATGCTTATATGCCTCCCTTCATCCTCCACCCTGGACGGGTCCATCCGGTCAAAAAGTGTTATCGGACGCCTCCTCATGAGGAGTTCGGCTGGGGAAAAACCTGAGGCTAAGGGGGTTGTCCTGTAGCAGATGAGGAACTGGCACAGATGCAGGTTCAACTCACCGGGACCCATGCGCCGCAGTGCGTCTTTCGTAGTGCGCACTTGGCGCTCTACCTGACCGTTTGTGGCGGGGTGGAACGGGGCAGCTGTGATGTGCCTAATTGCGTTTCTTTCCATGAACGTTTTGAACTCTGCAGACGTGAAGGTACTCGCGTTATCGCTCACGAGAACGTCTGGCAGGCCGAAGCAGGCAAAAAGCTTGCGCAACTGCCTAATGGTTGCCGCGGAGGAGGTGCTGCTCATAGGGATTACCTCCAACCACTTGGAGTAGGAGTCGACTACCAGTAGGAACGTGGCCCCGCGGAAAGGGCCAGCGAAGTCGACGTGAATCCTGGACCATGGCCCACGGGCCGTGTCCCATTCCCTGTGGGGTAGCTTGGATTCCTCGGGCCGAGAGCTCTGGCAGCTCTCGCACGTGCCCACTAACCGTTCTATATCTGCGTCTATCTTGGGCCACCAAACGAAACTCCTGGCTAGGGCCTTGGAGCGCACGATTCCCGGGTGACTGGTGTGCAGTAGCTTTAGCACCCTGGCCCTCAACTTTTCGGGAATGACTACCCGCTGTCCCCAGAGTAAGCAACCCCTTTCCAGGGAGAGCTCCACTCTGCGTCTGCAAAACGGCTGGAATTCCTCACCCGGGGAAGTAGTGGGCCACCCTTTTCTAACCCAGGAGCTGACTTGGGCTAGGGTCTTGTCGGCCGCCGTCGCCTTGGCGAGGTCGGCCGGAACAATGGGGGGTGAGTCGAGGGCTTCGATCAGCAGGACTTGGTGGTCCTGCTCCACCTCGCATGTGGGGTCTCCTAGGCTAGGGAGAGGGGATCGGGATAGTGCGTCTGCATGGGAGATCTCCTTCCCTGGGCGGTAAATCAGCTCGTACTGGTAAGCGTTGAGGAATATAGCCCAACGCAGCATCCTGGGGGATAAAATTTGGGGGGTCGGTTTGCCGGTAGTGAAGATCCCCAGCAACGGCTTGTGATCAGTCACCACCGTAAACTTGCGGCCATACAAAAAGTCATGGAACTTTTTCGTTCCCGCAATTATGGCTAGGGCCTCCCTATCCGTTTGCGCGTAGTTGCGCTCAGCCTTTGAAAGGGACCTTGAATAGTACGCCACCGGGGCCTCCCGCCCGCTCTCTAGCACGTGGCACAGGACCGCCCCCACCCCCACCGGGGACGCATCACATACTAGAACCACTGGTTTTCTCGGATCGAAGTGGGTCAGGACAGCATTCGAGGAAAGGAGTGACTTTAGCTCCTTAAATGCTTTCTCCTGCCTGTCCCCCCACCGCCAAGCCGCGTCCTTTTTTAGTAGGGCGTGCAGTGGCTCCGCGACCGATGCCTTTCTTGGCAGAAATGAGTGATAAAAATTGAGGAGCCCTAGGAAAGACTGCAACTCTGGCTTTGCAGTGGGGCGGGGGGCATTTTTTACGGCCGCGACCTTGGACTCCGAGGGGCGAATTCCCTCTGGGGTTACCTTAAACCCGAGGAATTCGACCTCTCTTGCGAAAAATACGCATTTGTCTTTTCGAAGGCGAAGCCCTGCTTTTTCGAAAACTGAGAGGACCCCATCTAACCTCCTGGCTAGCTCTGCCTCGCTCCCCGCTGTTATCAGGACATCGTCGAAGTAGAGGAGAACACCTGGGAGTCCCTTTAATAGGCGTTCCACGAGGGCTTGGAAAATCCCGGGGGCCGAATTCACGCCAAACTGGAGGCGCGTCACTTTAAAGGCTCCCTTGTGGGTTACAATCGTCTGTGCGGCGGCAGCAGCTGGGATTACCGAGAGCTGCTGATATGCCTGCGCTAAGTCTAGCTTGGCGAAACACCTCCCCCCATGTAACGTGGCCAGTAGGTGGCTGACCACAGGCACCGGGTATGCATTTGGCCGAATGGCCTTATTAATCGTACATTTATAATCCGCACAAATCCTGACCTCCCCGTTTGATTTCAGGGCCGTAACAATCGGCGTTTCCCATTCCGCCGAATCAACTGGAACCAAAATCCCCTGCCCCACCAGTTTGTCCAGTTCCGCCTCGATCTTGTCCTTTAGGGCGAATGGCACTCTCCTTGGCTTGAGGCGGATGGGCCGGATCTCTGGGTCCAGTTCAAAAGAGACTGGGGGCCCCCTGTATGTTCCGAGCCCCTTTTTGAAAACGTCCGGGTGCGCATTGGGTCAGTCTCTATGGCGTTAATGCCGGACAGTTCGATTCCCAGGGGAGCGAACCACTGTGTTCCCAGAAGGCAGCATCTCCCCCCCTTGAGGACGACTAGGGGCAGTCTCTCGGAATAGTCCTTGAATTTTACTTTGAACTTTCCCACTCCCAACACTGGGATCCCATTTCCCTGCACGTCCCGCAAGTTTGACCTTAAGGCCCGCAGTTTGGGCCGCGTCTCTGGGGGAATGCGCATGTACTCTCTCTGGGATAGGATAGAATAGGAGGACCCCGAGTCTATCTCCATTCTCACTGGGAGCCCCTGTAACTGTACCTCAATGAAAAAACGTCGGTGCTCCAGTCCCACGCGGTTGACGCCTTCCTCGTCGAAGCCGGTTGAGACCTTCCTCGTGCCGGTCGCCTTACGCTGGTGTCCCCGGGGGTGACTTGGGCCACTCCTGTCCTCGGTCCGTCCACGCCTGCAAACTCTGGCGATGTGCCCTTTCCGGCCGCAGTTGTGGCACTCGGCCTTGCGAAATGGGCACCTCGTGCGGTCGTGGGGCGCCCCACAACCGTCGCAACGGCGGTCTTGCCTGTCGCGGGTCTCACGCTTCTCCCCGCACTTCCGTATCCGCTGGACGTCGTCGTCCTCGCTGGAACAGGGGTCTGCCGTCGTAGACGACTCCTCGGATATCGCTGGTGAGCCGGCGGGCGGCTTGGGGGCCCGCCAGGCAGTCTTTGTTGGTGTCCGCCGGGCCGCTTGCACTGGCAACTTGGCCCTCTCGGCCGCGGCCCCTCGGGACTTAAACAGCCTGACCCCGCTCCTGGCCTCCTCGGCTGCTTGGGCCTCCCGCAGTACCTCGTTGAACGTGAGGCGGCTGTCGCGGGTCATCAGGCGCCTCTGCAGCTCCTCGTCCCTCAAACCGCACAACATGCGGTCTTGGAGGGCTTGGTCCAGGTCGTCCCATTGGCGGTGCACCGCTGCCAGCCGGAGGGCCGCCGCGTAGGCGGACACGGATTCGCCTGGGCGCTGGTCTCGCCGGTGGAACGCGACCTGGGCTGGGAAGATTGAGACCGGCGGTTGGAAGTGCTCACGAAGCTTCTCCAAGATGCGGTCGATGGGCACTTCGTCCACCTTCCGGGGGGCCACGAGGGTCATCAAGATCCGCATCGCGGCCGGTCCCACCTGGGACAGGAAATGCGAGCGCATTTTTGCGTCGTCGTCGACGCCGGCGGCCTCCATCGTGTGCCGAAACTGGCACTCGTAGAGCTCCCACTGCTCGGGTTCGCTGACATCGAACTGGTACGGCTTGACTTTGGGATTCGCCATCAATCCCACCTTCGTCGCCAATTTAGTGTCTTGCACAGGAGACAAAGAAGGAGTCGCAGGAAGGACTAACACAGGTTTATTCATTGATGGTCAGTGTGAACATGAGGTAATGGCGGAGGTACATCCCATTATATACAGTACATAATACATTTGAATCTGGTTGCACGGTAGCTCATTGGCTGCTACCGGCGTGGCCTCGCCCAGGTCACGCCTCTCTTCTTGTAGTTGTTTTCTGCAGTCCTTTGTCATGCGGGGAATCTCCCGCGGCTGTTCGTGATTTGGGGAATGTGGACCATGTGAGACTGAACGCTCGCAGCTGCCCTCTATGGGCGGCTTGCTCGCGTTCCTTAGCAGCTGAGATACATTGTGATTGTGGCTGGTTACATTCATACATTTAAAGAGACATTGTACATGCATACATAACAGAATTGAAGTCCAAGAACATGTGGAGTGCCAAGGTTCGCCATCATGGCCCTAGATGTTTTTTCCCTTGAGTTGTGGAGAGACCTGGCCAAGGAGTTCTCAGGTAGCTTCTTTCTGAAGATGGTTTCATCCATTCTCCAGATCCAACCTAAAGGGTAAAGGTCAAGGTTACCTTGCTCGAAAGCCATTTGTATCCAACTTTAGGGTTTGGTGCTCATCTCCATTTACAGCCCAAGAGCTAGCGCTGTCTGCGTCTGCAGATGTTTCTGTGGACCTGTGACAGGCATGACTAGACACAGAATGATGTTTACCTTCCCACCGAAGTGGTACCTGTGTATCTACTTGCAGTTTCTTGCTTTTGAACTGCTAGATTGGCAGGAGCTGGGACAGAGACAGGAGCTCACTCCATCGTGTAGCACTCGGGTCTTGAACTGCTGACCTTCCAGTCATCAAGTTCACTATCTTAACCACTAAGCCACCACAGTCCCTGTCAGGTCTGTACCTGATCCAATCTAGGTACAGAAAAAATACAGGGGACTGGTACTGTGAAAGACTGTTTTTTGTAAAACAGGCCTGGCCACATCTATTTGGGACCAGCGGTCAGACAACCTAAATCTCTTATCCTGCTCCTTGACAGCCTTTGAACATATATATCAAGATGTCAAGAACACAGACTTGAAGTACAAAAACAGGATCAGGAGCCGCATCTCAAATCTGAAGGACTCCAAGAACCCCGACCTCCGAAAGAATGTCTTGTGTGGAGTGATCACGTCAGAACAAATTGCGGTGATGACCTCAGAGGTGAGATGGAGACCTTGACTCTCCTGAGACTATCCTCCAGAGTGAGTGGCTGGAAGCTATGAATTAGCATCCTTATAGAATTCTAAGAAATGGGGCTGTGCTATCCTCCTCCTCAAGAGCCAGTGTGGTAGAGTGGATAGAAGGTCAGACTAGCACTTGGGAGATCTGGGTTCAGATCTCCACTCAGTCATGGAAGCTTCCCCAAGTGGGGGTGAGGAACAAGGCTGGTAGTGGTAAAGCACTCCTTGGACATACCTCAGAACCCCTATTACGGGTGCCATACTTTGGAAGTGATTTGGGATCACATACTGTTCTTATAGCTGTTGTTCACGAGGGAGATTATTGATTGTTACAATGCAAAGGGTCGGGAGTATTGCATGTAGTTTGCTTGGGTGAAGGATGGCTTCCAGAGGGATCGAGTTGACTACTATGGAAAATGGGCTGTTAGGCAAGATGGATTCTCAATGTCAGATCAGAGCAAAGCAATCACACTTATATCCCACCCCATAGTGCTTAGTGCACTCTCCGAGCGGTTCACATGTTAATTAGCATTTTGCCCCCAACTCATTTTACCAACCTCAGAAAGATGGAAGGCTGAGTCAACCTTGATCCCTAGTCAGGATCGAACTCACAACCTTTTGGTTCCGGTACAGGAGTTGAACCACTGTGCCATTGGGCTCCAGGCAACATTTCAGAGCTCTTTTTAGCCATTCTTTTGCTTAAGTGGTATCAAACCTGTGGAAGAGTAACTCCACTTTAGCAGGGGTCTGAATGTGGTGCAGTGGCTCCTATACTTCTGAAAAGCAGAGAATCAGGCAAAATAGGATTGCTTAACATGCCTCTCCCAGAAATGCAGCTGACAGGTGCATATGAGTCAGTGGAACAAATGAAACACGCTGAGAAGTTGCCTTCACGCTCTTTCTCCAAAAGGAAATGGCCAGCAATGAGCTAAAAGAGATCCGGAAAGCCATGACTAAGGAGGCCATCCGGGAGCATCAGATGGCAAAAACAGGAGGGACCCAAACAGACCTCTTCACCTGCGGGAAATGCAAGAAAAAAAACTGCACCTATACTCAGGTGAGTTTTCCAGACTTCCGTAGTGCAACCTAAAATATCAGCTGCTTTACTCATCAAGGCCCCGGGTGAAGAAAACGTGCTGCTTCAAAGAGATACTGACGTAATCCGCAATTGAGATCCTATTCATAACAGCATATTAGTGAATAAAGAAAACAAATCAAAACCATGGTAGCACTTTAAAAACTAACTGCTGTGTTTTAATGTTAGCTTTCGTGGATCAAGTCCGCTTCATCACACATTGGAGTGAGACTTCATGGCATCAATTTATACACATCAGGTACAGAGTGATTGGTTAGCATAACAAATAAGTATACAAATCAATATGGCTTTTTACAACTGGTAAAAAAAAGCAGATGCCCCCGTTAGGTGAGAGGCTTGTTATGGTATGGGGGCTTGAGTGGTCTAACTAGGCAGTGTGGCTCATCTCTTGCCAATGATGTTAGGCCAGGACTAAAAGTCATCAAAGCGTCCTCTGTCAGACCCCTTGGGCATGGTGAAAGTGGAGGGCACACATCATGGTCCGCCTAACCAGTGCATGATGTGACATCCAAATGGCTAAAAAACTGCATGCAGATGGACTTGATTTCTCAAGTCCATTTTGCATGTGCGGAATGTCATCACGGAGACGTCTACCATTGTGCGGACTCCTTGCTGAATAACGACTCCAAGGTATCCAAGATAATAGCAGATGATCTATGGTTGTTATTCGGATTAGTTGTGAATTTTCTTCCCGTTGAAATGAACAGGGCAAAAATTCACAAGTAATCTGAATAACAACCAGAGATCATCTGCTATTACCAGTTGTATAAAGCCATATTGATTTGTATACTTATCTGTTATGCTAACCAGTGACTCAGTACCTCTGAACCTGATGTGTATGCCATGAAGTCTCACTCCAATGTCTGATGAAGTGGACTTGATCCATGAAAGCTAACATTAAAACACGGCAGTTAGTCTTAAAGCACTACTTCTGCTTCCGGGAGCGATGAGTGCAGTGTGAGCCGGATGAATCACAGTAAACCCATTTGTGTGGATTCACAGGGGGCTTGGGCTTCTGAGAATTGAAGTCCAAGAACAGCTGGAGTGCCAATGTTCGCCATCACGGGTTTAGATCAAGTTACCGGTCTTTTAGGCTTCCTCCACATGAATAGTTCACTTTCTGAATAATAAGAATTATATGTCACATAGGGGGTGGCATCAGGATTTTAGAGATACATGTAGGTGGTGCATGGCCAAAAACGGTTGGGAACCATTGGGTTAGATGAAAGGAAGAGAAGTCTAAACAGTGATAAGCCATGAGAACACTCTGGGACTTCATGTGCTAAGAGAAAGCCTTCCCTCTGTCTAGCTGATTAAGACCAAGTGATCTGGAGGCACATTCAAGAAGAGAGACGGTGTTATCCTCTTGCCTTTGCATTTCCTAAATTGTCTCTAATAAGAAAAAGGCAACTGGATTAGATGGAACTGTGCCCCTTTTAATCTATGATGTATTCATTTTATTGGAAAGCAAATGCTTTGTAGGTCACATATATTTTTAAAGGGTTTTAAAACTAAGTTAATTATTGCAATTAGAACAAGCGAAAATGACAAGAAAGGGCTTAGTTAGCAAAGTATATAAATGTTTAATGGAGAATGGTGAAGCACAGAAAACTCTAAAATTAACTTCGGAAACAGATTTAAGTGTTGAAATTAAAGAAGAAGATTGGGATAGGATATGCAAACAAGGAATTGTGAAAAACATGTTGGTTAGTGTTAAAGAATACTGCTGTAAGACAATTTGGAGATGGTATATGACCCTGGTACGCTTAAGCTGTGATGATTCTAAAAATAAGAATGATTATTGGAGATAGAAAAAGAAATCATGACATATTTTCTTTTTTGGTAGGATTGTGAGTTTGTAAAGAAAATTTGGAAGAAAGTGCAGACTAGGTTTACATTTAGGTTTAAGTGTGAATGATGGAGATGATGGTGATTTGGAAAGATAGATATCTGGCCCCAATCTGGCCAGGATATCCTGCCATGGTAATAGAGGTGACCATACTGTCAGCGACTTAACACCGATCATCGAGCAACGGTTAACTAACCTGTCAACTCTGAGGATTAAAGGCCTTGGGTGGTGAAGTCCACAGGGAACAGGTGATGATCCCCATATGGATTAGATCCCACTTTAAAAAAATATCGTGATGGAGGGCAGCAGCTTCATCAATATTGGCCTGGTGCTGATGAGGACTTTGTGTGCCAAAAGGGCTCAGGACCAGAAAGTGACTTGCGGAACTGGATCAGTGGTACTATGGGTGCCATGCTGTGATGCAGAAGGCAGATGAAAGGCCACTGCATTATATTCTCAGAACAGTCTTCTTGGCTGATTGCCATGAGGATAGCCAATATTTGGCTTCGGATACAGCACAAGAAGAAGATATCTGGCAATCCTGGCAATTGACATCACAGGTCTTGCTTCTCTTGAGATGTTTGTTTCTTCTACACAGGTACAGACCCGCAGTTCAGATGAGCCAATGACCACTTTTGTGGTGTGTAATGAATGTGGGAACCGCTGGAAGGTAAATGTGGCCTCTGTAGCTATTTTGTTTGTTCTGTTGTAACTGTTTTTAAAATTATCAGGAAAAAATATGTTTTAATTTGTAAAGCGTAAACTTTGATTTGACACTGTGCCCGTTAAAATGATGTCACCTAAAGACTTAATTGTTTTGTAAAGAGACAGGTGATTGATCTGTCTGGAAATAACTAAGGGTACAAAATTGCCATGATTGCCTGTTGCCCACTGGAGTGTTTTAACACCTCTTCTTTCTCAACTAAGAAACTGTGTTGCAAATTGCTTTTGGGACCCACTTTTCTTCTCAAGAGACAGGTGCCTTAAGCCTGCTTGACTTATAGGTCAGGGGTGCCCAAACTATGGCCCGGGGGCTGCATGCGGCCCCCGATTACAATTCATCTGTCCCACGAAGCCCTCGTTGCTCCTGGAAGCAGAAGTAAAATGCGCCCGTACAGGTGCGTTTTACTTCCGCTTCCAGGAGCGATGAGGGCTTTGTGGGCCGGATGAATTGGCATTGGGGGCTGCATCCAGCCCCCCAGCCATAGTGATGGGCTCCATGAACCACATGACCGGCCCCCAGCCTGAAAGGTTTGGGCACCCTGTTGTGACAGATGGGCTTTGACCTGACCCTTGCTTTTGAGTCTCTCCCGTTCCTGGTGAGTGACTTTTACCAATCTGCCCTATGGAACTTCCCCAAAGACTCCCGGGGCCCAGGAGGCCTACGTGCCGTCCTGCAGATCCTTCTGCAGCAACGACCTGGGACTTACCTGTATAAACAGAGCCCAGCAAGTAATATGGAGAGAATTGTATTAAATGTGGTAGTGTGTGGCTTATGACTTAACCTCTCCCAAAGAACAGGCGCTGTTGATGAAGTAAAGATGTTTATTGTTCTCAAAGCATATTGTAGAAATAACAGTTCTTCCCTTGGTTCAGGATACAGAATTACAGCATACAAAAATACTAATCAAAAAGGACAATTAGGGAAATCCACACTCAGGCCTTCCCCCAGAAACAAAAGGAAAACCTGACTAAGCTAGGTAATCATGACTAAGCTTGGGTTGGAGTCAGGACTCAGTGTTAGAGTCCCCCTCTCTCTTCAGAGGTGTCACTCTCAGAAACCCTCCAAACTCGCGCTCACTCCCAAACCCATGTGCCTATAGGAAAGACATGAGCTTGGCCCTCCTAATTAGCATACAGCCAATTAGAGCCCAGGGTTGTTATAAACAACCACTGGTTCTCATAACAAAGGTCTGGCGTTCCCAGGCTCTGGATGTTGACATAAACGGACCTTCCAGACCTGGGGAAGAAGAAGCTTTGAGAAGCTTCTACTAAGCACATCTGCTAGATAAGTGCAGCAGAAAGAATTGTGAGGCCTTTGCAAAGAAGCAAAGCCACATTCTAAGAGTTTAAAAACCAAAGAAACTCCATGTTGAATAACTTGTGACCTATACCATTACACCTGTTATAGGTCTTAGCGTGGAGTTCTTTGTACTTCGGCCACAATTTTCCAATTCATGCAAAATAAGATTTCAGGCTTATTTTGCTTTTACAACTGTATATTTTGACTTCTCTTTAAAAATCTTGTTGACAGAAGTGGGATCACCTTGGTTTTTTAAATTTCATTTCCTAAACCAGGGGTTCTCAAACTATGGTCCACGGACTGTCCCAGGCCCACGGCACCATTTTATGTGGCCCATGTTGCCGCTGCTGCTACCACTGGAACTGGAAGCGGACGCATTTACGACAGCCATAAATGTGCCCACAGCTGTCGTAAGTGCATTTACGATAGCCACGGATGCATTTTACGACAGTGTTTACGGCGGGGGGAACCACCAGTCCAGCCCACTCAACTGTCTTTCAACAGCTTGAAAAGGGTGAGAACCCTTGTCCTAAACTGTATAGTAGATGACAATTTCATTTGTAAGTGACGTTCCCCCCTGCCATATTTATGACTTGCCAGTTGGAAGCCTGTGGGCACTCTGAGACTGCTACAAAGAGATTATCAGCATACCAGTAATTGGCAATTTTCAGAAAACTTCAGAGGATGAACTTCAGAAGATGAACTTCAGAGGATGCCACAATACAAAACTGATCACAGATAGCAAATAATATGATCACGTTATGACCTGTGTTGAGATTTGTTGTACCGTATCTTCACGTTAGGGGGAAATGCTAGTTACTTTGTGAACCACCTGGGGAGTGCACTAAGCGTGATCGGGGCGGTGGTATATAAGTTGATTGTTATTGCTGTTGTTTCTTGCTAAAACCCAGCCCATCTCTTGCAGTTCTGCTGAGATGCCTCTGGCAGAAGCAACAACCGTCAGTCCCGGGCTGGATCTCTGCCATGTATTTCCCCAACATTGTCAGCCAACTCTGTAGTGTTTTTGTGGCCCTGAGTTTCCTTTGTACTCTGTACATCATCCAGGCAAGGAAGGCATCTGCACGTCTACCGGCAGGTGCACCACAACTGGAAATCCAAGGTGCCAAATGAATTTTCGCGTTTCTCATCCGAATCAGTATTGTGAGGATTCAGAACAGTATTAAACGTTTTGTTTGTTCTTTTTTAATATATATATATATCTTGGCCAGGTGTCTAGTCTTGGATCTCAGATGCTCAACAGCTTCTTGCCTTCATTCCTGTTGCCTCTAGTCGAACTCTTTCGCAGAGACAGGACAGGCCCCTCTCTCTTGACACTTAGGGTACCATTTTATCTGAAGCTGCTCAAGCCACTCTCTGTGCCATTGTAACTGAAACCTAGGTCTCCCTTGCAAACAGAAGGACGTTGCACGCCTGCTTGAGGATGAGGGGAGTCTAATATTTCTTGCAATCTCACCAGACTGTTACTCACATAGTTTCTTTTAGGGATGAGAGTCACACCGATTTCGAAGCTTTTGTCAAGTGCTTGGACTGCGGTGTCTTAGTGGTTAAGATGCTTAACTTGATGACTGGAAGGTTGGCAGGTCAGCAGTTCGAGACCCAAGTACTGCATGACAGAGTGAGCTCCCGTCTCTGTCCCAGCTCCTGCCAACCTAGCAGCTTGAAAAGTAGATAAATAGGTACCACTTCAGTAGGAAGGTAAACAGTGTTCCGTGCACTCCTGTGTCTAGGCATGCCTGCCATATGCCCATGAAAATGTCTGTAGATGCAGACAGCACTGGCTCTTTGGCTATAAATGGAGATGAACGCTGAACCCTAGAGTTGGATATGACTGGCTTTCGAGCAAGGGCAAGCTTTTCCCGGGCAAAATAAAATGTCTCCTCCATTGCTAGAATCAACTGGCGTTGGGGTGCAAAGCAAGTGAAGCCCTTTCTCTGATGCCCTTTCCCAGCTTTCCGATCGAGCGTTGTAAGATTGGTGCTTGAACCGGCCAGGGCATGCCTATGCTACACACTCCCAACCATGCACCCCAGTTGTGATTCCCTGTCCTTGGCAAGAATTCTAACAAGTTGTCATTTGAGAAGGAGGGGTGTGTGTGTGAGGATTGTGTGGGAGACCCTTTCCAGGTTGGACAGGAAAGCATCCCTTATTAAATAGTGGAAATGCTCCTGCCTTCTGCTATATAGTCATTATCATTACCGCAACTTGTGACGACAGCTAGGACTCCGTCACCCATTTGGGCTCGTGTTTATCGGGTGCATGAAACGAAGAAATGCAAACCTACTCTGGAGTGGAGTCATTTGGCCAGTGTACAAACTCACCAGGTCTCTGGAGTTTCTGGGGAGGCACATTACCTACACTAGAGTAACAGGCAGACAAAGGGGATGTCCTGGAGGGAGATACAGACTACCGGCAGGGGAAGACGTCGGAAGCAGTGCTTGCATACTTTGAAGTGGGTATAGGATCGTGATGGCGAAGCTTGGCACTCCAGATGTTCTTAGACTTCAATTCCCAGAAGCCCAAGGACCCTGCGAATTTACACGAATCCATATGGGCGCGTTTTACTTCCACTTCCGAGAATGACAAGGGCAGTATGGGCCGGATGAATCACAGCAAATCCATTTGTGTGGATTCGCAGGGTGCTTGGGCTTCTGGGAATTGAAATCCAAGAACATCTGGAGTGCCAAGCTTCGCCATCACGGGTATAGGAGAACAAGCACAGCAGTGGTTGATTTTGGCTGGTAAGTCCCAAAAGCCTTGACCTTCAGTCCATGAGCACTGTGAAAGATAACTTGGGAAAGAAGTCAGGCAAAGTGCTTCACCCCCAGGAAAAAGAAGGCACCTTTGTGGACGGAGAGCACGTTGCTCTCTCCAGACCTGCACCTTGATGCAATTCAGATCGCATGTCCTTCCCCTTTGCTGCCTTCAGCGATCTATGCCTATTTTTGTTTTATGTACAGTTGAAAATAATAATCATTTATATACATATGAACAAAATAATAAAATGGCTACACAAACAAGGCTGCGAGGCGTTCCTGTGACTCAGCCACGTACAAATGATGAGAATTCCAATTCTTTGAGAAAGAACAACTTCTGATTCTATAAGACGGAATGCATGTATAGAGCTGTAATCTACATTTAGGGGCTGCTGTGGCTTAGTGGTTAAGACACTGAACTTGATGACTGGAAGGTCGGTAGTTCGAGACCCAAGTCCCGCATGACGGAGTGAGCTTCCATCTCTGCCCCAGTTCCTGCCAACCTAGCAGTTTGAAAGCAAGAAATTGCAAGTAGATAAGTAGGTACCGCTTCAGCTGGAAAGGTAACAGAGTTGGATACGACTGGCTTTCGAGCAAGGGCAACCTTTATTTTATCTAAATTTGCTAGTTCAGGTTTGGCAGGATTCCCTTTGGGAACGGGTGCAAAGGAATTCTTGTGGGATTATGTCTGATCAGGAAATGTTTTGTTTTTAAAAGATGTCACCCTGTAGCCTTTTAAAACAGAAAAGTCACAGGTGCAGCCTAACCATGTTCTCCAGGTTAGCTTTTTCTCTCCCTCAAGTCCAGGTGTATAGCTCGAGGCAGGAGAGGCAACTCTTGGGCTGCTACCAAATGCCTTTCGAGACGTGACTCTTCTTGGCATTATTGTGCCTTAAAGAGCCAGAAGTCCTGAAATGAGACAGAGGTATTATTGTAAAGCTGATGGAGAGGGAGAATTGGTTGTACCAGGAGTTCTCAACTTTTTAAAGCTGGAGGCCAGGTCACGCTCTCAGACAGCTTCGGTGGCCAGATGGCCATTTTGCCATAAAATGGTGCCATGGGCTGCATCTGACCCATGGGCTGGGTTATACTGTCTTTCTCTAGCTTGGTTGCGTGGCAGGAAGACCCCTAACCAGATTAGGCTGGGCTTGGGATATAAACTATCTTCAGCCCTTCATCTATTTCTTGCAATGGAACTGCAAACAGCATTTTAAAAAAATTAAACGAGAAAAAGACTCCACTACAGTTCTAAAATATCTTAATAACAGCAGCAATGAACATTCATTTGCTTGAGCAGGAAAAGAAGCCTTTATAAAATGAGGGTGTTTTGGCAGAAAGGATGATGGATCATCCTATGGATAGGAAAGGGCTTGACATCATGCTCTGAACATGCAGCCCACGGCACTGGGCCTCTTCTGTGTAGGCTTGTGGCTGAATTCCGCAGCTCTTTTGTACCTGGGCCTGTCGGAGAACATACTAAATATGGCAAATATAACAGGCACATCTGCCCGCCTCCTCCCAAACTCGCATCTTTTATGCTGTATGAAAATAAACATACCAAGCCCACCCGAAAAGCATTTCCATTCTTGTTGGAGCTGCTCAAAATACAGATGCATTCAGCAAATTATGGTTGCCATAGCATTCCTTCAAATCTTTGGATGGCAGAGTGATTCCCAACAATGCCAGTCAGGCTCACAGGATTGGCAGGGACTTTCAAGTAACCGGGATGTAAATGTCATTCAGTGACGCTGCCATGCATTGCCAACTCCTTTTATAAAAATGTAGATATGAAGGGCAAGTATCAGGACTGTCTGGGTACAGACTTCCGGTCCTTCTGGTCACACAGAAGCCAAACAGTTGACCTGTAAGAAACTTATAGTTGTTTAGCCAACGATACACAGACACATGCCACTACTGTCAACTGGGATCCACAAGTCATCTGGGCTATCAGCCATTGATGGCCTTGTCTTCCATAGGCCACAAAACCAGCTCCAACTGTGTGATTCTAGCACTGGAATGGAGATGAACATAAAAGGTGGAACAGACTGGGTCCCAATGCTTTAGAGACAAGTGCTTCAAAGAAGATGGCTTTCAGTATCAGCGCATGAACGCATAATTCAGGGGCCGTCCTTCTGTCCCTCAACAAGGAATGCAAACAGAAGATATTACACTACTGCTACAATTTCAGTGCCTAGAATATAACCACAAAGGTTCCAATTTGGGGGAAGTAATGATGAAAAGTAAAGTTAAAATTTTAAAAAATAAGGTGGTGCTACAAATCCAGCTGTGTATCAGAAGTGGGTCCCATTGGCCCTAGCCCTGTATAGCCGATGGAGAGAAATTACAGGAATGCCTGTCTGACATCACTTAGATGGCCAGATTTTGCTCACATCGATCTTAGAAGAGGCCAAGATATACTGTACCTGAGAAAGTATAACAGCATGATCTTCAAATCTCCCTTTGACTTGAGTTTTTTGCTTGGCAACCTTATCTTTAAAACCAAATTATACATCACAAATAATGTGTCATTAGAAGTCAGCATCTGCTCATGTTCAGAGACACGGCTCAGGTTGATCTTTGTGACTGAGCGATCATGTCTGCAATTTGCAAACAAACCTGTTCATGTACTAATCACACAACAAAGGATGCAGATCTGCAAAATAAGGGAGATGTGAAAAAACCTATTGTGATAATCACACCTCCAGCATTTGAGGAACCCCCACTTCTAATGACAGGCATCTACAGTGCATAATGTCCTCTTGAGACAGGCCATACCATAGTGCCAACTAGCTTCTGCTATGCCTTCCCCATCAGGAACTGCTGAGATAGTTATCTTACTCCAACAGGTAACTTTAAAGTCTGGATTCTCCCCCCAAATGAGAGCCTGGAAAAGGTTACTAGTTGGCATAACAACACCCAGAATCCCCTAACTTTAATACACATACACACACCTCCCAACATCTGACTCTACAGACAGAAACCTAAACCCCCAAGCCTGATGCCTAAGCCAGCCAACTCTTGTGTAACATTTTCCATCTGTGAAAGGGCTTTCTACTTTCCAAAATCCTTTCCGGAATAGTGGAATGTCACACCCAGAACTAATGGACCACTTATGGTGGCCCTATGGAGGACACAGCTCTTTGTCCACCTTTACTATGTGGAAGAGGAAATGTCAGCAGGTGTCGAATTCCTCTTTACACAACTATTAGAAGGGCAGGCATCCTGTCCTGCATTTCATGTGGCCACCCTATGGACCCTCTAAGAGCCCAGTCAGAATGCCCACAGGAAAAACTTAAGAGCTCATGTGCCTTCAATGGTTGGGTAGAAGAGAGAACTTCAGAGGTACTTTTGCTTGTAAGCATCACCTGTTGAAATTCCTCTTCTACACAAGTTGTGGAGATGTGTACATGTGTATAGGGTTTGTGAGCCTTGTGTGGCCTGTCCGTTCACAGAAGCAGACTCCTTCGTTCCTCAACCCTGGGCCTCCAGGTGTTCTTGGGCTTCAATTTCCAGAAGCCCAAGAACATCTGGAGGCCTAAGATTGAGAAACCCTGACCTAGTACATTAATGTCAGTACAAGAATTGCCTCAATGAAAGCAGAATGTGTCATATGGTCTCAGAGATTTCTCAACCTGCAGCCTAATTCAGTGGAATTTCAAGCTACTTGTAGGCAGATTCGGTGGAGGGCAGAAATAGCCGTCTTCCAAGAAGCTCATCAGCACCCCTCCAATGTGTTCCTCGAAGAACCTCAAGGCAAAGCCTTACCCTTTTCCCCCTCACTAAGATGAGAAATGTGTTCCTGCACAGCTGGGAGAAACATAACCCCATAGCAGAGAATGAAGCCTCTTGCAGTGGTCAACACCTGCTATGAGCAAGAAGCAACTTCTGCATTGCTTGGATTCTTCTGCCATCTGAGAGCCTAGGCCCATGATGGCAAACCTTGGCATTCCAGATGTTCTTAGACTTCAATTCCCAGAAGCCGAAGCACCCTGTGAATCCACATGAATGGGTTTACTGTGATTCATCTGGCCCGCCCTGCCCTCGACGCTCCCGGAAGCAGAAGTAAAACGTGCCCATACGGAGGAAGGGTTAACCTGGAAGAGCCTTAATCGTACGGGCACGTTTTACTTACACTTCCGGGAGCAACAAGGGCAGCACGGGCCAGATGAATTGCAGTAAACCCATTCATGTTGATTTGCAGGGGGGTTGAGCTTCTGGGAATTGAAGTCCAAGAACATCTGGAGTGCCAAGGTTCACCATCAAGGGCTTAGGACAATGATGGCAACCCAAAACCCACTTATTTATTGCAAAGTGCCAACAGAAACGGTCCCATTGGGCTGTTGGGCAAAGAGACAAGGTGAAGTGTGTTGCGGGGAGGGAGGAAATGCTTCCATTGGGCTGCTTGGCAGAAGGATGGGGCAAACTCTGTGATGGGGTGACTGCACGGGTGCCCACAGAGAGGGCTGTGAGTGCCACCTCTGGCATGCATGCTGTAGGTTTGCGACCACTGGCCTAGGAAATTTACCAGCTGGCATGACAACACCCCCCCCCCCCCCATTGTGACCTTTGGGGAGTTTGAGAGTTGCAATCCTGACATTAGCTCTTCTGAGCCCTCTCTTATGCTAACCTGCAAAGAGGTTGAAGTTACCACCACGGCACCAGCATGGAAATCATTCTTTTTAAAGAGGGGAAGGGGAAAAAAAAGACAGATCCAAGAGAGAAAGCATTCAGAAAATGTGAACTTTGGCTTTTTTCTTTTTCCATGATTGCCAAGTTCCCCATCCACCTCCCCAATGACACCAGTTGTCTCCTCTCCTTTGTACTCTAGGTCTTTCTTTCATTGGCTTGGTCTGGTGCCACCCTGCCAACAGATTCAGTAGTAAAAGCGGAGGCCTGAGTTTCTGAGGTTCACGGGGCAGCCTGGGCCACTGCCCACTGGTCTGGCGGAAGTAAACAGGATTACGGATTATGTTGGGTGAATCTTCCATTAAACTGGACGGCTGTGCTATAGACAGAAGAGTGGCGAGTTAAAGGGGTCCGGTGCGGCAGGATTGCCGCTTCAAGGTCTCCCAGTTCGGTAGGGCTGAGCGGGAGAGCTGTCCTCTGAATGAAGTTAATCTCACACCCGTTGTGGGTCAGGAGAGTGTCGCTCCAGATCTCCTATCTATTCCCCCCTCTCCCTGCCCCCCAGTTTGGGTGGATGATGGGATTTAGGATTCTGACGATGACCGAGAGACGCTCTGCAGCAAGGCTTTGTATATGGGCGAGTTCAGGAAACGGGGGTAAGAGTCTCTATGCATGAGTGTATAGATCTGGAGCTGTGCATCGTCGAAGGTGTGCGTGGATGGTTCCTGCATTTTCCGGTTGATGCCTTCTCGCACGCGAGAGTCCAAGCTGACCTGTATTAACGGAGAGGAGGAGACACAAAGGGGAAAAACACCCAGTTATTTTGAAGAAAAATAGAGTAAGAAGAAAAGACTGCAGAGAAAATGGACCGGAAAATAGGATGAAGACTTCTAAAAAGAGCAGGGCTGGAAAGATACATTAGGTAAAATTAAAGGTCACCCTTGCTCGAAAGCCAGTCATATCCGGCTCTAGGGTTCAGTACTCATCTCTGTTTATAGCCAAACAGCCAGCACTCTCTGTGTCTGCAGACATTTCCGTGGACATGTGGCAGGCATGACTAGACACAGGAGTCCCCCAAACACTGACCAATCTACTTGCAATTTCTTGCTTTCGAACTGCTAGGTTGGCAGGAGCTGGGACAGAAGCAGGAGCTCGCTCCATCATGCAGCACTCAGGTCTCAAACTGCTGACCTGCCGACCTTCCAGCCATCAAGTTCAGCATTTTAACTACTAAGCCACTACAAAGCAGCTAATCCTTTGCAGAAGGTGGAAGCTTAAGTGGAAGTTCTGGGAGTTCAGAAAAAGCCCCCATACCTCTAGTCAGTACTGAAGTGCACTCTTGGTGCAGCTCACAAGTTAATTACCCTTTTGCCCCCAACATACTGTGTACTCATTTTACTGGCCTCAGAAGGATGGAAGGCTGAATCAACCTTGATGTCCCGTCAGGATTGAGCTCACAATGTTTTGGCTGCGGTGCAGCAGTTTAACCACTGCACCACCAGGGTTCTTAACAGCCTTAACAGACACCTAACAGTTTCCAAATCAAAGCTCTGTATCAAATGGGAGTCCTGTGTTCCTCCTGTCTGGGTGGATTCTGGGAACTGCGGTTCAAAGCAGGAACTTTGCCTTGTTCTGCTCTAGCTAACAGTCTTGCTCCGTGATGGCGAACCTTGGCACTCCAGATGTTCTTGGACTTCAATTCCCAGAAGCCCAAGCACTCTGCGAATCCACACGAATGGGTTTACTGCGGTTCATCCGGCCCGCATTGCCCTCGTCGCTCACGGAAGCGGAAGTAAAACACGCCCATACAATTAAGGCTCTTCTGGGTTAACCCTTCCTCTGTACGGGAGTGTTTTACTTCCACTTCCGGGAACAACGAGGGCAACGCAGGCCGGATGAATTGCAGTAAATCCATTTGTGTGGATTCACAGGGTGCTTGGGCTTCTGGGAATTGACGTCCAAGAACATCTGGAGTGCCAAGGTTCACCATCATGAGTCTTGCTAATTCCCCCCCACCCTCATGTAAGGGACTTATCAGATACTGATGATGAAACTGAAGCTACGGCAAGCCACGGTTTGGGTGGGCTGAGATGCAGAACGTGGTTACCTCCTTAGGCGAAAGGATGGAGATGTAGTCTTCGTAGATAACCCGGGCTTTCTCTTCAATGGCATGCTTGCTGCACTCGCTTTTGAGCTCCTCGCAAGCCAGCCAGAAGAGCATGTTCTCCTCGCTGTACTCAGTCCGTAAGAATTCCCGAAAGATGTTCCTGCCGGCTGGGTTTTTCATCAACTTGTCGAATGACTGGGACCAGCCCTTGACTTCCTCTGTGGTCGGTTTGGTGCTGGGGAACCGGGGCAGAGGCAACACAATGAGGAAGTAGTCAAAAAGAAGAGGGGGGAAATGGAGAGATTTCAGTGAGATTTGGGAGCATTTTATCTTTAAACTCTGTCCAACACGCACCTTTGTTGGTGGCAGATGTCTATGCATGTCTTAACAACAATCTGTTGTGTCTGTAAGTGAGGGCACCAAACCAGGTGCCTAATTCCAGTCCAGGTAAAGGCTGCCCTTGGTCAAAAGCCTGTCATGTCTCTAGGGTTCGGTGATCATCTCTGTTTACAGCTGGCTCTTTAGCCAGCGCTATCTGTGTCTGCATACATTTCCATGGACACGTGGCAGGCATGACTAGACACTGGAGTGCACAGAACGCTGTTATCTTGCCAATGAGGTGGTCCCTATTTATCTACTTGCAACGTCTTGCTTTCGAACTGCTAGGTTGGCAGGAGCTGGAACAGACGACAAGAGCTCTCTCCGTCATGCAGCACTTGGGTCTTGAACTGCTGACCTTCCAGTCATCAAGTCCAACGTTTTAACCACTAAACCAATGCAGTCCCTCTAATTCCAGTCTACAAACCAGCAGCTATCCCTTGATGATTTATTTATTTATTTAATATTTATACCCCACCCTACTGGTGCAAGCACCACTCAGGGCGACTTACAGTGTGCAGCAATTACAACAATAATCATCTATGACGGAGCATGGGCTCAACGTGGTTTTGTTATTATTATTTAAACCAGGGTATTTTTCAGCCTAAACGGATGATGGAGAAAGCTTGGAAACATTACCTTTTAGGCCAGGCATTTGCAACCTATGGCCCATGGGCCAGATCCAGCCCCTGACACCAATTCATCCAGCCCACATCACCCGGGAAGTAAAACATGCCCACGCATGTGCAAAATGCTGCTGTAAATGCACCTGTGGCTGCCGTGGACATGTTTACGCATGCATGGACATGTTTTACAGCATTACAACAGGGGGAACCACGTGACCAGCCCACTCAGCTGTCTGAAGGGGAGTGGTTTGGCCCGTGACCTGAAAACATTGAGAGTCCCTGTTTTAGGCTGTGACTTCCAGAATACCATAGCTCATGCTGGTGGGGGATTTTCCAGTTCTTTTAATTCTATTTCTTCATTAGCAATGCTACACAATTATGCTAATTGACACTGGATGTCTTACCTGGCTTGGCTATAAGCATAAACAGTCAGTGATTGAAACCTATCATAGATTTCTCTAGCCTGGAGCAGGGCCACAGGTACTCTGAAGTAGCACAAAGGTGATGGTGTGGACTTCCTGAATGGGTAAAGGTCTCTGGAAGGTGGAAGGAGTACTATGATAGTGGGATAATTGGGGTGCATTATCCTTACACAGGAAACTCACCAGGATTCACAGTTTGGGATGGACTCCAGTTTGGTGTCTCGCGTTGCCCTCCATGCTCGCTCCCGTTCCTCATTCCTAACAAACCAACAACAAAAAAGGAAAAGACTCACTATGGTCTAGCTGTACTATCCAATAAGATGGTTTCGCACTAGAGACAAGCCCTTGGTCCATCTCGCCTTATATACTTATTTCTGATGTCAGCTCATTGATTTGCCCAGACATGCCTAGCCGCTGCTGGAACATGCATGCCACCAGGGGACATGATTTAGCTGAGGCAGCAGAAGGCATAGTGGTAGCTGCAACTGTTATAATGTTCCCCTGTAAAAACACATTACCCAATTACCGACCATTTGAACAGCTATAGCGCGCCTTACAATCTGTACATGCTAGGCAAATTCTGAGTTCAGATTTGGAATCAGCATGCTCGATATCATGTAAATCACATGTGTTATTCCCAGTAGCAAAACCGTTGTTGGGCAGTGATAATAGACAGGGTGAGGGGGTGATGCACAGTGCCAAGAATGGAACCACGGGCTGACTTTTTAAAGAGACCGCTGTCTGCAGATGTTTAATTGGATTTGACAGAGTTTTGGTACCCACATTTGAGATTCATTTTTCAGTTTGTTTGGTTCCACAGGCTTCTCTGAAAAGAGTGGCTGGCCAGGAGGATAAGAGTCCAACCATTATCTTGCCCAAATTATTAAGTAACAGATGCTGCTTCTAAACATCTGTAAGGAGCTTGAATCCTGGCAGCAAAGTGACAGGTAGGGTGAAAAACATGAGTATTGTTCCCCTTTGATGGAGAAGATAAAGGCTTGTTTTCACCCTAAAATAGGGGTGGCCAACCTACAGCCTGTGGGCGGGCCCTGGCCTGCGGCACCATTTCATGTGGCCCGCCGCTGCCTTCGCTGCTCCTGGAAGCAGAAGTGGACACATTTGCAACAGCCGTAAAATGTGCCTGGATATGCATAAACACGCCCGCTGTAAACGCTGCCGTAAATGCACCCACAGCTGCCATAAACACATTTACAACAGCAGTGGGCACGTTTTACGACAGCGTTTATGGCGGGAACCACATGACTGGCCTGCTCACCTGTCCGGGGGACATGGTCTGGCCTACAGCACAAAAAGGTTGGGAACCCCTGCCCTAAAACATGAATCTCACTAGGATATCTTGTAAAAGTCATTTCCCCATTTTATTCATTCATTCAAAAGTGAATGATTGTCGCATTTGATTAAAATGGGGTCGTGGATAATAAAATCTTCTTCCATTAACTCAGCCTCCTACCTGGGATTTTAAGTGTCCTGTAAAAAAAATTGGAATGATCCCGTCAACACAACCCAGCACCCCAAAACCCTACACGGGTTTACCGAAGTTGCTTGTGAAATGAGTGCTGACCTTGAATACTTTGGCTTACTCAGGACATGAGAGACAAATGGGGCAACAAATTAAAAGACAGAGCAAATAGATTTGCATAAAACCAGTGAATATGTCGAGTCCCCACCACATCTTATAGCAGAGAGTTGCACAAGTCTTTTGAGTCACAAGCTGGTCATGTGGTTCAGAGGGCTGGTCATTTTGGCCTGTGGGCCAGATCTGGCCCCCAAATGCCAATTCATCCGGCCCACGAAGCCATACGGGGAATTTTAATTCCACTTCTGGGAGTGACAAGGGGTTTGCACGCCATAGTTTGGGAACCCCTGCCTTATAGAAACGACAGCACCAAGGTACTTTCCATATATGCTAGCTGCAAAAGCACTCGTTATCTCTAGTAGTGCTAGTAGGTAAAGGTCTCCTTTGCTTGAAAGCCAGTCATGTCCAACTCTAGGGGGAGGTGCTCATCTCTGTTTACAGCCAAAGAGCGAGCGCCGTCTGTGTCTGCACACTGTTACCTTTTCCAGCCTAAGCAGTACCTATTTATCTACTTGCAATTTCTTGCTTTCTAACAGCTAGCATGGCAGGAACTGGAACAGACGACGGGCACTCACTCCATCATGCAGCACTCAGGTTTCCAAACTGTTCACGTGCCGACCTTCGAGTCGTCAAGCTCAGTGTCTTAACCACTAAGCCACCGTAGCAACTCAGGAGTGGTACAGTAGTGTAAAGTAGTCAAGGTACTACATTGGCTCAGTTGGCCAAGAGTTACGGAATGCCTGGAAACCTTTCAATTGATGTTTTAAACAGCCACATGAATGCAAGGCCTAGAAAAGCTGTGATGTTTTGGCCACAACTCCAGTTAAGTCCCAGCCATCATGACCAATGATCTGGTACCTTGGCAGAGGTCACTCATAACATCTGGAGGGAGACAGGTTGCCTTAATTTTGCACTTGACAGTGTGAGAATGCTCTATTGTGAGAGAGATTGGCATGTGAATGGTATATTTGTGGAGCATAGCAGTGAAGGTATGACATCTATCTAGCTCAGTTTTAGGGTAGATGCTCCACCGTTTGAGCATTAGCCAACCCAGTCTACATCTGTACCTGTGAATGGAATAATGTACAGTAGAACTCCGTATAACGATCGCCCCATACAGCGATGAAATCGCATAATGATTAGGCTTGGAGGGGGAGAAAGGCATTCCGTATAGCGTTCGTCCCTATGGAAAAATCTGTAAAATGATTTTTCAATGGAAAAAACTGCTTAGTGCCAAAAATTGTTCTACGCTTTTTTCCATAGGGAAAACCATTGTACAGATTTTTCCATAGGGATGATTGTACAATGACGAAAATCGCATAGCGATGAGTTCCGTGGCATGGATTAAAATCGTTATATGGCGTTCTACTGTATTTGGAAGCAAAACAAAAATTGGTGTAAAGCAGAGGTGTCCAAACTACATCCCATGGGCCGGATCTGGCCCATGACACTGATTAATCTGGCTCACGCCTCTTCCAGAAGTAAAACACCCATGTGTGTGCGCATAACACACATGTGCATGCACGTTTCACTTCTGCTTCTGGTGAGAGGAACCATATGACTGGCCCGCAGCCCGAAAAGTTTGGGCACCCCTACTGCAAAGAAAGGATTAAAAGTGAAAATGTGGATCGGTATTGACCCATTTGCAATGTGAACATTTAAACAAGCCCTCCGCTCCTATGATTTAAAAGTAGAAACAAGAATTAAAAATGACCTGGATATGACTGCTAGATCACATGAAAAAAGGGAGGGAAATTCAAACACCAACCTCCCTACCGCTTCTCAGATTCATTGCCCATTAGAGGTGAGTGAAGACTTTATTCCTCTCTGAAGCATTTCCAGTCGCTGGTAGAACACACCCAGAAATTTACCTGAAGAACTCCACACCTAACTGTTACCACTATTATTGCATGACCGCTTTCTGTAGTCTTCTGAAATGCAAATTAAAATAGCCTTTGAACAGTCAAAGGGAAGATCACAACAAAATGAGAATAAATAAACCCTGTTTCTAAACATGTCAATTCCTGATGCCTTCTGAGAAGATGAAAGAGACATCAGAAGACAAACCTGATCAAAGGTTGATTTCCCCCTTACTGTGGTTCAACATGGCCATTAATGAGCATCCCATAATGCTTCTGCCAGCAGAGGTCAGTGTTCCCTAACTGTTAAGCCGACAAGAACCACCAGGTCCAGGCGCATAGATCTGGCCTTTTCAAAGCATCCTAAAGCAGTGTTTCCCAACCTTCGGTGCATGCCTCTGGCAGCAATTGG
Organism: Bradypodion ventrale; assembly: GCA_035047345.1. Taxonomy (NCBI): domain Eukaryota; kingdom Metazoa; phylum Chordata; class Lepidosauria; order Squamata; family Chamaeleonidae; genus Bradypodion; species Bradypodion ventrale. Next base: position 7,799,615 of record JAWDJE010000004.1, read on the forward strand.
CAGACCAGTAAATGAGCTGGATTCTGTATCACACCACATTCGCACGTGTTATTGTTTGATAGCAGCCCCACAGGAGCACATTGGTCTTGTATTTAGGCACTCGGAGCAACCTATTCAGGGTCCTCCAAGTGACACACAGAACGTTGAGTTCCTCAGATATATCCCCCTTTAATGTTATTCCTTGTCCAGTGAGCTCCTTCCTCCACCTTCTAATTTGGTTTTGCTCTTGCGTACCAGCAAGAATGGTTGCTCTTCCTTGATCTGAGTTGACAGACTTGAGGCACATATCCATTCAGAGGATGTCAATGGCCATTCTCTTGTTTACTGCTCTCGTAGTCTTCTCGTAGACTTCTGTTGTTCAGTCGCAGTCGAATCTGACTCTTTGTGACCTCATGGACCACAACACGCCAGACTCTTCTGTCATCTGCCATCCTCCGTAGTCTGCCCAGATCTACACCCACCGCATCAACGATGCTGCTTAACCATCTCATCCTCTGCTTCCCCCTTCTCCTTTTGCCTTCAATCTTTCCTAGCATCAGGGCCTTCTCCAGTGAATTCTCTCTTCTCATTTTGGAGGTCAAAATACTTGATTTCAGCTTCAATATTTGTCCTTCTAAGGAGCAGTCAAAGCTGGTTTTCCTTTAGGACTGACTGATTTGATCTCTTTTCTATGTTAGGTGGAGTGATATCAACAAGAGGATATTTTTTTTTCACCTGGTGTAGGTTTGAGGCATCCTTTTACACTATGCATATTGTTTCATTAACAGTGATGTCAACTTGCTTCAGATTTGCTGATGATCATATGAAGATAGTGGCTGTAAGATGTGGGTGGACATGATCCTTCAAGAACGATTCAATTTCTGAATGCTATAATGTAGGGGTGTGTCACATGGTTCGGGGGGGGGGGGGCGCGTTCACTATGACCTGTGGGCCAGATCTGGCCCCGATGCCAATTCATCATCCCCTCAATGCCCTCGTTGCTCCCAGAAGCGGAAGTAAAACACACCCATCTGGGAACAATGAGGGTTCCATGGGCTGGATGAATTGGCATTGGGGGCCATAGTGACCCCCCCCCCTGAACCACGTGATCGGTCCACGGCCCAAAAAGTTTGGGCACACCTGCTATAACGCCAAGCACATATCTGCATTCTCATTTGATATGTTCACCAATGCAAATGCTAAGCAGAAACTGCTCCCTGTAATGGGTGAAGAGTGTCCAGGTCTCTGGATGATTTGGGCTACAACTTCCATGAGCCTTTCCGACTGGCCATGTAGCTGGAATTTCTAGGAACTGAAGTGGAAAAACCTATGCGGGGTTGAAGGATCACCCCCTGCTTTAAAAGTTGGCAGCACTTTGTTTATGCGAAGAGGTGAAAGAAAGGATAGATCCTGCAAAGTTCTAAGAGCAAACGAAGTCAGGAAACAGTGCTATTTTTTTATTTTTTATTTATTTATTTATTGTCAAATTTCTATACCGCCCACTCAGCCAAAGCCGACTCCAGGCGGTTCACAACAATGGGTAAAAACAGATAAAAACAAATAAAAACAGATAAAAACCAGCAATAAGAACCCACCCCTAAAAAGATAGGGGTGCAGGAACTGAAGAAACCGTGGGGCAGGCATCCTCCCCTATATTAACCACCCAACGGAAGCCACCCCTCCACCTGCACCCCAAACTTGGCCCGCCAGCCAGGTTTTTAGTTCTTTTCTAAAGGGCAACAACTCCGTCTGGAGACGCAGTTCCACAGGCAGGAGGTTCCAAAGGGCCGGTGCGGACACAGAGAAGGCTCTCCTCCTTGTGCCAGAGAGGCGTGCCCCCCTGGCCGATGGCACAATTAGAGAGCCCCTCCGGTCCGCTCTGGTTGGACGGACAGACGTCCTTAGGGCGATGCGGTCTCTAAGGTAACCTGGCCCACTACCATATAGGGCTTTAAAGGTCAAAACCAGCACCTTGAATTGCACCCGGAGACAAACTGGTAACCAGTGCAGCTCCCGCAGCAGTGGTGAGGCATGGGCATAACGTCCACACCCCATCACCACCCGGGCCGCCGCATTCTGGACCAGCTGCAGCCTCCGAATGGTCATCAAGGGCAGCCCCATGTAGAGCGCATTACAGTAGTCTAGTCTGGAGGTAACCAGAGCATGAGTGACCATGAGCAAAGAGTCCCGGTCCAGGAGCGGGCGCAACTGGCGAATCACCCGAAGTTGGGCGAAGGCCCTCCTGGCCACAGCCGCCACCTGTTCTTCTAGCAGCAGCCGCGAATCCAGGAGGACCCCCAAGTTGCGCACCGGGTCGGTCTGGGGCAAAATAGCCCCATCCAAAACCAAAGATGGTAGCTCCCGGGATAACGCAGGACCCCCTATCCATAGCCACTCAGTCTTGCTAGGATTCAGCTGTAGCCCATTTGCCCCCATCCAGACCCCAACAGCCTCCAGACAGCTGGAAAGGACTTTGACTGCATCACTGGGGTCCCCACGGGCCGAGATGTACAACTGTGTATCATCCGCGTACTGATGGTACCGCACCCCGTGGGAACGGATGATCTCACCCAGCGGCTTCATGTAGATGTTAAAAAGGAGAGGAGAGAGTACCGAGCCCTGAGGCACCCCATATTTTAGGGACCTAGGACTGGACTTCTCGCTCTCCAACCACACCGACTGGGTCCGGCCCCTCAGAAATGAGGAAAACCAGGACCACACAGTGCCCTGGATTCCTAATCCTCGGAGCCGTTCCAGAAGGATACCGTGGTCGACGGTATCGAAGGCCGCTGAGAGGTCAAGAAGAGCAAGGACGGACGGATGACCGCCATCCCGCTCTCGCCAGAGATCATCCATCAGCGCGACCAATGCAGTCTCAGTACCATATCCAGGTCTGAATCCTGACTGGAAGGGGTCCAGATATTCCGCTTCATCCAGTACCCCCTGCAACTGACGCGCCACTGCCTTTTCCAATACTTTCCCCAAAAAGGGGAGGTTGGAAACAGGTCTGTAGTTGGTTATGACTGCTGGATCGAGGGATGGCTTCTTCAGGAGGGGGCGCACCAAAGCATGTTTCAATGGTGCAGGAAATATCCCTTCCCGAAAAGACGCATTAATTATAGCCCCGACCCAGCCACCTGTCACCATCTTTGAGGCTTTTACCAGCCAGGCGGGACAGGGATCCAATGGACAATTAGTGGCGCGGACCGCCGCAAGGAGCCTGTCCACTTCATCTGGGGCAACAGGATCAAACTGATCCCAGATAACACAGCACGACTGTGCACTGGCTCCCCCCTGACCCTCCCCATCCACGCCAAGATTAAACCCTGAGCGAATCCGATCGATTTTCTCCACCAGATGGTCAGCAAAGTCCTCAGCCGATCCCTGCCAACCAGGCACAGCCCCCCCCCTACCAAGGAGGGACCTGGTCACCCGAAACAGGGTGGCTGGGCAATTATCAGCGGAGGCAATAAGGGAGGTGAAGTATTGCCTCCTCACCACCCCCATCGCCACTAGGTAGGCCCTAATAGCGGCTCTAGCTAGTGTCCAATCGGAATCGTTCCTGGTCTTCACCCAGCGGCGCTCAAGGCGTCTCTTTGCCCGTTTGAGCTCCCGTAGTTCTTCTGTGAACCACGGGGATGACCTAGCTCCACGGGCTCTGAGAGGCCGTAGTGGAGCGATTACATCCAAGGCAGCTATCGTTGACCCACACCATAGGTCAACAAGTGCCTCGGGCGAATCGTGTTGCCGATCCAGGGGAAAAGCCCCCAGTTCCCTCTGGAATCCATCCGGATCCATCAGTTGCCGGGGGCGGGCCACTTTAATAGACCCTGCCTCCCTACGATGATGTGTTGCCCCCAGGAAGTCTAGAGCCACCAGATAGTGATCTGACCATGGCACAGGTGTTATGTCTAGCTTCTGTAAATTCAGATCACTCTGCCACCGCTCCGACAAAAAGACTAAATCTGGTGTGTGGCCACTGCCCCTGGTAGGACCCCGAATTACCTGAGCCAGGTCCATAGTTGCCATGGAAGCCATGAACTCCTGAGCCACCCTGGAACCGGACCCCAGCGAAGGCAAATTGAAGTCCCCCAGAACCATCAGCCTAGGGAACTCCAACGCCAACGCTGAGACAGCCTCGAGGAGCCCAGGCAGGGAGTCCCTTACCCTGCAAGGGGGCAGGTACAGGAGTAGGACCCCCAACTGACCCTTTGGGCCCAGCCGCAGAAGCAGGGCCTCACAACCCAGAATTTGTGGAGCAGTGGCCCTGGTAACTCCTAGTGACTCCCTGGCTATAATGGCAACACCACCGCCCTTGCCCTCATCCCTAGGCTGGTGCCAAACACCGAACCCGGCTGGACACATCTCTGATAGAGGCACCCCATCCTCTGGTCTCAGCCAGGTCTCAGTGATGCATGCCAGGTCGGCCCTCTCTCCCAGAATAGAATCTTGTATTAGGGGCGCCTTACTACAGACCGACCTGGCATTCATCAGCAGCAGCCTAAGGGTGGGGTCACCCTGGATCAGCTGCTCAGGACCTAGAGGTGAAACCGGGGGGCCAGAACGTGGGACAGATACTAAGCATCGGTCCCGCCTTCCCCGAGTGCGGCCCGCCCCACGGTTCCCGCTATAACGCCCCATGCCCGTCACAACCTCTAAATGGGCCCCTGGAACCTCCACCATTAACCCAGACGGAGTGTCGCCCCATCTTCCTGGCTGGCAGGGCCATCTCTCCCTCCCTCCCTCCCTAACCCACTTAAAACATACCCTCTCAGTCTCTCTTCCCATATTGATGGTCCCGGCGAGTTCCGACTGGCCGCAAGAGTCTCCAGGGCGGCAGTGGAAATTCCGGTGCGACCGCCGGCCGTTTAAGCCCCCCGCAGGGGGGTGGGAACACAGGACACCAATGGTGGAAGTGATCCCAACAAGCTCTGATTGGCTGCAGGTGTCTCCAGAGCGGCAGGGGAAATTCTGCCGCGGCCACCGGCCCTTTGGGCCCCCCGCAGGGAGGCAAGAGCCCGGGACGCCAATGGTGGGGTGGTCCCAGCAATCTCTGACTGGCCGCAGGTGTCTCCAGGGTGGTGGTGGCGGAAGCCCCGCTGTGGCCGCTGGCCTACCAAGCCCCCCACAGGGGGGCGGGAGCCTGGGATGCCAATGATGGGGGTGGTCCCAGCAATATCCAACTGGCCGCAAGTGTCTCCAGGGCGGCGGTGGGAGTTTCTCCGTGGCCGCCCGCCTTTTGAGCCCCCTGCAGGGAGGCAGGAGCCTGAGATGCCGATGGTGAGGTGGTCCCAGCGAGCTCCAACTGGCCATATGTGTCTCCAGGGCAGGGTGGAAATCCCGCCATGGCTGCTGGCCTTTTGAGACCCCGCAGGGAGGCGGGAGCCTGGGACGCCGATGGTGGGATGGTCCCGGTGATCTCCAAATTGGCCGCAGGTGTCTCCAGGGCAGTGGTGGAAGTTCTTCCGCAGGTGCCAGCCTTTTGAGCCCCCCGCAGGGAGGCAGGAGCCCGGGACGCCGATGGCATGGTGGTCCCAGCGAGCTCCAGACTGGCCGCAGGTGTCTCCAGGGTGGCAGTGGAAATTCATCCACAGCCGCCAGCCGTTTGAGCCCCCTGCAGGGAGGCAGAAGCCCGGGACGCCGATGGTGAGGGTGGTCCCAACAACCTCCTGGCAAAGGGAGGAGGGGCAGAGGCTGTTGTTTCTGCCGGCCCCGACGGCCCTTTACCTCTCCTGGCAAAAGGGAGGAGGGGCGGGGCTCACCTCAGCTGGTCAGAGGCTTCTTGTCTTCTGCCGGCCCGACGGCCCTTTACCTCTCCTGGCAAAGGGAGGAGGGGCAGAGGCTGTTGTTTCTGCCGGCCCCGACGGCCCTTTACCTCTCCTGGCAAAAGGGAGGAGGGGTGGGGCTCACCTCAGCTGGTCAGAGGCTTCTTGTCTTCTGCCGGCCCGACGGCCCTTTACCTCTCCTGGCAAAAGGGAGGAGGGGTGGGGCTCACCTCAGCTGGTCAGAGGCTTCTTGTCTTCTGCCGGCCCGACGGCCCTTTACCTCTCCTGGCAAAAGGGAGGAGGGGTGGGGCTCACCTCAGCTGGTCAGAGGCTTCTTGTCTTCTGCCGGCCCGACGGCCCTTTACCTCTCCTGGCAAAGGGAGGAGGGGCAGAGGCTGTTGTTTCTGCCGGCCCCGACGGCCCTTTACCTCTCCTGGCAAAAGGGAGGAGGGGTGGGGCTCACCTCAGCTGGTCAGAGGCTTCTTCTTCTTCTATTTGCAAAGAAGAGTTCCCAGGGAAATCAGCCAGTGCAGAATATCCCAAACCCAACACACACCAAGGCACACATCTCTGAATTTAAACAAAACTGAATACACAGAGCCATCAAAGTCTTCCACATGCAAGGAAAGCACAAATACAAGACCATCTGCTCAAGATGGTGTTTATACTTGCTTTGTCAAATACTACTACCCCCACCTCCCTCCAAGTAGCCTCTAGCTATAAACAAGCTGAAACACACCGTCAGGTAGCCCGAGAAGCTCCTCAATGACAACAAATCAGACCAGACTGATTTTCCATGTCATTAATTTGAGCATGCTTTGGTTTCTGTCAGGGGCCAAAATGAGATGTCTACTGAAGAGCCAACCCCAAATGGAGGCCACCCTTGCTTGGGTCCATTCCTTGCCTTGTCATTGAGATACTCCAAGCCTTGGTCTGCCATTCCCTAAATCTCTTTCCCATTATTTGTTTGTGGGACTGTTACTCCCTGTATTGGGGAAAACCCCATTGGGGTCCCCATACGGGAACAGAGATATGGCAGAAATCGACCAACCAACCGACCGACCAACCAACCAACCAACCAACCAGCTGAGAAAGACAGACAGATAGACAGACAGACTAATCCATTAGTGATGAATGCTTTGGATTTTTTTCGAGGGAGTACAAATCTTGTAATGCTCCTTTCCAGGAATGTCACCTTCAGGACACCTGGAGGGTGTTCTCCTGGACTGAAGGCTTAGCTAGCAACCTTCATGCCTTGGATAGGTCTATCTTCTGCTGATTGCTGAAAAGGTTCTTTTACAAAGAGTTTAGGACCACACAAGACATGAAGACTGTCAACAGGATCTTCTACCCAGGTGAGCACAATTTAGGTGTCTAAAAGGTTGTAGCCTCCAGTGGGATTCCAAGAAAGCAGAATGATGAGTCGTGTAGTCCAAAAGTATCCAAAATTCAGATTCCCTCCTTTTAAACCTCCATCTCTTCTTAGCATTTTAACATTACGGCTAAGAGAAGACTGCTGGGCTTCTGGGGTGAGCTGAAGTCCAATGACACAGCATATTCATTCTGTCTGCGCACGACTGCAGAGTCAATCCCAAGAATTTCCTTCTGTCTATAACCTGGGCAGCTGCTGGCAGTCGTGGCTAACAATACTGGGTTAGCTGGACCAAGCTTCTGATCCAGTATGAGACCACTTCCGATCCTAGAGTATTGTTGCACAGATAAATCATTCTGGTTTCTGTAAACCAGAGAGAGGGAATTTTCAGAGGGACACAGGTAAGGGCTGGGCCACCGGGACAGTGGGATTCATCCTGGTGCGCCCTCACCTCTGGCAGCCTGGGGTGCAAATAATAATTTTATCTGCCCGGCGCGCTGCACTTTAGATTAAGCCATTGCTCTAAATTCCCTCCTTCAGATTGGAGCAATGGTTTATTCTAAAGTGCGGTGCACCGGATGGAGCAAGCGAGGGGTGGCGACCAAGTGGTTTCCAGGGGCAGCCTTCTCCCCCGTCCCTTGGTCGCCACCCCTCACCCTTGTCCAGCACCCTCCATTGGTACTCAGCAGCACACTCCTGGAAGGACAATGGCTAATTTTTTACCCCAGGACTGGCTGAATGACTATAATAACTAACCCAAACGAAAAACATAACAACAGATAAACCAAGATTGGAAGTACATGAACAGAAGTGTAGTAGGGCTCACCAACTGTTTTAAAAGAGAAACAGACAAATGTTCCCTTGTCTCTTGGAAGGAATTGTTTAGGAGTTTGGGAAGGTCTGTAAAGAGCTCATCAGGGATGCAAAAAGAAGGCTGGAGTGCATGATCCTCCCTTTTACAAATGGATGTAAAACGTGCCTGGATGGAGGAAGGGTTAACCCGGAAGAGCCTTAACCGTACGGGCGTGTTTTACTTCCGCTTCCAGAAACCCATTTGTGTGGATTCACAGGGGCTAGGGTTTCTGGGAATTGATATTGGGCGAATGTCATCTAGACCTTTTTAATTCTATTGTTTTTAGATGTGTTGATTTTAGCTTTGTATGTTATATATGCTGGTGGTGCATCTGACACGAATAAAGAAGCATGTGCCCAAAAGACCCTTCTATGTCAAGGTTCCTCTGGCACAAGAGAGGGTTGGTCAGCTTGCATGTGTTTGTGTTCACGAGGATCTCTGGTAAATGCCGAACACATCGGTACAGTCCAAACAACCTCCCCGTCCCATACCATGAGCAACTGCAGCAGCAGCACCAACACAAGCAGCAAGGGTTGGCCCGTCGGTGGTTGCTGGCCCGTCGCAGTGTAGTCGGAGAAGTCTCATGCTGGGACATTGGAAGAGGTCTCTCCGGGTACTCTGGCTCTGGGTACTGCAAAAGAAAGAAACAAAATGGAGGGGGATAAGCATGGTAGTGAAGCGGCCCTTGGATCCCTGCTGCGGAAGGGAACCATCCATGCTGCATGTTACAGTTCTAAATTGTAAACTCTTCATGGCTCTGGGTGCAATTTGCATTTCTAGGCCTAGTACACATTCCTGTTTCTAGAGTTTTCTTCTCTGTTTGTATAATCACCGCAATACAATTAATAAATATATCAATATTTTTATTGATTAGACTGCACAACAACAATTTTCCTGCTGGGAATAACACGTGTGATTTACATGATATTGAGTGTGCTGATTCCAAATCTGAACTCAGAATTTGCCTAGCACGTACAGAATTTAAGTCATAGCCGTGCTATAGCTGTTCAAATGGTCAGTGATTGGGTAGTGCATTTTTACATGGGAACATTATAACAGTTGCAGCTACCACTATGCCTGCTGCCACCTCAGCTGAATCACGTCCCCTGGTGGTATGCATGTTCCAGCAGCGGCCAGGCATGTCTGGGCAAGTGAGTGAGCTGACGTCAGAAATAGGTATATAAGGCGAGATGGACCAAGTGGTTGTCTCTAGCGAGAAACCATCTTATTGGATAGTACAGCTAGGCCTGTGATGGTGAATCTTGGCACTCCAGGTGTCAGTACTCCTGCTGATCAGGGCTTCTGGGAACTGAAGTTCAAGAACAGCTGAAGTGCTATCACTGAGGTAGGCCATAGTGAGTCTGTTTAGAGCTAAAGATGAGTAGGCGCAGCTGTGTTAATAAACTGGACAAATTCTGCCACATTTGTGGCAAATATGCCCCACATGATCAACGCAAGATTTGCTAACTTAAGATCTTGACGTCCTAGGCAGAATCAGACTTCAGATTTGGATTAAACGCACTTGATTTAGTATAGGACACATGGATTAGACCAGTGATGGCAAACCTTTTAGAGACCAGGTGCTGAAACTGCAACCCAAAACCCACTTATTTATCACAAAGTGCCAATGCGGCAAAAGGGGAGGGAGGAAGTGCTCCCATTGGGCTGCTGGGCAGAGGGGTGGGGCAAACTGTGCTGGGGTGATTGCATGGGTGCCCACACATAGGGCTCCGATTGTCACCTTGGGCACGCGTGCCATAGGTTCACCACCACTGGATTAGACCAAGTAGCAAACAATATATACTGTATATCTATTTGTGATGCAGTGTTATTTCATCATGCTGTGATTCATTTGTTTATTTAATACATTATACCGTGCATCTGGATAATTTCCCACTCTGGGGAACAACAGTAGAAAACTTTACAAATAACAACAATAAATAACCCAATATTTTGGTTATAAACTGTTCAAAATGCTATACTTATTAGACTGGTGGGATAGCAATCAGTAAATCAGTCAACCAACCAACAGACAGATTAATTGATCAATCAGATCTTATCACCTTCACTATCAAAATTAAATTGTGGCTGAAATCTAATAGGTAGGCTTCAAGTAGAGTAGCTCCATTTGAATTCATTCAATTTATGGAGGAAGGGACTCACCAAATGTCAATGGGTCCCCTCTAGTTGCAACTTACTACTTGGTTTCAGCTTCTGGGTTGGGATACAGAAAGAAGATTGTGGTATTTTTGAACCACAATCGGGCGTACCCTGGTAACAGCAGCTGTTGTGTTGCCGGCTAATCGTTCTCACACTAGGTCAGGCGAAAGGAACTGCAGAATGAATTCACCAAAAGATGCCTTCATTTTGTCAGTTTCATGTCTGGCCTAGACATGGAAGGAGAAAAAGCTTCTGGGTTATATCTGCATCTACGCATCTATTAAACAGGATAGCACTGAAGTCATTTCACAAACACAACATACAGTATATTCATATTTGGGAATGAACTGCTGGGAAACTAAATTCACATAGCAATAACACTTATATGCTGCCCCCATAGTGCTTAGACAACTCTCTGGGCAGTTCACAAGTAATAATAATAATAATAATAATAATAATAATAATAATAATAATAATAATAATAATAATAATAATAATAATAATAATAATAATAATAATAATAATAATAATAATTTCATGTCATAAATTATTCTGGGTTGAAAGGATTTTTGCGGGAGAATCTCCACACAGGTGACGCCCGAATGAGGCTCCTTTCATGTCCCCAAGAGCTGGGACGGAGATGTGCTCAATCCGTCATGGAGTACCCAGGTCTCGAACTGCCGACTTGCCTACCTTCCAGTTAACAAGGCGAGCTTCTTAGCTACTGAGCCACCCATTTTACCGACCTTGGAAGGATGGAAGGCTGAGTCAACCTTGAGCCCATCAGGACTGAACTCATAACATGAGCAGTTTGGGCTGCAGTACTACAGTTTAACCACTTCTTTTATGTCCAGATCAAACTTCAAACTGCCAAAATGAGGCCACCTTCTTGGCTTTGTCATTGGGTCAAAATTAAATCACTGTTGGTACATGTTTCTGGCAGGAGTTGAGAGATTGGCAGGTGAGTTGGATTCTGTATCTCTCTGCACTCACACAGCATGTTGCTGACCACCACCAGCTCCCACTTGAGATTGTTGGTCTTATATGTGGGCAGTTCAACCCTCAGCCTATTTGGGATCCTCCAAGTGACACAAGGGAGATTGAGTTCATCAGCCATATCTTCCTTTAATGTTATTCCTCCTCCAGTGAGCTCTCTCCTCCATCTTCTAATGGGTACCCAAAGGGGTACACAGAAAGAGCCTCCTCAAAGATTGTGGGTATATTTTACATTTTTGAACCACAATCAGGCATACCAATAGTTTTTCCAACTAATCTTCATCACACTAGATCAGTGGTGGTGAAGTTATGGCACACGTGTCAAAGGGGGCACTCAGAGCCCTCTCAGTGGGCATGTGCACTGTGGCTCCGGCACAGAGTTCGCCCTATCCCTCTGCCTAGCAGCCCAATGGGAGTGCTTCATCCCTCCCCCAGCACAGAGTTTGCCCTGCCCCTCTGTTTGGGCACCTGGTCTCTAAAAGGTTCGTGATCACTGCACTAGATTAAACTAAAAGTTTAATCACTTGATGTTAATAAAGATGGTTAGAGTCTACACATCACGGGTACAGTAAACCTCCGTATAACGAAGGGCTCTATTAGCGAAAAAACCGTACAGCGAAAGGAAATGGAAGAAAAACGGTGCCTCATATAGCAAATAAATAAATAAATTCAGAATAGTTTTCCCCCCAATGCATTCCAATGGGAAATCATCCTTTACATAACGAATTTTTCTTTTCAATGCATTCCTATGAGAAATTCATATAACAAAAATTTCGCTGTACGAAAAACTTCATGGAACGGATTAATTTTGTTATGCAAGGTTTTACTGTATCGCCAGTCTTCTGCTTTTCCTACTGATAGGTGGGAGACCACCAAGACCAGAGTGTGCCTCCACCTTTCATATCTATGCACATCAGGGAGCGCAGACAATTTCAGCTTATTTGTGCCCATGGGACTTATGACTCATGGAGGCTCATGATACCTTAAAGATGGGTTTTGAGTGGTATACATTTTTTGTGTACCGTAGCCCAATGGCATCAGATACACTCTGTGTGCCAAGGCTTCTCCTGTTTCAGTGGCCAGGATCCTAACTGCAAATTTGCCTACGTGAAAGTGAAATTGTGTAAGCTGTGGCAGAGAATTGCCACTACTTAAGAAGGAGCTGGTTGCCTTTCCACGAGGGTGACTGGTCACGCAATAGGCACTTGACTAGGTATCTGAATGATATATCATTAGTTAAAGCAATTCTGCCGTTGTGACAGGTGATTTCACCTACATATGAGGCGGAAGGTCAGCAGTTCGATTCCCGAGTACTGCAGGACGGAATGAGTCTTTGTCCCAGCTCCTGCCAACCTAGCAGTTCAAAAGCAAGAAATTGCAAGTAGATATACAGGGACCACTTCAGTGGGAAGGAAACAGCGTTCCGTGCGCTCTGGTGTCTAGTCATGCCTGCCACATGACCACGGAAACATCTGCAGAAGCAGACAGCGCTGGGTCTTCAGCTTTGAAACAGAGATGAGCACTGAACCCTAGAGTCGTATACGACTGGCTTTTGAGCAAGGGAAACCTTTATCTTTACCTTTAACCGGATTCTGACCATGATTTATGTATTGTTCGGTATTTTTATTTCTAAAAAGGATGATCCATGCAGAAAAGACATGCAGGCCTATTCATTTATTCAAAATGCAAATGAGGAACTAGTCAGATGTGAAAAACAACCACTCTATAGCAAAGCCAGCACTTTATGTGCATGGTGATTTCAGCTTTTCAGCATTTTCTAACAGGGCTGGAAACCCCCTTTTTCTTTTGGGACCCTGGAGAGTCAATGGGACATTAGATGGATCGACCGCTAGGTAGACCTGACATAACATCCTTTGATTTTTATTGGAAGAATTATGAAAATGGATTACAAGGGTGTAAAGCCAAAGGATCTAATTCAGTGATGGTGAACCTTGGCATTCCAGATGTTCTTGAACTTCAATTCCCAGAAGCCCTGAAATTGCTGGTTTCAGCTTCTGGTAATTGAAGCCCAAGAACACCTGGAGTGCCAATGTTGGCCATTACTGATCTAATTACAGTAAGTAGGCAAATATTAGGTAGGATAAAACATACAAACAAAGAGTTGTATGAACATTCAATACAGCACAACGTGGAGAAAAGAACTTATAAACAAAACACAAAGCTAAAAGAAAATAATTAAAAAGTCCAGTCAGTTACAGGAATGAGCTGATTCACTGGGGGTCACACAATATAATTGATGGAGAAAACTAGCCTATCCCCCAAGCATTTGTCCCCACACTTTTTTGGGACCATATTAGGAATTTCAAATTTTATGGGATGCAAGTAACAATTGCTCCTCTTTGGTTTATTTCCAGCACGAGATCATTGGAGATGAATCAAGGAAAGCCTTCCTCTCCAAATTTCCCATATCATAAAATGGCCTAAGAACTCACAACAAAATGGGATCAAAAGACAGTGTTTCAACAGTAAGAGATCTCCAGCTTTCCAGCCAGGTTCTTAGACCAACACAGAGATGGCTGGTGGTCATAAGAACATAAGAACATAAGAAAAGCCTTGCTGGAACAGGCCACAGCCCATCCAGTCCAGCATTCTGTCTCACACAGTGGCTCACCATTTCCTTCAGGGTATTCCCAAGGAGATGCCTTCACCTGCTTAGGATTCCCTGGAAATGGCATTGAGAGATATCCTGCCTATCTCTCCAACCCGGAGGTTGTCCTTAGGTAGCCATAATTATAGCCATTGATACACTTGTCCTCCATGAACTTGTCTAATCCTTTCTTAAAGCTGTCAAGACTGATAGCTGTCACCACTTCTTCTGGCAGGGAGTTCCATAGACCAGTAATCCTCTGGGTGAAAAAGTACTTTCTCTTATTTGTTTGAGAACTAGTACCCAAAAGTTTCATGGAGTGTCCCCTAGTTCTAGTGTTGTGCGATAGGGAAAACAGTTTTTCCTTCTCTACTTTGTCCACACCGTGCATGATTTTATAAACTTCAATCAGGTCACCTCTTAGACGTCGTCGTTCAAGAGTGAAGAGGCCCAACCGTTGCAGCCTCAGATGGTAAGGAAGGTGTTCCAGTCCCCTAATCATTCTGGTTGCCCTCCTCTGCACTTTTTCCAGCTCCATAATATCCTTCTGGAGGTATGGCGACCAGAACTGTACACAGTATTCCAGATGGGGCCTCACCATAGATTTATAAAGAGGCAAAATGACACTTGCTGACTTATTTTCTATACCCTTCCTAATGATCCCTAGCATTGAGTTTGCTTTTTTCACTGCTGAGGCACACTGGGTTGACACCTTCATTGAGCTCTCCACCAGGACACCAAGGTCCCTTTCCTGGTTTGTCGCAGAGAGTTCAGACCCCATCAGTTTATAAATGTAATTGGGGTTCTTTGCCCCAACATGCATCACTCTGCACTTACTAATGTTGAAACTCATTTGCCACTGTTTTGCCCACTCCCCCAGTGTCGAGAGATCCCTCTGGAGCTCCTCACAATCTCTCACAGTTTTCACTACCCTGTATAATTTAGTGTCGTCAGCAAATTTGGCTACCTTGCTTTTTACTCCTACCTCTAGATCATTTATGAAGAGGTTGAAAAGCAGGGGTCCCAGTACTGAACCTTGGGGGACCCCACTCTTTACTTCCCTCCACTTGGAGAAGTGTCCATTTAGTGCTACCCTCTGTTTCCTGTCCCTTAGCCAGTTGCTGATCCAGGACAAGACCTGTCCCTTTATTCCATGACTGGTAAGTTTATTCAAGAGCCTTTGGTGTGGGACCTTGTCAAAAGCCTTCTGAAAGTCCAGATAAACAATGTCAACTGGATCCCCCTTATCCACATGCTTGTTGACACTCTCAAAAAATTCCAATAGATTAGTGAGGCATGATTTGCCCTTGCAAAAGCCATGTTGGCTCTCCTTTAGCAGCGCCTTCTCTTCTATGTGCCTATTAATTCTATCTTTTAGGATGGTTTCCATCACTTTACCTGGGACACATGTCAAACTGACAGGTCGGTAATTCCCTGGATCACCCCTGGATCCTTTTTTGAAAATTGGTGTTACATTCGCTACCTTCCAGTCATCAGGCACAAAGCCTGATTTGAGGGAAAGATTATATATTTTGGCTAGGAGATCAGCGATTTCATCTTTAAGTTCCCGGAGAACTCGTGGATGGATGCCATCTGGTCCTGGTGATTTGTTAGTGTTTAGTTAACTAAAGATTAACTAGACCAGCTTCTAAACCTGGCCAGGATCAGATTTGTGCAGGGTGGGAATGCAAGAACAAGCTAAATAGATCATCTCAAACAATGAGGAATTGTGTCGTGGGGGAAACAAGCATATGGACATTTGCCTATGTGAAGACAAGTCAAGCCTACTGAACACAAAAGGAAGACTTTCTGGATGTATCTCACAATCAAGGACCATAAAACAATTACATGTAAAACAGCCGAGCAGATTCAGGGGAACGAAATTGATTCAGGGACTTCTTATGAAAGGACAAACAACCTTCAGTCCTTTTTGATGTAATCACTGGATTGTTCGGGTGGGAAAACCACTGCTGGAAAGGGAGCACTTCTGAATGTGAGACAGTTTTTGACTTCTTTCCAGCATAACCATAATCTCAACGCACATCCTAAAACAGAGTTACGGTAGCAAAAGATGCTCACTCTCGGATCTCTGGCCACCGTAGTTCAGAAAACAAAAGATGGGTGTTCCATCAACTCACCTGTTTCCCCACGTCATATACAGTCGGCATGGACAGTTCTCTCCTGCTGTTCTGGCCCACTGCGGATGTCTTCTCTGGCCACAGGCTGGCCACGCCTCCTGTTGACCCCTGCCCTTCCTAGGGCACCTGCAGTTTAAGGAATGACACCTGTGGGAAGATAAAGGCAACCTTTGTTAGCATCATCCCAGGGAATTCCTTCTGGAGTGGTCAGGGCCACGGAGACCCAATGAGTTTGACAGCTCAAGGAACCAAACCTGATCCTCTCCAAATCCCAAGTCCACATTCTTACCAAGACACCACATTGGGACTTTTTATATCCATACCCCATATTTTCATTTTATTTCATTTTATTAGCAATCTAGGGTACATTATAATTTGAAACAACAAAATATATTCTCAAGCAATGTGCTGGATGGGAACATCTTTTGGTTTTCTTTCATTCCTTTAATGTCCACGTAAGAAAATACATGAACACCTGGTGGAAAAATCATGACTGTATACAGGTGGACCTGCCAAACTCAATGAAATACAGTAAAACCCTGAGCCACATATGCCTCGAGTTACATAAAATTTGACTTACATAATGATTTTGTGCTAAAACCATGTGCCGATTTATATGATTGGCTATGGGTTTGCTTTGAGTTACATAAAGATTCTTTTTCCTATGGGTTTGCTTTGAGTTACATAAAAATCATTTCCCTATGAGTTTGCTTCGATTTACATAAAAATTTCATTTTTCCACTGAGTTTGCTTCGAGTTACGTGAAAAAATAATTTTTCTTATAGGTTTGCTTCAAGTTACATAAAAATGATTTAAGCAAAAGCCTACGGAACGGACTATTTTTTCATAAGTAGGGGTTTCACTGTACTGTAGTTTATTTGAGATATAGGGTACTGATGGTGAAGTGGTTAAACTGCTGTACTGCAACCTAAAAGGTTGTGAGTTCGATCATGACCCGGGATCAAGGTTGACTCACTTCCAAGGTTGGTAAAATGAGTACCCAGCATGTTTGGGGCAAAATGCTAATTAGCTTGTGAACCACCCAAAGAGTACACTAAGCACTATGGGGTGGGACAGAAGTACAATTGCTTTTCTCACACTAAAATAATGTATCCCCTGAACATACTTAATCCTGTCTAATTTTGGATGCTCAACAATGTCACAATTGGCGGATTTTTGGACAGGAGGCCCTCAGAGAATACAGAGAATACTCCAGGCGATAGATATAGATATGTAGATAGAAGAAAGAAAGAAATGGGATTCTGCAATAAAATGTCATATCTCTGACCAGCCTTTCACCTAATCCAGAATTTAAGTTTATTTATTATGTTTATTTAAGTTTCTGTTATATCATGTTGTTTTGGGTTTATTTGTTTTGGATGGACTACAGATATTTGTGCCCCAATCTTATTTATACTGAAACTACTGTTTTCCTTGCTGCTGTCTGAAGGGAAATCTCACTTCCACCCTGGGGACATTTAAAAATAGCTCCATAGAGTGGATTGGAGAATAACCCATGGTCACACACACACACACACACACACACACACACACACACACACACACACACACACACACACACACACACACACACACACACACACACAAAGAGATGGTTGTGCTTGTGTTGTTTATCTCCAAGTTTCTTCTTTCCTCTTCCTTATCTATCTTCCACATTCCACCAAGTCTGCCTGCCCCCCCTTCTCAGTCGGCTAACATTCCCTGTTATTGACTTCCCACTAGGTTGCTTTCAGAGAGATCCTCTCCCAACAATTTCTTTTCTTAAGGTTTCTTGTAGATCCACAAACCTGGGATCTGCTGACATCTCCCCACTCATGTACGGTGTGCATGCGGTTTTGGGTCGCATTTGCAAAGATACAAGGAAACTCTAACTGGCTGGCCATGAGTTACCCACCTTCTTCCCATCTTTGAAACTACAGACATGAATGAAAAATACCCTATGATGGGGTGCCCAAACTATGGTCCGCAGGCCAGATCTGCCCCCAACACCAATTTATCTGGCCCATGCCGCCCTTGTTGGTAAAATGTGCCCATATGGGTGTGTTTTATTTCCGCTTAAGGGAGTGACAAGGGTGGCGTTGGCCAGATGAATTGGTGTTGGGGGCCGGATCTGGCCTGTGGGCTGTAGTTTGGGCACTCCTGGTTTAAGCAGAGAAAATGGCAGCTTAAATCTATCTCATCCTGTTGCAAAACAGATTGCAAGGGACGTTACTTCCACTTTCAGTGGGAGGAACCACGCGACTGGCCTGCTGCACCGTGTGACCAGCTCACTGAACCATGTAACCGACCCATGGCCTGAAAAGTTTGGGCACTCCTGCCCTATGATAAGAGTTTGAAAAGATCACTGTTCTGGACTGGAACACCCATAGATCTCCAGAACCACTAACTCCAGTGCCACTAGAATGTGAGTGACACCAACACTCGCCTTTCTGCCTAAATCCTGTTTCATTTCTAAAGAGGTGTCTGACCAGATGAGAACAGACCAGGAGAAGACTCATGATCCAAAACCTATCTGGGCAAAACTAGAGATGTGCCTGATCAGTCAAGATGCAGATCTAAGATTAGAGATTCAGCCAGTGATGTATGGGGTCGACTTCCCTTTGATAATAAAGGCTTGCAGCTTGGGGTGTACTCTTGGGTTCAGCTCTGACCCTGAACACCGATGTTTCAGTGGTGTCTGGAAATACTTTTGCACACTTAAAGCCAGTGCTCTGGCTGGATTCATTCCTGAAGAGCTGGGATCTACTCATGGGGACAGATGGCCCAGTTGCATCACATCTGGATCACTGTAACACTCTGTATGTGGGGTTGCCTTTGGAATCCAGCGATCCAAGCTGTCGTAAGCAGGTTGATGGCCAGAGCAGCTGTTACAATCAGAATAGGGCAGTTTCACTGGCTACCAGTCTGTTTCATGGGACAATTCAAAGCATTGGTTCTGACCAGTAAAACAACTGTGTGACATGGATCGATTTGAAGGACCAAATTTTGCCAATTAAGCCTGCTCAGGTCATAACACCTTTAAGAAGGGCCTTTTTTCAATCCCAGGAACCTCACAGACCCATTTGTAGGATGGGTCTGTGAGGACACCTTCCTTACCATCTGAGGCTGCAACGGTTGGGCCTCTTCACTCTTGAATGATGGCGTCTAAGAGGTGACCTGATTGAAGTTTATAAAATCATGCAAAGTGTGGACAAAGTAGATAAGGAAAAACTGTTTTCCCTATCGCACAACACTAGAACTAGGGGACACTAGAATTAGACGGGCTACAATTGAATCCCTCCAAGACTGAGTGGCTTTGGATAGGGGGTCCCGCGTTATCCAGGGAGCTGCCAACTTTGGTCTTGGATGGGGCTGTTTTGCCCCAGACAGACCCGGTACGCAACGTAGGAGTCCCCCTAGATTCGGGGCTGCTACTAGCAAGTCAGGTGGTGGCTGTGGCCAGGAGGGCTTTCTCACAGCTTCGCATCATCCGTCAGTTGCGTTCGCTCCTGGACCGGGACTCCCTGCTCAGGGTCACACATGCTCTGGTCACCTCCAGGCTAGATTATTGCAATGCGCTCTACATGGGGCTGCCCTTGTCGGCTGCAGTTGGTCCAGAATGCGGAAGCCCAGGTGGTGATGGGGCGTGGGCGTTATGCTCGTGCCTCACCATTACTTCGGGAGCTGCCAGTTTGCCTCCAGGTGCAGTTCAAGGTGCTGGTTTTGACCTTTAAAGCCCTTCATGGTAGTGGGCCAGGATACCTTAGAGACCGCATCGTCCCAAGAGTGTCCGTCCGTCCAACCAGAGCGAACCGGAGGGCTCCCTAATTGTTCCATCTGCCAGAGGGGCCCATCTCTCTGGTACATGAAGGAGGGCCTTTTCCATGTCCGCACCGGCCTTGTGGAACCTCCTACCTGTAGAGTTGCGGGAGCAGACGGAGCTGCTACCTTTCAGAAAAGACCTAAAAACCTGGTTGGTGGGGCAGGTGTGGGGCCCAGATGAAAGAGTGGCCCCCACCTGTTGGCTTACAAATTAAGCCCCCATTTCTTTTAATTGTCAATGAAGGCAGTTTTTTAAGGTGGGTTTTTAAGAGGAATGGGGTAGGTGGGTAGGTATGTTGGGTTTTAATTGGTTGTATTGTTTTATGTGTGTTTCAACTTGTTGTGAGCCGCCCAGAGTCGGGTTTACCTGATTGGGCGGCATATAAATTTGAATATAAATAAATAAAAACACTCCATGAAACTTTTGGGTACTAGTTCTCAAACAAATAAGAGAAAGTACTTTTTTACCCAGAGGATCACTGGTCTATGGAACTCCCTGCCAGAAGAAGTGGTGACAGCTGTCAGTCTTGACAGCTTTAAGAAAGGATTAGACAAGTTCATGGAGGACAAGAGTATCAATGGCTATAATTATGGATACTTAAGGACAACCTCCGGGTTGGAGAGATAGGCAGGATATCTCTCAATGCCATTTCCAGGGAATCCTAAGCAGGTGAAGGCATCTGCTTGGGAATACCCTGAAGGAAATGGTGAGCCAAAGTGGTCCCTATTTATCTACTTGCAATTTCTTTCTTTCAAACTGCTAGGTTGGCAGGAGCTGGGACAAAGACGGGAGCTCATTCCGTCCTGCAGTATTTGGGTATCGAACTGCTGACTTGCTGTTCCAGTCAGCGTCTTAGCCACTTGAGCCACTGACTGTAGTCCCTCGAGTTTGAGCCTGATGCGGGGTCAAAAGTTGAGTCAGCCTTCCATCCTTCTGAGCTTGGTAAAAAGAGTACCCAGCATACTGGAGGTAAAATGCTAATTACCTTGTGAACCATCCAGAGTGCACTAAACATGAATGTAATTGCTATTGCTATTTTTAGGAATATTTTAAAGAATGGACTCAAACCAGTGAGTGCCATCGCAGGAAGCCACATCTTATTTTTTTGTGCGGGCGTTTAAATCAGCAGTATTTTAAACACTGTTCTATGCTTAATTTTTTTAAACAACACAGCCAATCACATTATTAACTGTGATTTTGGTTTTACTGTACTTCTTTTTAATCATTTCTGTGCCATTTGGGGTCCCCATTGTCAGGAGAAAAGTGTCACAAGGACAACATAAACAAAACAAACTGTACATTGTGCTAAGAAGAATCAGCATGGAAGCCACGGACTTTGCACGCCCATTAAGTGGCTGCCAATTAAAGGGATTTAAAAAGAAGCTGATCCCAAAGTCCTGCTTCTCTTTCTTTGCTAAGAAGATGCTCCAACTCTAGATTATATATGCTTTCAGGGTTCCCAGGAGAATAAAGCAGGGAAAAGAACAGAGCCTGTACTTGTTGGAGAAAAGAATAGAATATAGAGAGAGCTATGCAACAATGGGGCAGTTTGGCCAATGAGATCGGAGTAATAAATATAAACAAACAAACAAGACTCAATAAATAATTATAAAGTTCAGTAACATCACTTCTGTGGGCCAGATCAGAACTTGGAAAAATTACTTTTGGGGATATGATTCCAGATTCCCTCAGCATGCCACACCTGCTGGGAACAAGTATTCAAAATAAATAAATATTTTTTTCAAGCTCTGGGCCTGAAATAGCAATAGCAATTATATACTGACCCATAGCTCTCTCTAGGCCACTGCATTATTATCTCAGGACAGTCATCATAGTCCGATTGCCATAATGATTGTCAATATTCATATTTGGATACGGCAGAAAAAGAATGACATATTGTGGTAAAGTACAGTAAAGAAGTACAGTTTCATTTGACTCAATGGAACTTATGGAGAGATTGACTCACCAAACTCCCATTGATTCCATTCCTTCCATTTGCCTTCCGCATCGCAGCATGATCCCCATGCCACTGATCCAAGTCACTTTCTGGTCCTGAGCTTTTTAGGTTCACAAAGTCCTCCTCAGCCCCAGGCCAGGATTGATGAAGCTGCTCATCTCCATCAAGATGGATTCAAGTGGTCTTTAATCCACATAGGGACTATCACCCTTCCCTGTGGACTTCATCACCCAAGGCCGTTAGTCCTTAGAGTTGTAAGGTTAGTTAAATGCCACCTCACGGCTGGCACTGAGTCACTGGCAGTAGGTTCTACTCTATTACCATAGCAGGAGAGCCTGACCAGTAATGCTGCCTGGGTATGCAAACTGGAAATGTTTGTTCTAGCGCAGTTCTGTCTTCCCCAAAGGAGATCCTTCCAAGAATCTCAAGCTCTCTTAGCCTTACCTCACAGAATCTCTTTCAATTCTATAAATATCCAAATTGCAAATACAAACAACAGACACCAAGACACATAACCTTTGGTAGATGCATCTTGAAACACCCAGCGTAGTGTAGTGGAAATACTAATAGACTAGGATTGAGAAGATATAGGTTCGAATCCCCACTCAGCCACAGAAGCTCACTGGGAGAACAGAACTAGTTAACCCACTCCTTAATTATTTCACTTACATTTAAAGCCCTATTAGGGTCTCTGTGTGTTGGTTCTGATTTGACTACACATAACAACAGCAATATCAGAAGTGTCTTATGGTGGAACATTCTCCAACTAAAAGCGCTCTAGTTCACTGGCAAAGTATAGGGTTGTTATGCAGAATGTCAACGATTCTCCATGTAGGACTAGGAAAGAATCATTCCTGATGCCTTGGAGAGCTTCTGCCCATCAGTGGCAACAAGACTGGGCTAGATAGATCAAGTCTTCTTCTTTCGTATCCCAATTAAACCCTGGACTTCCAAAATGATGCCACTTTCTTGGCTTTGTCATTGGCCAAACTTAAGTCCTCATCGGTGCATGTTTCTGGCACAACTTGGCAGACCAGTAAATGAGGTGGATTCTGTATCTCTCCATGTCCACACACCATATTGTTGTCTGCCAGCAGGCCCCACTTGAGCATGTTGATCTTGCATTTAGGCACTCCAACCCTCAGCCTATTTAGAATTCTCAAAGTGATGCAGGGGAGGTTGAGTTCCTTAGCCATATCCTCCATTAATGTTAATTCCTTAACCAGTGAACTCCTTCCTCCATCTTCTAATTTGGTTTTGCTCTTGTTTACCCCAAAAATGTTTGTTCTTGCCATAAAGATCTTCCTGGATCAGAGACAGAGGACTTGAGGTTTATCTCCATTCAGAGGATGTTGCTTACCATAGTTCTCTTGTCCGCTGCTACTTACTCCTTATCTTAGATGGAGTGATACCAACAAGAGGGTATGTTTTCTCAACTGGTGTAGTTTGAAGCATCCTGTGACAATACACATGGCTTCATTAACAGTGATGTCAACCTGTTTTGCATGTGCGGATGCGCTCCATACTGCAGCAGCATACTCTGCTGCATATACATTCAGGGTCAAAGCTGATGTGTACAGCGTGGATGGCTGAGTTCCTCCATTTATAGTTTGTGAGTTTCCAGACGATTTTGTTCCTTGTTCTACCTTTGGCTTTGGTATTCAGGCAATGCTGCTTAAAAGAGTGTCCTGGCAAGCGTCACATCAAGGTATTTTGGTAGATAGCTCAATAACTAACTGTAATACAGCTAACAGCTGTACTATTGCCATGAACTTTGCAATTGAACATCTCTGATCAGGGCTTTTACTGTAGATTCAAGTCAGCATCTGGCCAGAACAATGCAACTGCACAGGAAATTATTCAGAAATGCAGTTAATTAATTTTGTTGCTGCTGCACCACAGTCTCTTCCTTTCATTTAAATTTTTTCTCAGTACTTCATGACATCCCAGTAACTGAGTCTAGACTCTCTTCCGAGCTTTGCCGTACTCTAAATATGACCTGCAGACTGGGTTGTTTCTTCCCAACATCCTGTCAGTGATCGTAGCAAATGGAAAACAAAGCTGACCCATATTTACACCTCAGTACACAATCTCCCTGACTTTAGAGCGAAGCTCTTTTCCAAGAAACTACATTGTGGCTGATTTCAGTGGTGCAAATTACTAAACCCATGTGCATTTTGTGTCGTTCATTTCGTGTTCAATGGCTTTCAAACCTAGATGTGGCACTCTAGTTAGGAACTTGAGATGGTCAATTTGTACTCACTGTATACATCAGCATTAATGTAGACAACTGAAGTTCATCATACAATAAATAAATAAAGTGTTGTCATCTGAGATGCCCTCTTGTACTATTCACACATTTCTGCATTCATCTCTTTAACAATAAGTTCAAATATGGACCTTGATTTAAAATGAAGCCCAAATTCTCATGTCCAAACTACAACACACAGAAAGGTTCTCTACACAATGGCAGATCATGTTGCTTTTAAGCTAGATGGGTGGTATAGAAAATGAATGAATGAATGAATGTGTTAATTAATTTAAATCCCATATTTTCCCTTGAAGATTTTAGGCTAAACAGAGATAGCTAAAAATTCCAAAAAATACAATATTACATTCTTATTATATAAACTATCATATTAAAAGAAACACTAAATTGATCTAGATTAAACTTTTTTTAAAAAAAAAAAGCACAATAAAAATGTTCAACATCCACTTCTTCATCAAAGAAGGGGAAAAAAGCTGTCTCAATGAACATCTTCTTCCTTCCTGGCAAAAAAACAGCAGAGCAGGGCCCAGTTGAGCCTCATTTAAAAGAGAGCTCCACCATTCGGGGGCAACTGCAGAGGACTTATCTCACCAAATGTGCTGTGAAGATGCTGGGACAGACGTTGGGTCTTGAAGACCTTGAGATCCAGGGAGGATCACACTGGAAGATATGGTCCTTGAGGGATCACAAACCTAAGTTATACAGTGCTTTACAAGTCACATCCAGCCACATTGAACTGTGTCTGGAAACAGACTAATAGGCAACTAGCAAAGAATTTTTCTTTTCATAGCTGGCTGCAGCATTTTAGACCCACTGAAGATTCCAAACATGTTTCAAAGGCAGGTTCACTCAGTATGCAAAATGTTGTGATTTTACACCCAGCATGACCTGAATCAGGTCTTCCCGTTTTAGGTTCCAAGACTCCCTATTGCCCTGGGGGAAGCCTCTGGAAGCTTTGGGACCGGGGGGGATCACTAGACCAAAATCTCCACTGGATGGTTCAGTGGTTCAGATGCCAGCAGCAGGAATTTGGGTGTGCGTTTTGACTTTAATGCCACCCCTGAATTCTCTCCCTTAGGCTTCCCCAGAACATGGAGCCCTAGGAACCTAAATGGAGGCAAGAGGAAAGAACAAATTTCTAATTAGTGCAAACTGAATGCTTCTGGTGTCCAACCAGGATTATGCTGGGAACAAAGTTATGCAACCTGATACTCCCCTGCATGCTGCAGTAATTACAATACGATGCAGTTAAGGCATGTATTCCTACTGTATGAACAGATCACATTACTCCAGGACTAGATAGCTTTCAATGTGCAAAATATATTGCTAGCCACACACTGAAACCTGGACACCCAGGCTTAAGGCAGTAGGAATGGCGGCTCAGGAGCAAACCCAAGCTGTATACCTGTTTTCAGGTGTGTAACCTTATCCAGGACAGGCTCAAGTCCAGTTCTCTGATATGCCTTCCTTCCAATGGGCCAAGAACATCTTTCAAACATCTGGATTAAGATTCAATGTGTTCACCTCCATTCTCTCCATTACTGGCATGGGCCACCAGTTGAGAACGAAAACAGCTGTTTAGACTTGAGTGGAAAGGGGAAACACAGTTGGGTGCAGTGGTGGGCGTCAGCAGGTTTGCACCAGTACACGCGTACCGGTAGTAAAATTGGCTGGCCCCACTCACCTCCCCGCCCACCACCTCCTCCTCCTCCTAGAAGAGGCTTCGGAGGAGGCTGGCTCTATTTCCCCCTTCATCAAAGGCTTTTCCTGGACTCCGTTTCACCCCAAGGCATATCCCCAGCCACTATGGAGTGGTTGAGGAGTCACTTTGGGTGAAATGGAGCCCAGGAAAAGCTTTGGAGGAAGGGGGGAATGGCTTCGGAGGGGGCTCTTCGCTATAGAGCTATGAAAATAGAAGCCTCTTCTATTTTCATCACTCTATTGCGAACCTCTGAAGCCATTTCAACCTTGTCCAAGGTTTTTCCTGTGCTATTTTCATAGCTCTACAGCGAAGAGCAATCACATGGCCAACAGGCCACCTCCACCCAGTCACATGGCCATGCCCACATTGTGGTAGGATTTTTTTTTTATGTTCACCACTGGTTGGGTGCCATCCATCTACCAAACCCCCAAACTTTCCCAGTGATTTTGCATGCTCAAGGGTGTAAGGTTGAGTCCCTGGTATTTTCCATGAACAGATTTGGGTGACCTTGGCCAACAGTGGCCAACAAGAGACAGGAAAGACTACTCTAACTGATTATTACTATTCCTCCTCCTCCTCCTTCAGAAACACTGCCTGCTCAGCAGCAATACTGCCAAGCAGAAGATACGTAAGAAAATAGAGACTGGAGAGGCTGTGAAGCAACATCCAGCTTCCTTCCGCACCATTGTAGAGGATGTGGTAAGTTATACAGAAGACATATACCTCTCTACCTATTCTTACCCTCACTTGCATTTATTATTGGTGATTCCAGGTTTGCCACTTATCTCTTGTGTGGCATCATCTAAAAATCTGTTATCAGAGGACTGCTTGTCTTTTGTGCTACAGATCTTCAGTAACACACATCTGCACTATTCCCATTCCCAAGATGGTTTGGCTATTCTTTTTATCTCCTGAACTATGAGAACACAAAAGAAAGAGGGAGAAAGAACAAAGCAAAGCAATCACATATATATATATATATATATATATATATATATATATATATATATATATATATATATATATATATATATATATATATATATATATATATATATATATATATATATATATATATATATATATATATATATATATATATATATATATATATATATATCACCCCATAGCCTTTTAGCCTTCAAGGTTGCCAATGGTGCTCACAGTTGGTGCTCACAGTTGGCACCCAGAGTGGCAACTTCAGGGCTCTAGGGTACCACAACTGGCACCCTTCAGAATTAGCTCTCCAATTCTCTGCTAGCAACTGCTATCATTTCTTTCAAATGAAAGGGTTTCCTGTACATCTAAATGAGATCTGGTAGACAGTGATACGGACCCTGCTTTTCAGGGCTGCTACACAAGACGATGCTGTACAGGGCTGCTGCACAAGATTATATCTTATTCAAGCACTTTGAATAGGCTGGGGAATGAGAAAGATATAACAAACGATATCCGCTAAGACAAAGGTGGTTGGATGATGACACACTTCCGCTTGGTCTCTAGACAAACAGGATGTTAAATTCCCCCACTCAAACACCTCATGCAAATTCTTCTATTCACAGCATTGGTTTTGGAGGACGATCTATCACTACGTGGATGAGCAAAAAACTCTGCATGAGGAGAACAAACAGAAGGCCTGTTCCACCAAATGTTGGTCTGAAGAGGCTTAGCTCGGAATCCTGTCGTGCAATCTTGTGAACATCTGCCAAAACCACTGAAAACTTTCCAGACTTCTTCCTTTGTGTTTTTTTATCACTACCGGATGCACACTTCCGAGGAGCCCAGGTACTTGCTCCCGTTGGATGTAGCAGCAACAACCAACAAGAAGATGGACACCAAGCCAATTCCGTAGCAAAGGGAGATGGACTAGTCCCGTGATGGTGAACCTTGGCACTCCAGATGTTCTTGGACTTCAATTCCCAGAAGCCCAAGCCCCCGTGAATCCACACAAATGGGTTTACTGCGATTCATCGGGCCCACGCTGCCCTCATTGCTCCTGGAAGCAGAAGTAAAATGCACATGTACAGTTCACCATCACTGGGCTAGGAGATACAAAGGAGATCAACAAAACCACAGCAGAAGAAACAGATGGTGGCCATTAGAAAGAGGAATGGGATTTATTTATTTTGGAAACAGCTGGAGCTGTAAAAATCTGGGGCAGTGTCTTTGGGTCTGAAAATGCTGTAGAGCAAAGGATCTTAATAGGTTCAAGACAGAGCTGAATGCCTTAGTGAAAGAGATCTTGCCATTTCCTATTCTGATGATGCCTGTGGCTGTTATAGCCCTGGGAGTTCTCAATGGGAGAACCTTACTTTTAGCAATATAAGACCTTTCCACTCCTGCTCACTTCTTATTCTTGTTCTGTCATATCCGAATCTGAATATTGGAGATCCTCATGGTGATCAGCCATGAAGACTGTCCTGAGAAGATAATGCAGTGGCCTTTCATCTGCTTTCTGCATTGCAGCATGACCCCCGTACCATTGATTCAGTTCTGCGAGTCACTTTCTGGTCCTGAGCCCTTTTGGCAAGCAAAGTCCTCCTCGGTCCCTGGACAGTATTGATGAAGCTGTTGCCCTCCATCAAGATAGGTGCAAGTGGGATATAATCCACTTGCGGACCATCACCCTTCCCTGTGGACTTTGGCACCCAAGCCTTTGGTCTTCAGGGTTGTCAGGTTAATTAATCACCACCTGACACTCTGTGTTGAGTCGCTGGCAGTATGGTCTACTCCAGTGATGCTGGAGTGCCAAGGTTCACCATCACTGGTCTACTCTATTACCATAGCAGGATAACCTGGCCAGATGTCTCCTGTTCACTGCTGGAAAGAGAGAATATCAAGCAGGCATTCCCAGACTGAAGCCAGAGACATGCCAAATGTGGATTTTTCCAATATTGCCAGAGGCTTTGAGGTGAAAAGTACTTCCTGCGCTTGGGAAGGAGTCAATATGAAATACAGAGAACGCTGGTCAATGTCTGTGACATTCTGACACAGTTCCAGCTTTTGCGTCTTGCTGCAGCTATTTAGTCATGCAACCATCTGGGCAAGTTACAGGGTCCATCTGTAATTCCGTCAGTGCACAATTTGTGGAAGGAATAAAAGACTTGTATGCTGTGGCTGTCAAACTTGGGAAAAGACAGAGAGGATGTGAAGCCAGAAGACAATTAGTATAAGAAAGGAATAACAGTGAAAAGGAAAACTAGGAGAGGATCAGAAATGAGATGTTGAGTCCCAAGGGCTGGAGTATAGAAACAGAGACTGATTTAAGAGGGAATGGGCTACGAAGTACCTATTGAATCTAAAAGGTGGCAGAATGGTTTTTCTGGGTTACTCTAGTGCAGTGATGGCGAACCTTTTAAAGACAGAATGCCGGGGAGGGAGGAAGTGCTCCCATTGGGCTGCTGGGCAGAGTGAACTCTGTGCTGGGGGGAGGGTGGAAGCATTCCCATTGGACTGATGGGCAGAGAGGTGGGGCGAACTCTGTGCTGGGGGAGGGAGGAAGCGCTCCCATTAGGCTGCTGGGCAGGGTGAACTCTGTGCTGGGGTGATGGCGTATGTGTACACAGAGAGGGCTGTCATTGCCCCTTCTGGCACATGTGCTACAGGTTCGTCACCACTGCTCTAGTGGTACACAGCCCCACTAAGTTACAAACATATAAATGCAAAACTAAACATATATGATTACCTCTCATTTAAGAGGCTATATGCATAGACAATAGCACCCATGCTGCTTGGGTGTTTTGGAAGATCTGCCCACAGCTCCTGTTCATAAGACATGGAAGTGAAAGATAAGAGTAGCTCCTTCCTCTGGCAACTGATTTCTGTGCTCTTCCTCAAACCTTAGGAGCGAGAAAGGGGAGGACACGCAATTGCTTGTCGCCCCCCCTGGCAACAGCACCAGATCAGAACCTCAAACTGGGCATTTCATCTCATCTTAAGACCTCAGAGGTGGATCACGTAGACCTCCCTACAAGGAGTGGAGTTCTTCATTCGGAGTGCATTGCTTTGGAAGGCTGAGCTGTTGGAAAAGCAGCAGACTGGTTGAAAGAACAAACTGTGGTTCAGCTCTTCTTGATATCCTTAAGAAGGACATGCTGAGATGAAAGTGTGGGGGAAACTGAAGCTGTCTGAGATCCTAGTCAGCAACTGGGTGGACCATACCACTGGACATAGTAGCCAAAGGCTGAATCTGCACAAAGTAATCCCAACATGAGTTAGGGCTGGTTCTCAACCTTAGGCCCCCAGATGTTTTTTTTTTTACTACAGCTCCTTGAAATCTTGGCCAGCACAGCCAATGCTGAAGGCCTCTGGGAGCAGTAGTTCAGAAACATCTGAGGACCCAAGGTTCAGAACTACTGATAACTTAGGCAATTTCTTCTCATCTCATCCCTACTTCCCTGATCTAAAAATTGGCTGCAGTTTTTAACACATTGCCTTAAAACACGGATGCCAACTATTTTAATTCAGGCCCCGGGTCACGCTCCCTCAGACAGTTGAGGGGGCTGGACTGGTGGTCCCCCCCCCCTGTAAACACTGCCAAAAAAAAGTCATAAACATATTTATGACAGCCGTAAATGCACTTGTGACAGCAAATGGGTAAAAAAGCATTTATAACAGCCACGGATTCATTTATGGCTGTCGTAAATGCGTTTACAACAGCCACGGATGCTTTTACGGCTGTTTCCAGTGGCAGCGGGCCAAACAATTTGATGCCATGGGCCGGATTTGGCCCACAGGCTATAGGTTGCCTACCCCAGCTTTAAAAGGTATCATTTAGTCCTGAGGCAAACCAGTCTCCATTCCAAACCTTAATCTCATACCCTAGTCTGCTGCAAGGAAAAAATGGGGTAATTTTGTGCAAACTCTTCTAAGATCATTGAAGGATGGGCAGGAACCAAAAGTCTTCATACAAAGAACACCGTCCGCCCCGTTTGTCGTGTGCTAGGTTTTCCTTGCTTGAAAGCCAGTTGTGTCCAACTCTAGGGGTCAGTGCTCATCTCTGTTAACAGCCAAAGAGCCAGCGCTGTCTGCATCTGCAGACATTTCTGTGGTCATGTGGCAGGCATAACTAGATGCTGGAGGGCATGAAACACTGTTACCGTTCGCACCAAAGTGGTACCTATTTATCTACTTGCAATTTCTTGCTTTCAAAGTGCTAGGTTGGTAAGAGCTGGGACAGACGATGGGAGCTCACTCCTTTGTGCAGTACTCAGGTCTCGAACTGCTCCCTTTCTAGTTGCCAAGTTCAGTGTCTTAACCACTAAGCTTCCACAGTCTCTGTCTTGTGTTGCACCAATACTATTCTTCTCTGAAAAATATACACACACCCTTAGTCCAAGGCACTCATACTTTCACTGCAACATGGTCCACCTGCTAAATAGCAAATAAACTCTTTGGGTTTCCATCCCCCAAGCTGGCTGCAAACAATGGAGAGGTTTATTAAGGACTTAATGAGCTACTATCCATACCTTTTCTTTGAGAATGAGAGTTGAACAGCTGCCCAACCCGTGCACACAAATACACAGAACCCATTACACAGCAAATAAGGAAGTTCATTTTGGGTAGCTAAAATACGAGCAGTTATCGCAAATCTCCCGTTAAAAGAGGAAGAAGAAAGAGTGTGTTAATCTCAAAGAGGAACGAGTTGGAAATGCAGAAATTTCTTAAGACAACAAAACAGGGACTGCCTTTCTCCTTTAAAGGGGACTCCCTGTTTTGCTACTGGGAAGCATACAATTGTATATAACACAACATAACGTCCAATTCAGTCTCACTACCTCAACTGCATCTAACATGACTGTGAGAAATGGAGTGGGAACAGATGTAGTCTGGCAACACTGAGACTTTATGGCAACATGTAGAAGCCAATGTATATGCTGGCTGCAGTACTCTGGGGTTCCTAGTCCAAAACCCAAATGTCTCCTAATAAAGTAGTCCTAATTTGGGTGCAATGCAGGGCTTTCCCCCTGGCCATGCCCACCATACCACTCCCACAGAGTAGGCAGTAAAAAAAAATTTGAATCGCACCACTGGCTTGACTGTTTATATGGAGAAAGCATCTGCTAACCTAAACTGCAGTATACATACTTTCTTGAGGGACAGTCCCAAGTGGGTATGAAACATAGATTTGAAAAGCTGTCCATAAATAGCCTAATGTCAAATTGTTGCATTTCACTGGACTGTGATTTTTGTCGTACACATGCCATACTAACTATTATGTACTCCAGGACAGGTGGGTCCTATTGTTCCTGAGTAAAATATATTTTGCAAGTATGCTGGCTTTTCTGTTGTAATAATATTGGGGGAATTGGGAGACATGGAGATGCTTTTTTTGAGGGGGGGGGGTATGGAAGTTACAAATGTTGCCCAGACCGTTCATCATACTTTGTGGATCTTGGCAGAACATGGAAAAGTTACTTTTTTGAACCACCATTTCCTACATAGAACAGTTTTGTTGGCTCTGTGCATACCTGTCCAGTATCCCGGATTGCCCGGGAAATCCTGTATTCCACCCCTCTTCAACGATTGTTCCCGTGGCCATCCCTTATTTTGGCCGGCCAGGAAAGAGGTTACTGCACATGCACGCATGCACAAGGGGGTTCTGCGCATGCGCAAAGGAGTTGTTGCTGTGCATGCACGCCTGGGCCGGAGCAGTTCCTGTATTTTCCGGAGCCGTGCTTGACGGGTATGACTCTGTGTGTGTGTGTGTTTCTGAGAGTTGCAGCCCAAAAAGGAAGGTATGTTTTCAGTCCTTGTTAAGAAGCTACTCTGAAAAAACAAAATGGCAGATTAAGGCTCACAGGAACAGCAAGGTAAATGGTCTTTTTCTAACTGATCCTAAACATTGTGGTTATGACTTTAACCTACAGTTAGAGTGTAAATTGAGTGAAACCTCGGCCTCATGTTGCACCTTGGGGTAGAGCGGGAAATAAAGGAGGCATTTCCATCAGAGAAATGTCCCCTCACCACCACTCAAGTCCATGTCATGAAGGTCTCCTCTGGAGTAAGGCAGGGCCCAGTCCTCTCACTGAGGAAACAGAAACTCTGTTGTTTTCTTTTTGACCATGGAAGGGGGGCAAGAAGTCCCTCAAGTTAATGAATCTCTCTCTCTCTCTTTCTCTCTGTATGGCTGTGTGTTACCCATAAACCCTATCAAGGAGGAAGACCCAAGAAGAGGAAAGGCTATGCACCACGCAAAGATTTAAATGATATTCTAAACAAGATAACAACATTTTCATTCCACCTTAAATGATATTCTAAACAAGATAACAACATTTTTATTCCACCTTTCCCTCCCATTTGACAGGGTTAACGTTGAGCCCAAAACATCACACACAAAGGAACATCAATGAGTCATAAAAGTACCTACAACATGCTTCCATGCCTTCTTTAAAACAAACAATGAACAAAGCATCTGAAAAGTGGCTTATTTCTTGCCATTTCCCCTAAGAAATAGTACATATACTTGAACCTAGGTGTCGATTTGAGAACATCTGTCTGTCTGTATGCATTCACATAGAGTACAAGTATTCAATAAGAGCAAATAAAAGGGAAACTAGCAAAACGGGAGAAACAAAGAATCAGCTAAAGTTGCAAGAGACGAGCTAGATAATAGATGGTTAGAGAACGGAATGGGGGAACACTGAGATAAAGATAAGTCATATATATATCTACATCTTTATATCTACCTACCTACCTACCTACCTTTATTTTTATATATATATATATATATATATATTGAAATTCTGAAGCATTCTCCCCTGCTCTAAATATTTCTGATGGGTTATCAGCCACCAAAAGGTTCAACTTTCTGCTTTTGATTTCAATGGAACAGACAACGTGCAAGAACATTGCTCACGAGTGCACCCCAAAACAGCTGGACCAGGTGAAGGAGCTTTGGCAGATGTACCAGAAGAAAGGGGGGGGAGAGATGATCAGCCATTTGCCTCTTTCCCTGTGGCTAGTAAATATCTCTTCCTATAAGAAAGCTTCTGAAAACAGAAAGCCAGACAGCCTGTGGCTTAGAAGCAGTGGGACCTCACCCTGCCTTCTGGGATGAGATACGCCCCATCCACCCCCTCTTGCTAAGACCACAGAGTGTCCCACTGAATGGGAAGAAACCTGCCTTGATGTCTCTCTCTCTCTCTCCCTTCCACCCCTTTTCCCTGACTTCTTCTCCTTTAAAACAAACAGACCGACAATAAGGCAAGGGACAATTAAAATCTTATGGATTAGTACAAGGGTGCCCAAACTTTTTGGGCTATGGGCCAGTCATGTGGATCAAAGGGGCTGGTCACTATGGCTTGGGGGCTAAATTTGGCCCCTGACGCCAATTAATCCAGCCTGCAAAGCCCTCATCACTCCCGGAAGTGGAAGTAAAACACGAGCGATGAGGGCTTCGTGGGGCGGATGAATTGGCGCCAGGTGCCGAATGAATTGGTGTTGGGGACCGGATCCAGGCCCCAGGCTGTAGTTTGGGTACCCCTGGACTAGTAGGTCTTCTGGGCTTGATTTGAGAAGATGTCATAGGCAGGGCTCCCACACGACCTTCAGGCTGCTAGGAAACATAGGCTGGTCCTAGCCTAGGAATTATGGTGTAAGGTAAAGGTCTCCCATGCTCAAAAGCCAGTCGTATCTGACTGTAGGGTTCGGTGGTCATCTCTGTTTATAACCAAAGGACCAGCACTGTCTGCGTCTGCATACATTTCCGTGGACATGTGGCAGGCATGGCTAGACACCGAAGTGCACGGAACACTGCTTACCTTCCCACCGAAGTGGTACCTATTTATCTACTTGCAATTTATTGCCTTTGAACTGCTAGGTTTGGAGGAGCTGGGGCAGAGATGGGAGCTCACTCCATCATGCAGCACTTGGGACTCGAACTGCTGGCCTGCCAACCTTTCCAGTTGTCAAGTTTAGCCTCTTAACCACTAAGCCACCACCGTCCCGGAATGATGGTGTACAGATTCCATT
Source organism: Bradypodion ventrale (assembly GCA_035047345.1). Lineage (NCBI taxonomy): Eukaryota > Metazoa > Chordata > Lepidosauria > Squamata > Chamaeleonidae > Bradypodion > Bradypodion ventrale. Next base: position 7,834,210 of record JAWDJE010000004.1, read on the forward strand.
ACGAGATGTCATGCATATCCCTGGCTGTCTCCGCACTAAAGAGTGAAGCATATCTAGGCAGGGTTGTAAATCTACCATACCTGCTCCATGGCCGGCAGGGTTCCATCTAGCCATCCTGGAGATCCCTCCGAGCTGGCTTCCAGGCCTTGGCAGTGTATGCTTTTTCAAAGAAGGACTGACACAAAGACGAGGTGTGGCAGAAAATTGGAGGGGGGGGGGGGAGAACGAAAGGAGAGGGGAAGGAAACATCTCATTACTTAACAGGAAAGGGAGTGGCGAAGGAAGTAGCATCACTGAATGCTGTGCAGAAGCCCATTTTTGGGAAAGTCCCAGCTTCTGAAGATTTGCTGTGAAGGCTTTCTAGAGAAAGGAAAAGCCAGGGGTCACATAGGAGAATGAAGCGGTTGAGAGACAGCCAGAAGCATGGTGGAGCCCAGGGTGGCAGCGGCACTTGAGACAAGAGGACACTTGGCTACATACCACAAAATTGCTTTGGCCAATCTGTTCTTGATAGGTTAGAACAGGGCCCCCAAAACCTTTTGGGGCATGGGCAGGTCACGTGGTACAGGGGGCCAGTCACTTTGGCCCAGATCCAGCCCCCGACGCCAATTCATCCGTACCACAAAGCCCTCGTTGTTCCCGGAAGCGGAAGTAAAATACGCGTTTTACTTCTGCTTCCGGGAGCGATAAGGGCTTTGTGGGCTGGATGAATTGGCATTGCAGGCCAGATCTGGCCCATGGGCTGTAGTTTGGGCACACCTGGGTTAGAACACTGGGCTGAAACCAGCAGAATTACATTTAACATGGAGAAGTGCAAAGTCTTACACCTTGGGGGGAAAGCCACAGCTTCACAGTTACAAGATGGGGGATGCTTGGCTCAACATTACTACAAGTGAGAAGGATTCTGAAATTGTTGTAGATCACAGGCTATGTACGAGTTAACAGGGCGATGTGGCTACAAGAAAGGCCAACACTGTTTTAGGCTGCATTAACAGAAATATACAGTGATACCTCATACAACATCCAAACTTGGTTCCACAAGTTTGGACTTTATACAGATTTGGACTTTGTATGAGGCATGCATAATCCTAGCCGTGATGCCTCATACAACGTCCAAATCCTTGCCGCGATGCCTCATACAACGTCGTTTCCATAGAGATACATTGTATTGTAACAGCACAGACTTCAGGGCAAAGTCAAGGAAAAAGACAGGAAACTGACAGAACTTTAAGAAATCACTGTCTAAAGGCTAAAAACATTACAAAAACATGTCAAACAACCCTGAATGTCCAAGAACCTGAAGAATGCTGCAAAAATCCCAGGAATGCTTCTAAAAATTCTGACGAAAAAATCCAAAATCATGCTCAAAACTACTCCTAAACACTCTTCGCCTCATGCAAAACCCTCAAGAGCAATGCACGCATGTGTCCTGCCATTTATACTGCCCAGGCACAATGCAACCTGGGAAAAACTGAATGCCTCATACAAAGTCACACGACTTTGTATGAGGCAACTTTTTTCAAGGAATTAGGCGATGTTGTATGAATCCGATGTTGTATGAAGCGGACTTTGTATGAGGTATTACTGTAGTCTCCAAAACGTGTAAGTCAGCACTAGTTAGACCACATCTAGAGTACTGTGCCCTATTCTGTACACCACACTTGAAGAGGAAGGCAAATAAATTAGAGCAGGTGAAGAGAACAGCAACAAGGCTGATCAGTGGACTGGAAACCAAGCCCTAGGAGGAAAGACGGAAGGAACTGGGCATGTTTAGCCTTGAGAAAAGGAGACGGAGAAGGTGTACAATAGCACTCTTTAAATATCTGAACGATAAATATAAAGAGGAAGGACAGGAGCTGTTCTCGTTCATCTCAGAATGTAGGATGCATAATAATGGGTTCAAACTACAGAAAACCAGATACAGGTTGAATATCAGTAAAAACTGCCTTACTGTTAGAGTTCCACAATTCCGTGAATTCAAAAATGGAAAGCTAAATGTCCAGAGAATCAGGTATACAATAAATAATAAAGCAAAATAATGAACTCTCAGAAGAGGAGGGTCAGAAACCAAAGGTAAAGTCTTGTAAACATTGCAAAAAATATGCAGAAATATATAATATATTAGTATAGGGGACCATGAGTAAATGCTGAAGGTCCACGAAATACAACTTTTTGAATTCATGGAATTTTTGTACCTACTATTAGGATTTGAATTGTCCTCTTTTCATTCATTTTCTGTACCCTTATTACTTTGTTTAGTAAAGTTACTTTTTACAAACTTTTTTTTGCTCCTTTCTACTGTTACACCGTTTGGCCCCACTACTTTTTTCCTAGTGATTTTTGGGCATCATGTCTACGATAGACAAAGCTTCTTTTTATAGAGATGATGAATGTAATAGGATTTTAAGTTATATAACCTCGTGCAGGACAAACTCTAACAATCTTACTAATCAATTGACTAAACTCGAAACCATTAAGAAGAAACAGATCAGGCTCAAACTCCATGCATCTTTTTTTGGGGATTACTACCATGCTTCTCGTATTCCCAGAGGTCTCCGTATTCATAAAAGCTCTACTCTTTTTTGATACTGACGAAGAATTTATTGAAAGATGGACTACCATACTCGATCGCTGTTCTTTTGACCTTATTTTAACTATCATAGACCAATCTCAAAAAGAAATCGATAAACTTCAGAAGGAGATTAATGACATTGAATTGTCCCTTCAGGCAGATTCGTCAAAGGCTGACTATGACAAGAATTTAGATGATTTACAATCTAAAATTGATTCTTGCTGCAGTTTAAAACTAAAAAGTTCCTTAGGGATCAAAATGATTACTCTAATGAACGGATTTATAAATGGAAATATCTACCCACTATTAACAGACTAAGGCAGGTTTCATGGAAGAATCATCTCACCACCTCTGACTTTGAGTCTTCAGACTCTGATGGACTCACCAGCTCCAATGAAGGTGAGTCATCCAGATCCTATAATCTACGACAGACTAAAGAACGCCAGAAAACACCATCTGTCTTACCTTCATTACCTTCCACATCTTTGGATCCTTTTTTGGGGAAGGGCCGGAGATACAAAAAGAAAGTCTGATATTCAACTTGTCTTCTAGAGTACTTACGACTAAAGAAATAGAGCTATTATCGTTAGGACTTAATTTTGTACCTACCCCTATGTACCATTCTTTTAACACCCATGTTGATTTTTTCAAACTTCTTTGGCTACTCAAGCTTAAGGTATTTTTCAAAGGAATGGAATCAACTACTGTAAGTACTTTTAAACCTAAATCTACTTTTACGCCCCCGAGCATGGACCCTACTATTGAGATGTTTAGCCGGATGGTACTTAAGGAATTACAACAGATAGAACATCAGGCATGTAGATATAGATGTAACATCTCTAAGACTGACTATCAGATCCTTTCGGATTTAGCTAATGACCCATCTATTATTATTAAAGCCGCAGATAAGGGAGGAGGTATAGTGGTTATGGATATGTCTGAATATTTAGCAGAGGCTCATAGACAACTCTCCAATACTATGTTTTATAGAAAGCTTTTGCAAGATCCAACCAAAGGATCTTTAACATAATCAAAACAGTATTGTTTGAAAGTTTCTAGCTTGGATATATTTCTGATAACACATTTAAATATTTACAGACTGAATACCCCAGAATACCATTGTTTCACCTCATCCTTAAAATTCATAAAAATAAACCAATAGGAGCCCCAACCCCAGGCAGACCCATAATAGCAGGCAATAATTCTCTATTAGAGCCACTATCAAAATACTTAGATTCCCACATAAATTGCTTCGCTAAAAATACACCATCTTATATTAAAGACTCTACTCAGTTTGTCTCCGAATTAGAAGGTACATACATACCCCCAGGTGCAATCATTCTTACCATGGACGTTGAAGCTCTTTACACCAACATCCCCATTGATGCTGCTAGACTAGTTATCCAAGATGTATTAGATTCTAGAGATATATGTAAACCTCCTACTCATTTTTTGATTCTTATTAGACATAGTCCTTGAAAATAATTACTTCCATTTTGGAGATTCTATTTATCTCCAGACTAAAGGAGTGGCAATGGGTATGGCCCTCACTCCGTCTTGCCAATATTTTCATGATTAGTTTTGAAGAAAAGTACATTTATAACCAGTCTAACCCATTTTTGCAGCATATTCTTATATATAAAAGATATATCGACGATCTAATTTTTGTTATTGATCATCATGATTTTGCGAATGATTTTGCATCATGGCTCAACCAATGTGATGAGAATCTAAGGTTTACTTATCAGACCACCACTCTCTCCCTTTCCTTGAAGTCAATGTATATATCTCTAGCAATAGACAATTGGGCGTTAGTCTCTATAAAAAACCCACCGACAGAAGCGCGTATTTAAATTATAATTCACATCACCCACTGTATGTTAAGAATAATATCCCCTTTGGACTATTTGCACGTGCTAAAAGGAATTCTATCTTACATGAGGACTTTACCATCACTGCCAATAAATAGAGGGTTTCCCAATCATGTAGTTAGTCAAAACCTTGACAAAATTAGAAAGACACCCAGACCTAATCTCTTTAAACGTAAGGATTGAGTCAGGGGAGGTTCCATCTACACCTCTTTTGAGTACTCACTTTTAGCCCTAAAAATTAAATGTACCATTTACAAGTTTTGGCATATAGTTCAAGAACTTCCAGGATGTCAAGATAAGCCCACTATTGGATTTAGGAAAACTAAAACACTTGGAAATATTATTTCTGAATCAGATCGTACAGCACGTTGCTCTAATGAACCACTCCTGGCTACGGGACATTTCCATTGCTACAGCTGCATCCAATGTAGATACAGTTGGGAAACTAAAGAGATATACATTCCAGGTCAACATTCCTTTAAAATCAGACACTTTAGCAATTGCAATAGTTCTAATGTGGTATATATGATAGAATGCCCTTGCCGCAAACAATATATTGGACAAAGTTCTCGACCTATAAAAACCAGAATATCCGAACATCGTTCTAAAATTCGCCTTCATGATTTATCTGCACCTCTTACTTCGCATTTTGTCGAATTGGGTCACCCTGATAAAGACATCAAATTTGTAGTTCTGGAACAGGTTCATCCTTCTAAATATGAGAAAATTAATGTACGCAAAAAACTTTTGCAGCGTGAAGCTTTTTATATTTATTTTTTTAACACTTTAGCTCCACAGGGACTCATTTCTGAAATTGAATTCTCCTCCTTTCTTTGAGCTTCCAGATCTGTAAGTATTAGTAGTCCTTTTTACTTTTCCTGTGCAGGTGTTTTTCATTCCACACCTGTTAGTGATATTTTCTCTACATAAGCATTAGAAGTAGCTCACCTAATTAACATCCCCACGCACATTTTTTTGGGGGGGGGTGTATGTGTGTTTTTTTCTTGTTTATTTTTGGCTGTGTTTGTGTGTAATTTTTGGATTTTGGTGTGTTTTTGAATGTTTTTGGTTTGTGTTTTTGTGTGTTTTTTTCAGTGTGTGGGGGGGGGGTGGCTTTCTTTCTCGCGGGTCATGCTGGCTGGCCCGTGGGAAGGAAGGGCATTTGCGGGGAGGCTTTCTTTCCCACGGGCCATGCTGGCTGGCCCGTGGGAAGGAAGGGTATTTGCGGGGTGGTGGTGCTTTCTTTTCCACAGGCCATACTGGCTGGCCCGTGGGAAGGAAGGGCAGCGGCGGTGGGGTGTTTCATTTTTTTCCCCCGCGGGCCATACTGGCTGGGCCGTTGGGAAGAAGGGCAATTGCGGGGTGGGTGGGTTGCTTTTATTTTTTGCGCGCCGGCTGGCCCTTCGAACGGAAGGGCAGCGGCGGCCGGTGGTTTACTTGTTTTTACTCATGTTTTTCGTGCGCCGGCTGGCCCTTCGAACGGAAGGGCAGCGGCAGCAGGGGGGGTATTTTTTTCCCCCACGGGCCATGCTGGCTCGCCCATGGGGAAGAATGGCAGCGGCGGCGGGCTTTTTAAAAAAACTTTTATTTTTCACGCGCCGGCCACCTCAGCGTTCTGCGCGCTAATGGTGCGCAGGACGCTGGGGCTTGTAGTTTTGGCTGCGCGTGTTTTCTTTCTGCAGCGGTTTTTCTTTTGCGTCTTTTTTTTATTGGCTGCGGCGCGTTTCCGAACGTTCCTTTTGCCGCGCCGCTCAGCCTGATTGGCTCTGGCGCGGCGCGGTGAAAGGAACTTTGGGAATTGAAGTTCCCTTTTTTTGTTTGCGACTGGGGGGCTCCTGCCCCCAGATCGAAAATTTCAACCCGACAGTTACCTGCGAACCCCGTTCGGGCGAGTGAACGGAGGCTCAGACGGGGCTAGTGGGGCCTGGTGCAACATCCTTTGTCACATTCCAACGGTTAACGCACCATTTTATAGGTATAGATTTTCTGCATATTTTTTGCAATGTTTACAAGACTTTACCTTTGGTTTCTGACCCTCCTCTTCTGAGAGTTCATTATTTTGTCTTATCATTTATTGTATACCTGATTCTTGGGACATTTAGCTTTCCATTTTTGAATTCACGGAATTTTTGTACCTACTATTAGGACTTGAATTGTCCCCTTTTCATTCATTTACTGTACCCTTATTACTTTGTTTAGTAAAGTTACTTTTTAGAAACAGTTTTTTTGCTCCTTTCTACTGTTACACCGTTTGGCCCCACTACTTTTTTTTAGAAAGTGAGAAAGACCTAAAGAAACTGCTGCTTAGGTTGAAAGAAGAGAGTGCAAAAGCTGGCTTGAGACTCAACATCAAGAAAACCAAGATAATGGAAACAGGCCCCTATCAGTCCTTGGAAAATTGATGGAGAAGAAATAGAAGCAGAGACAGATTTTACATTCTTAGGATCCAAGATCACCGCAGATGCAGCCATGAAATAAGAAGGTGACTGTTTCGTGAGAGGATAGATGCCTTTGAGATGTAGTGCTGGAGGAGAGTTTTGAGAGTCCCCTGGACAGTGAAGAGAACAAATAGGTCGATCTTAGAAGAAATCAACCCTGACTGCTCCTTAGAAGGTCAAATAGTAAAGATGAAGCTAAAATACTTTGGGCATCAAATGAGAAGAGAGGATTCACTTGAGAAGGTCTTGATGCTGGGAAAGGTGGAGGGCAAAAGAAGAAGAGGGCAGCCAAAAATGAGATGGCTAGATGGTATTGTAGATGCAATGGGCACAGAGCTTGGTGGGCTGAGGAGGATGGTGGAGGACAGAGGTGCCTGGAGGTCAATGGTCCATAGGGTCGCAAAGGTCAGAATCAACTGTGTGACTGAACAACAACAAAAGAGCAGACTGTTTTGTACACCGATACCAGTGATGGCGAACCTTGGCACTCGAGATGTTCTTGGACTTCAATTCCCAGAAGCCCAAGCCCCCGTGAATCCAAAGAATGGGTTTGCTGAGATTCATCCAGCCCACGCCACGCCACCCTCATCGCTCCTGGAAGCGGAAGTAAAACGTGCCTATATGGGTGCATTTTACTTCCGCTTCCAGGAGCAACAAGGGTGGCGTGGCATGGGCCGGATGAATCGCAGCAAACTCATTTGTGTGGATTCACGGGGGCTTGGGCTTCTGGGAACTGAAGTCCAAGAACATCTTGAGTGCCAAGGTTCACCATCACGGACCTATACCACGGTTGGTGCTGATCCAAAGTCCAGTTTCAAAGTTGCAATTTTTTTGTCCGGAGTACCCCCATTTTTAGAATTGCCCTGTAAAATGGCTGGTCTGCTCTTCTGACAATAACTCAGCTGCATTATCATGAAGCTGTAATAAAAACAAACAGCAGCTTAAGAAGCATCGACCGCTATTTAATCAACACTTACCCACGGACAATATTGAATGCCTTTCCTAACTCCCTTTTGAAAGCCATTCCTGAGCAGCAGAGAGGGAAAGCTTCCAAAAGAGTCAGAAAAAGGAGGATCTCTCTTGCAAGGAAAGGTTGTCCATACACCCCGTGCCAAGATAACTAAGTGCCAGGGGGGGGGGGAGAGAGAGAGAGAGAAGAGAGCCTAAACTTGGCATGCAACATTAATTATGCAAAACACTCAAAATAACACTCCTTACACATTCTTTTAGGACGGTGTCCAAAAAATCTCAGGCACCTTGCACAGGGAATGGTTAGCACTGAAGGATGTTTGATGTTGGCTCTTAAATATAAAATAGGCACTCAGGATGAAATAGCTTTTTAAAGACACAACTGGGAAACTTGCCAGCCCCCTACCCCAGGGGGGGGGGAAAATCAGCCCCCAGTTTCTAAAAAAAGCAGGGCATTTCCACTTTCTTTTTTAAACAAGTCTTAAAATTGCCCAGGGGTATTTTGTTTATATGGCAAATTTAAACTCATGAGGATACAATTTGCAAGTTTATTTAATTAAGCATTTACTTATGTAGTTTATACTCCATCTTTCTCTGAACAGAGGGACCCGAGGCAGCTTACAAAGATTTGGATGTTGTACTTGACACGGATCCTGTGGATGTAGGTATGGCCTGTGTTTGTCCTGCATTAATGGATCAATTCTAGTTTGTAAATATTGGATATTACATCCTTGCCCTTCCTGATGATGTGGGGGACAGAAGGGGAATCTGGCCGAGTGGGTACAAAAAACACTGAAGAAAGCAGTGTTCAAGTCTGCCTAAAAGAGGCGATTTTATAACCTTAGTGGAGAAAGACCTTCTTGAATTTCACTGTACTGGGTAATTACAGATCAGTTTCAAGTACTCTTTTCTTTGGCAAAGTTCTGTGTCCCACATTGGGAGCCTACTGTTCTGGAGTGTCCAATGGCTTCTCAGCTCCAATGTTCCCTAGATAAAATAGATATACCAACCAAGTATGCTTCTGGGTGTTTCTTTGAGATTAGACACATATGCATTATTCTGCAATGGCTCCAGTCCTTCAGGAGGTTGGGAGATGTAAAGAGCCCAGGAGATAGACCTATTGCACTGATGGAGAAACATTTAGAGACCTAGTGCCCAAACAGAGGAGCGGGGCAAACTCTATGCTGGGGCGGGCGGGCGGGGGGAGGATGCACTTCCATTGGGCTGCTGGGCAGAGTGAACTCTGTGCTAGGTGGTGGTGATAGGAAACGCTCTCATTGGGCTGCTGGGTAGAGCAAACTCTGTGCTGGGGCAACGGCACGCATGCCAACAGAGAGGGCTCTGAGTGTCCCCTCTGGCACACACGCCATAGGTTCACCACTACTGACCTATTGGATTCCATGTTGACCTGTGAGGTCCTTCAAGGCTCTTTTCTGTCCCCTGTACTTTTTAACGTATCCATGAAGCTACTATGAGAGGCTAAGTCTAGGGAAGGGGTAGCCAACCTGTGGGCTGGACCAAATCCGCGGCACCATTTCACGTAGCCCGCCGCCACCCTCGCTGCTACTGGAAGTGGAAGTGGATGCATTTACGAAAGCTGTAAAACACGCCTGCACAAACACGCCCGTGCCTGCCATAAACACTGCCATAATGCACCCGTGGATGCATTTTATGGTGTTTATGGTGGGAGGAACCACATGACCAGCCTGCTCAGTTGTCCAGGGTGTGTAGTCCCGGCCCATGGTGCAAAAGGGTTGGGAACCCCTGGTCTAGTTTGTGTGTGTGTGTAAATCTACTTACTTTTACCAGTTCTTTTAAAACAAAGCTTGTTTATCATTAATCACAACATCCCAGATTAAGTTGAAAATCAAAATTAACCTTCCAATTTTTAATTCTCATTAGTCTTGCGGCCTTGACCAATAACAATCCATTCTTTCCCCCAACTCTCAATCCACCCCCCACATTTCCAAAACTAAAACCTACATTTTGCTTGCCATGCTGATGTAAATCGCCAACAAGGCTTATTAAAGGCAAGGATTGTAAAAAATAAATAAATACTGGTTTGTTTGTTTTTTTCTCTAACCCTCAAAACGTAGCACTTTTATCTTCAGGAACCATGTAAAATTGCTTAGAGTTCCCCTTTTAAAAAGAGTTTCATAATGCCTAAAACCAAAGATAGCAAACCAGTGCCGGTCTGATGGTCTGATGTGCTCCTTCCTGAAATTTGCCCACAGCACTTTCCAAGGCCACACCCATGGGTCTAGTATGATTTTAATGCCCACTGCAGGAAACTGGAAAAAGTTTGAAAAATCAGCCCCTTTGTCTGCTGGACAACAGAAACAAAAACTAAGCTTCCTCTCCTCTTCAAATCATCTTCTTCTTTCATGTCTAGGTCAGGCTTGGCTTTGTCATTGGCCAAACTTAAATCCTCATCGGTCCATGTTTCCGGTAGTAATTGTCAGGCCAGCAGATGAGCGGGATTCTGGATCTCTCCACATTCACACAGCGCATTGTTGTCTGCCAGCAGCCCCCACTTGAGCAAGTTGGTCTTATTCTGATGCTCAGTCTGTTCAGGGTCTTCCAAGTGACGAAGGAGAGGTCGAGTTCCTCAGCCGTATCTTCCTGTAATGTTATTCCTTGTCCAGTGAGCTCCCTCCTCCATCTTCTAATTTGTTTTTGTTCTTGTGTACCCTCAAGAATGTTTGTTCTTGCCATAAAGCTGTTCCTTGTCTGGCCAGGTGATCCTGCTATGGTACTAGAGTAGACCCGGGGTTCTCAACCTTTTAAAGCCATGGGCCGGACCATGCCCCCTCACAGCTGAGCAGGCAGGACTGGTGGTTCCCCCTGCCATAAACACTGCTGTAAAACATGCCCCGCAGCTGTCGTAAACACATTTATGACAGTCGTGGGTGCATCGACAGCTGTCGCAAACATGTCCACTTCCACTTCTGGTGGCAGTGGCAATGTGAGCCACATAAAAAGGTGCCACGAGCTAGGTCTGGCCAATGGGCTGTAGGTTGAGAACCCCTGGAGTAGACCATAATACCAGCGACTCAATGCCGAGTCAGACGGTTAATTAGGCTGACAACCCTGAGAACTAATGGCCTTGGGTGGTGAAGTCCACAGGGAAGGACAAGGGTTCCCAGGTGGATTAAATCCCACTTGAATCCATCTTGATGGAGGGCAGCAGCTTCAGCAGCAGAAAGGACCAGAAAGTGACTTGAAGAACTGGATCAATGGTATGGATGCGACACTGAGATGCAGAAGGAAGATGAAACACCACTGCACTATATTCTCAGGACAGTCTTCATGGCTGATTGTCATGAGGATCACCAATATTCAGATGGTTTTAACATCTGTACACTGCCCAGAGTCTTTGGAATTGGGCGGCAATACAAATAATAAAAATAAATAAAATAAACTCGCTTAAAGAGCAATCCTGTAGAGCATTATGCTCTTTAAGCAAGATACTACTGTATTTCTTTATTTCTTTTCTATATTGCTCATCTGACTAAGATGACATTCTGGGTGGTGAACATACAAATATATGACTACAACGGCAAACACAAATTATTAACAAAAACAAAACAAAACCCGATAACAAACAATGGGACCCCAAATTTTAAACCCTGAGCAGGTCACTATCGGGGTCCCGAAGCCCATGCAGGGGTTTGCCTCCTAAATTGATCTGCAAAGGGGGTATATTCAACAGGAGGGCTTGTGTCTGCCCCAGAGCTACGGCAACCAAGGGGGATTGTGATGTCATCGCTGAGCTCACATCACAGGCCCACCCCTAGCCAGTGGGTTTCCTGGGCAACACTGATACTCAACTAGCCGGGTTGGGACCACCCAGGCGAAGCCGGGCACCCCTGCTAGTGCAATATATTACAATATAATTCATTGGTCTGAACTAGTGTTTTCCATCGTGGGGCCCCGGCCCCATAAGGGGGTTTCAATTCCCAGAGGCCTAAGTCAGTACATTGGCTGATCAGTGCTTTGGGGAAATGACTTAGCCTTCTGACTCTCTGTCTTTATTTCTTTATTTCCATAGAATATTATTTATTAATAACTCTGTGCCATCAAGTTAATTCTGACTTATGCCAACCTCTTCCAGGGCTTACTAAATGGACATTACTTAGAAGTGGTTTAGAGAATCCCATGATTCAGAGAACCATGTGGAACCAGATTGGTTCAAACCAGTTCTCTTAGTTTTATCTCCTGATAGCAACCCCCTTAAATAAATAAAAAACGCTAATGAGTTTAAACAGAGCTTAGAAGGGTTGGTCCAGTTTTGGACCGGTGGCCATGTTGGCTGGAAAACTGTAGTTGAAAAAAGGAGCTTCTTAGCTTTGGTCTCAGTTGACTGTCACAAGACAAAGCCATCCTCAAATACTCTGTATTACAAACCACCACCACGATGGTGATGATGAGGATGATGATATACTGTCAAGTCAGTTCAGAGTTATGGAGTCCCTTTTCAAGGTTTTCTAATCTACCCAGAAATAGTCTACCATTCCCTTCTTTGGGGGGTGTCCTGGAAATTGGGCAGCTTGCCCAAGGCCACAAAAACTGTTTTTTCTCCCAGTGCCAACAGTGGGGGAATTGAAGTCCCAACGTCTAGCTCTGCAGCCAGATACCTAAATCACTAAACTGTCCAACCATCCTCTATTTCAGGGGTGTCCAAACTACGGCCCATGGGCCGGATCCAGCCCCCAATGTCAATTTATCTGGCCCACACCACCCTCATCGCTCCCGGAAGTGGAAGTAAAACACCCCCGTACGGGCGTTTTACTTCCGCTTCCGGGAGTGACGAGGGTGCCGTGGGCCAGATGAATTGGCATCAGAGGGTGGATACGGCCCCCCGGGCTGTAATTTGGGCACCCCTAGTTTAAGCAGAGAAAATGGCAGCTTAAAATGTATCTCATCCTGTTGCAAAACAGATTGCAAGGCGTGTTTTACTTCTGCTTCTGGTGGGATGAATCACTTAACTGGCCCACGGAACCACTTGACCGGCCTGCTGAACCACATGACCGGCCTGTCGAAAACTTTTGGGCACCCCTGCTCTATTTATTACTAGAAAAAAAATAACAGAAAAATAAGAAGAAAGACCTTGGGGGGTAAGCCCTGCCTAATCTCACACCCTTGTTCAATTAAGGAGAGGGAGGAGGCGAACATATAAATAATCTATGGCTTCTTAAAAAGAATCTCTTTTTCGGAAAATGTACAGAAAGAAATCAGATGCTAGATATGTATAAGCCCGTGGCGCTGAGAGCAAAACAAATTAAACATTCAGCTTGCAAACAAAGCTGTATTTATTGTTTTCAACATTTTAAAAATGGTTTGTTTTAGCCCTCCAGCCGATGGAGTGAGCACCCATGGTCTGTGTCCCAGCTTCAAAAGCAAGAAATTGCAAGTAGATAAATAGGTACCTCTTTGGAAGGAAAGGTAACAACGTTCTGTGTGCTTTGGCATCTGGTCATGCCGGCCACATGACCATGGAAATGTCTGCAGACGCAGATATCACTGGCTCTTTATTAACTGAGATGAGCATCACCCCCTCTAGAGTCAGACACGACTGGCTTTCAAGCAAGGGTGACTTTGTGTGCCTCAGCTGTGCATCATGTACTCCCCAGGCTTTCTCATGGGGTTTAGCTCAAGACTGACTTTTTAGAGGCTAAAATGACTGAACCGAAGCTGTCCTGTTTTAGACATGTCAGGACAAGATTAAATGAACAAACATTATTGCCCGGATAAATATACGGGAATAGGAAAAGAGAAAGACCGAACGTAAGACGAATAACAGATGCTACAGCCTTTATTTTGGAAGACCTGAGAAGAGCAGGACCTTTTTAGCGCAAAGGTGCCGAAAATTTTCAGGCCGTGGGCCAGTCAGGTGGTTCTGCAGGCCGGGCACATGGTTCCTCCCACTGGAAGCAAAAGTAAAATGCACCTTGCAATCTGTTTTGCAACAGATATATTTTGCAACAGGATGAGATAGATTTTAGGCTGCCAATTTTTCTGCTTAAACCAAGGGTGCCCAAACTACGGCCCATGGGCCAGATCCAGCCCCTGACACCGATTCATCCGGCCCACGCCACCCTCATCACTCCCAGAAGCGGAAGTAAATTGTGCGACAAGGGTGGCATGTGCCGGATGAATCGGCATTGGGGGCCAGATGTGGCCCACTGGCTGTAGTTTGGACACTCCTGTTTTAGCGGTTCCTGACTCATTGAGTTGTTGCCCATCCCGATCCACAGGCTATCTCTTTGCAACCAACCCCCTCTCAGAGGGTGGAAACTCACGAGCCTGGGCTTTAAGCATCGGACGACTCCTCTGTTACAAAGATATGCTTTGACCCATTTCATTAATTGCTCGTTAGCAATTTCTGCAGCAGGAAGAAGCCGGAGGGCCTGATCAACCACAGGATGCGCTCTTCGTAAAGGGGCGGATAATTTCACGGTCCCAGATGCCGAGAAGCATTCCAAAAAGATTAACAAGTGAAGCGGCCCTTTGTTTCTCCTACCCATTACCAATGTTATTAGATACAGGCTGTCTAGTTTAGAGGAAAACCAAAGTAAAAGAAACCCCCAAATGCAGAAACTGTACAGGTTGGCCAGGGGGCTTTTCGGAAGTGGTGGGTTCAGAGCCAAGAGAACTTAGGTCGTCCATTCTGGAGGGGAGATTAGCATCAATCAGGCATCCATCAATCAGATCTTCATTGATCTGGTATTTGCTTGGAGAGACTCTGGCCAATGAGGCAGAATGGAAAAAAGAGTGAGGGGCTAAAATTCAAGAGACTTTAATCCTAGCTCAGTCCTCGGAAGTGGCCCTGTTAAAGGTAAAGGTCGTCCTTGCTTGAAAGCCAGCCGTATCCGACTCTAGGGCTCAGTGCTCATCTCTGTTTATAGCCAAAGAGCCAGCGCTGTAGACGTTTCCATGGACATGTGGCAGGCATGACTAGACACCGGAGTGCACAGAATACTGCACTTATTTAAAGGTAAAGGTTTCCCTTGCTCGAAAGCCAGTCGTATCCGACTCTAGGGTTCAGTGCTCATCTCTGTTTCAAAGCCAAAGAGCCAGCGCTGTCTGCTTCTGCAGACATTTACATGGTCATGTGGCAGGCATGACTAGACACCGGAGCGCACAGAATGCTGTTACCTTCCCTATTTATCTACTTGCAATTTCTTGCTTTCGAACTGCTAGGTTAGCAGGAGCTGGGACAAAGACGGGAACTCATTCCGTTCTGCAGTACTCGGGAATCAAACTGCTGACCTTGCGCCTCCCAGTCAGCGTCTTAGCCACTTGAGCCACTGCAGTCCCTTTCCCACCAAAGTGGTCCCTATTTATCTACTTGCAATTTCTTGTTTTCAAACTGTTAGGTTGGCAGGAGCTGGGACATTCCGTTGTGCAGTACTCGGGTCTCGAACTGCTGACCTACCAAACTTCCAGTCGTCAAGTTCAACGTCTTAACCACTAAGCCACCACAACCCCTGGTCCTGTTAAAACCATTCCTTAAATATCTTGCACACCTTGAAAACCCGAGCAGGGGCCATAGAAGCCAGTTGAGACTGAATAGCATATTACAACGACGAGAGCTGAAAAGAAGGGTTGTGTTTCCCAGGCAGTTCCTTGAATCTCCGAGAAATCCTTTAGCACACACATAAGCACACATGCATGCGCACACGCGCACACAAAATCCCTACAACACCCAGCATCTGCAGAATCCAACAGCTGTTAAAGACATCATAGAGCAGCCAGCTAGAAAAAGGTACTTCAGAAGAGAAAATACCTTTTTGTTGTTTTTTGCCCATCTCTCAGCTTGTCATCACTGACAGCTCACATGAGAGAAAGATGGGGCCTCCCCACATCTGGCTGAGATGCCAGGAGCCACCAAATTTGGGACTGAGGAGCACACTCGCCCCACCCACATCTTCATCTTCAAATATGTTACCCCACACCCCATGTGAAATTCCTATGTGGTCAGAGTTCAAAAAGAAAAGAATCACAGACTATAAGCCAGAATACTCCTTAAAACCTTTACATAGCTTCCAATTTCTTCCCACATCCAAAGCTATCGTAGTTGCAGTATTGTAAAGGTAAAGGTCACTCTTGCTCGAAAGCCAGTTGTATCTGACTCTAGAGTTCAGTGCTCATCTGTTTATAGCTGAAGAACCAGCGCTGTCTGCATTTGCAGACGTTTCCATGGTCATGTGGCAGGCATGAATAGACACCGGAGCGCATGGAACACTGTTTACCTTCCCACCAAAGTGGTCCCTCTTTATCTACTTGCAATTTCTTGCTTTCGAGCTGCTAGGATGGCAGGAGCTGGGACAAAGACGGGAGCTCACTCCGTCCTGCAGTATTCGGGTATCAAACTGCTGACCTGCTGCCTTCCAGTCAGCAAATCTCCCTAAATTCTTGTGTGTGTGTCTCTCCCCCC
The DNA here is from genome assembly GCA_035047345.1 of Bradypodion ventrale. NCBI lineage: Eukaryota > Metazoa > Chordata > Lepidosauria > Squamata > Chamaeleonidae > Bradypodion > Bradypodion ventrale. Next base: position 7,850,500 of record JAWDJE010000004.1, read on the forward strand.
GCCCCTGGTTTTAGTTAATCAAGACCTTTCACTCTTTCAGCTTTAGCCGTCCGTCCGTCCATCTATCTAATATACTGCCGGATTTAGTGCCGAGGTACTGCTCATGTCAATTAACATTATACACATAAGGTAATAAACCAAAGCAACACACTTTGAAAAATTACAAATGTAATCATAATACATATATAGCGTCAAACCCAGATGGCAATAACATTGCATTATGTAGACAGCAATCTATTAATAGATCTTGTGTGTTAAGGGAGGAACCGAACAAAAAAGTCTATCTTGAAGTTCCCTTCTCACTCTTTTTATATAAGTGGGTTTTTGACAATTTCATGAAGACCTGAAGGGAAGCTACCTGATGGACCTTGGCCGGGAGATCATTTGAGACAGAGGAAGCCACCACCAAGAAGGCCCTTCACTGAGTGTCAATTCTTCTAGCCTCTATCGGGGTGGCCACATTCAACAGCATGGGCTGTGGGGAGGTAATTCTATGGAGGGTCATTTCATCAGGTAACAAGGTCTCCTGCCCAATAACTAACTCCATCCATTTTTCTTGGTGCCCCTTAGGCCTGCAACTGTCTGGCCTCCTAACCCCTCTTTCTCCCATCCAACCCCTTTTTCAAAGCCTACTTTCCCCATAAACTCTACAATTGTCTCTCCCACCCACCCGCCCCCAATTTGGCTTGCAAAGACTCACCCACCCCAACACGTCAGCCTCAAAAATGGAAAGCTGCGGGACCAGACTTTCCCCTTTTTAATGCTGTGTTGGGGTCTTGTGCACCATCTGGGAGTTTGAAATGTTCATACCAGGGGTTCAAAACCTGTGGCCCATGAGCTGGATGTGGCCCTCGGCACCATTTCATGTGCCCCCCCCCAACAAACACACTGCCTCCACCACACCAGGAAGTGCTATGGGGTGAAGTAAGGGCAAAATGGCCATCCAGCTCCCGAAGCTGTCTGAGGAAACATGACCCGGCCCCTGGCTTAAAAAGGTTAAGAACACCTGGTTTATACTATCCAGTTTCTACAAAAGTTTATATGCAGACATAGTACAAGCAAAGGGTAAAACCTCCCCAAACCAACTCTAAGAATGTTCTATAACCCAATAAGGTAGAGACACAGGCAACAGTCCTAATACGACTTTACTCAAGAATAATCAAATAATTTCAGTTTCAGCAACAAACTATTGTATAGTTAATTGTCAAGGTATGTGCATGGATCAACTGTTCGGACAGATGCTTCCGAAATTGCTAACTCTCCCCGTCAACACTATGACCATCAGAGACCAGGAAACCTCTCCAGCTCCAGCCTGTTGAGTGTTTCCTTAACTGACCTTCAAAATTTGTGTTACAGTGGACCCTCGATTAACGACACGTTCAAATAGCGTCATTTTTTATTAACGACGTTACGACGTTCCCAATGTAATTATTCGAATAACGACAAAAATGTCATTATTCGAATAACAATAGTATTTTACCGTCGTTATTCGAATAACGTAGTTATTCGAATAACGACATCGTTATTTGAATAACGACGTCGTTGTTTGAATAACAATGGCAAAATACCGTCGTTATTCGAATAACGACGTTTTTTTTTGTCATTATTCGAATAATGACTTTTTTGTCGTTATTCGAATAACGACGCTATTTGGGGAACCAAGTAACGCCGTTATTCGAGGGTCCACTGTATATTTGTATGCTACTTTTCTCCTAAAAAAAACAACCAACCAGCAGCAACTAAGGCTGCTAACGAATTAAATAATAAAAACCACTGAAATCGTCACAGTGACCGAAAAACGTCTGAAACAAGCAATTTTTAAAGGCCATTTCGAAGTGATGCACATTCATAAACTTCAAGGTCACCCTGGCTCGAAAGCCAGTTGCATCCAACTCTAGGGTGCGGTGCTCATCTCCGTTTATAGCCAAAGAGCCAACGCTGTCTGCGTCTGTTGACGTTTCCATGGTCATGTGGCTGGCATGACTAGACGCCAAAGCAGATGGAATGCAGTTACCTTTCCTGCCAAAGCGGTGCCTCTTTACCTACTTGCAATTTTATTTTTATGCTTTCAAACTGCTAGGTTGGCAGGAGCTGAATTGCTGACCTACTAATGTCCTCGTCATCAAGCTCAAAGTCTTAACCACTAAGCCACTGCAGACCTGAGCGTTCATACCATTCCTTAAAAGCAGCAAAACGGGAAACCAACTGCAACTCTGCGAGGGGCTGCGTCCCAAAATCGGGGAGATCATGCCTGTGAAGCATACCTTTGGGGCTGATGGTACTCCCAAGGGGGGCCCTCGTAAAGATGTTAACATCTGGAGAGGTCCACAGTGGGATGAGACAGAAGGACAGGCATCTAACCTTGTGCTGGCGAACCTTGGCACTCCAGATGTTCTTGGTCTTCAATTCCCAGAAGCCCCCGTGAATTGGTTTACTGCGATTCATCCAGCCCGCGCCGCCCTCGTCGCTCGTGGAAGCGGAAGTAAAACGCGCCCGGACGGGCGCGTTTTACTTCCGCTTCCAGGAGCGACGAGGGCGGCGCGGGCTGGATGAATCGCAGTAAACCAATTCGTGTGGATTCATGGGGGCTTCTGGGAATTGAACACCAAGAACATCTGGAGTGCCAAGGTTCACCAGCATGGATCTAACCCATGAACCAGTACAGAACAGCTTATTTAAAAACAAGAGGAACACAGACTGGCCATTTTAAGCATGGTATCGAAGCAAAATGGCTTGTTAAAGCGCTGTTTGTGTTGCTAATACAACTGGCTGTCAGGGACTATGGCAGCCAAACTGGAAAATACCTTTCTGAAAGATGTTCAGTTGTTGTCCCCCCCACCCCACCCATGCTCTCTATTAAACAGGTTTTTCAGATCTTCCAGCCAGGATTATTTTTACCTGCAGCTTGGGATAACAGTGTCGATTTCCCGGCAGCTGACATGCTTCTACGATGCTATGCTATTTTACGGCTCTTGGAAGACAGGGTCGTAATTAGTTTTTACGAGCTCTGTCTATCTATAGAGAGAGGGATATAAAAAAAGGTGAGAGAGGCCTTGGGCTTGTTTGTCGCTCTCCCGGAAAGGCATTGGACAGACGATAAAACAAATAGATCTAGATGTACTGGAAAGGGATATTTATGCCACGGGGTTAGAAGGCAGCCCAATTTGCCCTCTGAATACGGCGTGATGATGCTTGTGTCAAGAACAGGCACTTTTATGGGAAGCCATCTTCACCCCATAGGCATGGATGGCTCTAGAGAGCATTGGTCCATGTTGCTCAAGCTTGTTTGCAGACTGGTAGCACCTCTCCAGGATTTTACCGTGAAGCCCTTGTATCGCCCAGGGGATGATGGACCTTCGCAGAAGACCTTTGTAAACCTGAGGAGTTAGTGACATTCCCATTATCCTCCTCCAAGCTCCGAATTTGGTAAAATCATATGTACTTGGGTTGTAGAATGGCAAGAAGATGGCCATAAAGCAGGTCATGGTGCCCCTTTTCAGATAACAAGCTGCTATAACTCACCCTTGCAAGGACAACCGAGCAATTGGTCCAATTAGTGCGCTCCGGTGTCTAGTCATGCCTGCCACATGACCACGGAAACGTCTGCAGAAGCGGACAGCGTTGGCTCTTTGGCTTTGAAACAGAGATGAGCACTGAACCCTAGAGTCGGATACTTTACCTTTACTACACCTCTTAGGGACATAGAGCCAAGAGGATGAAGTGGCCCCTGAGCTGATAGTATGGGGACTTGAGCCCTCAGATTTTGGAGCTCTTTATACATTAGAAGTGCCAGGGCCGTCTATGGTACCTACCCTGAGCTTCCATGTAGCCAAGGCAGGGACAGAGGGAATCCATGCTAGGTATGCATTACTTTCTTGTGTTCTTGCTTTGTTTCTTGTTCTGACTTAAGCTATGTTTTGCTTAGAGAATAGGCTAATAAAGCTTTGCTTCTTCAACTACTGAGTGCTTATTGTCTCCAAGATTCTAAAGCCGGGGTTCCCAAACTTTTTGCGCCACAGGCCGGTCACATGGTTCCTCCCACCAGAAGCGGAAGCTAAATTTGCTTGATGGGTTCAGGTTCCTGACATGCGGCACCAAATAATCTAGTCCTCACCGTTCCTGGATGCAGAAGTTAAACGCACCCATACAGGTGTAAGTCACTGCTGTAAATGCACCAAGGGCTGTTGTAAACACGTGGTAGCTATTTATTCATTTTGTGTTATTGTTCAGTAGCAGTCAGCTCTGACCCTTTGTGACCCCATGGACCACCGCACGCCAGGCTCCTCTGTCATCTGCCATCCTCCGCAGTCCGGCCAGATCTATGCCCCCCACTTCAATGATGCCATCCAGCCATCTCATCCTCTGCCGCCCCCTTCTCCTTTTGTCTTTGATCTTTCCCAGCATCAGGACCTTTTCAAGTGAGTCCTCTCTTCTTATTTGGTGGCCAAAGTACTTGAGCTTCAGCTTCAATATTTGTCCTTCCAATGAGCAGTCAGGGTTGATTTCCTTAATCAGGATGGATTGATTTCATCTCTTTGCAATCCCGGGGACTCTCAAGATTCTCTTCCAGCATCACAGTTCAAAGGTGTCTATTCTTCCGCGCTCAGCCTTCCTTATGGTCCAGCACTCACAGCCATACATTACTACTGGGAAGATCACTGCTTTAACTATGCGGACTTTTGTTAGCAGGGTGATGTCTCTACTTTTTATTATACTGTCTAGGTTTCTCATAGCTTGCCTCCCAAGAAGTACCTATTTATCTACTTGCAATTTCTTGCTTTCAAACTGCTAGGTTGGCAGGAGCTGGGACAGATGGTGGGAGCTTACTTCGTCTATCCTTTTCAGGTAGAGTGGTACAAACTTGGATCTCTGGCCAAACAAACTCAAAGTTTCCGTTTCTTATTGGTTGATTGAGTTATAAACTATTCCACAACCAATGGGACATACAAAAGATAGAAACAAACAAATACCAAAGGTAAAGGTCTCCTTTGTTCAAAAGCCAGTTGTATCCAACTCTAGGGTGCGGAGCTCATCGTTTACAGCCAAAGAGCCAGTGCTGTCTGCATCTGCAGATTCTTCTTTGATCATGTGGCAGGCATGACTAGATGTCGGATTGCATGGAAAGTTATTACTTTTCCTGCTGAATCAGTGCCTATTTATCTACTTGCAATTTTATGCTTTCAAACTGCTAGGTTGGCAGGAGCTGGGACAGATGAGGGGTGCTCACTCCATCGCGCAACAGTCGGGTCTTGAACTGCTGACATGCCAACCCCCCAGTCATCAAGCCCAGCATCTTAACCACTAAGCCACCACAGCCCAAATCTGCAAAAACAACGAGTCGTTTGACACGTTAAGAGTCAAGGCAGTTCTACCTGGCACAAGATTTTATGAATTACATCCTCATCAGATGCATCCAACGAAATGGACTAAAGTCCACAGAGGCTTAATAAAACATTTTAATGCGCCTGAAGACTCCCTGCCAGTTCTGCTGCAATGCACTAATACAGCTAACATCACCTCCAGGAGACAGTAAAATGTGGTACATTAATAAAACATTGAATAAAGCTTTTGTGTGCTTATGCTGCACAAAAGAGTGAGCTCCCGTCTCTGTCCCAGATCATGCCAACCCAGCAGTTCGAAAGCAAGAAATTGCAAGCAGATAAATAGGTACCACTTTGGTGGGAAAGTAACAGCATTCTGTTCATTCCAGTGTCTAGTCATACCCATTTCTTTGGTGGCTCAAGCATGACAACAGGAGATAGGAGGGCCTTTCCGATCCCTGCCATCCATGCTAAAACTGTTCTCCCCAGGTTTCACTCTCCAGTTTCACAGACCTGCACAATGTGACTGTAGTGATGCACTCCAACATAAAGCATTTGTGAAAGCGAAAGGGGGAGGGAGGGGAAAACTCTTCTTTCCGAGGCAGTCTAATGTGCATCTTCTAAAGCACTGAGGAAATTATAAGAACCCAATGACACCATCCTCTTAATCCTGGATCCCGTTCCACTAGCTCTGACGGAGAACAGTCCTCATCTGAGAGAGGCAAAAATCCCATCAAGCTGAATGCCCAAAATGTCACGGATTTAACTGGAGAAATTTCTGCATTCAGTCCATGCCTACAGAGCGAGAAAGACCCGAATACCAAGGCAGGGTTGCAGAAGAAGCTGCACAGATGGCTGTCGAGCCAGCTGGATTCTTCCTTGCAGATAAATCTGTAGTTCTCTCTTAGGAATCACCAGAAAGGAATAGGGTAGGGGAAGCGGAGAGGGAAACCCCCCAAGCCTTCCATCCCTTTGAGGGCATATCCTCCACTTGCTAGGGGGGGGGGGGGGTCAGCTCTGTCAGGGGCAGGGATCCTTTCTTCTAGCAAAAGAGAGCACCAGGAGGAGAGGGAGAATCTCTCTGCACTGGAAGAGGGAAGGAGGAAGGGGAAACCCTACAGGCGCCATTCTGGGAAGGGGAAAGCCCTTGTATGGTCTATCCTAACACACGCACACACTCACACACACAACCACCACCAAGAAGGAATAGGGAAAGAGGAGCAGGGTGGTGGTGGCGGCTCAGGATCAGGGTAAGGATGCCAAGCGGTGCAGTTGGTGGTGAGCAGGGATCTTACATGTAGGGATGGCAGAAGCAAGGAAGAGCTTCAACCCTGAGAGGAAGGAGGGGAGGGGTGGGGGGGCAGAGACTGGGACACCCCCCCCCCAAGAGCGTGAGGATGATGTTTGTGTGTGGGGGGGGGGGAGGCGATGTGCGCGTTGCAATGGCTTGCATGGGCATCAGGGGAGAGGGATGCCTAAGGCGGGGGCAAATCCAATGGCACACGCGCGCTGGCCTCGTGCGCGCCCGGAGGATCTCCGGGTCGCCTAGAAGGGATCCTAAAAGGAGGGAGGGGGATGTTGAGGAAGAGGAGAAAGCCAGGCCGGGCGGGGCAGCCTCCTGAACCCCACCGACCGGCCCCGGATCCAAGGCAATGCCAACCATGCCAGTTAAGCCGGGCGATGGCAGGTCTCCTTCCTCTGGATCACTTGCATTGCAAGGAGGAACCCAGCCCCCCCAACACTCCACTTTCCTCTCGGATGGCAAGACACCCCCCACCCGCCTATGCCACCCCCCTTTTCCCTGCAAACACCCCACCCCAGTTTGGACACCGACCCCCCCCCCCACCGCAACCCTCCCCCAGTGCAACCGGGTCTCCCCGGCGCACACTTGATGCGCGCATCTAGACGGCGGCGGGACACTCTCTCCTCCCCTTCCTCCTTCCCTGGCATCATTATCATCAATTATTATTACTATTATTTGGAAAGGAACGGTAATAAGAATCCGTTCCTGTAACGTTCCCAGCCGAGCGAGACAGGAAGGTGATCATCCGAGAGAGGATCGGAAAGGGGGGGGGGCGTGTTGGTTGGTGCGGGTGCCCTGCGATGGAGGGGAAAGCCGGCTCCGATTTCACTCCGAAACAACACCCCCCTCCCCAATATCCTCCCCCCACCAACTTTGGCCCGGGGGTTGCTCACCCCGGAGAAGGCGAGGCGCTGCAACCAACCAACCAACCCACCCACCACCACCCCGGGTCTCTCTTTCTCTCTCGGAAGATCGCATTGGGTCGAGACATAAATCGGGGAGGGGGGGGGGGTGTCGCGCTAAAGGTGGAGGACTCACGTTCGGCGCATCCGAGGCCCCCGCTGCCTGGAGGACATCCGTACCTTCCTTTCTCTCCCCCCCCCCTCTCTCCCGTTTGCTCCGGTGGTGCTGGGTTGGAGCTCCAGAATCGGCCCCCTTTGGAGGAAAAGCGAGGAAGGGATTTTTTTTTTCTTGTGGGGTGGGGGTGGGGAGGGGGAGAGAAAATGCAGAGAGAGAGAGAGAGACTGTTCGGCTGGCAGGGTCTCCACTGCGCACGCGTTCCCGGGCCCCAGCGATTGACTTCCTAAAGCAAGGGCTGGGAGAGGGAGGATGATTTCTGATTTTTTTCCCCCCTGCTTTTTTTCCTTGCACTTCCTCGCGATCAAGCGAAAGCCTTCCTGCCCCTCTGCAATCCTCTTGTTTTAATTTATTTTTGTAGGGTCGGGCAAGGCGGGGTGGATGGGGGTGGGCAGGCCAGGAAGGAAAGAAGGAAGGAAGGAGAAAAAGAGAGGGCGGGGGGGGGGGGGAGAAAAAGAAGAGGAGGAGGTGATCGCCCCTCCCTCTTCCAGCTGTTGCTTGGGCAGCGCCCCCCCTCCCTTACCGATACACGCATGCATGCATGGCATGGCATGCACCCGTCTTCCTTTCCTGGCTTGCATGTGTGCAAAAGAAGCAACCCGCAAAACCGCAGCTGCAGGCGAGGAAGGCAAAGGCTTTTGGGCGAGGATGGGGGGTGGCAAAGGATGTGAAGGGGCACACATCTGCATCGCATCCCCTGCCGCCGCCACCCAGCCCCCGGGGTGGGTGTTTTCGAGAGAGCACAAACACCCCCCCCCCCCCCTCAAGTAACTTGGTGGCCTGACACAGGCTTTGCTTAGTGGTCACCCACGCTTGGCTTTCTTGTGTTTTTGTTTTAGAATGGAGGGTGATACTAATATTTAATTTTTAAAATAATAATAATAATTGTAAAGCGGATACCTTAGCAGTTCTTAGGTTAGGTCTTGAACTGTTAATTTTATTCCAGTCCTCAAATGTGAGTCGAATGGTAGATTTGTATTTAATTTTAATTTAATTGTCAAACTTCTATGCCGCGACTCAGGTAAACCCGACTCGGTGGCTCACAACAAATTATAAACATAAAATATGCAGGTAAAATATACAGTCACAATAAAAACAGATAAAAGCCACCCCATTAAATTATTTAATGATAATAATAATAATAATAATAATCATCATCATCTCTCCAAAAAACAACTCTACTGGGAACTGCATATATACTCAAATGTTATCAAAACAGTTCTTAGGTCCTTAGTTAGGTCTTGGACTGTTAATTTTATTCCAGTCTTTGACTGTGAATGAAATGGTTGACTTATATACAACAATAACAACAACAATAATAATACAAAAAATCATTGGGGGCATCAAGTAGAGAAAGCTTTAGAACAAGGGTGGCCAACCTACGGCCAGCAGGCCAGCCTCGGCCTGTGGCAGCATTTCATGTGGCTCGCTGTTGCCACAGTCACTGAAAGTTGCAGAAGTGTTGCAGGGTATCTTAGAGACCGCATCACCCTAAGGACGTCTGTCCGTCCAACCAGAGCGGACCGGAGGGGCTCTCTTATTGTGCCATCAGCCAGGGGGGCTCGCCTCTCTGGCACAAGGAGGAGGGCCTTCTCCGTGTCCGCACCGGCCCTTTGGAACCTCCTGCCTGTGGAACTGCATCTCCAGACAGAGTTGTTGCCCTTTAGGAAGGAACTAAAGACCTGGCTGGCGGGCCAAGTTTGGGGTGCGGGTGGGGATGGGGGTACCGTTGGGTGGTTGGTATAGAGAAGTGTGCCTTCCCCCAAGGTCCCTTCGGTTCTTGTGCACCTTTTAGGGTTTTTTTATTTAACTTTTAACTTTTTTATCATGTGTCTTTTATGTATTTACTGTCCGCTATGTAAACCGCCCTGAGTTGGGTTGTACCTGAGTGGGCGGTATATAAGCGTGAAAAATAAATAAATAAATAAAAATAGCTGAAAACACACCATAAATGCACCCACGGCTGTGGGCACCTTTAAAGCAGCTTTTACAGCAGGAGGAACCACATTTCCAGCCTGATCAGCTGCCCGGGGTGTGTGGTCTGGCCAATACCTGTCAAGTATCCTGTTTTCCCCAGGAAAACCCCTTATTTTTACCCCTCTTCCCGCCCCCTCCCATTTTATTAATTCCCCCTTAATATCCCTTTTTTAAAAAAAAATCCTGACCAGAGCCCTCACAGGCGAAGCTGCATTATGTTTTTCCTGCCACCAGAGGCTGCTGTGTGGCTTTTTGCTTGTGGAAGGGGAGAGAGAAGGGGGGGGGGCTTCTGTAGTTTCTCTTTCATTTCCCTCCTGCCACATGGTCATGGAGGCTTCGTTTTTGCTGCTGCTGGTAGAAGCCGCCATGGGACGGGAGTCTACTCTAGAGGTGAGCGATATTTCATATATGCAGGGGCAAATCAGTTCTTGGTCTGGGGTAGAGACCTCTCTCTCACTCTCATGGTTTATTGAGCTGTTTCTGCCCTGGCTCTTGGCTGGAGGCTTTCGTTTCTGTTCTAGAGTTAACTTGGGAGTGGAGGGATGTTGCTTGATCACTATATGAGAGAGAGAGAGAGCACTCCACCTTCTAACAAACCATCTGGAGGGAGATTAACTCCTCATCTGCTGGGAGGCTTGGAAACTACAGAGGTTGCTTTTTACTTTACTAATTACCTTTCTTAAGCTGGATCCGACATTCTCAGGTGTTGGTGCTTCAACTGCAGTGAGGAACAAATAAATTGGTTAATTTGGGGGAATTAATCCCTTGCTCCTCCACCCTAATTGGGGGGAGGGTGTCTAGCCATGTGCAGGGCTAGTTCATTAAAGCCAAGCTGCTTACAAGCAGTTGGTAACCATAAGAGGCTGGTTTACTATTCTGCACTTTGCTTCCCAGGAAAAAATTTAATTAAAAATGAGAAAACAAGAAAGAAAACAAAACAAAAGTCTCCCAAAAAGATGGGGAAAGGGTTCTTTGGACCACACAGCTTTGTGCCCACTGCATCTACAATACCATCTAGCCATCTTATTTTTGGGCACCCCCTTCTTTTGTCCTCCACTTTTCCCAGCATCAAGGTCTTCTCAAGTGAGTCCTCCCTTCTCATTTGATGTCCAAAGTACTTTAGCGTCATCTTTACTATTTGACCTTTAATGAGCAGTCGTGGTTGATTTCTTCTAGGATCGACCTATTTCTAACACCACATTTCAAAGGCATCTATTTTTCTACGCTCAGCTTTCCTAATGGTCCAGCTCTCACACCCATACATTACCACCGGAAATACCATTGCTTTGACTAAGCAATTTTTTGTTTGCAATGTGATGTCTCTACTTTTAACTATGTCCCCCAGGTTTCTCATAGCTTGTTTCCCCAAGCATCAGTTGCCTTTTCATTTCATGGCTGCAATCACCATCTGCAGCGATCTTTGATCCTAAGAAAGTAAAATCTGCCAGTTGTATCCAACTCTAGGATGCAGTGCTCATCTACATTTACAGCCAAAGAGCCAGTGCTGTCTGTGTTTGCAGACATTTTCATGGCCATGTGGCAGGCATGACTAGAGCCCAGCAAGTCACATGGCTATATTTGGCCACGCCCACAGATTTGACCACACCCACAGAGGGGTGTGGCCAAAATTTCCCTTATTTTCAAATCCAAAACTTGACAGATATGCCTGCGGGCCGAAAAGGTTGAGAAAACCTGTTTTAGAAAATGAGAGAGTCAAGATCATGTGGGACTTTAAAATTCAAACAGACCTTTGGCTCACAACACACCTGATGTAACTGTTGTGGAGAAGAAGAGGGTCTGGTTTATTGACATTGCTATACCAGGAGATGCACGAATATCATAATTTGCAAATTGAAATCGAGCATCTACAAAGGAAATATCTGTTGCACCCATAGTGATCGGAGCCCTTGGAGCAATACCTAAAAATGCTCCCTAGAATATTTGGAAATTTTGGATTTATTGGGCTTGAACGTCCTAACTCTACAAAAAACAACTTTACTAGTAATTGCTTATATAATTAGATAGACATCTTAGCAGCTCCTCTCATCAACTTCCTCTCGCCTTGCCTCATTGGAGGTATGCAGCACATTTTATTTCCGCTTCCGGGAGCGACGAGGGCAGCGCGGGCCCGATGAACCACAGTAAACCCATTCGTGCGGATTCACAGGGTGCTTGGGCTTCTGGGAATTGAAGTCCAAGAACATCTGGAGTGCCAAGGTTCGCCATCATGGTCCTATACAGTATGGTTAGATGTTGCCTTAATGGCTCTTAGGTGCTTGGTTAGGTCTTGAACTGTTAATTTTATACCAGTCTTTGACTGTGAATCTAATGATAGATTTTTATTTTATAATAATATCAACAACAATTACTATAATAAGAGCATGTCCTCAAGTCCTGTTTAACTTATGGCGGCCCTTTGCAGAGTTTGCCAGGCAAGGAATATTCAGAAGTAGTTTCCCATTCCCTCTTGCAAGGGGAAACTCTTGGACTGTTTAACACCCCCAAGGATTTAACATATTGAGCTCCCCCCCCCCCGCTTCTTTGCTCAGGCACTTTGCAAGCATGTATGGGGTCGAGAGTATCTCTGAGAATGTGCAGAGTGCCCTTCCTTTGCTCCGGAGGGTCATTTAAATGAAGGAAGACATAACATTCTCCTTGGGACAGCGGTGACTTAGTGGTTAAGACACTGAACTTGATGACTGGAGGTTCGGCAGGTCAGCAGTCCGAGACCAAAGTGCTGCATGCCAGAATGAGCTCCCGTCTCTGTCTTAGCTCCTGCCAACCTAGTAGTTTGAAAGCACGAAATTGCAAGTCGATAAATAGGTATCACTTTGGTGGGAAGGCAAACAGTGTTCTGTGCACTCCGGTGTCTAGTCATGCCTGCCACATGTCCACAGAAACGTCTGCAAACGCTATAAACAGAGATGAGCACTGAAACTTAGAGTTGGATACAACTGGCTTTTGAGCAAGGGTGACTTTTACCCATGGAGCTGAGAGTATCTTTGAGCATGTGCAGAGTGCCCTTCTTTTGCTCTGGAGGGTTGTTTGAACAAAAGAAGACGTAATGTTCTCCTTGTTGTCATTATCATGTCTGAAGGAGTAACATGGAGCTCCTGAGACTGTTGGTATAATGTCTCACTAGGGTTCCAGATCTATCAATCCTTCCTTGGGTGAAGTGTCACTTGGAAAATATGGAAACACATCCTGGAGTCTTTTAGGCTTCTGCTGTCACAGTAAAGGATGGCCAGTCCCTTGAAGTCCCTTCTCAGCCATATGCTGGGTGAGGAGGTGCCAGAGGTAGTGTGGCCCAGCAGCTTGGCTGTACACTAGGACATGGACGTAGCCATTTTGGTAAGCTTTGTAGTGAACAAGAACTCGTTACCTTCAAAGAGAATCTCAAGGTTCATGGACCATGTGAACTAGATTGGTGGAAATCCCTTAAAACTAATTGGTCTGAAGAGTTGGTCCAGTTTTAGACCGGCGACCATGTTGGCTGGAAAACTGTAGTTGAAAAAAGGAACTTCTTAGCTTTGGTCTCAGTTGCCTGTCTCAAGACCAAGCCCTCCTCAAATACTTTGTATTACAAGCCACCACCACAATGATGATGACGACATACTGTCAAGCCCATTCAGAATTATGATGCCCCTTTTCAAGGTTTTCTAATCTACCCAGAATAGTTTATCATTTCCTTCTTTTGGGGAGCTTGCCTAAGCCACATAGGTTGGCTCTTCTCCCAGGAGGTGCATCGGGGAATCGAACTCCCACTGATCTAGCTGTCCGACCACCTAGGAAACACAGCTGGGACTCCATACTATATTGTTGCTAGGGAAGTGAGTTTCCCCTCCCCGCCCCCAGGAACTTCTAGAATAGCAACAATGCGCCCTCCGAGAGAAGATGGAAGCCTCAGCTGGTTTCCAAATGTCAATACGTTGTGTAATGAGCACAATGTGTTGTGGACACAATGTTGATTTCAAAAATCTATTGGGTTGAAATCCGGTTGCTAGATTAGACCCATTGAATTGCTCTCCCCACTTGCTGGCTGAAATCCTTTTGTGCAGTTTGTGCCTGCAGAAGGGTGATGAGATCACTTGGGATGGGACTTTCAGAACAAAAAGATTCTCCTGCGCACCTTTGCAAGGCTCAGGGAATCCTTGCCACTTGCAAAGCCATCTGGGCTTTTCAGAGCCTGCAAAGAACCAGCATGTTTGAAAAGCATGGAGGTAACAGAGCTATTCTGCCAGCTCCTGGTCCTAGGATTTGGCCTGGGAACGTTCCTGCAAAAATTAGGGGACTCTAGCGGTACAAGTTTCCAGTAGTAACAGACAGACCAGCAGATGAACTGGATTCTGTACACATCATTTTCTGTCATTAAAACCCCTTACTTCTGCCATGCAGTTTTCTCAACTCTAATATAATCGCCTGCTTTGTATGGAAGCAGTGGAAGCTGCAGGATGGAAGGAGGAAGTCTTTTATCATCAAAGAGAGCTGCTGCTGGATGACGTTACCAGCAAAGGGTTCCTTAATCGAATATTTCCTCTCCCTCTTTTTGTGACTCCCAGGGCTTCCACGGAAGTCAGAAAAGCTGTGAGATCTTTATTATTAGGAATGGCTTCTTGCATAGATGTCGATGTATCAAGTTCCTATTTATTCACTTGACCTATCTAGAAGGGATTAATATGTGGATTAATATATTTAAAGTGCCAAATGACTCTTAAATGTGCTCATAATTTGTTATCGAGAGCTAGGGTGTTATAGTGGATAGAGTGTCATAGTAACACACAAAGGACCTGGGTTAAAATCTCTGCTTGGTCCTGGCGAAATTCATATGAGGGGTGTGGTGGTTTGGGCTATGTTTGTAACCAGTCCTTTAGCATCTTGCATTCAGAGAGTTTCCCTGAATTGGAATAAATTTCCATACTTCAAGATCTCCAGGAGAGCCATATTCCTAACAGATTATTGCCCAAGTCTTCTCTTTGAGACATCAGACAAAACGAACCCCTCCTAGTCAAGACCAGCAGTTCCGTCTTCAAACCTCTCTTGCTATTATTCCAGAGCCTGGAATTCTTACCTTTATGGACTATGGTGTTGGCTGGGGGATTCTGGGAGTTGAAGTTCAAAAAAAGTTATACTGTATGCTCAAGTTTTGATTTGTCCTAATCCTCAGAATAAATCTGGCCTCCTGCACCTATGCCCCTTAAGGTCTTTTTTCCAGCCCTTCTGGGATTTAAGGATCACAAGAACATCTCAATATTGTATATATTTATTGTAGTTTTACATTTAAATGTTCTTGTGCAGGTAAGTCTGTTTCTAAAGGTTATTAATTACGTGTCATCAAGTCGATTCTGACTTACAACAATCTTTGCCAGAATTTTCTAGGTACATGTCAGCCCCTTATCTGTGGGAGATATGTTCCGAGACCTCCCATGGATACCCAAAACCACAGATAACAGCAAACCCTATATTTTAAATTGAAGACAGTGACCTCTAGTGTCCTGCTCTGGTAATGTGCTGTATAAATACATATTTCAAGATTTTTAATTGAATATTTCCAGACCTATAGATAACTGAAACTGTGGATACTGAACCCGCATATACAGTATCAGGGATAACCTGTATCGTGAGCTTAAAAATCATTTAGCATTCTCTTTCCCTTGGGGTGCTTTTGCATTACATGACCTGAGTTCTCAACCTACGGCCCATGGGCCGGATCCGGCCTGCAATGCCATTCCATCTGGATCATGCTCTCGCTCCTGCCACTGTCACCGCTGTCACTGCCATCTTTTCCCCCTCTGCCTGGCTTGGTGTGTCACTGCTCCCTAGCAGGGTGGATGTTGTAAGATGGTGGCAGCAGAAGCGGCAGACGCACATGACCGCCTGCATCTTTCCTGGGTGCTGCCCTGGCTGAGCACAGGCCTTCACCCATGGCAGGCTGGGAAGCAGGGAAGCAGTGCTGGCGTTGGCATAAGGGTGAGTGTTTGTGGGTTGGACTGGTGGCGTGGGGGAGAGTATTGGTGGTGGTGGTGGTGGCGGCATGGGGGGAGTATTGGCATTGTGAGTGTGGGTCAGACTGGTGGTGGTGGGGAATGTTGGCAGTGGGGGGAGTGTTGATGGCGGCAACGGAGAATAGTGGGAGCTCTGGGCAGCAGCGACGGGACACCAGTCCAGCCCACCAACAGTCTAAGGGGGTGATCCAGCCCCCGACTTTAAAAGGTTGAGAACCCCTGTTATATGATTTACCCAAGGCTAAACAAACTCTTCTGGTTGGAGCAGTGGGTAATTGAACTCCCACCCTCTAGCTTTGTACCCAGACACCTAACTTGCTGGGGTCTCTATTCAGTCAAAATTTCCAAGTTTGTAAAGATAAAGTACAGTAAATTAGATGTTCAGCTGTCACAAATCAGCAGCGTCAGATCTTTGCTTTTAAGATGTAAAAATGAGTCACATAATATCAGCTAGACAGGGTCTGCAAACTTGGCTCTCCAGATGTTCTTGGGCTTCAATTCCCAGAAGCCCAGATCAGCAGGAGTATTGACTTGGGCTTCTGGTAATTGAAGTCCAAGAACACCTGGCGAGCCAAGTTTGCAAACCCCTGCTTATTATAAGCCCATTAAATCAATGGAATTTACAGAAGATTTGACCCACCAAATCTTCACTGATCTGATGGGTGTCCTCTAGTTGCAAAATGTTGCTAAATTTCAGCCACTAGATTGTGTAGGAGAACAGGTGTACTCTACAGCCAGACCAGACTGGGGACGCAAGGACGGGACGGACATATGGATGCAAATCTCCATCCAGCAATTGTAAAGATCATTCAAGAAATTTCCACGGGGTAGCTGTGTTAGTCTGTTGCAAGAAAAACAACAGACTTCCTTGTGGTTTCTACTTGAAAGACGAATTCGTTTCATTTGGCACAGGCTTTGAAAAAGAAGTAACCTGGAGTGCTTGAAAACTTGTGTATGCCAAATAAAACTCATTAAGGTGTTACAAGTCTGTCTGGTCTTGATTTTTAAATGACTCTTGTGAAAATAAGAGCTGTTCAGGGATTTGAAGACTGCAGACTTTGAGTCAAAACAGATGGGCTTTAAAAGTGTGGAACTTTGTCTCAGACTATGATGGTAAGCCATTTACATTCCTTGAGAAACTGATTACTCCAGAGAAATCCCATTGATGTTCCAAAAGAACAGGTTTGAGGACCAAGGGCTGGCAATTAACAAAGTAAATTGCAAGGAAATGTGGATTTTTTTAATGATACAGAGTCCAAGTACTTCTCTTTTGAAAATGTTAGTTCAGCTGGAATCTATATCTATAAAACAGAGGTGTGGTCTTGTATGTGCTCCAAAGGCTCCCACACCCCTGGACCAATCTCGCTGAAATTTGGCACATACATTCCTTGGGCCTGCGAGATCAGCACTGTCAGGGTCACAAGCCCCATATGGGGGTGCATGCCCCCTAAATTAGGAAAAGGTGCGGGAACTACAACTCCCATGGTGCCTAGGATGAAAAACACTGCCCAGCACTGCTGTGCCTTTCCTCACCAGAGGGGGAAGGGGGCGGGGCCTGAATTACCATTGGTCTTGCGGCGGCGTGAGCTCTCAACCCCCCACCCACCAGAGCTGCGCTTTCTTTCTGCCCAGCTGGCCGGTTATGCCAGCCCCCGGCCGAGAAAGCCATTTGTGAGTTCGCCAAGGCAAGATCTGGGGCGCCATGCCAAGCATCTCTGGCGTGAGAAGTAGCAGTGGTGGCAAAGGCAAAACCGGCATGGGTGGCACTCAGCAGGAGGCAGCGGCAGATGCAGCATGGTGAGGAGCAAGACCCACGACATGCTGGCCGAGGTGGGGCTGGAGGGTGGCACGAAGGGAGAGCCAGGCGATGGAGGGGACCACAGTGCCTGCGGAAAAACGGGCACCTCAGCGAAGGTGCCAAATGCGAGAGACCGAAAGGGCGTGGGGGGCTCAGGTGGCTCTTCATGAGGTGGCAGTGTGGCACCAGAGGGAGAAGCCGTGCATGAGCTGCTGTCCTGAGTGGGGAGGAGGATGATGAAGAGCAGCCATGGCTGGGCCCTAGCATGGCCATTCTGCTGCTGCTGCCACCCAGGCTTTGAAGAGCAGCCGCCGAAGAGCCCTGCCGCCTGGTCCTTCTGTGTACGTGACTTACCTTTGTGTGGGTGGGTGAGTGTGGGTGTGGAGAGGGATTGTGTGGGTGTGGAGAAGGATGGAGTGTGTGTGTGTGCGTGTGCGCGCGCATGTGTGCATGCGTGTGCTCGCTTGTGCTCGTGCATCCATTTGTGTGTGTGTGTGTAGAGGGGCAGAGTGTGTGTGTGTTTTTTACTTCCTGCAAAGGAAAAAACCCGAGCAAAGATTCCAGTTATAAATAAGGGGGGAAAAAAGATATGGCCATTTATTTCGCTTTTCACACTCTTCAGTAAAAACAAAGCAATCACCCTTATATACCGTCCCATGTAAACGCTTAGTGCAGTCTCTGGGCGGTTCACAAGTTAATTAGCAATTTGCCCACAACATGCTGGTTACTCATTTTACCAACCTCAGAAGGATGGAAGTCTGAGTCAACCTTGTGCCCCGGTCAGGATCGAACTCACAACCTTTTGGTTACAGTGCAGCAATTTAACCACTGTGTCACCAGGGCTCTGTACCATCCCTGTTGAGACTGAAATGTCAAAATCCTACAGATCTTTCCCAAGTTCAGCTTATATCCAGTGATGCACTGCAATTGTTTTTGCTACCTACTCTGTGCGCAGGGCCAAATCTGTGGGGGCCAAATCTGTGGGCGGGGCCAAACATCCTGCATTATGGACTATGGAGGTGGGTGTGGCCAACCAAGTGAGCATGGCCTGGGGTAATTTCTGCTACCGGTTCTGCAGAACCTGCTGCAGTGCATCACTGCTTATATCTATAATGTACATGTTTTGGGAGATCGAGCGAAAAGAAAGCATGATATAAAGAGGAGTTTTATAGACCAGCCTAGTGCATATTTATTGTGACATATTCATCACTGTTTTGTAGTTCTCTCCCCTTGTACTGTATGTTGGCATAGGGTTGCAGTTGAACTGTCATGGCTGCATCCTATTTCATCATTGGATGAAGGATGAAAGGCTGAGTCATCATTGAGCCTGCTGAGATTGGACTCAGATTGTGAGCAGAGTTTTGGCTGCTGTACTTTAGAACAAGGGTGACCTTTACCTTTGCTGCACCTTAACTACAAGCTGAACGCATTGGGGGGAGTCATACCCATGCAGCAGCGATCAGAACAAAGGTGGCATGCAGGTGTTTCCTTATAATGAAGAATATAATATATAGTATAATGTAATTTTTAAAAAATGAAATTAAGATTGGAGAACAAATGTTGTACTGTATTCTCACTTGTCCTATATGGCAGGGAATTATGGACATTAGCATCGATTGCTGTGGAAAAAGATGGATGTATTTGATCTGTAGCTTTATCTCAGGATGCTGAAAATGTTATAGATTGGGTGGAGGGATCAACGAAGAAGAACTAATGTGAATGATGAAAGATTAAGAAATTATAAAGCGTGTGGAATTTAGGAAGCTAGAATTCTTCAGTTATCTTTAAAAAAAAACTCAAATGCAAATGCTATACCAGGGGTGCCCAAATATTTTGGGCCATGGGCCAGTCACATGGTTCAGTGAGCCAGTATCATGGTTCAGCGGGCTGGTCACGTGGTTCCTCCCACCAGAAGCGGAAGTCAAACATGCCTTGTGATCTGTTTTGCAACAGGATGAGATAGATTTTAAATGCTGCCATTTTCTCTGCTTAAACCAGGGATGGCCAAACTACGGCCCATGGGCCATATCCGGCCTGTGGGTGCATTTTACTTCCACATCCAGGAACACCGAGAGTGGTGTGGGCAGGATGAATTGGTGTCAGTGGCCAAAGGGCCGTAGTTTGGGCACCCCTGTGCTATACCTACATTAAAAGAGTAATAAATAGGAAAGGAACTGTAGGAAAGAGGTGAACTTTTTTTCTGACGAATTCGGAAATGGTTTGGATGTAATGTAGCTTTGTTTTTTAGACCTGCTGCATCAAAGTTTAAATCAATATGATGGCATTCAACATCAATGCTCTAGAGCCGTGATGGCGAACCTTGGCACTCCAGATGTTCTTGGACTACAATTCCCAGAAGCGCCCATGAAGCCACACAAATGTGTTTACTGTGATTCATCCGGCCCACACCGCCCTCATCGCTCCTGGAAGCAGAAGTAAAACGTGCCCGTATGGTTAAGACTCTTCTGGGTTAACCCTTCCTCCTTACGGTCACGTTTTACTTCCGCTTCCAGGAGTGACGAGGGCGGTGTGGGCAGGATGAATTGCAGTAAACCCATTTGTGTGGATTCATGGGCGCTTCTGGGAATTGAAGTCCAAGAACATCAGGAGTGCCAAGGTTTGCTATCATGGCTCTAGAGCAGTGATGGTGAGCCTTTTAGAGACCGAGTGCCCAAGGAGGAGGAGGCAGCGTGTGGGCAGTCACCATGCGTGCCCACGCACCCATGTGATATTGCTGGCGCAACTGGTGACATCACATGGGCATGTGCACACGTCCCCTGCCGGATGGAACGCTGTCGGGGGCCAGGTCCGGCTTGCGTGCCGTAGGTTGCAAACCCTTGCTTTAAGCTGTGGATTTCCTGCTTTGTCAAGTGTTGTGTTCTCAATACTATACCTTTAAATATATATCAATGTGAGCCTCATCCGACAACCACTTTGCTTTCTTGCGCTTCTTTTCTTTTGGTATAGTTTTCCTTGCTGCCTCCTGCATAATGTCTCTCATCTCTGTCCATAATTCCTCTGGTACTCTGTCTGTCTGGTCCAGACCATTGAATCTGTTCCTCACCTCCACCGTGTATTCCTTGGGTATGTTGTCTAGATCATATCTATCCGGCCTATTAGTTTTCCCTATTTTCTTCAGTCTGAGCCTGAATTTTGCAATCAGTATTGTGATCTGAGCCACAGTCCGCTCCAGGTCTTGTTTTTGCTGACTGTATGGAGGTTCTCCATCTTTGGCTGCAGATTTTGTAGTCAATTTGGTTTCGGTGTTGGCCATCTGGTGATGTCCATGTGTAGAGTCTCCTCTTGAGTTGCTGGAAGAGGGTGTTTGCTATGACTAGTGTGTTATCTTGGCAGAACTCTATCAGTCTTTGCCCTGCTTCGTTTTGTGTTCCCAGACCAAACTTGTCTGTTATTCCGTCCACTTTTTGATTTCCTACTTTTGCATTCCAGTCTCCTAAGATAATGTGGACATCGTTTCTTGGTGTCTGTTCTATAAGATGTTGTAGGTCCTCATAGAACTGGTCTACTGTGGCTTCATCTGCACTAGTGGTTGGTGCATATATTTGGATTACAGTGATATTAAATGGTTTGCCTTGTAGTCTGACTGACATCATTCTATCATTTTTGAGATTGTATCCCATTACTGCTTTTCTCACTCTTTTATTTACAATTATGGCCACTCCATTTCTTCTGAGGTTTTCTTGTCCACAGTAGTAGACATGATGGTTTCCAGAGCTGAATTCGCCCATACCTGTCCATTTTAGCTCACTGATTCCCAAGATGTCAATACTTATTCTTTCCATTTCCTTTTTTACCACTTCCAGCTTTTTAATTTAAAAAAATTGGGGAAGTCAAGGGAACGTTCAAAGCAAAAAAATGATCACGATAAAAGACAAAGATGGCAAAGAGTTAGCGGATGCAGAAGAGATAAAGAAAAGATGGAAAGAGTACACAGAGGAACTTTACAAAAAAGACCTAAACACCGCGGATAATAACAATGAGGGGGAAATTGAACTTGAACCAGACATCCTAGAGAGTGAAGTCAGAAAGGCCCTAAAAAAGCACGGCAAATAACAAAGCCAGTGGATATGATGGTATCCCAGTGGAATTCTTCAAAGCCCTAAAAGATGATGGAATCAAGCTACTACATGCTTTATGCCAACAGATTTGGAAAACGAAACAGTGGCCACAGGATTGGAAAAGACCAGTATATGTCCCAATCCCAAAAAAGGGCAATGCCAAAGAATGTTCAAATTATCGAACAATTGCGCTCATCCCACAAGCCAGCAAAGTGATGCTCAAGATAATGCAGGATAGACTACAGCAGCATGTAGAAAGAGAACTACCAGAGGTGCAGGCTGGATTCAGAAGAGGCAGGGGGACCAGAGATCACATTGCCAACATACGTTGGATCATGGAGAAAACAAAGGAATACCAGAAACAAGCTTACTTCTGTTTCATTGACTACACCAAGGCCTTTGATTGTGTGGACCACAACAAAATGTGGCAAGTAATTAAAGAGATGGGAATACCAGAACACCTCATATGTCTCATGAGAAATCTGTACATGAGTCAGGAAGCAACAGTTAGGACAGAACATGGAATGACAGAGTGGTTTGGAATAGGAAAAGGAGTAAGACAAGGCTGCATTCTGTCACCCTGCTTATTCAACTTATACACAGAGCACATAATGCGCAATGCAGGGATGGAGGAATCACCATATGGGATCAAAATTGCTGGGAGAAACATCAACAATTTGAGATATGCAGATGATACCACCCTAATGGCAGAAAGTGAAGAAGACCTAAAGAAGCTTCTGATTAGGTTGAAAGAAGAGAGTGCAAAAGCTGGCCTGAGACTCAATATCAAGAAAACCAAGATAATGGCAACAGGCGCTATAAGTCCCTGGAAAATAGATGGGGAAGAAGTAGAAGCAGTAACAGATTTTACTTTCTTAGGATCCAAGATCTCTGCAGATGGGGATTGCAGCCATGAAATAAAAAGGCGACTGATTCTTGGGAGACAAGCTATGAAAAACCTGGGGAACATAGTGAAAAGTAGAGATATCTCACTGCAAACAAAGGTCCGCATAGTCAAAGCAATGGTATTTCCGGTGGTAATGTATGGCTGTGAGAGCTGGACCATTAGAAAGGCTGAGCGAAGAAAAATAGATGCCTTTGAGATGTGGTGCTGGAGGAGAGTTTTGAGAGTCCCCTGAACAGCGAGGAGAACAAATAGGTCAATATTAGAAGAGATTAGCCCTGAGTGCTCCTTAGAAGGACAAATAACAAAGATGAAGTTGAAGTATTTTGGACATCAAATGAGAAGAGAGGATTCACTTGAGAAGGCCTTGATGCTGGGGAAGGTGGAGGGCAAAAGAAGAAGGGGACGGCCAAAGATGAGATGGCTAGATGGTATTGTAGACACAATGGGCACGGGGCTGTGTGGACTAAGGAGGATGGTGGAGGACAGAGGTGCCTGGAGAGCGATGGTCCATAGGGTCGCAAAGAGTCGGAATCGACTGTGCGACTGAACAACAACATATATCAATGTAACCCGTTGCAATTGGGACGCGAGCTAATGACCACCTGGTGGCAATTGCGAGCGCCCAGCTCACAGGTCCCAATTCCCCAAAGAACTACAGCGCGGGAAGATTCCCGCCACGACCTCACCTGGACAAGAAGGGCGTGACCAGAAATGACGTCACGCCAACGGTAGCCAATGGGCTATCGTGGAGCCACATTCAAATGTATAACCACCGTATATATTGAGCTGCTCGTCCGCCATTGCCTCATGTTCCCCCGGACCACCATGCAATAAAGATGTGTTAAGCCAGTCCTTCGGCTGTTCCTTTGTCTTGATTCTCATACACCAAATCAAGAAATTGGGTTTGATGATTTTGAGCTCCCTCCCAGCTATGTACTTCCATGGTCCATTGAGTCCAGTGTTTTCTCGTAGCTGGACTTGTGTTTTTCCAGCCTGACCTGAATTTGCTGGGACAGCACTTGTGACCACTTCCTGCGTGCAGAAATCAACGATTCTGCCACTGAAGTACAGACTTTGATCCCTTGGCCAGATAGCCAGTGCTAAAGATTGATGAGCTTTGTAGTCCAAAAGTCTCTGGAAGGATTGTTAGTGTGTGTCCATAATGGTTTCTTTCAGTCTTGGGATAAAAACCAAGAGTGCCTTTTGTAGCCTCTGCTTCAGTTGATTGCAGTGAATGACTTTGCTCTTTTTCTCAATGTGTCGTGACCTGGAATATGTCATTTATAAGGAGTAATGAGCTGTGAATGATCTGTAATCTATTAAAAGTGAAGTCGTATAATTACCACAGCTCATTAAAGGTAAAGGTCTCCCTTGCTCAAAATTTGCCAGTTGCGTCCACCTCTAGGGAGCGGTGCTCAATCCTGGCCTGGGGCTGAGGAAGGACTTTGGGAGCCAAAAAGTCTCAGGACCAGAAAGTAACTTGCAGCACTGGATCGGTGATACTATGGGTGTCACGCTGTGAAGCAGAAGACAAATGGAAGGCCACTGGGTTATATGGATCCCTGGACAATCTTCATGAGTGATCGCCATGAGGATAGCCAATATTCGGAATCGGATACAGCACTTGAAGGAGAAGAAGAACAAGGCTCTTCCTGTATAAAGTGATAAAGGTAACTAAGGAGATCCCACTTACTGGTGGAATTCGCTATGTATGCCTCTTTTCTTACCCCAAAATTTATGTACTGTACAGTATTTCACTCCAGGCTGTATTCTTGTATACTTCCAGCAGATGTCGCCCAACTCCACCAAGACAGGAACCAGATTTTCTTGGCATCCTTGTGACAGATGGATGGGTCTTATCAAGAGGACTGAATCTCTGAGCCCTTGAAAACATGGTTCAGCCTCTCTCAGCCACACAGTGTAGCATTTGGCAGCCTGCTGCCAGTACACTTGTCGGTACTGAATTTCCAAGCTCAGCTCAAGCGTCTGTATTTTCAGAAGTCTTGGTTATTTGCTGTGTGATTGGTACTTTGCACATACCCACGAGTTTGTGGTTGAAGCGATCCTGTAACACTGGGTGGAGAGGGATGTGTGGGTAGAATTAGGTTGGCCACAGTTTCTCTTTTATGGAGGAGGATTCTCTTTTTGAAGGCCTGCCAGAGCAACTTCCCCAAACATGAAGGAAATGTGCAAAGGCATGTGGAACAGAGAGATATATAGGATTTTGGGAAGCTTTCTTACACTGAATTGGTCTATCTAGCCAGCATTGTTATTGCTGACTGGCCATGGCCCTTTGAGATGACCCAGCCTACCTGAATATGAGAGAGGTTGAATTTGAGTCCCCCCTCTCCCCTGGAAGTTTGGGTATTATTCAGCAGGATATCAGCCACTGGCACATGGGTGGCCTGATCCTAGAGCAGTGATGGCAAACCTTGGCACTCCAGCTGTTCTTGAACATCAATTCCCAGAAGCCCTAATCAGCAGGAGTGTTGACTTGGGCCTCTGGCAATTGAAATCCAAGAACAGCTGGAGTGTCAAAGTTTGCCATCACTGGCCTAGAGGCTGGGCCAAGATCATGTCTCTGTTTGCACATGTATGATGCTGATGAGAGTAGAGCCATAACTTTTATTGACAAGGTCTGCCGATGGAGTAAAGCTCAACGTCTTAACTACTAAGTCACTGCGGCCTTGCCAATGGAGTACTTTACATTTTAAAAGGCTGCAAATCTTTTTTTTACACACATAGCTAGTCAGTGGCTCAAGTGGCTAAGATGCTGACTGGGAGGTAGAATGTCAGCTGTTCGATTTCTGAGTACTGCAGGACGGAATGAGCTCCTGTCTTTGTCCCAACTCCTGCCAACCTAGCAGTTCGAAAGCAAGAAATTGCAAGTAGATAAATAGGGACCACTTCGGTGCGAAGGTAATGGCGTTCCATGCACTCTGGTTTCTAGTCATGCCTGCCACATGACCATGGAAACATCTGCAGAAGCAGACTGCGCTGGCTCTTCAGCTTTGAAACAGAGATGAGCACTGAACCCTAGAGTCAGATACGACTAGCTTTCGAGCAAGGGAAACCTTTACCTTTACTAGTCAGTGGCCCTGAAGGCTGCAGGTTCCAACAGGTTCATTAGTTTCAAAGTCTGGGAAAGTTCCTGTTGTGTTCTGTAAAGCTGTGCCTTTAACAATGTACCTAGCCATGTGGTAACAATGTAACCTTTCTGTGTGCAACATTATAACCTTCAGCTGTATCACTGTAACCCTTATAAGAGGACGCGAGCTAGTGACCACTAGATGGCAATAGCGAGCGTCCAGCTCTCATGGCTCAGATTCACCTGGATCAGCAGCGCGGGAAGATTCCCGCCACCTCTACACCTGGACAAGAAGGGCGTGACCTTCTATGACGTCACGCAGGCAGCAACCAATAGACTGTCAACGAGCCACATTCAAATGTATAGCCAGCTGTATATATTGAGCTACCCATCCGCCATTACCACATGTTCCTCCGGATCATCATGCAATAAACCTGTGTTAAGCCAACCCTTCGGCTGTTTCATTGTCTTTGGTTCCTTACACTAAACTGGCGACGAAGGTGGGATCATGGCAGCCCACGGGACCAAGACATGCGCCGGTTTCGAAATCAGGAAACCGGGAGACTGGGAGATCTTAGAAATGGACTTCCAGGGAGCACTGGTTGAATCCGAAGTCACGGATGAGGCAAAGAAAAGGGCCATCTTCACCAGGATGCTCGGACAAGAAACCAAAAGAACCTTGGTGGACCTGATCGCACCGAAGAGGGTGAGCAAATTCAAGGTCAAAGAACTCATGCAGATGCTGCGCGAGTACTTCCGGCCCGCCACGGCGATGTTTCCCGCTCGGAGTGCATTCTGGAGGCGAGTCCAAGCGCCCGGGGAGACGGTCGCCGCCTTCGTGGCAGCCCTGCGACTGGCGGCCGGCCCGTGCAAATGGGAGAATACTGAAGTCACCCTCAGGGACTGTGTGCTGTGCGGCCTGAACGACGCCGAGACTCAGTGCACGTTAATGAACCAAGAGCCGCCTCCCACGTTGCAGGAGGTCATCAAAGCGGCACAGGCCGCGGAAGCTACAAAGGCTGGGGTGCAAGAACTCCAGGACTGGCAGCCAAAGTCGAGCAAGACAGAGACTTCGGTGCATGCAGCCCGGCGAACTTCGAGATCGTCCGCAGAGAGCAGCGACGACGAGGACGTCCAGAGGGTCCGGAAAGAGAGCCGGCGGTGCGACGGCTGTGGAGCGGCCCACGACCGCATCAAATGCCCGTTCCGGAAGGCCGAGTGTCACAACTGCGGCCGCCGCGGGCACATCACCAAGGTGTGCAGGAAAAGGCGCGAGGCCCGGAGGAGCTCGGCAGACCGTTCCGCGGGACAAGACCGCTCAACGAGACCCAAGGACGGCGCTCAGGCCACGCGGAAGCGGGACGGCGTGGGCCGCATCTCCGACGGCAGTGAGGACGACGCCCCAGTATTCAGTGTGTCCGTAGGACACCCCCGCTACTTTGTTGAGGTACTAGTACAAGGGGTTCCCATTAGAATGGAAATTGACTCAGGGTCCTCATATTCAATTATTTCCCAGAGGGAGTTTCTGAGAATTGCCCCCCACAGGCGACCCAAGCTCAAAGCGTTGAGGTCCACACTATGGGACGTGCAAGGGAACAGCATTCCAGTGTTGGGGGTTGGAGAATTTCAGGTCAAATTTAAGAAGCACGCCGCGTCTCTTTCCCTAGTCGTGCTTAAAGGGGGAGATTGTAGCCTCCTCGGGACTCAATGGTTTCAGCCCCTGGGGTTGTTGATTGGGGGGGTGCACGCCGTTGGGACGCACGCCGTTGGGACTGACCCGGTTCAGGAGGTGTGCGAGGCGCACCCCGAAGTTTTCAAAAAAGGACTGGGGAAATTCAAGGGGCCCCCAGTGACATTCGACCTAGACCCGGAGGTCCGTCCGATACGACTCAAACCGCGCCAGGTGCCGTTCGCACTCAAGGACAAAATAGAGGCGGAACTGGACAAATTGGTGGGCCAGGGGATCCTTGTTCCTGTTGATTCTGCAGAGTGGGAAACTCCAATTGTAACAGCACTAAAGGCCAATGGGGAGGTCCGCATATGCGCCGATTACAAGTGCACCATCAACAAAGCGATCCGCCCTAATGCGTATCCGGTGCCGGTAGTCAGCCATCTGCTGGCCAGGTTGCACGGGGGAAAGTGTTTCGCTAAGCTCGACTTAGCACAGGCCTACCAGCAGCTTACGGTGTCCCCTGCCGCAGCTGCTGTGCAGACCATAGTCACCCATAAGGGGGCGTTCCAGGTGACGCGCCTTCAATTCGGCGTAAATTCGGCGCCTGGAATTTTCCAGTCACTCGTGGAACGCCTCCTGAAGGGGCTAGAGGGGGTGTTGCCTTATTTTGATGACGTGTTGATAACGGGGGGGGGGGGGGAATCGGGTCGAATTGGCCAAGAGATTGGAAAAGGTTCTGGCAATATTCAAAAAGGCGGGGTTGAGACTGCGAAAGGACAAATGCGTCTTCTTTGCGACCGAGGTTGAGTTCCTAGGGTTTTGTGTGACTCCTGAGGGGATAAAACCATCCAAATCTAAGGTGGCCACCATTAAGAAAGCCCCTCACCCCACCTCCAAGCCCGAGCTGCAATCGTTCCTATGGCTGCTCAATTTTTACCACTCCTTCCTCCCCCGGAAGGCAGCAGTGGCTGAACCGCTACACAAACTGCTTAAAAAAGACGAGGCATGGAGGTGGGGCGACGACCAAGAGTGGGCATTTAGTGAACTAAAAAATCTCCTGGCGTCTGACGCCATACTGACCCATTTCAACCCCAAACGCCCGGTAGTCCTAATCTGTGATGCATCCCCGGTGGGGGTGGGGGCGGTGCTGTGCCACGTGCTGGAAAATGGAAGGGAGGCCCCGATAGCATTCTACTCCAGGTCCCTGTCCCAAGCGGAGAGAAATTACGCACAGACAGATAGGGAGGCGCTAGCGATAATTGCGGGGACGAAAAAATTTCACGATTTTCTGTATGGCCGCCCCTGCACCATTGTGACGGACCACAAACCCC
This sequence comes from Bradypodion ventrale, assembly GCA_035047345.1. Lineage (NCBI taxonomy): Eukaryota > Metazoa > Chordata > Lepidosauria > Squamata > Chamaeleonidae > Bradypodion > Bradypodion ventrale. The sequence continues at coordinate 7,879,055 of JAWDJE010000004.1, forward strand.
TGCTAGGCATTTTTACCGCAGATAAGCCCATGCCACAGATCCTGTCCCCGAGGATGCTCCGGTGGGCTATCTTTCTCAACGTGTACCAGCACGCATTGGTCTACCGGCCCGGGAAAGAGATCAGCCATGCGGACGCTCTATCGAGGTCCCCCCTTCCCCTGATGCCCAGCCAAGTGAGCAAGGGGGAGCGAGACCATCAGGTTCTCATGATAGAGGTGCTGGATTCGCCCCCCGTAGTGCCCGCCGACATCGCCAAAGCGACAGAGAAGGACAAGACGTTAGCAGCAGTTAGCTCCTGGGTACAGAAAGGGTGGCCGGCGTCCTCCCCAGCGGAGGAGTTCGCCCCATTTTTCCGGAAAAAGTTGGAACTGTCCCTAGAGAGGGGGTGCCTCTTGTGGGGGCAGCGGGTGGTGATTCCCACATCCCTTCGGCCGCGGGTGCTTAAACTGCTGCACGTCAGCCACCCCGGCATCGTGCGATCCAAAGCGCTGGCCCGGAGCTACTTCTGGTGGCCCCAGTTGGACGCCGACATCGAGCACATGGTCGGCACTTGTGAAAGTTGCCAATGCTCCAGACCAGAGGAGGCCCGCCTTCCCCACAGGGAGTGGGACGCGGCTAAGGGGCCGTGGTCCCGGGTGCACATTGATTTCGCGGGCCCGTTCAGAGATACCCTGTTTCTTCTTGTCGTGGACGCCTTCTCCAAGTGGTTGGAGGTTATCCCAGTCACGAGCACCTCCTCGGCCCAGACCATTAAGCATTTGCGGAGGCTCTTTTCCACGTTCGGCATACCCGACACATTAATTAGCGACAACGCTAGTTGTTTCACATCCTCCGAGCTTAAGGCATTCATGGAGATTAACGCCGTTCGGCATATCACCTCCGCTCCGTTTCACCCAGCCACCAATGATCAAGTGGAGCGCCTCGTCCGCACCACGAAGGACGCGTTGCGGCGCATGGGCCCAGGGGACCTAAACCTACAAGTGTGTCAGTTTCTGCTAGGGTACAGGGTGACCCCGTTGGCGTCAGGATACTCCCCCGCAGAACTCTTAATGCGTAGGAAGCTGACCACCATCCTTACTAGGCTAGACCCCACGAGAGTAGAAGACAAGGGAAGGAACATTGGGCTAGAGGCCACAAAGAGTTTCAGTGTAGGCGCCCCCGTGCATTGCAGGAACTACGCCAGCGCGTGGCCAGCCTGGGTACCGGGCGTAGTGGTGGAGCAAACCGGCCCCGTGTCGTACCGCGTGGAGACCAGTACAGGACTACTGTGGAGGCGGCACACGGACCAGCTCCGGCGCAGGGTCCCCGATGAGCAGGGCGCAGATCGAAAGGAACAAAAATCAGCGTTAGGGTTCTCCCCCACCCGTTCAGCCCAAGGGGGAGGAGAAGGGGGCCGTGGGTCCCCACCAAGGGGGGAGGAAGAAAGGGAGGATGTTCTCATAGATATCTTGGGGGATCTTTCGGAAGAGGAGGAACCCGACCCCATACATATCTCGCGGAAGTCCCCCACAAATGCGGATACCCCAACCGAGTTAGAATTTGATTTTCAGAACCAGGGGAGTTTTTCGGAGTGGTCCCCCACCCGTCCAAGCGAGAAGAGGGGTTTTTCGTTAGCCCCGAGCGCCCCCGGTCTGCCCACGATGGAGTTTTTCCCTTCCCCTAAGGCCGCCAAACCGCGGCAAGCCACTAACAAGTCTCCCTCTCCCATTACAGGACAAGGGACCAGGGAACAAAGAAGCAGTAGCGCCCACGGGGGAGGTCAGCCCACACCACGGCCCAAACGCACGTGCAATAAGCCATCTTGGCTGAGAGACTTCGTCTCATCCTAGGGGGGAGGGATGTTGTGTTCTGTAAAGCTGTGCCTTTAACAATGTACCTAGCCATGTGGTAACAATGTAACCTTTCTGTGTGCAACATTATAACCTTCAGCTGTATCACTGTAACCCTTATAAGAGGACGCGAGCTAGTGACACTAGATGGCAATAGCGAGCGTCCAGCTCTTATGGCTCAGATTCACCTGGATCAGCAGCGCGGGAAGATTCCCACCACCTCTACACCTGGACAAGAAGGGCGTGACCTTCTATGACGTCACGCAGGCAGCAACCAATAGACTGTCAACGAGCCACATTCAAATGTATAGCCAGCTGTATATATTGAGCTACCCATCCACCATTACCACATGTTCCTCCGGATCATCATGCAATAAACCTGTGTTAAGCCAACCCTTCGGCTGTTTCATTGTCTTTGGTCCCTTACACTAAAGTTCCTTAAAAAGCCCCCCAACACAAACTAGACCTGACGATACCAGGATTCCATACTTGTACTTTTGTAAAAAAATAAACTTTACATTAAAAGTGCATCTATTTGTAGTTCAAAACCACAAATACACACATCTCTGCTTTCCATGCTCTGACAGATTCTCCTCACTGATCTCTTCATGTTGTGTCTTGGAAGCCATCCTGCCCAGCTGGTATCAGCAGAAGATACATGTTTGTTTTAGCAACAGAGCTGGCAAATATTTTCCTGAGTATTTTGCCACAGATTGTAAGAATCTGGAAATTAAGCTGCAACGATGAGCAGCTGTGAGCGCAGATTATTAACTGCAAATATATGAATGCATTAAACTGGGACTAATTTGCTTTTTGCCTTCTCTGAAGGTTGACAAAAGAGTTCCTAAAATAACTGGCCTGCACTAAGAATAAATCCATTATTCTTCCAATAGAGGATCAGTGATATAGTGCCGGAAGGTTGTTGAATTATTGCGATGGCAAAGTAGAAATTGTTAACAGGTGGTGAGCAGACAGAACTGCTCAACTCGTGTTTAGCTTGAGCCTCTCCCTGGACAGAGAGCCAGTGATGGGATTCAGCAGGTTCACACCAGTTCACCAGAACTGGTAGCAGAAATTCTAACTGGCCCCACCCATCCAAGTTTTGAAATAAAGTAGTCCTAATTCGGGTGCAATGCAGGGCTTTGAGCCCACCACTGCAAAGAGTGATGTCCAATCTGGAACAAGAAGAGCAAATGAGATCACATTTGCAGCAAGTGAGTTACAGGGTATTTATTTATTTATTTAAATTTATATGCTGCCCAATCAGGAGAACCCAAATCAGGGCGCGCACAACAGTTAAAAATGTATAAAAACAGATTTTAAAATCCCAAATCGCCCACTCACTTCCCCGCCCTACTTACACCCCCACCCCAATTAAAAGAATAAAAAGAAATAAAAGGGAATTATTATTATTATTATTATTATTATTATTATTATTATTATTATTATTATTATTATTATTAGAATTAGAATTGTATGCCGCCCCACTTGCAAAAAAAACCTGGGCGTCTAAAAATGATCCAAAATATATATTTACAATTATAATGTACCACATTATCATAATACAAAAACATGTCAACATATCATCATCACAAATCACAGTGTCAAAGTATCAGTATCACAATATCAAAAGCATTACAAAAGCAGAGGATTTTTTTTCCTGGCAATGTGCTAGTGCAGTTGGCATCAGCAGGTTCGCACCAGTTTGCCAGAACCAGTAGCAAAAATTCCAGCTTACCCTGCCCATCCAGGGTTTGAAATAAAGTAGTCCTAATTTGGGTGCAATGCAGGGCTTCCCCCTGGCCACGCCCACCATACCACACCCACAGAGTAGGTAGTAAATTTTTTTGGAGGCACACCGGTAGCCAATGCAGCTCCTGCAGAAAGGGTGCGTCATGGTCATAACGGCCACACCCCATTACCGGGTGGGCCACCATATTCTGCACCAGTTGCAGACTCTGAATGGTCATCAAGGACAGCCCCATGTAGAGTGTGTTACAATACTCTAACCAGGAGGTGGCCAGTGCGTGCGTGACCATGAGCAAGGAGTCCCAGTCCAGGAACGGGCGTAACTGGGAAATCACTCGAATTTGAACAAAAGCCCTCCTAGCCATGACTGCCACCTGCTCCTCAAGCAGGAGTCTTGAGTCCAGGTGGACCCCCAGATTACGCACCGGGTCTGTATGAGGTAAAATAGCCCCACCCAGTTCCAAAGGTGGTAATTCCTTTGACAAAACAGGACCCCTTATCTACAGCCACTCAGTCTTGCCTGGATTCAGCTGTAGCCCATTGTCCCCCATCCAGACCCTCACAGCCTCCAGGCACCTGGAAAGGACTTTGACAGCCTCGCTATGATTACCATGGGCCGAGGTGTAAAGTTGGGTATCATCAGCGGACTGACAATACCTCACCCTGTGGGAATGGAAGATCTCCCTCAGTGGCTTCATGTCGATGTTAAACAAGAGAGGCGAGAGCACCGAGCCCTGCAGCACCCCACATAGGAGGGGACTAGGGCTGGACCTCTCATCTCCCAACAACACCAACTGGCTTTGACCCCTAAGGAAAAGCCAGGACCACACTGTGCCCTGTACCCCCAACCCACAGAGCCAATCCAGAAGGATACCATGGCCGATGGTATCGAAGGCTGCTGAGAGGTCAAGAAGAGCAAGGACGGATGGGTTACCCCCATCCCATTCTCACCAGAGATCATCCATAAGCATGACCACGCCATCTTGGTACCATATCCGGGCCTGTATCCTGACTGAAAAGGGTCCAGATAATCTGCTTCATCCATGAGCTGTTGCACAACAGCTTTCTCCACCACCTTTCCCAGAAAAAGGGGAGGTTGGAAACCGGGCAGAAGTTGGGCAGTACTGTCAGGTCAAGCAATGGTTTCTTAAGGAGGGGGCACACTAGAGCCTGTTTCAAGGGTGCTTGAAACACACCCTCCCTCATGGAAGCATTGATGACAGCTCCGATCCAACTCTCTGTCACTCCCCTGGCAGCCTTAACCAATTAGGAGGGGCAAGGGTCCAACGGGGACAGACAGACAGACAGACAGACACTAATTAAACCAAGGGTGGACAACTGCTGCCCTCCAAATATTTTTGGATCACCAAATCCATTATCCCCTAGCATTGGCTATGCTAGGAACATCTTGTAAAGCCAGAACACCCTCCTACCACTGGTCATTGTATGTCTCTTTATGAAAAAATGACATTCCCAAGTTCTGCTTCCTGTTCAAAACCTGTGACTACATATGTAAATTTAGGATTTGATCTGATTTGATTTTGCCCTTGTATATACTTGCTCACACTGAACCACTTAGCCATTTCTGAGTCTGTTTTCTCTCCGTTTTCTCAGTTCAAAGAGAGCTCTTGTAACCTCAGATCATTAAAGTACACATATCTTTAACAAGCAGCCATTTAAAAGCAACAGAGTTAGGAAGGCAGAATCTAATTGACCACAAAGCTATCAGCCCAGGAATTCCTTTTTTAAAATACCACTAATGAACTTTAAAAGGCATCACTCTTTAAACTTAGGCAGAATATATTAGCAAACAAATGCATAATCTAGTCTGACCTCCTTGGGGAAAATGAATCGTTTTTGAGCAGAATTGCTGTGGTGCTGGAGAAGACTCTTGAGAATCCCCTGGACTGAAAGGAGATCAAATCAGTCCATCCTAAAGGAAATCAACCCTGACTGTTCCTTGGAAGGACAGATACTGAATATGAGGGTCAAATACTTTGTTCACCAAATAAAAAGAGAGGACTCACTGGAGAAGGACTTGATGCTGGTGTGACCCCTTTCCCTTATCAAAATAAGCATGCAGTTAATGAGACTTGTATAATAATTTTAAGAAATGAATTGTGCTATAGAGTAGCCTGGAGAAAGCCAATTTATGAAAAGACAGTTACACAAAATGTCCTGTGTCATTTATCTAAGTGGAGTAGACTTGTGTGCGCATTTCTGAACATTCTGAGAAGTATGTAATGCCAAGATAAAATATGAAATGCCGTCCACCCATTGACCCCACCTGGGCTGAGAAAACGTGTGTGTAGTTTGTCAAAAAGTATATAAGTCTGGTTGAACTGTTAATTAAGGTCCTTGAATCTGCATGGATTCAAGCACCAATATATGCATATATTGTTACAATTGATCCTGTTAATAAAATCTCTTTTTTCCTTCAATACCTCTTTGGCTGTTTCATTTATGTTTAAATAAACGTATGAACTGATCGCTTTTTAGAGAGTTTTCAGGTGATACTGGGAAAGATCGGAAGCAAAAGATGGAGGAGGCAGAGGATGAGATGGCTAGATGGCATCGTTGATGCAATGGGCATAGATATGGGCAGACTACGGAGGATGGCAGATGACAGAGGAGCATGGCATGCAATGGTCCATGGGGTCTCAAAGGAGTGGATTCAACTGTGCAGTTGAACAACAAAAGGCAAATTGGGGGCATTACAGTTCAAAAAGTCATTTTAAAAATCCTCCTTAGGTTTCCAAATACTGTTTATTGTTTTTCTTTTTCCCTTATGTTTTCTGTCTTCCCTTGAAATACAGGAAAGATGAAAAAACAAAACATTAAGAAAATGCCCTCCTCAAATGAACAAAGAAGTCATGACATTATCACCAGGATAAGAAATGTGTGTTATATTTGTGTTCTTATGAATTTAAGGATCTTGGCTTCAGTAGCCTATGCAGATTTGGGATTTTTTTTTAAAAAAAAATTGTATGGTTTTAATAGTTTAAATTGTTTACCTTCTTTTACGTGCTTAAAGTTTTACATAACTGTATTCTGGTTTACTATGTATGGATAGGAAAGCTGGTCAGTGGAGAAAGCTGCCAGGACAATGAATTGATTTGTTTGAAATATAGCGCTGGAAGAGAGACTTGTAGATACAGTACCTTAGACTTTGCCAAGAAGATGAACAAGAGGGACCTAGAGGAAATGAAGCCAGAATTCTCTCTGGGGTAAAAATAATAACGCTGGGGCTGTCATTCTTTGGACACACTTTGAAAAATAAAGATTAGCTGGAACAGATAATAGTACTTGGAAAAGTTGAAAGCAGTAGCAGAAAAAGAAAACGACCAAATATAGGATGAATTGACCTCCTAAAGCAGTGTTTCCCAACCTTAGGTTTTTGGACATCAATTCCCATAAGCCTATGTCCATGATGGCAAACCTTGGCACTCTAGATGTTCTTGGACTTCAATTCCCAGAAGCCCCCGTGAACCCACACAAATGGGTTTACTGCAATTCATCCGGCCCACGCCACCCTCGCCACTCCTGGAAGCGGAAGTAAAACGCGCCCGTACGGAGGAAGGGTTAACCCAGAAGAGCATTAACCATACGGGTGCGTTTTACTTCCGCTTCCAGGAGCGACGAGGGCAGTGTGGGCCGGATGAATCACAGTAAACCCATCCGTGTGGGTTCACGGGGGCTTCTGGGAATTGAAGTCCAAGAACATATGGAGTGCCAAGGTTCACCGTCAGAGGCCTATGTCAATTCCTCGAAGCACTCATCAGCCAATGTATGGATTTAGGATTCTGGGAACTGAAATCTCCCTGTGGGGCATGGGCCCCATGTTGGGTACCACTGTCCTAAACAAAACCACAGGATTAAGTTTACAAGAGTTGAACAGGAATACTGTATTGAGAACAGGGAATTTTGGAGATTGCTCATTTGTAGTGTCACCGTCGGTTGGATGCAACTTGACATCACAAAACAAGCAAGCAAACAAATGAAAAAGAAAACTTTTCCAACATTGAATCAGCTTAGCTCTGTTGTTACATAGCTGAGAATAGTAAAACAAGTAAGAATGACATGGAAGTCACATTTCTGGACCAGAACATTTTGTAGAACAAAGATATTCTATGGAATAGTATCTTTACACATGCAGAAGCAAACTTTGCAAGCTAACGACTTTTCAGTTGAGCAGCCACCATTGCTTTGCTTTAGGTTTAGCCCTTATCACGAAGAATATATAAATTGCTACAGGCTACTGCGACTCAACACAGAGAGTTTAGCAACTAGGACCCCTTCTCAAAAATATATGATACACTATGTGTTGTGTCCAAGCGTTATTTGTTATAACCACTTGAGCGCCGTAAAGTCTACGTTGCTATTGCGTGCCTTTTACAAAGGCGCCATTTTCAAATGTCCGTCAAAATAGCTGATTCGTCAGTACAAACTTCCACACTTCCTCGGAAGCCCGCCGAAATGTATCAACCTGTGTAACTGCCATTCTCACTGTATATAAGCTGGCCACCTTTGTACATGTTCCCCAGTCTAGTATTATGAGCTGAATAATAAATCACTGTTTGACCCGATCCTGCTGGTCAGAATACTTCTTAAGCGCCAGACTCAACACAATGGTACTTCCCTTAAAGATTCATTGGAATTGTATTGTTCAACTACACATTTTAAAATAAAATGTGCACTGGGGGAAAAGTATGTTGAAAGGATATCTTTAAAAAGCATTTCAATACTAAATTTGTTCAAATTGCTTTGAAAATTCAAATTAACACAGAAAAAGCTCTTTGTGGACTTTGGGAAGGACAAATGTGGAAGACCAGAAGCAACAGATTTGTTCATCTCCCATTGTGGCTTCTTAGTAGTGTTGTACAAAACTTTCTGGAAAGTTTTATTTCCAACTGGAAGAGCCATTTTTCCATCTCATTCTCAAGGTCTTTCAAGATTTCTTTTGGTGCTATTTCTGAACTTGTCATTGTCAAGTGGCAGATGGTATTGTATTTGTATTCTTTCTATAATACCTTTAACTGTCTGCCAACTAATGACTGGATCAAAGAACCCAACATTACATTGCTAGGAATCTCTCAAAATTCCATTCCAATCTTAAATATTTTTCTTTATTTTATTAATACCTTTTCTGCCCAGCAAGGACCTCAAGGTAAAACACAATGATGTTTAGGAAAGCAGTTTGAAAAACAATATTTAAAAAGAATTTTAAAAACCAACCTAACAGCTGATTACACCATCAATGACATCAGGATTTGCTCCACTTCTAAAACCAGGCAGATTTGGATTTTTTAAACTCTGTATGACTCAAAGGCTGAATCAAATCCATATATGGATTTTTCCCCTCGCAAATTGGCTTTCTTTGCGGGCAAGAGGGCTTTCACTTTCTTCATTTCCAAGCAATTTGAGAATATATATATACTGTATTTGAGAATAACACTAGATCACCTTATTGCTAGGTCTTTGTTCTTATGAAATGAAAAACAATCCTGCTATGAGTTTGGGATGATTCCACCTTATCTAAAACTAAGGAGCAAAATGTTTCATTTCACAATGATTGGCTCTTCTACAAATGTCTGGGGAACAGATGAGGACATACAGAAAATAATCACAAGGACAAAAATTTAGCAAAAAGGTGATAGAGTGTTATAGCGCTATCCTCAACAATTGAAAAAATATATAAAAGAGATAGGATTGCACTCAGAAAAGCTGGGCAGTGACGGGATCCTAAGAAAGAAGGAAGTGGGATGTGGGTTGGATTGCAATGCCAATCACATCACCAGCTTGGACATTGGACTTCTAGTTCAATCTGCAAGCCCAGTGTGAACACTCATTACAAATTTCAATTGTAGTTGAGGCTGCGGATCAAATTTCCAATGTATTCATACCCTTAGAAAGCCAAAGGCCATACAGAATAATACAGCTCTAATCACCTGTGTTCAAATTACATTATGAAAGGAATTTCTTCTCTACAAAATAGAATGCGAATGTTCATAGTCCGTATGAAGGAAATCTTCAGCTCGGCATTGTTATTATTATTATTTCATAACTGATAATTATCCACATTGTTTATTGAGCCACTGTTGCAGCCTTGCAGACTTTTAATATCTGTTTGGCTTCCTTCCAACTGCATCAGGCTCCCTTCAAACTGCTTTGTTCTTGGTAGGGTTCAGTGTCTTCTGATAAAGACCTCACCTGTATCATCCTCCAGAATTTCTTCAATTCGTTGCCTCTGAAAAATGAACAAAAAGAAATCAAAATAAGATCAGAGAGCAATAGATTTCCCAGATATTCCTAGAGAAATATTCATTCTAAATCACTGGTTTCGAACTAGAAAAATGCTCCTCAGAGTGGAAAAAAGAGCAAAGGCAAGATTGCTATATTTATCTGAAATAAGTAGGAGCGTTGTATTTGTCTAGTCATATGATTATTTTCACTTATTACTGGTCTAAACAATTCTGACGTACGCATTAGGCAGATGAATAGCAGAAGTGAAAATGGAGTTTTTAAAGTCATGCTAGCAGTTATTTCTACCTTTCGTTCTGAGAAGAAAACACAACTTTTAAAAGCACAGTGTTTAAAATGTCATTACTCTTCCGTTCTCTAAAATGCTTTTTAAAAAATCAACTCAAGACTAGTTAAGCCATGTGACGCTGGGACAAATCTATCACGTGGAATGGGGCTTAAACTTAAGCAATCAGGTTTTCTGTGCGCCTCTCTTGTTGTTTAGACTTGATATATGAGAAGTAGTATTAGCAATGATGGCTCCTTTAGGATATTTCCTACTGTATGGTTCTACCTCAGTCATGCATCTAAGACTATCAACTAGCAAGACAGAGTGTGATACCCTATTTCAGTGATGGCCAATCTTGGCACTCCAGGTATTCTTGGACTTCAATTCCCAGAAGCCCAAGTCAACACACCTGCTGATCAGGGCTTCTGGGAATTGAAGTTCAAGAACATCTGGATAGCCAAGGATGGCTATCACTGCTGCTGTTGAGTTTCAGTTCTTTCTCAAGAGCAACCACCAAAGACACAGCTTTGTGAACCAAACCACGATCATCCCCATCAGTCATGGGCATCATCATCTTTTAAATAGAGCCCTTGTTGCACAGTGGTTAAACTGTTGTACTGAAGCCAAAACTGCTGATGTTGTGAGTTTGAACCTGACACGGCTCAAGGTTGACTCAGCCTTCCGTCCTTCCAAGGTTGGTAAAATGAGTACCCAGCATTTTGGAGAAAAAGTGCTAATTACCTTGTGAACTGCCTAGAGAGTACGCTAAGTGCTATGGGGCAATATATATAAGTATAATTGCTATTGCTATATATTTTATTTCTTTATTTCTGAGCCTGTCTTTCCTCCAAAAAGCCGAAGGCAGTGTTAGATGGATTTCCTTCTTCCTGTTTTGACCATACATGCATCTGTGAGGTTATCCAAACTGGGAGACCAAACTCACCCATTGTACAGTATTTCAGATCTAATGTTATTTGAACCCAGGTCTCCTAAATCCTCCACCAGCAGTCTCCTCATCATAACACACTAGATCTCTAGCTAGAGAAAATCCAGCATCTTGCTTTTGGGATTTCTAGCGTAGGTCCATGGAATCAAGTCAATCTCTCCATAAGTTCCATTGAGTCAAATGGAACTGTACTTCTTTACTGTACTTTACCACAATAGGTCATTCTTCTGCTGTATCCAAATATGAATATTATCAATCATTATGGCAATTGGACCATGATGAATATCCTGAGAATATAATGCAGTGGCTTTTCATCTGCCTTCTGCATCACAGTATGACCCCCATACCACTGATCTAGTTCCGCCAGTCCCTTTGTGGTCCTGAGCCCTTTTGGCAGACAAAGTCCTCATCAGTCCCAGGCCAGTATTGATGAAGCTACTGCCCTCCATCAAGATGGATTCAAGTGGGATTTAATCCATTTGGGGACCATCACCCTTCCCTGTGGACTTTGGCTTTGGCATCCAAGCTGTTAGTTCTCAGGGTTGTCAGGTTAGTTAACCGCTGCCTGGCACTCATCATTGAGTCACTGACAGTACGGTCTACTCTGTTACCATCGCATGATAACCTGGCCAGACTCTAACAATAAGTCATAAAGTAGTTCAATTCCAATTGGTGTAACATATGGAGGAGTTGTCTCACCAAAGCCCCACTGACTCATTAGACCTACTCTAGTGCAATTTACTACAGTAAGCAAGAGGATTTTGATCACTGCCTCCATTCATCTCTGCCACTTTCAATGTTGGGGGAGGGGTGAGTACAAAAAACCTTTTGCGAGGCCCCAGGTGATGGCAACTGCTCTATGGAGGGAGGGAGGGCCACAATGACCATACCCAGCGGGACTCGTGGTGCTCCACCTAATGTAATTGTATCTGTATATTCTTTTGCCAAATCGTATCATGCTGTGATTGCATCAACTTTTCATACAATAAAGTACGTTTTTCAAAATGTTGAATCTGATAACAGAGAGGCCCTGTACAAAAAATGCTTTGCTGAAAAGATTGCCCATCCAGCATATACCTGAACTCTATCCATGCAGTCTGACAATTTTGCAAGATGTTTCCTAGGTGGAAGGAAGACTTCCAGTCTCACAGCACCCTTGGCATTCCTCTGGAAGGAGATTAGGAAGTTGATCTCCTGGGCCTGCATTGAAAAAGAAACACAGTGTTTGTTGTACACAATAAATTGATGTTGGCTGAATCAGTCATTGGCCCCTCTGAACCAGTGCTGTCTACTCAATAGCTTGGAGAAATTAAATGGTTTGGAAAACAGCTATGAGAAACCTCACATTTTAGGGGATGTAGGACAAAAAAGTAACTTCCCAACTTTTAAAAGGTAAAAGTCTCCCTTTCTCAAAAGGCAATATTGTCCAACTCTAGGGGACTGGTGCTCATATCTGTTTACAGCCCAAAAGCCAGTGCTGTATCTGTCTGCAGATGTTCCTGTGATCATGTGGGAGGCATGACTAGATGCCAGAGCACACAGAATGCAGTTACTTTTTCTGCCAAAGTGCTACCCATTTATCTACTTCCAGTTTCTTGCTTCCGAACCACTAGGTTGGCAAGAGTTGGGACTAGACAATGGAAGCTCACTTCATCATGCAGCACTAGGGTCACGAGCTTCTAAACTGCAGACCCTCCAGTTGTCAAGGTCAGTGTCTTAACCACTAAACCACAACCCTTTCCAACTTGTAGTGTCCCTATAGATGAAAACTATCTATCTGAGCCTGACAACCTGAAATTATCAAAAACTGATCACTATACCTTCTGCACAGGGTTGGAGAACTATGATTATGACCCTACAGATGTTCTTGATCATCAGCATGGCTAGCTGTCAAGGCTGATGGGATTTGGGTGTTCAACAATGGAAGGAACAATTGTTCCCCACCGGGATTCTCTAGAGAAAGAATTTGCTCTATCACTGATCCCGAGCCGAGGACTATCCTCTGGAATAAAGAATCCCACAACCTCTTTCTATTACAAAGAACAAGAATAGCTCTCTCTCTCTCTCTCCCCCCCCCCCCTTACAGCAATTTTTTTTCTACACAAAGACTTCCAATTGAGAAACCTCTTCAGAAATCATGAGAGATTTCTCAGAAGTTGGATAGTTATTTTCCCCCTGAAAGAAATATTACACTGCACAGGATTGTTATAATTCTTGCACAGATTGATTTATTTTTTCCTGTACAGGATTCTCCTGGAAAAATTAGAAGTAAAGCCACACTGTGCAGGATTGTTATAATTTACTTTACTTTACTTTAATTTAATTCTCACACTTGTATGCCACCCACTCAGGGAACCCGACTCAGGGCGGCTCACACAATATGATGCAGTAAATAATGCAATATATAATAAAGACAATAATTATACCATATTCATCCTACAAAAGCACACATCATAATATAAACAATATAAATATAATAATATAAACAATAATTCTAGTGCAGAACAGAATCTCTTCCGTGTAAGATGCACCTGGAAACAGCATGAAGCTGCAGAATATGGCAGTTCCTCTGTAAAACAATAGGTGAAAATGAAAAAATAATAATTGAAAGGAAAAAACTGGAGTCATTTTATGGAAAGTTGGAAAATCTCACCAATGCAAAATTTGACAGGGAGTAAGTATAGCAAGACCTGGAAAATTGCTATAAGGGATAAATTATGTAATTACCTGTCACATCCCTAATCCTACCTGAACTCAGGTCTTTTCTGTTTGAATTCTGATGGATTAGTGGGAGAAATAATTAGCTAGTCTAGTGCCAACTAGTCCATTAATTTCATTGGGCATATAAAGCAACGAACCCAAATTGTTTAGGGCCTTTTATTAATGAAATTCACCGTAATTGGGACACCAACTGTGATATTACTGTTCTGTGTTATTTTGGAGAAGCATCTTTGTACATATTAAGTTATTTTTGGATGCCTGCATAGACCAGGTGTTGTTTATTACCAGTTAAAGTCTTTCTAACAAGGTTTTGACTTCTGAGCCAAAACAGCCTCAAGCTATTTGGGTGGGATAATAGCAGGAGGAAAGTTGGACAGTAGCTACAAAAAACTTCATTCCAAAGGAGGCTAACTATATAGCATATGTCTTATGAAAATCGTAAATAACGACAGTCTGAAAGCTACAATGAAAGTCAAGTTACGATATACTTTTTTTTAAAAAAAAATACTTTCCTTAGGGCAGCCTGCGCTAAAATAAACAACTTTTCTTTCTTTTTCGAATTCGCTTTCTCATGAGGATTATGGAGGGAAAATTTGGCTGGGTATTGTAAAACCCTGAATATTATGATTGTAATGAGGTGGAGGAGGGGTAGGTCTGCTTCCGGGCATTGGCGTCTAAGTGCAGATGCTTATTTCAACTACAGATCCTGCCCATCCTTGGCCACAATCCTGGAGACAGGTGCTTCCACTGATTAAAATTTTGTCCGTTCTCATGGGAAAATAGCACATATATTTTCCCTAAGCACTGGAACAGACAGCATTAGATGAGAAAGGGCAAAAGCCTATCTTTTCTTCCAATTCTTCTCTTTCTGGTGCATCCAAATCTGAATATTGGCGATCCTCATGGCAATCAGCCATGAAGACTGTCCTGAGAATCTTTCTGGATATTGCACACGGTGATACATAGGCTTAGTAGTAGTTTTAACATTATTGATCTTAAGTACTAATTTTACTACTCCTTAACTCTGCTACTGAAGCACCCTTATTTTACCTCTTCTCTCTTGATATATTTTAAGTATACTCATTTTAGCTTCTGTTCATTTTGCTCTTCTATGCTGGTCTTGGACCATAATAAATATTTGATTTGATCTGACCTGAGAATATAATGCAGTGGCCCTTCATCTGCCTTCTGCATCGCAGCATGACCCCTCCCCCCTTCCTGGTACCACTGATCCATTTCTGCAAGTCACTTTCTGGTCCCTTTTGGCACACAAAGTCCTCATCAGACCAAGGCCAGGATTGATGAAGCTGCTGCTCTCCATCAAGATGGATTCAAATGGGATTTAATCCATTTGGGGATCATCACCCTTCCCTGTGGACTTTGGCACCCAAGACAGTTAGTCCTCAGAATTGTCAGATTAGTTAACCGCTGCAGTATGGTCTTACTCTATTACCATAGCAGGATAACCTGGCCAGACTTAATTTCTTCCAATTGGGGCAAGAAAACAATATCCACAGGTGTACAGTATCATATTGGGATCAACTGTAATCCAGGTCAGATCTAGATGTTCCACATGCTCTTGTCATTTTGTTTGCAAAGACAGAGACCTCTGTATGTTTTTCTTCATCTCAGTGTTATGTTTGCCAGAGGCTAATGAGATGCTTTAATGGCTCTTCCTCACTCTCCAAAGAACTACTTACATTTTGGAGAGTGAGATCAACTGCAAATCTCCAGGTTTAAAACACTGTTGTTGATTTTTTACTTGCATGTCCCCCCCCCCCCTAAATTTTTGATCATCCAGTTTTTAATTTGTTGGGTGCCCTCTAGGGCAGGGGTGCCCCACCTATGGCCTGTGGGCCAGATTCAGCCCCTGGCACCCATTCATCTGGCTCACACCACCCTCGTTGCTCCCAGAAGTGGAAGTAGAATGTGCTGTCTCTTTGGTTATAAACAGGGATGAGCACTGAACCTTAGGGTCAGATATGACTGGCTTTCGAGCAAGGGCGACTTTTACCTAAACACACATTGAAGAACTATGTATAGGTTGGGAGCATTTTTTGTCCAGAACCTGGAAACATTACTCTTATAGATGAGAATTCCCAGAATCCCATGACTGTGCTGGCTGGGAGAAAAGGAGATTTAAGGGAAAATGTGGCTTTACAAAGTAACTTTTCCAAAGCGTTGTAGTTTGCCACCACAATCCTTCTTGCTTTTGTGCACGTTGAGTGAGTGTGAATGCTCGGAAGGCTTCGTTTACAGGACTGTAGCTGCCAGAACCGCACCCCCCTTGCCAAAGTGAGCAAGCCAAGTAACTTTTCCAAGCCCTGGAAAGAAAAAGAAGTAACTTTCCCGACTTTTGTACACATGCAATGCCCATGTGAAAAATTCTTCTGAAACATATGTACATTGTACACCTGCTTCAATGACCCATTAAGAGAGACCAGAAAGTGTCGTCATTTCTTGATGTTCCTCATTACCCAGACTGTAAATGTTACCCTTGCTTGAAAGCCAGTCGTATTCAACTCTAGGGTTCAGTGCTTATTTCTGTTTACTGCCAAAGAACCAGCACTGTCTGCATTTGCAGACGTTTCCCTGGACATGTGGCATGCTGTTGTGTTCTGTAAAGCTGTGCCTTTAACAATGTACCTAGCCATGTGATAACAATGTATCCTTTCTGTATGCAACATAATAACCTTCAGCTGTATCACTGTAACCCTAATACATGGACGCGAGCTAGTGACCACTAGGTGGCAGTAGCGAGCGGCCAGCTCTCATGGCTCACTCTCACCCTGGATCAGCAACGCGGGAAGATTCCCGCCATACCTTCACCTGGACAAGAAGGGCGTGACCTTCTACGACGTCACGCAGGCAGCAACCAATAGACTGTCAACGAGCCACATTCAAATGTATAGTCAGCTGTATATATTGAGCTACCCATCTGCCATTACCACATGTTCCTCCGGATCATCATGCAATAAACCTGTGTTAAGCCAACCCTTCGGCTGTTGCGTTGTCTTTGGTCCCCTACATGAAACTGGCGACGAAGGTGGGATCATGGCTGCCCACGGGACCAAGACATGCGCCGGTTTCGAAATCAGGAAACCGGGAGACTGGGAGATCTTCGAAATGGACTTCCAGGGAGCCCTGATCGAATCCGAAGTCTCGGATGAGGCAAAGAAAAGGGCCATCTTCACCAGGATGCTGGGACAAGACACCAAAAGAACCTTGGTGGACCTGATTGCACCGAAGAGGGTGAGCGAATTCAAGGTCAAAGAACTCATGCACATGCTGCGCGAGTATTCCCGGCCCTCGACGGCGATGTTTCCCGCTCGGAGCGTGTTTTGGAGGCGAGTCCAAGCGCCCGGGGAGACGGTCGCCGCCTTTGTGGCGGCCTTGCGACTGGCTGCCAGCCCGTGCAAATGGGAGAATACTGAAGTCACCCTCAGGGACTGTGTGCTATGCGGCCTGAGCGACGCCGAGACCCAGCGCACATTGATGAACCAAGAGCCACCCCCCACGTTGCAGGAGGTCATCAAAGCGGCACAGGCCGCGGAAGCCACAAAGGCTGGGATGCAAGAACTCCAGGACTGGCGGCCGAAGACGAGCAAGGCAGAGACTGCAGTGCACACCGCCCGGCGAACTTCGAAATCGTCCGCGGAGAGCAGCGACGACGAGGACGTCCGGAGGGTCCGGAGAGAGGGCCGGCGGTGCGACGGCTGTGGAGCGGCCCACGACCGCGCCAAATGCCCGTTCAGGAAGGCCGAGTGTCACAACTGCGGCCGCCGCGGGCACATCGCCAAAGTCTGCAGACGACGGTGCGAGGACCGGAAGAGCTCGCCAGACCGCTCGGCGAAACCGGACCGCTCGACGAGGCCAAAGGACGGCGCGCGGCCCACGAGGAAGAAGGATGGCGTGGGCCGCATCTCCGACGACAGCGAGGACGACGCCCCAGTATTCAGCGTGTCCGCAGGACACCCCCGTTACTTTGTTGAGGTACTAGTACAAGGGGTCCCCATTAGGATGGAAATTGACTCGGGCTCCACATATTCAATTATTCCCCAGAGGGAGTTTTTGCGAATTGCCCCCCACAGGAGACCCAAGCTCAAAGCGTTGAGGTCCACGTTACGGGACGTGCAAGGGAACAGCATTCCAGTGTTGGGGGTGGGGGAGTTCCAGGTCAAGTTTAAGAAGCACGCCGCGGCCCTCAGCCTAGTCGTGCTCAAAGGGGGGAATTGCAGCCTCCTCAGGACTCAATGGTTTCAGCCCCTGGGTTTGTTTATTGGGGGGGTGCACTCCGTGGGGACAGTTGGGACTGACCCGATACAGGAGGTGTGCGACGCGCACCCCGAAGTATTCAAAAAAGGACTGGGAAAATTCAAGGGGCCCCCAGTGACTTTCGACCTAGACCCGGCGGTCCGCCCAATACGACTCAAACCGCGCCGGGTGCCTTTTGCACTCAAGGACAAAATAGAGGCGGAACTGGACAAACTGGTGGGCCAGGGGATCCTTGTTCCTGTTGATTCTGCGGAGTGGGAAACTCCAATTGTAACAGCACTAAAAGCCAATGGGGAGGTCCGCATATGCGCCGACTACAAGTGCACCATCAACAAGGCGATTCGCCCTAATGCGTATCCGGTGCTGGTAGTCAGCCATCTGCTAGCCAGGTTGCACGGGGGAAAGTGTTTCGCTAAGCTCGACTTGGTACAGGCCTACCAGCAGCTTTCGGTGTCCCCTGCCGCAGCTGCTGCGCAGACCATAGTCACCCATAAGGGGGCGTTCCAGGTGACGTGCCTTCAATTCGGCGTAAATTCGGCACCTGGAATTTTCCAGTCACTCGTGGAACGCCTCCTGAAGGGGCTGGAGGGGGTGTTGCCTTATTTTGATGACGTGTTGATAACGGGGGGGGGGAGTCGGGCGGAATTGGCCAAGAGATTGGGAAAGGTTTTGGAAAAATTCGAAAAGGCGGGGTTGAGACTGCGAAAAGACAAATGCGTCTTCTTCGCGACTGAGGTTGAGTTCCTAGGTTTCCGTGTGACTCCTGAGGGGATAAAACCATCCAAGTCTAAGGTGACCGCCATTAAGAAGGCCCCTCGCCCCACCTCCAAGCCCGAACTGCAGTCATTCCTAGGGCTGCTCAACTTTTACCACTCCTTCCTCCCCCGGAAGGCAGCAGTAGCCGAACCACTACACAAACTGCTTAAAAAAGACGAGGCATGGAAGTGGGGCGACGACCAAGAGAGGGCATTTTGCGAGCTTAAAAATCTCCTGGTGTCCGATGCTATACTGACCCATTTCAACCCCAAACGCCCCGTGGTCCTGATCTGTGATGCATCCCCGGTGGGGGTGGGGGCGGTGCTGTGCCACGTGCTGGAAAACGGAAGGGAGGCCCCGATAGCATTTTACTCCAGGTCCCTGTCCCAAGCGGAGAGAAATTACGCACAGACAGACAGGGAAGCGCTAGCGATCATTGCGGGGACGAAAAAGTTTCACGATTTTTTGTATGGCCGCCCCTTCACCATTGTGACGGACCACAAACCCCTACTAGGTATCTTTACCGCAGATAAGCCCACGCCACAGATCCTGTCCCCGAGGATGCTTAGGTGGGCCATTTTCCTCAACGCGTATCAGCACGCGTTGGTGTACAGGCCCAGGAGGGAGATTAGCCATGCGGACGCTCTGTCGAGATCCCCCCTTCCCCGGGATAGCAGCCACGTGGGCGGAGAGGAGCCAGACCACCAGGTACTGATGATAGAGGTCCTGGACTCACCCCCCATATTGCCCGCCGACATTGCCAAAGCGACCGGCAAGGACAACACCTTGGCGAAAGTTAGCTCATGGGTACAGAAAGGATGGCCGGCGTCTTCCCCAGCAGCGGAATTCGACCCATTTTTTCGAAAAAAACTAGAGTTGTCCATAGAGAGGGGGTGCATTCTGTGGGGCCAGCGGGTAGTGATCCCTACGTCCCTCCGACCGCGGGTGCTCAAACTGCTGCACGTCAGCCACCCCGGGATTGTACGCTCCAAGGCCCTGGCACGGAGCTATTTTTGGTGGCCCCAGTTAGACGCCGACATCGAGCACATGGTGGGCACTTGCGAGAGTTGCCAATGCTCCAGACCGGAGGAGGCCCGCCTTCCCCACAGGGAATGGGATGCGGCTAAGGAGCCATGGTCCCGGGTGCACATAGATTCCGCGGGCCCGTTCCGAGGCACCCTTTTTATGCTTGTTGTGGACGCTTTCTCCAAGTGGTTGGAGGTTATTCCAGTCACAAGCACCTCCTCGGCCCAGACCATCAAGCATTTGCGGAGGCTCTTTTCCACGTTCGGCATACCCGACACTCTAATTAGCGACAACGCTAGTTGTTTCACGTCCTCAGAGTTTAAGGCATTCATGGAGATTAACGCCATTCGGCATATCACCTCCGCCCCGTTTCACCCGGCCACCAATGGTCAAGTGGAGCGCCTCGTCCGCACCACGAAGGACGCGCTGCGGCGCATGGGCCCCGGGGACCTCAACCTAGAAGTGTGTCAGTTCCTGCTAGGATACAGGGTGACCCCGTTGGCGTCAGGATACTCCCCCGCAGAGCTCTTAATGCGCAGGAAACTGACCACCATCCTCATGAGGCTAGACCCCACGAGAGTAGAAGACAAGGGAAGGAACATTGGGCTGGAGGCCGCAAAGAGTTTCAGTGTAGGCGCCCCCGTATATTGCAGGAACTACGCCAGCGCGGGGCCAGCCTGGGTACCGGGTGTAATCGTGGAGCAAACCGGCCCCGTGTCGTACCGCGTGGAGACCAGCTCAGGGCTACTGTGGAGGCGGCACGCGGACCAGCTCCGGCGCAGGGTCCCCAATGAGCAGGGGACAGACCGAAAGGAGAAAGAATCAGCGTTAGGGTTCTCCCCCACCCATTCAGCCCAAGGGGGAGGAGAAGGGGGCCGCGGGTCCCCACCAAGGGGGGAGGAGGAAAGGGAGGATGTTCTCATAGATATCATGGGGGATCTTTCGGAGGAGGAGGAACCCAACCCCATACATATCTCGCGGAAGTCCCCCATAAATGCGGATACCCCAACTGAGTTAGAATTTGATTTTCAGGACCGGGGGAATTTTTCGGAGTGGTCCCCCACCCGTCCAAGCGAGAAGAGGGGTTTTTCGTTAGCTCCGAGCGCCCCCGGTCTGCCCACAATGGAGTTTTTCCCTTCCCCTAAAGCCGCCAAACCGCGGCAAGCTGCTAACAAGTCTCCCTCTCCCGTTACAGGACAAGGGACCAGGGAACAAAGAAGCGATAGCGCCCCCGGGGCAGTTCAGCCCACATCACGGCCCAAACGCACGTGCAATAAGCCATCTTGGCTGAGAGACTTCGTCTCATCCTAGGGGGGAGGGATGTTGTGTTCTGTAAAGCTGTGCCTTTAACAATGTACCTAGCCATGTGATAACAATGTATCCTTTCTGTATGCAACATAATAACCTTCAGCTGTATCACTGTAACCCTAATACATGGACGCGAGCTAGTGACCACTAGGTGGCAGTAGCGAGCGGCCAGCTCTCATGGCTCACTCCCACCCTGGATCAGCAGCACGGGAAGATTCCCGCCATACCTTCACCTGGACAAGAAGGGCGTGACCTCCTACGACGTCACGCAGGCAGCAACCAATAGACTGTCAACGAGCCACATTCAAATGTATAGTCAGCTGTATATATTGAGCTACCCATCCGCCATTACCACATGTTCCTCCGGATCATCATGCAATAAACCTGTGTTAAGCCAACCCTTCGGCTGTTGCGTTGTCTTTGGTCCCCTACACGAAACATGCATGACTAGACACCGGAGTGCACGGAACGCTGTTTAACTTCCCACCAAAGTGGTATCTATTTATCTATTTGCAACTTCTTGCTTTCGAACTGCTAGATTGGCAGGAGCTGGGACAGATGACGAGAGCTCATTCCATTGTGCAGTACTTGGGTGTTAAATTGCTGACCTGCTGATCTTCCAGTCATCAAGATCAGCATCTTAACCACTAAGCCACTGCAGTCCAGACCAACTCACCCTCAAATTCTGGTACTGGAGCCGTGCATTTCGAAGGCGGTTCCGAGCTTCGGTAGCCTTGAGAATCCAAACAAGGTTTCTTTGCTCTGCCTCCTTTTCCTTCACGTCAACGCCCCTCCTGTCCTTCAAGATGATGGATGCCAGCATCTCCTTCACCTTTGGATTGTTGGGGTCAGCAAACACCAAGTAGCGAGCTAACTGCTTTGGAGTCATGGTGTCCATTTCAGAGCCAAGTGATTTCACCTTGAAGCGGAGGACAGATTTACCTTTCTGAAGAGCTTCTTCTTTTGACATCTTTGTTTATCTCTCAGGTGTGGGTCAGGTGCTACAAAGCAAAAAGTAACACTTCTTAAAATAATATTTTGCATTTATATAAGGCTTTTAAAAAACCCAATAAATTTACTAAAACAACATTGTAGAGAATCACCCTTCTAGAAAGATCTGTTGCCACTGAGGTAATTTTCAATGCTTGCACCACTTCTCCTCCTCCTCTTTCTTGTGATGTGAGAAATTTTTTTTGAAGGGAACACACCCCTAACTAAACACCCTGAAACAGGCTCAGATTGGTAGCCAGGGATTTGTTTCCTCTAGAAAACTTTGTCCTGGAACTGAAACTTTGAAAAAGAAGATAGATAAATCTTGCACAGGCATTTAGTTGGAGAAAGTCATCTGTGAAGACCCTTCCGTGTGGCATGTGGAATGGAGTGAGTCTGGCATGTACTGGTACAGGTTTCCCGTGGGGTTATGTATGAGGCTGCAATTAGCTCACGCCATGCCTAAATTGGCTCCCATCTGCCTGGCACACTCTGGAGTCATTCAGATTCTCCATGCACCCTGCGACACATTTCCACCAGGGCTCAGATATGTGCTGCTAGGGTGGCAATTGACATGTCACCAAAAGAGGAACACACGCACCACTGAAAAGGATGATGAACAAAGGACAATAATTTGCATAAAACTACAAAAAATCAGCTATGTTTTAAAAATAATTTAGCAGGGAAGACATTGACCAGATAATTCTCGTGCTTGTTGAATTTGTGGTCTGTGAGCCACTACATCTGCAGCGAGGCGGGGATGCGTACTACACCACTGTTATTCATCACCTACATAGACAGCATAAGCAAAAAAGCTAAGCCCATGAATGGGGAAAAATATCAACAAATAACTTTTTGCAGATGATCAGGCATTGATAGCAAGTACAGCTAAGGAACTACTACAACACCTTACATCCATGAATTTAGGATAAATAATATGAGAATCAAGAAAGAGATGACTGAGGTAATGGCAATTGGAAGGAAACAGCATACTCTAGATAGTGAGATAGAGGGAACAAGTATAAAACAAGTGGCAGAGTTCAAATATCTGGAAACAAAATTTACTTAAGATGGCAAAATGGCCAAAAATATCAACATACAGTGCAGTAAGGAAAACCAACTATTGGGACATTTAGCTCCACTCTTACAGCACAAGGCAATGCCAATCAACATATAGAAACACCTCATACAAAGCATATTCATTCTCACCTTATGCTACCAGTGCCAAACATGGACACTTACAACGAAGCATAAATAAAAGTTGGTCACCATGGAAATGAGATGTCAGAGGAAGGCTGCTGGAGTGACTAGAAGGGATAAAATCAGGAATGAAATTATAAGGGAAAGAATGGGAATAGAACCCATTTTAAAGTACTTATAAAGACAACAAATAAAGTGGCTTGCCCATTTGGAGATAACGTCTTGGAATTCCATTCCTTACAAGGCATATATGAAAACAGGTGAAGGACAAAGACCATGAGACAGACCCAGAGGAAGGTGGAGATAACATCAAAGAAATATTATTACAAGAACACCAAATAACACTGGTGGAGGCTGCTAGAAGTGCCAGAACAAGAACCTTGCATCTCCCTTGACACCCGTTGGGGTAAAAGAGGAATCAAAGAAGAAGAACCACTACATGTAGATAGGCAACTTCGCAGTTTTTAAATTCCTTTGTAGTTAAACATAGAGATACTCAGTGTGGTGTGGTGGATAGAGTCCATGCTCGCTTGAGGAGTGGAACTTGTAGCTATACTTACTTGCCTTGAAAGCTCTATTAGTGTCACCATAAAGTTCCAACTTGAAGGCACATAACAGCAGCAGTCAAACTTAAAGTGGCTAGCCAAAGCTGCATTAGCTTTCTGATGACCCATTTTCCTATGGTTTATTCTAACTGCCATCAATTGAATGTTATCGTTTTTACTGTTACTGTGACTTCACTGCCTATTGGGCTGGGAGGCTGGGTAGTGGTTTATTTTTTAAATTAAATGGGCTGTATAAAAATTAAAAAGGCAAACAAACAGCTAATTTTGGCACCTGACATAGCAGCACTATCTCCCAAATATGCCACCATGAGGCATGGAAGTAAGCCCCCTTTGAAAAAGGAGTTTTTGAAAGAAAGAAAGAATGAATGAATGAATAGAGCTAGTACTTTTCAGTTTATTTTCCTAATGCTTCTCCGTAGATGCACCACTGGAGTTTGATGAACAATCTTTAAACTTTTGCTAAGAGGATTTGGGCATTATTTTAGTACCACCTACCTTTTGGAGAATTCAATGTGGTTTCATCTACTTTGTTAAGAAAGAAGCGGCTGTGTTAACAGGTTCTTGGGATCCAATATAATAGTCACCTGTTGGTAAAAAAACAATAACAAAATAAACACAGGAAGTCACGTTTTGCTTTCTAAAACAAGCAACATTTTTCTTGGGGAGACAGAATAGAACATATGAATACAGCGAACTGCTTAATATTGAGTCAGACTCTGGGTGCTTCCAGAATAGCTGACTTCTTCTTCTTTCGTGTCCAGGTCAACCTTTAAACTGCCAAAAAATAGAGCCACTTTCTTGGCTTTGTTGTTGGCCATGTCGGTACATATTTCCAATATAAATCGGCAGACCAGCAAATGAGCCGGATTCTGTATCGCTCCACATTCACACAATGTGTAGTTGTCTGCCAGTAGCCCCCACTTGAACATGTTGATCTTACATTTAGGGACTCCAACCCTCAGCCTATTCAGGGTTCTCCAAGCGATGTAGGGGAGGTTGAGTTCCTCAGCCATACCCTCCTTTAATGTTGCTCCTTGTTCAAAGAGCTCCTTGTTGTACGATGTGCTACATAGCACAGATCTAAGTCTAAGTGAGCTCCTTCCTCCATCTTCTAATTTGGTTTTGCTCTTGCATTCCCTCAAGAGTATTTCTTCTTGCCATAAAGCTCTTCCTGGATCTGAGTCAGTGGACATGAAGCACAAATATGTTCAGAGGATGTTGAAGGTCATTCTCTTGCTTTGTTCTCTCAGCATCCACTGCTACAGATCTCCAGACTTTCCAGTAGACTAATCTTTTGTTCTCTACCTGGAGGTCCCTAGCATTGTCCCAAACAAGAGCTAACCAGGCTTGGTCCTGCTTATCTTCTGAACATTGGATGATGAATGAACAGGAAAGAGAAAACTTATGTTGTAATCAGTATCCACTCAGAACAGGGGTTCCCAACCTTTTCAAGCCAGGGGCCAGGTCACGCTATCTCAGTCAGCTTTGACGGCCAGATGACCATTTTGCCCTGCCTGCATGATAGGGGTGGCCATTTTGTGCCAACAACCTTAAAGGGATAGCCATTTTCTTTCTCAAATAGCTTTGGAGGGGTGGGGTGGGGGCACATAAAATGGTACCATGGGCTGGATCCAGCCCGTGGACCTTAGATTGGGAACCCCTAACTCAGAGGATCCAGCACTGAGCAGCAACTGAGTGGAGTATTATATGCATGCACAAAGAGCCCTAACACCCTAGCTGCCTCCCACGCCTGTTCCAATATCTAGAGTTGATAAAAATTTAGCTTTTCTGGACTACAGCTCCCAGAATCATGCAGGCAGTTCTTTCTTCCAAATCTACCTTGTCCTAGCTCTGCCATTATCATTCCAGATCACCAGGTTCTCTTGTGACCTTGTGTGTTGGAATTCCATCCGGAATTTCTTTATTGGACTTCTATACCGCCCATCTGGGTGTTATCCCACTCTGGGCGTTGAACAAGCAGAGAAACCAAATCCACAACAAATTAAAACCCACCACCAACAAATACCTCACAAACTAAACTAAACTAAACTAATTGGCATCTGATGGCATCAGGACTGAACCTAACCGGCTAATATTGATAAGGGGATAACACCCTGAAATGCCTCCTTAAAAAAGGGCATTTTTGGATGCCTGCCACATGACCACGGAAACGTCTGCAGCAGCAGACAGCGTCGGCTCTTCGGCTTGGAAACAGAGATGAGCACTGCACCTTAGAGTCGGATACGACTGGCTTTTGAGCAAGGCAAACCTTTATCTTACCTTTTTTAGAATAGCCAGTGATGGAATTGCGGTCTTTCGGATGCCCATCACCGGTTATGCACCTGCCATCTGATCATTTACAACCCAGGGGCACAAAAATCATTGTGGGAGGAATATTTAAAAGATGAGGAAGGAATAGTTAAATAAGTAATTTTGCATTACCCCTCTTGAGTAATTTTCAAAGTAATTTTGAAAAATTATCTTTTTGGGCCACAACTCCCAGAAATTCCACAGGCCAGGAGGATTCTGGGTTTTGTATTCCACAAAAGAATAATGGCAAGCTCTGGTGAGGAGCAGGTCCAGATTTTGATTTTCGTTTTTATCAAAATGTTCTTGGGTGAGGGGGGTGAGGAGGAAACATATCTTGGGGTGGGGGGGAATGCAGGTGCAGAAGAGAAAGAAACCAGGGTCCCTGATGGCTTGGAAAAACCCCCCTTCCTATTATCCCTTTCTGCCTGCATCCTGGCTCCTCTTACCTGCCAGCCAACATCCTTTCCTCTCAGGGCGTGACCTACCTTTGAGTGTACAAATATCCAAGGCCTTGAGTGTACAAATGTCTCCATAGTAACCCAGCTGCCAGGCAACTCAGACAATGGCAGGGAGATTTCCCCCCTTCCCTCCCAGCTGCTACACAAACTGACCCACCAGCCTGCCAGGCTTGCAGCCTTGCTTGAAGGGACAGGGCTGACCCAAGGCTTTTAGCGGCCTGAAGCAAGCAGGAAATCGCACATGTCCCCATCAGGTTGTGCTGCACCCAAAGGCAGCCAGGTCTTCCTCATTGCACAGAGGAACCAAATCCCGCAAGCCAGCCTTCCCATCCTTTCAGTAGCAGCAGGAACAACATTTAATTTATTTCAGAGAAATTCTATTTCACTTTACATTTTTAAAAACCCAAAGGGTTTCAGCAATTTACTGCCAAACCAACTACAATGGGATCAGTAGCTGAAAAGAATAAAGGAACAATGTAATTTAAATATTTCTGAAATATTTGCTGCCCCTCAGTAATGCCCTGTATCAGTGCCCTGCCCCAGCTCCTGCAGTTCGAAAGTGAGAAATTGCAAGTAGATAAATAGGGACCACTTCAGTGGGAAGGTAACAGCATGCCTACCATATGACCATGGATGGAAACATGCAGATGCAGACAGTGCTGGCTCTTTGGCTGTAAATGGAGATTAGCACCTCCCTTTAGAGTTAGACGCGTCTGGCTTTCAAGCAAGGGAGGCTTTTACCTTTAGGGTTTACTGAGCCCTTGAAGTGAAGTGGTTAAATTGCCAAAACTACTCAAGACATGAGTTTGATTCCAATGGGCTCATGGTTGACTCAGCCCTCCATTCCTCCAAGGAAGGGGAAAAGAATATGCAGCATATTGGGGGCAAAATGCTAATTACCTGTTAACCTCCCAAAGAACGTGAGTTGTATATTACATACAATTGCTACTGCTATTGTCATATTGGGGGAAGATCAAGGCTTTTGAAGAGCTAGTGTGTACTGTACTAAGAGTGTTGGACTGGGACTCCAAAGCCATGGGTTCAAATTGGTGCTTAGCCATGAAAAATCACTGGGGAGGGGGAATGACAAAACAATGCTTGAATATTTCACATACCGTGAAAACCCTACTAGGGCTGCCCTAAGTCAGATGCGACTTGACAGCACATAGCAACAGTCTAGAAAATAACCTTCCTAAGTCATGCATCATTTTTATTTTCCTTGGCAAATCTAGAATTCGCTTATCTAACCTGTGACAGTGCCCTGCAAGGCAAGATTTTAGAAGACGGGAATCATTTAGGTGTAAAAAATTGCACCATTTTGCAGGCTTTCATACATGGATACAACCCCACCCCCCCTGCAGTTTACAAAATAGCTGAGCAATCTCTGACCGCTGCCATTATATAGCCACTGTGTGATTTCCAAACTTTAGGCACTTAACTTTGAAAAAGAACTATTTGACTCAAGAAAAATAATCTGTTCAAGTTATTTCCCCCTTTCAGACCTCTCCTGATCCCCACACAATTGGTTCTTATGATAAGAGGCAGCATGCTGGAGATCAGATAAGTACCTGTACATGTTTCTTATCAGGCAGGATGAGCCCATGAAAAGAACTGGGGAATGAAAGATGTTGTTGACCCCCTGAAGGCAAAACTAAACATTTAACTCCCATTTCTACTCCCCACTTCATATACTTGTCTTAGAGGCTGGGGGGGGGGGGGGGAAGCAAAGTACTGTACAGTAAAAACCCAGGCTACAGAATTAATCCATTCCAGGACTTTTTCCTTAAGTCAGTTTTTCTTTAAGTCAAAGCACATTTTCCCATTGGAATGCATTGACATTTTTTAAAAAATGTTCCCAACTGCCAAATAAATAAATAAAATACAGAACACACAGTAAAAGGGAATGGAAAAGACGCCGTTAAGCTCTCTACCTTTTCCACCACTGGAGAAATGCTCCACCAGCACCACTTTCCTGGGCTCCGGTACTTCCTCCTGAGGGTCAGTGTTGGGCGTGCTTTCCTCACCCAAGTCTGCCAGGCGAGTCTCCCCACGTCCTGGGCTCTCGCTGAAGAAGCCGCTGGCCTTCTTCCACAGGCTCAACATTGGGGCATGGGGCTGGCCGCTGGACAGAAGCCCAGCCACAACTCTGCTGTCCATGTGCGCCAAATTACCCATAGACACTGAGAAAATGGATTGGGAAAAAAAGTTTCCTCATTAACTGGCTGGATAATTGAGTGGTTTAGATATCTGACTGCTGAGCCAGAAGTTGGGAGTTTGATTCCCCACTTTGCTCCCGAGGAGAAGAGCCACTTTCTGGACCCTTGGCCAAACTAAACAGTCCCAGGGATCCCACTCCCAGAAGAAGAGGATGGGAAACCACTTCTGAGTACTCTCCACCTACTCTACTTACAGGTATGTGTTATTGAAGACCATAGTCAAGATCACCCATGTGTTAGTATTCCAAGTTACTATGTTGGTATATGGCTTCAAACCAAGGAATTATTGACTTTCAGAATATTGCTTCTGAAGCCTTGCAAACTCAAGGGCAACATTCTTATTATTTAGCCAATCCATCTCATTTCAACTCTTCCTCTCTTATGATTGGCCTCCACCATTCCTACCACACTGTTGTCTCCAGTGAGTCTTGTCTTTTAACAATGCATCCAAAATACAATCGCTTTAAGCATTTTTGTACCAAATCAAACTTGATTTGTTTGAAAACCCACTTACTGTATTTGTCTTTCTGGTAGACCATGCAATCTGTAAAGCTCTTCTACAACACTGTACTATACTTCATATGAGCAGGGGCATGCTGGCTCCGCTAAAAAGGTATTGGACAGGGAGTGATGACTGGGAGGCGGAAGGTCAGCAGTTTGATTCCCGAGTACTGCAGGACGGAATGAGCTCCCGTCTTTGTCCCAGCTCCTGCCAACCTAGCAGTTCAAAAGCAAGAAATTGCAAGTAGATAAATAGGGACCACTTTGGTGGGAAGGTAACAGCATTCTGTGTGCTCCAGTGTCTAGTCATGCCTGCCATATGACCATGGAAATGTCTGCAGAAGCAGACAATGCTGGCTCTTTGGCTTTGAAACAGAGATGAGCACTGAACCCTAGAGTCAGATATGACTAGCTTTTGAGCAAGGGAAACCTTCTGGGGATTAGAACCTACAACCTCTTGCTTACAAGGCAAAATTGTAACCTCCAAGCCACAGTGGATACACTGTAAGCAGGGCTGTTTTTGTAATCTTATCTTTGGCGGTAAAGGAGGAGAAGGCAGGCAGAGGAACACGGAGTCCTGCTCATTTGCTCAATTGTTCTGGGCATCGCAGCTCGGCTCGGTTCTTTGGATTGGCACCCAAGGGGGATGCCATGGTACTGGGGGCCTGGAGGTGCCCCGGGCTGAGTCCCGGTAGCCCGATGGGCCAGCCCACCACTGCATATAAGTTGTTTTCACCCCTGTTTAATTCACTATCCAGTTTTTACTTACTTACTTACTTACTCACTCACTCACACTCACTCATGTCGAGTGTTGGGCAGCGTTAAATAACCTGACTCCCTAAAGGGGTCAATGGCTATGGGTGAATGAGCCCCTTTCAGTGGGGTGATGGTTCCTTCAGTGGAGGAAATGTCACTGGAAACCATCATATTGGGCCCAAAGGCAAAATGAGCAGAGGAGGTCATGGAGGTGGAAGAGGTCATGCCAGATAGACTGGCTGTGAAGGTGCACCTTGTCCATACCTTCAAGGCTGTGGCAGTCCATTGCAATTCTGGTGTTAAATCCTGCATGTCTCATTTCATATGTGCTGCAGGAGATGGCTCTGTGATAATAGTGTGAGGGTCACTTCATGGCAAGCTGGGATCCACCTTTAAAAATTCATGCCAATGGCCTTTTTCCTGCTTCAGGAAAAAATGCATTCTCGGATACAAGTTGCAGCCGATGGCAACTTATTTAACTATACCACCCTCTGGGAGGGATTCCTATTCTGAGCAATTTACAATTCAACCAAAAAACCCATGAGAAACAAACAATTTAAAAACGAGAACATGGGGGGGGGGCTTGGCTAAGATGGCCGACGAGTAACATCTTGATTCGGTTGCTTGCGTTTACCAAAGTGGTAATTAATGTGAACGAGTAAAATGGGGAAACTTTAAAGTGGTATTTTTTGCTGATAAGACTCCTGCTTGCCTACTTGGAAAGTTTTGAAGTCGGGCGGTCGAAGTTTGGGAGGTTTCCTGGGTAGGAGAGGCGCGCGACGGAAGCCGCGGCTTCCCCTGCCGAGGAGCCGAGAACGGGACCAGCGAGATTCGAGGCGGCAGTAAAATCGGCAAGAAAACAACTCTACGTAAGTTCACGAAAGTCTATGTGGAAAAGTTAAAGGTAACTGGGGATTCTGCTTAGAAGAGCCCGGACTTGGAAGCGGGTGTGGAAGTGATAAAATCGGGCTGTCGACCCATTAATGGCAGCGGTCCTGGAAAACGAAAGTGGTTGTGTTTTGGTCTATGGCTTCTCTGCATCCCAGGAGAACCGCGGCGTGCTTTGGCTTCTCTGCATCCCAGGAGAACCGCGGCGTGCTTTGGCGACAGTAAAGTGGTTAAAGAAGCCTGTGTCTGGGCTCCAGTTTTCGAAGGCTCCAGCACTTTTTGAGGATAAGGAGTGTGGGGAAAGCCTGCTGATTTATAGAGGAAGAAGGGGGGTTTCCCCCTGAAGTTAACGCATCCGCTGGAAAAGGGCGCTCTGATTCGTTCTCTCTAAGAGAAGGATTAATTTTCTTTTTATCCCTTCACCGTGTGGATTATAACTAACATTTTTTTTCTTTGGATATATTGCTCCTCTTTTTTATTTTTGTTTTACAGCTTGGATTTTGGGCTTGTTTTTCTTCTCACCCCCCTCCCTGGCGGCTTTGACTCAAATGAAAAAATTTGGGTGACCGTTTCCTTGGAGTTTCTACTTTTGCGGTTTGGAGTGCGAATACTTGGATTGCCTGCTTTGGGGAAACGGGCCGGACGTGGATTATTCTTTTTTTCTTTTTGTTTGGATCATATTCCGGTTCCTGTTTTTTTTGTGGATTACAGCAATTAATTCTTCGCTGGATTTCTCCCTCTCTATAAGCTTCGTCAGATTTGTCTGGATAGGTGGTACTAGTGGCTGCAGTGGTACAGGCTTGATTGGATTGACTACGATTTTGCAACGCTCTGCAACACTGGACTTTCTTAGTGGTCGTCATCATGGATAAAGGTACAAGAGGGAAAGCAAAAGAGGAAGAACCAGTGGTGAAGTCTAAGAGGAAAGAAAAAGCACCAATGGAAGAGGTCCCTCAGTCTTCATCACCGCCACCTGAACCCTATGATCATACTCAAATTATGGTGGAAATTGGTAAATTGTTCCAGAAATTGGAGAAAAATGAGGAATCAAGGGTGAAAGATAGAAATGAAATGATGAAAAAACAAGATAAGGTGGTATCATTTGTTGCAGATTTCTCAAAAAAAGTGGACTTAAGTTTGCAAAAAATAGAGGGAAATGTGAAATTGGTTCAAAGTGAGGTAAATGTCAGAAAAAAGGAAATAAAAGTTACTCAGGAGGCGGTGCGGGAGAATAAGCTGAAATTGGAAGAGCATGAGAAAAGGATTGATGCTGTGGAAGATATGATGAGAAAGCAGAACATTGTGATCCATCAGGTGATTGAACGGACGCCAGACCAGCTAAGAGAAAGAGTGGTTCAGTGGTTAAATGGTTTGAATATGGGAAAGGAATTTGTACAGGAAGATATTGTAAGTGCATTCAGGGTGGGCCCAAGAAGAGGGAAGGTGGTTCAAAGAAATGTTTTGGTAAAATTTGCAAATTGGGGAGATAAGCTCAGAGTAATGGCCTTTTTGAAACAAGCTGGTTCTGGCGCCCTGAAATTTGATGGTTCTGATGTAGAAGTATACAATGATATCTCAATGAAAGAAAGAATGTGGAGATATAAGATGAGACCTGTAACTAAATTGTTGATGAGCAAAAGCATAAGGTACAACTGGAGATTTCCACAGCAATTGCGCTTTTTTAATGAGAAAAGAATGCAAGTAATTGATGAAGGGACTGATCCATTGGAGTATTTGAGTTTGCTGGAGTTGGTAAAAACAGGTTCGGAAGAGTGGATAAATTTTAAGAAAGAATTGTTGGAATCGGGTGCTCTAGGGAGGGAGTATGAGAGGGCAGAGGCTGGTGGTGCCACAGGTGGAACACCGCAGGGAAAAGAAGAAGAGGAGCTGTCGCTGATCATGGTGGAGGAGGAGGCAAGTAAGGAGTAATGAGAAATAGATCAATAAAAAACAAATTATTTAAGCACTATAGAAGGGTGAGTAGCGCGTAGCACTGGTTGGTAGGCACATCTTGCATGTCCCCCCTCTCCCCTCTTTGGTTGTCAAAGGCTTCTTTTTTTTGAAGAAAGTGGGGAGAGTGATAGTGTGTGTTCTATGTAGAGTTTTGTGTTTTTGGGGGAAGGGGTTGGTGGTGGCACGCCCAATGGAGAGTTTAGAAGTTAGAAAGGAAATAGATTATGGGAAATATTAAAATATTAACTTGGAATGTGAAGGGTACAGGTTCTGTTCTTAAGAGGCGGAGGTTGGAATTGGCTTTGAAGAAAGATAGACCTGATATAGTGTTCTTACAGGAAACACACCAAAAGTCAAAAGACACAAACAAACTTTTTTTGGGATGGATTCAACATTATGAGATGGTGTTTGGTACTTCAAAAGCGAGAGGAGTGGCAATTATGATTTCTAAAAGATTAGGATTTTGAGATAATAAAAAGTGTTGCTGATCAAGAGGGTAGATATTTGATTGTAAGAGGAAAAATAGAAGACGAGGAAATAATGTTGGTAAATATATATGCTCCAAATGAACATCAAGCGGATTTCTTAGAAAAGGTTCGGAAAGTAGTGGAGCTAGAAAATGTTGCAAAAATTATTCTGGCTGGAGACTTTAACTTGATAAGGTCAAACTTAGACTGTACGAATTTAGCAAGATGTGGAATTGGCTTGAAAGGGAAGGTTTTAGACAAATGGATGGTTGCGATGGGTTTGAAGGATTCTTGGAGAGAGATCAAGGGCTCGGAAAGGGCATATTCTTTTTTTTCACACGTCCATGGGACCTACTCTAGAATAGATTATGTTTTTCTTACAGAAAATTTGATTAAAAATATTGAGGGAATGGAAATAGGGATTTTCAAGGAATCAGACCATGCTAAAGTACTTTTGGAAATGAAATTACAAAAAGATAATCGAAGAGGAAGAAGTTGGAGGTATGATCCTAACTTATTTAAAGACCAAAAATGTAAAGAACAAATTATGGAAAGGTGGAGGGAAAGTTGGCAGTGGAACGACAACAATGAAGTTAATTTTAACGTTGTTTGGGATACCATGAAGTCGGTTTTCAGAGGGGAAAGTATAAAGTTGGCGAGTATTAAGTATAAAAGGTATAAGGCAGACCAGATGGAAAAAGAAAAAGAAATAAAGCAGCTACAGGAAGACCATTCAAAAAGTAAAGATAAATTTTTTTTCACTAAATTGCAGACTTAAGGCAGAGTTAATGGGTAAGGATATTGATAAAGTTAAAAGAGATTTGATTTATCTAAATAGAGTATTTTGAATTTAGTAATAGAAATTCAAGATTATTAGCAAGAGCAGCTAAGGCTAAAAAGGAAAAAAGAGAAAATGGGGTGTTGGTTAATAAACAAGGGTTAAGATGTAACAAGAATAGGGATAAATGTAAAATTGTGAAGGAATTTTATCAAGCATTATATGCAAAAAAGGAGGTAGATGTGGAGAGGCTTAAAGGGATCTTGGAGTGACAGCTAGGGAATGGAATAAAACAGGAACATCGAGAAAAATGGAGGAAAGGGTTACTGATAAAGAGGTAAAGGAGGTAATTAGTGGTTTGAAGATGGGGAAAGCCCCGGGAGATGATGGATTATCGACAGAGTTTTATAAAGAATTTAAAGACGTTGTGGTTCCAAAGTTAGTGAAGTTATATAATTATATTTTAGATGGAGGACAAATTCCGACTTCATGGTATAGTACCATAATCGTTCTGCTGCCAAAACCGGGAAAGAATCTGGAAAAGGTGGAATCATACAGACCAATTTCTCTTATAAATCAGGACGCCAAGATCTTCACAGCAATATTGGCTAATCGCTTAAACAGTTTTATGGGGGAATATATAAATGTTGATCAAGTTGGTTTTTTAAAAGGTAGGCACATGGCTGACTTGACTAGAAGGGTATTAGATCTAATTGACAATGTTAATCAAACGAAGGAAAAGGTGGGTTTATTATCATTAGACATTTTCAAGGCATTCGATTCATTACAATGGTCTTCGATCAAGGAAATAGTCAGAAATTATGGATTTGGGGATAGATTTAGAAGGATAATTGATCTATTATACCAAAAAGGGAGTGCTAGGATCAGAGTAAATGAAGAGGTTACGGATGTGGTAAAGCTTGAGGCAGGTACCAGGCAGGGTTGTCCACTATCTCCTATCCTGTTTATTATGGCAATGGAAATCTTAGCTAAAAATATGAGGATCCAAACATAGAAGGGATATTGGGCAATAAAGTGAGTATGTATGCAGATGAAACGTTGTTAATGGTGAAACATCCAGAGGTGGTAATGGATAGGATTAAAGACCAACTTCAGGAATTTGAGGCTATAACTGGACTGATGATAAACTGGGACAAATCAGAATTGATGGTGTGTAATATGGGGGTAAAGGAGATGGGAAAGATAGTGGGGGCATCTAACATACAAATTAAAGAAAAGTTGAAATATTTGGGGATAACTATTTCAAACAAATTGGAAGAACTTAAAAGATTGAATTATGACAGTTTGAAAGTAGAATTTAAGAACAAATTACAAGAGTTTCAAAGGTTGAATCTGTCATGGGTTGGGAGGATTGCAATTTGCAAAATGATGTTGCTGCCAAAGATTAACTTTTTATTTTGATGCACTTGCAATCCACTTGAAGGAGAAGGAAATCAATGAGTTTCAAAAGATGTTTAATAATTTTTGTAATGGAGGTAAAAAATCTAGACTTCCAAAGAAGCTTTGGTACCTGCCTCAGAAAGAAGGGGGTCTGGGTATGCCAAATTTGTTAGCATACTATCAAGCATTCCAAATTAAGAATGTTGTGAAGATCTTGGCAAGAGAAAAGGTAATCTGGGAGGAATTGGAGATGAAAGATTATAGGAATATTGGTAAAATGATCTTTTGGGGAATTAAGGATAAAATGATAAATACAAGCAATACTATGATGAGAGGGCTCATGAGGGTGTGGAAAAGAGTAAAGAAAGACCTGGTCCCAGATCCCTCTCCAATCTTGGAATTGACTGATATGGTGTGTTTTCCGATAAAAATAGACAAGGAAAAAAAGGAAATATTGGATAAAAATGAAGTGTTCCTAGTGAAGGAATGGTTAAGAGTTTGTGAAGATGAAACCAAGAGGAAAAAAATATTTGAAAAGTTAAAATTGGATTGGTTTCAGAAATTGAAGGTTGATAATTTGAATAAAAAATATAGAAGAGAATTAGGTATAGATAGAACAAAGACCGAATTTGAAGAATTGGTATTAAAGATCAGAAAAGGGGAAAAGAACATTAAGGGTCTAGTAAGCAAACTTTACATTCTATTGAATAAGGGTAATGATCCACAGGAAGACTTGAAACGGAAGTGGGAACAAAATTTGAATATAAAAATAGGAGATGTTGAATGGAGAAATAAATGGAAAAAGAGGATAATGAGAACAATGTCAGTAAGAATCAAGGAACATAATTTTAAAATGTTGTGGCAATGGTACTTGACACCACTGAGGCTGCATCAGATGGATAATAAAAGAGATAATTTATGTTGGAGATGCAAAGAAACGGTTGGAACTTATGAACATATGTGGTGGAGTTGCAAAAAAATAAATGAATTTTGGAGAAGAATAGAAGGAGGGATTGGGGAAATAATGGGTAAAAGAATTAAGTTGGTGTCAGGTACCATTCTATTAACAGATGTGGAAGGTATGGGTTTGAATAAGGTGGAAAAAGAATTATTGGAAATTATGTTAACCACAGGTAGACAATATATTGCCAGAAATTGGAAAAATGATGTATTTATACAGACCGGAGAGTGGTATAAGGAAATGTGGAGTTTAGCATTGAATGACAAACTGACATGGGAGATAAAAGTAAAAAGGGATAAATTGAAAGAAAATAGGTTTTGGAATATTTGGAAGCCGTTCGTGGATCACTCTCTTATGGCTAGGGACAGTTTTGGACCTGTACCATCTCAAAGTGGGTTTTGGAGATGATATAGATACTAAACTCTCCGGGCATTGTAAATATTCACTGGGTGTTGTGTAACTAGTAAAGAAATAATAAACAGTTGTAATACTGAAAGCTCTTATGAATGCTATGGTTATAGTAATAACGTATAATGTGGGTATTTAACATTGTGGGTTATATTGCAAACAATTAGTTTAATCATTATGTATGTGTTATTTTTTACGAGCTTGATGTAACATTGCATTGTATTGTTATTGTTTTTTCCCTGTATGTTTGTTACTTTTATTTTTTCTCTTTGGAAATAAAAAAAAATTATTATAAAAAAAAAACGAGAACATGTAAAAATAATAATCTGATAAACACAAACCTTGGTGATGTCAGATTAAACTTTATTCATCATGTATAAAATTAATTCCAAATATTGTGCCTGGAAACTCAGTAGAAATGAAACTAATCAACTTTCTTTATTCGTGTCAGAGGCAACATCAGCATATAATGACATACAAAGATAAAATTAACATATATCAAACAAAAAGAGATTAAAAAGGCTAGATGACATCCACCCACATCAGCAGCATTTCCTCTTGCCAACATAAGGTCCTCCTCAATGCATGTTGAGGGGCATCGTGTGCATTGCATCCTGTGACCAATCTCACTGTTTTGTTTAGTGGGACATGAAAGGAGCCTACCTGAAGATTGCTATATCTAATGTGTGAGTTTGTGCTGTTTAGCCGCCCAGAGTAGGAAACTCTCCAAGATGGGTGGGGTATAAATATAATAATAATAAAAATATCAGTAATCAGGCATCCCCTGGGAAATGGTGGCAACGGTGATCGTCATCGGCTAATCCTACTCTGGGCAGCTAAAAAGCACAAACTCACACATTAAATATAGCAATCTTCAGGTAGGCTCCTTTCATGTCCCACTAAACAAAATTAATTAATTTAAAAATAGAACCTACATCTCCAATTTTAACTCAATGGAGATGGTGGATCTTGACACTGCTTGACCAGGAACCTGGTCAAATTTTTCATGGCCAATCAAACATTCAAGCTTGACAGAACAGGCAGTTCTTTTTTGCAAAACCTCGGGCACATTAGAGCCTTTTAATAACTTTCTCCCATCCTACCCTACCAGATGGATTTCATGCAAGATTCTTAAATGCATCATTCCTTCATGTCATAGCAACCTAGATTGCTGCTCCTGTTTGCAGGTATGATTTAGTTGCTAGTTTACAAGAGAAAAAAGACTCTAAGCCCCAAAGAGTCCAGAAGAGAACGCTAAATTGAAAACAATTCACTAGAAAGACGGTAGTTATGGTATATAGTTAAAGAAATGCCTCTTGGTTGTTTAGCTTATTAGCTTGCTAGTGAGGTTTGATACATCTAGAGACTTTTGATGGATCTTAACCTATAAAAAAGAGATGTAAGGTATGTGTCCAGGAAAGGCTCCCACACCCCTGGAGCCTATCCTGTAATGCTTTGGACACACCTACCTAACGCCACTGAGATCAGCCCTGCGAGGGTCCGGAGGTCGAGAGTGGGGCCTGTGCCCCACAAAATGGGAAAAGGAATGGGAACTACAACTCCCAAGGTGCCTTGGAAGAAAAAACAGCAGTTTAACAACAAGGCCTGGAAATAGAATGTTGGAAAGAGCTGATTTGCATGTTGGACTGTGATTGGTTGAGAGTGAATGACTGATAGGGAAAGGTCCTGGAATTCCTGAGATAATCTTCTTCTTAACCTATAAGGAAGAGATGAAACGT
Organism: Bradypodion ventrale; assembly: GCA_035047345.1. Taxonomy (NCBI): domain Eukaryota; kingdom Metazoa; phylum Chordata; class Lepidosauria; order Squamata; family Chamaeleonidae; genus Bradypodion; species Bradypodion ventrale. The sequence goes on from JAWDJE010000004.1 coordinate 7,917,786, forward strand.
ATGTGTCTGGCAGGCCTTCAAACACCCCTGGAGCCGATCCTGTAAGTCCTACTCCCACCCCCCCTCTGTGTGTGTGTGTGTGTGTGTGACTGACAGAGAGAGAGAAACACAGATTGAGTGAGACAGAAAGAGAGAGACAGAGACACACAGAGAGGAAGGGATGCGTGCACCGCCCCAGCTCCAGTCCAAACCACACTGGCCGCAACCATGTTCAGGCCTGCGGGGAAACCACCCACACCTAGCCACAGCGGAAGGCACGCAGGTCACCAGGAGTGGAGCGGGGGGGGGGAGGAGGCCACAAACACCCCTGTAGCTCACCGAACACCCCCCATCCCAGACCGCCTGGGATGAAGTCTGGGTACCCTTGCTAGTATTTAATAAGAAACAATATTAGAGTGCCATTTCATCAGGGGAAAAAAAAGAAAGAAACCCTCCATCATCTAGTCTACTCTTTTCTTGTGCTTTTGGCAGGCTTTTGGGGTTTTTTCTTTCAAAAAAAAGGGAAACCCATGATGGCGAACCTTGGCACTCCAGATGTTCTTGGATTTCAATTCCCAGAAGCTCAAGCATCCTGTGAATCCACACAAATGGGTTTACTGCGATTCATCCGGCCCACACTGCCCTCGTCACTCCCGGAAGCAGAAGTAAATGATGCCCTGGTGGCACAGTGATTAAACTGCTGTAAGGTAAAGGTAAAAGTTTCCCTTGCTCGAAAGCCAGTCATATCCGACTCTAGGGTGCAGTGCTCATCTCTGTTTCTAAGCCGAAGAGCCAGCGCTGTCTGCTTCTGCAGACATTTCCGTGGTCATGTGGCAGGCATGACTAGACACCGGAGTGCACGGAACGCTGTTACCTTCCCACCGAAGTGGTCCCTATTTATCTACTTGCAATTTCTTGCTTTCAAACTGTTAGGTTGGCAGGAGCTGGGACAAAGACGGGTTTTTAAACTGCTGCTGACATTGTGAGTTCGATCATGACCAGGGATCAAAAGACTCAGCTTTCCATCCTTCCGAGGTCAGTAAAATGAGTCCCCAGCATGTTGGGGGCAAAATGCGAATTATCTTGTGCACCAGCCAGAGAGTACACTAAGAGCTATGGGGTGGAATATATACAAATTGCCAAAAGTTGGAATCCATTTGATGGTCCATAACTAAATACTCCAATCTGTCCAGATCTTTCAAGCTCTGATCTTTGTGTTTGCAAACACTGTTTTTTTGTTTTTAATTTGCAAGTGGGAAACTGAGGCCATTATAGCTTGGCTTTTTAATTAGCTCATAGCAATAAAAGTGAAATGAAGTGACTTCCCATCTCATTACTCAGACTCATTCAAATCTGCAAAATCCCCATGATATTAAAGTTATTTCAATGTATTCAGTGAGATGAGTCAATCTTTTCCAATGCTTTCCTGTCGGATTTCAACATATGATGTGCCTTATTCATCCTTCAAAGTCAGGATAACGGCTTCCGATGGTTTATCCCAAATGTTGACACAGATTAGTTCTGTTAATTCTGCAGTTCTTGGCAGCAGTAGAATTCAAATCCAATGAGACTGATTGATTAACAATTCCCTGATGAAGTTCAAGATTTTTGGAAGATTTCCAGGTGAGACGTAACACCAAAGCCCAAAGACGGCTTTCCATTTTCAAAAACTGGGATAGGGTTTTTGTTTGAGGGCTAAAACATATTGGAATGGGGCTACATAGTCCCAGGTTAGAATCATCGAATCACTGAGTTGGAAGAGGCCTTTAGATAAGAGGCAGGAAATGAGTAGAGAGAACTGTGTTCAATGGAAGTGTGGCTCACGTACGGGTGTGTTATACTTCTGCTTCCAGAAGCGATGAGGGCGGCGTGGGCCAGATGAATCACAGTAAATCCATTCATGTGGATTCACGGGGACTTCTGGGAATTGAAGACCAAGAACATTAGGAGTGCCAAGGTCATACCTGTTAAATATCCCATATTGGCCAGGATTTCTCGTATTTCAGTGCTTGTTCCTCCTAAGTCCTACTCCAGTGATGATGAACCTTGGCACTCCAAGTGTTCTTGGACTCCAATTACCAGAAGCCCAAGTCAGCAGTCCTGCTGATCAGAGCTTTTGGGAATTGACGTTCTAAAACACCTAGAGCCATGATGGTGAACCTTGGCCATACCCATCAAGCACGGCTCCAGAAAATACGGGAACTGCTCCGGCCAGGGCGCACATGCGCAGCAACAACTCCTTTCCCGCCGCCGTCCCGTATTTTGAATGGCAGGGGAAAGGGTTACTGCACATGCATGCCCTTCAGAGGCAGTTCTGCACATGCGCAAAGGGGTTCTGTGTATGTGCAAAGGGGTTCTGTGCATACGCAAAGAGGTTCTGTGCATGTGCAGAGGAGTTGTTGCTGCGCATGTGTGCCCTGGCCGGAGCAGTTCCCGTATTTTCTGGAGCCGTGCTTGATGGGTATGGCCAAGGTTCACCATCATGGCTCTAGGTGTTTTAGAACGTCAATTCCCAAAAGCTCTGATCAGCAGGACTGCTGACTTGGGCTTCTGGTAATTGGAGTCCAAGAACACTTGGAGTGTCAAGGTTCATCATCACTGGAGTAGGACTTAGAAGACCTGGGTTGAAACCCCTGCTGAGGCATGGATACTCACTGAGGAGGGCTGTGGCTGGTAAATGTATCACTTACCTTGAAAACTCTCTTAGGTTCACTGTAAGTTGTAAGGGACCATGGTGGCTTAGTGGTTAAGATTCTGAGTTTGATAACTGGAAAGTTGGCAGGTTAAGACCTGACTGCTGCACGACGTAGTGAGCTCCCGTCGTCTCTTCCAGCTCCTGCCAACTTAGCAGTTTGAAAGCAAGAAATTGCAAGCAGATAAATAAGTACCACATTGGCAGGAAAGGTAACAGTGTTCTGTGCACTTCGGTGTCTAGTCATACTTGCCACATGACTCTGAGAAAGTCTGCAGCTTTTTGGCTGTAAATGGAGAAGAGCACTGTCCTCTAGAAATGGATATGACTGGCCTTTGAGCAAAGGGGGGAATCTTTACTTTTACTAAGTTGGTTGTGAATTGATGGGAGACAATACACATAAAGATAGTATGGCTAATGAAAGAAGATGCTGTAGGATGACAGAATTGAGGATTTATTTATTTATTTTTCACATTTCTATTGTCACCCAACTTGACACCGACTCTGGGAGGCTAACAGCATTAAAACAAACATTACCATCATAACTAAAACCCTTTAAAAACCATTAAAAATACCCACAAAGTTACACCCCCAGTAGTTAAAAGGGACAGGGAGCGATCTTGTTGTATGAGCCAGCAGGTAGGGGTCACCACTTCCCCGGTGCTGCACACCTGCTTTGCCAGCCAGGTTTTAGCTCTTTCCGGAAGGGCAGCAACTCTGTCTGTAGCCACAACTTGGTTGGCAAGAGGTTCTATGTGGCCGGCACAGACACAGAGAAGACCCTCCTTCGTGTGCTAGAGAGATGACCCTCCAGCAGATGGCACAATTAGAGAGCCCCTCCAGTCCACTTTGGTGGGACGGACAGATGTTCTGGGGGTGATGCGATCACTTAAGTATCTGGCTCACTACCATGTAGGGCTTTAAAGGCCATGAATTGCACCCGGAGGCATACCGGTAACCAGTGCAGCTCCCGAAGCAGTTGGGAGGCACGGGCATAACACCCGCACCCCATCACTACCCATTCCGGATCAGTTGCAGCTTCTGAATGGTCATCAAGGGCCGCCCCATGTAGAGTGCATTACAATAGTCCAGTCTGTAGGTGACCAGAACATGCGTGACCATGAACAAGGAGTCCCGGTCTAGGAGCGGGCGTAATTGGTGTATAACACAAAGTTGTGCACAAGCCCTCCTAGCCATGACTGCCACCTGCTCTTTGAGCAGGAGTCGTGAGTTCAGGAGGACCCCCAAATTACGCACCGGGTCTGTTGGCTTAGCACAATGCCTGTGTAGGTTCCCTCACTGTTACCAGAGCAAAAAAGGGAAGGGACTAGGATGGCAATGGAGAAGCTCCCGCCTGGTACGGCTGGCTGCTTTTCAAAACAGAATGCTGATTTACAGGGACCTTTGACCTGATCAGTCAAGGTTTAAGATCTTAAAGCCAGAAGGGAAAAAAGAAGAAAAGAAAATGAAATGAAAACATGCAACTCCATATTTGGTCAAGAGTCAAATATTTGAGCCAAGAGTCAAACCCTCTAGCATGCTTTCCAAGCGAGAGGCTAGAGCCTTTGCTAATTTTAGCTGCTGGGACTAGTCACAGTCTTTGCAAACAATCGCTTTGGGACCAAAACACTGCAGGGATGATTTCAAAAGCGGAAATTGTTTGCTAGCGACTGGCTGTTCTCTCCACCTCCCCTCAAGTTGCTGATGTTTTACATGAATGGCTAACCCAAGGATGTCCAAACTAAGGCCTGTGGGCCAGATCCGGTCCCCAACGCCAATTCATCCAGCCCATGTTTTACTTCCACTCTGGGGAGCGACGAGGGCTTCGCGGGCTGGATGAATTAGTGTCGGGGGCTGGATCCAGCCCCCAGGCCATAGTGACCTGAACCATGTGACTGGCCCACGGGCCAAAAAGTTTGGGCACCCGTGGGCTAACCTGTCTCCAGCTTGGCAGCTGTCAAGAGCAATGCAGGCAGTATGTCCTTCTCATACAGCTCTTTTGGATTACAGCTTTTGGAACCCCCCCCCCCACACACACACACACACACCTCAAGATAGCAGGGGGTATTCTAGGAACATCCTCCGTGAAAGTAATGCAGTTCTCAACCTTTTAAAGCCGGGGGCTAGGTCACACTCCCTCAGACAGCTTCAGGGGCTGGACGGCCATTTTGCCCTTCCTCCACCACATGACACTTCCTGGTACAGTGGAGGCGGTGGTGGGGCACATGAAATGGTGCCATTGGCCGCATCCAGCTCATGGGCCGCAGGTTGAGAATCCCTGGTCTAATGTTCAGTGACGGGAAGTAGAAGAAAATGCTTCTCCACGTGATGAGTTGCTAAAACTATGAACAATACCCTGCTATGTTACATGGCCATGGATGGGTGATCATCTACATCAGTGTGTCCCAACCTTTGGTTTTTGGACTTCAATTCCTAGAAGCCTAAGTCAATTCCCCAAAGCACTGATCAGCCAATGTACTGACTTAGGCTTCTGGAAATTGAAGTTGAAAAACCTAAGGTTGGGAAACACTGATCTACATGTCCTCCCAACTTTAGCATGTTCTCTTGTGCCTGTCTGGTCTCACATTGATGGCAATGTGGGTTGTGCAACTCTGATTGGGTGGTTGGCCACACAAGAAAGAGCTTGCCAGAGGAGCAAAATGTGGACCCATTTGCTGTTATGCTCTGGCTCAGAGGATTGCTTGAGTTTTAAGACAATCAGATGGAGCATTGGTGGGCACTACTCTTCCAACTCAGTTATCCTATGATTCTCCAGGCTGATATGAAAGTCACTTGTTATAAACTGAATCCATTTTTATGGTCATATATTTTTAAAATCATTCTGCCTATTTTGTGGCTATGCAGACAACTGTCTTTCAACTTCTGTTGTTCAGAAAAAAGGTGGCTTTCTTTTTTTTTTTTTTTTACTGGAAAGCAACTTTATTAATGGGACTGCAGTAGCTCAAGTGGCTAACACTCTGACTGGGAGGCAGAAGGTGAGCAGTTCGATTCCCAAGTATGAGCTCCCATCTTTGTCCCAGCTCCTGCCAACCTAGCAGTTCAAAAGCAAGAAATTGCAAGTAGATAAATAGGAACCACTTTGGTGGGAAGGTAACAGCGTTCCATGCGCTCCAGTGTCTAGTCATGCCTGCCACATGATCACAGAAACGTGCGGATTCCGCTAGCATAATTGGCATAATACGGCCCTTGCAGAGGCCACTTCAGTCAAGAAAGCTCCTGGCCCGTGGGCTCTGCGGGCACAGAAATTGGGGGGGGGGGGCAGATTAATAATCATAGGGTTGATTCACCCACATCTGACCTGACTGGCGATTCTGCTGAGGAAAGCGAATCGCTAACCTCCGTTACGTATTAGGCAATTACTGACTCACAGATCAGCCCAAGCTCTCGTGCAAATAGAGGCCATATTTACCCTGGTGAAAGCCCCGAACAATGGATTTCCCCTGTCAGTGTTTGCCCGAGTTAATTAACTTCCCCAAGAGAGATTCCCCATTAACCCGAGTAAATGGGTGATGTGATTTTCTGTCAGATGACGATTGTATCACACGCTGCCTTGAATTCCTATAAATGATGATGTCTTTTCCTCAATAAACCACTGGTCTTTGCTCCATCTTGTCTCGTGTCGTTCCTTTGACCAGTCTCCTCCGGGACCCCAAGGGCCGCTTCACGGCCCCTATCCTACAGAAACGTCTACAGAAGTTGACAGCGCTGGCTCTTCTGCTTTGAAACAGAGATGAGCACTGCACCCTAGAGTCGGATACAACTGGCTTTCGAGCAAGGGAAACCTTTACTAACTTTATTAATATTGAACAACTTTCCTGTGTTAGTTGAAAGAAACTTCCATTATAATTGTGTGTAGGCTGCCCCCTTATGGTGAGATTAAGTTGTTCTCATTCTTGTTCAGATTTTACCATAGCCGGGGAAAGGATTTGGACAAATTCAAGTTTGGATATGGCAACTCTAAACAATGATGTTATTTTGCCTCCAAGGTCTTTCACCCAGGATGTTCTTATTCTGGCATAATCTCTACCATTTATAATGCAGTGAATGATCAGCTGCAACAGTCTATACTGTTCTCATAACATCACTAAAATACACCGAGCTACCCTGCTATTTAATGCATTTTATAATTTGACTTTATTAATTTGCCTCTTTGGTCAATTGCTTGATCCAAGAAATTTTTAACATCCATCCATCCATCCACCCATCCAGTAAGGTCGGATTCTGTTCAGAGCTTCCAAATGATATATTGAATTGCACTGGGGAAGCCAACTGCAATAGGAATAGCAACTACATGTATATAATGCTCCATAGTGCAGGGGTTCTCAATGTTTTCCTGCCACGGGCCAGACCATGCCCCCTCTGTCAGCTAAGTGGACCAGACATGTGGTCCCCCCACAGCATAAATGTTGCAATAAACCGTGGTGGTTGCGTTTGTGTAGGTGTAGATGCATCTACAGCTGTCATAAACATGTCTGTTACAGCTTCAAGGGTTGCCACTGCGGGCTAGATGATTTGCCACTGCAGGTTGAGTCCGGCCCACAGGCCGTAGGTTGCAAACCCCCGCCACAGGGCATGGTGCACTCTCTGGGCAGTTTACAAGCTAATTAACATTTCTGCCCCCAACACGCTGGGTACTCATTTTATTGACTTTGAAAGGATGGAAGGCTGAGTCAACCTTGATCCTCATCAGGATTGAGCTCTCAACATTTTGGCTGCAGGACAGAAGTTTAACCACTGCACCACCAGAGCTCTGTCCCACACAGATGAGGAGGCTGGCAAAGTTAGTTATTTGAGTGAGAGTGTCCAGAATCCCCAATAGTACCGGTCTTGTGGCCATGTTGGCTGGGGGATTATGGGAACTGTTATCCAAAAACAGTAATGTCCCAAAGTCTGAGGTGAGGCACATAATGTGCTTAAGCAATAATCAAATTCAAAATGTGAGGCTATGTCCATGGACTACCCATGCAATGTTAAACGCCCTCCTGTAAGCTGAGACTATAGTGACATAATGCATATAGGTAGGTTCCACCATTCAGGATCAGGCCTTTACATCTGATGCTAGTGTAGTGATATTTCTCTTTACACCGGCTGCCCTCCAGCAAGAAGCATGCTGGATTTATTCTTCACAGAGAAACAAACACAATGAAGCTGCCAGGATGCAGCGAGAGCTTAGATGTTGCCCAAAGACTTGTTTTGTTTGTCTCCCTGTCAGAAGAAAACTAGGCGCAATTGACTCCACACAAACATCAGGTGTGACATTTGTATGAGCAGTTCAGGCGATATCAGAAGCATACCGAATAAAACAAGCTTGAAATGAAGCAAGGTGGAGAGGTGGAAAAACAGAAGGCATAAGAGCCGCCTGACACCCCCCACCCCCACCCCCGGGATTCAGGAATCCTAGTTGCTTCTAGTTTGGCCAGGTTATCCTGCTATGGTAATAGAGTAGACCATACTGCCAGCAGCTCAACACTCAGTGTCAGGCAGCGGTTAATTAACCTGACCACCCTAAGGACTCATGGATTTAGGTGCTGAAGTCCACAGGGAAGGGTGATGGTCCCCGAGTGGATTAAATCTCACTTGAATTCATCTTGATGGAGGGCAGCAGCTTCATCAATCCTGGCCTGGGGCTGAGGAGGACTTTGTGTGCCAAAAGGGCTCAGGACCAGAAAGTGACTCATGGAACTGGACCAGTGGTATGGGTGTCATGCTGCGATCCAGAAGGCAGATGAAAGGCCACTGCAATATATTCTCAGGACAGTCTTCATGGCTGATCACCATGATGATCGCCTATATTTTGGCTTTTGAGCAAAGGAGACCTCTACCTTTACTAAGCAAGTAAGATCAGTTTTGCCCTTTAGGACTCTGTTGGGGCCCATAGTCCATCCCCAAATGCTGTATTTTCCCCTTTCTACTCCAAAACCAAAAGTGATTTTCAGTTCTGGTTTTTGAAACAACTACCTGGTCAGAGAGCCTGATGATTGACAATCACCCTAAGAGCCCTTTGGAATATTACAGTTCTACAGAAAACCTGAGATCTTCACAGACATTTGTCCCATTTAGGATTACTGTACATTCTCAACTATAAGTCATCCTGAATATAAGTCTACGTACCTAATTTTGACCTCTAAAACTAGGAAAATAGATTCACCTGAGTATGTCAGGGTGGAAACTGCAGCAGCTGCTATTGAGTTTTAATAATTAAAATACATGAAAATACAGTAAAATTAATTAATTTAGACATTTGTGTGGGTATGTTTTTGAGTGTTTACGTTGACCCAAGTAAAACTCAAGTCCCATTTTTGGATTTCATATTGGGGGCTAAAAAACCCGACTTATACTCGAGTATATATAGTAATTCCAAAATGAAATCTTACAACCATTTTCAATCGTATCAAAATTAATCTGGCTATCAAGGTATGTCTTTTAATTGTTTCAAAGTTTCCAGGCAACATCAGCTTGTCTGTTTCCTCAAGCTTTGCTTCTCTGTTCCATATGCTCAAAATGAAATCTCAGATATTGAAAACATCCCAAAGTCTGATAGGTATGGAAAACTCTCTTAATTATTTCCAATATGCTATATATTCAGAATTTCACATCTGGACAACAGAATGGTAAAAATCCCCCCACCCCCAAGTTACATACTGTAACAAGGTCATGAATCTAGTTTTAGAGGCAAGCAAATGTCCAAAAAGGTACACATGAATATATTGAACTAATGTTTGGATGGAGAGAATGCAAATGGGACCCAGTTCTGTAGAATCTAATGCAGGCTGCCCAAACTTTTCAGGACGCAGGGCAGTCACGTGGTTCCTCCCACCGGAAGCAGAAGTAAAATGTGTGTGCACAGGGACATTACATGCATGTGCATGCATGTTTTATTTCCACTTCTGGGAGTGGCTAGAGTGCTGTGGGCCAGATGATTTGGTGCCACAGGCCGGATCTGGCCCATGGGCTGTAATTTGGACACCCCTGATCTAATGCCCTTCTTCTAGGAATGACAAAACATTTTTCTTTTCTTTTGAAGGGAAAGGTATGTCAGAAGGGCTGAACTGAAGAGTTTGGAGGAAGTGTGCTCCACTCTCCAAGCGCTTACTAGCTGTTGTTAAAAGGCAAATTCATGCTAAGAACAGCTGTTCTGATGAGGAAATAGCAGAGAAAGAGTAAAATCAGGAGTTGTGGCACTGAAAGAAATGAAAGAGATGTAGAGATGATCTCTTCCACTTCTGATGATATAAGTTGGACAGAAGCTCAAGATTGTGAGTTGCTCTCTGTCAGAGCTGCTGAAAAGGTGAATTAAAAACTCAGAGCATCCCATAGAGCAGCATTTCACAAACTTTGGTTTTTTGGACTTCAATTCCCAGAAGCCTAAGTCAATTCCTCAAAGCTCTGATCAGCCAATATACTAACTTAGGCTTCTGGGAATTGAAGTCCACCACTGTTCTGCGGAACATAATTTGGGAAACGCTACCATACAGGATGAGCCTGCAATCTTTTCCCCCTCAGGATATTTAAAACAATTGATAATGTGTTCTTGGTTCAATACCAGGGGTCCCAAAACTTTTTAAGCTGAGGGCCAGTTCACAGCCCCACTGGGAGCCCCCCCCCACTCCACCCACTGCCACCACCAGGACCACCCCAAGCTCCCACCACTCTCCCCACTACTTCCCTGCTTACCGGCCTGGAGGAGCTGCATGGCACAGATGAAGGAGGGATCCAGGCTGTCCTTCTCAGCCATGAGTTTGGGCAGGAAAAACAGCACTCAGCTGCCTCCCCTCCCCCTGGAAAGCCGTGGGTGCCCACCACACCCTGGAAAAGCTGCAGGAGCCTTCCCTGCCCCCAGAAAAGCCATAGGCACCCACCCCCAGAATAGCCGCATGTGCCCACCTTGCCCCCCCCCAGAAGCCACTTGGTGGCTTCCACACCCCCAGAAAAGCCACACACATATGCTGGCCACCAGAAAAACCGTGCAGGTATGCCCCGCCCTCAGAAAAGCTACGGGCACCTGCCCCAGCCCCCTGGAAAGCCGGCAGTGGGTGCATACCCCCCAAAAAGCCATGTGCATGCGCCCACCCTGGCCCCATCCACCGGAGCAAGGGGTGGGCCGGATGATTTGATTCCATGGGCCATACCTGGCCCATGGGCCGTAGTTTGGGCCCCCTTGTTCTATACCTTTATTGTCCTCGTTCAGCCCATATAGGGTTGTGCGGGTTTTTTAAAACAAATATTTAGGGAAGCACTTCTTACTTCTTCCCATGGCACAGTCGCAAACTCTGTTATTTATTTTTATTTGTTTATTCTATTTATACAACATCTTTTTCCCTGCAGGGGAATCAAAGTAGCTTCATCATTAACCAAAGCAATGCAACAATTGCCATCATGATGTGTAACATTAGGGGGGAAATTACGTAACAATATTAACAACTACTAGTGAAAGCACTTTGAAAACATTTTTAAAATCCCTACATTCCATAAATGCCACATTCCTAAGATCTCCAATTATCGTTTAAAAGTCTGCCTCAAAAGGAAGGCCTTTTCTCATCAACAGAAGGACAAGAAGGAGCCGGCCAATGTGCTTTCTTTCTTTGTTTTCTCCTGGTACAGGATTGCGGTGGCTTAGTGGTTAAGATGCTGGATTTAATGACTGTAAGGTCGGCAGGTTAGCAGTTTAGCACCCGAGTACTGGACAATGTAGTGATCTCCCATCTCTGTCCCAGATCCTGCCAACCTAGCAGTTTGAAAGGAGGAAATTGCAAGTAGATAAATAGGTACCACTTTGGCGGGAAGGTAACAGCATTCCATGCACTTCGGTGTCTAGCCACATGTCCATGGAAAGATCTGTAGACACAGACAGCGCTGGCTCTTTGGTTGTAAGCGGAGATGAGCACTGAACCCTAGAGTCGGATATGGCTGGCTTTCAAGCAAGGGCGACCTTTACCTTTACCTTTCCTGGTGCAGCTTACAAAGTTGAAACAAGTGGCACTAAACTCACAATAAATTAAAGAACAGATAAACATGCAATTATACTGTGTGACTGAACAACCAAAAGCAGTTGGAAGAAGCCCATCTAGGGCATCTGGCCCAACCCTCTGATCAATGCAAGAACCCAAGTTGGAGCATATCTGAGAAGTGGCAATCTCACTTTCTGTTGAATGTCTCCAGTGGAGACATTGGTTCCATTGTTGTGCTGCTCTAACTGTTGGGAGGTTTTTCTCGATATTCCACTGAAATCTGCCTTCTTGTAACTTGAGCCCATTGTTATGTGTCCTTCACACTTGGATGACCGAGAATAGATTCTGCTCCTTCTCAGTTTGACTGTCTTACAAGTATCTGAAAAGCGCTGTCATATCTCCTCTCAGTGTCTTTTTTTCTCAAGACTAAATAGGTTACACTTTTAGTCTTTCCTGATAGGATTTGGCTTCCACTGAGGCATCAGTAATCCACTGATTTTAAAAAAGAAGGAAATGTGACAGACAGCTGAAAACAACAAAGGAGTTGAATGCAGGAGGAGTAAAATAAAGAACTGGCATATTGTCTGTAAAGTCTGGCCAGGTTATCCTGCTATGGTAATAGAGTAGACCAGGGGTTCCTAACCTTTACATGCCGAGGGCTGGACCACTCCCCTGGACAGCTGAGCAGGCTGGTCTCATGGTTGCCATAAAACACATCTGCATTTACGGCAGTTGCGGGTGCATTTACAGCTGTCGTAAAAGCGTCCGCTTCTGCTTCCAGTAGCGGCAAGGGTGGTGGTGCTGTGGGCCGGGGCCACCATAAAACGGTGCTGTGGGCTGGGGCCAGCCCATGGGCCATATGTTGGCCACTCCTGTAGTAGACCATACTACCAGTGACTCAATGACGATTGTTAGGCAGTGGTTAACTAACCTGACAATCATGAGGACTAACAGCCTTGGGTGCCAAAGTCCACAGGGAAGGGTGACGGTCCCCAAGAGGATTAAATCCTACTTGAATTCATCTTGATGGAGGGCAGCATCTTCATCAATACTGGTCTTGGGCTGATGAGGACTTTGTGTGCCAAAATGTTTAAGGACCAGAAAGTGTCTCACGGAACTGGATCAGTGGTAGGGGTGTCACACTACGAAGCAGAAAGCAAATGCAAGGCCACTGCATTACGTTGTCTCCAGGATAGTCTTCATGGCTGATCGCCATGATGATACCCAATATTCAGTACTTGAAGAGGGATACACAGAAAGAGCCTCCTCAAAGATTGTGGTATTTTTAAACCACAACCGGGCATACCCTGGTAATGTCAACCTTGTGTTGCCAGCTAATCTCACACTAGGTCAGGCAGAAGAAACTACAGAATGAATTCACCAAAATGGTGCCTTCATTTTGGCAGTTTCACATCTGGTCTAGACACAGAAGAAGAAGTATTTGAAGGACAGTGCCGCAATCAGGGGAGGACAAGTAGGACTCCCATCCTGGGGCCGGAGATGACGGAGGGCCGTCGGCACTGGGAAACAAATGATGTGCGCATGCGCAAACAGACCACACATGCGCAGAAACCCATGGTGGTGTGGTGGCGCTGGGAAACCACTGATGTACGCATGTGCAAACAGACCACGCATGCGCAGAAACCATGGGGTGTGTGGCCAAAATGTGTGTGTGGCGCGTACCGCGCCGGGAAATTTCTAATGTTGGCCCTGTTGAAGAAGATATTATCTCTGCCCCCTCTGGGCCATCGGATGCCAGCTTCAGTCAGAGCTTTGACTGTAACTCTTAGTTACACTCTTAGTTACTCTTAGTTACTTAGTTAGTAACTCTTAGTTACACCCGCCTGCTACCCTTACAGACCATGCTGGCAGGGGAAATTCTAGCACTTCTAGCTCAAAAAGGAACTTTTTCAGGAACTGAACCTGACTGACAGTAAGGGAGCCAAACAAATCTTCCATCCATTGCTGCTTCATGAACCAACTTTTTACCAAGTAACTGGAAGCGAGTGTTGTTTTTCCTTTCATGCTGCTCGGGAATTAAGAGGGAGAGAGAAAAGCACCTAAAGCCTCATAAAGAGGCTGAGAAGATGTTTTTTCAAGGCAACAAAGCAAAATCCCCTGCAGGAGCCTCAATAAATATGAAAGGGAAGACAAGAAAGGCAGTCCAAGTCTTCTTAAGGCATGCTGTCTTACCATTTGCTCCTTCCCTTTCAGCTCTCTTTGGGTTGCATAATGAGTGCCAGAAATTAAAAAGGATTAAAGTTGTGTGTCTATTTTGCATAGCTTGCCAGGGCTGGAGTTTGAAATAAATTTCCAGGGAGGCAGCCAATTTTGTTATCTACTGCCGCAGAACCAGCTGGAATGGTACCTTAAAAACTCACATGTGTCCGCTGTCAAATGCATGTGAAGGAGTGAGCTGTTACCCGTCAAAACGTATGACATAAAATGTCAAGTTATTTCTCCCGAAGAGACTTTCTTGACGAGGATAAAACCTTGAATATGGAAAAACAGCCAAAAGCAGTCAGCTTCCTCCCGACATTTATTTATTTATTTATTACTAGCATTTATATCGCCGCCCTCTAGCCGAGGCGACTCCGGGCGGCTTACACATATAACAAATAAAAAACTTTACAAAAACATTCAAAAGTATTAAAAATTAGATTTGTTATAAATTAATTTTTTTAAAAAATACTCTCCAATGACACATCACAAGATTACAGAAGCTGACAGCCTGGGCAATAGTTAAACAAGCCAGCCCAGGGTGGCTATCTCCCCAGCCACCCCCCACACCCACTGCGCCAGCCAGGTCTTAAGGCTCTTGTGAAAGGATAAAAGCTCTGCCTGGAGATGAAGTTCAGTTGGCAGGAGGTTCCACAGGACCGGAGCAGACACAGAGAAGGCCCTCCTTCTTGTGCTAGAGAGGCGAGCCTCTCTAGCAGATGGAACTCTCAGAGAGCCCCTCCGGTCTGCTCTAGTGGGATGGGCAGATGTCCTTGGGTTGACGCGGTCTCTTAAGTACCCTGGCCCACTACCATATAGGGCTTTAAAAGTAATCACCAGCACCTTGAATTGCACCCGGAGGCACACCGGCAACCAGTACAGCTCCCGAAGCAGACATTCATCATCATCATTACCATCATCATGTTTAATTTCTATACCGCTTTACTCGACCCAGCAGGTGACTTAAAGCGGTGTACAAAGTCACAATAAAAAATACAGTAACACAAGAAAATATAAATTGATACAATCAATAATACAGTAATAATACAATAATATCAGCAAATTACAAATTTACAAGTCAGGGGAAAAGAAATACAATATCAAGTACAAAATACAAGCCCCATACAGAGACCCTTCCAGTCATGCCACCTAAGTACTCCTACTTCCCCACGGGGAAGGAGTTCGGATAATAACTGCTTTAATCCCTGCACAGGTGGAGAGGGTGACGGGGGAAATGCAGCAGGAGTCCGGTCTCGGCGAGAGTCCTACAGTACTGCGTGCATCCCCCATTATCCAGTTTCCACATTCCAGTTTCCACTTCAAGGAAGAACAGATTAAAACAGCATGTGGAAGGATGCCTGCCCTTCATGGTCTGTACCCACATACTCTATTCTTCTACCACGTTCTCATTCAGTTGCATGTGATTCCCCTAGGTACAACGATGGCCAACTTTGGCACTCCAGGTGTTCTTGGACTTCATTTCCCAGAAGCCCTGATCAGCAAGAGGGCTGATCAGGGCTTCTGGGAATTGAAGTCCAAGAACACCTGGAGTGCCAAGGTTGGCCATCACTGAACTAGGAAGTCTAGAGCAGAATGGTAAGTCTTCAGTACCAGCCAAAGTTCGGCTGGCTTTTCTCTGTGTAACCTCAGCCTCTTGCACTATTTAACACCTCAAAATGCACCACTTTTAAAACTTGTAGTGGACTACCAGCCATCTTTTATACCCCCCCTTTACCTTACCTTTTGGGAGATTTTTAAAAAAATAAAATTGTGCAGGATCAGAGGATAGAAAATTTGCTGCCCCTCTCCTGTTCTTGTTTTTAAACTGACGTTTTCCTTCCATATTCTCTTGCAAGTGGTCCATCCATACTTGACTCAGAGTTTCATTTCCGTAAAGGTGGTACACAACGGATTCTTGGTAGATTAAAGGTCCCATGTTCATCTGGCATGTTCTCTTGGAGCTTCTTGTGGGGGAAACAGTTAGTGCCTCCGGTTTTCATTTCAAAACAAAGGGCAAAGCTGTTATGGAAAATGGGACACGGTTTGCCATACTCCTTAATCCTCTCTGGTGCTAATGAGACTGGAACCACCCATTGAACACTTACTAGAAAACATGGCAGGATTCCTAGAAAGAGATTTCATGGAACAAAAGCAAACTGTTTTGGCCAGATGTCACTTTTTCTTAATGGCCTTTAATTTCCTTGCCCCTGTGATGGTTATATTAATTACAATGAAGCAGCTCTAAGTTTTTATTAAAAAGTACCAGAAGTTGCAGCAACTGTTGTAAGGACTTTCAAGTTAGCAACAAAGTGAATCATCCTCCCTTCTGGTCAAAATCCTTCCATTGCACGGGTCAGAGGAGCAAATTCATTGCTTGTTTGCTTCTTTGTTTTCACTTCAAAAGCAAAAAGATGTGTTGAATTTTGAGAAATTTCATGTAGCCAATTTCATAGGGTTTTAATATTTTAATTTGCTTTGCTGCTGTGCTTTCTCCGTAGTATGATTGAAATTCATGTTTTGACCCACCTGGGGTCCGGCAGTGGGTCAAAATGGGGTATTAATTAATCAATATTTTTTTAAAAAATCTCTGATTTTTTAAAGGGAGTCTAGCCAGGTTATCCTGTTATGGTAAATGAGTTGACCATACTGCCAGCAACTTACCACTGATCAATAGGTGGTGGTTAACTAATCTGAAAACCCCGAGGATGAACGGCCTTGGGTGCAAAGTCCACAAGGAAGGATGATGGTCCCAATGGTGGGCATCAGCAGGTTTGCACCAGTTCACCAGAACCGGTAGCAGAAATTCTGGCTGGCCCTGCCCATCCAAGTTTTGAAATAAAGTAGTCTTAATTCAGGTGTAATGCAGGGCTTTCCCCCTGGCCGTGCTCACCATACCACACCCTCCATGTGGTAGTAAATTTTTTTGGAGCCCACCACTTGGATCCATCTTGATGGAAGGCAGCAGCTTCATCCATCCTGGCCTGGGCCAATCAGGACTTTGTGTGCCAAAAGGGCTCAGGACCAGAGAGTAACTCGTGGAACTGGTTCAGTGGTACAGATGCCACACTGCAATGCAGAAGGCAAATGGAAGACTACTGCATTGTATTCACAGGACAATCTTCACGGCTGATCGCCATGAAGATCACCAATATTCAGAATCGGATATGGCAGTTGAAGAAGAAGAAGAAAACAGAAAAAACAGTAAAAACTTAAAATGTACTATTAAAAAGAGGAGAATAGATGTGTCTCTGAATTGTGGTGCTGGAGGAGACTTTTGAGAGGACCCTGGACTGCGAGGAGATCAAACCCATCAATCCTGAAGGAAATCATCACTGACTGCTCCATGGAAGGATAAGTACTGAAGCTGAAGCTCAAGTACTTTGGCCACCAAACGAGAAGAGAGGACTCACTTGAGAAGGCCCTGTTGCTGGGAAAGATCAAAGGCAAAAGAAGAAGGGGGTGGCAGAGGATGAAGTGAATGGATAGAATCGTTGATGCAATGGGCATAGATCTGTGTGGGCTGCAGATGATGGCAAAGGACAGAGGAGCCTGGTGTGCGATGGTCCATGGGGTTGCAAAGGGTCGGACTCAACTGTGCGACTGAACAACAACAACTTCAACAATCAGGGTAGCAAACAATAGGCAGTCTGGGGTCATGTAAGTGGAAACATTCTACACTCCTCTGCATGTTTGCATCATTTTATCACTAGGGCAGACAATATTAATAGTCAGGAAAATAATTCAGAAAATGTATGGAGAAAACAAATAGATCCCTAGCTAACAGTGTAAACACTTGGTTGTTCTGTGCTGTCAAGTTTCCTCTGGCCTACAGCAACCTGATGAATGAATAGTCTCTAAAATGTCCTTTCCTCCGAAGCCCTGCTCAGCTCTTGTAAACTCAAGGCTGTGGTTTCCTTTTGGGAGTCAATCCATCTCACCTTGGGTCTTCTTCTTTTCCTTCTGACATCAACCTTGCGTCTTATTATTCTAACAATGGCAATTGAAATGTTGCAAGTTCAATCCTGATATGGATCAAAGTTGACTCAGCATTCCGTCCTTCTGAGGTCGGTAAAAAATGAGTACCCAGCATATTGGGAACAAAATGCTATTTACCTTGTGAACCACCTAGAAAGGGGTACTAAGCACTATGGGGAATTATATAAGTGGGGAATTATATAATTGCCATTGCTGTTCTGGCCGCTATATGAAGTCTGTAATTTCCATTGTGTCTGACATGGATCACATGGCTAATCTTCCTTGTTAGCCTATGAAATTACTTGATACTATAATTTCCATTGTATCTGACAAATTGCCAGCCTGTGCTTTGAAAACTTGATTTCGTATTCTGGAACCCACTGAAAAATGACAATAATGACAAACAAACCTCCAAATCTCATGATAGAATGGTACAGTCTTTTCCACCCTACTTTTGAGAATACGAAAGAGAACGGGCATCCATTTCTTCTAATATTTTGGCAATACATCCTGCTTCTTCAATATATTGTGTATCTCATTATTCTAACTATTCCAAATTATGCCAAATGATGTAGTGTCATCTTTTGAAATGGCATCTTTAATATCTACTTTTATCCAAAGAAAACATGTTTTCTTTTGATAGTAGTTTTCCTCCCTCACATTGCTCAGATGCTGAAATGTTCTGCAATGCTTTGAAGCTGGAAATAGCACTATATTTAGCAGTTTCCCTGCCTCTTTCCACACTTTGGCGTTCAGCCTTGCAAAGAGAAACTGACAGTGATGGGGGCACGGGGCGCACAGCGGGGAGTAATAGGCCATCATCCTTTCCTTTCTTCTTGCAGCCCCAAAGGAAGAAAGTCAACATTTCTACATGTAGAAGTATAGGATAAGGTGATTCCTCCTCTCTTTCCAAGTTGTTTTAACCATATGTTTCATACTTCTTCATTCCCACCGACTCCCTTCTGACCCCTCAATTCTCCCCATTACAATTTCATTCATCTAATTAGCAAAAGAGGTGTTTTTCCTGGGCTGCCTGGGAGCCATTCAAAACATGCTGACGTGAGACTTAATTCTGCCCCCTTGGTATTATGGTCTCTTGTGTGTGAGAGCTGGGCCCATGGAGGATGAGTGAACTCACACGTGTGAGTGCTTCATTTTGCATCTTTTGCATTATGTGTTATAGCTGCTTTATTAAATCTGCCTTACGATATGGTGAGAGTAGTAATAATAACTTTGTGTCAGAAATTATTCTGGACTGAAAGGATTTTTGGTGGCAGAACTCCACTCAGGGGACGCCCGAATGAGGCTCCTTTCATGTCCCCAAGATCTTTCCCCAATCCCCACCAAAGTGGTCCCTATTGATCTACTTGCAATGTCTTGCTTTCGGACTGCTAGGTTGGCAGGAGCTGGGACAGAGACAGGTGCTCAATCTGTCATGCAATAGCCGGGTCTTGAATTGCCGACTTGCCTGCCTTCCAGCTAACAAGGTGAACTTCTTAACCATAGCCCCAGTAGTGATCTGCTCAGATAGCAGAGAGAGAGGGCAGTTTTTTTTATGGTTTTCTTCTTTTTTCATGTCCAGGTCAAACTTTAAACAGCCAAAAGGAAGCCACTTTCTTTGCTTTGTCATTGGCCAGACTTAAATCACTAGGGACTGGCAGACCAGCAGATGATCTGGATTCTGTATCTCTTCACAGAAGAGTAATGTTGTCTAGTAATAGCCCCCATTTGGGCATGTTGGTCTTACATTTCAGCACTCTGACCCTCAGCCTATTGAGGGTCCTCCAAGTAACTTTGGGAAGGTCGAGTTCCTCAGCCATATCCTCCTTTAATGTGATTCCTTGTACAATGAGCTCCTTCCTGCTTTTCCCAGGGCCTCTCCCAGCATGTGAGCCGGAGATATAATACACAGTAGAGAGGGATCTTCAAGATCCTTCAGGGTCACCTGCTGCTAAGAGCCCTGTGTCGTGGAAAAAGCACTGTTCTAACTGTGCTTTTCCCTGATCCCTGTAGCCACAATTACCTAAGATGGAGAATTTTATTTGTAGGAGTCTCTGTATATGACATTCCAATTGTTGGAATGGCCCATGGAGGCCGGAATGGTGGGCCGCAAGGAAGGACACGTGAGACAAAGTGTGCGGTGAAGTCCAGTCCCGATCTAAATCGGGTGGAATCTTTATAGGTCTGCCTCGCTGGTTCCGTGCGGAGGCACACGGGACTTTGTCACAGAAGGTCAATGCATACATGATATTTCTGGTGGGTCAAGATAACACCTGTCTCCGGGCATTGTTTTGTGATTAATGGACAAACCGCAGTTATCTAAGTTCTGGGTTGGTGAAACCCTATTGTTCCCGCCCTATCTCGGAGACCATGCAAACTGTCCCCGGGGCTAACTTCCTTAGCCGCTGACTCATTGCCTACTCAACCTTATCTTAGGTCAGAAAGGGAAGAGTGAGCTCATCCTTAAAGTTAGCAACTTTTTACCCTTTGTCCTATTTCCTCTGCAATTCCCCAGCCAAGGCTCTTTATAATTAATGCCAATTAATCTAAGCCCGATTCCCAATTTCTCTTCCATTAACACCCGTGTTGGTTCTCAAGCCGTGTGCGTTAGCGAGCGAACGCATCGGGAAGAGTAATGTCCAATCTAGGCATGCGGGCATATCACACCAATAAGAGGCAGAAGAATGTAAATTAATTTCAATTGGCTAGAAGTCTCCACATAGGAAGACTGATATCAGGGTAATAAAACCACTGTACCAGGAACTGCTCGCCCTCTTTCACCGTGGACCAGCCGTGGAAGGGCTGCACAGAATGTAATTGTGTGTCAGATAGGGCCAGAGGGCCTAGATAACCAGTTAAGTTTTCTTAATTTTTGTATGTACTCAGACTGACTCCGTTTGCAAGTTTGCTTCTTTACAGTGGACCCCTGAATAACAACACGTTCAATTAACGTTGTTTTCTACTAATGATGTGTTTTTACGTCAAAGTCATCTCTCGGTTAATGCATACCTGCCAACCGTCCCGATTTGGCCAGGATTACCACGGAATTTGACGCCGATTGATGTCATAACCCGCTCCGCCCTGCCCAAACCCCGTAATTTGGCAGCAGGGGGAAACACTTTCCACGCATGCATGGAAAGGTTCATAAGTGTAAAACCCTTCCACGCATGCGTGGAAAGCAACCTGCGCACAAGCGATCTGCGCAGTTCCTGTTTTTTCCAGAGCCACAGGTTGACAGGTATGGGTTAATGACGTAGCGTCGTTATTCGAGGGGCCGTGTTTCATCTTCTACCTTCCAAGCTGGAAAATCGCCGTGGAGAGGTGTCCCTGTTTCCGGTTCTCTTTCTCCCCAGCAGTGTTTGGGAGGCTGTGAGGACCTATTCTGCACTATTCCCGCTTTCCTAGGTGCTCCCTGTGCCGTGCAACAGCTGATAATAGTTGCGGCTGCCATTTTGTTTTGTTTTCAAAATGGTGGCTGCAACTAATTATCAGCTGTTGCGTGGCACAGGGAGCACCTAGGAAGGCAGGAATAGTGCAGAACAGGTCCTCACAGCCTCCTACACACTGCTGGAAAGGCAAAGAGCCGGAAACAGGGACCCCCCCCCCCCCGGCGATTTTCTAGCTTTGAAAGGTAGGAGATCGTGTCATAGGGGTGAGCAGAGGCGCGGATCAACTCCCACAAGCCTTCCAGAGGTGGCAGGGGTGGTGGAGACCTGAAAATGGGTGAAATTTTTTCACCCATTTTCGGGTGCCTGCCACCCCTACCCACCTCTGGGATGTTCGGGGGAGGTGATCCAAGCTGTTTCTGACCCCACCGGACCTTTTCCGATGCTGCTCCAAGCAGAAACCTGCAGCAGACGAAGGGGTTTACCCCAGGGTTTCTGCTTGGAGCAGTGTCAGAAAAGGTGCGGTGGGGTTTGAAACAGCTTGGATCGCCTCCCCCGAGCCTCCCAGAGGTGGCGGGGTGGCGGGGACCCAAAAAATGGGTGAAAAAAATTCCACCCACACAATGTCAAAATCCGGGTCACGACATTACTTGGGGAACCAAGCTTTGTCATTACTCGAGGGTCTACTGTACTCATTTTCTTAACTACTTAATAAACCTTATTGATCATAGACCCTTTGTGTCTATTGAATTGGGACTGGGGGTTGACTAGACCACGCAGAAAGGCCACATCTACGCTACCTAATTCGGATTCCCTGTACTCTTGCTAGCCTGGGCCAAGCAGAGCCACAGGAAACTCAAAAAGGGGGGTTGCCCCACAGAGGAGGAGGCAGACACTGCTGGTAAGAAGGCAAATGGTGAGGTAGGACAGGAAGGCATGATTACCACCACCACCCGAAAGAGGGTAAAAATCATGACATCCTGGTGGTGCAGTGGTTAAACTGCCATACTGCAGCCAGAAGGTTGTGAGTTTGATCCTGATGGAAATCAAGGTTGACTCAGCCTTCCATCCTTCCAAGGTCTATAAAATGAGTACCCAGCATGGTGGGGGCAAAATGCTAATTAATTTGTCAACCACTTGGAGAATGCACTAAGAAGTGCTATGGGGCAGTATAGAGTCTAATTGCTATTGATAATCATTTACTTCAGGGATGCCCAAACCTTTTTGGCCTGCGGGCCAGTCACATGGTTCAGAGGGCCGGTCACATGGTTCCTCCCACTGGAAGCGGAAGTAAAACGTGCCTTGTAATCTGTTTTGCAACAGGATGAGATACATTTTAAGCTGCTGCTTTCTTTGCTTAAACCAGGGGTGCCCAAACTATGGCCCACTGGCCAATTCTGGCCCCCAGCACCAATTCATTTGGCCCATGCCACCCTCATCACTCCCAGAAGCGGAAGTAAAATGCACCTGTATGGGTACGTTTTACTTCCGCTTCCAGGAGCGATGAGGGCGGTGTGGGCCAGATGAATTGGTATTGGGAGCCAGATCTGGCCCACAGGCCATAGTTTGGGCACTCCTGGTTTACTTGATCCCTAAGGTAGAATAATGAGAAACTGGTGAGATTTAACAGGTTACTAGGATGGGCTAATGCCTCACGATGCTTGTTACGAGCATTGCATCCCAATCTTCCAGTGTGTGATGGATTATTTTGTGACGCTTGCGCTGACCTCAGAATGTTCTGGTTTGGAATATTGGCAAGTGAGTACTTCATTAAAAATGGGTGACAAACGTGTGGTTAGTAAAACACAGAGCGAGCACTGCAGGAAAGCCAATGAAAAGATGAGCACAATCCATTAAGCACCACCTGCATGTCTGTTGCTAGGAAGCCAGCCAAATCTTCAGAGTCGGTATGAAGTCTATGCGGTGCCAGCAAAATACCTCTGAGCAGCAGAGCCCTGTGGGGAGAAAAATATGCTCTGTCAGCTCCTGGAGACCAGGTAGAACAGAACACAATGCTTAGGATATTGCCAACTGCAGGGGCTTGTACATATCCAGAGCAGCTCTCAACTTCTGTCTGATATGCTGTCTGAATTCAGAGTGTCCCTGCTTTACTTTTATACAGAGCCCAGTAGAGTTGAGATTCCAGATACAATTTTTTCAGCTCCCTATGCAGCTCATTATTTGTGGCAATGTGGACAAAACACATTCAATTACATCACATGTATTTACTGCAGTTATACCCTGTTTTTACTCCAGCAAGCTTGAGGTGATGCACATGGCCCTGCTCCGCCACACTTTATTCTCACAACCACCCTGTTACTAGGATCAGCCCATGAGTTGTGTGGGGATCTCTTGGATTTCAGGTCAGTGTATTCCCCAGTGGATCACTCTGTGTCTTTGCATTTACTCTCTCCAAGGAGGCAGCCATTTTCCTGGAATGAGCCACTCTTCACATTAGGACCATCTTCAGAGACCATCTTCAGCTCTATTCAGTCGTTCTTAAAGTGTGTAGTTTTTGCATACAATAAGGAGAGTCTGGCCAGGTTATCCTGCTATGGTAATAGAGTAGGCCATACTGCCAGGGACTCAACGCCGATCCTCAGGTGGTGGTTAACTAACCTGACAACCCTGAGGACTAATGGCCTTGGGTGCCAAAGTCCACAGGGGAGGGTGAGGGTCCCCAAGTGGATTAAATCCCATTTGAATCCATCTTGATGGAGGGCAGCAGTGTCATCAGTCCTTGCCTGGGGCTGAGGTGGACTTTGTGTGTCAAAAGGGCTCAGGACCATAAAGTGACTTGTGGAACTGGATCAATGGGTACGGGTGTCACGCTGCAATGCAGAAGACAAATGGAAGGGCATTGCATTATATAGTTCCCAGGACAATCTTCATGGATTGTCCCCTTATAGCTAATGTCCTATGATAGGTGGTGGTGGTCCTAGATAAACTCCAGGTACCTAAATCCATGATTCCTTAAATTCAAGAAGAATGTTAGAACAATGCACTCCACGTAAGAAAGAGAAATGAAAGAAGTTACCAATCAGTGATTAATCAATAATTACTGTTATGGTTGTACTGAATCCAAATGGTTGTGAGTTCGATCCTGACCAGTGCTCAAGGTTGACTCAGCCATCCATCCTCCCGAGGTCAGTAAAATGAGTACCCAGCATGTTGGGGACAAAATGCTAATTAACTTGTGAATTGCACAGAGAGTGCACAAAGTGCATTGTGGTAGTACATAAGGGTTATTGCTTTGCTTTGCAATATACTGTAGAGTCAATATTCACCAAAATGCTGCAGTAACCAACCAGGAGAGTTGTTTGGGATGTTACTAAAAGCAATGGTACATAGGGTCGACTGTGCGACTGAACAACAACAACAACAACAACTGTTGACCTCCTTTCAAGCCCTCAGGAAGCTGCAAGTTAGATTTTCTTTCTGATCTTTCCTTCTTCCTCAGGTTGTGAGAAAAAAAGAGATGATGGCTACACCAAACTCAGATAAGGGGCAGTAAGTGCGTCACCCCATTTAATGGGAGATTACCTTCCTTTGCCTCGCTATCACCCATGATTGCTATAACATCTTTTGCCCTTGACATTTTTAAAAGAAGAGATGAATTATGAACTGGCAGATGGGGCGGTTGATCATAAGGACCCATGGCAGTCTCTTAATCTTGGTGTCCGTTATGATTGATTGTGCTCATTTTATCTTTATCCATCCTGGTTAGGTGTGTAAAGATGAAACAGTGATGCATTAAACAGAAGGACACCGAAGTGCATGGGTTCATTTCAAATTGTCCCCTAAATTAATTCCTCTCCCAATAAAATTACTCTCCAAAGGTAAGCATTAGTTGTTCTTAGGAAGCCATTCCAAATTGAAATGGCAGACTTACAAATGGGTCTCTAGGCAGACATTCCTGTGCTTTCTAGGAATTTTCTCCAAGAAAGAAAACCAACTAGAAATCCTTCAATTAGCAAGTATAGAGATTCCGACAGTCTCAGTTAAATTTTCTATTTTTCTAGTCTATTTTCTACATTTGGACCACTGCAAGCCACATCTATTCCCTCCCCAATCTCAAATGTTTACTTTCCATTTGCTGTCTATTATAATGATGCCTGCTGGGATAACTCCATTGGCATAATTTTCAGCTGGCATTTATGGCAACAGAACTATACCAGCACAATGCACAAGTTAGATTCTATCTACTCTTTGTGTCCCTCTAAAAGGTACATTCCTGCCCCCAATTAACAAAAGATATGAGGAGGTCACAATTCTTAGAAGCTTCTTGGGACACTTTCCCCATTTCTGCAGCATGTATTATTATATATTGGAGAAGACAAACAGTAGGGTTGGGAATCTAGGAGGCACTGAGCCAATTTTAGGTATAGGGGTTACCTCCTCAGGTACTGTAAAATTTGGATTAAATCCAGGAGTCCTGGTGGTGCAGTGGTTAAACTTCTGTCCTGCAACCACAAGGTGGTGAGTTCGATCCTGACCAGGGATCAAGGTTGACTCAGCCTTCCATCCTTCCGAGGTCAGTAAAATGAGTACCCAGCATGTTGGGGCAAAAATACTAATTAAGTTGTGAACTGCCCAGAGAGTGCAATAAGCGCAATGGAGTGGTATATAAGTGTGATTGCATCACCATGAAACAGGATTTGCCACCAGCCTCTGCAATCCTACCTCAGCTTCTCCAAAAGAGTGACTTGTCCTTTCCAAAGGAAAGTGAGAACAACTGGAATCAGGACAGATAGCTCCATCCATTCCTATGTTCTAATCTTCCCACATATACCAAGGACATTCAGTGTAAATAACCCAAAGGGTTCTTTGACCTACAACTCAGAATTCTTCATCCAGCAATGTAGCAGACATGCTGGTTGGGGAATTCTGGGAGTTCTACCCCAAAAAAGTAACTTTTCTTGTATCTGTGCAATGTCCATTGGGTATTAGGATTGTTTAAATTAATTATACAGTAATATTAATTATTGTTTATTACTTATTATCACCCAGTAAAGTATGGTAGATAGACTGATGGGCTAAGACTCAGGAGACCTGGGTTTGAATTCATACCAAGCCACAGAAACTCTCTGGGAGCAGAGAGTAAATCTGTAAAACCACTCCTTAAGTATCTCACTTACTTTGAAAGCCCTGTTTAAAGGTAAAGGTCACCCTTGCTCAAAAGCCAGTCGTAACCAACTCTAGGGTTCAGTGCTCATCTCTGTTTTATAGCTGAAGAGTCAGTGCTGTCTGTGTTTGCAGACGTTTCTGTGGTCATGTGGCAGGCATGCCTAGACACTGAAGTGCATGGAACACTGTTTACCTTCCCACCAGAGTGGTCCCTATTTATCTGCTTGCAATTTCTTGCTTTCAAACTGCTAGGTTGGCAGGAGCTGGGACAGAGATGGGTGCTCATTCCGTCACGCAGTACTCGGGTTTTGAACTGCTGACCTTCTGCCTCCCTGTCAGCATCTTAACCTAAAGTGGTCCTGTTTTTATGGCACAAAACAACAACCCACATATTAATTATATTAGTCAAAATCCTCTTGCATATTTATAGTGGCAGAAGAGCAAGGGCACAATTAGCAGTGGCAAACTGCCTCTAATTAATGAGTCACTGGTTGGATTCTGTGCTGGTAGTTTGACATGTGACCAGGAATCCAAGCAAGGAGTTGATAATTAGTAGCAATTTACTATTCTGCATTGTGTTATTGCCCTTCCACCATACACAACAGGATGTTTGCCATTAATGTACATATACTGTATATTCTCTTCTATTGTATTAACAAAAGAAACAACTGATCAGTTAGTGACCTCAGATTAACGTGGGAGACTGATTCTGGAACACCAAAAGAAGTTCCTTCAGAGCTTTTGCTTTCACATTTTAACATTTTTGGCCTATTGTTTGTAATATGTTAGATGCAAAAATTGTCCATGAAATTAGTTGAGGAAGGAATAAATCAGATCTTGGGAACAGCTGGATCCTAGTATTGCTAGCTGCTCTCATCTCTGCCAGCAGTTGGTTTCTGAACTAATTTAATAGTCAATAAAAGTTGCAAAGTCAATGTCAGCTTTTATTACTGGAGTCTATTTTTCTCATACACTTCCTGCTGCAGCCTCTGCTTTTCATCTCCTGATTGCTTGTTCTTACCACTTCTCATCTCCTCACCTACAAAGTTTTTGTGCATGGATTGTTTCCCTCACCGTGTGTGGTATTAAAAATGAAGATCAGACAAACTGTCATCCCAGAAGTAATTATGCTTTTGTTCTTAGTGCTCCAGGGATATAAATTTCTCAAAATGTGTTGCAGTTTAGTTCCCACTCATTTTTTGACTTCACCCTCTACATGAAGTTGATCAAGTCAAGCTTAAAAATTGGTTGTGGCAACATGTCTCCTCATCACCCAAGATAAAATGTTCCTGACACTACATTATGTTGGAGCATAGTTTATCACTTGCTTATTCAAATTCTTAACTTGAAAGTTTGCAGTTGACCACAGCATTCTAAAGAAAACTCTAAAAAAAAAACTGCTGTAAACAAAATGCAATCCAAGAATATTTAAAATACTTACCCTAATACCACATGACTTTATAGTCAAACCTCGGGATAGGAATGGTTCGGCTTAAGAAAAACCCGAGATACATCCGGAAATCTCAGAAAAAATCAGGTTCTAAATAAGAATTTTTAATAGGATTTTTTCAAGATAAAAAATTCAATTGCATTCAATGCATTCCTATGGGAAATTGCATTCATTGCATTCCTATGGGAAATTCAATATAACAATTTTTCAAGATACAACCAAGCTCGAGGAACAAGTTAAATTCGTATGTAGAGGTTTGACTGTATATCAAGTTCACAAAACCTCAATTTTAATCCTGCTTTTTTAAAGACAAGGCACAGCCCTAACTGTAGACTGATAAATTCAAAACCCAAGGAACAATCTGATCATCAAGGATGATAACATCATCTTCTTCCTGCCTAAACTAGGCTTCCCTGTTCAATAAACCAGCCTCGCATTAGGTGGGAGTGAAATGGATTCTCCCAGGAACAGCATTTTGCCACAAGCTATCTCCAATGTTATGCAAGATATTTGAAGGTGGGTTGATTTTTAAACAGGGAATTAAGAGCAATTAGGTGTTCAAAAGACCGCTTCTTCTTTTCCTGATATAGATTATATTTTGGGCTCTTCTGGAGTATGAGGAGAAGCTAGGCAGATACATGTTTTGACTTTCTTTGTTGTGGAGGTTGGGCTATGGTAATTGACCTGATGAGCTCCCCGTTCTTCCCAATTTACCACTAATGCTCTGGTGATAGATGGCTTTAGCATTGTCAGCATATGCATTGTTATGAAAACAAGCTTTCTAAGCTCTACAAATCTGGTTGAAAGATCAGCCAACTGGGAGTGGGAAAGTCACTTGTCTGCCCAAGCTCCTAGAGAACTGTAACAAGTCAAGTTTAAAAAAATTACTTGGCCTGATTGACCAAGAGTCCGAGAAATTGCTACAAATCTGTCAGAGCTCAGATGTGCACCTTGTAGCCCTGGCACTCTGGCAAATTAAGCTTGTTTTATCTGTGTTCTTTCCTTATCGTTTCTTTGAACTGGGAAAGCTGTGGTGGTGAGAGTGATTAAAATAAATGTGGAGCAACTCAGAAGGCTTTGTTCATCTGCCATTCCCGTAATTGGAGCCTTAATAGATGTCTTCATTGTCAAACGGGAAAGAGGAGAATTACTCCTCTTTCTTGTTTGAGACACATTTTACTGGGTGGTGTAACTAGGACAACTTCCTCCTTGGGTGGGAAATATTATATATTACAACCAACAATACATTGCCTAGAATTGTTTTACTTCCTGAAACTAAGAAATCTGTAACTTTTGATGAAATATACTTTCTAAAGACATGATGACTGGAGTGGTTTAATTTCCTATGTGCTACCTTACTTACAGCCGCATGAGGGTCAAGACACATGAGAAGGCAAGCTAAAATCCTAGGTTGATTAGCTGAGGTGCCCCCAGTTGTAATCAATCCAGGTGCGGTCCCACCTATGGTAGACTAAGGTTCTACTCATGAGTAATGGGTCCATTACAGCATGAAGGGCACTTGTGAATATTTGAGATAACCATGGGGTGGAGCATTAATTGATTGCTGGACAGTAAAGAAAGCTGACTGAAAAAAGTGATTATTTTAAAATATAGTAATGAAAGTCCTACTAGAGTAAATCTAGTCTGAGGCAAAAATTATGAAGCTGAGGCTATCCTACTTTGGGAACATCATGAGAAGGGGAGACTTTCTGGAAAGACAATAATGCTTGGAAAGGTGGAAGGAGACAGAAGGAAAAGAAAAAAACCAGAAAACCAACAAACAAAATGGATTGACTCCTAAAGGAAGACATAGACTTGAGTTCAGAAGAACTGAGCAGGGCTGTTGAGGGCAGAATATTTTGGAGATCACTCATTCTGTCAGCCCTAAAAATTAGGGAAAGAAAAGACGGGCTGTGTCCCTGTCATAAAGACATGGATGACATCATGTATTCCCCTCCTAGGGTGGCTATAGGTTTGGCTATAAGTGGCTGTAAGTATTCAGGAATCATGGAAGAGGCCGGAGGAAAACTTTGTCATAAACTAAAGTTGTGCACTGGCCTCTTAATTCAGTCCATGCCTGAATAATAGCAGGCAGATTGGGATGATAGAAGACTAACACTAGTCTTGCCTTCTTCCAAGCAGGCAATGCCAACCTGGCATCTCTGACAGCTGGGCATCCAATCTCAGTATACAACAGGATGATATTTTGCTAGCATTCAATAACATGTAGTGGTAGGCTAGGCGAGGAAACAGAGATTTAACTGGCCATTTAAACATTAATTTCCCCAGCCTAAGTCTCCGGAGAAGAGCACTTATGCCTCTCTTCTGATGTACTGCAGAGTTTAGATGTTGCAGTATTGAAATGAATGGCCATGTGGATGAATTAAAATGCAGCAAAGCACCAAAAGGCCAATTAAGTTCAGGGCTGTCAAATATCAGTGTTCAAACCTCTGGTCTGTTTTGAAAATGGCCCCACTGAAGTATTTTTTTCAGCATGTCATAATTTAATAATAGCAATGGAGGTATCTTTTCCCATGGCAGGAAGATGAAATTTTGATGGACATCTGAGTGTGAGCCAGAGGCATAACGTGTAAACCACTTCAAATTGATTGTTTGGAGCATCAGCCGATTTAGGGACAATGGTCCCCATTTTGCCAAAATTATTATCTCACCAAATTTGCATTAAGAAGCATGCATACACAACAGAAGTGGTGAGTGAAATGGCCTTGCTATTTCCCATACATCCAGATCGCAACTCAGCTAAGCTGTGATGTCTTGAATGAGTGATCTCCAAAATGTCCTGACCTCAACAACCCTGCTCAACTCTTGGCTAATCTTTCTTACACTAGGTCAGGTGAAAGGAACAATGGACTGAATTCACCAAAAGTTGGCTTCATTTTGGCAGTTTCATGTCTGATCTAGACACAGAAGAAGAAGAATAAGAATTGTTCTATTGATTCTTTTTTTCTTTATTCATGTCAGATGTACTACCATGATTCTGCCTTCTAGAAGAAGGTATAGGGTCATAAAGACCAGGACCAGCCACTTGAGAAATAGTTTCTACCCAAAAGCGGGTCTGGCTTTGAATGCAGTGAAATGCAGTTTATGAAGGAGCTTCTGTATATAGTTTTTAGAGTCTTAGAGGTTTAGAGCTTTTTAGGGGTTAAATGTGTATATTTGGGGTGGGAGTATGTTGATAATTTTGTACAGTTGTATTTTGTTTAGGTTTTGTTGGGTTGATAAGTGTCTTTTTTTCTCAATCTTGTTGTTCTGTGCAGGACAATGACAATAAAGATTTATCTATCTATCTATCATATGATAGTTCCACTGAAGCACATTCTTGTTCCACTGATTCAAATGGATTTACTCTAGTTGCAACATAAGTCGCAACTAGAGTAGGCCTCTTTGAATCAATGGAACTTATCAAGAATTTGACTCACCAAACCGCCACAGATTCAGTGAATTTTAGTGCAACTTACTATGCTAAGCAAATGGATTGCTGCCATTATGTTCTCAATTTTACTTGTTTTTAATCACTGTTGAGCCACCTGTCCTAGGAGAAAGATAAAAATAAAATAAATGCATAAATAGAGACAGTTATTTCCAGATTGGAGAGGACCATATTACAGTATTGTATCTGCTTTCTATACTAATGATGAAAAGGCATGGCTTGCACCCAGACTTTTAAGAACTAGCCACATAAAGTACTTCACTTCAATGGTTGTATGTATCTGTTTTTTCATTCATGCCAGGGTTTTGCTCTCCTGATCATGAGGACATCTGCAAATTTTGGAAAGCTCTTCCCAAAAGGAGACTGGAATGAGATTCTCATCAGACTCTGTGGCTCAGAGCCAGGCAGCTGCAGAGAGAGCTTTTAGTTGCTTCTCTGCTGCTTTCCAGGATTTACACTGACGTTTGCTGTAACTAAAGCCAAAAATCGATGAGTCTCGGCTGCTTTTCTTTAAGCAGCTTGGTGCTTGACAGAAGGATCATTAATAGGCCTCTTGACTTAAAGTCACTTTGTTATCAACCAATTAGTCCAGCTGCCTGGGCATTGTCTGGACACAAACTGGGTTACAGATGTGTGGTAATTGGATGGTGTTAAGACATGAAGGGTTTCTATTTGTGGAGGAGGCCACAGGCCTCAAATAATGAAAAGGATGCTGGTTGCTTATCACAGCAGAGTGAATTATTCTAACAAGTAGTGAACCCTTATTGTTCCCTGGCTCTTTCTCTGTCAAATAGCACATTAAAAAGCCCAGCTGGATAAGACTGAGAGAGTGTCTACATATAACAGTTATAGAAGTTTTCTGCCATGGCTCCATTTCACCGGACTCTGGGATTTTCACCTTGAAAAGATATCTATTATCTGCAAGAAATCTCCAATATCCTCTATTGCATAATGGCACATCATTCTAAGAGCCTCTCCGAACTGCTTATCCCAGGATTCCATATGATGCCATACAGTGGTATCAAACTGCTGCAAATATTTCATGTTGCTACACTCTATCTAGCTTAGCATACAGAAGTAGCTAGTGTGATGTCTGAGGACAATCAGTGCCAGAAATAGCTTCACGTACAGGGTAGTTGTTGGGACTACAAACGTAGTTGGCTAGAAAAGTGGTCAAAAGTCCAAAACCAAGGGGTCAGTGTATGAATAATTTAGTTGCAAGATAGTCCAAGCTGGGTGGACAATGTAGGACCTATCTGAGATATGAACCAGTGTTATGTATGCATGTACAATGTCTCTTTAAATGTATGAATGTAACCAGCCACAATCACAATGTATCTCAGCTGCTAAGGAACGCGAGCAAGCCGCCCATAGAGGGCAGCTGCGAGCGTTCAGTCTCACATGGTCCACATTCCCCAAATCAGGAACAGCCACGGGAGATTCCCCGCATGACAAAGGACTACAGAAAACAACTACAAGAAGAGAGGCGTGACCTGGGCGAGGCCACGCCGGTAGCAGCCAATGAGCTACCGTGCAACCACATTCAAATGTATTATGTACTGTATATAATGAGATGTACCTCCGCCATTACCACATGTTCACACTGACCATCAATGAATAAACCTGTGTTAGTCCTTCCTGCGACTCCTTCTTTGTCTCCTGTGCAAGACGCTAAATTGGTGACGAGGATGGGATCGATGGCGAATCCCAAAGTCAAGCCGTACCAGTTCGATGTCAGCGAACCCGAGCAGTGGGAGCTCTACGAGTGCCAGTTTCGGCACACGATGGAGGCCGCCGGCGTCGACGACGACGCGAAAATGCACTCGCATTTCCTGTCCCAGGTGGGACCGGCCGCGATGCGGATCTTGATGACCCTCGTGGCCCCCCGGAAGGTGGACGAAGTGCCCATCGACCGCATCTTAGAGAAGCTTCGTGAACACTTCCAACCGCCGGTCTCAATCTTCCCAGCCCGGGTCGCGTTCCACCGGCGAGACCAGCGCCCAGGCGAATCCGTGTCCGCCTACGCGGCGGCCCTCCGGCTGGCAGCGGTGCACTGCCAATGGGACGACCTGGACCAGGCCCTCCGAGACCGCATGTTGTGCGGTTTGAGGGACGAGGAGCTGCAGAGGTGCCTGATGACCCGCGACAGCCACCTCACGTTCAACGAGGTACTGCGGGAGGCCCAAGCAGCCGAGGAGGCCAGGAGCGGGGTCAGGCTGTTTAAGTCCCGAGGGGCCGCGGCCGAGAGGGCCAAGTCACCAGTGCAAGCGGCCCGGCGGACACCAACAAAGACTGCCTGGCAGGCCCCCAAGCCGCCCGCCGGCTCACCAGCGATGTCCGAGGAGTCGTCTACGACGGCAGACCCCTGTTCCAGCGAGGACGACGACGTCCAGCGGATACGGAAGCGCGGGGAGAAGCGTGAGACCTGCGACAGGCAAGACCGCCGTTGCGACGGTTGTGGGGCGCCCCACGACCACACGAGGTGCCCGTTTCACAAGGCCGAGTGTCACAACTGCGGCCGGAAAGGGCACATCGCCAGGGTTTGCAGGCGCGGACGGACCGAGGACAGGAGCGGCCCAAGTCACCCCCGGGGACACCAGCATAAGGCGACCGGCACGAGGAAGGTCTCAACCGGTCTCGACGAGGAAGGCGTCAACCGCGTGGGACTGGAGCACCGACGTTTTTTCGTTGAGGTACAGTTACAGGGGCTCCCAGTGAGAATGGAGATAGACTCGGGGTCATCCTATTCTATCCTATCCCAGAGAGAGTACATGCGCATTCCCCCAGAGGCGCGGCCCAAACTGCGGGCCTTAAGGTCAAATTTGCGGGACGTGCAGGGAAATGGGATCCCAGTGTTGGGGGTGGGAAAGTTCAAAGTAAAATTCAAGAACTATTCCGAGAGACTGCCCCTAGTCGTCCTCAAGGGGGGGAGATGCTGCCTTCTGGGAACACAGTGGTTTGCTCCCCTGGGAATCGAACTGTCCGGCATTAACGCCATCGAGACTGACCCAATGCGGGATGTGTGCAATGCGCACCCGGACGTTTTCAAAAAGGGGCTCGGAACGTACAGGGGCCCCCCAGTCTCTTTTGAACTGGACCCAGAGATCCGGCCCATCCGCCTCAAGCCAAGGAGAGTGCCATTCGCCCTAAAGGACAAGATCAAGGTGGAACTGGACAAACTGGTGGGGCAGGGGATTTTGGTTCCAGTTGATTCGGCGGAATGGGAAACGCCGATTGTTACGGCCCTTAAATCAAACGGGGAGGTCAGGATTTGTGCGGATTATAAATGTACGATTAATAAGGCCATTCGGCCAAATGCATACCCGGTGCCTGTGGTCAGCCACCTACTGGCCACGTTACATGGGGGGAGGTGTTTCGCCAAGCTAGACTTAGCGCAGGCATATCAGCAGCTCTCGGTAACCCCAGCTGCCGCCGCCACACAGACGATTGTAACCCACAAGGGAGCCTTTAAAGTGACGCGCCTCCAGTTTGGCGTGAATTTGGCCCCCGGGATTTTCCAAGCCCTCGTGGAACGCCTATTAAAGGGACTCCCAGGTGTTCTCCCCTACTTCGACGATGTCCTGATAACAGCGGGGAGCGAGGCAGAGCTAGCCAGGAGGTTAGATGGGGTCCTCTCAGTTTTCGAAAAAGCGGGGCTTCGCCTTCGAAAAGACAAATGCGTATTTTTCGCAAGAGAGGTCGAATTCCTCGGGTTTAAGGTAACCCCAGAGGGAATTTGCCCCTCGGAGTCCAAGGTCGCGGCTGTAAAGAATGCCCCCCGCCCCACCGCAAAGCCAGAGTTGCAGTCTTTCCTAGGGCTCCTCAATTTTTATCACTCATTCCTGCCAAGGAAGGCATCGGTCGCGGAGCCACTGCACGCCCTACTAAAAAAGGACGCGGCTTGGCGGTGGGGGGACAGGCAGGAGAAAGCATTTAAAGAGCTAAAGTCACTCCTTTCCTCGAATGCTGTCCTGACCCACTTCGATCCGAAAAACCAGTGGTTCTAGTATGTGATGCGTCCCCGGTGGGGGTGGGGGCGGTCCTGTGCCACGTGCTAGAGAGCGGGCGGGAGGCCCCGGTGGCGTACTATTCAAGGTCCCTTTCAAAGGCTGAGCGCAATTACGCGCAAACGGACAGGGAGGCCCTAGCCATAATTGCGGGAACGAAAAAGTTCCATGACTTTTTGTATGGCCGCGAGTTTACGGTGGTGACTGATCACAAGCCGTTGCTGGGGATCTTCACTACCGGCAAACCGACCCCCCAAATTTTATCCCCCAGGATGCTGCGTTGGGCTATATTCCTCAACGCTTACCAGTACGAGCTGATTTACCGCCCAGGGAAGGAGATCTCCCATGCAGACACACTATCCCGATCCCCTCTCCCTAGCCTAGGAGACCCCACATGCGAGGTGGAGCAGGACCACCAAGTCCTGCTGATCGAGGCCCTCGACTCACCCCCCATTGTTCCGGCCGACCTCGCCAAGGCGACGGCGGCCGACAAGACCCTAGCCCAAGTCAGCTCCTGGGTTAGAAAAGGGTGGCCCACTACTTCCCCGGGTGAGGAATCCCAGCCGTTTTGCAGACGCAGAGTGGAGCTCTCCCTGGAAAGGGGTTGCTTACTCTGGGGACAGCGGGTAGTCATTCCTGAAAAGTTGAGGGCCAGGGTGCTAAAGCTACTGCACACCAGTCACCCGGGAATCGTGCGCTCCAAGGCCCTAGCTAGGAGTTTCGTTTGGTGGCCCAAGATAGACGCAGATATAGAACGGTTAGTGGGCACGTGCGAGAGCTGCCAGAGCTCTCGGCCCGAGGAATCCAAGCTACCCCACAGGGAATGGGACACGGCCCGTGGGCCATGGTCCAGGATTCATGTCGACTTCGCTGGCCCTTTCCGCGGGGCCACGTTCCTACTGGTAGTCGACTCCTACTCCAAGTGGTTGGAGGTAATCCCTATGAGCAGCACCTCCTCCGCGGCAACCATTAGGCAGTTGCGCAAGTTTTTTGCCTGCTTCGGCCTGCCAGACGTTCTCGTGAGCGATAACGCGAGTACCTTCACGTCTGCAGAGTTCAAAACGTTCATGGAAAGAAACGCAATTAGGCACATCACAGCTGCCCCGTTCCATCCCGCCACAAACGGTCAGGTAGAGCGCCAAGTGCGCACTACGAAAGACGCACTGCGGCGCATGGGTCCCGGTGAGTTGAACCTGCATCTGTGCCAGTTCCTCATCTGCTAAAGGACAACCCCCTTAGCCTCAGGTTTTTCCCCAGCCAAACTCCTCATGAGGAGGTGTCCGGTAACACTTTTTGACCGGATGGATCCGTCCAGGGTGGAGGATGAAGGGAGGAATATAAGCATGGGAGGAGGGAGCTCCAAAAGTTTTGCGATAGGGGACCCGGTTCACTGCAGAAACTACGCGGCCTCGGGACCAGCGTGGGTACCGGGCACAATTGTGGAGCAAACGGGGCCGGTATCCTACAGGGTCGAAACCAGTTCAGGTCTACGTTGGAGAAGGCACGCTGACCAACTCAGAAGGCGAGTCACAGGGGAGGGGGCATCAGCGTTAGGGTCCTCCCCCACCCGCATTACCCAAGGGGGAGACACGGCGGAACCCGCGGATACAAACGCGTATCCTGGGTTCCCATCCACAGAGGAGGATACTTTGAAAGAGAGGGATCAGTTTAGTAATGATTTTGATTTTCCGTACCAGGGGGAGTTAGCGGAGTGGTCCCCCACCCGTCCTAGCGAGAAGAGGGGTTTCAGTTCAGCCCCTGGTACCTCCAGCCCCCCGGTTCCTGCATCCTAGAGTACACCATAGCTCCGGCCCCTAAAAGACAGGCAGCCGGCGGGAGCTCGCCCGGCCCCGCCGCAATCTCCCGAACTCCCGAACAGACAGCAGGAGGTGGCGGGACCGCGAGGGCATCCTCGTCGGTCCTGAGGTTCGTGCTGGGAGGGTCCCCGGGCGCCTCAGGAAATAGACAGGGGTTCACTTCCCAGCTGTTCATTCCATTCCCGTCCCCCAAGACAAGGGCATCGCAAGCCCCCCACAGAACCACTAACGAGCCTCCATTTTCTGTTGCAGGACGAGACTCCACAGAGCCAGGAGTCACAGGCTCCCCTGTATTAGGTCAGGCGGCCGCACGCCCCAGGCGCACTTGCGGCAAGCCACAATGGTTGAGGGACTTCGTCCCATCCTAGGGGGGAGGGATGTTATGTATGCATGTACAATGTCTCTTTAAATGTATGAATGTAACCAGCCACAATCACAATGTATCTCAGCTGCTAAGGAACGCGAGCAAGCCGCCCATAGAGGGCAGCTGCGAGCGTTCAGTCTCATATGGTCCACATTCCCCAAATCAGGAACAGCCGCGGGAGATTCCCCGCATGACAAAGGACTACAGAAAACAACTACAAGAAGAGAGGCGTGACCTGGGCGAGGCCACGCCAGTAGCAGCCAATGAGCTACCGTGCAACCACATTCAAATGTATTATGTACTGTATATAATGAGATGTACCTCCGCCATTACCACATGTTCACACTGACCATCAATGAATAAACCTGTGTTAGTCCTTCCTGCGACTCCTTCTTTGTCTCCTGTGCAAGACGCTAAAACCAGATACCTCTTTTGCCTTTCACAGCTTGTTCTACTTCTTCTTCTTTCATGTCCTGATCAAACCCCGGACTGCCAAAATGAAGCCACTTTCTTCGCTTTTGTCATTGCCCAAACCCAAGTCCTCATCGATGCACGTCTCTGGTAGTAATCAGCAGACCAGTAAATGAGCAGGATTCCGTATCTCTCCACATTCACACCGTGTGTTTTATCTACCAGCAGCTCCCACTTGAGCATGTTGGTCTTGCACTTAGGGACTCCAACCCTGAGTCTATTCATAGTCCTCCATGTCACATAGGGGAGGTTGAGATCTTCAGCTATATCCTTCTTTACTGTTGTTCCTTGTCCAGCGAGCTCCTTCCTCAAACTTCTAATTTGGTTTTGCTCTTGTGTAACCTCAAGAATGTTTGTTCTTGCCATAAAACTCTTCTTAGATCTGAAAAAAGAAGCAAACCGTCTGTATGGGGTATCCACTCAAAGTCTCCAACGAGTACAAATATGTGGAAAACAATATATGATTAAATTCTCAATGGATTTTTATATAAGAACAAAAATTCCTTTCTTCAGGTAAATAATGTAAATCAATTTTCTTTCTTCAGATAACAAATTTATTTCAGAGAAACAATAATATGCTGATCCACAACTCGGATTCTAAAGTATAATATAACACCAAAGCCGTTCCGGTATATAATGGTTTTTCTCAAAATTGCTTCTTCAGGGTGTTCTATAAAGAAATCATGAAATTACTATTTTCTAAACATTCAATCCATACTCAGCGTCCACTGCTACTTCTCTCCAGATCTTAGGTGGGCTGATACCAACAAGAGGGTTCTGGTTTAGATAGCTATATTTATGGCCCTTTGGACGAGTTCCTTTGGGTTTTAGCTACTTTTACTTCATTTAGCACTGCTAAATGTTGGGATAATAGCAATCTTGCATGTACTAACACTGGAGATCAGTGGGAGAGAGATTTCAAAACCTAATGTGACGGCTTTTCATCACTGACTGGGATGGTAACGTTCTTTTCCTATCTATGACATTTGAGACAAGCCCCCCCTTCTTTCTGTTTGCTTGCTTACATTGTCATTGTTATTTATAGTACTTTCTTCTTCTTCTGACCTTACACCAGGGGTTCTCAAGGTTTTTTCACCATGGGCAGGACTACTTACCCTCAGACAGCTGAGCAGGCCAGACTCAATGACAGTGGGCATGTTTGCACATGCGCATCCGCTTCTGCTTCTGGGGTCATCTGAATGAAATGGTGTTGGGGGCCGGGACTGGCCCACAGGCTGTAGGTTGAGAACCCCTGCCTTAGACCAAACAACAAGCATGGAGGTTCTCTCCACATGCTGGAGATTCCATTTTCTCTATTTTATTTCTGGCAGCACTAGGCTTTTGTCTCACTCTCCTGGTCTTCTGACCTGCTGCCACCAGGTGACTTCATGGGTTTCTCCTCTGTCTGTAGGTGACACAATCTACTGATGAAATAAATTGTTACTTTTAAAGATACCATTGGAATTTCATTTTTAGTTTTGCAATATATATATGAAAAAAACTGGGTGCTCTCTCAAGCTCTGGGTTGTCATATGACAGTGATGGCAAGCCTTGGCACTCCAGTTGTTCTTGGATTTCAATTCCCAGAAGCCCAAGTCCCTGTGAATCCAGAAATGGGAATTACAGAAATGGGGTGGAAAATCTAATTCTTATTCCTCTCTATTATTATTATTATCTACTAGCTGATTACCCGGCTTTGCTCAGGTTTTTATTTTCTTTAACGTAGGCCAGCCTTTCCCTCTTGGAAACCTCGTGGGGTCACTCCTGCCTCCCTGCCTCCATCTCTCTCTTCTCTTACCCATCCCGCTTCTCCGTCGATGGTCACTTACAGTGCTGATCTCGCATGCCCATTTGCCTTCCACCTACTGTGAAAACTCCAGCTGAGCTCAGAGGGCTACAGCTAAGCTAGTCAGATGATGTCACAATCTCAACCTACTTGAGACTATGACATCAGCTCAATTACATCACTGGGAAACACACACATTGTATAAATCAATTGCATCCCAATTTGGGGGGCGTACGCCCCTCATGGTTTTGAGACCCACCCCCCAACAGTGCTGATCTCCCAGGTCCAAGGTATGCATGTGCCAAATTACAGCAGGATTGGTCCAGGGGTGTGGGAGCCTTTAGAGCACATACAAATAAACTCCTCTGTTTTATATATATCTATATTATTCTAGATTAAATAAAGTGCAAAATAGAGCAGCTTCCTTTAAAACCTTTTAACTAATAATTTATATTATATTCTTTTACAGAAAAGGCTAATGGCCACAGGAATATAGTAGCTGTTCTTATTCTTTAAAAGACCCTTTTATCCACTTGAAAATCATTGGCACTTTACTGTGCTGTTGTCAAGTGGGTTGTTTACTTGCACAAACTGAGACCTGAACCACATTTTCTATTACTAGCGCAAGAACAAGAGAGGGAAGGGGAGAGAGAGAGAGAGAGAGGAAGCGAAACAAGAAGTCTTTAAACAAGTCAAGTGAAATGCTGGAATTTAATTATGGCAAAACTCCAAACAGCTTTTGAATTTTTTTTCTCCATTTCAGAATTTCAAGTTCCCCCATCCTGTAGGTATCTTAAACCCATTCTTTTTCCTCTTCAACAATGGCAACAAACTTGATGGGTTTACCTGTTAAGTCTAGTTTCATAAGATTCTTCAGCTGGAAAGATACTCAAGAGCACTCAGATCCAACTATCTGATGAAACTGAAAATCTATAACTAAAGCATCTCTGAGAAGTGACCATCCAACCCTGTTTAAAAACCTCCGTCATCCTCTGAGTCTATTTCATTTTCTGAACATTTTTTTTTACTGTTTTGGTGAAATCTGTTTTCTAGAAGTTTGTAGAGATCCTACACTCTTAAGTTCCAGTGCATCTTCTGAAGCCTCAAAAACAGTTCCATCTTTCTTCTTTTCTCTCCTAAAAAAGGACATTCCTTTTCTTTCACTTGCCATGTTGTAGAAGAGTCACGTTCTCTAGCTACATAACCCAGAATCCAGCTTGTTTGCTGTGAAAATCTATGGATTCCCCATGCCCATCTGGCATGGAAATGGCCCTTGTAGAGGCCACTTAGGTGAGAAGGCTCCCGGCGGTGGTTTCTGCGGGCAGAGAAATTAAGGGGGGTGGATTAATGATAGGGTTTGATTCACCCAATTCCTTGACCTGACCAGCGGTTCTGCTGAGAGAGCGAATATCTAACTCCGTTACCCATTAAGGTAATCACTCATCTCCGAGCTCAGCCTTATCCCGGGCGCAAATAGAGGCCATGTTTACCCCAGTCTTATCCTTGGACAATGGTGTTTCCCCTGTCAATGTTTGCCCCAGTTAATTAACTTCCCCAAGAGAGATTCCCAATTAACCCGAGTAAACAGGTGATGTGATTTTCTGTCAGATGACGGTTTTGCCACCGTTGCGCTTTTTCTCCTATATATGTTGAAGTTTTCCCTCAATAAACTACTGATCTGATCACGCTCCATATTGCCTCGTATCGTTTCTTGATCAGTCTCCTCCGGGACCTCCGGCCCTCAGCGGCCCCGATTCCTACAAAATCCATCACACAAGCACTTTCCTTCCAGCAAGCTGATTTGTGTGCAACCAGTTATCCAACTTTGGGCACATCATGAGAAGGCAGGACTCCCTGGAAAAGAAAATAAGGCTGAAAAAGTGGAAGGCAGCAGGAAAAGAGGAAGATTGAACATGGGATGGGTTTACTCTGTGGAGGAAGCCACAGGCTTGTGTTTGCAAGAGCTTATCAGGACCATTGAGAACAGATTAATTATCATTCAGCAGATAAATGCTTCAAGTTTTTCACAATAATTTTAATAGGTGTTTTTAGTGATGGACTTTTGAGTTAGCCAGAATGGAGAGAAACCACAAAGAAGCTCTTTCTTTCCTTTTTGGCTTCTTTTGTGCAAACCCATAAGAGAGGCTTCTGAAAATGAGGGATTTGCTTACAAAATAGATGAGGACAAAAATAAATCCATTTTAATAAATTCAGTTCTTTTAATTTAATAAATTCAGTTCTTTTAATTTAATTTAACTTAATTTAATTTAATAGTCATATTTATGCTGCCGCCCCCTCGGTGAGGCGACTTCGGGTGGCTTACACATATAAAACCACAGCATAGCTATACAGTACATAAAACAATGAAGTAAAAGTATAAAATTGTTTAAAATTTAAAATTTACATATCATCTTCCAGCAGCCACATCATAGGATTCTTTTAAAACTAAAACTAAAGACCCAGGTAACCGTCAAATGAGCCACCCTAAAGTTGCCATCGCCCCAGCCCCCCCCCCCTGCTGCGCCTGCCAGGTTTTAAGTTGTTTTTTTTTTGGAAGGGCAGAAGCTCTGCCTGGAGATACAGCTCAGTCAGCAGGAGGTTCCACAGGGCTGGAGCGGACACAGAAAAGGCCCTCCTTCTTGTGCTAGAGAGCCTCGCCTCTCTAACTGATGGGATATCAGAGAGCCTCTCCGGTCTGTTCTAGTGGGACGGTGTTATGTATGTACAATGTTGCTTTAAGAAATGTATGAATGTAACCTGACCACAATTACAATGTAGCACAGCTGTTAAAGGAACGCGAGTTAGCTGCCCATAGAGGGCAGCTGCGAGCGTTCAACTCACATGGTTCTCATTCCTCAAATCACCGGCAGCCGCAGGAACTCTCCCGCACTATCAAACAACTACAGAAGAGGGGCGTGACCTGGGACGACGTCACGCCGGTAGCAACCAATGAGCTACCGTGCAGCAAGATTCAAATGTATTGTACTACTGTATATAATGTGAGGTACCTCCGCCATTACGACATGTTCGTCCTGATCATCAACCAATAAACCTGTGTTAGTCCTTACTGTGACTCCTTCTATGTCTTCCGTGAAAGACGCTAAATTGGCGACGAAGGTGGGATCGATGGCGAATCCCAAGGTCAAGCCGTAGCAGTTCGATGTCAGCGAGCCCGAACAATGGGAGCTCTACGAGTGCCAGTTCCGGCACGCGATGGAAGCCACGGGCGTCGCCGCCGCGGCGAAAATGTGCTCCCACTTCCTGGCCCAGGTGGGACCGGCCACGCTGCGTATCCTGATGACCCTGGTGGCCCCCCGGAAGGTGGACGAGGTGCCCATCGACCGCATCCTGGAGAGGTTGGGCGAGCATTTCCAGCCGCCCGTCTCGATCTTCCCAGCCTGGGTCGCGTTTCACAGGCGAGACCAGCAACCGGGCGAATCCGTGTCCGCCTACGCGGCGGCCCTCAGGCTTGCAGCTGTGCACTGCCAGTGGGATGACATGGACCAGGCCCTCCGAGACCACATGTTGTGTGGTTTGAGGGACGAGGAGCTCCAGAGGAAGCAGATGACCCGCGACCACCGCCTC
Organism: Bradypodion ventrale; assembly: GCA_035047345.1. Lineage (NCBI taxonomy): Eukaryota > Metazoa > Chordata > Lepidosauria > Squamata > Chamaeleonidae > Bradypodion > Bradypodion ventrale. The sequence continues at coordinate 7,961,065 of JAWDJE010000004.1, forward strand.
ACGTTCAACGAGGTACTGCGGGAGGCCCAAGCGGCCGAGGCGGCCAGGAGCGGGGTCAGAGTGTTCAAGTCCCGAGGGGCCACGTCCGAGAGGGCCAAGTCACCAGTACAGGCGGCCCGGCGGACACCAGCGAAGACGGCCTGGCGGGCCCCCAAGCCACCCGCCGGCACACCAACGTCGTCCGAGGAGTCGTCCACGACGGCGGACCCCTACTCCAGCGAGGACGATGACGTCCAGAGGATCAAGAAGTGAGGAGAGAAGCGGCAGACCCGCGAACGGCAGGACCGCCGCTGCGGCGGTTGTGGGGCGTCCCACGACCGCACGAGGTGTCCGTTCCGAAAGGCCGAGTGTCACAACTGCGGCCGAAAGGGACACATCGCCCGAGTATGCAGGCGCGGGCGAGTCGAGGACAAGGGCAGTTCCAGCCATTCCCAGACGCACCAACAGAAGACGGCCGGCACCAGGAAGGTCTCAGCCAACCACAGCGAGGAAGGCGTGAACCGCGTGGGCCTGGAGCACCGGCGGTTTTTCGTAGAGGTACTGTTGCAGGGGTTCCCAGTGAGGATGGAGATAGAATCGGGGTCATCTTATTCCATCCTGTCCCAAAAAGAGTTTATGCGTATTCCCCCAGATAAGCGGCCCAAACTGCGGGCCATGAAGTCACACCTACGGACGTGCAGGGAAATGGGATCCCAGTGTTGAGGGTGGGGAACTTCAAGGTGAAGTTCAAGAACTACTCCGAGAAACTGCCCCTAGTAGTCCTCAAGGGGGGGAGGTGCTGCCTTTTGGGAACGCAGTGGTTTGCTCCCCTGGGAATCGAACTGTCCGGCATTAACGCCATCGAGACTGACCCAATGCGGGACGTGTGCAATGCACACCCGGACGTTTTCAAGAAGGGGCTCGGGAAATACAAGGGCCCCCCGGTTTCCTTTGAACTGGACCCAGAAATCCGGCCCATCCGCCTCAAGCCAAGGAGAGTGCCCTTCGCCCTCAAGGACAAGATCGAGGCGGAACTGGACAAATTGGTGGGGCAGGGGATTTTGGTTCCAGTTGACTCGGCGGAGTGGGAAACGCCAATTGTCACAGCCCTCAAGTCAAACGGAGAGGTCAGGATTTGTGTGGACTATAAATGTACGATAAATAAGGCCATTCGGCCAAATGCATACCCGGTGCCCGTGGTCAGCCATTTGCTGGCCACGTTACATGGGGGGAGGTGTTTTGCCAAGCTAGATCTGGCCCAGGCATACCAGCAGCTCTCTGTAACCCCGGCTGCCGCCGCCGCGCAAATGATCGTGACGCACAAGGGGGCGTTTAAGGTAACGCGCCTTCAGTTTGGCGTGAATTTGGCCCCCGGAATTTTCCAGTCCCTCGTGGAACGCCTTTTAAAGGGGCTTCCAGGCGTCCTCCCATACTTCGACGACGTGTTGATAACGGCGGGGGGCGAATTAGAGTTAGCAAAGAGGCTAGATGGGGTCCTCTCAGTGTTCGAGAGGGCAGGTCTTCGACTGAGGAGGGACAAATGCATATTCTTTGCGAGGGAGGTCGAATTTCTAGGTTTTAAGGTAACCCCGGACGGAATCAAACCCTCTGAGTCCAAGGTTGCGGCCATGAAAAACGCCCATCGCCCCACCGCGAAACCGGAGCTGCAGTCATTTCTAGGGCTCCTAAATTTCTATCATTCCTTCCTGCCTCGGAAGGCATCGGTCGCGGAGCCACTGCACGCGCTACTTAAAAAGGACGCGGCTTGGCGGTGGGGGGACAGGCAGGAGAAAGCGTTCAAGGAGCTCAAGTCACTCCTATCCTCGGATGCTGTCCTGACCCACTTCGATCCGAAAAAACCAGTGGTCTTAGTCTGTGATGCGTCCGCAGTGGGGGTGGGGGTGGGGGCGGTTCTGTGCCACGTGTTGGAGAGCGGGAGGGAAGCCCCGGTGGCGTACTACTCAAGGTCCCTCTCGAAGGCCGAGCGCAATTACGCGCAAACAGATAGGGAGGCCCTGGCCATAATCGCGGGAACGAAGAAGTTCCACGATTTCCTATGCGGCCGTGAGTTTACGGTAGTGACGGATCACAAGCCACTTCTGGGGATCTTCACTACCGGCAAACCCACCCCGCAAATTCTATCCCCCAGGATGATGCGTTGGGCCATTTTCCTCAACGCCTAGCAGTATGAGCTGGTCTATCGCCCAGGGAAGGAGATCTCCCACACGGACGCGCTGTCCCGATCTCCTCTCCCTAGTTTAGGGGACCCCACATGCGAGGTAGAGCAGGACCACCAAGTCCTGCTGATCGAGTCTCTCGACTCACCCCCCATTGTCCCGGCCGACCTCGCCAAGGCCACGGTGGCCGACAAAATGCTGGCCCAAGTTAGTTCCTGGGTTAGGAAAGGGTGGCCCACTACTCCCCCCGAGGAACATTTCAAGCCATTTTTCAGGCGTAGAGTGGAGCTTTCCCTGGAAAGGGGCTGCTTACTCTGGGGCCAGCGGGTAGTTATCCCAGACAAGCTAAGGGCCAAGGTACTGAAGCTACTGCATACCAGTCACCCCGGGATCGTGCGCTCCAAGGCTCTGGCCAGGAGCTTCTTTTGGTGGCCCCAGATAGATGCGGAATGGGACACGGCCCGCGGGCCATGGTCCCGGATTCATGTCGACTTCGCTGGCCCCTTCCACGGGTCCATGTTTCTGCTGGTAGTCGACTCCTACTCCAAGTGGTTGGAGGTAATCCCCATGAACAGCACTTCCTCTGCGGCAACCATTAAACAGTTGCGCAAGCTTTTTGCCTGTTTCGGCCTGCCAGACGTTCTCGTTAGCGACAACGCGAGTACCTTCACGTCTGCAGAGTTCAAGACGTTTATTGAGAGTAACGCCATCAGGCACATTACCGCTGCCCCGTTTCACCCCGCCACAAACGGTCAGGTAGAGTGCACTGTGGCGCATGGGTCCCGGTGAGTTGAACCTTCATCTGTGTCAGTTCCTCATCTGCTACAGGACAATCCCTCTAGCTTCAGGATTTTCCCCAGCCGAACTCCTCATGAGGAGGCGTCCGGTAACACTTTTTGACCGGATGGATCCGTCCAGGGTGGAGGATGAAGGGAGAAATATAAACATAGGGGGAGAGAGCTCCAAAAGTTTTTTGGTAGGGGACCCGGTTCACTGCAGGAACTACGCGGCCTCGGGGCCAGCGTGGGTACCAGGGATGATTATTGAGCAAATGGGGCCGGTATCCTACAGGGTCGAGACTAGCTCAGGGCTACTCTGGAGAAGGCACGCCAACCAGCTCAGAAGGCTAGTCACCGGTGAGGGGGAATCAGCGTTAGGGTCCTCCCCCACCCGCGTTACCCAAGGGGGAGACTCGGCGGCACCCGCGGATACAAATGCATATCCTCGGTTCTCAGCCGCAGAGGAGGATACATTGGAGGAGAGGGATGAATTTGATTATGAGTTGCAGTACCAGGGGGGTGTCGCGGAGTGGTCCCCCACCCGTCCTAGTGAGAAGAGGGGTTTCAGTTCAGCCCCTTGTACTTCCAGTCCCCCCAGCCCTTTTGTTTTAGAATATACCATAGCTCCAGCTCCCCAGAGACAAACACCCCCAAGACAGGCAACAGGGGGGAGTCCGCCCACCACAGTCTCTAGAACTCCCAGACTGGTAACGGGGGGTGGCGAGGCCACGAGGGCCTCTTCGTCGGTCCCGAGATTCGTACTGGGGGGGACCCCAAACTCCTCAAACGGTAGGCAGGGATTCACTTCCCAACTGTTCATTCCATTCCCGTCCCCCAATGCAAGGTTACCGCAGACTCCACACCGAGCCACTAATGAGTCCCCCCTTTCCGTTGCAGGACAGGACTCCGCGGAACCAGGAGCCTCCAGTTCCCCTGTGTTAAGTCAAGCGGCCGCACGCCCCAGGCGCACGTGCGGCAAGCCACAATGGTTGAGGGACTTCGTCCCATCCTAGGGGGGAGGGATGTTATGTATGTACAATGTTGCTTTAAGAAATGTATGAATGTAACCTGACCACAATTACAATGTAGCACAGCTGTTAAAGGAACGCGAGTTAGCTGCCCATAGAGGGCAGCTGCGAGCGTTCAACTCACATGGTTCTCATTCCTCAAATCACCAGCAGCCGCGGGAACTCTCCCGCACTATCAAACAACTACAGAAGAGGGGCGTGACCTGGGACGACGTCACGCCGGTAGCAACCAATGAGCTACCGTGCAGCAAGATTCAAATGTATTGTACTACTGTATATAATGTGAGGTACCTCTGCCATTATGACATGTTCGTCCTGATCATCAACCAATAAACCTGTGTTAGTCCTTACTGCGACTCCTTCTATGTCTTCCGTGAAAGACACTAAAGACAGGCAGATGTCCTTGGGGTGATGCAGTCTCTTAAGTATCCTGGCCCACTACCATGTAGGGCTTTAAATAATAATAATAATAATAATAATAATAATAATAATAATAATAATAATAATAATAATAATAATAATAATAATAATAATAATAATTATTATTATTATTATTATTATTATTATTATTATTATTATTATTATTATTATTATTATTATTATTATTATTATTATTATTATTATTATTAATGTTTATGTTTATTTGATTTATACCTCACCCTATTCAGCACATGGCTGACTCAGGGCAGCTTGCAACATATAAATAACCCCAAGGTAACCCAAGGGGTTTACATACAGAAAACAAAATTGAAGATACAATAATAAATACAATATTCAAAATGCTGTTACAAATAGATAAAAATTCTGCGGTACAATATATAAGACAAATGTAATAGATACAAAATATACAGTACAAATTATGCAATAAGACACCATTAAATAATGAAATAACAAATAACAAAATAAGTACCGCAAATTCCTCAGCCACCTAATGTCCACGGTCATACTCAATGACTATGATGGAGCCCGATGGCTGAAACGTCTTCAGTGGAGTCAGGGAAAGCCTGGCCTTGGCATAGCTGCGACGCTCCGGCATTCTTTTGAAGCCCTCCTGGCGGGCGGGGCCAGGGGGGAGAGAAAAGCTAGCATTTTAAGGCCACGCCAGCCGCTCCCAGGTGTTCCTTGGCTCCCTCGAGCCCCGACCAGGCTGGGGAGGGAACCGGCGGGCGGAGGAGCAGTCCGGTGGGAGGTGGCCCCAGTGCTGGCATTTTAAAGCCACGCCGACCGCTACCAGGTGTTCCTTGGCTCCCTCGAGCCCCGACCAGGCTGGGGAGCGAACCGGCGGGTGGAGGAGCAGTCCGGTGGGAGGCGGCCCCGGTGCTGGCATTTTAAAGCCACACCGGCCGCTCCCAGGTGTTCCTTGGCTCCCTCGAGCCCCGACCAGGCTGGGGAGTGAACTGACGAGTGGAGGAGCAGTCCGGTGGGGGCGGCCCCGGCGCTGGCATTTTAAAGCCACGCCGGTTGCTCCCAGGTATTATTATTATTATTTATATTGCCGCCCAATTCCAAAGACTCTGGGTGGTGTACAGATATTAAAACCATCACAATTTTAAAATCACCTGTGCAGAACAGATCGCGGAAATTTCCCCAGGCCATGCCCACTTGGTTGGCCACGCCCACCTCCATAGCCCATAATGCAGGATGTTTGGCTACACCCACAGATTTGGCCCCGCCCACAGATTTGGCCAGCCCACAGAGTAGGTAGTAATTTTTTTGCAGTGCATCACTGATCTCAGGTGAAAGAAATGTACCACAGTCCCCCTCTACTAAGCATTAGTTAAACCACATCTAGAGTAATGTGTCCAATTCTGGGCACCCCATTTTAAGAAAGATGCAAACAAACTAGATGCAACAAGGATGATCAGAGGACTGGAAACCAAGCCCTCGGAAAGGGGTGCCCAAACTTTTCAGGCCATGGGCTGGTCACGTGGTTCAGGGGGCCGGTCACTATGGCCCACAGGCTGTATCCTGCCCCAACACCAGTTCACCCAGTCCACAAAGCTCTTGTCACTCCTGGAAGTGGAAGTAAAATGCGCCCGTACAGGCATGTTTTACTTCCCTTCCAGGAGCGATGAGGGCTTTGTGGACCGGATGAATTGGTATTGGGGGCGCATCTGGCCCATGGGCCATAATTTGGGCACCCCTGCCCTAGGAGAAAAGACTGAAGGAACTGGGCATGTTTAGCCTTTTTTTAAAAAGGACATTAACAGGAGATACGATGGTAGCACCCAAGGAAGATAATCATAAAGAGGAAGGGTAGGATCTGTTGTCAATCATCCCTGAATGTAGGATGCATAATAATGGCCTCAAACCAAAGGAAGTCAGATATAGTTTGACTATCAGGGAAAAAAATCTTAATGTTTAGAGCAGTACGACAGCAGAGCCAACTGCCTTGGGATGTGGTGAGCACTCCAACACTGGAAGAGAGAATTGAAAAGTAACCATCTGTCATATGTGCTTTGATTCGGATTCCTGCACTGCTCGGGGAGTTGGACTCGATGGCTTAAGAGGCCCCTTCCAACTCTGTTATTCCATGATACTATGCGTTACCACTTTATATCAAAAAGCAATTGTACCGAGGTAGCTCTTATGTCATGTTTCTAATGAGTTAGCCCAGCAGTTAAAAAGGAAATGATTCCCTCATAAGACATTTGTTCATTGGTTCTTTTTTGGTTTGGTGGAAATCCCACCCTTGGGTGCAATCAGTATGTGGGTTGCACAACCGACTGTGTCTGTCTTCTATGTGCCACCTCTCCAAACACAGATAAATTTAGTCAGCGCCATGACAACATAACCGTCTTGCTCTTTATGTGGGAGAAGCAAGAGCTTAGCTTACAATGGCAAGCAAGGGAGGGAAGTAAACCCAACTCAAAACACACTTCTCCATGGATGCATCTGGTGGCACAAAAAGAGAGAACGCCTTTGAGTTTCCATCTTTTTCTGCTATGCACATTCAACAGCTCCATTGCCAGGTCCAGTTTGCAGGCAAAACAAGATACTGGGAAGCTTTAATGATTTTGCTAGAGGCTACCAACAGTTCAGGTTGGCAGACTGAAGTCTTCTGATACACATTCAGGTCACTATCAAAGAGGATTCTACCCCGCATCTCATTGTGAGGCAGCTTGTCATGCTGATTGGTAGATGCAAATTCCTCATTTATCAATTGCATCTCTATTCAAAATGCAGCACCAAAAGGTCTACTTTGCATCAATTCATTTTGTCTTGGACAAAAGTGAAACATTAATAAATAAATAAATCCAGAAAACTATAAAACAATGAGAGAGCCAAAGCAGTATAAATGTTAGAATGGGGTTCCCAACCTAAGGCCAGGGGGCCACATCTGGCCCATGGCACAATTTCATGTGGCCACCCCACTGTTGCTCCTCATGTATGGTTCCTTTTAGGGTGGCCTGTAAGTCCTTAACCACACAGCACATAGATACACTTGATAATCTATACCTATAAAGAAGGGGTGTGGCCATGCGTGTGTGGAATGCGTTTCCAAATCCGTCCAGCCTATCCCGTGATGCGCTGTGCACACCTACCTTTTGTCCCCGAGATCAGTGCCACAAGGGTCCAGGGGCTGAGAGTGGGGCTTACGCCCCATGACTGCAAAAAACCCCTACAAGTCCCAGCGTCCTCCACGACACATCTCAGCCAATCAGGCAGGAGGACCCAAGCGTGGAGGAGGTGGGACAGCTGGTGCGCGCAGGCATGAAACAATGCCAACTACCCTGGCACCCAGCGTGCGAACCCCAATGCGCAAGCACCCCCAACTGCCACCACTGCCACTGAAGGACTGAGCAACACCTTGGGTGGCGGCGGCGCAACTAACTCTCTTTCTCTTACTTCTCTACTTTCCCTCCCTCCCTCTTGCACATCTTCCTTCCTTTCCCCCCTTCCCCCTTCCTTCCCTCCCTCATTCGTTCCCACCCTTCCTCTGCCCCCACTTCCTTCCTGCCTTCCCTCCAACCTTCTTTCCCTCCCTTTCCCATTCCCTCCTTCCTTTCTGTCACTCACTCCTTCCAACCCTCCCTCCCTTACCTCAGTTACGGGCCCACACCGTCGGCGGAGGAGGAACAGTGCAACGGAGAGGTAAGTTTCCCCCTCTGCCTTACTGTTTCGAGCCCGGCTTCGAAACAGTGAGGCAGAGAGGGAAATTGGCAGGCAGGCTGCTTCCCACCTGGGAATGCACCACCCTGGATGGGAAACGGCCTGTCAGCTCCCCCCTTCGGCTCGCTGTTTTGAGCCTGGATTCGAAACAGCAAGGAGGTGAGGGAAATTGGCAGGCAGGCTGCTTCCCACCTGGGAATGCACCACCCTGGATGGGAAACGGCCTGTCAGCTCCCCCCTTCGGCTCGCTGTTTTGAGCCTGGATTCGAAACAGCAAGGAGGTGAGGGAAAATTGGCAGGCAGGCTGCTTCCCACCTGGGAACGTGCCACCCTGGATGGAAAGCGGCCTGTCAGCTCCCCCTTCCGCCTCACTGGTTCGAGCTCAGCTTCGAAACAGCAAGACAGAGAGGGAAATTGGTAGGCAGACTACTTCCCACTCGGGAACGCACCACCCCGGATGGAAAATGGCCTGTCACCTACCCCTACCACCTCACTGTTTCGAGCCCGGATTCGAAACAGTGAGGTGGAGAGGGAAATTGACAGGCAGGCTTCTTCCTGCCCGGGAACGCACCACCCTGGACATAAAGCGGCCTGTCAGCTCCCTCCTCCGCCTCGCTGTTTCGAGCCTGGATTCGAAAAAACGAGGTAGAGAGGGAAATTGGCAGGCGGGCTGCTTCCCGCCCAGGAACATACCACCCTGGATGAAAAGCGGCCTGTCAGCTCCCCCTCCGCCTCCTGTTTCGAGCCCAGCTTTGAAACAGCATGGTGAACAGGGTGGTTGGCAGGCAAGCTACTTCCCACCTGAGGACATGCCATCCCGGATGAATAGCACTCTGTCAGCTTCCCCCTCTGCCTCGCTCTTTTAAGGCCAGCTTCAAAACAGCATGGCGGAGAGGGAAGTTGATGGGCAGCCTACCTCCTGCCCGGGGATGCACCTCTGTCCTCCACCATCCTCCTCAGCCCATCCAGCCCTCTGCCCATTGTGACCACAATAACATCTAGCCCTCTCATCTTTGGCAGTCCCCTTCTTCCTTTACCCTCAACCTTCCCCAGCATCAAGGCTTACTCAAGTTAATCCTCTCTTCCCATTTAAGCCACACACCCCCCACACCACACCACCAGCAACACAAAATCAACAGATAGTAAGATATATGGATAGAAAGGGACTTACGGCCACCCTGTAAACAGCATTTCAAAGCTGTTTACATGGCACAGCTTGTGGCAATGCCAGCTCCAGGAGCGAGGGCAGCAGTCCAGATGAAATGGCATGGGGAGCAGGAGAACCATTGGGCTCCTGGCCTTGTCTCATCCAACAACTCCCCCCCTCCTGCAGGACCCCAGCCCCAAAAGGAAGAACTAGCCAACCCTACTCACCCTTTCCCCAAGCAGGCAATTCATCTCAGTTGGAGAGGGAGGTCCGAAGCCTCCTTTCAGGTTTGGCATCTCCCTCCCTCCTTCCAGAGAGAAACAAAATGGCCACCCCTTTGAAGTTGTTGGGACAAAATGGCCAATGGTCACCCCTATCATGCAAGCAGGGCAAAATTGCTGTCCGGCCCCTCAGATGTCTCAGAGAGTGCGACCTGGCCCACGGCTTGAAAAGGTTGGGAACCCCTGTGTTAGAACAATGACCTGCAACGTAGGAAATCTGGCTTCCACTTGCCATTCGGTTGCCAAACTTCCTGGGTGTCTGGGGTCAGGCACTGGCATTCGGTTTCAGCTACCTGACAAATAAAGGAGGCAGGGGATACTTGCATCTGTTGGCTTAATCTCACTGCAGGAAAGTCAGAATGTACAAGTAAGGAAAGAAATCAGAACAATTCTGTGAAACAATGTGTAAAGTCACAGGACCAGACCCCCTGCTAACTCGGAAAGCCCAATTTGGGTTTTGAAGGTGGTGATCTCCGTGTGAAGGTGGTGATTCATAGGCTTCCCAGTTCACAAACAGAGGAGACTGGGCTACTAAATTCGAACCTGTCAACTCCCCCTTCACCTGGCTCTAGGAATCCCATTGGAACAAAACAGATTGGAAAATTATCTGAAAATGCACCACCATCAATCGTTTCACACAGTGCAAAGTCATTTCTATGGGTCATGGTGAAATAATTCTGGGAGATGTGGTCTTTCCAGACTAACTTTGCCAAGAGTTGCTTAGGAGAGAATACAACTGACTCCGAGGCAATGATGGATAAAATCTCAAAAGAATGTTGCATTTTTCATTGCCTCACCATTAACCCCTCTAACACATGTAGTAAAGTTAATCAAGACATTTATGATGGATTAGTAAGACATTTTTTCATGGCTATTGTCTGGATAGTTTGCGTATGCATCTTTTATCATTATTAACAGTGAATTTCTTGGCACCAGGCGTAGCATGAGGGAGAATGTATTAATATTATATCCTGTCATTCCAGTAAATCAAGAAGCAGCTTTGCAATTACAGAACTAGTGATGTGGAGCAATGCAAGTGCATAAGAAATCCCTGATGTGTTTATTGGGCTCAAAGGTTAGTAACTAACCCTCCCAAGTGCTGCAAACTCATTAGCCGGTGTGGATTGAGAAGAGAAAGCAAACAACAACAACAACTCCCCAATAAATAATTCAGCCAGTTAAGCCTAGATGACACATCTCAAAAGAACTAAATAGAATTCAGAACATTAATGGTACGATTCCAGGATATACACTGCATTCAAAACTGGGTTGTTGCTTCCACTTGTTTACAAAAATGAGAGCATTCGGGGTTCTGGATGTATGTAATGTTCCTTTATGGTGGCAGGGGGTGAGTCTGATTGTGAAGGGCTGGCCAATAATTTTTGGGTTTCATCCCAACCTTTATAGGATCTACTCAAAATTATGAACCTACCCGTAGCTAGAGTTTAGCTGCTTGGCTAGCTCATAGAATCATAGAATAAATGAGTTGGAAGGGGCCTTTTAGACCATTCAGTCCAACCCCCTGCTCAAGACAGGAATCCAAATCAAAGCAGGTCTGACAGATGATTGTCCAATTCTCTCTTAAATGCTTCCAGTGTTGGAGCGCTTGCCATCTCTCAAGGCAGTTGGTTCTTGTTGTTCTACTGCTCTATCCATTAAGACGCTTTTCCTGATATTGAGCCTATACTGTCTTCCTGTAGTTTGAGCCAATTATTATGTGTCCTGCATTCTCGGATGAGTGAGAACAAATCCTTCTCTTCCTCTTTCAGGTATTTGAAGAGTGCTATCATATCCTTCAGCCTTTCCTCATAGGGTTGATTTCCAGTCCCCTGATCATCCAGGTTTCCCTTCTCTGTACATGCTCAAATTTGTTAGCATCTTTCTTAAAGTGCGGTGCACAGAATGGGACACAGGACTCTAGATGTACATTTCAACTTTGGACAAAAATCCAGAATGGATTTGCATTTCCTGTGAAACTAGAATCACCAAGCTTCTACATTTTCTCCCATCAAAAGGCAAAATATGCAGGAAAGTTAGTGGCATGCCTTTCTTTTCTGAAGGGGATGTTTCAGTGGTGGGATTCAACCGGTACACTCCGGTACGCCCATACGGTAGTAGAAATTCCAGCTGGCCCCACTCATTTGGTTGCCAGAGCTTCGGGTCGTAGGCCTGCACCTGCCTCCCATACCGGTGGTGCAGCCTCCCCCGGCTTCCCCCATTCAGTTGCTGGAGCCTCAGGTTGTAGGCCTGCTCCCGCCTCCCTGTTATGATCCAGCCCTTCTCCGTCTCCGAAGATGAGCTGTACAGGAGGCACTCCCTATGCCCAGTCCAGTTCTGCCTGCACCTGAGCCTGAGGATGCCATGAGCCAAGGACCTCAGCCTGTGCCTGGTTCAAGTCTGTTTTCCCCGGCAGCTGGCCTGTCAGATCAGGAGCCTGACTTTGACAGTGACCAGCCCTTAGTCAGCAAGAGGTCCAGAAAACAGCTATACCTGAGATGCAGGCAGGCTAGGGCAAAGCACCAAAGAAGGCTCCCAGCTGATACCGATTAGCTGGGAGGCTTATAAGCAAGTTTCTTGCAGCCTGCCAGTGTCGGTACAACTTTTGTGTGAAGACTGACATCCTTCTTGACTCCAGACTGCCTGCCTAGACCCTGACCTGCCCGCCTGCCCAGCTGCCGTGACAGTTACTACTTTGCCAGACACCCCTTGACACCCTTTGGATTAGACTACTGACTTGGAGTACCGGTAAACAGACCTTGGCTTGCCTCTTGGACTGTGGTATCTTGGCTATCCCTGAACAAGACTCTCTGTGTAGTGCTACCGTGCGGTGACCATGCCTGCTGGGGCAGGTCAGCACATTCCTGCCTGGGCGGCATGGCCACCCACCCAGTTACATGGCCACACCCAGCAAGTCACATGGCCACGCCCACCCAGTCACATGGTGACTTGGCCATGCCCACTATGCCATGCCCACAGAGTAGGTAGTAGAAAATTTTTTGAATCCCAACACTGGGATGTTTTCTTCCTAGTTAAAGATGTACTAGGGAATCAGGGCTAATTACTTGAGACAACAGATTCCACCAAGGACCTGCCATGCTAAACTGGTGGCCCCTGTTGAGTTCACAAAGCTCCATTCAGATTGATCAATTTCTGCTTGCATTTACTTGCTTGTAAATCCTGTTTCTCAGTTTCCATTCATGCTACTTAGGGGGACGAATAATAAGCCACATTTTCAAACACACAATTAAACACACAATTTAAAAAAATGCACCAGCAAAAAAGAAAGAAAGTACTATTGATGAGTTGAAACAGAAGCTCCCATATAATTCAACAAATTTTTGGATGTCACAGAGTGATAATAATATCCCACTGCAGCACAAAAAAAAAATATTGTCTGCTACATGTTCTAATCTATGTGTCCTATACTAAATCAATTGCCCTGAATCCAAATCTGAAGTCTGATTCTGCCTAGGATGTCAGGATCTCAAGTAAGCAAATCTCACCCACTTTGTTAGGTTCTTGTGCTGATCACGCGGGATATATTTGCCACAAATGTAGCAAAAAATTGTCCAGTTAATTAACACAGCTGTACGTACTCATCTTTAGCTCAAAACAGACTCACTATGGCCTAGCTGTACTATCCAATAAGATGGTTGTGCACTAGAGACAAGCCCTTGATCCATCTCACCTTATATACTTATTTCTGACGTCAGCTCACTGACTTGCCCAGACATGCCTGGCTGCTGCTGGAACATGTATGCCACCAGGGGATGTGATTCAGCTGAGGCGGCTGCAGTGCAGGTATAGTGGTAGCTGCAACTGTTATAATGTTCCCATGTTTTAGTGTCTTGCATGGAAGACAAAGAAGGAGCCGCAGTAGGGGCTAAAACACAGCTTTATTGCATGATGGTCAGGGTGAACATGAGGTAATGGCGGACAAAACAGCTCTATTTATAGTACACTGTACATTTTGAATATCCCGGGGGGTAGCTCATTGGCTACCCCCCGGGAGGCACATAATGCGCAATGCAGGGATGGAGGAATCACCATATGGGATCAAAATTGCTGGGAGAAACATCAATAATTTGAGATATGCAGATGATACCACCCTAATGGCAGAAAGTGAAGAAGACCTAAAGAAGCTCCTGATTAGGTTGAAAGAAGAGAGTGCAAAAGCTGGCCTGAGACTCAATATCAAGAAAACCAAGATAATGGCAACAGGCGCTATAAGTCCCTGGAAAATAGATGGGGAAGAAGTAGAAGCAGTAACAGATTTTACTTTCTTAGGATCCAAGATCTCTGCAGATGGGGATTGCAGCCATGAAATAAAAAGGCGACTGATTCTTGGGAGACAAGCTATGAAAAACCTGGGGAACATAGTGAAAAGTAGAGATATCTCACTGCAAACAAAGGTCCGCATAGTCAAAGCAATGGTATTTCCGGTGGTAATGTATGGCTGTGAGAGCTGGACCATTAGAAAGGCTGAGCGAAGAAAAATAGATGCCTGTGAGATGTGGTGCTGGAGGAGAGTTTTGAGAGTCCCCTGGACAGCGAGGAGAACAAATAGGTCAATATTAGAAGAGATTAGCCCTGAGTGCTCCTTAGAAGGACGAATAACAAAGATGAAGTTGAAGTATTTTGGACATCAAATGAGAAGAGAGGATTCACTTGAGAAGGCCTTGATGCTGGGGAAGGTGGAGGGCAAAAGAAGAAGGGGACGGCCAAAGATGAGATGGCTAGATGGTATTGTAGACACAATGGGCACGGGGCTGTGTGGACTAAGGAGGATGGTGGAGGACAGAGGTGCCTGGAGAGCGATGGTCCATAGGGTCGCAAAGAGTCGGAATCGACTGTGCGACTGAACAACAACAGCTCATTGGCTACTGTCCGCATGACGTCATGGATCATCACGCCCATCTTCTCCAGGTGTTGTGTGGCGGGAAGGTTTCCCGCTCTCTCAGGCATTTGGGGAATCTGTATAGGATGCTTGCTACTGCCACCAGTGGCCACTTAGCTCGCATCCTATACAGCTTGCTACAATGTGTCTCTGATTAGATACAAATGGATACATTTACCGGATACAATCTGTTAAAGGGGACTTGCAACATTCATTCAGTACATAACACATGTAAAAATACATTTCCCAATACCATTTGAACAGCTGTAGCATGGCTATAACTTAAAATCTGTACATTATAGGCAAATTCTGAGTTCAGATTTGGAATCAGCACACTTGATACCATGTAAATCACATGTGTTGTTCCCAGTAGCAAAATTGTTGTTGTGCAGGGTTATCATTTCAGTAGAAAGGAAAGTGAAGTCCTGTGTGGCTATCATACTTGTCAAGTTTTGGATTTTGAAATAAGGGAAATTTCCTGGCAAACATGGGATACTTGACAGCTATGCTTATCCTGTGCTGCCCTCCAATGGTGGCAATATGGAATTGCAGTCTAATTAATAAGGGATGATGGCGGGAAAGAGGGTAAAATAAGGGGTTTTCCTGGCCAATAAGGGATACTTGACAGCTATGGTGGCTATCCTCTTGCACTTAAAAGCACATCAAGGCCCTTCCTTAGGGAGACAAAAGGGGTGGTAAGTAATTTATTCCCACTCTGCCAGGCAGCCACTTGTAGCCCCAGCATGCCCAGCTGGCTGAAATTGCTGGACATGAGTTATCCAGGCCTTGAAGGACTGGCTTTAACATGGTCTTCAAAGTGAGGCTGCCTAGGCATCGTAACTGAAATGTTCTGGGTAATTGTTTGTATATTCATGCAGTCAGAATCTACTCTGTGTGCAACCACATTCACAGAGGATACTGGGTTTTCAGATTTCACTTAGTGAGGAGAAAAAAATTGTACCTTAACCTGCAAAGAATGGTGTATAAAAACATAAACTCATAGTCTAGAGCCATGATAGCAAACCTTGGCACTCCAGATGTTCTTGGACTTCAATTCCCAGAAGCCCAGGCCCCCATGAAACCACACGAAGGGGTTCGCTGCAATTCATCCGGCCATACGGGTGTGTTTTACTCCCGCTTCCAGGAGTGATGAGGGTGTCGCAAGCTGGATTAATTTAATTTAATTTAATTTAATTTAATATTCACACTCATACGCTGCCCACTCAGGCGAACCCGACTCAGGGTGGCTTAAATTGGCTTTAAAAACATATAAAACATATAAAACCCCCAACTAGATCCTATATATAAAAAGAGAAAGAGTAGGGCTCCTGATTGCTATCTTGTTGTGAGCCAACAGGTGGGGACCGTATTCCTATTAGGACCCCACACCTGCACTGCCAGCCAGGTTTTCAAACCTTTCCTGAATCGCAGCAAACCCCTTTGTGTGGATTCATGAGGGTTTGAACTTCTGGGAATTGAAGTCCAAGAACATCTGGAGTGCCATGGTTCGCTATCACGGCTCTAGAGCTTGGTGGTACTTCAAGAGGAACAGAAGACTCTAACCACCTGCTAGAGAAGACCCACAATGAAAACATCCCAGAGGACTTTTTTGATGTAGGCAGATTGATTGCACACAGAGCCAGCAGGTGGGCCAAACACTTCTTTATTGCAGAATGGTCAATCTGTACATAGAAAAACGGTGGAGATGCAGCTCCTTATATATCATACAGTACATTTGAATTTCGCCCCAAGGGCGCCCATTGGTTGCGGTAGCAGTGATGTCATTTGGACGTACTGCATACCTTACTAAGGTTCACCTGTGGCGGGAAGGTTTCCCGCGCTTGTTACTGATTGGGTGATTTGAGCCACGTGGGCTGAGCTCCTTCAGCTGCGCTATAGCTGGCAGCTGAGCTGTGTGCAGTGGCAGATTAATTCATGCATACACAACAACTTTCCTATTCATTCCCACAGATGTGGGAGCTCTCCCACAACACATTGCACAAGAAGATTAGCAGGTTCTATTTGAACAGCCTGGGGTCTATAACAAACATAGACTGTGGTTCACATTTGTACATGGTATTATGCAGCTTTGTCTTCCCTACAAATACAATTCCCCATAACCGTTCATGCTGAGAGTTATCTCTTAACAAATATGACAAGCCCAGCATGGATCAACACATGTATGGACCCATCATGAGCCCTCTGTCTTGACATATCCTTTTCAAACCTTCTTCCCTTGATCTTTCGATCTATCTCAGTCCACAATCACATTACAGGTACCATGAATCCAAATTATTAAATTATTTCCCCAAATACTTGCTGAGTTTTAAAAAGAACTCCAGTACACAGACATTCTTTTGGCAAGATCTAGGCCTCTCTGCCCCCCTGAGAGTTTATGTTTGATGTTTGTTTCAAGATTTTCTTCCTCTCTTCCTTTTGGTGTTTCTGAGTGTTATTCTTTTGGGAGATGTTTTCCTAGATTTTTGTATCATGTATTATTCATCAGATGGAAGAATCTTGAGATTTTTTTTCCTGCAGCTTTCAGTAAATACAGTTTGTCAAAACGCAATGGTTAAGTTGACTGGGTTTTAATTTATAAAAATGATCCTTACTTGCCCCATGTCTTTAAATGCACTGAGATTCATACTCAGACCAACTGCGAGTTGGAACATTAAAAAAATCTGTTTAATCATTGTGGCTCAGCAGAAAGGTTGCTCTTATAGTTAGAATTGCTCCTGTTATGCAAGTAATTTCCTGTATTGCACATTTTAAAGTACTAAGTTGTTGTTACCAATACTGTAGGTCAGGAATAAATAACCACGGATCAACACTTTCAGATTTCTGCTAGTGGTCAATTCTGTTATTTATCTTTTAAAATATTTACAGGTCTCCCCTTATCTATAGAGGATATAATTCCAAGATCCACAGATACCTGAAACCATGGAAAACAATGAAACCTATAAGCACACATACCTGAGTCATAGAAATGGGTGTGTGAACAAATGCCTCTGTTTTTCTACACATGTACTAACAAAATAGCTGTCTCTGTTCCTTCTACATTTACATATTAGACAGTGGCCCGTAGTGGCCAGCTCTGGTATTGCACCATAGAAAGACATGTACTGTACAGTGGAACCTCATTTAACCAACGATTTGGTTAACACAATATTCCATTAGTGAAAGGAAATCCAGAGAAAATAGTGGCTTGGTTAACAAATTTATTTCACATAACAAAGCTTTTCTTGGCTGCTTGGGCACCCCTGCAGCTTTCCATGGTGACGGGAGGGTATTTGGAGCATTTCCGCTGCATTTCTGGAATTTTTTGTCATATTTTCGATGCGTTTCAGCAGCTTAAAAGCAGCATTCAGCACTTCCAGGGTGGTGGGGGAAAGAACAGCTGACTTTTGAGTCATTACCATAGCTAGACACTAGAGGGCACAAAGCGTGGTTTCCTATAGGAATGCATTGAAAACCAATTTAATCTGTTCCAAAGGTCAGAAAAAGGCTAAAAGACCCTATTTTTTTTCAAAACTCTTTATAAAGTGAACTTTGGAATTTTTCACAACTTTACAAAGAGTTTTGAACAGAAAAATAGGCTTTTTTTCAGGCTTTTTTCTGATGTCCAGAACGGATTAATTGGTTTTCAATGTATTCCTATGGGAAACCGCATTTCAGTTAAAGTAATTTTTGCTTTGAGAAATGTCCTGTAGAATGCATTAATTACATTAACTGAGGTTCAATGGTATATTAAGTATCTCAGGGATTTTTAAAATTACATATTTTTTAATCCCACAGAAAACTGAAAGTGCAAAATAGGAGCCATGGACATGAGCATGTGTGTGACATGTAATTACAAAAATAAAGACAAAATTAAAGAATAACTATGCCATTTGGGATTCACAAAATAATCGCAGGTCTACTGCCTACAGTAGTTGTGGGAAGAGACTGGGCAAGAAGATCATCCATATTTTCCAAGCAAAATTTATGAAGAAGAGAAAAACATGGCTGTTTGGGTGAGAAGTGCTTAACTAATGGAAGAAGTTGCCAGCTTCTGGGATTTTGCCTTGTTCAGTGTTTCTTTGCAAATGATAGCAAGCTCAAGAGAGTATTCTGTCTCCTTTGCTTTCCTCATTCATTCTCTGAGGTCATAAGAACATAAGAACATAAGAACAGCCTTGCTGGAACAGGCCACAGCCCATCCAGTCCAGCATTCTGTCTCACACAGTGGCTCACCATTTCCTTCAGGGTATTCCCAAGCAGATGCCTTCACCTGCTTAGGATTCCCTGGAAATGGCATTGAGAGATATCCTGCCTATCTCTCCAACCCGGAGGTTGTCCTTAGGTAGCCATAATTATAGCCATTGATACCCTTGTCCTCCATGAACTTGTCTAATCCTTTCTTAAAGCTGTCAAGACTGACAGCTGTCACCACTTCTTCTGGCAGGGAGTTCCATAGACCAGGGATCCTCTGGGTGAAAAAGTACTTTCTCTTATTTGTTTGAGAACTAGCACCCAAAAGTTTCATGGAGTGTCCCCTAGTTCTAGTGTTGTGCGATAGGGAAAACAGTTTTTCCTTATCTACTTTGTCCACACCGTGCATGATTTTATAAACTTCAATCAGGTCACCTCTTAGACGCCGTCGTTCAAGAGTGAAAAGGCCCAACCGTTGCAGCCTCAGATGGTAAGGAAGGTGTTCCAGTCCCCTAATCATTCTGGTTGCCCTCCTCTGTACTTTCTCCAACTCCATAATATCCTTCTGGAGGTATGGCGACCAGAACTGTACACAATATTCCAGATGGGGCCTCACCATAGATTTATAAAGAGGCAAAATGACACTTGCTGACTTATTTTCTATACCCTTCCTAATGATCCCTAACATTGAGTTTGCTTTTTTCACTGCTGAGGCACACTGGGTTGACACCTTCATTGAGCTGTCCACCAGGACACCAAGGTCCCTTTCCTGGTTTGTCGCAGAGAGTTCAGACCCCATCAGTTTATAAATGTAATTGGGGTTTTTTGCCCCAACATGCATCACTCTGCACTTACTGATGTTGAAGCTCATTTGCCACTGTTTTGCCCACTCCCCCAGTGTCAAGAGATCCCTCTGGAGCTCTTCACAATCTCTCACAGTTTTCACTACCCTGTATAATTTAGTGTCGTCAGCAAATTTGGCTACCTTGCTTTTTACTCCTACCTCTAGATCATTTATGAAGAGGTTGAAAAGCAGGGGTCCCAGTACTGAACCTTGGGGGACCCCACTCTTTACTTCCCTCCACTTGGAGAAGTGTCCATTTAGTGCTACCCTCTGTTTCCTGTCCCTTAGCCAGTTGCTGATCCAGGACAAGACCTGTCCCTTTATTCCATGACTGGTAAGTTTATTCAAGAGCCTTTGGTGTGGGACCTTGTCAAAAGCCTTCTGAAAGTCCAGATAAACAATGTCAACTGGATCCCCCTTATCCACATGCTTGTTGACACTCTCAAAAAATTCCAACAGATTAGTGAGGCATGATTTGCCCTTGCAAAAGCCATGTTGGCTCTCCTTTAGCAGCGCCTTCTCTTCTATGTGCCTATTAATTCTATCTTTTAGGATGGTTTCCATCACTTTACCTGGGACACATGTCAAACTGACAGGCCGGTAATTTCCTGGATCACCCCTAGATCCTTTTTTGAAAATTGGTGTTACATTCGCTACCTTCCAGTCATCAGGCACAAAGCCTGATTTGAGGGAAAGATTATATATTTTGGCTAGGATATCAGCAATTTCATCTTTAAGTTCCCTGAGAACTCGTGGATGGATGCCATCTGGTCCTGGGGATTTGTTAGTGTTTAGCTTAACAAGACATGCAAGGACCTCCTCCCTGGTTATTTCTATCTTGCTTAATTCTTCGGTTTCCCTCCCTACGAAGATAGGCTCTGTTTTGGGCATGTGGTCTCTGTCTTCTTCAGTGAATACTGAAGCAAAGAATTCATTGAGTCTCTCTGCAATCTCTGTTTCCTCTTTAATAACCCCTTGCCTTCCATTGTCATCTAATGGTCCAATGGCCTTCCTAGTTGGGTTCTTACTTCTAATGTACTTAAAGAAGTCTTTGTTATTTCTCTGAGTATTTTTAGCTATACGCTCCTCAAAGTCTTGCTTTGCTTTCCTGATTGTTCCCTTGCATTTGTTCCGCCAGAATTTATGTTTCTGCCTGCTGTCCTCATTTGGACAAGCCTTCCATCTTCTAAATGAGCTTTTCTTGCTCTTGATCACTTCCCGAACAGCTCCTGTAAGCCACATCGGAGTCCTCTTGGACCTGGCAGTGCCCTTTTTCCTTTTGGGTATGCATTCCAATTGAGCCTCTGTTATTGTTTTTGTAAACAGCCTCCATGCCTCTTGGAGTGTTTGGACTCTCTCAATTTTCCCTTTCAGCTTCTTTTTTTTACTAGTTTCCTCATCTTTGGGAAATTTCCTTTTTGAAAATTTAAGGTCTCTGTGTTAGATTTTATCAGTGACTTGCGGTCTATGATCAAGTTAAACATAATTGAGTTGTGGTCACTGTTCCCTATTGGATCAGTCACATTAACATCTTGCACCAGATCCTGAGTATTACTCAGGATCAAGTCAAGGATTCTTGTACCTCTAGTTGGGTCTTCAACCATCTGTCCCAGGGAACAATCATTGAGCATATCTAGGAACTTTATCTCTTTATCATGTGCTGAACAACAGTTCACCCAGTCTATGTGAGGGTAATTGAAGTCCCCCATTATAACCAGGCTTCCCTTCCTGGATGCCTCCTTTACAACATTCTCCAACTGCCAGTCTCCCTCAAGAGTTTGGGTCGGAGGCCGATAGTATATGCCTACTGTTAGACCATCCTTGTGGCCTGGTACTCTTACCCACAGAGCTTCTAATGGTGACTCCAAATCACCTAGATATTCCAATTCATACGATTTTATCACTTCTTTGACATACAAGGCTACACCACCTCCTGTTTGCCCCTTCCTATCCTTCCTGTACAGTTTGTAGCCTGGGATAACTGTATCCCATTGGTTATCATCCGTCCACCAGGTTTCAGTGATACCAATAATATCAATATTTTTATCTATTGCTAAGTATTCCAGCTCCCCTATTTTGTTACGGAGGCTTCTGGCATTTGTATACAAGCATTTATATATGCTTTCCTGATACAGTCTTTTGAGTCCAGTTGCATTGTTAGACTGCCTCTTGCATCCTTCTGCTAGAGTGCTGGTGACTAGCTCCTTGCTCTGCTCAGTAATTTTTGCATCCTCCTCACTACTCAAGTACACACTTTCCCGAACCGGATGCTGCCCAGCTCCTGTCGGCTTTCCCCCAGTTATCAGTTTAAAAGCTGCTCTGCAGCCTTTTTGATGTTGAGTGCCAGCAATCTGGTCCCATCATGGTTTAAATGCAACCCATCCCTCCTGAACAGATTTGGCTTGTCCCAAAATGTTCTCCAGTTCCTGACAAATCTGAAGCCCTCCTCTCGACACCACCGCCTCATCCACGCATTGAGGCTTCTGAGCTCTGCCTGCCTGGTAGGTCCTGCGCGAGGGACAGGCAGCACTTCTGAAAATGCTACCTTGGAAGTCCGGGACTTCAATCTTCTTCCTAACAACCTAAATTTGGCTTCCAGGACAGACCGCTTGGCCTTCCCAACATCATTAGTACCAACGTGTACCATGACAACTGGCTCGTTCCCAGTTCTCTCTAACAATCTATCTAGATTTCTTGTGATGTCTGCAACTTTTGCACCTGGCAGGCAAGTCACCATACGGTTATCATGTGCATCACAAATCCATTTCTCTGTATTTCTAATTATTGAATCGCCTAGTACAAGGAGCCTCTCTCCTGCAATCTGTTCATCTACATGCACCTCATCAACCATATTAAGTAGGTCCTATACCTGAAAGAAAGGAAAGCATTGTTCTTTCTGACAAGCTTGTATTGAGCATGCACCAGAGTTATAAAATGGCAGTTTTTTTTAAAAGAGTTGCTTTACTTCTCAATATTTTCACCAGTACAGGATGGATTTTCTCAATATCCCTTAAAGATAAAAATGTTAATTGTTTTAAAATACATTTCAGTGGTTTTTTTTAATCTGCTAGGAAAAAAATCGCGGTCTGGGTATGAATGAAGGGTTAAATCACCTCTATATTTTTTTTAAAAAATCACCCTTGAAACACTGTTTGACCAAAAGTCACCAAATTTGGCACACATCAACATCAGATGGTCTACTTCTACTGTCCCAAATCTGATGCTGATGTGAAGCCCTTCTTAAAACTTACAATTTTATGTTCACTCTGTCCCTATTTTTAGACTTGCCCTGTAGAATGTTGATTTGCTCTGCTGCATAATATCATCCTACTGTGAATGTTTATATCACTGCTGGTTCTCATTAAAAGCTGATTGTTCCACAGCGAGGAAGAAACATATGCAGAGATATGAGAACATTATTACAACCCATCCTCAATCAGATTTATTCAGACTTCTCCTAAGATTTTAACAGATTTCACATAGCGTATTGTGGTCTATCACTATTCAGAGTGAGTCAGGAAGTGCTGTGATATTCTTAAATAGCTGCAGTATCT
The DNA here is from genome assembly GCA_035047345.1 of Bradypodion ventrale. Lineage (NCBI taxonomy): Eukaryota > Metazoa > Chordata > Lepidosauria > Squamata > Chamaeleonidae > Bradypodion > Bradypodion ventrale. The sequence goes on from JAWDJE010000004.1 coordinate 7,984,055, forward strand.
GTGGTAGTATTGTTGCATGGCTAAAGCTGTTGGACTACATCAAGGGTGCCGGATGAATTGGTGTCAGGGGGTGGGGGTGGATCTAGCCCCCAGGCAGTAGTTTGGGCACCCCTGATTTAATGAATGATCTATCTCCTGGCAATCTCTGAGAAGGAAACTGCAATGCTCTTTTTCTTCTGTCTGCAATCATGCTGGTATTGTGTCACAGAAAACAGTCTGATCTCCAGCTGAAATAGAGAGCATTTCAAGAGCAGCCCCTGATAACTAACCTTTACAGAATAGCAGATTTAACAGGCTAGGAATTGACAGGGGTGTGAAAATCTCATTACCAAGTGAACAGAATTTTTCTTCCCAATCCTCTTCTATACTGAGTTACAAGATTTTGAGGTTTCCTCCCTGTTATGTATGTTAACTGTGTTTTCTGACAGGAGCAGAATGTATTTTTTCTCATGTATCTATTCTTATGCAAATAAGTGGATCGAAAATGTGCACACTCTGTTAGCCAATGGGCTTGTTGTATTATTTTTACTGTTACTGTTTATAGTGTATATAAGTCAGAGTTTTGCCCCATCCAAAGTGTGTTCAAACCCCACTATTAAAGAGCTGAATTTCACTACTTCACTCGTCTGCTTCTTCATTCCCTGAACACGAAACTCCCACACAGAAATTCATGCAATTTAAAAACCTCATTTTTTCTTAATGCACAATTTATATTTATGACTTGACATGTGTTTCTGTGTATCCCCCAATACGTTCAGTTTCGCCATACATTAGACACTCGCATAACGACATTATTTGGTTCCCCAAGTAACGTTGTTAAGCGAATTTTGTTGTTATGCGGGTTTCTATGGAGTTTCCCGTTTGACGACGTTTTTGTCCAGATAATGGTTATTTTAGCGTTGTTGTCCAGACAATGACACTAAAAACGTTGTTATGCGGGGAACACGTGGTGCATAATGACGCATTGTTAAGCGAAAATGATGCTATCTATTGTTATATGAGGGTTGACTGTATGTGTTTTGTAATTTGTGAACTGTTTTGTACATTTATTGTATTGTGTTGTGTTTTGGAAACAGCCTAGAAGTCTTATTTGCAGATTCTCAAGTTGAAGTGGATTTCTACTTCTTCGTTCAAGGCTTTTGAATCTAATGGATTTCCCCCCCTTATCTAGAGTTTTTAGAGTCTTAGAGTTTTAGAGCTTTTATATGGGGTGGGTGTATGTTGATAATTTTGTATAGTTGTATTTTGTTTTGGTTTTGTTAGGTTAATAAATGTTTTCCCCCCAATCTCGTTGTTCTGTGCAGGACAACGACAATAAAGATTTATCTTATCTTATCTTATCTTATCTTATCTTATCTTATCTTATCTTATCTTATCTTATCTTATCTTATCTTATCTTATCTTATCTTATCTTATCTTATCTTATCTTATCTTATCTTATGATCATCAACAGCTGTGATGAAGCCTCTGCTTGTGGGGGAAGAATTGATAGCTTATTGATCCATGTAATCAATCATTCTCATGAGTAAAGGGTGGCTCAATGGTTAAGAAACTCGCCTTGTTAGCTGGAAGGCCAGCAGGTTGGCAGTTCAAGACCGGGGTACTGCATGACGGTTTGGGCACCCGTCTCTGTTCCAACTCCTGCCAACCTAGCAGTTCAAAAGCAAAAAATTGCAAGTAGATAAATAGGGACAGCACTGGCTCTTTGGCTATGAAACAGAGATGAGCACTGAACCCTGGAATTGGATACGACTGGCTTTGAGCAAGGATGACCTTTACTTTTATCTTTAAATAGGTACCATTCCAGTGGGGAAAGATCTTGGGGACATAAAAGGAGCCTCATTCAGTCATCCCCTGAGTGGAGTTTCTCCAGCAAAAATCCTTTCAACCCAGAATAATTTTTGACACTAAATTACAGTATTATTATTATGAGTTTACTGGCCCTTGAACTCATTGTCAGTGTATATGGATAAAGGTGATTTAACTTCACATTTCTAATCCTGGATCTTGCAGATTTAGATGTTGACAGGCTTTACTCTCTAATCGCATCTGAGGACCTTCCTTCTTTTTGACAACTAGATCTTTGCTGCTGCTCTATTTTTTTAAAAATTGAGATGCTGTCAGTGTTTCAAACACAAGGAGACAACTCATAAGTTCTCATATTAAAGAAGAGATTAGGAAAATAGTTGACATTATTTGCTCCTCCATTCGTCTTGATGTAGAGCAGCAAATCAGCAGACAGGGAAAGACTGAGGTGTCGAACTTAGTCAAAAAGATACAGTCAAATAAAGGTAATGTAAAGGGTAAAGGTCACCCTTGCTTGAAAGCCTGTCATATTCAACTCTAGGGTTCAGTGTTCATCTTTGTTTATAGCCTAAGTCATGCTGTCTGCATACATTTCTGTGGATATGTGTCAGGTATGGAACGCTGTTTACCTTCGCACCAAAGTGGTACCTATTTATCTACTTGAAATTTATTGGTTTCGAACTGCTAGGTTGGCGGGACCCGGGACAGAGATGGAAGCTCACTCCATCATGCACCACTCGGGTCTCAAACTGCTGATCTGCTGACCTGCCAGTCGTCAAGTTCAGTGTCTTAACCACTAAGCCACCACATCCCTTTACAGTCAAGTAGATGCCTTTATTTATTTATTTATCATATTTCTAACGCCGTCCCACTTGCCGAGGCAACTCTGTAAAACAATAAAACACATCACATTTAAAACAAATTAAAATCTTTAAAAATTTCTTAAAAATTTATTAATCCATGCCTTTTCACTTCTTTTCCAAGGGTTTAAGTAAATCACCTGAACTCCCTGCCAGAAGAAGTGGTGACAGCTGTCAGTCTTGACAGCTTTAAGAAAGGATTAAACAAGTCCATGGAGGACAAGGGTATCAATGGCTACAATGATGGATACCTAAGGACAACCTCCGGGTTGGAGAGATAGGCAGGGTATCTCTCAATGCCATTTCCAGGGAATCCTAAGCAGATGAAGGCATCTACTTGGGAATAATACCCTGAAGCAAATGGTGAGCCACTGTGTGAGACCAAATGCTGGACTGGATGGGCTGTGGCCTGTTCCAGCAAGGCTGTTCTTATGTACCAGTAAAAATCATTTTGCAAAGCAAGACCCACACTGCATACATTTGATAGTCATTTAAAATCAAGCTCAGGAAGGAGTATCTGTAACTTTCCTTTAGCTTTCGATCAAAATTTGGATGTACTGTGCTCCGTTGTTGAACGGATGTTGTGTCCTAATGGTTTAATCCTCCACATGGATAACAATGTATCGGAACCAATGTAACCTTGCCTATGGGTAACAATGTAACCTTCAGCTGTATCACATAAACCCTGTAATAGGACGCGAGCTAATGACCACCAGTGGGCAGCAGCGAGCGTCCAAGCTCTCTTGGTCCAAACTCATCAAAGGCAACAGCGCGGGAAGTTTTCCCGCCACCACCTACACCTGGACAAGAAGGGCGTGACCAGCAATGTCGTCACGCAGACAGTAGCCAATGGGCTATCATGGAACCACGTTCAAATGTGTTACTACTGTATATAAAGAGCTTTTGATCCGCCATTACCTCATGTTCCCTCTGACCACCATGCAATAAACCTGAGTTAACCCAGCCCGAGGCTGTGTCCTGTGTCTTGGTTTCCATACACCAAATTGGCGACGAAGGTGGGATTATGGATCCCCAAGGAGCAGCCGGGGCGCAAAGCGGGTTCAACATCACCAAACCGCAAGACTGGGAGCTTCTTGAGATGGACTTCCAGGCGGCACTGGTGGAACTCAAAGTCAAAGAAGACGATGAGGAGAGGAAGAGGGCCATCCTCACCAGAATGCTTGGGATAGAAACCAAGCGAACGCTGGTGGGCATCATTGCACCGAAGAAGGTGAGCGAACTCAAAGCAGATGACATCATGAAGCTGCTGCGTGAGCGTTTCCGACCCTCGAGGGCAATGTTTCCCGCTCGGAGCGCGTTTTGGAGGCGAGTCCAAGCGCCGGACGAGTCGGTTGAGGCATTCGTAACAGCCATGAGAATAGCCGCCGCCCCCTGCAGATGGGACAACCTAGAGATGGCCCTCAGGGACGGAGTTCTGTGTGGCCTGAAGGACAAGGAGGTGCAGCGCAGCTTGATGAACAAGGAGCCACCACCCACGCTGGCAGAGGTTGTAGAGGCCGCGGAAGCCGCGGAGTCCACGAATGCTGGAGTAGACGAAATGCACCAGTGGCGTGAGTGGCGTCCTAGAGCCGGCAAAGCGGAAAATTCGGTGCACGGAAAGTCCGGACAGTCGGTGCACGCAACCCGACGGGCCTCAAAGTCGTCTACGGAAGGCAGCGACGGCGAGGAGGTCCAGAAGGTCCGAAAAGGAGGGCGCCGCTGCGATGGGTGCGGAGCGGCCCATGAGCGCGCGAGGTGCCCATTCAGAAAAGCCGAGTGTTACTCCTGCGGCCGTCGGGGGCACATCGCCAAGGCGTGCAGAAAACGGAAGGAGGGCCGGAGGCAGTCGCAAGACCGTTCGACCAGACCGGACCGTCCAGCAAGGTCCAAAGATGGCGCCCAGACCACGAGGAAGCAGGACGGCGTGGGCCGCATCTCGGACGACAGCGAGGACGACGCTCCAGTGTTCAGCGTGTCCGCGGGACAGTCCCATTACTTCGTTGAGGTACTAGTACAAGGGGCCCCTATCAGGATGGAAATTGACTCGGGGTCCTCCTATTCTATAATTCCCCAGAAAGAGTTCTTGAAAATCGACCCCCACGTGCGACCCAAACTTAAAACGTTGAGGTCCACGCTACGAGATGTACAAGGGAACAGCATTCCAGTGTTGGGGGTCGGGAAATTTCGGGTCAGTTTTAAGAGACATTCTGCGGAACTGCCCCTAGTTGTCCTTAAGGGGGGAAGTTGTAGCCTCCTAGGGACGCAGTGGTTTCAGCCCTTAGGTTTGTTCATAGGGGGAGTGCATGCCGTGGGGGTGGATCCAATACAAGCGGTGTGCGACGCGCATCCCGCCGTTTTTAAAAAAGGACTTGGAAAGTTCAAAGGACCCCCTGTAGCTTTCGACCTAGACCCGGAGGTCCGCCCGATAAGACTCAAACCGCGCAGGGTGCCGTTCGCACTAAAGGACAAAATAGAGGCGGAACTGGACAAGCTGGTGGGCCAGGGGATTCTTATTCCTGTTGATTCCGCGGAGTGGGAAACTCCAATTGTAACAGCGCTGAAGGCTAACGGGGAGGTGCGCATTTGCGCTGATTACAAGTGTACGATTAACAAGGCGATCCGCCCTAATGCATACCCGGTGCCGGTGGTCAGCCACCTTCTGGCCAGGCTGAATGGGGGAAAGTGTTTCGCTAAACTCGATTTGGCTCAAGCTTATCAGCAACTCCCTGTGACTCCCGCCACGGCCGCGGCACAAACGATAGTCACACATAAAGGGGCGTTCCAGGTGTCGCGTTTACAGTTCGGCGTGAACTCGGCACCCGGCCTTTTTCAGTCGCTTGTGGAACGCCTCCTGAAGGGGCTGGAGGGGGTGTTGCCTTATTTTGATGACGTGTTGATAACAGGGGGGAGTGAGGCCGAACTGGCAAAGAGATTGGATAAAGTTCTGACTGTCTTCGAGAAAGCGGGTCTACGACTGAGAAAAGACAAATGTGTCTTTTTCGAAACTGAGGTTTAGTTTCTAGGGTTTCGGGTCACACCAGAGGGTATTAAGCCGTCCAAATCCAAAGTAGCCGCCATCAAGAATGCCCCTCGCCCCACATCCAAAACCGAACTACAGTCATTTCTGGGGCTCCTCAATTTTTACCATACCTTCCTTCCACGGAAGGCGTCCGTGGCCGAGCCACTCCATCGGTTGCTAAAAAAGGAGGAAACATGGATGTGGGGCGACGAGCAAGAGAGGGCGTTTAAAGAGTTGAAGCAACTCCTAACATCTGAGGCAATCCTGACGCACTTCGACCCCAAACGGCCAGTGGTCCTAGTCTGTGACGCATCCCCGGTGGGGGTGGGGGCGGTGCTTTGCCACGTGTTGGACGACGGAAGGGAAGCCCCGATAGCGTTCTATTCAAGGTCCCTGTCCCAAGCAGAGCGTAATTACGCACAGACCGACAGGGAGGCATTAGCGATAGTAGCGGGAACCAAAAAATTTCACGATTTTTTGTACGGGCGGCCGTTCAAAATCGTGACTGATCACAAGCCCCTATTAGGAATTTTCACTGCAAGTAAGCCCACGCCACAGATCCTGTCCCCAAGAATGCTGCGGTGGGCTATTTTTCTCAACGCATACCAGCAGGAGTTGGAATACCGGCCCGGGAAGGAGATCAGCCATGCCGACGCACTCTCGAGGTCTCCTTTGCCCTTGTCGAGCGCCCAAAAAGGAAGGGTAGAGAGAGATCACCAGGTTTTGTTAATAGAGGTTTTAGACTCACCCCCAATAGTACCAGCCGACATTGCCAGGGCCACCGGCAAGGACAGAACGCTAGAAAAAGTTAGTTCATGGGTACAGAAGGGGTGGCCGGCGTCATCCCCAGGTACGGAATTCGACCCATTTTTTCGGAAAAAAATAGAGTTGTCCCTAGAGAGGGGCTGCCTCTTGTGGGGCCAACGGGTGGTGGTTCCTACGTCCCTGCGACCGAGGGTACTCGAACTGCTGCACGTCAGCCACCCGGGCATCGTCCGGTCCAAGGCGCTGGCCCGGAGTTACTTCTGGTGGCCACAGCTGGACGCGGACATTGAGCACATGGTCGGCACTTGTGAGGCATGCCAGGGCTCCCGACCAGAGGCGGCCCGTCTTCCGCATAGGGAATGGGACACAGCAAGGGGGCCATGGTCCAGGGTGCACGTAGACTTCGCTGGCCCATTCCGAGGAACCATTTTCCTCCTGGTGGTGGATGCGTTCTCCAAGTGGTTGGAGGTTATCCCAGTAAAGAGTACGTCTTCCGCCACTACAATTAGCCAGCTAAGGAGAGTCTTTTCCACGTTCGGTTTACCCGACACTTTAGTCAGTGATAACGCTAGTTGTTTCACCTCCGCTGAATTCAGGGCATTCATGGAGGCAAACGCCATTCGCCATGTCACATCCGCGCCGTTTCACCCGGCCACGAATGGCCAAGTGGAACGGCTGGTGCGTACAACAAAGGATGCGCTGCGGCGCATGGGCCCGGGAGACCTAAATCACCAAGTATGTCAGTTTTTGCTAGCGTATAGGGTGACCCCCTTAGTGTCAGGTTACTCGCCGGCAGAGCTGTTGATGCGGCGAAAACTGACCACGATCCTGTCCAGGTTAGACCCGACGAGAGTCGAGGACAAAGGCAAAAAACGTAGGGTTGGCAGTCTCGAAAGGTTTCGCCGCCGGCGATTCTGTTCACTGCAGGAACTACGCCAGCGCAGGTCCAGCCTGGGTGCCAGGGACGGTTGTGGAACGGACGGGGCCAGTGTCGTACCGGGTCGAGACTAGCGCGGGTCTCCTCTGGAGGAGGCACGCGGACCAACTTAGGCACCGAGTGAGTGGGGGGCCGGTCTGTGGAGCTCAGCAACAGGGTTCAGCGTTAGGGTTCTCCCCCACCCGTTCAGCCCAAGGGGGAGACAGCAATGGACAACGGTCCCAAGCAAGGGGGGAAAGCAGCGGCCCCGAGTCATACCCTTTTGATACGCCAGCTCTATCAGGGGCTGGGGAAGGGGGAGAGGAGTTCGCGACCGCTGCCCCCGAATTTACTTCTGATTTTGATTTTGCGAGCCGGGGGGGTTTTCGGGAGTGTTACCCCACCCGTCCAAGCGAGAAGAGGGGTTTTTCGTTAGCCCCCAGTGCCCCCGGTTCTTCCCCATTAAAGCACACACCTCCCAACAACGCCGCGGAGCCGCGGCAAGTCACTAACGAGTCTCCCTCTCCAATTACAGGACAGGAAACCAGGGGACAAAGAGAAGGTAGCAAACCCGGGGGAAGGCAGCCCGCACCGAGACCCCAGCGTGTTCGAAATAAGCCATCTTGGCTGAGAGACTTCGTCTCATCCTAGGGGGGGGGAGTGTGGTTTCGAGACTTCGTCTCATCCTAGGGGGGAGGGGTGTTGTGTCCTAATGGTTTAATCCTCCACATGGATAACAATGTATCGGAACCAATGTAACCTTGCCTATGGGTAACAATGTAACCTTCAGCTGTATCACATAAACCCTGTAATAGGACGCGAGCTAATGACCACCAGTGGGCAGCAGCGAGCGTCCAAGCTCTCTTGGTCCAAACTCATCAAAGGCAACAGCGCGGGAAGTTTTCCCGCCACCACCTACACCTGGACAAGAAGGGCGTGACCAGCAATGTCGTCACGCAGACAGTAGCCAATGGGCTATCATGGAACCACGTTCAAATGTGTTACTACTGTATATAAAGAGCTTTTGATCCGCCATTACCTCATGTTCCCTCTGACCACCATGCAATAAACCTGAGTTAACCCAGCCCGAGGCTGTGTCCTGTGTCTTGGTTTCCATACACCAAAACGGACATCAGCCCTAAAGAGCGCAAGAAAGGAATCTGGCTGAGACTTCTTTTTCAATACAGGTTGCTGAGAGGGCTGTACACCAGGTTTCAAGGGTGAGAGGCACTCCAAATCCATAAGAATTCCATGGGGATTAACCAACCAGTAGGTTCCAAATACACAAAAAATTACATCAGTACACACAGCTGATCTGAATACCAGATTTCTGCTAGGCATTTGGACTGCTTTGTTCCCACAAGCCGTAGAAGTTGTCACAACGTATCCATGACAATAGCTTTGTGTTTGGGTGGGAAATGGTTAACGGATTTTAAAAATGAGTCAGCTTCTGGGGTTTTCCTTTGCATGATGTCTCTTTGTGAACGGTAGTGAGCACAAGAGGGTATCCTGTAGACCATCTTGACTCTGACACTAATGTTGTCAACATCAGATTGACCTTCCCTATTTAAAGCTTGGCATCGTTTTTCCTGCTGGCAACATAAGAACAGCCTTGCTGGAACAGGCCACAGCCCATCCAGTCCAGCATTCTGTTTCACACAGTGGCTCACCATTTCCTTCAGGGTATTCCCAAGCAGATGCCTCCACCTGCTTAGGATTCCCTGGAAATGGCATTGAAAGATGTCCTGCCTATCTCTCCAACCCGGAGGTTGTCCTTAGGTATCCATAATTATAGCCATTGATACCCTTGTCCTCCATGAACTTGTCTAATACTTTCTTAAAGCTGTCAAGACTGACAGCTGTCACCACTTTTTCTGGCAGGGAGTTCCATAGACCAGTGATCCTCTGGGTGAAAAAGTACTTTCTCTTATTTGTTTGAGTTTCATGGAGTGTCCCCTAGTTCTAGTGTTATGCGATAGGGAAAACAGTTTTTCCTTATCTACTTTGTCCACACCGTGCATGATTTTATAAACTTCAATCAGGTCACCTCTTAGACGTCGTCGTTCAAGAGTGAAGAGGCCCAACCGTTGCAGCCTCAGATGGTAAGGAAGGTGTTCCAGTCCCCTAATCATTCTGGTTGCCCTCCTCTGCACTTTTTCCAGCTCCATAATATCCTTCTGGAGGTATGGCGACCAGAACTGTACACAGTATTCCAGATGGGGCCTCACCATAGATTTATAAAGAGGCAAAATGACACTTGCTGACTTATTTTCTATACCCTTCCTAATAATCCCTAGCATTGAGTTTGCTTTTTTCACTGCTGAGGCACACTGGGTTGATAACTTCATTGAGTTGTCCACCAGGACACCAAGGTCCCTTTCCTGGTTTGTCGCAGAGAGTTCAGACCCCATCAGTTTATAAATGTAATTGGGGTTCTTTGCCCCAACATGCATCACTCTGCACTTACTAATGTTGAAACTCATTTGCCACTGTTTTGCCCACTCCCCCAGTGTCGAGAGATCCCTCTGGAGCTCCTCACAATCTCTCACAGTTTTCACTACCCTGTATAATTTAGTGTCGTCAGCAAATTTGGCTACCTTGCTTTTTACTCCTACCTCTAGATCATTTATGAAGAGGTTGAAAAGCAGGGGTCCCAGTACTGAACCTTGGGGGACCCCACTCTTTACTTCCCTCCACTTGGAGAAGTGTCCATTTAGTGCTACCCTCTGTTTCCTGTCCCTTAGCCAGTTGCTGATCCAGGACAAGACCTGTCCCTTTATTCCATGACTGGTAAGTTTATTCAAGAGCCTTTGGTGTGGGACCTTGTCAAAAGCCTTCTGAAAGTCCAGATAAACAATGTCAACTGGATCCCCCTTATCCACATGCTTGTTGACACTCTCAAAAAATTCCAACAGATTAGTGAGGCATGATTTGCCCTTGCAAAAGCCATGTTGGCTCTCCTTTAGCAGCGCCTTCTCTTCTATGTGCCTATTAATTCTATCTTTTAGGATGGTTTCCATCACTTTACCTGGGACACATGTCAAACTGACAGGTCGGTAATTCCCTGGATCACCCCTGGATCCTTTTTTGAAAATTGGTGTTACATTCGCTACCTTCCAGTCATCAGGCACAAAGCCTGATTTGAGGGAAAGATTATATATTTTGGCTAGGAGATCAGCAATTTCATCTTTAAGTTCCCTGAGAACTCGTGGATGGATGCCATCTGGTCCTGGTGATTTGTTAGTGTTTAGTTTAACAAGACATGAAAGGACCTCCTCCCTGGTTATTTCTATCTGGCTTAATTCTTCGGTTTCCCTCCCTACGAAGATAGGCTCTGTTTTGGGCATGTGGCCTCTGTCTTCTTCAGTGAATACTGAAGCAAAGAATTCATTGAGTCTCTCTGCAATCTCTGTTTCCTCTTTAATAACCCCTTGCCTTCCATTGTCATCTAATGGTCCAATGGCCTTCCTAGTTGGGTTCTTACTTCTAATGTACTTAAAGAAGTCTTTGTTATTTCTCTGAGTATTTTTAGCTATACGCTCCTCAAAGTCTTGCTTTGCTTTCCTGATTGTTGCCTTGCATTTGTTCTGCCAGAATTTATGTTTTTGCCTGCTGTCCTCATTTGGACAAGCCTCATTCGGACAAGGCACATCTTCTAAATGAGCTTCTCTTGCTCTTGATCACTTCCCGAACAGCTCCAGTAAGCCACATTGGAGTCCTCTTGGACCTGGCAGTGCCCTTTTTCCTTTTGGGTATGGATTCCAATTGAGCCTCTGTTATTGTTTTTGTAAACAGCCTCCATGCCTCTTGGAGTGTTTGGACTCTCTCAATTTTCCCTTTCAGCTTCTTTTTTACTAGTTTCCTCAACTTTGGGAAATTTCCTTTTTGAAAATTTAAGGTCTCTGTGTTAGATTTTATCAGTGACTTGCGGTCTATGATCAAGTTAAACATAATTGAGTTGTGGTCACTGTTCCCTATTGGATCAGTCACATTAACATCTTGCACCAGATCCTGAGTATTACTCAGAATCAAGTCAAGGATTCTTGTACCTCTAGTTGGGTCTTCAACCATCTGTCCCAGGGAACAATCATTTAGCATATCTAGGAACCATGTCTTTGGTGTCTTGCACGGAAGACAAAGAAGGAGCCGCAGTAAGGGCTAAAACACAATTTTATTGCATGGTAGTCAGTGTGAACAAGAGGTAAAGGTGGACCAAACAGCTCTATTTATAGTACACTGTACATTTTGAATAACCCGGGTGATAGTTCATTGGTTACTGTCCGCGTGACGTCATGGAACGTCACGCCCATCTTCTCCAGGTGCGGCATGGCAGGGAGGTTTCCTGCCCTTCAGGTATTCAGGGGAATCAGTATCATGTGAGCTGACACTGCTATTGGCACGAGCAGTATTGTTCTTAACAGCTTGTTACAATGAGTCATTGATTACTTACAATAGATACAATTGTTGGATACAATCCGTTAAAGGGGTACTTGTCACAAACTATTCAGTACATAACACTGTCCCTTAGCCAGTTGCTGATCCAGGACAAGACCTGTCCCTTTATTCCATGACTGGTAAGCTTATTCAAGAGCCTTGAATATTAAACATAAGAACAGCCTTGCTGGAACAGGCCACAGCCCATCCAGTCCAGCATTCTGTCTCACACAGTGGCTCACCATTTCCTTCAGGGTATTCTTCCCAAGGAGATGCCTTCACCTGCTTAGGATTCCCTGGAAATGATATTGAGAGATATCCTGCCTATCTCTCCAACCCGGAGGTTGTCCTTAGGTAGCCATAATTATAGCCATTGATAGCCTTGTCCTCCATGAACTTGTCTAATACTTTCTTAAAGCTGTCAAGACTGACAGCTGTCACCACTTTTTCTGGCAGGGAGTTCCATAGACCAGTAATCCTCTGGGTGAAAAAGTACTTTCTCTTATTTGTTTGAGTTTCATGGAGTGTCCCCTAGTTCTAGTGTTATGCGATAGGGAAAACAGTTTTTCCTTATCTACTTTGTCCACACCGTGCATGATTTTATAAACTTCAATCAGGTCACCTCTTAGACGTCGTCGTTCAAGAGTGAAGAGGCCCAACCGTTGCAGCCTCAGATGGTAAGGAAGGTGTTCCAGTCCCCTAATCATTCTGGTTGCCCTCCTCTGCACTTGTGACAGGGTCACAATATTCTGCAGCAGCATCAGGCTATTTTCTGGCATTTTGAATAGTGGATCATGAAGCATGGTATTCTGCATTCATAACCCAGAGATTTTTTTTAATAACTAAATTCTATGTAACAGATGGTGTGCGTAACATGAAACAACAGATGCTGCCTGATTTTTCTGGTGAGCACATCCTTTGCCACATTGCATTGAATCTAGATCTTCGGAAGCCAATGCCTGCAATCACATTGGTTGTGTATGGGCCTCGCTGGAGAAGGTGTGGCCTGTTTGTTTTAGATTTAGATGAGGGTGTTAAGCTGTCCATAGTCAAACTGAATTTTAAAGGAAGTAGGAAGGGCAAGCAAGAGACCAATCCCAATAGAATTGAAGATCTGGGTAATTGTAGACTTAGGTGAGCAATAGCTTCTGGTCATGTTGGATAAGGGGTTCTGTTACTTTGTTTTGGACACATGAAACTGGCCAGGTCTCAGATTCTGGGATCTCTTATCTGTATCTTTGGATGTTAGGAAACAAGAGGCTCCAGGACCATTGTGCCTACTTCTGCTTTGCTGGTCAAATCTTCTCTCAGAAATCCTTTAGCTCTTCATGCTAGAGACTGAGGCTATTAAATGAAAAAAGATGGAGACACAATCCTCGTGAACCCCTATTTCTGTGGTGCTCTGCTTTTTATTATTTCATCCCCAAAGGGCCCAAATTCCTCAACCCAATGAGTCACGATACACTTCCATGGTCTACCCTTATGAAATTAATGTCTGCTTAATAGCTCCCAAAAATGCAGCAGCTGAAATGTAATCCCTTTTAATTATAAACTCATTAAGTTTCAGGGAATTTCTACTGTGTTTCTTCATGATAGCTGATGCTGTGCTCCAGAGACTGGTGAGACATGAAACATGAACATTTCCCTTCCAAGCAAAATCTCATGTTCTGAGAGGCTTCAAAACCCACTGCTAAAGCTAGGTGTCCAAATAAGTAAGGCTTTTCTGAGTTTAGCTACTGCTCATACTGTGGGCTTGAGGCTTTGACTCAATTGCTCTCTGGGTCCTATGAGAATAACATGCAAAGGTGGAAGGGCTAGACCACAGTGTTTCTCAACCTTTGGTTTTTGGACTTCAATTCCCAGAAGCCTAAGTCAATTTCCCAAAGCATTGATCAGCCAATGTACTGACTTAGGCTTCTGGGAATTGAAGTCCAAAAGCCAAAGGTTGAGAAACACTGGGCTAGAGCATCCTTTCAGAATTTTACCTGGCTGCGGAGAAATGGTGACATTACTGCTAAACCCGGTTGTAACAAAAAAGAAGTGTGAAGGTTCGAACAACATACTGACCGACCTACCGGCCTGCCAAGGTTAAATAAGATAAGACGAGGAGGAGGAAGAGGAGGAAGGAGATGAGGAGGTTGGAAGTTTAAATTTTCCCAAAAATTAAAGTTGGGTTGGACTTCAAATCTGGGTTCATGTTCAAAACATAATTGGTTTGAAGTCAAACGTAGGGTGCAATCCCAATTTGCCAAGGGGGCTAAGGGCCAGCTGAGTGAAATTAAGTCCTTTGGAGTTGTGCTGAATTCATAATGCTCTCAGCCAGGAGATATTGGAAGTTCTAGCCTCACCTTGATTTAACCCTCTGTGGGCACAATAGCTGTGTCTCTGGGCTGGGGGAATTACAGATGTAAGGTAATGCAGAATCACCTTCACCCCATCCACTATCTGCACCTTTTCTGGCTCTTCTGCTGGCTGATCTTGACTAGTTCTGGCTTTGTGCCAGAACAAAAAGCTTCCATGCATTCCAAACAAAACATACATAGCACACCCCTGAGTTAGCATTGCATTTATGTTTCACTTGAGATCTATCAATAAGCCTATATTGAGATTGGTGTGGCCAACTTGAGGCCTGCCAGATGTTCATGCTGAGAACAGCAGGGGCAGTCAGTTCTCACATTAGTACTTTTGCAGAGAAACATCTGCTTTATGGAAGACAGAGGATCTGCTGAGAGGATGGAACGGAGCAAAACTGAGACCAAGCAAAAGGCAGGAGTAGCCGTAATTCAGAAGAGGCCACAAAAAACCACCACAAGTTTGTGCTTGATACTTGAGAGAGGAAGTCTATTTCCTTGAAAGCAAGATAGACCCATGATGGTGAACCTTGGCACTCCAGATATTCTTGGATTTCAATTCCCAGAAGCCCAAGCACCCTGTGAATCCACACAAATGGGTTTACAGCGATTCATCCAGCCCGCGCTGCCCTCGTCACTCCTGGAAGCGGAAGTGAAGTGTGCCTCTACTGGCATGTTTTACTTCCACTTCCGGGAGCGACGAGGGCAGCGTGGGCCGGATGAATTGCAGTATACACATTCACGTGGATTTACCACTGGCTTGGGCTTCTGGGAATTGAAGTCCAAGAACATCTGGTGTGCTAAAGTTCGCTATCACGGAGATAGACTTTCAGCAACTATTTTGCTGACTCTGATTTCATGGAACTATGGAATCTATTATACAGTGTAGCTTCGGGGTACACAGAAAGAGCCTCCTTGAAGATTGTGGTATTCTTGAAACACTCTTAGGCAAATCCTGGTAATGGCAACTTTGTGTTGCCAGCTAATCTTTCTCACACTGGGTTAGGCAAAGGGAACTGCAGAATGAACTCACCAAAGGATACCTTTATTTTTGGCAGTTTCACATCTGGCTTAGACACGGAAGAAGAAGTGTAGCTTCAAGTCTAAAGGCAATCAGCCCAGTGATCCTGAGTTTGGAATGGGTTCAATAGATAACTTCTGAAAAGTTTGGACTTAAATGCACAATTGATTAACTGTCCCTTCAAAATGGCAGTCTCCAGCTTCCACTAAGAAAGAGGAAATAAGGTTCAGCATCACTTACCATCTCATATGGGTCACTAAATATCTACCTCTCCTAGATGCAGATTCCAAGAAGGTGTTTGACCTGTGGGGCATTGATTTGAGAATCTTGTAGATCTAAGGTTGGAGTATGAAGAAATATAGAATTTGGAGAGTTGAAGCTTTCAGAATTGGCTTTCAGAGGAAAAGGAAGATTTGTTGCAAGATCACTGAATTACACAAATATTGTGATGACTTTCCCCACATGCTTGCCACAGAATCTCACAATGCTGGTGATAAAAAGCTTGTAAATGCAAGCACTGCACTCAAAATAAAAACAAGGCCAGGATAATGTGTTTTGGTACATTCAACACAGTATGTCGTCTCTGGCCTCCAGGTACCGCCAAGCTGTCAGTTTGATTTGGTTGTGCTGGAATATAGGATGTGAGATATTTGCAAAGCAAGAGGAGAGGAATATTTTAAGAATACATATGAATGTTATAAAGTATTTTCTGGGGAAGAAGTGGAGGTTCTCACAAAAAAAATTAGAAAGAATTTTTAACATTATTTGGACAATTTCCTTTAAGAATGGAAACTGAAAATGTTTTAAGTAAAGGTAAAGGTCACCCTTGCTCAAAAGCCAGTCACATCCAACTCTAGGGTTCAGTGCTCATCTCTGTTTCAAAGCCAAAAAGCCAGCGCTGTCTGCTTCTGCAGACGTTTCCGTGGTCATGTGGTAGGCATAACTAGACACCAGAGCACACGGAAGGCTGTTTACCTTCCCACCAAAGTGGTCCCTATTTATCTACTTGCAATTTCTTGCTTTCGAACTGCTTGGCAGGAGCTGGGACAAAGACAGGAGCTCATTCTGTCCGGCAGTACTCGGGAATCGAACTGCTGACCTCCCTCCCACCTTCCAGTCAGTGTCTTAACCACTTGAGCCACTGCAGTTTTACCTTTACATAATTTGTGTTATATAATCATCTTTGACATTGAGGCTCTTAGTAAACACACACATTTGCCCTATTTTAATAGCTGTATGTCTATCAGTTTTCAACTGCTGTTTCCCCCCAAACAACGTGATTAAAACACACAGACACAGACACAGACACACACAGACACACCACATAACAGCTCCATTGCGATCCCCTCAAAATATGTTGGACTATCACACAACAGGGGTGGTGATGACAGAGAAGGACAGAGGTAGGAGCTGTCAAAGTCTTTTTTCCATTCTTCATGTCAGAGTTGTACAATGCAAAATTATAAACGTGTATGAAAAAATTCAAAACAAATTAAAATGTTAAAATAATTAGACATTTTGACCAGATGTGGGCTGCTATAATGGTATTATCTTGGCCATTGACTAGATCCTCTTTTTTTATATGTAGTGGGGCATAAGTTGCATGAACATAAATGCTGCATTGACTGAATTTCTTTACATTCACAGAAAATTTTTCCTGTGTCCAAGTAGCCCTATGTTACTATTCTTTGATCTTCCTACTTTGCTTCAAAGTTTATTAAGTGACTTCTAGATGGACTAGCCAGAATCTTAATTTAATTAATTCTCACACTTGTATGCCGCCCAATCAGGAAACTTGACTCAGGGCGGCTCACACAATAATCTTGTCCTGATGGAAGATGCTCTTCAGCATTCATACATTCTACAGATTGTCTTGGGGATTGGTGTCCATGAAGTTGAGGGTTTGGTGCTATATTACCTTATTTTTTTCATTATTTGCTAGTATCTCTTGATGTACTTTTGGTGGTGGTGGTGGTGGTGGTGGGACAATGACCAGACTTTGTCAGTGGGGGAAGGTTTTGGGGCAGCCAATAATAATCCTGCATGGCTCATTAAGAATCTTGTTTGATACCACATTACACTAGCATATTCTGCTGAGCCGCCTCTGCCGTCATCGTCATCAGCAGCAGTGGCTGCTACTCGTATCCGAGCATGCATTTTTCCTGGAGGTCATTTTCTCAACTGGTGGATGTGTCTCTGGTGACTCCACAAACTGATCCTTGCATGGAACATGTGACTACATGCAGTACACTGAATAGATGGGGGAGATCGTGGTTGGGTTTGACAAAGCTTCCATGGTTATCGCTTAGCCTCTTCATCACTGCAGTGTTCCCCTTTGAAGTGATTGGTAGCACATGAAATGGTGCCACGGGCCACAGGTTGAGAATCCCAGAAACATGGGCTATGCCAATCCTCAGCCCCCAGACAATAGAAGGGGAGTGGGAAACCCCAAGAGGAAGACAAGCGCCTAAAAGGGACACCGCCAGCAGCATGGCTGAGTCT
Organism: Bradypodion ventrale; assembly: GCA_035047345.1. Classification (NCBI taxonomy): domain Eukaryota; kingdom Metazoa; phylum Chordata; class Lepidosauria; order Squamata; family Chamaeleonidae; genus Bradypodion; species Bradypodion ventrale. The sequence continues at coordinate 8,001,729 of JAWDJE010000004.1, forward strand.
CAAGTGGGGGCAGAGGCCTCCCCCATGACAAAAAGTCAAAGCGGACGCGAGGGGCATGGGGAACTGAGAACACACTCAACGAAATTGGAAGAGTGGAAATCGTAGGCGGACTACCATACTTCATCGCAGGGGAAGACGAAGAGAGACAAGTCACCATAGGATTGCTCAACTGTAATGAAGAAGAAGAAGCACAGGAAGGCCCATCAGATGAACCCGAGGAACACCAAAATGAAGGACCAGAAGAGGAAGCGGATGACCTCCACGACTCCACCAGGGATGGAGAGGTCAACGGAATGAAGAAAAAAACGCCAAGGATAACCATAGGGAAACCAGACCATGATGAGTGTGCGCACCTACTACACAGAAAGTTAGGACACATAGGTTTTCCCACCGTCAAGAAAATGCTGGAATGCTCAGAGGGACTGAAGGTCAAAAGCTGCAAGAACTACCTGGAATGTTCTGTATGCAAGACCTCGAAGTCCAAAACTGAGCCACGACCAAAAACTTTGGCCAGGAAGTCAGACCACTCATTCCAGCTCGTGCACCTCGACTTGGTAGGGCCTCTCAGAAGATCATAGGCCAGAAGAGATTCTTCCTAACAATAGTTGACGACTTCAGCAGGTACGGTTATGTATACACGCTTAATAGTAAGGACGAGGTGTTCAGCAAGTTTAAGGAATTCCACACAAGGGTGTGGACTCAACACAACGTAAACGTGAAGCAAATGATGACGGACAGAGGTCCAGAATTCCTGTCAAAAGAGTTTGAAGAATGGATAAAGGAGAAGGGGATGCTGCACTTCAAGACTGCACCATTTTCAGCCTTCCAAAATGGGGTTGCTGAGAGAAGAAATGGGGTACTACAAACCATGATCAGATGTGTGATAGAAGACGCTGGTCTAAGCTTCTCATATTGGGGAGAGGCACTGCTGTACTCCAACTACACGTTAAACAGGCCGTGGTCTAGTGTTATCAGTAAGACACCCTACGAGGCAATGTACAACCGAAAACCCAAGCTGGCGCACCTCCACATCTTTGGCGTACCCGCAGACGTGCACATACCCAAGCAACTTAGAAAGAAGGGGGACAAGATAACCAGAAAACTAAGGTTCCTAGGCTACGAGCCAGGTTCGAAGGTGTACCGTTTCATAGACCACAACCAGAGGCTGGTAGTTTCAAGATCAGCCACGTTCCATGAGCACGCGAACTGGGGCAAGATACACGCGAATGAAGTATTGACGAGTGACCTAGAGCATGAAGGGGTCAAGGCAGCACTGCCCGAGGCAAGGCCCGACCAACCAGGAGATACAATATGTGACAAATCTGAAGCACAAGGAGCACGTACAGGCACCACAAATGCGGGAGACATTGAATCCCCAAGTCCCACAAAAGAAGCGCCTAGAAGGTCAACCAGATCGACCAAGAACCAAACCCCAAGAGGACTGGAGGATTATGTTCTGAGTATGGAGACCTACCCCGAAGCACCAGCAAGCTACGAAGACATAGCAGAGCTACCACCTGAAGAACAGGACAAGTGGAGGGCAGCCATGGAGAGGGAATAGAAAGTCTCGAAGACCTCAGAAGGAGAAGATAATCGAGCTTCTTAACAAGTGTAATATGTCCGACGCCCACCCATGTGGGACCCCCATGCAAACGGATTTCGTAAAAAACTCCCACGAGAAGGGAGAACCATTCGAGGACATCACACTCTACAGATCCATCATCGGATCACTCTTGTACATCGCCAACTGGACCAGGCCGGACATCTCGTTGGCAGTGAACTTTCTCTCACGCCACTCCGGCAACCCAAGGACCCACCATTGGGTGGCCGTCAAAAGGCTGTTATGGTACCTGAAGGGTAACATGGATACAAAGTTACTGCTGACCCCTCAAATAAACGACAGGATAAACCTTTCATGCTATGCTGATGCCGACTGGGCCGGATGTACAAAGACCAGAAGAAGTACATCCGGCTACATAGTGATGCTGAATGGCAGCCCCATATATTGGCGCACTGAAAAACAAAAACTGGTTTCCTCCTCCACCGCTGAAGCAGAGTACGTCTGTCTGTCTAATGCAGCAGATTACCTGATCTGGATAAATGAGCTAATCTCCCTCATCTGGGAAAAACCCAGCCTTCCCATTGTCATTCATGAGGACAACAAAGCAGCCATATACATGGCAAGGACCGAATGTTTAGCCAGGCAATTCCGACACATTGATATCAAGTACAGAAAAGTAAGGGAACTCATAGGGGGAGGCTTCATAGACCTGATACATTGTGAAACCCAAGAACAGATAGCGGACATCCTGATCAAACCACTCCCATTAGCCCAACACAGTTATTTGCTAAATGGCCTATGTCTTAGTGAGTAGGAGAACAACAAATCCAAATCACACCACGTTCTGTCCGTATGATTTCAGAAGGGGTTTTGTCAGGGGTGATATCATACTGCCATGAACTACATGTACCGTAATGCACTGCTTGTGTAACCCTATCCCCTCTGACCTCCTCTGACCTCACCTAACCCTATTAAAGGACCCTCACCTACCCGACGACCCTCTCTCCTATCCTGACCACTGACCCTCACTGACCGCCATGCGGCCAGTGGAAATAAAGAACTATAAAGACAAATGAATGAGTACTGGGGTCTCTGGGCCGAACCTTCGGAAACCCTCTAACATAAACAAACCTCCACCCAACCAACTCTAACATGGAACCCCAGAGAATGTCCCTCCTGCCATCCTGCTTCTCATCCCTTGGTTGCCCACTGATACCTGGAGTTTCCTTTTCCCAGCCTTCCTGAGAGCCAAATTTGGCTCTTGGTGGGGAATGGAGTGATGTCAGATAGTCTGTCTGGGTACCAGGGGGTGGCCCCATCAGGTTGTTCAGATTGCAATTTGAAGGATACATCAGCCATCCTGGGTACTGGGCAGACTGGTTGTGGGAATCTGGGAAATACAGTGGTACCTCGCTTAAAGAGCATAATGCGTTCCACGGGACTGCTCGTTAAGTGAGTATGCTCTTTAAGCGAAACACCATTGTAAGTGACCAATTGTGATTTCTGGTGGGGTGTGTGTGTGTGAACCCCGATTTAGTTGTTAAGCAAGTTTTGGGTTGGTTTCAGTTGTTAGGCGAGGCAACCATTCAGAGAAAATTCTGCTGTTTAAGTGAGTTAGTCTCTAAGCGAGGCGCTCTTTATGCGAGGTTTTACTGTATGTTCCAGAAAGCAGCCAATTCTTGATCAGCTCTCATATGTTAGTCTGCTTACCCATATCTATGTTACACTTTGACATAATCAGAGTTGTGTGTAGGGTGAGATGCTTTTCCCCTAAGGGTCAAAATGCAGAATGCCATCAACTTCATAAATTATTATAGAGCTGGGTGGTCATTGGGGAGGAACCAGAAAGACATCAAAGTGTAGTACAACTACACAGGCTGGTGATTATTTGCCTGAATGTCTTACCTCAGGCTTGCAAGCAAACACTCTCCAACATTAATTCAACACTGTGAAGGGAAAAACTTGCATTTGGCCTAGATCTGAGCCAGGGTATTTTGAAGCTATTCTTATCACAAAAGGCCACTTCACAGAATTTTCTAAAAATATTCTCCCCGATGTTATGGGCACAGAGCAGTAGCCATCGTTTTCCACCTATGATGCCCCAAATGACACTAAGTTTAGAGTATGACAGCCAATGCAAAATGCGAAGTCAAGCTGCCAACAGAAACCAAAAAGAGTACCAAAGTTGGAGAGAATACAAAGCCAGAAGCTAGTTCTCAAAATGGTAGGTTTTTAAAAATGGCATCATAATCCATTTGGACCAGTAGGATACAAGAGTGCATCTGATCTTTCTTTATGATCAATGTGTACGCAATCATCCAGAAAGCTGGGTTCGGTTCAGATGAAGGCAGAGTGAAAGTTGGTGGCCAAATCTTCAACAAGTGAAGATATGCTGATGACCCCACTTTTGCTCACAGAAAGCAACAAATATTAGATGAAAATGGAATAAGAAGGTATCAAAGCAAGCCTGTAGTTGAACATTATGAAGAAAAAAACCATGTTGATAGTGAAGAAATTGTTGTTGTTGTTCAGTCGCACAGTTGATTCCGACCCTTTGTGACCCTATGGACCATTGTCCTTCAGGCGCCTCTGTCCTCCACCATCCTCCTCAGCCTGCCCAGCTCTGTGCCCTACAATACCATCTAGCCATCTCATCTTTGGATGCCCCCTTCTTCTTTTGCCCTCCACCTTTCCCAGGATCAAGGCCTTCTCCAGAGAATCCTCTCTTCTCATTTGATGCCCAAAGCTTCATCTTTACTATTTGACCTTCTAAGGAGCAGTCAGGGTTGATTTCTTCTAATATTGACCTATTTGTTCTCCTCACTGTCCAGGGGACTCTCAGGACTCTCCTCCAACACCACATTTCAAAGGCATCTATTCTTCTGCGCTCAGCTTTCCTAATGGTCCAGCTCTCACACCCATACATTACCACAGGGAATACCATTGCTTTGACTATGCGGATTTTTGTTTTCAAGGTGATGTCTCTGCTTTTCACTATATTCCCCAGGTTTCTCATAGCTTGTCCCCCCATAATCAGTCATCTTTTTATTTCATGGCTACAGTTGCCATGTGCAGTGATCTTAGATCCCATTATCTTGGTTTTCTTGATATTAAGTCTCAAGCCAGCTTTTGCACTCTCTTCTTTCAACCTAATCAGGAGCTTCTTTAGGTCTTCCTCACTTTCTGCCATTAGAGTGGTATTGTCTGCATATCTCAAATTGTTGATGTTTCTCCCAGCAATTTTGATCTCATATTGTGATTTCTCCATCCCTGCATTGCGCATTATGTGCTCTGTGTATAGATTGAATAAGTAGGGTGACAAAATGCAGCCTTGTCTTACTCCTTTTCCTATTCCAAACCACTCTGTCTTCCCGTGTTCTGTCCTAACTGTTGCTTCTTGGTTCATGTACAGATTTCTCAGGAGGCATATGATGTGCTCTGGTATTCCCATCTCTTTAATTACTTGCCACATTTTGTTGTGGTCCACACAGTCAAAAGTCCTGGTGTAGTCAATAAAACAAAAGTAGACTTGTTTCTGATATTCCTTTGTTTTTCCCCATGATCCAACGTATGTTGGCAATGTGGTCTCTAGTCCCCCTGACTCTTCTGAACCCAGCCTGCACCTCTGGTAATTCTCTCTCCACGTGCTGCTGAAGTCTATCCTGTATTATCTTGAGCATCAAAGAGAGATAAAAAACCATTTGAGGCTGCAATTGCGAAATACAAGGTAATTTAATATGACAAAATTCAGGTTTGCAGAGTAGACTGTCCTAAAGCACAGAAGGAATAAACAGATGAGGCTTGGGACGCAAGAAAATACTTTAATATACTTCATTGTATCTTTATGAGCAGATTCCTTATGAAAATATTGAAAAGCCAATTATATACCAGAAGGGCTTAGAGTCTACTCTGCAAACTTGAATTTTCTTATATTAAATCACCTTGTATTTCGCAATTGCAGCCTCAAACGTTCCCCCCCCTCTTCTCTCTTTGATCGGTCTGCACCGTTTGGCCCCGACTGTTTCCTCTTTGAGTTATCTTGAGCATCACCTTGCTGGCATGTGATGAGTGCAATTGTTTGGTAATTTGAGCATTCTTTTGCATTGCCTTTTTTTGCGATTGGAAATCAAAAGAAGATGCAGGCTTTTGAGAGGGGCTGTTATGACGGAGCTAGAGAAGATCATACGTAAGGATGTAATAATGGAGACCAAGGCCAAGATCATCCGCATTATTCTCAATTACTATGTGCTGTTAGGTAAAGGTAAAGATAAAAGAGGGGGAGGATAGGATGCTCCCCTCCCCAAAGTGCTGTCCCAAAAGTAACAAAGTGATTAGGACCAAGAGGTAGGGCCTCTTATTTCCCTAACATTCATCAGTAAATACACTTCTAGATATTGTAAGGTAAAGGTTGCCCTTGCCCGAAAACCAGTCCTATCTGACTCTAGGGTTTCATTTTCATTTCATTTCAAGTTTAATTTCTATACCACTTTACTCACCCAGCGGGTGACTCAGCGGGTTCAGTTCAGTGGTCATCTCTGTTTATAGCCAAAGAGCCAGTGCTGTCTGCATCTGCAGACATTTCCGTGGACATGTGGCAGGCATGACTAAACACTGGAATGGGCAGAATACTGTTTACCTTCCCCCCAAAGTGGTACCTATTTTCCTACTGCAATTTCTTGCTTTCAAACTGCTAGGTTGGCAGGACCTGGGACAGAGATAGGAGATCATTTCATCATTCAGCATTTGGGTCTCAAACTGCTCACCTGCCGACCTTCCAGTCATCAAGTTCAGCATTTAACCATTAAGCCACCACAGTCCCTGTTGTTGTTGTTCAGTCGCACAGTCGATTCCGACTCTTTGCGACCCTATGGACCATCGCTCTCCAGGCACCTCTGTCCTCCACCATCCTCCTTAGTCCACACAGCCCCGTGCCCATTGTGTCTACAATACCATCTAGCCATCTCATCTTTGGCCGTCCCCTTCTTCTTTTGCCCTCCACCTTCCCCAGCATCAAGGTCTTCTCAAGTGAATCCTCTCTTCTCATTTGATGTCCAAAATACTTCAACTTCATCTTTGTTATTTGTCCTTCTAAGGAGCACTCAGGGCTAATCTCTTCTAATATTGACCTATTTGTTCTCCTCGCTGTCCAGGGGACTCTCAAAACTCTCCTCCAACACCACATCTCAAAGGCATCTATTTTTCTTCGCTCAGCCTTTCTAATGGTCCAGCTCTCACAGCCATACATTACCACCGGAAATACCATTGCTTTGACTATGCGGACCTTTGTTTGCAGTGAGATATCTCTACTTTTCACTATGTTCCCCAGGTTTTTCATAGCTTGTCTCCCAAGAATCAGTCGCCTTTTTATTTCATGGCTGCAATCCCCATCTGCAGAGATCTTGGATCCTAAGAAAGTAAAATCTGTTACTGCTTCTACTTCTTCCCCATCTATTTTCCAGGGACTTATAGCGCCTGTTGCCATTATCTTGGTTTTCTTGATATTGAGTCTGAGGCTGCGACGGTTGGGCCTTTTCACTCTTGAACGACGGCGTCTAAGAGGTGACCTGATTGAAGTTTATAAAATCATGCACGGTGTGGACAAAGTAGATAAGGAAAAACTGTTTTCCCTATCGCATAACACTAGAACTAGGGGACACTCCATGAAACTTTTGGGTACTAGTTCTCAAACAAATAAGAGAAAGTACTTTTTCACCCAGAGGATTACTGGTCTATGGAACTCCCTGCCAGAAGAAGTGGTGACAGCTGTCAGACTTGACAGCTTTAAGAAAGGATTAGACAAGTTCATGGAGGACAAGGGTATCAATGGCTATGATTATGGCTACCTAAGGACAACCTCCGGGTTGGAGAGATAGGCAGGATATCTCTCAATGCCATTTCCAGGGAATCCTAAGCAGGTGAAGGCATCTCCTTGGGAATACCCTGAAGGAAATGGTGAGCCACTGTGTGAGACAGAATGCTGGACTGGATGGGCTGTGGCCTGTTCCAGCAAGGCTGTTCTTATGTTCTTATGTTCTTATGAGTCTCAGGCCAGCTTTTGCACTCTCTTCTTTCAACCTAATCAGGAGCTTCTTTAGGTCTTCTTCACTTTCTGCCATTAGGGTGGTATCATCTGCATATCTCAAATTGTTGATGTTTCTCCCAGCAATTTTGATCCCATATGGTGATTCCTCCATCCCTGCATTGCGCATTATGTGCTCTGTGTATAAGTTGAATAAGCAGGGTGACAGAATGCAGCCTTGTCTTACTCCTTTTCCTATTCCAAACCACTCCGTCATTCCATACTCTGTCCTAACTGTTGCTTCTTGACTCATGTACAGATTTCTCATGAGACATATGAGGTGTTCTGGTATTCCCATCTCTTTAATTACTTGCCACATTTTGTTGTGGTCCACACAATCAAAGGCCTTGGTGTAGTCAATGAAACAGAAGTAAGCTTGTTTCTGGTATTCCTTTGTTTTCTCCATGATCCAACGTATGTTGGCAATGTGATCTCTGGTCCCCCTGCCTCTTCTGAATCCAGCCTGCACCTCTGGTAGTTCTCTTTCTACATGCTGCTGTAGTCTATCCTGCATTATCTTGAGCATCACTTTGCTGGCTTGTGGGATGAGCGCAATTGTTCGATAATTTGAACATTCTTTGGCATTGCCCTTTTTTGGGATTGGGACATATACTGATCTTTTCCAATCCTGTGGCCACTGTTTCGTTTTCCAAATCTGTTGGCATAAAGCATGTAGTAGCTTGATTCCATCATCTTTTAGGGCTTTGAAGAATTCAACTGGGATACCATCATATCCACTGGCTTTGTTATTTGCCGTGCTTTTTAGGGCCTTTCTGACTTCACTCTCTAGGATGTCTGGTTCAAGTTCAATTTCCCCCTCATTGTTATTATCCGTGGTGTTTAGGTCTTTTTTGTAAAGTTCCTCTGTGTACTCTTTCCATCTTTTCTTTATCTCTTCTGCATCCGCTAACTCTTTGCCATCTTTGTCTTTTATCGTGATCATTTTTGCTTTGAACGTTCCCTTGACTTCCCCAATTTTTTAAAGAGATCTCTAGTCCTGCCTCTTGTGTTGTTTTCCTCTATTTCTTTGCACTGTTCATTTAGGTAGCTTTCCTTATCTCTCCTTGCTTTTCTTTGAAATTCTTTATTTAAGTGATTGTATTTTTTCCTTTCTCCTTTGCCTTTTGCGTTCCTTCTTTCCTCTGCTATTTTAAGAGCCTCATCCGACAACCACTTTGCTTTCTTGCGCTTCTTTTCTTTTGGTATAGTTTTCCTTGCTGCCTCCTGCATAATGTCTCTCATCTCTGTCCATAATTCCTCTGGTACTCTGTCTGTCTGGTCCAGACCATTGAATCTGTTCCTCACCTCCACCGTGTATTCCTTGGGTATGTTGTCTAGATCATATCTATCCGGCCTATTAGTTTTCCCTATTTTCTTCAGTCTGAGCCTGAATTTTGCAATCAGTAGATTGTGATCTGAGCCACAGTCCGCTCCAGGTCTTGTTTTTGCTGACTGTATGGAGGTTCTCCATCTTTGGCTGCAGAGTATGTAGTCAATTTGGTTTCGATGTTGGCCATCTGGTGATGTCCATGTGTAGAGTCTCCTCTTGTGTTGCTGGAAAAGGGTGTTTGCTATGACTAGTGTGTTATCTTGGCAGAACTCTATCAGTCTTTGCCCTGCTTCGTTTTGTGTTCCCAGACCAAACTTGCCTGTTATTCCGTCCACTTTTTGATTTCCTACTTTTGCATTCCAGTCTCCTAAGATAATGTGGACATCGTTTCTTGGTGTCTGTTCTATAAGATGTTGTAGGTCCTCATAGAACTGGTCTACTGTGGCTTGATCTGCACTGGTAGTTGGTGCATATATTTGGATTACAGTGATATTAAATGGTTTGCCTTGTAGTCTGACTGACATCATTCTATCATTTTTGAGATTGTATCCCATTACTGCTTTTCTCACTCTTTTGTTTACAATTATGGCCACTCCATTTCTTCTGAGGTTTTCTTGTCCACAGTAGTAGACATGATGGTTTCCAGAGCTGAATTCGCCCATACCTGTCCATTTTAGCTCACTGATTCCCAAGATGTCAATACTTATTCTTTCCATTTCCTTTTTTACCACTTCCAGCTTTCCTTGGTTCATAGATCTTACATTCCATGTCCCTATGCAATATTGTTCCTTACAACACTGTATTTCTCCTCCCCCTTTCCTGCCCATCCCTTTCTGTCCATCTAATGTGCTGAGCATCCTTCCTGTTTCCTCTGATTTGTCCCTTTGTTTTGCCTTTGCTTTGATCAATAGGGTTTTCTTGGCAAACTCCCTGGCATGCTTTGCCGGTTTCTACGCCATTCCCCCTCCCCATCATACATATTATCACAGTTTAAAACAAGGTAACATCATCATGCATATTATCACAGTTTAGAACACAGTATCAGTTTAGAACTGATGTCAGCCAGCTCTAAACTGACACAGTGACACAGTCACTCTGTCAGTTGCTATAAGTCATCTATGTTCAGTCAACTATATTATTTCAGTTCAATTACTGATCCCTTGCATGCGTGCAGCAGCTCTCGCCTCCCTTTGGCTGCGAAAAGTTGGTTAAAGGCTTCAACTCAGGCCTCACTGTGATGGTGGCTATGGATGGTGTCTTCTGGGGGTGGTCGAGGGTCTCCTGTGTCTGCAGTGTCTGTAGTGTCAGCGCGGCCCTTCCTCTTTGCCCTCTGGGGTGTTGCTACTTTAGGAGGACTCCCGTGGGCCTCTGGATGGTTACTGGGCAGTTGGAGCCTGTGTCCTTCTCTGCCTTTTCCTTCCTGTGTCCTTCTCTGCCTTTTCCTTCCTTGCACCCAGGTTTTAGGATGGGGTGGGGGGGAGGGGCCGATTCTTCACTCACCTCCCCCAAAGGCCTCTGGATGGTGACTGGTTACAGTCCCTGTTATATGCCATCAAATTGCCCTATGGATGAGCATTCTTTGAATAGTCGGGGCCAAACGGTGCAGCTGTCAATATAAGAACTGGGAGAGAATGAGTTTTTCTCAAGACCAGAACATTATTGCTGCAGGCTGTTCCTGTTGTAGTGAGGTTGGTTTGCTTTTGAATGAGTACTTAAGGGTTGTTAACTGTACAAAAGACTCTCCTTCTGGGGAAGTACCTATGGAAGTACCTGCATTTCCAAATTTACTACTATGCTACTGTATATGGATCTGTGTCATATAATAGGCAATGTTACAATAGCAGACAGACAAATATTCCTCACTTCCACCAATGGCTGGTGGTGGATTTGGCTGCAAGCAAATTTACAAACTGACTTTTAGGATAAATAAAAGGGGTTGGGGATCTCCTCCAGGACCCCTTATTTCTCTTCCTGCTTCCAGGAGAATGTTTTTATTTTTAAAATAAGAGATGCAGAGCATCAGCAGAGCCATAATATAAACTAAAAAAAATTAACTTCCTCTGCACCTCCATGGAGCAGAGGAAATGTTTAATTTGCTAGTACAGTATCATGAAGTAGCTGAAATTAATAGCAGAAGGAGCTGGACAAAATTACGGATCTTGAGGTTCATGTGCAATTTGGATATGAGGATCATACCAAATTGCACACTGGACCTCTAACTTCACCGCTAAGGACCCTATTTAGCCTTTTCCAGTCCTTTCCAAGGAGTGCTTTATTACTATAAAAAGGATTTATTAAAAAGTAATAAGGTACTTGCATCTGGTTAATTCTAAACTCTGAATTGAAAGGATAGATTTCAATCATGTGTTGGAATAAAAGGGATGATTTCAAATATTCTTCCTTTCATTCAGTGCAAATGAATAAAGGAAACCTGCTTCTTTCCCTGCAGAGTAGCAAATGAAAGAGGAGCAGCAGTGGTTTAATCCCTAGAGAAGAGGCAACATGAGTATTATGGAAATTAAGCACTTTATCTTTGAAGTTAATGTGGGATAAAGCTCCTTCTTACTGGAAAAGGCTGAAGGGGAAACCATTCTTTACAAAAAGATTTGACATTCCACTTCAGCTGCACAGTTGGCAGCCTTAGATCAGTTTCCCCAGTTCAAAGACAATCAGAAACAAAATTCGATTACGAGCATTCAAAAAGTCAAGTCTCAATGCCAAATACTTTCTCCTTCAGACTGACCATTCCTTTCCCAGAAACACTGGCAACTCTGTTGGGAACATTAGGCTTGGTCCACAGAAGCTCACAGTTAAATACAGGAATTAGTCTTTCAGGTGCTGTTATGTCTAAGTGTTACTCACTTCAAAGGGACACAGCGCGTGAAGTGGATCCGCCAGAAGGGCGCCCTCTTCAAAGGAGGGGCACATATCAAAGCTGCTGACATAGCAGCCCAAACAAAAAAAGACCCCCTCCTGTCAAAGGTTGTCATGTGGGTTCAGAAGGGGTGGCCATTGCCACCGACCCCTGAGGAATTCAGGGTGTTCTACTCCAAGAGAAACGAACTGTCACTGGAGCGGGGTTGCTTGGTTTGGGGGGACAGAGTAGTCGTCCCATCTGCACTTCGGCACAAGGTGCTCCGCACACTCCATGTTAGCCACCCAGGTATTGTCAGGTCAAAACCGCTAGCGCGAAGCTACTTCTGGTGGCCCCGATTGGACCTGGACATTGAGGCTTGGATGGGGAAATGCAGGGAATGTCAGGCTTCAAGGCCCGAAGAACCACGTCTTCCCCGCAGGGAATGGGATACGGCCAGAGGCCCCTGGTCTTGGATTCATATAGATTTTGCTGGACCGTTCAGGGGCACAACACTTCTGATTATTGTAGATTCCTTTTCCAAGTGGGTAGATGTCATCCCAGTGTCAGGAACATCCTCTGCCACCACAATCTGCAAATTAAGGCAGGTCTTTAGTACCCTAGGCCTGCCCGACATCGTGGTTACCGATAATGCGTCAAGCTTCATGTCGGCAGAATTCCAGGATTTCCTAAGTCGTAATGGGATTAGACACATCACGGCCGCTCCTTTTCACCCTGCCACTAACGGTCAAGCCGAGAGGCAGGTACGAATGGTCAAAGACATGCTCTCACGCATGGGACCGGGGGATTTGGAGCTGCAGTTGTGTCAATTTCTGCTGTCCTACAGGGTCACCCCATTGGCCTCGGGGCTGTCGCCAGCCGAACTGTTAATGAAAAGGAAGCTGCCGACTGTTTTTGACCGTTTAGATCCTCAGCGCCAAGAGGATCGGGGCCTCAATATAGACATTCCGAATTTAAAGGGTTTTGAGGTTGGGCAACCAGTCCACTGCAGGAATTATGCCAACGGGCCTCCATGGTTGGGGGGGGGGAGGTGTTGGAACAGACTGGCCCGGTGTCTTACAGAGTGCAAATGGAGAATGGCGCGATTTGGAGGAGACACACAGATCAAATGCGGCTCCGGGTCCTGGGGCAGAACTCTAGCTCCTGCCCAGGGAGGAGCCACAAGGGGAAACAAGGGGAGATATGGAGAGTGATATGGAGTGGGAATTAATTAGTGACCCCCTGCCCACGTCTTCCCCAGAGCCCGAGGCGGGAGGGGAAGCTACCCCGAGCTCAGAGGCAGGAACGGAAGGGGGGCCACTCTGAGCTCTCCCCCCACTTCCGAACCAGTTGGGGTGTCCGTTGAGCCTACCCTGGTGCCAGAGACGCACGGGCGGCCCAGACGAGTTTGTGGGCCACCCATCCGTTGGGGAAAGGTTGTTTCTCACTGAGGGGGGAGGGATGTTATGTCTAAGTGTTACTCACTTCAAAGGGACACAGCGCGTGAAGTGGATCCGCCAGAAGGGCGCCCTCTTCAAAGGAGGGGCACATATCAAAGCGGCGATGGAGACCAAATGGGGGTAGTAAACTGTGATTGTCCGCTGGTATGTTTCCTTGTTGTTGAAACGGAAAACCGCTGTATATAAGATACCATCTTTCCCCACATCCTCAGTCTTGTCTCCCGATCTGAATAAAGAGTCACTATGCTTTAACCCACACGCTGCGTTCTAGTCTACTTCTTGCGAGAATCTAACAGGTGCCACACATATTTTTTTTGTTTTTTGCCATTTTGTTTTATTTACTCTCAGATTTGGTTGATCAGTGTTTCACTTGTCAGGTTGATGTGGCGGATCGAAGCATCATCTTCCACTGTTTCCGATCCCATGCCAGTCTCATCCAGGACCTCGGGAACCCTGCTCTGAACTGGTCTTCCCATCTAGTTCAGTGGCTAAGAAGCTTGCCTTGTTAGCTGGAAGGCTGGCAAGTCGGCAGTTCAAGTCCCAGGTACTGCATGATGGATTGAGTGCCTATCTCTGTCCCAGCTCTTGGGGACATGAAAGGAGCCTCATTGAGGCGTCCCCTGAGCAGAGTTTCTCCAGCAAAAATCCTTTCAACCCAGAATAATTTCTGACATGAAATTATTATTATTATTATCTGGTTGCTGGCCTTCCTAGTGGTCGCTTTTTGTCAAGCGGTATCCATTCTGTGATAGCTTTCATCCATCTGCTACATTCCTGGCCCACTGATGTCTTGCAAACTCAATCAATATTGATGCTTGTTTTGCACCTGATCTTATACGCAGTTCTTCATTTGATATTCGGTCAACCCATTGTATAAGGAGCATCCTTCGCTCAATTGCGCATTGTGTTACATCAATTTTTTTGATGTCAGCTTTTGTAGATGTCCATGCTTCACTGCCATATAATAAAGCAGGCAGAATGGTGGTGTTAATGAGTTCAGTCTGTAATTTTCTCATTTTTGCTTCACTAAGCTCATCCTTTATGTTGTTAAAAACTGCCCATGCTGCTTGCCTTCTTCTCAAAATTTCTTTTGTTAGAACATGCCTTAGTTAACCTCTCGCCCAAGGTATACATATGAATCAACCTCTTCTATTATCTCATTTCCACATCTCATATCTATGGCATTTGTGGAGGCATTCCATAGATATTTCGTTTTTGACATACCGTATTGATCTTCAGGCCAATCTTTCGACTTTCTGCTTCTAACTCTTGGAGCATGTTCTGCGCTTCTACTGATTCTGATATTAACACTATAGTATATCTTCAGTGAAGCGAAGATGGGATAAGCACTCACTGTTTATATGAATTCCCTTTTCTTCCCATGTCAAATTGTGCATTGCTGATTCTAAGGCAGCAGTAAACAACTCTGGGCTGTTTGTATCAGCTTGACAGACTCCTCTTTTTATAGGGATCTATTGGTTTCTGAAATGAAGTTATTTGCATGGTACATCCCTTATACATTTTTTTTGAGAAGATTGATATAGCATGGATCGATTCCTTGTTCGTAGAACGTTGAACATTGTTCGTTGAACGTTGGTTTCAACAGAGTCAAAGGCCTCCTCATAATCCACAAAGGTGAGAATCAGTGGGAATTTATACTCTCCCTGTTGCTTTATCAACTGATTGACAGTGTACAGATGATCCATGGTACAGTATCCTCACCTGAAACCCAACTGTTCTCTTGGATGGTCCTTTACTAGCTGTCGAGCAATTCTGTTGAGAAGAACCCACTTTGTTTCTGCAATTCCAAGGATATCATATTTTATTTTCAGTTTTTTGTACATAAGCAGATTGAGGTGTGCTTGACTGCTAATAGTATGTGCGTTATAAGTACAAACGTTGATTGTGGTCCATTTCCAAGATTTTAGCAGCCTCTCACCATTGGGAGACCCTACCACTAGTGTAGCAGGGTACGATGGCGTGCGGGAGACTGAGGCCTGTGTTTTCAATGCTCTTTTATCCATTTTCATACGACAACAGTGCTGGCTGGGCTCATGTTGAAGTTGGCCATATTAGAGGCAATGTACTGGCCAGGTGCATTGCCAAGTACATGGTTGAAAGAAGAGTTTCAACTTTAGACATCAAATAGGAGAGATGTTACTTGAGTGTTAACACTGAATGGAGGCTAGGAAATGGAACACAGTCTGGTTCTCTCTCCCCCCCCCCCAAACAAACATTTAATGGCGTAGGCTAGTACTTTAGATTATTTTGTTTATATGTCCCAGTTGCTCAACCCATTCTTCTCACATCCATTAGCTGGTACCTGAATCATTCTGGAGAAAAGATAATCTCAAATAGGTCCTTTTGTTTGTTTGAAACATCACGCTGTGGTGTTGCTGTGGAGATCAAAGTAAAAAGGACATTTCAAGGGCACTTGTAAAGATGATGCAGGCAAAGTCTACAAATTGCATTTTTTTAAAAAAGAGAAATACAGCAATCTCCAATGGAAGAGAAGAACTTACCTTTCAACCCACAACATTCAGGTAGAAATACAGAAGGAAACTGCAAAGGATATTGATTATTAAGATTGCTTGATATGTCTCAGTCAGTGAAGAAGATTTTATATCAGGGGTTCTCAACCTTTTAAATCCGTGGCCGGGTCAAACTCCAACAGACTATTTGTGGGGCTGGATTGTTTTTTTAAAATATAATTTTTATTTATTTGTGTATAAATTTCCCACTCTGGGAAGTGAACCCCCAATATCAGATAATAAACCCCCCCCTCCCACACACACACACAAAACAAATCAAAAACAGAACACTCAAACAAATACAACCCTTGTGGAAGAAGAAAAGGGGAGGCTTTTAAGAAAGCCAGTCGTATCTGACTCTAGGGCTCAGTGCTCATCTCTGTTTCAAAGCTGAAGAGCCAGCGCTGTCTGCTTCTGCAGACGTTTCTGTAGTCACCGGAGCACACGGAACACTGTTTACTTTTCCCACAAAGTGGTCCCTGTTTATCTACTTGCAATTTCTTGCTTTTGAACTGCTAGGTTTGCAGGAGCTGGGACAAAGATGGGAGCTCATTCTGTCCTGCAGTATGCGGGCATTGAACTGACCTTACGCCTTCCAGTCAGTGTCTTAGCCACTTGAGCAGGCATAGCTAAGGTGCAAAGACCATTTTTCAGCAATTGGTTAAATCTTTTGGGTTAATCACATCTTTTCCTCCATGTTATAAATTCCAGCTCCCTCCAGTTTTAAAAACAAAACTACAGTATCAAAACATTAAAGAATATCCACCTACCCATATTAATTTCAGAAACTGGAGTAATTTAGTTTACCCGATCTCTTTCTTTGGCCACCGTCCAAGCTGTTGCTGCCATGACTGCGGCTGCTGCTACAGACGCTGGCTGCTGGTGCTTCAATAGAGGCACCGCTCTAAGGTGGCAAGAAAAAGGCATGAATTTTCTCTTTCTTCCTTGGCCACCAAGCTGCTGCTGCTGCTGCGACTGTGCGGCTGCTGGTACAGACACCACCTGCTGGTGCTTCAATAGAGGCACCGCTCTAAGGCAGCAAGAAAAACACAGAGGGTAGGGTAAAAAAAAGGAGCCTTCCTACCTGGCTGCATGAGCTTGCCTTGGCTTGAAATTGGTTTTCAGTGCATTCCCATGGAAAAAAATCACGCTTTGTGCCCCTAGCGGTCATCTCTGGTAATGACGGGCAATTCCCCCCCCCCCCACAACCTGGAAATTTGTTGTTGTTGTTGTTCTTCAGTTGCACAGTCGATTCCGACCCTTTGCAACCCCATGGACTATTGCCCGCCAGGCACCACTGTTCTCCACCATTCTCCTCAACACACCCAGCTCTGTGCTCATTGCATCAACAATACCATCTAGCCATCTCATTTTTTGCCGCCCTCTTCTTCTCTTGCCCTCAGCCTTTCCCATTATCAAGGCTTTCTCAAGTGAATCCTCTCTTCTCATTAGATGTCCAAAGTACTTTAGCTTCATCGTCACTATTTGACTGCTTTTAAGCTGCGGAAAATGCAGCAAATCATGTGGAGGGCCAGAAAAATGGAATGGGTCAGGTTTGGCCCATGGGCCGTAGATTGCGAATGGCTGCTTTATATACTAAAAACACAGCAATGACATTTCCACTGCAAAGTTTTCATAATGCCAAAATCCTGTTGCTTAGTGTAGTAAAATACCCTAGAGTAGACTCACTGAATCACCTGGAATTGCTAAGTGATATTATGAATCCAACTCAAATTGTGCATTAAAAATGCCTATTTCCTGTTGCAATGATTTTTTTCCTCTGGGCACGCAACTCCTTTGAAGCTCAATCAGATTTACAGGTGAATCATATGTTTACCTCCCAATGACCAATCACAAAATGATGAGCAAATATGCATTGTGACAAATGGAGATAAAGTCTCACTAAGATAATAATAATAATTTTGTGTCAGAAATTTTTCAGGGTTGAAAGGATTTTTGTGGGAGAAATTCCACTCAGGGAAAGCCCGAATGAGGCTCCTTTCATGTCCCCCAAGAGCTGGGACAGAGACGGGCGCTCAATCTGTCATGCAGTTCCCCGGGTCTCAAACTGCCGACTTGCCGGCCTTCCAGCTAACAAGGCAAACTTCTTAACCACTGAGCCACCGCACTAAGATAAACAGATATTTTAATCATCTTTAAGGTGGCTTTCCTTCTAATTATGAAATTTTTGATGTGTTAGCCGTGTTAGCCTGTGTAAGCATAACAGAGAGTAAATAAAACAAAACAACAAAAGAGACAAAAAGTTGTGGCACCTTAAAGACTAACTCCTGTATTGAAATGTGAGCTTTTGTGGATCAAGTTCACTTTAACAGACATAAGAGTAACATTTATTGTATTCTTTGTTTTGGGCCAGAGAGATTGAGAGTGAGAAAGCAAAGGGATGAGGGGATGAGGTATGGAGGCAGAGCTATCAGGAGATGTCCTCCTCAATTTTGACAATACTCATGGCAGCTAAAGGAGACTGTGGGATTTTAGAGCAAGAAATTGTTGTCTCTCTATGATTCTAAGTACAAAGAGGCTTCAAGGCAATAATAATAATTTTGTGTCAGAAATTATTCAGGGCTGAAAGGATTTTTGCAGAAGAAACTCCACTCAGGGAACACCCAAATGAGGCTCCTTTCATGTCCCCAAGAGCTGGAAAGAGATGGGCATTCAGTCTGTCATGTAGTACCCAGGTCTTGAACTGCCGACTTGCCAGACTTCCAGCTAACAAGGTGAACTTCTTAACCACTGAACCACCGCATCTCCTTCTAGGCAATGAGGTCTAGTGATCCTTCTTCTCAGCAACAACAGGAGTGAGTGTATTGAACAAGGAACCTAGGCCCTGAGGTGTAATAATCAGAGGACGCATTTGAATCAACTCTCTTTACCCAGTGCTTGAGATTTGGTTTGCTGTTTATTTGCCGGTGCATTATTTATTCAGCCAGACTTGCATTCATCACCAGAACAACCTTGAGCTGCCATCACAAAAAGATAAAACTGTATGCCTACAAGCTTTGTCTCCTAGTAACAACAGAGAAGGCCCACACCTTCATCACCGTAAGGCTTTGGTACAATCAGGTGGCCAGATAAATAGATCTCCTAGGCATGAGATTTTTTTTAATTTTTGCTTCCCTAATGGGATCTGAACAACCGGTTGTCGTGTCCCCCCCAGCAATAGTGTGGGAAGAGGATTGAATCTGATAAAATTAAGCCTATTCTTACTAGGTCACACACTGTTCTAAATTATAGAGTTGTGGTACAGCATCTCAGCAGCACACACAAAAAGGAAGAACTCTTGTATTAGAGGTTTCTAAATAGTTTGCCTGTTAGAAATTAATGTTTACATTCGGCAAGTAATTGGGCAGGCTGACAGCTCACAATTTGTAATCCTTCTTGTTAATTGGAAAAATAGAAAGAGAAAAATAAAATAAAGGGAAAGAGTGACTTCCCAGCTGGTGGGAGGGACAGCATTTCGTTTTCCAGATGTTGTGGAGAATGGTTTCTACCAGCCTCATATGGGATGGAAGGTATTGGGATAGGTGTTGTGCAAGACATTTAGAAGGTGAAAGTTCTCCATCCTTGGTCTAGAGAGCAGGCAAACTAAAAAAGATCATGCAATCTACACATGTCCTTCTAGACAAGAACCAGTGGACTCCAGTAGTTATTCCCATCTTTTGTATGCTTAGCAGCATCCCACTGGAATATCTTTTTTCTTTGTCAACATGGATCTGAATCATATCTGCCTATGGTACAAGCTAGAAGCCATGGGGCACAAGAGGTCTTCACATAGTGTATGTTTGTTCAGCTTCACAGACAGAGATCGAATGTATATCCTCTTCAAAATGTGCTCTCAACATTTGTTCACCATGAGATAAGACCTACTCCCATTCATGTGACTTGGTTGAAACAAACAATTCATGTAAAGTCCATGATCTTTCTGCTGGGCTCTTCATGACATGCTTGCCCGCGGACATAAGAATCCACTTACTCCCAGGTAGGACTAGGTAGTCCTCCGGCCTCCTGGTGATGGGATTGCGCCTGATCCTGCTTCTCTGGCCCAGATCGGACCCAGCATTTCAGGCTTCTCCTATCAGTGTGCCCAGTCACTCCCGACCGAAATCCAGGTGGTGACAAATGGTGCACGTGAAACTAGTCTAGATTCAGGTAATGTGTGCCAAGTAATCACTCCCAGTCACTTCAGGTATTTTAGAAATATATTGAAAGCATAGCAAGATTCAGGATACAGTCCAGCAAAAGCTTAGAAAGCATTTCAAAGCAAGGAAATAAAACAAAGTGGTTCTCTAAGGGATAGCCCACGGGGGCCCCTTTCTCTCAAGTTTCTACATTTTTGCAGTTTTAAAAGCATAGCATCCAAGAGAATGTCTGAGTGTGTGCGCGTGCATCTCTGGGATATATCTCCTCCCATAGGGTCCACCTTTGGCCCTCCCCCTTAGGGATTCCAACCAATGATCTTACAGCAAGACATGCCAATCACACATTAGGCTTCATTTCAATAAAGCCACAAAGCAACTCATGAGGCAAGGATGTTTACATATTTTCTCTCTCCCCCTGATTTGAAATCGCCATTTTGAAAGAAGCTAAAGCACAGAGTATACTTCATTCTGTTACAGAAGGGGCATTTCCAGCCGTCGAGTCCAACCCCTGTTTAATTCAAGAACCCAAATCAAAACAGATATGACAGGTATCAGATGCTGTATTGTATTGAAATGCAGCAATAGCTGATGGAATGGAAAATTCCTACATATGATTTTTGTTTTTGCAATTACCACTGCACAATAACTACACACAGATGCAGAATAAACTACATACTGTTTATGAAGCAATCAGAAGGCAAGCAAAGACATCTTATTTGGCTGAACAGAGAAACACAGTTAATGCTGGCTGAGTCATTTCTAATGATGCCATTAACAGCTGCGCTACAGTTACCCAGAACTGTACTGCTTGCAGTCGCTCGCCTCCTAAATACATCATTATCAAACATCATCTTCTCCTCAGTAACGTTAGCAGGTGGCAGGTTCTGATTTGACAACCCAGTTGCAAAAGAACGCACGTCAAAGACAAGAGAAAGGAAAAGAGCATACAGGGAAAAATAATTCTGGAATGATGTTGCAATGTATGGTTTGCTTGTGCGGAATGCAACACAAAGAAAATAATCACAATCAGGAAACATCCTTCAACTCAATTAGAGAAGACAAGTTGCCAAAGAATAGTTGGCAATAACTTGGTGTGGCAGAAAAGCCTTTACAGTTTCAACGTTTCACATTGGGGGGGGGGGAATCTATATTTCTAAAAAATATTTTCTGATACATTTTTCAACCCATGGTTTCTTTTTGTTTGTTATCTTAATAAGAAAGATACTATATATATATATATATATATATATATATATATATATATATATATATATATATATATATATATATATATATATATATATATATATATATATATATATATATATATATATATATATATATATATATATATATATATAT
This sequence comes from Bradypodion ventrale, assembly GCA_035047345.1. NCBI lineage: Eukaryota > Metazoa > Chordata > Lepidosauria > Squamata > Chamaeleonidae > Bradypodion > Bradypodion ventrale. The sequence continues at coordinate 8,023,063 of JAWDJE010000004.1, forward strand.
TCGAGTATAAGCCGAGGTTTTAAGACTAAAAGATTAGTCCCATAAAGGGGACTCAGCTTATACTTGGGTCAATGACCACAAGGGTCCCAGAACCGTGGATTTTCAGGTCAAAATTAGGTACCTTGGCTTATATTTGGGTCGGCTTATACTCAAGTATATATGGTAAATCTTGTTTTCCACCTGCATCCCATGTCAATCTTTGATGTGATAAATGTTTACTTAAGTTTTACTCCCGCTTTATGGAGAGGTGCTCTATCCAATTGTATGTTCCTTGTGAGAGCTCTATACTTTTTAATGTTGTTTTGCCATATTCTTTCAAGAAAGTTTTAAACAAATGGCAATGTTAAAAAAATAGATCTGAGAAGTTTGGGTAGAACTCCATGGAGGTGAAGACAAAATGATAAATATTATTGGAGTGCCCCTAAAGAAAGGTTTTTGTAAGGGGCTGCAGTAGCTTAGTGGTAATGACCCTGAGCAGGATGACATGAAGGTCAGCAGTTTGAAATCTGAATGCTGCGCAATGGAATGGGCACCTATCCTCTGTCCCAGCTCCTGTCAAACTGGTGAAAAAATTAAGAGGAGATAAATAGGGACAGCTTTGGTAGGAAGGTAACAGCATTATGCGTGCTCTAGTCATGCCAGCCACATGACCATGGAAATGTCTGCAGACAGAGACAGCTCTCGCTCTTTGGCTGTAAAGAGAAAGAGAGACAGTGAATTAAACTATTACATTAGAAGAAAAACATTTTAGAAGTGAGACAACTGAGACCTGAATTAGTCAAACAATCAGCGAACACTAAAATATTCCCTGCAGCTTAAAAAATAATAATTTACTACTAATTGCAAAAGAAGGAACAGTTGTATGAAGGAATTGAAGTGAGATAACAGGGCGCGTTTTACTCCCACTTCTGGGAGCGACGTGGGCGGTGTGGGCCAGATGAATTGGCGTCAGGGGCTGGATGTGGCCAACGGGCTGTAGTTTGGGCAGCCCTGTTTTAGAAGAAGACAGCTTGTTGGACTTGGTGCCATGGAATTTAGAGAAACGGCAAGGCTTATGTGGGATGTTGGTTTTGGCTCAAAACCTTTCCAAAGGGTTGTATCAAGGGTGGTTAGAAACAAAAAGCTTATTATGTCCTCTCTTGGCCACTGCAGGGGCTGGAAACAACATCTCTCCCTAACTGGACGAACTGAACAATTAACTTGAAGTGCACTTGGAAGATGATTTTAGCCTGGGGGACTGTCTGGATGGAGCACATTGTTGCTGGAGAAAGAAAATATGCTCCTTTTCTTGGATGAGTGAAGCTTTTCCAATTGCTTTCAAAGAATTCTCTACTTTGCAAACTGGAACCACAGCTGTGAATGAAAATGTGGAATGTTTGCTTCAGGATTTTGACTCTGGTATCAGTCTTGAAAACAACAGATTGGTTTGGCTTTCCCTGTGAATACAGAACAAAAAAGTTTTAATCCAGACGGATTAATATCCGTAATTACAGCCATTCAAAGACAATTCAGACCAAGAGGCATTTTTGTACCTTTTTAATTCTCCATCAAACATGATAACGGATGATAATGGAAATTCCCCTGATATCAAACAATGCTCCCTTCAGCTCACATAGTTTTTGTGCTCTCCAGAACCTGTTGATCCCTTCCCAAAGCTTGATCTTTGGGGGTGTCACATAAGGCAGGACTAAAATTTAGTCACCTAGAGCAGTAGTTCCCATTCTTTGTTTTTGGACTTCAATTCCCAGAAACCTAAGTCAATTCCACAAAGCACTGATCAGCCAATGTACTGACTTAGGCTACTGGGAATTGAAGTCCACCAGTGTTCCACGGAACATCATTTGGAAAACGCTGATCGAGAGGGTAGACTAAATTTTATTCCCAATTCTCTGGTGAGGGTTTGCCACATTTCAATGTAACCTTCTTTCCCAACCAAATAGGATCTTGCATCTCAAAATGATGCAAGAAGAGAAAATAGTGAAGACTTGGCAGACCTGTGTTTGAAGAGTTGGGGAAGAGAATCCAATCAATGGCCAACAGGGATGGGATCGCCCAAGGGGCTGTGGTGGCTCTTTGGTTAAGAAGCTTGCCTTGTTAACTGGAAGGCCGGCAAGTCAGCAGTTTGAGCACCCGTCTCTGTCCCAGCTCCTGCCAATGTAGCAGTTTGAAAACAAGAAATTGCAAGTAGATAAATAGGGACCACTTTGGTGGGAAAAGATATTGGGGACGTTAAAGGAGCCTCCTTCAGGCATCCCCTGAGCGGAGTTTTCTCCAGCAAAAATCTTTTCAGCCCAGAATAATTTCTGACACAAAATTATTATTATAGGAATGGGATGTGAAACCTACAGCCCTGACTTCTGTTGCAGCTTACATTTTGGAATTCACGTTTAACAGATAGACTTGACACAGAGACATCCTGTTGCTTTTGGTTCCTTCTTGTGTGGGTCCAGAGCTGGGCAGTCTTTGTTGATACCACATTGAGATCTCATTGCTACCATTGCTGTTGCCATGCTGAGGAAAGAAGTCCCTGGAAACCTGGCACCTTCTGATCTTGACCGAACTAAAAAAAAAGTGGGAAAGAGTGATACATGTGATCCTCTATAAATGCTCTTGTGGAGGCTGTGAAGTAAAACATATGGAAGATAAAGTGCCAGTAACAACAGCACTCAAAATGTAAATAGGGTCAGAGCTGCATTTTCCACCATGACCTTGTTAAGTATTGTATTGCAACCCCAGCATGCAGTAGGTGGTAGCACAATAACTATAGGGACAGAAATACTAGCCCAAACTAAAGGAAGCTGTTTTAGATTGTTTGTCCCTAAGTAATTAATTGGAAATTTCCTTGTCTTCCTGCCTCTAGGGGTCATCTGACCTATCTGTATGTATTAAGGGTTTGCATGTTCTGGCCTTTTTGAGCTCCTTCATTTTGCGGGCTACATGGCAGGCCAAAAAGACATAAAGACTACTGTAACTATACTTCTTTCTTTTTTAAAAAAATCCTCTCACCATGAATCCTGAGCACATGTATATTTCCCTGACCTAATTGTGAGTAAACAATATTTTGTTCTTTCTCAAACCTCCATTCCTCCCTTCCCCCCTGCGCAGTTTTTTATAGGGCTTCTCCCTTTAAACAGGCAGGTTTATAGGGGTCAGTGTGCCTGCTTAATCTAAAATTGTTATGCTGCAATGCCTGGTAGATTGTATCTGCAATGATCCATGAATGCATGCAAATCAAAGCTGATTCTTGCATGAAGCAGCTTCTTGTCACCTGGTCAACAGTCTTTGTTAGCTTTCAAAGCTGGCCATGCTGTGCGATCTGTACACAAACTGGTTCATTGCAGGAAACCACTGACCTGACTTTGTAATTCTAGGCATTACAAATGAGACAAGTGATCTATCACAGTTGGGATCAGGTGTTTGGTGTCTTGCACGGAAGACAAAGAAGGAGCCGCAGTGGGGGCTAAAACACAGGTTTATTTCATGATGGTCAGGATGAACATGTCGTAATGGCGGAGGTACAGCTCATTTTATACTGCAGTAATACATTTGAATACTGTTGCACGGTAGCTCATTGGCTGCTACCGGCGTGACGTCATTCTGAGTCACGCCCATCTTCTCCAGGTGATCCTGGCGTGGGAAAGGTTCCCGTGGCTGCCGGTGATTGGGGAATGTGAACCATGTGAGCTGAACGCTCGCAGCTGCCCTCTATGGGCAGCTTACTCGCGTTCCTTAAACAGCTGGGTTACATTGTAATCATTGTCAGGTTACATTCATACATTCTTAAAGTAATACTGTTACATACACAACGAGGTGTCAAATATTAGTTTCCGGGACCTTCTGTGTACAATACATCCCCCTTCACCATGCTTTTCAACCCCCACCCTTTTGGTGGCAGTTTGCCATACAAGAAAATTGCTGGCCCTGGAAGGAACTCCTTACTGCATACCTGTCATGTTTCGGGAAATTTCTGTCAAAGCCCCGTATTTTACACTCTTTCCCGCCGTCATCCCGTATTAGTTAGACTGCAATTAGACTGGAGTTAGACTGGAGGCCAGCACAGGATAAGCATAGCTGTCCAGTTTCCCGTTTTGGTCAGTAAATTTCCCTTATTTGACAGAAATTTCCCGAAACTTGACAGGTATGCCTTACTGAGCAGAATCCCTGTATCTGACAATTGTTTCATAAGGAGAGTTAGCATCTGGCTGGGAGGAATGAGGCAAACAGTAAGGGAGCATTATAAAGAGAAAGGAAAGTAGTACATGAAATTCCTGACCAAAAGACTCCCCATCCTTCTGCCTGGAAGGTCAGATATTGGATAAACAACATCAGTTGTGTTCCCAAAATGGGCAAATCATAGCTTGTGTGGCTGTGGGTTATCAAAAGGAATACATGCACCAAATGTAGGAGTGAGAGAAAGGCTTCTATTCTACATAGGCATACCGACAGGCTACCATCCTTGCAGCAAAGAGCAAGAAGTGAAGAGACAATTATAAAGAAGGCGGAGACAGACTTCAGACAAAATTCATAATAGACCAGTACTAGTCTGACTAGGCTCCCTTATCTTGTACCAAGTTCTTTTGCTTAACAACTCAGTTTTTTTTACCTGCTTCCTGACAAGTATGTGGGTAGGGAGTAAGAGGGACTTTTTACAGCAGAAATCAAATATACCCATCTGTTGGACACCCATCACAGAGGCTTAAATATTAGCCAAGGGTTTCTGGGACATTATCAAATTTGATACACAGATTGCTGTATGCTGCTATATATATTATATACTATATTTTGGTGTATTATACCACCTTCACTAACTTTCCTGCAATAGTCTCTTTTACAACGTGAGCACAACCGGATGTGCTCACATAAGTAAGAAGTTAAACAAGTAAGAGGTTAAACTCCTTAGCATGTTCTCTGCTTGGAAACGTCACACTTTTAAGATTGAAAAAGGGATATTTAAAACTAATCTGAATAGCAAACCATGGATCATTTGTTACTGGTAGCTGTAGGAATCTGTATTGATATGCATGCTTATCTGTCATTCTCCTTGATTACTCCTTACCTCATTACCTTGTAACCCACTTACCTTGTAACATCTTGACCTCTGTATCTGATGTATATAAACCATACCTGGAAGTTTTACACCTTTGTCTGAAGAAGTGGACTTGATCCACGAAAGCTCACAGTAAAAATATAGCAGTTAGTCTTTAAAGTGCTGCAGTGTTTTTATTTTTTGTTTTTGTTTTCTGATATGCTTTTTACCCTTCATTTACTTAAAGTTCAAAATGGCTTTTCTTCGGCTTGTTGTTGTTGTTCAGTTGCACAGTTGAGTCCAACCCTTTGCGATCCTATGGACCACAGCACACTAGGCTCCTCTGTCATCTGACATCCTCCATAGTCCGCCCAGATCTACGCCCACTGCGTCAACAATGCTGTATAGCCATCTCATACTCTGGCCCCACCTTCTCTTCATGCCAATGATCTTTCCTAGAATCAGAGTCTTCTCCAGTGAATCCTTTCTTCTCATTTGGTGGTCAAAGTACTTGAGCTTCAGCTTTGGCTACAGTTGTTCAAAAATGTCACTTGGCAAAGGGCAGGAGCAATACTTAAACTTTCTCCTTTTCTTGTTTTAAGAAAACTTGTTGCCCTTATATTCAAATGAAGACCCAGGGGTAGAGTCTTTTATGGACTATGACACCAGGGGTTGCCAGGATCATATAAGGGCCAGGTGTGGACAAGAAGAGGGGACTGCTGGGGCAACTTTCAATAGGATCCATCAGGAAGGGAAGTGCTTAGAACAGTGATGGTGAATCTTTTAGAGACTGAGTGCCCAAACAGAGGTTCAGGGTGAAATCTGTGCTGGGGGGAGGGAGGAAGCACTCCCATTGGGCTGCTGGGTGAGGGGCGGGGTGAACTCTGTGCTGGGGGAGGGAGGAAGTGCTCCCATTGGGCTGCTGGGCAGAGCAAACTTTGTGCAGGGCTGATGCCATGTGTACCAACAGAGAGGGCTTTGAGTGCCCGCTGTGGCACACGTGCAATAGGTTCACCACCACTGGCTTAGAACTATGGCTCCATGACCCATGTAATATTAAGATGGCCCAGGTTCAGAGCTTGGAAAAGTGACTTTTAAAGACAACTTCTTCCAAAGAGATAGGTCATAGGAAATTGTAGTTAAAATAATAATAATTAAAGATATATTTTCGATTCTCTGACCTGTAGTTTGAAAAAGTCACTTTTCAAAGATCTAGCCAGTGGTTCCTGGGTGTTCCATGCCCTCAGATATTATTCAGTAGGTGTTATGTATGTTAATTGTGTTTTCTGACAGGAGCGGAATGTACCTTTTCTCATGTATCTATTCTTATGCAAATAAGTGGATCGAAAATGTGCACACTCTGTTAGCCCATGGGCTTGTTGTATTATTGTTACTGCTACTGTTTATAGTGCATATAAGTCCAAGTTTTGCCCCATCCAAACTGTGTTCAAACTCCACTCATAAAGAGCTGAATTTCACTACTTCACTCGTCTGCTTCTTCATTCCCTGAACAGGAAAGTAGGCCAAAGCACCTTGGGGCCAAGGAGATGAATTTCCATCACCTTAAACCAGCTGCAATGAGAGGTAGCTAATGGAAGCATCTCTGCACCTTCTAGGGACCATAAAGTTCTTAGTACAACCTCCTTCTTCGGCTCCTTGGGTTCTCATAATACTGGCTAGTTATGACCAAATGACAGTGGAAAAGCCAATCAGTCAAAATGATACTAAGGCCACCCATACTGCTCTCCTCTAGAAGTGTTAGGCTGTAGTGCCAAAATTCCCACAGTAAAGTGTGACAGTTCTTTACTAACAATAATTATGCACCTTCATGTAAATTCAACTCCGCTCGTTGCTGGTCTCAAGCAAAGGAGGAGGATTGGGTTAGGGTTGGCACCCCAGCCCATAAAACTTTATTGCTGAAGAAACTGCAGTGGCGGAGACTGGCACCATGCAGCATGATAAGGAACAACAACAACAACAACAACAACTACTACTACTACTACTACTACTACTTCAAGCTGACTCTTTCCCTGGGTTGAAAAGATTTTTTGTGGAAGAAACTCTGCTCAGGGAACGCCCAAATGAGACTCCTTTCATGTCCCCAAGAGCTGGGACAGAGACGGTGCTCAATCTGTCATGCAGTACCCAGGTCACCGCAGCCCCTAATTTTCAGTTAATGAACATGATTTAACAAAGCTGTCACAATTTCTTTTGTTTCTGCCTGTATGCCTAAATTTGTTTACAGCAGTGCAAAAGCAGAACTGTGCACCATAGTGAGCCAAATGCCAGCAAATTAACCAAATCAAGGTGATCTGTTCATTTCCATGGCAACCAAGGGGCAGCACAAAGATCCCAGAGTGCTTAAGGGGGTGAAGCAGAACCCCCAAATCAATTATTTAAAATGCAATATTCTTTGGTTTTTTAATGTTCAAATAAGGATGCAACAAAATGTAAATGCAGGGAGAGAATAAATGAAAATATCAATCACTCACAAGGAAAATGTCAACCTGGTATCAAAAGAGGAGAATGACAGCTTCACCCCTGAATGAAATCCAAGAATTCTCATGCACACTCCAATTGCAGAGATGCTGGGAAGGAACTACAGATAAGGACACTGGACTGTATATCTTCTTGCTACCTTTCTTTGTGGCATTATTGCATAACTGGGGTGCAAAGTAAGGCATTGGGCATGAATAGCATATTGTCTTGAATTTTCTTTTTTCCATTGTTATTATTTCCTGTGCTACTAGGACTGATGGTGTGTGCATGTGTGGATGAATACCTACATTCTTATATTGGTTCTGAATAGTTAGGTTAGACCGCTGATGGCCAACCTTGACATTCCAGATGTTCTTGGCCTTCAATTCCCAGAAGCTCAAGTCAACCCATCTGCTGATCAGGGCTTCTGGGAATTTAAGTTCAAGAACAGCTGGAGTGCCAAGGTTTACCATCACTGGATTAGACATTCATTTAAGACAGTAGGGTCTGTCTTCCTTTCTCCTTACTTTGATTTATCTTTTCTTGGTGCTATGGTATCACTGCTGAAGCTCATAATAGATGTCGCCCGGTTTTATTTTTTTCTTGCATTTTATGGCCTGGAGGTGAACAAATAATTCTTGCAGAAATAATTCTGATGGCTTTGTGAAACACAATACACATAGTTATTTGCACTTTGCCATTCGCAAGAATAGACTCTCTGCTCCCAAGACCTGATAAAACACAAATATTGGTATAGATATGGGCATGGATTGGTCAGGGCATTTAAAAAAGAACACGGGGTCAATTGGGTGAGCTCCAATTCCCAGACATGGATGGAAATGGAGGGCCAGTAGTACACATCCCTTTACAATCTCCCTTCTGCAAACTAGTTTGTCTGAAAAGAATACAGTATATTGAAATAACAAATTTTTTTTAAACCCAGAGGATTATGAAAAGAGTGGTATCAATTAAAAGAAATAAACCCAACAATAATAATCCTTTGTTTTATGTGCCTTCATGTCAGAACCAATTTATAGAAACAGGGCTTTCTGGGTAAGTGAGATGTTTAAGGAGTGGTTTTGCCAGTTCCCCCAGTGAGTTTCCATGGCTGACTAGGGGTTTGAAATCACACCTCTTGAGTCCTAATCCATTACTTTATCTATTGCACCACACTTAGAGTTGCCATATGTCATGGAAAACCGGGAATATCCCGGGTTGTAACTGTCTCGCCCAGTTCCATAAAAAACATTTGAAAATTCCCGGTTTTCAAACCAAGGGGCATTCTTGGTATAAAGGGAAAAAATCACACCCTTTTCTTGCCGCCTTAGAGTGGTGCCTGTATTGAAGCACCAGCAGGTGGCATCTGTAGCAACAGCTGCACAGTTGCAGGACAGAATGAGCTCCCGTCTTTGTCCCAGCTCCTGCAAACTTAGCAGTTTGAAAGTAAGAAATTGCAAGTAGACAAATAGGGACCACTTCGGGGGGAAGGTAAACAGTGTTCCGTGTGCTCCGGTGTCTAGTCATGCCTGCCACATGACCACGGAAACGTCTGCAGAAGCAGACAGCGCTGGCTCTTCGGCTTTGAAACAGAGATGAGCACTGCACCCTAGAGTCAGATACGACTGGCTTTTGAGCAAGGGAAACCTTTACATTTACTTTAAGGATGTAATCAAATTTCATGCATTTGTATGTCTGTGTATATGTCTTTTGTTTTCCAAATACATTTTCTAAGCAAACATTTAATTGAGCCAAGTGTAATAATTAGGTGCTCTTTTTTTAAAAAAAATCCCCCTTACAATCATAAAATGATTTTGTAAAAAAAAAAATCTACTAAAGAAATTATCAAAAGTAGTCAATTAATTACTCTCTTCATCCTGCAAATTTAGTTGAAGGTAGGAAGAGGTACAATGAAACCATGCAAGCCTTCCAATAATTATGTGGATAATGAAAAGACAGTGGCATTTCAAGAGGCATAATCTTCATACTTTTTTTTGTGTTGATGATTTCTAAGAGACCGAAGGTCACATACGGCTTTAGTTTCCTTGCCTACATCAAATCCACTCCTCATCTTTGCAAGGAAGAGATAACATTTACTTTCTTCACTGGCACTGTGGTTCTTAATTAACGTTTTAAAATGGTCTTGAGCTTCTTAAGAGAGAGCCATAAAAAGAATGGGGGGGGGGGGGAAATATTATGACTGTCATTTTAATTCCCTGAATCAGATCACATACAAAAATTCAACAAAGAAGTCAGACAGCTCCTTTTATAATAAAAACTACTGTTTCACAATGGACGTCAGCAGCCTCTTCCACCTTTGAGACGCTGGCATGAATATCAAGTCACCTTCTGGAAAGAGAAGGATTTTTCTCAGGAATGCAACCAAAGCTAGAGCAGATCCCGGAGGGGTAATTAACTCGTTGGAATGGCAAGCCAATAATCAGCCTCCCTGTAGATACCTGTTAGAGGAAAGGTAGAAGGAAATTAGCTCTTCACCTGACAGTAGATCTAGCAACATTTCCCAATGGGAAATTTGGAAAGGGAAGGCAGGTGGGGAAACGAATAACAAGAGACAACCAAAGGCCTTCAGAGGCTCAATAATTTTGGATTTGGTGCAGTTCTGTTACACAGAGGCTGGGAGATTCTTATTTTGCAGGGCAGTGGATCTGCTACAACTTTTAGCAGGAACATTACAGGAGCTAGCCATGGTGTCCAAACTTAGAGTCATTGAATATTTTAGTTGGAAGCAGCCTATGAGGTCATTGAGTCCAACTCTGTGCTCAAGGCAAGAATCCAAGTCAAAGCAGATCTGACAGATGGTTGTTCAGTGTTGGAACATTCACCACCTACTGAAGGTATTGGTTCTACTTTCGTACTGCTTTAACAGTAACTGTTAAGATGTTTGTCCTGATATTCAGCTTATATCTGGTTTCCTGTAACTTGAGCCTATTATTACATGCCCTGCACTCTGGGACGGTTGAAAACAGGTCCTGCTCCTCCTTGTTATGACTATCTTTCAAATATTTGAAAAGTATATCCCCTCTCTGTCTCCTATTCTCAAGCTAAAATTGCCCATTTCTTTTAATCTTTCCTCAGAACAGTGATGGTGAACCTTTTAGAGACCAAGTACCCAAACTGCAACCCAAATCCTACTTATTTATTGCAAATTGCCAACATGGCAACAGGGGAGGGAGGAAGTGCTCCCATTGGGCTGCTGGGCAGGGGGGCGGGGTGACATTTGTGCTGTGGGGAGGGAAGAAGTGCTCCCATTGGGCTGCTGAGCAGAGGGGCAGGATGAACTCTGTGCTGGGGGAGGGAGGAAGCACTCCCATTGGGCTGCTGGGCAGAGGGGTGGACAAACTCTGTGCTGGGATGACCACATGGGTGCCCACAGAGTGAACTTTGAGTAACATTTCTGGCATGCATGCCATATGTTTGCCTCCACTGTCATAGAACATGGTTTCCAGTCCCCCCAATAGTTCTTGTTGCCCTCCTCTTAACTTGTTCCAGTTTATTAGCATCCTTCTTAGAGTGTGGTGTCCAGAACTGGACACAGTACTCAAGATGAGGTCTAACCAGTGCCGAATAAAGGGGAACTAGTACTTCACAGGATTTGGAGACTGAGCCTCATTGGTTGGTCATGTGACAAAAGGGATGGTTGAATTCCTGGACATGGAGGATTCTTGGAGATGCTTTCTTGCTGCTCATTAGGCTTCATAGAGGGCACCTACCAATATTGGTGGTAAATAACTCTAAACTTTTCTCATTGGGGATAGCACCTCTCAGATCTAGCACCATGCTAAATATTAAAATGTTTAGACTAAAAGCTGGAGAAGATCCACCTCCCCACCCCATCCCCACTCTTGAAACTGGAGTCTCTAGCAAGGAAAAGTTTCCTTTTGGGGTTACAACTCACAGACTGTCCAGCTGGTTATGCCACTCTAGAGCTAAAGTCACAAAATACCTTCTCAAAATGGTGCTTGAAGCAAACGGAGTACAGCACAATTAGTATGTGAACTGTATCAGAGTTTATTTCTGGATCTTCCATCCATTGCTCTTTCTCGGCTTCTCCCTCCTACTTTCCCCTCTGTACACTTCTCTCTCCTTCCCCCATAAAAGAAGAAAAATGAAACCCTTGATCAGCTCCTGTACTGGTGATGAGATAGTTCACATGTCAATGCATAATAAAGCAATGACAACATTTAATTTCATAAGTTATTCTTCACACTTCACACTGGGCTAGAATGTCCTCATCTGATGGGAGTGGCTGGTGTTCAAAATGCTGATGATATAGCAGGCACCAAGTACAAAGCTGGCTGCTGGACATCCTAGGGGTCAATGCCTCTTGGGTGTTTACATCCTATTCCACCAACCTTAAGACTCCTATATCTTTCCCACACTACTATTTTTGGGAAGTAGCTGTGAGAATCTTCACTACTAAACTGCCACATGTCCAAGTAGGATGTAAATCACTTTCTTTTTGTGTTGTCATTTTTTTTTGTTTCTTCTCTTCAAATTAGTGAATTTATCACTGCCTTTCTGGGGGGCATGGCAGGAAAGCTAAAACCAATTCTTCCCTGCTCAAGCAATATTGGTCCAAGAAGCCATGGGCAATGATTTATGGGCAAACAGAGCGTGCTCTGAGAAAATGGAAGACAAGCAAGGCTTTATAATCCATTCATCCAGGTCCTGTTGGATACTCTGTCTTGCTTTCCTAATTGAAGAACAAGTTAATTGGGTTCAAGAACATTTGTTGCAGAGCAGAAATCTGAACTTACATCTGTCTCTCATGTGACAAAAGCAGGCTGTTAAGTGGGAAACCAGTGGCTTTAAATCAGCTGTAACCCATATAGCTTGGAAGTTCCTATAGCAGTGATGACAAACCTTTTAGAGACTGAGTGCCCTAACTGCAACCCAAAACCCACTCTGTGCTGGGGGGAGGAAGGAAGCACTCCCATTGGGCTGGTGGGCAGAGGGGTGGGGCAAACTCTGTGCTGGAGGGAGGGAGGAAGTGTTCCCATTGGGCTCTGAACAGAGGGTCAGGGTGAACTCTGTGCTGGAGAGACAGCACACGTGCCCACAGAGAGGGCTCTTAGTACCCCCTCTGGCACGTGTGCCATAGGTTCGCGATCACTATCCTATAGCATCCATTATCTAAGACTCACAAAGAGTTTTTCTTGAAGGAAAAAAGTTTGTAAGAACTTTCAAGAACTATTCATTGTACAATGAAGAACTCTTCCAAGTTGATCTGCCACCACTTTCTTAACTCTGTTGCTCAATAATGGAATGTTAGCAATCTGCCTATAGTTGTTTTAAGTTGTTGGCCACTAACCCTGGTTTCTTCTGAATGCGCCAAATAATCATCTCCTTCAAGAGTTCCTCATTGTAACTATCCCTTACTTGTGTTGAATCATTATTCATTTTGGGAATAATCTACTTTAATATGTTCCAAAATAACTACACCAGGAAGATGTTTCTAAGCCATTCTCTGTGGGAAGAGTGGACCAGTGAGGAGCAAGTGGAGGAAACCTACCATGGATGTTAATTTGGCTGCTATAAAAAAGTGCTCTAGCATGTATGCCAATGTAATAAGATCTGCTAGAAAGACATACCATTCAAAAGTTATCTTAAACTCTTCCAATAATCAAGCAGGATATTTTCACATATTTCATACTCTTATAAGTACTGAACAGCTGGATGTGCCTCAGCCTGATGTTGCAACCTGTAACTGGTTCATGACACATTTCAGATTGAAGCTCAAGGCCAACTGTAGGGACCTTGCTACAGTTAAGAGGCCGTGAGATGTCCAATGCATTGCCTTGCCCTGGTTTTATGGGATCAATTCCAGCCTATGCCATCAGAAACCATTGCCAGGGTGCATGCGGTCTGAAGTGACTACTTTCCCTCTTCCCTTCCTGGTTGAAACAATGGTTAGATGGGCCACTCAGATCATTAACTCTTCTTTACCTGTTCCCCCCTCCCCATTTGAAAGAGATGATTATTTGGCCCATTCAGAAGAAACCGGGGTTAGTGGCCAAAAACTTAAAACAACTATTGGCAGATTGCTAACATTCCATCCTTGGGCAAAATAGTTGAAAAGGAGGTTGCAGATCAACTTTAGGCTTTCCTGGAGGATATGGAACCACTCGATCCTTTCCACCTGGCCTTCAGGCCAGTCATGGCATCAAGATCACTTTGGTCAAACTGCTCTCTCCAGGAGGGTTAAAGGGCTGCGGACCACCGGGGCTAGGCTGAAGACCACCGCCGCGCTGTCTCGGACTGCCGTCGCAGCTGTGAGGGGTCCTGTGTTTCCCTCCCCCGCTCTCTTTGGGAGAGCTAAAGGACTAATGGCCGCCGGGGCTTTCAGTGAAATTGTTGAGCTGGGGCTCCATTATTTGTGGACCTTGCCGCTCAAAATTTTGTATCTTTAATATTGTATTTTTTTTGTTTATATTCTTGCTATATTGCTATATTTTATTTTCTGTATTTTGTATTTTTAGTATTATATTTAGTATTGTATTTTTGTAAGCCGCTTCATGGCATCCATTGGATTGAGGGAAGCGGGATATAAATAAAAACATTATTATTATTATTATTATTATTATTATTATTATTATTATTATTATTATTATTATTATTATTATTATTATTATTATTATTATTATTATTATTATTATTATTATTATTGATGACCTCTGAAGAGAATCTGACTGGGGTAATACTGTTTTGTTGGTGCAATTGGATCTCTCAGTGGCCTTCAATACCATTGACTATGGTCTCTTCTTGGGCAGGCTCTCAGAGCTTGGCATTGGGCATTTGGCTTTGGTCTGGTTCTGGTCCTTTCTTGACAACCATGTCCAGATGTTACAGATTTTGAATGAGGCTTCGGATCCTTGGATCCAATGATATGGGGTCCCATTGAATTTAGCCATCTCTTCCATGCTGTTCCACATTGATCTGAGGCAACTGGGTAAAGTCATTTGAAGAGCTGGGATTCGCTATCTTCAATACATAGCCCTAGATTTTATTTTCAATCCCAGCAGTGTAGACTGTCCAAGTTCTGAAACAATGCCTGGAGATGAATGGGGCTTGGATGAGGGGGAATAAGCTGAGATTGCATCCTGACAATCTTGTTGGTCAGTGCTGACCATGTCTAATGGGTTGAATCCTTACTTCTGACCAACGTTTCCTAACCTTTGGTTTTTGGACTTCAATTCCCAGAAGCCTAGGTCAATTCCACAAAGCACGGATCAGCCAATGTACTGACTTAGGCTTCTGGGAATTGAAATTGCCCTGTGGGGTATGGGCACCACACTGGGAACCACTGGTCTACATGCACCAATTAATCCTTCCCATGTATTACAACCAAGAAAAAAAATCCTGGTCGATTACTGAAAAGTTAACAGTAATGGATAAGAACAAAAGACATTTCTCAGAGTCTCTTTTTTACTATTCATTTTCGCCTTCATGCAAGTTGTATGAAGGTTGTGCCGCTGGGGATAATTGATGCTCTTTCACCAAACAGCACTACACAAATGTATTGATCACTTTCCTGCAGCGCCAGAGCTTTCGATCCCAAACTCCCTTGGATGTTACCTACCTTGTCTTTAGACTGATTAAAGTTCTGCTCCTTGGGAAAGAGAAAAGAAGAGAAGAAAGAAAAGTGATAGGAGGGAAACCAGAACATCTAGTAGTATGAGATTCAACCCAATAAAGCTGGCTCATTATGTAGTGACAGTTACAGTATGTGCCATGTTGATTCAGACAATTTCTTGTTCTGGGTACCATTCAGCCTGCACTTTTAAATGCAGGGATGTGGCATCTCACAAGCAAGGTAGAGTTGGCTGCCACTCCATATTGCCTGCTCCTTTCATCTGCATGTTTGACTTCCTTAGCTCCCACTGGAAAGAATCGTCCATGGAATAAAGCTCCACAAATTTGTCTACTCATTTTAAAACTCATAGACCCTTCATAGCCCTCATTGTATAGCACAGTCACAGGTTCAATCTGATCGTCTTTTTGTCTGTCCTGGCTAGAGAATCTAGCCTCTGTAAACAGTTTACAAAGGACTGTGGTGGCTTAGTGGTTAAGACGCCGAACTTGACAACTGGAAGGTAGGCAGGTCAGCAGTTTGAGACCAGAGTGCTGCATGACAGAGTGAACTCCCATCATCTGTCCCATTTCCTGCCAACCTATCAGTTTGGTAGCAAGAAATTGCAAGTAGATAAATAGGTACCACTTTGGTGGGAAGGTAAACAGTGTTCTATGCACTATGGTGTCTAGTCATGCCTGCCACATGTCCACGGAAACATCTGCAGATGCAGATGGCGCTGACTCTTTGGCTATAAACAGAGATGAGCACTGAACCATAGAGTAGGATACGACTGGGTTTCGAGCAAGGGTGACCTTTACCTAAACAGTTTAAAAATGTGGCTTTGCCTAATGATTAAAAAGTTGGACCTGGACATTAGTTGTTGCATGTGGCTGGGTCCACCTGAATTCACTCCCCTTTGCCACCAACTTTATTTGTTCTGTGACAAGTGCAGCTCTTGGAAAAGTTATTTTTTATTACAACTGCCAGATGCCTCAGCTAGCACGTTCCCATTATAGTATGCCTGATGCACGACTGCTATCCATCATGAACAATTGAGTTCAACTTGATGTATAAATGTTGTTTGGTTTCAATGTTACTTTAGTCATGGTTTTATGAAAAGTATATGAGGTTAGTTTGATCTTGAATGGGCAACTGAGAGTAATCAACATTACAAACCACCTGTTCCACGTTTCTTGATATGATCAATTCTGTTCTTGGCATTTTGAGTCTCTCTGTGCAAGAGGAGATGGTTATAAGGATTATCATGACAAATCACATGGATTTCCAAATCCTCCTCATTTCTTCTCGTTCTTGTCCTTGTCCTTGTCCTTGTCCCTGATGCTTTCCTCCTCCTCCTCCTCCATTGTCGTTGGGTAGTGGTGTTTTTTTTTATTGTCTCAGCCTAGCCTGCTTGCAAATGCTTGCTGAACTGAAAGAAAAGAAGAGAAGGGATCAAGTGGTCAAAGAGAGGTCTCTCCACATGCTAATACTGGTCCTTCCTTGCAAGAAACAAGACCCCAATCTGGGTGTTATTAGAGATTTGATCCTTAGTCTATAACATCACATTACGGGTGTAATTCAGCTTTCCCCCAACTCCCTCAGATCTCTCAGTTGTGCCCACTTTTGGACAGATGATCCCTGACAACACTAGTCCATACATTGATCGTCTCAAAGACTGACTAGTGTAATGCTCTTTACGTGGGGCTGCCCTTGTGTTTAATATGGAAATTGCAATGGGACAAGAATGCTGTGGCTAGATTAAACTGCAGGACAAAGAGATGTGAGCACTTTTCCTCAATTCTACACTGGCTTCCCATTCCCTTCTGTGTTAGACACAAGGTTCTAATGATGACATATAAAGCCTTGTTCTCAGGAGGACCAGCTCTCTCAGCAATCATCTGCCTGCATCACTTGTTACTCACAGGTTCCAACACCAAGAGTAGCAAAGAAGTTTTCAATGAGGAAACCAGCCTTCCTGGTGGCAGCAACCACAATATGGAGATGCATCAGGCTCCATCCCTGTTGTGTTCTAAAGCATGTGCCTTTAAACAATGTATCTATCCATGTGTATCCAATGTAACCTTTTCCATGTGTAACATTGTAACCTCAGCTGCATCACTATAACCCTAATAGGACGCGAGCTAGTGACCACTAGATGGCAATAGCGAGCGTCCAAGCTCATTGGTCCAAGACTCACCTAAGAGCAACAGCGCGGGAAGATTCCCGCCTCCACCTTCACCTGGACAAGAAGGGCGTGACCTGAAATGAGGTCACACGGACAGTAGCCAATAGACTGTCAAGGAGCCACATCCAAATGTATAGCCACTGTATATATTGAGCTGTTCATCCGCCATTACCACATGTTCCCTCTGACCAGCATGTAATAAAGTTGTGTTAAGCCAGCTCTTCGGCTGTCCTGGTGTCTTTGGTCCCATACACTAAATTGGCGATGAAGGTGGGATAATGGCTGCCCACGGGACCAAGACATACGCCGGTTTCGACATCAAGAAACCGCAAGACTGAGAACTTTTCGAAATGGACTTCCAAGGTACGCTGGTGGAGTTCGAGGTGACGGACGAGGCAAAGAAGAGAGCCATCCTCACCAGAATGCTCGGGCACGATGCCAAGAGGATATTGATTGACCTCATCGCACCCAAAAAGGCGGCTGAATTCAAGGCGAAAGAGCTCCTGAAGGTGTTGCGAGACCATTTCCGGCCCTCGGTAGCGATGTTTCCCACTCGGAGCGCGTTTTGGAGGCGAGTCCAAGCGCCTGGTGAGTCGGTTGCCGCCTTCGTAGCGGCCCTGCGTCTGGCTGCCGGCCCATGCAAATGGGAGAACTTGGAAGTCACCCTCAGGGACTGCGTGCTATGCGGCCTGAAGGATGCCGAAATCCAGCGCACGCTGATGAATCAGGAGCCGCCCCCCACATTGCAGGAGGTCCTGAAAGCGGCACAGGCCGAGGAAGCCACGAAGGCCGGGGTACAGGAGCTCCAGGACTGGCGTCCGAAGGCCGACAAAACAGAGAGTTCGGTGCACGCAGCCCGGCGAATTTCGAAATCGTCCGCTAAAAACAGCGACGACGAGGACGTCCGGAGGGTCCGGAAGGAGGGCCGGCGCTGCGACGGCTGCGGAGCGGCTCACGACCGCGCCAGGTGTCCCTTCAGAAAAGCCGAGTGCCACAACTGTGGACGACGCGGGCACATCGCCAAAGTATGCAGACAACGGCGCAAGGACCGGGGGAGCTCGCCCGACCGCGCGGCGAGGCCAGACCGCTCGACGAGAATCAAGGATGGTGCCCGGCCCACGAGGAAGCAGGACGGCGTGGGCCGCATCTCCGACGACAGCGACGACGACGCTCCAGTTTTCAGCGTGTCCTTGGGACACCCCCGCTACTTTGTTGAGGTACTGGTGCAAGGGGCCCCTGTTAGGATGGAGATTGACTCTGGCTCCTCATATTCCCTCATTTCCCAGAGGGAGTTTTTGAGAATTGACCCCCGCGTACGGCCCAAGCTCAAAGCGTTGAGGTCCACGCTTCGGGACGTGCAAGGGAACTGTATCCCGGTATTGGGGGTTGGGAAATTCCAGGTCCAGTATAAGCGGCACGCCGCGGAACTCCCCCTAGTCGTTCTCAAGGGGGGTAATTGCAGCCTCCTCGGGACTCAATGGTTCCAGCCCCTGGGTCTGTTCATTGGGGGGGGTGCACGCCGTTGGGACTGATCCAATACAGAGGGTGTGCGACGCGCACCCTGAAGTCTTCAAAAAGGGACTTGGGAAATTCAATGGACCCCCAGTAACTTTCGACCTGGACCCGGAGGTCCGCCCAATAAGACTCAAACCACGCAGAGTGCCTTTTGCACTAAAGGACAAAATAGAGGCGGAACTGGACAAATTAGTGGGCCAGGGGATCCTTGTTCCTGTTGATTCTGCGGAGTGGGAAACTCCAATTGTCACGGCATTGAAGGCAAATGGGGAGGTTCGCATTTGCGCCGATTATAAGTGCACCATTAATAAGGCAATCCGCCCTAATGCGTATCCGGTGCCGGTGGTCAGCCATTTGCTAGCCAGGTTACATGGGGGAAAGTGTTTCGCTAAGCTCGACCTGGCACAGGCTTATCAGCAACTCATGGTAACCCCTGCCGCAGCTGCTGCACAGACCATAGTCACGCATAAGGGGGCGTTCCAGGTGACGCGCCTCCAATTCGGTGTGAACTCGGCGCCTGGAATTTTCCAGTCGCTCGTGGAACGCCTCCTCAAAGGGCTGGACGGCGTTTTGCCATATTTTGATGATGTTTTGATAATGGGGGGGGAGTGAGGTTGAGTTGGCTGAAAGGCTAAACAAGGTCCTGGAGGCATTCGAACAGGCGGGGTTGAGGTTGCGAAAAGACAAATGCGTCTTCTTCGCAAAGGAGGTTGAGTTCTTAGGGTTCCGAGTAACACCCGAGGGGATCAAACCGTCCAAATCCAAGGTGGCCGCCATCAAGAAAGCCCCTCGCCCCACCTCCAAGCCCGAGTTGCAGTCGTTCCTAGGGCTCTTAAATTTCTACCACTCCTTCCTTCCTCGGAAGGCTGCGGTGGCTGAGCCTCTTCACAAGTTGCTCAAGAAAGATGCGGCATGGAAGTGGGGCGATGACCAGGAGAGAGCATTCACGGAACTGAAACAACTCCTGGCGTCAGACGCCATTCTGACCCATTTCGACCCCAAACAGCCAGTGGTACTGATCTGTGATGCATCCCCGGTGGGGGTGGGGGCAGTGTTATGCCACGTGTTGGAAAACGGGAGGGAGGCCCCAATAGCGTTTTACTCCAGGTCCCTGTCCCAAGCGGAGAGGAATTACGCCCAGACAGACAGGGAAGCGCTGGCGATAATTGCAGGGACCAAAAAATTTCACGATTTTCTATATGGCCGCCCCTTCACCATCGTGACCGACCACAAGCCCCTACTAGGCATTTTCACCGCAGATAAGCCCACGCCACAGATCCTGTCCCCAAGGATGCTTAGGTGGGCCATTTTCCTCAACGCCTACCAGCACGCGTTGGTGTACTGGCCCGGGAGAGAAATCAGCCATGCGGACGCCCTATCGAGGTCCCCCCTCCCCCAGACACGCAGCCACGTGGGCGGGGAGGAGCCGGACCGCCAGGTGCTCATGATAGAAGTCTTAGATTCGCCCCCCATAGTACCCGCCGATATCGCTAAAGCGACAAGCAGAGACAAGACGTTGGCGGCGGTTAGCTCCTGGGTACAGAAAGGGTGGCCAGCGTCTTCCCCAGCGGAAGAATTCGCTCCGTTTTTCAGAAAAAAGTTGGAGCTGTCCCTAGAGAGGGGATGTCTCTTGTGGGGGCAGCGGGTGGTGATCCCCACATCCCTTCGGCCGCGGGTGCTTAAACTGCTGCACGTCAGCCACCCCGGAATCGTGCGCTCCAAAGCGCTGGCCTGTAGTTACTTTTGGTGGCCCCAGTTAGACGCCGACATCGAGCACATGGTCGGCACTTGTGAGAGTTGCCAATGCTCCAGACCAGAGGAGGCCCGTCTTCCCCACAGGGAGTGGGACGCGGCTAAGGGGCCGTGGTCCCGGATACACATAGACTTCGCGGGCCCGTTCCGAGGAACTCTGTTTCTCCTTGTTGTGGACGCGTTCTCCAAGTGGTTGGAGGTCATCCCAGTCACGAGCACCTCCTCGGCCACGACAATAAAGCATTTGCGGAGAATTTTTTCCACGTTCGGCATACCCGACACTCTAATTAGCGATAACGCTAGTTTCTTCACGTCCGCTGAGTTCAGGGCATTCACAGAGATTAACACCATCCGGCACATCACCTCCGCCCCCTTCCATCCGGCCACCAATGGCCAAGTGGAGCGCCTCGTCCGCACCACGAAGGACGCGCTGCGGCGCATGGGCCCCGGGGACCTCAACCTGCAAGTGTGTCAGTTTCTGCTAGGGTACAGGGTGACCCCGTTGGCGTCAGGATACTCCCCCGCGGAGCTCTTAATGCGCAGGAAACTGACCACCATTCTCACTAGGCTAGACCCCACGAGAGTAGAAGACAAGGGGAGGAACATCGGGCTAGAGGCCACAAAGAGTTTTAGCGTAGGCGCCCCCGTGCACTGCAGGAACTACGCCAGTGCGGGGCCAGCCTGGGTGCCGGGGGTTGTCGTGGAGCAGACCGGTCCCGTATCGTACCGCGTAGAGACCAGCACGGGTCTACTGTGGCGGCGACATGCGGACCAGCTCCGGAGCCGGGTCCCAGAGAGGCAGGGCTCGGAAAGCACAGACAGGGATTCAGCGTTAGGGTTCTCCCCCACCCGTTTAGCCCAAGGGGGAGGAGAGGGGGGCCCAGAGTCCCCACCAAGGGGGGAGGAGGAGGAATTTGTCCTCGTAGATATCCCGCGGGATCCCCCAGCAGAGTTTAATTTTGAGTTACAGAACCGGGGGGGGGGGGGTTTCGGAGTGGTCCCCCACCCATCCAAGCGAGAAGAGGGGTTTTACGTTAGCCCCTGGTGCCCCCGGTTCACCCACAACAGAATCTACCCTTTCCCCTAAAGCTGCAAAACCGCAGCAAGCCTCTAACAAGTCTCCCTCTCCCATTACAGGACAAGGGTCCAGGGAACAAGGAAACGGGAGCGGCCCCGGGGGGGCCAACCCACATCGCGGCCCAAACGCGAGTGCAAGAAACCATCTTGGTTAAGAGACTTCGTCTCATCCTAGGGGGGAGGGATGTTGTGTTCTAAAGCATGTGCCTTTAAACAATGTATCTATCCATGTGTATCCAATGTAACCTTTTCCATGTGTAACATTGTAACCTCAGCTGCATCACTATAACCCTAATAGGACGCGAGCTAGTGACCACTAGATGGCAATAGCGAGCGTCCAAGCTCATTGGTCCAAGACTCACCTAAGAGCAACAGCGCGGGAAGATTCCCGCCTCCACCTTCACCTGGACAAGAAGGGCGTGACCTGAAATGAGGTCACACGGACAGTAGCCAATAGACTGTCAAGGAGCCACATCCA
The DNA here is from genome assembly GCA_035047345.1 of Bradypodion ventrale. Lineage (NCBI taxonomy): Eukaryota > Metazoa > Chordata > Lepidosauria > Squamata > Chamaeleonidae > Bradypodion > Bradypodion ventrale. Next base: position 8,045,165 of record JAWDJE010000004.1, read on the forward strand.
AATGTATAGCCACTGTATATATTGAGCTGTTCGTCCGCCATTACCACATGTTCCCTCTGACCAGCATGTAATAAAGTTGTGTTAAGCCAGCTCTTCGGCTGTCCTGGTGTCTTTGGTCCAATACACTAAAATCCCTGAATATCATTTTAAAAAATCTCAATTTTTTTCCTGCTTAAGAGTCTTTCAAAGATCTTCTCCTAACAACCAATTAACTTAGTATAATTTTATTACTAGTTTTGTTAATTTAATTTATTAATTTAATTTAATTTTCGCACTTGTATGCCACCCAACCAGGGAACCCGACTCAGGGCAGCTCACATGGTAAATAAACAATATACACAATATAAATCCACAATATACACAGTGATACAATATAATACAAACAGTTCTGCTGTTTGTTTATATTGGTTTGTCCAGGCATGAGATTGGAGATTACTTTTGTATTCATTAATGGATTTTTGTAATATGATGCTGCAAGGAGGAGAGTTTAGTATACTGGTATTTGCAACTTTCATTTTAAACTGTTTGTTTGTTTCTATTTTGTCTGCTGTTTTGTAAATCACCCAGAGTGTGGACACCTCCCAGATGGGCAGTATATAATGAAAAGAAAGGAAATTTATGTGAAAAACATGAAAATGCAAGAAAGAATAATTAGGTAAAGGTCGTCCTTGCTTGAAAGCCAGTCGTATCCAGTGATGCACTGCAAAAATTTTCACTACCTACTCTGTGGGCTGGCCAAATCTGTGGGTGGGGCCAAATCTGTGGGCATGGCCAAACATCCTGCATTATGGGCTATGGAGGTGGGCATGGCCAACCAAGTGGGCATGGTCTGGGGGAATTTCTGCTACCGGTTCTGCAGAAACTGACACTGTATCACTGTTTGTATCCGACTCTAGTGTTCAGTGCCCATCTCTGTTTATAGTCAAGGAACCAGTGTTGTCTGCATTTGCAGATGTTCCATGGACATGTGGCAGGGATGACTAGAGACCGGAGTGCATGGAACACTGTTTACCTTCCCACCAAAGTGGCACCTATTTATCTACTTGCAAATTCTTGCTATCGAACTGCTAGGTTGGCAGGAGCTGGGACAGAGACAGAAGCTCACTCTGTCATGCAGCACTCGGGTCTCAAACTGCTGACCTGCCGACCTTCCAGCTGTCAAGTTCAGCGTCTTACCCACTAAGCCACTGCAGTCACTTACAAAATAATAATAATCTTAAATTAAGGAAATAAGGAGATTTTTCCATGCTCATCCCTATCGCAATGGCTAGCTACAGTCCCTGGAGAAGAATACTAATGGATGTCTAAAAATGTCCTGGAACATAAATAACTTTATTAACTTGGTTTTACAAGATTGAGTATTGTATTTTTGAGCAGAAGCAGCATTTAGTTTCCTTAAAAGCTCTGAATATAGTCTGGACAGGCTGAATAGCATGAAATGAACATAGTAGGGTTTTATATTCTGATTAGTTTCTCTTTTACTCCTTGATTGATGACCAACTGTTTTACAGATGAAACTACTGGACTCTCTTGTATACTGGGGGCAAGATCTTGCAACATTTCATTTGTTATAAATATGCTTTAACAATGGCAGTGGCAACATCATAAACCCTCCCCGTCTCTTGGCATTACCTGCACATTAAAAGCCATATTGATGAGCTGCAGTTTTAGGCTAGTCATATATTACTGCTAGATTATTGATTTTTTTACTGTTGGGGTATTGCTGGTTTTCAACCTATTGATTCCTACCAGATTGTTGTGTTTTAGAACCAGCAGGGTAGCTCTATTGCTCAGATATTACATGAACTGGAATCATTTCCCCTTCCTTGATTTGATAGCGGCTTTGTTCTTTAAAATAATAATATTTCTGGGATCAACTTTGGCTGTTATGTAAAGGATCCAAACCCCATCTATTGAAATCATAGAGTGTTTCCAAAGTTAAAGATTAGGAGCACCATTGAGTAGTTGAAGAGATTTCAATTAGGGTTGATTCTTAAAGGATTGATCCATCAGGCACGAAACTGGCATGGCATTTGTGTACCGCTGTTAAAGTATTAGGGTTAGCCTCTATATGTTGAAAACAAGACTATGTTGGGTTGTGATTCATCTCAGAAGTGTTGGAAGACAACTGGAGGGGAGACAGTGGTTCTCACGTGAAGCATGTACAACATTTATTCCACACCTTAAGACCATGATGGCAAACCTTGGCACTTCAGATGTTCTTGGACTTCAATTCCCAGAAGCCCAAGCCCCTGTGAATCCACACAAATGGGTTTGCTGCAATTCATCTGGCCCACGCCACCTTCATCGTGTCCAGAAGGGGAAGTAAAATGCACCCACTTCTGGGAGCGATGAGGGCGGCACGGGCCAGATTAATTGCAGCAAACCCATTCGGGTGGATTCATGGGACTTGGGCTTCTGGGAATTGAAGTCCAAGTACATCTGGAGTGCCAAGGTTCACCATCACAGCCTTAAGACATTACCTTAGATGTGACCTTCACAGGGCTGTAGTTAGACTTAAGTAACAGGATCATGGACATTTAGTGATGTTCTGTGTCATTAAATTGGAACCAACCTATAGCAACCCTAATAAGGTGTTCATGGTAAGTGTGATCTTTAAAGAATGGTTTTACCAGTTCCATACCATCAGTGATTTTTTTACTTCAGAGTGGGGATTTGAAAGCAAACCTCCTGAGTTCTAGTCTATTGCTCTATCCATTACATGACAGTGGGTCTCAACATTTAGAGGGCACTACCATCTAGAATGGGACTGCAGTGGCTTAGTGGTTAAGACACTGAACTTGATGACTGGAATGTCGGTAGGTCAACAATTCAAGACCTGAGTGTTGCACAGTAGACTGAGCTCCCATCTCCGAGGCCCTACATCCTGGTCCTAATCACTTTATTACTTTAGGGACAGCATAACCTCTTTGGGGAGGGGAGCATCCTATCCTCCCCCTCTTTTTTCTTGGGATGGTTTACATCCATTTGCCAGGGTGGAACAGGCAGGAGGTAGTATCTGTCACTCTGGATGCCAAAACTGCTAGTTATGGCTCTGGTCCTCCATATCTTGGTGAAATGGATTGGTTGGTTTAATTTGCAAACCTATGGTTTTGGATTGTCTTGTGGAAGGGCAGGATGTGGAGTCATTCAATAATGATTTATTTGAAACTACAACTCAGGTAAACTAAAGGTTGCCCTTGCTTAAAAGCCAGTTGTATCCAACTCTAAGATTTGGTGCTATCTCCATTTACAGCCAAGGATTCAGCACCGTCTGCATTTGCAGACGTTTCTGTGGACATGTGACAGGCCCGACTAGACATGTGACACTGCTACCTTTTCCACTGAAGTGGTATCTATTTAAAAGGTAATGGTCATCCTTGCTCGAAATCCAATCGTAACTCTAGGGTTCAGTGCTCATCTCTGTTTCATAGCCGAAAAGCCAGCACTGTCTGCATTTGCAGACATTTCCGTGGTCATGTGGCAGGCATGACTAAACACCGGGGCACACAGAATGCTGTTTACCTTCCCACCAAAGTGGTCTCTATTTATCTACTTGCAATTTCTTGCTTTTGAACTGCTAGGTTGGCAGGAGCTTTGGACAAAGACAGGAGTTCACTCCGTCCTGCAGTATTCAGGGATCGAACTGCTGACTTGCCGCCTTCCAGTCAGCGTCTTAGCCACTTGAGCCACTGCAGTCCCTATTTATCTACTTTCAATCAGGTTGGCAGGAGATGGGACAGAGATGGGAGCTTACTCTGTTGCACAGCACTCAGGTCTTGAACTGCTAACCTGCCAACCTTCCAGTCATCAAATTTAGCATTTAACCACTAAGCAACCATAGTCCCTCACATAATTGGGCACACCTTTTTAACTGATCTTGAGTTCTTCAGGGCATCTGCTAGCCCCACTGTGGCACCCTCTGCAAATCAAGCTCTTAAAAAAATAAAAAAATGCATAGTACATGTTGCTGCAGTGGTGAGTGTTGTCAGTTTTACTGGGGATTCAGGTCTGAGCTTCTCCACATGATCCTTAAAGTCGTGCTCCAATTGCCAATTCAGTGAGCTGTTACCTGCTGTTTAGCCCTGAGCACTTAAAACCGAGTCTGTTTCTTTCCCCAGAAATGCCTATTAGTTGTCTCCCGCCTTTGATTTTGCTGGGCCTTCGGCAACCCTGCTGCTCACAGTTAACCACCTGCTGTCACCTAAGCTGTCCTTAAAAATGCTCCTCACATCACTGGTTGATGTGGCTGATGTCTCCGTAAATTGCATTCCCTTGCCATAGCAAAAGCATAATAGATTGCTAAGAGGGAGCAGTTCAAGAAGGAGCTTGATCCTTTCTGAACACATCTTCGCTCATTTTCCTTTCAAAATATAAAGCATTCATTTTCATTCCTTGAAGTTGGTCAATCAGGAGGTCAACGATGGCTCCCGAGAGGATAATCTGAATAGAAAGCATTTCCAAAAGTTCACTGGAGACCAGCTATGCCAGGGCAAAAATAACCTATTGTTATGTCCTAGCAATCTAGAGTAAAAGTATTTGTACACTCTTCCTAGTTTACAGTGTTCACTGTCCATTGTTTGCCAAAGAAATTGGCAATGAAAAGGCAAGATTTGCCATCATGACAGGAGCAGTCAACAGCCAAATCAATGCTGCAGCATTTTTTTTAAGCAAAGATTTTGAGGTCTCTTGGTTTTCTCCTTCATAAAGCTTCCAGGATTCTAACAAAGACAGAGCTTAGAAAATTTTATTTTTAAAAGTTTTTTCTTTTTACTGCACTTCCCAGAATCTTCCAACTATGGCATTGCTGATTAGGAGAATCATTTGAAAAGTAGCTTTTACAAGCCATGCTTTGACCATTTGTCAGAGGGCTTCCTTTAATTTATAACATGCATTCAATATCATGGTGTCTGGCCAGATTATCCCGCTGTGGTAACACAATAGACCATACTGTCAGTGACTCAACACCGAGTGTCAGGCAGTGGTTAATTAACCTGACTACCCTGAGGACTAACGGCCTTGGGTGCTGAAGTCAACAGGGAAAGGTGATGGTCCCCAAGGGCAGCAGCTTCATCCATCCTGGCCTGGGGCTGAGGAGGACTTTGTGTGCCAAAAAGGGCTTGGGACCCCTGCTTTTCAACCTCTTCATAAATGATCTAGAAGTAGGAGTAAGTAGCAAGGTAGCCAAATTTGCTGAAGACACTAAATTATACCGGGTAGTGAAAACTGTGAGAGATTGTGAGGAGCTCCAGAGGGATCTCTTGACACTGGGGGAGTGGGCAAAACAGTGGCAAATGAGCTTCAACATCAGTAAGTGCAGAGTGATGCATGTTGGGGCAAAAAAACCCAATTACATTTATAAACCAATGGGGTCTGAACTCTCTGCGACAAACCAGGAAAGGGACCTTGGTGTCCTGGTGGAGAGCTCAATGAAGGTGTCAACCCAGTGTGCCTCAGCAGTGAAAAAAGCAAACTCAATGCTAGGGATCATTAGGAAGGGTATAGAAAATAAGTCAGCAAGTGTCATTTTGCCTCTTTATAAATCTATGGTGAGGCCCCATCTGGAATACTGTGTACAGTTCTGGCTGCCATACCTCCAGAGGAATATTATGAAGTTGGAGAAAGTTCAGAGGAGGGCAACCAAAATAATTATGGGACTGGAACACCTTCCTTACCATCTGAGGCTGCAACGGTTGGGCCTCTTCACTCTTGAACGACGGCGTCTAAGAGGTGACCTGATTGAAGTTGATAAAATCATGCACGGTGTGGACAAAGTAGATAAGGAAAAACTGTTTTCCCTATTGCATAACACTAGAACTAGGGGACACTCGATGAAACTTTTGGGTACTAGTTCTCAAACAAATAAGAGAAAGTACTTTTTCACCCTGAGGATTACTGGTCTATGGAACTCCCTGCCAGAAGAAGTGGTGGCAGCTGTCAGTCTTGACAGCTTTAGGAAAGGATTAGACAAATTCATGGAGGACAAGAGTATCAATGCCTATAATTATGGATACCTAAGGACAACCTCCGGGTTGGAGAGATAGGCAGGATATCTCTCAATGCCATTTCCAGGGAATCCTAAGCAAGTGAAGGCATCTGCTTGAGAATACCCTGAAGCAAATGGTAAGCCACTGTGTGAGACAGAATGCTGGACTGGATGGGCTGTGGCCTGTTCCAGCAAGGCTGTTTTTATGGTCTTATGATGAGAAAGTGACTTGTGGAACTGGATCGGTGGTACTTTGGGTGTCATACTGTGATGTGGGAGGCAGATGAGAGGCCACTCTATTATATTCTCAAGATAGTCTTCATGGGTGATCTTTGGTGGGTTAAATAGAGGCCACAGACCATTTATGCATCCTGTGCTATTGAGGGTGAAAGTTCAGATTCCATCATGGAGCTTCTGTGCTTGAAGGACATCAGATCCAAGAACTAGGGAAATCCTTTCTTAAATAAGGCATTTCCTTCTCTAAGATACTGTGACAGCCAAGGAAGGACAGACCTGGTAGTTTTGTTTTATTAGCTTTTTTGTTTTTGTTTTATGCTGATGATACTCAGTTGTACATCTCGGCCCATGGTGATCCAAGTGATACTGTCAAAGTCCTCTCCAGGTAGGTGTCTGGAGGCTGTTGGGGTCTGGATGGGGGACAATGGGCTACAACTGAATCCCGGCAAGACTGAGTGGCTATGGATTAGGGGCCCTGCATTATCTAGGTAGCTACCATCTTTAGTTCTGGATGGGGCTGTTTTGCCCCAGACAGATCAGATGTGCAATCTGGGGGTCCTCCTGGACTCGTGACTACTGCTTGAAGAGCAGCTGGCAGTCATGGCCAGGAGGGCTTTTGTACAACTTTGTGTAATCCGCCAGTTGTGCCCGCTCCTGGACCGGGACTCCTTACTCATGGTCACATATGCTCTCGTCAACTCCAGACTAGATTATTGTAATGCGCTCTACATGGGGCTGCCCTTGATGACCATTCGGAGGCTGCAGCTGGTCCAGAATGCGACTGCACGGGTGGTGATGGGGTCTGGGTGTTATGCCTGCACCTCACCACTGCTTTGGGAGCTGCACTGGTTACTGTTATGCCTCCTGGTGCAATTCAAGGTCCTGGTAATGACCTTTAAAGCCCTACATGGTAGTGGGCCAGGATACCTAAGAGACCGCATTGCTCCTAGAACATCTGTCCATCCAACTACAGTGGATCAGAGGGGCTCCCAAATTGTACCATCAGCTAGAGGGGCTCGTCTCTCTAGCACAAGAAGGAGAGCCTTCTCCGTGTCTGCTCCAGCCCTACGGAACCTTCTGCTAACAGAGTTACATCTCCAGACAGAATTGCTGCCCTTTAGGAAAGATCTCAAAACCTGGCTGGCTGGCAGGGCAGGTGTGGGGCATTGATGGTAGAATGACCCCTGCCTGCTGGCTTGTCTGAATGAGCATGATCCTCCCTCTCTGTCTCTGGTTTATGGATGGGGTGGATGGGTTTTTAAAAAACATTTTTAATGTTTTAATATGACAATGTTTTAATTATTTTTAGTGGGGTTTTATATTTTTTTATGGGACATTGTTGTAAGCCGGCCAAAGCCGCCTGTCGATTGGGCAGCAATATAAGTTGAACTAAAAAAATAAATAAATTTTCCTGATGGATCTAAATTTCTTGCCCTCTTGATTATAAAGGACCATTGTTGAGTGTGTCCAGATTACATCACTGGTGATTACAATTGGAAGCTGATAAAACTCACCAATGCCACCTTTAACAGTCCTATCCACATTTAAATAATACTAAATTGTTTTCTATGTAAGGTTTTACCTCTTATGTATATAATTTTCATATGTATTGATCTTGCTGTGTCAATTTTATTTGTTGTGTTGACGTTATAGCCTAGTTTGGATTGTTTTTACTTCTTTACTTTGCCATGGCCAATAAATAGTCCAATAAACTATATTATATTCTGTGATGATGCACAGAGTGGGCTGCAAGGCGGAAGGAAAGAACTATTACTACAACTTAATTTGTAAATTGTATTTTAAAATGTTTGTTTTCCTCCTAGCGCTCATTTCGCAGGTCTCAATCCTCATTTATCTGCTGTGATTTAAATAAAACTTTCTGTTAATTGTAACTGAAAGAGCATAGTGTCTTCTCCGGTTATGCTCTCATTCCCATTGGAGTAAAAAAGGACCTCATTTTCAGTTGGTTCCAGGATAAAAAATGACAGTCTGAGTCATTCCTTACCCTTATCCCAATCATATACTCCCTCCTTCTTTTGCAGTATTTGATTCCGAATATTGGCAATCATCATGGTGATCAGCCATGAAGATTGTCCTGGGAACAATATAATGGAGTAGTCTTCCAATTGCTTTCCACATCACAGCGTGACACCCGAACCACTGATCCAGTTTTGTGAGTCACTTTCTGGTCCCGAGCCCTTTTGGCACACAAAGTCCTCATCAGACCCAGACCAGTATTGATGAAGCTGCTGCCCTCCATCAAGATGGATTCAAGTGGGATTTAATCCATTTGGGGACCATCACACTTCTGTGTGGACTCCATCATCTAAGGCCGTTAGTTAACTGCTGCCTGACGAACAGTGTTGTGTCGCTGGCAGTATGGTCTACTCTATTACCATAGCAGGATAACCTGGCCAGACTAACATACTCCAAAAAGTATTTATATCCAAAGCCCAGTGGACGTTTCTTTTTCATTTGCTATCAATATGATTTTTCTTTCTTTCTTAAATTCATTCTCGTGCCATGGATCGTATTGGGGTGTTTTCATTTCTTTGTTCCCAATTTTGGGATTTATCAGCGCATGAAACTCCCAGGAACTTTCTACACTTGGCATGGTTTCAGAACCAAACAGCCACCCCTGTTTGGAATGAATATTTTCTAGTTATAAATTAGATCCACAACAGGGATGAGATGCTACAAAACATTTCCACACCTAAGTTTTCAAATGGTGGAAAGCAGCCCCCATTTATCTCCCCTCCTTTTCTTTGGTGCTTCACTTTTGCTGTGAGACCCATTTAGTGAGATAACTCTTTTTCCTTTGCTGTTTTTGTGTGCTTAGGGACTATACAGAGAAAACCAGAAGCTATTGATTTTTTTTATTTCAGAAGTATTTAGAGGGCTTTTAAACCAAAGTGGTACAATATATGTGCAGCCATCCAGTCTTCTTTGTCTGGGGTGTGTGTGTTTGTGATCAGTTTCTTGTAACTTAGAGGCTAACAGACAGAACAATCTCGTTGTTCTGTGCAGGACAATGACAATAAAGATTTATCTATCTATAGTGATTAGATGGCTGGGTACAATTTAGGAGATTCTGGGTTCGAATTCCTGCTTGGCCATAGCATCATAGAATCACTGAGTAAGAAGGGATCTTTTTAGGTCATCGAGTCCAACCCCCTGCTCAATGCAGGAATCCAAATCAAAGCAGATCTGATAAGTGGCTGTCTAATTCTCTCTTGAATGCTTCTAATGTTGGAGGATGAAGCCTGCTAGAAGATTTTGGATACCAGAGCACTTTTTTGGCCTAACCAAAAGATATTCGTGAGGGTATAATAATAATTTCATGTCAGAAGTTATTCTGGGTTGAAAGGACTTTTTATTGGTGAAAATTCGCTCAGGGGACACCCGAATGAGGCTCCTTTCATGTCCCCGAGATCTTTTCCCACTGAAGTGGTACCTATTTATCTACTTGCAATTTCTTGCTTTCGATCTGCTAGGTTGGCAGGAGCTGGGTCAGAGACGGGCGCTCAATTCGTCATGCAGTACCTGGATCTCAAACTGCTGACTTGCAGCCTTCCAGCTAACAAGGCGAGCTTCTTATCCACTTATCCACCACAGCCCCTTGGCAGTCATGGAGGTGGAGTAGCAGGAGAGCTATCTATGTCCTCCACCTTGAGGTCGCTAAAGGAAAAGAGGGAAATGAATACAGTTTACAACAAGAGCAGTTGAATCAATGACTTTAGGGTATGTAATTCTTCTTCTTCTTCTGTGTCTAGGCCAGATGTGAAACTGCTAAAATGTAGGCACCTTTTGGTGAATCCTACACTTCCTTTTTGCCTGACCTAGTTTGGGAAAGATTAGCTGGCAACATAAGTTGCCATTACCAGCATAGGCCTGACTGTGGTTCAAAAATGTAATGGATGTAATGGAACCTGACAAACTGTTAAAGAGTTTTAAATTTCTGCTAAAATTCCCTTTAGCTATGCAGAAGTCAAGAGACCCACAAAGGAGAATAGTTACAAGACTTCCAGAGTTCACCCATTTCTTATTAACTGGCACTTAAAGTTTCAATAACTCACTGTTGGATATTCACAGGCAAAAGAATAAAAAATTGTTTATTTACTTACACTTACCTGGTACTACAGATGTGTTCTCCTATTTGTGTGATATGAGAGATACTTAATCCCATTGTCCTTTCAGAGTGCCTTGGGTTTTCTTTCAAATTCATTGCTCACCATGGCCATGTATGCCTTTAGCATACCTAACTCTCCTCCCTCAGCAGATAGGTGAACTTGAAAAAACTGCCACAAAAATTAGAATATATCTGTTATGTCCCAATGATGAGATATTGAGTGGCCCACACCAATTTTATATCTGCCTTCTATAGCAAACACCTAATTTTTCAAAGATCTTTGCATTGAAATGCAAATTTGTGGGATGTGGCCACTAGAGAACTCTTATACCAAATTAATTTCCTTCTCCTTCCTCTTCTTTAATGAAAAGAATTGTCTGATATTTCTTTGATCCTATTCAGAACTGTTTATTTTCAATGGGAACGTATGAACACATGTGGTAGAGTTGTAACGTGGTAAAAGATTTTTGGGGGAAATTGAGAAAGAAACTTCTAGAATTACGGTGACGAGAATTAATTTGAAGCCGGGTACTGTTTTGTTGTCAGATACGGAAAGTATGAATCTAGATGCGGATAAAAAAGAGTTGTTGATAATATTGTCAACAGGTAGACAATGTATAGCAAGAAACTGGAAAATGATGTTATTTTAACAATTAAGGATAGGTATAGGGAAATGTGGCAACTTGCTCTGAATGATAAGTTAACATGGGAGTTGAATGAAAGGAAAGGCATAATTAAAGAAAATGGATTTTGGAAAATTTGGCAATCATTTGTGGATTTTACATTGATTAGAGGAGAAGGGGACAGTCCAGCACCAGAGCAAATGAGCTTTTGGAAACAGTGAAAGTATGATGTGATATACTGCAATCTCCTGGCGTTGTATATTTCACTGGGTGTGTATTGAGGATTTAATTTTAATGTATTTTGTGTTATTTTGGTTTTTGTAATGCAATGATAGAGATGTCATAAGTGTTGGTTATATTGAATAGTTAATTAAACACACACACACACACACACACACACACACACACACACACACACACACACACACACATAAAGGATTATAGAGATGGGTTTTTGTTAACAATATAGTGTGAGGATGAGAAATTTGGAGTTTCGAACATCAATTATGTTTTGTATTTGTTATTGTTTGTAATTTGATTTTTTCTTTTGAGATTTTATTTGTATTTTGTATGTTGTATTTGAAATGTATTTTTTTTCTTATGTCTTGCTACTTTCGTGTTACTTTTTGAAAATTTTAATAAAAACTATTTGAAAAAAAGAAAGAACTGTCTATTCTCCAAGCCAAACAGCAACTGGTTGCCATTATAGAACTCTGCAGTTTAGATCGTTAATTATCTTGTCGTCATTACTGTGAGGTCACAGTCTCTTCTTATTGAATGGAAGCCAAGAGCTGGGGAACAAAAAGGAACACAGGGCTTAATAACTGTCAACAAAAGAAAATCAATTAAGTGGCTGTTCAGGTTCTTTATGCTGTGTACGACTGGAAAGGAAAAAGCAGAAAAGCCTAGCAGCACATTTGAGTTTTGGAATCAATTACAAAAAGAATAAAATGTACCATGCATGGCTCGGTACATTTGGAGATGGGAAAAGAGAACTGGCAGTCTTATAGACTGAAATCTAGTTTAAGGTGAGGGTGCTGAGTTTGATTCAAAAGGAACAGGAGTTGCTGGCAGCTGGATCAACAGGAATGAAGAGAAACAGGCCTTTTCTAGCTTGCTTGCTTGCTTTCCTTCTGAGGCTGCTGCTTCCCCACAGAGCATGGTTCATGCAGGCTGCTGTGGAAACATCTCAGATGATTAGGACTTGCTGTAATTCTCCCTGTGACCTTCAACTTCATGGGAGGTTGAGGATAAAAAAGGGTTTGTGGACATGCAGCAGCATACGTGATGAAGAGAATGGGAACACAGATCTTGGGTGAGAAGGTCCTCCAGAATCACCCACAGTGAAACTGTGCTAGAGATTGTCTCCAAGGTTTCTCAACTTTGGACCTACAGATGTTATTTGACTTCAAATCCCAGAAGCCCTGATAAATATTTGCCAAATCATTACCTGATGACTAGGTCCACATGAAATCCACTGTAATGGTTTGTAATCCAGCAACTGCCACCACATGCATGCATTTATTTTTTTTCTAATAAATATCATTTTTCCCTGGGAAAGAGGTCTGCAGCCACCAGCCTAGGCTACACCGACCATTTAAAGAGATGGGAGAGCTACATTTTGCCCAACTATTGGAGGATTTCAAGAAAGAGTCAAATCCAGCTCTTAGGAACCAAGGGTGTTTGGTGGACTCTCAACTCTGCGCTGAGTTATCATGTTGCTTGAGATTCAGTAGACTGGTAAGTGACTCAGCTCCATGTCTACAAGGATTTGTTCTATTCACAATTCATGCCTGTCCTTGGAACATAAATGAATGGGTAAAATGGATTTTGTCTCTTATGTAAATGAGCAGCACACAGAAACTGGCAGTACCAGTTTCTTTTCAATAAACCACCCTCTGAACAGATAGATTTTCAATATAGATGAATTATGAAGGCTATGCAAAGGAAAGAAACAGTGGAAAGAGGATTGCCTCATGGTCCCTTTGTTAATTTGACTCAGTGTGAACAAGGAAAAAACACACCAATTAGAGTCCACAATAGACTTTTTCCTCCCCGAGATTTCATAAACATCGAGGAATGCAACAGTGCTGCTGTTCCAGGCTCACATGGAACATTTCTCCACAATGTTTTCCCCCTATAAAAGAGATTCTATAATTTTCAGCAATAGTAGTATCAAATGAAACCAGTGGTTGGTAACATAATGCAAAAGTAATAAGAGCCACTAGAATCACAGATGGACTTGGCAGCTCTAGTCCTTCAGGGCTACAGCCAAGGATTTTCCTAGTGATGATAATTCAGACTATTGTAGTTGTGCACTGTATTTCACAATGAACCGCAGTGGCTTAGTGGTTAAGACGCTGAAGTTGATGACTGGAAGGTCGGCAGGTCAGCAGTTTGAGGCCCAAGTACTGCATGATGGAGTGAGCTTCCATCTCTGTCCCAGCTCCTGCCAACCTAGCAGTCTGAAAGCAAGAAATTTCAAGTAGATAAATAGGTACCACTTCAGTGGGAAAGTAAGCAGCATTCTGTACACTCCGGTGTATAGTTATACCTGCTACATGTCCATGGAAACATCTGCAAACGCAGACAGAGCTGGCTCTTTGTCTATAAACAGAGATGAGCACTGAACCCTAGAGTCAGATATGACTAGCTTTCAAGGAAGGGCGACCTTTACCTTTACCTTACCATATTTCACATTTCTTAAAACTGCAACAGATTTTCCATATTTTAAAAGATGCTTCCAGTCAGAGTCTGAGATATAGGTGGGCAACTAACAGCACAGGCACCAAGACAACCAAGATCAAGGTTAAATGGCAAACCATATCCATGTCCAAATCCACGTACAAAGCCACGAGCAGACAATGAACAAGGTTAGTCCAGCAGATGAAGTATAATCAAGGGAGGGTTGAGATGAGAGTGAGCAGAAGAATCTCTCCAATTTTGGTATGTCTAGATGGCTCAGGAGGCTGAGTTATGACAACTGCAACAATTGAAGTCCAGGCTTTTCACCCAGCCTTATTCATCAAATGACAATAGGGCAAATTTACAGGAACCAATCCTTGTATATGTGATTTAGAACTGCACAAAATGGAGTTAGAACTGCACATTTCACATAGCACTGCACGTTAAAAAAACACTGATCTAAAAAAGTAGAGCAGATAGAGAAAAACTGATTTCACATTTGGATTCAGCGAACCAAATTTAGCTAAAACCAGTTCTAAAATCCTAGGCACCAACAAAAAATTTGTTTCTTGTAAAATGGAGTTAGAGAAGTTACTTTTTATTTAAGTTACTTTGTATTTGTTTAAAAATTACATTGTAGTTTCTTTAGATTCACTTTGGTTAGAGTATCCTAACTCAGACAGGAAAACTGCTCTAACGCTATTTGCAATTGTAAAACACCTACGCACATCCCACATTAGCATGTGAATAGATAAAGGCCTGCCAGTTAGCCAAGGCTCTGGACATGCCAATTAGAAGTGAGGCTTCTCACAGATGAAACAGTGAGATAAGGAACACCATAATGGTCAAAACAAATATCTTCTAGAACAATTATTACATTCTAGAGGTGAGTGTCGGTGTACAAGAAAGGGTACAAAAATCCCCCATTATGTTAAAATGCACAACAGCCTTTAAAATATAGCGATAGCCTTTGTCAGTTTGAATCATGACTTGATTCATGAGGGCGAGCAAGCCCGCCAGAAACTATATTTCACTTAAGTTTGTAATCTCTATTCTTTGTTATTTTGAATATGTTATCCAACGTAGCCTAGATGAGTTCTTAGATCAGTTATTTTATATTTTGGAAACTGCACTTTTCACAATAAATGCTGCTAAATGAAGATTTCTTAGTAGCGTGGTTTTCTCCAAGCAGAGCAAGAAATTGCGAAGAAGTGATAAACCTCGAATGGGTCAACAAAGAGACCTTTTTCCTGAAGGTGTGGGGGATGCACCGAGGAGCAGAGGGAAGAGTTTCATTTCTCATGAATTGGGAACGGAAACAACTTGCCCAGTTTCTCTTTGAAGGTAACTCTTATCTTGCCACCCCCATAAGTTTCCCAAGGCAAGCTTTCTCTGCAGAGCAGTGTGGCATTGTGGGACAGGACATTCTTTAAGGGGACTTTATGATTTGCCACGTGACATTGCTACCAGAAGCCTGCGACATTGCAGGATCCCCATTTCCCACTTATGAGCCAGTTGAACTGGACGGAAGATCCGCGTCGTTGACAGGAGGTCAAGCCTGGTTGGGACTTCTTTGCCACACCACCCCAAGAGTAAGTGAGAGCGGTCTGAGGGGTATAAAGGCCATGCAGCTTTCCTGACACTGTCTTTGCATGCGCACCCCCCAAAGAAAGACTCAGACACCGGTATATGGATAAAGGCATCGGGCCACTTTTATTGAATAATGCCTTAGTCCAAATTATAACTTTCAATTGGTGTAATCATCCAATTGTAATTCTTTAAGGCAAGCAGGCCGCAGTAACACTGGTAAGGTTCCTCCCAAAATGCCAATGGCAATTGGCTACATGTAACTATTTGTATCAATTTGTTTGTTGACACAAACAAATTGTTGACCGGAGTCAATAAACTATCTACTGACCCCACCCTATGACGTGTATCCGTTAATTATCAAGGTGATGCAGGCTGTGAAGCTCCTGCCATCACCCCTTGCCTGGTTCTCCCTTGACCGGCCAAACCTATTTCCCCTGTACCTGTCTACGTGTTGGCCAGTCAATAGCGAACCTGCCGGATACCTATGGGTCATAAATCTTTACCTTACCAGTGCTACCCGCCACACGGGGAGGCGTCCAAGATGACTCACCGCCCCCCCCCAGACCGTCAGCTCGGTCACCAGGCCTGCTTGCATATCCTCAAGAAAGAGGTTCATACCTCTGGCCGACAAGTGGACCCCATCTCCTGCATAGAGATCATAATCCTGCAAGCCTATCCTAGGGTGCCGGATGGCTGTCCCTAAGCCCTTGTCTGCTAGGAACCGGGCAACAGCCCTGTTCACCGACCGGCGAGCGCGGTCAAGGGCACGGAGGTCAATGCCTCCCATGTAAGTATGTTGCGGCACAATGTCCGACCATAGCAGCCGCGTGGACGGCCATACATAATGTAAATAGGCTAGGTCACTGCAGATCGTGAATTTTAAAGAAAGGCCAGTGACCTGGGCGAGGTCATTGCCACCGAGGTGCAGGACAAGGACATCAGGCGGTCCAGCATCCCTGATGGAAAACAGGAATGGCAACAGTTCCCGCCATTTCATACCGCGCTTACCGTACCATCGCATACGTGCAGCTGCACTTAGCCCGAGATGGGGTCCCCACTCTGTCGCCGCAGCATACTGTGCTGCCCAGTGCACATAACTGTGGCCCACCAGCCATACTGCTACCGGTGTGCGGGGACACACAGGGTCTGTAAAAGAAGAAAGGGGGACAATGACATAACTGGTACTCATGCATGGAGGGGGCGTACGTATAATGCAAAGCGCATGGATCCCCATCTGCCCATCCGGCGTATATCAGCCTCAGAGTACCCAAACACAGCCGCAGTGGACGCAGCGCCTATCCTAAAGGAATGGGTGCCGTAACGAGCCCCGGGGAAGCCCACACTGTGAAGTGCCATACCGGTCACCTTCCAAAACTGGAATTTAGTGAGGGGAGACCCATCCTGGTGGCAGAAAAACGGGCCAGGGTGCTTACTACGCACTGCCAAAAACTCATGTAGGGCACCAACCGGACAGATGTCTTCAATGGAACATCGTAGCAGTCAAACTCCACTGCCTACGCCGTGCTGATCAACCTTTGAGGACCGTATCCTCAACTGAGCCCACTCATGTGTAACATAGACATCGTCGAGTTCCAGTGCCCTATGAGATGCATCCGCCTTAGACAGTGGTACCAACTCACTGATGCGGAGCGCTCCAAAGAAGGCTACAGTGGTAGCTGCGTGAAAAAGAGCCACATCATACCTATCATAACATAAGTTATGTCAGCCTCATGCAAGGTGGGTAAGTACCTCTGGTGAAATCGGGTGACGTGTGTCCGGGCGGCGGCCACATTCACGTGTCCACCCCTCCAAAACATGGCGTATGCAGAAGTCATTCACGCAGTCAGCGAAGCCCTGCACCTTGGCCATAAATGCCAGTGCCGAAAGCCTAGTGGCTATAGTACGGGGGGCTAATCCCTGACCGTGAAGATAAACCATGTATTGTAAAACCTGGTCTACTGGTATTGGCCACACTTCAGGCCAGAGTTGCCCACAAAAGGTTCTAAATTGTATGAAAGCATGCTGATACGCCTTACGCGTGCGAGGTGCCAATGACATGCCGATCGCCCGGTTCACCTCTCCTCGCCAAACGTCTAAATCTCGGCTGGGAGTGGCGAGGGGAATTCCTCTGCTTCTGGAGCCAAGGCACAGAACCGGGAGATCTGCAGGCGGGATAAAGCATCAGCAATATCGTTATTAATACCTGGTACATTTCTGGCCCTGAACAGCACATTGAGGCGTAGGCTTCTCAAGACAAATTGACGAACCAATGCCATGACCCTAGGGGATTTGGACATCTGGGCGTTAACAATGTGCACCACTGCAGCATTGTCACACCGAAAATGGACCACAGAGTTGGCCCACTTGTCGCCCCATAGCATTAGTACTCCCAAAATGGGAAAAAATTCCAGGAAAGTAAGATCGTGGAGGCGATCCGTGCCCTGCCATGCATGAGGCCATCGGCCATATGCCCACCGCCCCTCAAAATAAATCCCATAACCCAGAGAGCCGGAGGCATCCGACTGTACTTGAAATTTAGGGCAGACCATAAGGTCTGATCTCCAAAAAGAGACCCTGTTAAAATCCTGGAGGAATGTGAGCCAAACCGAAAGGTCTGCCCGTATGCCCCTGGTCAGCCGGACCCTGTGGTTGCGTTTTAATAGGCCAGCCATGGCATCACACAGACGCCTGGCAAAAGCTCTGCCCTGTGTCACCACCCTGCAGGCAAAGTTGAGGTGGCCGTGAAGGGCCTGTAGCTCACGAAGGGACACTTTACGCTTGGCAATCAGTGCCAGAATCGCCGCGGAGATCTGAGTCACCTTGTCCATGGGTAACCTGGATGCCTGTGCGACAGTGTCAATTTCGATGCCTAAAAAGGTGAGCTTGGTGGCTGGGCCCTCGGTCTTTTCAGGCGCTAAGGGGACGCCCAGTTCCCGCATAAGCGACTGAAATGTAGTAAGGAGACGCGTACACGTATCCGAGCCCCGTTCACCCCCAAACAAAAAGTCATCGAGGTAATGGGCTACAGACCAGGACCCTGACCTGAGAACAAAGGCGCATTGGAGGAAAGTGCTAAATCGTTCGAATGCCGAACATGAAATAGAACAGCCAAAAGGCATGGCCTTATCTATGTAGAACTTTCCTCGGAAACGAAAACCCAGCAGCTCAAAGTCCTCGGGGTGCACTGGCAGTAATCGGAATGCTGATTTGATATCACACTTTGCCAGGAGGGCCCCGGGACCACAGGAGCGTACCATCTGTAGGGCCTGATCAAACGACGTGTACCTGACTGAGCAAAGGTCATCAGGAATAGCATCATTGACCGAGGAACCCGCAGGGTAAGATAGATGGTGAATTAAGCGAAATTCACCTGGGGTCTTTTTAGGCACTAGCCCCAGAGGGGAGACCTTCAAATTAGGGAATGGTGGTTCAGTAAAGGGCCCCGCAACTCTCATAGCCTTAACCTCCTTAGCTATGCTTTGTGCAGCGACCTCCTCCTTACCCTGCAGAGAAAATAAGTTCGGGGCATCATGCGATCCCCGGACACCCCTAAATGGAATACGAAAGCCAAACTGGAAACCTTCTAGCAGGTACCTCGCATCATCCCGTCGAGGATAAGCGGAAAGCCATCGTTCAGGCATAGGGATATTAATTGGGGAGGGGGCCTTTTGCGTGGCTAGCCCCGTCAGAGGGAGCTCTGACTGCCCCCTGCCCACCCCTACCTCTGCCTCATGACCCACCAGCCCGCGGGCACGCGGAGGCGGCGTGAGGGCCAGAGCAAGAGGGACACTCGTGTCGGAAACGACACTGATGCTTGTTGCACACGCCGCTAGCTGAGAAGCTCCAACACAGCAGGCGGGCTGGAACCCCCTGCCCAGACAGCTGGTGGGGAACCTGCATCGCAGCCGCCCGCTGCACTGCATGGCCGCAATGGTACCTATCACCAGGCGCAGGACGCGTGGGAGTCATATACAAGAGCCACAATTGCTGGCAGGGCTCATCCCATCTCATCTCAGGATGTAGGGCCACTCTCATCCTAAATTCCTCGTCGTAAGCCAACCACGATGGGCCAGGAAAATCCACCATCGCCCTGTAAATATTGTCGAGGTATTGCACCATCGGAATGGCCAAATCAGGCCGTGCCCTAAGGTACACCGCCATATATATCAGGTATGCCGGCGACCAATTGGCCCAGGTACGCGGTGGCTTACGACGACGGGACAACTCCTTGTCCCTGTCATCCTGTTCCTCCCTCTCCTCCTTGGTGGGCTCACGATTCAAGAGGGAGAAAATATCAACATACTCCCCTCGCCAAATCTTATCCCTCGTGGCTTGTGATAGATGATCGCCCAGGGGCAAGGAATAACCAGCCGTCGGCAGAGCGGCCGTTGGCACATTTTGGATGAAGGGTATGCGCAGTGGGCCCGGAACAGCCCCTGCAACGCTTGGCATACCCCCAGGGGCGGATACCCCTGCCCTAACCGAGGGGCCATTTGGCAACCAGGAGTTAACAGGGCAGTGAGGAAGCAACTGCCCACCCATAGTAACCTGCCGTGACCATGGCCACTGCACCCCCCCCCCCCAGTGTGACTGGACAGTGTCGGTGGTGCACTAAATTGAACCGGATACTCACTAGTCGCACCCACGTGAGCCGCCCCCACCGGGGGTTCTGGCCCACGGCGGGCGTCGGAGCCCGCGACAGGCATCGAGCTCTGGGGCCACACCTGACTGCTCCCCACCGGCAATTCTGGGCGTGCGGGGAGCTGCGAGGCGCCAGCCTGGGCTGGCCTGATGGCCTCGAGCAGCTCAACCCTGTTGACGGCCCGCTGGAGAGTGGCGGTCGACGTGTCGGGTGGGATCGACGAAGGGGCCGGAATGGAAGTGGCGGCTAAACCCCCATCAGAAGGCGGTTGGCCGATGCCCAGTGATGCCTCTAGCACCGCAATGCGTGCGATAAGCGCATCCACAGTCTCCGAGCCCCCGGTATAAGGTGGGCCAGATGGGCCGGATGGGCCGGACGGCCCGCTGGTCAATTGCTGAATTGGAAACCCGAATGGGGATCCAGGGCCCGAGTAGGGCCATGCCCAAAACTCCGGCCCGTGGGGGGCCGGAGGAATGGTGGGGCAGAAACCCACACCAGATCCACCTGAGCCACCCTGTCCCAAGCCGGGGAAAGGTCCTCCGTGGGGGGGGGATCCCCGAGGGGCCAGCCTGTGCCGGCCCAGCCTGGAAGCTTGTGCCAGGCTGACAGGCAGGAGCCTGATCAGCCCCACTGGTAGTGGTGGGCAAATCCGTCCTGCTGCCCAGCTGCGGGGGTGCAGCCCGAGTCCTCCGACCCGATGGCTGCCCTCCGTTTGATGAAAGGGTAGGGAAAGCCCTTCCCCTTGGTCGCGGCTTGACCGCCGGAGCCCTGTGCTTGGGAGCCATGGCTCCTGAAGAAACTGCCTCCTGAAGGATCCCTGGCCAAGGATCGGATCCTGAGCCCTGAGTACCGCAGTAGCGAAGAGCAAAGAAACTCCGCTCTAAGCCAGGTACGAAGGGCAAAGCTTTAAACAAAAACCACGATGGAGAAAACTTCTCTGCTCTGTCGCGTTCTAAAATGGCAGCTCGGCTGCCTCGTGACCACCCCTTTTATAAAGGAGTGGCCACGCCCCCTAACTCACCCGGCTGTCTGTGTCCGGGTGGGGGGGCCCTGCAAAGAGTGCGGTGGCCATTTTGGCACCACGCTTTCAATGTCAGTATTTTATTAAAAATCTATGTCATAGTACTGTGTGGGTTCCGTGCACATAATTGGCATACTGTCCCTGACAGAACCACGGTTTTGGGGGAACACTCCTTTGAGCCGTTGGTTCCGAAGGGACAGAAATTGAAGAGCGGATTAATAGCTATAGTTTAATTCACCGATCACTGACCTAACAGGCAGTTCAGACAATAAAGGGCAAAGATCGCCAGGTGATGGACTTGATAGGAACGTAATGAGTAATCTCACATCCGCAGAAGCTCTAAGCCCAAGAGTCAACCCAGGCACATGTTTGCTCCCGATAACAGTAGACAATGCATGTCCCCAGCAGTAAATTAGATAGATAAGAAACTTCCCCCGGTGAAGTCATCCCTAATGGGTAATTTGTGTAATCTCAATATGCAGACTCAGAGTTTTCCTGTCACGGCTACGCGCAACGTATGCACGCAGTCGAGCTAGGCAGAGCATAAAGTTAAGTGCCTTCTGATCAATAAACGCTGGTCTTCGCTCCATCTTGCCTCACGTGTCTTGCTTGACCAGTCTCCTCCGGGACCCTCTGGCTCACATCGGGCCCCGATCCAACAGTACTGTTACTTCTTTTGCGCAGATTTTAGTGAAACCTGAATCTTTTTCTAAGCTATGCTGCTGTGCCGAAGTACTCCTTCCCTGACCTTTTCTTTTCATCTCAATTGCACTGACCTCAGTGGAGTTGCCCCCATATCTCCTTGTTTCTCTGATTCATTCTTGCCCAGACTTAATGGGAAAAAGGTCCCAGAGCAATTCTAGCCTAGGCTCAGCAATTCAACTGAAAACATCAACCTCTTTCGGATTCCCCAAAGAAATTTATTTGTTCTTTGACAGTCCCTCCAACATTTCTCCACCACTTTCCTGCCTTAGCAAAGCAACTAGACAGAAACAAAACAGGTCGTTTTATACAAAGTGTGAGTGAGAAGGCACAAGGGCTTTTCTAGATTCATGACTAATTCTTTGTTAGTGCTATTAGGGACATTGGCCACTCTCTGAGGTCCAGAGATGCAGAAGTGGCCATCTTAAGGCCAGTCAAGACTCTGGAAATTGCTTATCTCAACTTACAATATGTACTGCTCTAAACAGACCTACATTGTGGCAGGCTGTTGCTTTCCAGCTCTACCTGCTAAATATTATGTCATTGGTCATGCTGAATAAGAAAGCTCAAGTCCAAAAAAGTAACTTTTAAAAGCTCTGTCTACAACTAATAGGAGCCAACAGTATCCATGAGCTGTGGAATAAAGCCAACCTAGATGTCACATTCCGGTTTTGCCAGAAGACTCTTTGGGGCTTTCCCTTTGCAAAGGAAAACACATGACAACACTGAGGATTGAATGCAGGAGCAAGAATAGGCAAATAAAGAAGTGGCAACTCTCCCAGTTGCCACTCTTCTATTATTTACAGTGAGGTTGAATCTTATTTAACATACATACCCAAGTCATAGAAACTGATGGATTGGTGGTTCAAATGCCTTCATAATTCTACACGAGAGCTAACAAAATGTCTGCCTCTGTTCCTTGTATATTTTACATTGCAGACAGTGGCCTCTGGTGGCCAGTCTAGTAATGTGCCATAAAATACATATATATTTCCAGGAATTTTATTGAATATTTTTAGATATGTGGATAACTGAAACAATGGATAGAGAACCTGAAGAAATGTGGTGTGATCTGTATGTGGATGCATTGCTCACATCTAAGAAATGCACCAAAAGGAGCTTGTGTGGTCTGGAAATTTCCACACAGAATCATAGAAGTGTAGAGTTGAAATTGTCTCCAAGGCTCATGGAGGCCAGCCTGTTGCTATTGCAAGAAATCCACAGCTGCAGCATTGAAGTAAAGAATAGATCCTAGAATAAGGTCATAAAACCAAAATGCCCATGTCTCCTTGGCAAAAATAAAATTAAATAAAATGTTCTCTTGCCATGGATGGGGTGTGGAGAAGCAGAGGCAGGTGAGGTTGATGACTTTCAGCAGGGAAATAGCTCTGCTTTACGTTTGCAGTGCAAATAATGCTTATTCACTTTTAAACCTCACTCAATTTTCCACAGAGGCTTCTTTAATGGTTCTTTGCAAATTGACCTATTCACCAGAGAAGCTGCACAATCAAAAGCATGGCGGCTCAATTTATAGGAGAGCTTTCTGGTGACATTTAGAAATCCAGCCATTATTGGGCTTTATTAGTTTTCCATCTGGGTGCAATTTTGTTTGGCACACAGGTCTCTTGTCTCAGCTGCTGTTCAGCTCTCTGACTGGCTTGTTTCACTCCAGGTTGTTTTATTAAAATGGACCCTTTAGACAAGCTATGAGAAACCTGGGGAACATACAAGTGAAACTCGGAAAATTAGAATATCATGCAAATGTTCATTCAGTTCAGTAATGCAACTTAAAAGGTAAAACAAATATATGAGATAGACTCATTACATGCAAAGCGAGATAGTTCAAGCCTTACTTTGTTATAATATTGATGCTTATGGTTTACAGCTTATGAAAACCCCAACCCCCCAATCTCATGTACCCCATAATCATCACATAATCTCATTACGCTGTATGCCATGATCATCACAATTATAACGAATTAAGGCATGACATCTCTCGCTTTGCATGTAGTGAGTCTATCTCATATATTTGTTTCACCTTTTAAGTGAAATGAATGAACATTTGCATAATCAAAGCAATGATATTCCTGGTGGTAATGTATGGTTGTGAGAGCTGGACCATAAGGAAAGCTGAGCGCAGAAGAATAGATACCTTTTAAATATGTTGATCCTAAAAGAAATCAACCCTGACTGCTCACTAGAAGGTCAAATAGTAAAGATGAAGCTAAAGTACTTTGGACATCAAATGAGAAGAGAGGAAGCCTTGATGTTGGGAAAGGTGGAGGGCAAAAGGAAAAGGGGGCGTCCAAAAATGAGATGTCTAGATGGTATTGTAGATGCAATGGGCACAGAGCTGGGCGGGCTGAGGAAGATGGTGGAGGACAGAGGTGCCTGGCGGGCAATCGTCCATAGGGTTGCAAAGGGTCAGAATTGACTGTGCCACTGAACAACAACAAACAAAGAATAGAAAGAAGAATGGGTCATATCAACATGCTGTACTCTCTTTCTTTTTAACAAGCTTTTATCTGCTATGTCCCATGAAACAATTTAAGATCACCCAATTTAGCGATGCCAGGGAGAGGCATCATTTTATGTTTAGTAAATGTGGCTTGAACATACATTTTCTCTGTGCATTTATTTTTATGACAGTAGTAGTAGAGCTTGGAAATTGTGTTTGGACTACAGTTTCCAGCATCTACAACCTAGAACCCCACCCCAAACCCCAAACTTTCTGGGCATCCATATTTATATTTATTGCTACCTTATATTACCAATGTCAAACATAGACAGTTACAGGAAAACAGAAACAAAAGCTGATCACCATGGAAATGAGATGTTTGAGGAAGGCTGCTGGTGTGACTAGAAGGGGTGAAATCAGGAATGAGATTATAAAGGAAAGAATTGGAGTAGAACTAATCTTAAACTACATACAGAGACAACAAATATAGTGGTTTGCCCTTGGAATTCCATACTGCACAAGGCATATGTGGAAAAAGGAGAAGGACAAAGAGCACGAGGTAGACCAAGAGGAAGGTGAAGAGACAACATCAAAGACATATTATAAAAACAGCAAATAATTCTTGTGGAGGCCACTAGAAGAGCCAGAACAAGAACTGTGTATCTCCCTTGACACCTGGATGATGATGACGATGAGGATGAGGATGACCAGTAGAGATAGATATCTAAACCTCTGAGCTACTCATTAGTTCTTATGTCACACAGTTTAGGAGAATACAACATAATATTATCTTAAATCAACTATAGGTATATGTTGCTGTAATAGTGTTTGCTATTTTTCTCCTCGAATGCTGGTGAAAAGATGGCTTCCATCCTTAATATTGATTATTTCCAAATTACAGAACTTGGCAACCTGTGTTCCCTCCATTTCATTGGGACTTGGCTTCAGCCAGTTTCTTTTCCTTCTCGGTGTAGGGTCCCCACAGTCCAGATTAAGCCTGATTAAGTTTGGGAAGAGTCAAGCGGTGCTGATAAGTCATGGAGAACAGGCGTGTGGGACTCCTGATGTGCTCCAGACAGGTTTGTGACTCATCAGGAGCAAAGTACCAAGCCATTTTGTTTTCCTCTAAAGAACGGTTATCTGTTCTGTTCAATTTATTTTGATGGATTGGCTTTTGCACACTAAATCTCAAAACAAGTTAAAGTAAAAATGTGAGATTTTGATGCCAAGCTGTATTAGAATGCTATTGCCTTTTTGGAAGAAAAAGCATTTTGCTGCTCACATCCCCCCCCCCCCCAGCTGTCTCAGGTTGACAATACTTTTATTAGCCAATTCCATCCCTCCTTTTCCTGTGTTGCATTTTAATTACATTAAGTATATGAGATGAAGAAAATGCAATAAAAAGAGACAGAAGATGGTAGTCACAAAAGCTGTGATAAAATATGGCTTTGAATTGAGTTGGTCAAAGTTTCACTGGCCTTTGTTTTTCCATCATTCGCCTCTTGCATATCAAGATATCAGAACAGAATTTGGTATGTATGCTCCATTTCTTTTTTAATTTCTTTTTAATGACCCTAGGCAACTATTTAGGCAGTGTTGCCCATCTCTTGTCAATGATGTTAGGCCAGGACTAAGACTCACCAAAGTATCCTCCATTGGATCCCTTGGGCAAGATGACAGCGGAGGGCACACGTCATGGTTCGCCTAGCCAGCAAGTGACGTGATATCCAAATGGCTAAAAAACCCACATGCAGATGGACTTGAATTCTCAAGTCCACATGAGTCTGTGGAGTGTTGTCACAGAGATGTCTACCATTGCATGGACTCCTCACTGAATAATGACTCCAAGGTAATGAGCCTGTGGCCATCAGCAGTGAATACGCAGATATCCGTTCCCAGATCGCTGGGCCAGTTGAAGATTATAACACACAGTCTTCCTTGCCACCAGTGCTGGTAATGAGGAAATGGTTTTTTCAACTGCTCTTTCTTCACAGCATTTTCTATTCCACCTTTCTTCCAATAATCTCAAGGTAGTCCAATTGGCATTCTCCCAGTCACTTCTTCCATGGTTTTCTTTTTCAAAGCCGTTGAGAAGTGACAGAGATGGAACTGGGAACCATCTGTGTTTACCTGCCAGATTCCAACTGCACATCTCTCTTCTCCTGTTGCATAGTTTTGTGTGTGTCCAATTATATACTAAAGGTTGATCACAACCACCTTTGAGGTAGACCAGGCTGTGAGGCATTAATTGGCATCTGGCGAAAGTGGGTTTCATAGCTCACTAGGGAGTTGAGTCCCTTCCTATCCCTCTAATCACCGCCCCTTATTGCCCTGAGCATCTCTGCATCAGAGTATGTTTTTCCAGTACGTAGCACATCTACACATGCAAAACAAGTTGACATCACTGTTAATGAATCCATGCGTATAGTGACAGGATGCATCAGACCTACACCAGTTGAGAAAATATACCCTCTTGTTGGCATTGCTCCACCTAAGATCAGGAGAGAAGTAGCAGTGGACACTGAGAGAACTAAGCAAGAGAATGACCCTCAACACCCTCTGAATGGATATGACCCTCACATCTGCTGGCTCAGATCTAGGAAAAGCTTTATGGCAAGAACAAAAATTCTTGAGGGTACACAACAGCAAAACCAAATTAGAAGGTGGAGGAAGGAGCTCACTGGACAAAGAATAACATCAAAGGAGAAAGTGGCTGAGGAACTCAGTCTTCCCCACATCACTTGGAGGACCCTGAATAGGCTGAGGGTTGGAGTGCCTAAATGCAAGACCCATATGTTCAAGTTGGGGCTACTGGCAGACAACAACAACACGTGATGTGAATGTGGAGAGATGCTGAATCTGGCTCATTTACTGGTCTGCCGATTACTGTCAGAAACATGCACTGATGAGGACTTAAGTTTGGTCAATGACGAAGCCAAGAAAGTGGCTTAATTTTGGTAGTCCAGGGTTTGATTGGGACATGGAATAAGGAGACTGTCCCTTATTGAAGTCTTGGATCCAAACACAACCTTATCCATGTATCTGTTTTGAAGGGGTGATGGTGGTAAAGAGGGGATATTATTATAGGAAGTTATGGGAGATTTCTTGCACTATTAGGTGTTGAAGATGCTAACAGGGGAAAATCAATTTTTTTTAGCATGGCACTGGACTAGTGATTTGTGGATACCCCAGACTGCCAGAAAGACAAATTAATTGCTTAAACAGAATCAGTCATACTTTGAGCAAATAATAAAAAGCGAAGACTCACTGGAAAGGATAACAATGCTAAAAAAAATGTAGGTGATATGGATTGGCTGCATCAAGGAAGCCATGACCTTGAATTTGATAGAGCTACAGAGGTATATTAATGACAGGACTTTCTGGAGGTCATTCATTCATAGGCTCTCTGTTGTACTCCTAAATTTTGGCTTAATTTTGAAGTAAATTATGAAAATGGAGCATAAATAGTTCTGCTGCGGCTTTCATTTGCTAGTCTATTGCTCTGGTCCCCTACTTGGACAACTCCATTCCAGAAACTTTCCATGCCTTTTGTGCTAAACTTCTGTTTTTAGGAGGAAGGACAGATCTTTCTATGTGAATAGGCTGTTCCTGTGATTTAGAATCTCACTCTTGCAACATTTTAAAAGAGCAGGGGACCAACATTTCTTTACTGGATGGTTTTATAGTTCTGTTTTCAATTGTTTTAACTGGTGTGTGGAAAATTGCTTTGGGAATCCTAGTGGTCAGAGAAGTGATAAACACATACTTCAGATGGACAAATAAAGATATGGATGAATATTTCAAGCAAATAATGCATTGATTGGGTAGAAAAGGCTTTGTGATGCAGCTATGACATCCCAAGTACATGGAAAGTTGTAGAAATGGGGAGATGCAAACACTGCTCTGTGTATTCTGAATTCACACCATGCAGCTGTAATAGTGGCACTCACATGCATGCATTACTCAGCTCCCCCGGTGGCTTAGTGATTAAGGCGCAGGGCTTGGAGGCTGGAAAGATGGGTTTGTTTCTAGAGAGCTGCACAATGGGGGACATGAAAGGAGCCTCATTTGGGCATCCCCTGCAAAAATCCTTTCAACCCAGAGTAATCTCTGACACAGAAAGAACGATGCATGCATTGATAAGGTAAAGGTCTCCCTTGCTCATAAGCCAGTCGTGTCTGACTCTAGGGGGCAGTGCTTATCACCATTTACAATCAAAGAACCTGCACTGTCTGTATTTGCAGATGCTTCGGTGATCATTTGGCAGGCAGGACTAGACGCTGAAGCACAAAGAAAGCTGTTATCTTTCCTTCCCAAAGAGGTACCTATTTATCTACTTGCAATTTCTTCCTTTCGAACTGCTAGGTTGGTAGGAGCTGGGAATGGCTCTGCCATGCAGTGCCCGGGTTTCGAACTGCTGATCTGCCAACTTTCTGGTCATCAAGCTTGCCATCTTAACCACTAAGCCACTGTGGCCCTTGCATGTATTGATAAACAATTGTAAATAATAATAATAGTCCCCACAATATTCACTGTACATCTGATTGCACCAAGATTGTAGAGCCACTACGTCAGCAAAACAAGACCCTGAACCATGATGGAAGTCCTCACAGATAAAAAAAAGCTCACATTTGCAGCCCCGAGGTGTTCTGCACAAGCCGGCTTGGGTGGGAAGAAATATATTATGCAGCATTTCCCATGAACACAGCGATATCCCAATAGAATAGCTGTTTTGATTATGATATCATCTTTCCTTTGAATACTTCTTGAATTAGGCTCCTGTTTTGAAGTAGCAGGGGAGCAAAGATGTAAAAGACTTCTCAGTGCAATACAGGAAATGAAGGCTCTCAAGCCCAGTGCCTTGTAATTTTGATCCACACATATGCTGTAATATGTTTCCATTAAGCAGCACTTAAGTGATGCATCGCCAGCTGAGCTAAAGGGCTCTTGCTTTTGGGCAACATGTTGATTTGGTTATAATGCCATTGTTGGCGGGCCATAAGGCAGCCAGGCTATTTTTGCTGTGGTGAAACAGGAAAATATCTGCCAAGTTTCTACAGAAAAAAATATCTGTACTTTTCTACTGCATCAGCTTTCTCTTTTTATCTGGGGATCAAATTAGATGATACAGGCTGAAAGTCTTTACAAGATAGTAAATAAAAGAAAGAAGGCAGAAAACTTTGTGGCACTTTAAAGGCTAACTACTGTATTTTAATGTTAGCTTTTGCAAAGGTGTCAGACAAAGATGCAGTTCATCTCCCTTCTTCTTGTGCCCTATCCGATTCCGAATATTGGCGATCATCATGATGATCAGCCATGAAGATCATCTTGGGAACAATATAATGCTGTTGCCTTTCATCTGCCTTCCCCATCGCCTGATTCCCATACCACTGATCCAGTTCTGCCAGTCACGTTCTGGTCCTGAGCTCTTTTGGCACTCAGAGTCCTACTCAGCCCCAGGCCAGTATGGATGAAGCTGCTACCCTCCATCAAGATGGATTCAAATAGGATTTAATCCACTGGGAATCATCACTCTTCCTTGTGGACTTTGCCAAGGCTCTTAGTCCTCAGGGTTATCAGGTTAGTTAACTGCTGTCTGATGCTCAGCATTGAGTTGTGGCAGTATGTCTACTCTATTACTATAGCAGGATAACCTGGCCAGATTTGCTCATCTCCCTATACTTTCCAAATAAATCCTGCACAAGAAAGATGCCATGCTATGCAGGAATAGTGATAATCTTATATAGCTTGGATTTTTTTCACTGAAACTTCTGAACTGACAACTAAACATTTACATGTAAACATCTACATGAGTAGTGTAGAAATCGAACAATTAAATTAAATAATCCTATAAGAATTCCCACATGGTATCTCAGACAAATATCCAGTACTTTGAACAAAAATTTCATTGTGGGGAGGAAATATTTATTTCCCTTCAAGAGTGAATGAGTACAAGATTCGCATCCCTAATATGATTCTGGACATGCTGAAACCTGCCATCCTGGTGCATGAGGTGAAATCTATTTTTACAGCTTATTAACAGCTTTGAAGGGAGCATTATATATGGAGAAACCATGAAATAGGTGTGAAACTTAACTATAGAAGCAGAACTATGAATTGCTGGAGCAGGGGGATTCAATGGCATGTGTCCTTGTCATCTAGTTTTATAGGACATCTAGCCATGAATCTGTCTGCCACATACCGATTTTATCAAGACTGTCACAATCAATCCATCAGAAGGTTCAGAGCAATCAGAATTCAGTACCTGGGAAAGGTGGAAAGGGAAACCTATGGGATAGAAGTTCACGTGAGCTCAGTCTGCTGGATCAAATTGGTCTATAGGCTAAATCTAACAGGTACAAAACAGGATTGATTTGATCTGGCTTCAGCTAATCCATGCAGCTTCTTTTTGCAAATGCAGTAATCAAGCAGCTGCCTGTTGACTCAGCTGGTGTCTAATTTGCAATTCCAGGAAGTACATTTGGGTATTTGAAAACTGCTGGCTTGGGGGCACAGCTGTCATTACCCCATGAGATCTAGTAAGAATGGATCTTTGGCCACAATTTTCATTTGGAGTTTTAAGTTTCTCATGGTAACATTTGAGGCTGGGAGCAAGAAGTGTAAATTCTGATCTGGATTGTTCTGCAATCAAACAAAAATTAACCTTGTTATGAGATCACAAGATTTTTTTCCATGGCAGGCAGGCAGACAGGCAGGCAGGCAAGCAAGCAAGCAATAATATTGTGCCCCATTAAAGACTACCTGCATTTTAATGTTAGTTTCTATGGATCACACCCACTTTCTCAGACATAAGATTTATCAATGGCCCCATAACCAGGTGGGGATACAGATAATGAGCAAAGGGAGAGTGGTTCATTAGTAACAGAATAGGCTGCAAATAATTTCAGTTATGAGCCTTCAGTTGGTTTCATAGGGTACACAGAAAGAGCCTCCTCGAAGGTTGTGATATTTTCAACCACAACTGGGCATACCCTGGTAATAGCAACCTTGTGTTGCTGGCTAATCTTTCTCACACTAGCTCAGGTGAAAGGAACTGCAGAATGAACTCCCCAAAAGGAGCCTTCATTTTGGCAGTTTCATGTCTGGCCTAGACATGGAAGAAGAAGAAGAAGAAGAAGGAGGAGGAGGAGGAGGAGGAGGAAGTTTCATATAGATTTTGTGTGTTTGGGAGATTGTGTTTTGGAATATTTCTGTAAAACATTTGTCCCCCCCCCCCCCCCCCCCCCGCCCACTGGAAATGCAGTGTCTCAGGGATCTTTACCATCCTGAAGTAAATCCCCCTTTCAAACATTTCTTTTTAATGCTACCAAGTAAAAGGCCATGATACCAAACTGTACAGCAAAACTGGGAATTATATAGCACTGTACAATACATATTTTCAAAGCCAGTTTCTGGTTTTTTTTTGTTTTGTTACATCTTGTGTTCTTCATGCTAAGGAAGCCACTCAAGGTGATGTCTATTCTAACATCTCCTGTGGAGCTAAGATCCCGCTGTTCCTTCCATCAGATCTCAAGGTGATTCTTCTTCTTCCTCCAATGTCTCAACTTTCAGAGGAATTTGGGAATGATGCAGAGCAAAACTGAAGCCAACTGATTTTCCGGGAGTACCTCTGGGTACCATTTTTGTGTCTAGAGGCCTTCTAAGAAATAAAAAATGAAGATGTCGCTCTTCTCCACAGCCTGTGACACATATTTTACATGGTTATTTTTTGGTTATTTTTAAAAAAGATGTTTCTGGGAGGGTGAATTAAATTATGGGCTTTCTTGCTGGAATTGAGGCCAAGCTGGATTCCCAACCCAAAGTTATCCATTAAAATTCTGGATGAACTGAAGCCACTTCTCTTCACAGCTATGGACATCATAGCCTTTTACAACACAACCAGTGCTTATTGCTTCTCTGTCTTTTGGCTAAGATGACGTGTTGTGAATGTTGTGAAAGGAGAGACAGCGAAATACACTTTGGATTTTGTCTTGTATTTAGGGTATCCTTCACCCACTCACCAGTTATTCATAGATTATTTCTTTGAAATGCACCAGGAACTTGGCAAACATATGCATTTCAAACATAGCATATGCTTCCTATCCCCTTGAGCATAAGGCTGTGTGAATGCATACTTTGATCAAGAATTATAGACTCAGAAACATGACTCAGACTTTGAAGTAGGAAAAAAGTGAGATATTTTTTTTAAAAAAAGTAGGGAATCCTTTTGTCAGTGATTTGCAGCAATGAAACCATTTGCACTTTCTCCCATATTAAGGCTTTAAAAATCACAATTTCTTTTCACCAACATTTGGAAGAGATATGGCAACTGCCAAATTTTCATCCAAACATGAACAAGATGGGATCTTTATCCATCCCTACTGTTTTGCAATATTCATTTTTCTCTGAATATCTTCTCACCTTCTACTTATCCTTCTCTTCCACTTGACTCTGACATCTTCTATATGGATCAAGCAGTTCTGGCCAGGAAGAAATTTTGCCTCTTCTTGAAAGGGAAGCCAAAATGAGACTGAAGATAACTTTGGCAAGAGGAAGGGATACAAAGCCAATTTCCCTCTCTCAGAGAGACACTGGATTATTGGAACAAAGAGGAAACAACAAAGGAATAAATGGGAAATGAAGATGGCTGCTGTTCTTCTTCTAGAGACCATAAACTAGCAGAGAAAGAGAATGAATTTGAGACTAGATACTTAGTATGACAGTGATGGTGAACCTTTTAGAGACCGAGTGCCAAAACAGAGGGGTGGAGCGAACTCTGTGCTGGGGGGAGGGAGGAAGTGTTCCCACTGGGCTTGTGGGAAGAGAGAAGGAGCAAACTCTGTGCTGGGGGGAGGAAGCACTCACATTGGGCTGCTGAGCAAAAGGGTGGGGTGAAATCTGTGCTGGGGGGAGGGAGGAAGCAGTAAGCCCATTCCTGTGGCTTCACAGAGACTTGGGCTTCTGGGAATTGAAGTTCAAGAACACCTGGAGTGCCAAAGGTTTGCCATCACTGTTCTGGGATCTGTTCCCTGCTATTGACTTTTCTTTGGCTTTGTGAACTTTTGTTCACTGATGCAGCAAAGTACATTTAACTACATTTTTTTCCACATATATTTTCCAAAAGTCCAAGCCCCAGTATCAAAAATCGGTACCTCACCAACTCATAGCAAGGAGACATTCTTCTTTTGCATTGCCTTGTTCCTGAAACAAAGGTGAACCAGGTCAGCCTTTTATACCTTTGGATATTTTCAGGGTTTGTTATGGTGGCTTTTGTTCTAAAGGGGGTGGGGGTGGGGGCTTGCCTTCTCATTTTGGAACATCTCTATGCTCTGATACCACCTGAAAATATTTGTTAAGTTTGGATCAAGCCACATGAACTAATTGCGTGCCCAAGATACCTTTTTTTTTTAA
The DNA here is from genome assembly GCA_035047345.1 of Bradypodion ventrale. Lineage (NCBI taxonomy): Eukaryota > Metazoa > Chordata > Lepidosauria > Squamata > Chamaeleonidae > Bradypodion > Bradypodion ventrale. The sequence goes on from JAWDJE010000004.1 coordinate 8,078,649, forward strand.
AAGGTCAGACATCAAAAGGGCAGCCAGGTTGTAACCGGTACATGAAATGGTGGGGAGAGAATAGTCCAATTTATTTGCCAAACTAGAAAGTTAAAGTTGAACTGGGAGATTTTGCCAAGTGCTCCGTTTTTTCTTTCTTCAGTCAATTCCATCTGAAAAGGACAGGGCGAGCCTTTGTTTCCCAAGGAACAAAAGAATAGCTGCCCTAGTTAAAAATTTAAAAAACCCAGACATTGTTTTCTTCCTTTTGAATTATATACAGGAGAAAACTTGCATTAATCAACTGAGTGGTCTGGATCATTATAACTGCAAAATATCAGCACTGAAAAATAATTGGCAAGAGAGTTGGAAGAATAGAGTGTAATGCATTTTTCTCCCCGTACCCTCGCCACCTCTGTGTATTGCTAAGGGCTAAAACTTTATAATTAATGTATGCAATCCGGATTAGTCTTTGCTAAATTGCCTTGTCTCCACTGTTTAGAGCAGGAGTGGTGTTGTGTATTGAATGTAATTGTAACCACATGAATGAGCGAATGTAACAATCTATAACCACATGAATGAGCAGATGTAACAATCTGTATCTTGCAATAGAAACAATGTAACAAACCACATGAGAACGCAAGCTAGTGACCACTAGGGGGAAACAGCGAGCGTTCAGCTCACATGGTACACATTCCTCAACTACCTTCAGCTGCGTGGGAAAGATTCCCGCCCTCACTTCACCTGGACAAAAAGGGCGTGACTAAGGATGACGTCACATGGACAGTAGCCAATGCGCTATCGAGGAGCCACATTCAAATGTATAGCCACTGCATAAAAGGAGCTGTTTTGTCCACCATTACCTCATGTTCGTGCTGTACTCCATGCAATAAAAATGTGTTATGCTAGCTTACAGCTGCTTCCATTGTCTTGATTCCCAAACACTAAAGGTGGTCAAACATTTTGTGTCATGAGCCGGTTGCAAAGTTGAGCGGGCCGGTCACATACATAAAATACATATGCGGCTGTCATATGACATGTGTGGGCATGTTATATGCATGTGTAGGGGTGTTTTACTTCTGCTTCTGGTAGCGGCAAGGGTGGTGTGGGCCAGAAGATTTTGGCACTGTGGGCTGGGTCTGGCCTACAGGCTGTAGTTTGGCCACCCCTGGTTTAGAGTCTACAAGCAAGGATTTTGGCTGCCTTTCCTAGCTAAAATAAGTTCATCAGACAAACAAGTACAACATTAAAATGAAAAATCCCCAAATCACAAGTTGATTGTTTCTCAGACTCTGTGTAGAAGTCCAGAAGTCTAACCACCATACCACATAATTACTTTACCTGCAGGTGTATCTCTAGTGGACCAGTGCTGTAAATCTAGCCTTGGAAGCAAACCTGGAATAAAGGGTCTACATCAGGGGTGCCCAAACTACGGCCCACGCTGCCCTCCTCAGAAGTGGAAGTAAAACGTACATGCACAGAACGCTGCTGTAAATGACCTGTGGATGTTGCAAATGTGTTTACGACAGCCGCGGGTCATTTACGGCAGCATTCTGTGCAGGTGCAGGTGCGTTTGGCACTCACACATGAGTGTTTTACTTCCACTTCCGGGTGGGAGGAACCACGTGACTGGCACACTCGACCACATGACTGGCCTGTGGCCCAAAAGGTTTTGGCACCGGGGGCATGGCCAAGATGGCGGAGGCTTAACACACTAAATTCAGAGCTCGCACACGACAATGAGGCATGGAATAGGAAAATAAATTCAAAATAAGTTTTAAAATAGACTCAGAGGCTTATAAAGCTCACCCGAAGATGGCTGTGGTCTTTGGTTGGAATTTGGGAGGCAGTCTCAGCTGGAGAAGCAAGCGGCGAAAGCCATGGCTTTAACAGCTGGGCAGCGGCGAACGGGAACAGGGAAGAGATCAAGATGGAGAAAAATTGCGACCTGCAGAGATTGTTGCGGTGAGCAGTGTGTGGCCCGTGGAGTCAAAAAGTAAGTCCGAAGTCCGAAAGGGGGAAAAAACCGTGCTTGAAAGTGGGGAGAAGTAAACCTGGGTGAGATGAAGACTGTGAGAGAGAGATAATGGCGGACATCTGAGGAGACATCGAAAGTTAAAAAAGGGTTGAGATCAGAGTGGAACTTATAATAGAAGCTTTTGGGCTGTCTTTTGGACTTAAACAAGAAAAATGATAAGAAAGTGAGGAGAGGAGAGGAGAGGAGAGAGTAAAGAGAGGGTGAATGTGTGAGCCGATGGTGAAGAGTCGAACAACAGAGCTTGGGGCTTGAAGAAGTTTGTAAAAGAAGGAGTGGGGCACCCCATGGAAATTGCAGCCGCGGCAGAGCCATTTTGCTTTCTTTGAGGGTTGAGCTGTTTTTGAAAGGGTTTTCTGTTTTAATTGTTTGATTCCGAGTCTTCTTTGGAGAACTATCCCTTGGATTACTGGATTGGATTATAATTGGACGTTGGGTTCTTCTCTTTCTCTATTTTTTCCTTTTTTTTGAGAGGCTCCTTTTCTCTGTTTCTCCCCCTTTTCCTGCCTCCTTTGGATATTTCTTTGCTCTTTTTTGGATACATTTTTGGATACAACATGAATGGAATTCTTTGGTTACTTTGAATCAAGATAAGCCTTGGGATCACCCTATTTTTTGAATTTACAGTGGATTACAAATTAAATGGAGATTTTCCTCTTTTTTGTCTATTGAACCGGATATATGCAGAAGTTCATGCTAGTTGGATTATAATAAAGAAGAACAGTTTGAATGGATTATAAAGCACATTGGTTGCACTGTGGATTACAAAATTTTTATTTTTCCATCTGTTATATTTTACCTCACGTCAGCTTGGAAAAGTGAAGTTGGGTTTTTGGGTTTCTTTCCTCCATCTCCTCAGTTTTGTTTTGGATATACAGTGGCTGGAAATTTCAAGTGTTTGTGATAAGGGAGTGTGGGAGTGCTGGAGCAGTTTCAAAGAAAGGGTTCAGCAAGAGCCAAGAGTGTTGCAGCATTAAAGCTTCTGGTTGAAGTCACCATGGATAAGGTTACAAGGGGAAAAGCAAAGGAGGAGAAGCCTGTAGTGAAATCTAAGAAGAAGGATAAAGCACCAATTGAGGAAGCTCCTCCATCATCATCATCGTCACCTGAACCTTATGATCAGACTCAAATAATGGTTGAATTTGGCAAATTGTTCCAGAAATTTGAGAAGATGGAAGAGGCGAGAGTGAAGGATAAAAATGAAATTTTGAAAAAACAAAGTGGCTACAACTGTTATGGATTTCTCTAAAAAAATTGATTTAAGCTTACAAAAAATAGAGGGAAATGTTAAGTTGGTGCAAAATGAGGTGAAATCAATGAAAGGGGAAATGAAAGGGATACAGGAGGAAATGAAGGAGAATAAGATGAAGATGGATGAACAGGAAAAAAGGATTGATGTCATGGAAGAATTGATGAAAAAACAAAATATTGTGATTCGTCATATGTTGGAAAGGACGCCAGACCAGCTTAGAGATAGAATTGTTCAATGGTTAAATGATTTGAAAATGGGGATAGATTTTGTTCAGGAGGACATTGTAAGTGCATATAGAATTGGGCCTAGAAGGGGTAAAGGTGCAAAAAGAAATGTTTTGGTAAAATTTGCAAATTGGGGGAATAAGCTTAAAGTAATGGCATTTTTAAAACAAGCTGGTTCTGGCGTTCTGAAAATTGATGGGTCTGATGTGGAAGTATACAATGATATTTCTATCAAGGAGCGTGTTTGGAGGTATAAGATGAAACCGGTAACTAAATTGTTGGTGAAAAAAGGTGTAAGATATAATTGGCGATTTCCACAACAGTTAAGATTCTTCAATGAAAACAAATGCAAGTCATTGATGCAGGGACTGATCCACTGGAGTATTTGAGTTTATTTGATTTGGTCAAGGCGGGTTCAAATGAGTGGGTAGCTTTAAGAAAAGAACTTTTGGATTCAGGAGCTATAAGAAGATATTATGAAGGTGCAGGTGAGGGTGGAGCTACAGGGGGAGGGTCACAAGGAGGAGCAGAGGATAAATTATCATTAATTATGGTGGAGGAAGAGTCGAGTAAGGGGTAGAAAATAAAATGATGTATTAAGATTTTTTCTTTTATGAGATAAGGTTTTTATAAATTTGTTTTTACAATGGGGATGGTGTGCTTGAGCATTATTTACCATGTACATCTGGCATGTTCCCCCCCTCTCCTCTTTGGAGGATGAAGGCGGCCTTTTTTGATAAAGAAAGTGGGGAGGTTGATATTGTGTGTTTTTTGTTTGCTGTTTTATTTTAATTATTGTGGGCTAGAGGTAGCATGCCTAATGGAGAGCTCAGAAGAGGTAGAGGAGGGTGTTAAATTAAAATATGAGAAGTATTAAAAATGTGGAATGTGAAAGGTACAGGATCTGTGCTTAAGAGGAGGAAGATAGAATCAGCTTTGAGGAAGGACAGACCGGACATAGTCTTTCTACAAGAAACTCATAAAAAATCACAGGATACAAACAACATTTTTTTAGGTTGGATGCAACATTATGAAAAGGCATTTGGTACATCAAAAGCAAGAGGAGTTGCAATTTTGATCTCCACTAGATTGGGATTCGAGATAACAAAAAGTATCTCAAATCCAGAAGGTAGATATTTGATAGTGAAAGGGAAGATAGATGACGAGGAAATAACTTTGGTGAATATTTATGCTCCAAATGAGCATCAAGCTGAATTTTTAGAAAAAATCCGTAAAATTGTGGTAATAGACAAATCAGCAAAGACGATAGTAGCAGGTGACTTTAATTTAGTAAGATCAAACTTGGATTGTACAAATATAACAAGTTGTGGAACAGGTATTAAAGGGAAGATTTTGGATAGTTGGATGGTTGCATTAGGCCTGAAAGACTCTTGGAGAGAGGTTAAGGGATCGGAAAGGGCTTATTCTTATTTTTCACATGTACATAACTCCTATTCTAGAATAGATTATATATTTGTAACTGAAAATATGGTCAAAAATATGGAGGAGATTGAAATTGGAATTTTTAAGGAATCGGATCACGCTAAAGTGGTTTTGGAATTGAATTTACAGAATGAAAGTAGGAGGAGGAGGAATTGGAGATATGATGTTAATCTATTAAAGGATCAAAGGTGTAAAGAACAAATTATAGAGAGCTGGACAGAAAGTTGGCAATGGAATGATAACAATGAGGTAAATTTTAATATGGTCTGGGATGCCATGAAGTCGGTTTTTAGAGGCGAAAGTATAAAATTGATAAGTAATAGATATAAAAAGTATAAGCTAGCACAAGATAAAAGTGAAAAGGAGATAAAGCAGTTACAGGAGGAACATTCAAAGAAGAAGGACAATAAGATATTTGCCAAATTACAAAGAGTGAAGGCGGAATTGGTTGGTAAAGATATAGAAAAGGTAAAAAGAGATTTGATTTATTTAAAAAGAGAGTATTTTGAATACAGTAATACAAATTCAAGATTATTGGCAAAAGCAGCAAAAGATAAAAAAGAAAAAAGAGAAATTGGAGTTTTGCTTAATAATCAAGAGATAAGATGTAATAAGATTAGAGATAAATGTAAAATTGTGAAGGAATTTTATCAAGCTTTGTATGTAAAAAAAGAGGTTGATGTAGGGAAGCTTAAAAAGAAACTAGAGAGACAAATAATGACTGAAATAAAACAGGAACATAGGGATAAAATGAAAGAACAAGTTTCTGAACAAGAAGTAAAGGAGATAATCGTGGGCTTGAAGTTAGGGAAAGCACCGGGTGAGGATGGACTACCGGCTGATTTTTATAAGGAATTCAAAATTATATAATTATATATTGGAGGGTGGACAAATTCCGACTTCATGGTATAGGACCACGATTGTACTATTGCCGAAACCTGGACAGAATTTAGAGAAAGTGGAATCTTATAGACCAATCTCTCTTATAAATCAAGACGCCAAGATCTTCACAGCAATATTGGCTAACCGTTTAAATAGGTTTATGGGTGACTATATAAATTTGAATCAAGTGGGGTTTTTAAAAGGGAGGCATATGGCAGATCTGACTAGAAGGGTTTTAGACTTAATAGATAATGTGAATCAATGAAAGAAAAAGTGGGATTAATATCTTTGGATATTTTTAAAGCATTTGATTCCTTACAATGGATTTCGATTAAGGAAATAATTAAAAGATATGGATCTGGAGAAAAATTCAAAAGGGTAATTGACTTATATCAGAAAGGAACAGCTAGTGTTAGAGTAAATGATGAGATCACAGATGAGGTAAAGTTAGAGACGGGTACTAGACAGGGCTGTCCCTTGTCCCCTATTTTGTTTATCATGGCAATGGAGATACTGGCAAAAGTTATAAGAGAGGATGAAAAAATAGAAGGGATAATGGGGAATAAAATAAGTATTATGCAGATGATACATTGATAATTGTAAAACACCCTGAGAGGGTCATGGATAGGATTAGAACACAACTTAACGATTTTGAGGATATTACGGGTTTGAAGATAAATTGGGACAAATCGGAAATGAGCTGTGTAATATGGGAGAGGAGGAGAGGAGGAAGATAAAGGGTATGAGTAATATTCAAATTAAGGATAAATTGAAATATTTGGGGATAATCATATCAAACAGATTGGAAGATCTTAAAATATTAAATTGCGATAGTTTGAAAACGGAAATTAAGATTAGAATACAAAGTTTTCAAAAGTTGAAATTGTCATGGTTTGGGAGGATTGCACTCAGTAAAATGATTTTGTTACCTAGAATTAATTTTTTATTTGATGCATTAGCAATTCAATTGAAGGACAAGGAAATTAATGAGTTTCAAAAGTTGTTTAACAATTTTGGCAATGGGGGTAAAAAGTCTAGACTACCAAAAAAATTATGGTATTTACCTCAGAAAGAAGGAGGTTTAGGAATGCCGAATTTAGTGGCATATTATCGTGCTTTCCAAATTAAGAATGTTGTGAAGATTTTGGCAAGAGAAAAAGTAATCTGGGAGGAGATTGAGATGAAAGATTATAGGAATATAGGTAACATTATTTTTTTGGGAGGAAATGTGGGAAAGATAGTTACTAATAATACAATGATGAAGGGATTAATGAATGTGTGGAAAAAATTAAAGAAGGATTTGGCCCCAAATATCTCTCCAATTTTGGAATTAGCAGATATGGCTTGCTTTCTGTTGAAAATAGATAAAGAAATAAAGGAAATATTGGATAAAAATGAAGTTTTCTTTTATTTATTTATTTTTATTTATTTTTTATTTATTGTCAAATTTCTATACCGCCCACTCAGCCAAAGCCGACTCCAGGCGGTTCACAACAATGGGTAAAAACAGATAAAAACAAATAAAACAGATAAAAACCAGCAATAAGAACCCACCCCTAAAAAGAGAGGGGTGCAGGAACTGAAGAAACCGTGGGGCAGGCATCCTCCCCTATATTAACCACCCAACGGAAGCCACCCCTCCACCTGCACCCCAAACTTGGCCCGCCAGCCAGGTTTTTAGTTCTTTTCTAAAGGGCAACAACTCCGTCTGGAGACGCAGTTCCACAGGCAGGAGGTTCCAAAGGGCCGGTGCGGACACAGAGAAGGCTCTCCTCCTTGTGCCAGAGAGGCGAGCCCCCCTGGCCGATGGCACAATTAGAGAGCCCCTCCGGTCCGCTCTGGTTGGACGGACAGACGTCCTTAGGGCGATGCGGTCTCTAAGGTAACCTGGCCCACTACCATATAGGGCTTTAAAGGTCAAAACCAGCACCTTGAATTGCACCCGGAGACAAACTGGTAACCAGTGCAGCTCCCGCAGCAGTGGTGAGGCATGGGCATAACGTCCACACCCCATCACCACCCGGGCCGCCGCATTCTGGACCAGCTGCAGCCTCCGAATGGTCATCAAGGGCAGCCCCATGTAGAGCGCATTACAGTAGTCTAGTCTGGAGGTAACCAGAGCATGAGTGACCATGAGCAAAGAGTCCCGGTCCAGGAGCGGGCGCAACTGGCGAATCACCCGAAGTTGGGCGAAGGCCCTCCTGGCCACAGCCGCCACCTGTTCTTCTAGCAGCAGCCGCGAATCCAGGAGGACCCCCAAGTTGCGCACCGGGTCGGTCTGGGGCAAAATAGCCCCATCCAAAACCAAAGATGGTAGCTCCCGGGATAACGCAGGACCCCCTATCCATAGCCACTCAGTCTTGCTAGGATTCAGCTGTAGCCCATTTGCCCCCATCCAGACCCCAACAGCCTCCAGACAGCTGGAAAGGACTTTGACTGCATCACTGGGGTCCCCACGGGCCGAGATGTACAACTGTGTATCATCCGCGTACTGATGGTACCGCACCCCGTGGGAACGGATGATCTCACCCAGCGGCTTCATGTAGATGTTAAAAAGGAGAGGAGAGAGTACCGAGCCCTGAGGCACCCCATATTTTAGGGACCTAGGACTGGACTTCTCGCTCTCCAACCACACCGACTGGGTCCGGCCCCTCAGAAATGAGGAAAACCAGGACCACACAGTGCCCTGGATTCCTAATCCTCGGAGCCGTTCCCGAAGGATACCGTGGTCGACGGTATCGAAGGCCGCTGAGAGGTCAAGAAGAGCAAGGACGGACGGATGACCGCCATCCCGCTCTCGCCAGAGATCATCCATCAGCGCGACCAATGCAGTCTCAGTACCATATCCAGGTCTGAATCCTGACTGGAAGGGGTCCAGATATTCCGCTTCATCCAGTACCCCCTGCAACTGACGCGCCACTGCCTTTTCCAATACTTTCCCCAAAAAGGGGAGGTTGGAAACAGGTCTGTAGTTGGTTATGACTGCTGGATCGAGGGATGGCTTCTTCAGGAGGGGGCGCACCAAAGCATGTTTCAATGGTGCAGGAAATATCCCTTCCCGAAAAGACGCATTAATTATAGCCCCGACCCAGCCACCTGTCACCATCTTTGAGGCTTTTACCAGCCAGGCGGGACAGGGATCCAATGGACAATTAGTGGCGCGGACCGCCGCAAGGAGCCTGTCCACTTCTTGGTGAAAGACTGGTTACGAATCTTTAGAGATGAAGGAAGGAAGAAAAAGTTGTTTGAACAGCTGAAAATGCATTGGTTTCAGACATTGAGGATTAATAATTGAAACGGTAAATATTTGAGAGAATTAGATATAGATAGAGAAAAGACGGAATTTGAAGAATTGGTCTTAAAAATTAGAAAAGGAATATTAGACAGAAATATTAAGGGCCTAGTTAGCAAGCTTTATGGTTTAATAAATAGGGAGGGTGATCCACAAGAAGACTTGAAAGTAAGGTGGGAACAGGATTTGAATATAAAGATAGAAAAAGATGTATGGAAAAATAAGTGGAAAAAGAGGATAATGAGAACTATGTCAGTTAGAATTAAAGAGCATAATTATAAAATGTTGTGGAGATGGTACCTGACACCAGAGAGGTTACACCAGATTGATAGCAAAAAAGATAAATTATGTTGGAGATGTAAAGACACTATAGGAACCTATGAACACATGTGGTGGAGTTGTAAGGTGATAAAGGGTTATTGGAGAAGAATAGAAAAAGAGATCAGTGAAATAATGGGTATAGCATACCACTATGCTAACAGATGTGGATGGTATTAATTTAAATAAGGATGAGAAATAGTTATTAGAAATAATGCTAACAACGGGTAGACAATGTATCGCTAGAAACTGGAAAAATGATGTATTATACAGACTGAAGAATGGTATAAAGAAATGTGGAATTTAGCATTGAATGATAAATTGACATGGGAGATAAAATAAAAAAAGTGCAATTTGAAAGAGAATAGATTTTGGTATATTTGGAAGCCCTTTGTGGAACACTCACTTATGAGTCCTGAAAGAAATAGACCTGTACCAGACCAAAGTAGTTTTGGGAAGTAAAATAATGAGATATTCTGAGTTCTCCAGGGCAATGTAAATAAACACTGGGTGTAATGTATGTGTAATTTTGATTTTGATAGTTATTTCTAATTCAAAATATTATTGAATTGCTTAATGAGAAATGGATTTAGTGGTATTAATAAATAAAGAATCTTAGGAAATGCTCTTGAATAAGGTTAGAAGTTAACTACTAAATCACAATTAAATGATTATTATTTTTCTTCTTTTAAGGGAGGTTTCAATGTATTTGAAATATAAACATAAGAACATAAGAACATAAGAACAGCCTTGCTGGAACAGGCCACAGCCCATCCAGTCCAGCATTCTGTCTCACACAGTGGCTCACCATTTCCTTCAGGGTATTCCCAAGGAGATGCCTTCACCTGCTTAGGATTCCCTGGAAATGGCATTGAGAGATATCCTGCCTATCTCTCCAACCCGGAGGTTGTCCTTAGGTAGCCATAATTATAGCCATTGATACACTTGTCCTCCATGAACTTGTCTAATCCTTTCTTAAAGCTGTCAAGACTGACAGCTGTCACCACTTCTTCTGGCAGGGAGTTCCATAGACCAGTAATCCTCTGGGTGAAAAAGTACTTTCTCTTATTTATATAAAGATAGATATAAAAATGTATTAGATCAATTATCTGGTATGTTAGTTATTTTTGTGTATTATATGTCTTTTTATGATGTATTGCTTCGTATTTTTGTATATGTTTGAAAAATGTAATAAAATTTTATATATATATATATATATATATATATATATATATATATATATATATATATATATATATATATATATATATATATATATATATATATATATATATATATATATATATATATATATATATATAAAGTTTTGGCACCCCTGGTCTACATGGACCATCAGAGGAGAAGAAGAAAAATGGAAGTGGCTCAAAGCCCCTGCCTGATAATGAAAACAAATCACCACCACCACCACCACCATACTAAATGGAATTGGTGCTGTACTGCCAAAAACGTCAAACAAGTGGGTATAAGAGCAAATTAAGCCTGAACTGTCTCTGGAGGCAAAAATGATGAAACTCAGTCTCTTCTGCTTTGGACAGATTATGAGAAGGCAAGACTCTCTTGAATGAGAAGACAGTAATAATGCTGGGAAAAGTGGAAGGCATCTGGAAACAAAGAAGGCCACATGAGAGATGGATTGATTCCCTAAAGGGCCCACAGGCTATAAAGCCGCAGAGGTTGAGAAGACCTAGTGAGGAGAGGACATTTTTGATACCTCTCTCTTTGATAGCAGATGACTTGATGACACATAACAATGACAGTGAAACCTATTTTAAAGGGGATTTCCAACTGCTGGAAGCAACCATAGCACAAAAAAAAATGAGAAAGATTTTTTTGTTTGGGAGAGACTCAAGAGAATTCAGATTGGAGGTGGGGAGGGGCTTGGGCAAAAAAACATTGGCCATCACATACAGCCCAGGACAACAGTTTGACAACTGTTCTTCTAAAGCAGAGATGTCCAAACTATGGCCCAGGGGCTGAATCTGGCCCCTGATGCCAATTCATCCACCCCACCCCACCCTCGTTACTCCACCCCCCCCTCGTTACTTCCACTTTTGGGAGTGATGTGAGTGGCGCAGGCCAGATGAATTGATGTCGGGGCCCAGATCCAGCCCGTGGACTGTAGTTTGGGCACCCCTGGTTTAAGCAGAGAAAACGGCAGCTTAAAATCTATCTCATCCTGTTGCAAAAACAGATTGCAAGGCACATTTTACTTCTGCTTGCAGTGGGAGGAACCACGTGACCGGCTCATGGCCTAAAAGGTTTGGGCACCCCTGTTCTAAAGAGAGGATATAATACCACTTTTCAAGTACAGTGGTACCTCGCTTAAAGAGCATAATGTGCTCCACGGGATTGCTCTTTAAGCGAGTTTGCTTTTTAAGTAAAACACCATTGTAAGTGACCAATTATGACATCTGGCGGGGGTGGGGGTTTGCAAACCTCGATTTAGTTGTTAAGCAAGTTTTTGGTTGGTTTTAGTTGTTAAACGAGGCAACCATTCAGAGAAAATTCTGCTTTTTAAGTGAGTTAGTCTCTAAAAGAGGTGCTCTTTATGCAAGGTTTTACTGTACTTGAAAGATAGTCATAAAGAGGAGGCACAGGTGGTCATGATGATTCATTAGATAACATTTATAAACCTATTGTATATCAGGGCTGTAGCCAGGGCTGGCTTTGCCCACCCTAAGTTAGCAGTTTACCCACCCCTCAAACTCCCAGCTGCTTATACAGTGGTATCTTGGATAAAGTCCGATTCGGATAAAGTTGTGGTTTTCATGCACACGTGATGCATCGCATAAAGTCCAAAACCGCTTAAAAATGGATGTTATCCGAGATATTTGGTATAGGAACCATGGATAAAGTCTATTTTTGGACATTATCCGATGCATCGCCCATTTGATTCAGATAAAGTCCAAACTTGTGGAATGGAGTTTGAACTTTATCCAAGGAGAGAGAGAGGGCGGGGGGAGGAGATAGAGAGAGAGGACATTGTTGCCCATCCTGAAAAAATATTCGCCTACCTATATCTAGAATCCTGGCTATGGCCCAGCTGTATATTAACCTTTTCAAGCACTGTATTGTCCCAAATTATTATTATTATTATTATTATTATTATTATTATTATTATTATTATTATTATTATTATTATTATTATTATTATTATTATTATTATTATTATTATTATTATTATTATTATTATTATTATTATTATTAAATTGTAAATTACTTTTCACAGTGCTGGCATTCCAGTTGAAAGAAAATCTTATCCTGACTGTCCCATGTGAGGTTCAGATTGAAACAGGTTGTGTTGATTTGATTTTGCATTGAGACCAAGCACATTTGTAAATCAAGTTGTACTTGGAGCTCAAATTAATTTGGACGGGAGACAAATCAATTCAGCTTTTAATCTTTTTTTGAAAAGCAAAATTGGAAGTGACTTGCATGCAGCCCTTTGAGGTTAGCTGCCTGAAATCTGGCAGGTTTATTTAGCGGTTATTGAGTCTCCAAAGTTCATGTACCTCAATGCAAAAACAGAAGATCATCACAGCATTTCAATTTTCCAAAGCAAGCTAACAAGATTTGTGAATGTATTCAGATCTGGAGAGGGAAACAACACTCCCAACGATATTGGTGGTGCAAAACGATAATTTAATATCTAAACACTGCGAGAATATGTCTTATGTTGAGGTAAGCCTAAACAATTAATACGAGTAATTACTTAGCGCTGTTGCATAACCACCAAATAGTATTCCAAAACGCCCCCACCTAACACAAAACCGTGGCGACACTGAAGCGACAAAAATCTCATGTGGTGCATATAAAGAGACCGTTGTTAGAATATCAGTTAACGCGTGCACACTACAGAGAGGAAACATCAGCAGAGGTGCGATACGCGCAGATCATTTTCCAATAGGTATGTCTTTCGTCTTTATGTTATGATTAAGTTACTAGATGCTATTGATAGGTCAATTGATTTTTCATGCGTTTGGTAAATTGTATCATCTGATAGTTGATATTGCCACACATGTATATATTTATATTATTGTAGACACACTGATGAAGAAGGTCGAAATGTCCATATACCGTAAGGGCATCTTTGTTTGTCTACGTCCTTACATTTACCATCGCGGTTGATGCTCAACAGCTGGGAACCTCCGCCTTCGGCGACTCTCCATCTGCTACCGCGGCACCCATTTCTAGTTGTATACTATTTGCCTGACCACGGACTATCTGAGATTCATCGTTGATACTATTCTGCATTTTACTCGTCGGGTCAGAGATTTTTGTCGCTTCAGTGTCGCCACGGTTTTGTGTTAGGTGGGGGTCCCGGGCAGTTTTTTCGTACTGTGTCGTATGTTGGGGTTCTTTTATTGTATCTAAGTCATTGTCACTGTTATGAGAATTTCACTTGCGCTTGCAAACTTTTGTATTTTGTTCCTCACGTTTTGGAATACTATTTGGTGGTTATGCAACAGCGCTAAGTAATTACTCGTATTAATTGTTTAGGCTTACCTCAACATAAGACATATTCTCGCAGTGTTTAGATATTAAATTATCGTTTTGCACCACCAATATCGTTGGGAGTGTTGTTTCCCTCTCCAGGTTACCATTACACCCCAGCCGTCTCTCTCGTCTATAGTTTCGATTACGGCATGACGGACAAAGGGTTCGCCTTCTCGTCCGCCGAAAGGGACAGGATTCTGAATAGAGCAACTCCTCTTAATTTAGACATGAACACTAACAATGAAGACATTAATAAATTAGAATACCTCGAAAAAAAGCGCATACGGATAGACTTGCACTCCTCTTATTTGTTGGAGTATTATAACGCATCCATTCTTCCCAGAGGCTTACGTATACCTAAGGGTCCTACTTTGTTCGCAAATAAGAAGGAGTTCCTGGACAAATGGACATCGATCTTAGATCGATGCTCATTTGATTTAATTTTGCTTATCATCGACCAGTGCCACCAGGAAACGGTGAACTTAGATAAAGACATTACAACTCTAAAAACCGCATTGACTACAACACCTACAGGAGAATCGCAGTCTGCACTGAGAGAGCTTGAAAATAAACTAGGTAGCTTTAAAGAAGAGTTAGTGGCGTTTAAGAACAAAAAGTTCCACAGAGACCGGAGCGATTACGAAAACGAACGAGTGTATCGGTGGTTATTCGATAAACGGAAGTTTCAGAAGCAAGTTTCCTGGAGACAACCCGTCGAGACCACCGTTTTCGAAACGACTGACTCCGAGGGACCAGAATCATCAGCTGATGAAAGACGAGACCCTTACAACTTTCGGGCAAATAGATATAAGAATAACTCAGCGATGGCTGGTACCTCCAAAATCAAGAAACAAGGGGTTTTTTTAGGAGGGAGAACCCAAAAAAGAACCAGAAAGACATGACTCCATCTCTCGTCTTCAATTTATCAAACCGATCACTTACGGTAAGGGAATTACAGTTATTAAATCTAGGTCTGGGTTTCGTTCCCACCCCCCACTACTCACCTTTCAAGACGAAGGTTGACATCTTCAAATTGATTAGATTAGTGAAATTGCGGGCATTTTTCAATGAAGATACAGACTCTACATATGCCCCCGGAGCCTTCACTCCTCCTTCTACATTTGTACCAAATATAGAAAATCCATCTATAGAGGTCTTTAAAAGACTGGTTATACGAGATATAGCATTAGCTGAATCCCAGTTCAATAGACAATTTAACCTTTCTCGCAACGACATCTCATTGCTAAGAAATTTAGGAGAAGACCCCAATATCATTATTAAACCAGCGGATAAGGGAGGAGGGATCGTTCTCCTCAATAAGCAAGACTACCTAGCAGCGGCTCATTCTCAGTTGTCTAATACTAACTATTATCGCAGGCTGGAACATAATCCAACTGCACACGTTACGAATATCATCACAGTAGTGTTACAGGGCGGCCTAGCCATGGAAGAAATTGACAATAAAACTTACCGTTTCCTGCTCAATAAACATCCCAGGGTACCTATTTTTTACCTTTTACCGAAGGTACATAAATTGTCGACTGACAATCACATCGTCCCATGTAGACCTATAATATCAGCTAATAATTCCCTGCTAGAGCCCGTGGCTAAATTTATAGATCATCATATTAGAATATTTGCTACCCGCTCCCCCTCATATGTCCAAGATTCGACACACTTCATTCAAATGATGGAAGAGCTCATAGTTCCCAATGATGCGGTGCTACTCACATTGGACGTTTCATCTCTTTATACGAACATTCCACTTGAGGAAGTTCGCACCTTAATAGCTCACCATCTCGATAGCCGTAGTGAGAACACCCCCTCATCAGCTTTCCTACTAGATTTATTGGACATTTGTTTCGAGAATAACTTCTTCAGATTCGAACACTCTTTCTTTCTCCAAACTCAAGGGGTAGCCATGGGTTCGAATTTTGCGCCCGCAGTGGCAAACATCTTCATGTGTCACTTCGACAGGACGTTTATTTTGGATCCACGTGTCAACCCATTCTTTTCCAATATTCTGTCTTATAAAAGATACATAGATGATTTGTTTTTCTTATTCAACGATCGCACAGTTATCGACCAATTTTGCACCTGGATCAACATGCAACATCAGCAGCTCAAATTCACTTATACTACACATGCATCTTCCATTCCGTTTTTGGATCTGACCATTTTCATTGATAAAAATCGCCTGCATACGAAATTATATCACAAACCTACCGATAGGTATGCTTATCTCCAGTATAACTCTTTCCATCCTCATCATCCTAAAGCCAACATCCCTTACAGTTTACTAATTAGGGCAAAAAGGAATTCTTCTCATAATCATGATTATAGGGCAGCAGCAGATAAAATCACCACTGTTCTACAGCAAAGAGGTTATCCCAACGATGTGATTAGATCAGCGATGTACAGAACGGATGCACGGAATAGGAAGTCTTTATTGAATTATCAAACGAATAGAGCACGGACACGATCAGGCCTTTTCTGGTCGGTGGACTACACACCGATGGCCCAACGCATCAAACAAGTAATCTTGAAACACTGGCACATTTTAGATTCGGTGCCTGGCTGCCAATACAAACCCACCATTGGGTTTAGAAGAACAAAAACCATAGGTAATATTATCTCACGTACAGATCATACTTACGTTCATCAGAAACACACGTCAACTACTTACGGGCACCACTCCTGTGGCCATTGCAAGTATTGTAGTCACATGTGGTCCACCAACAGAGTTAATGTTCCCAGCAGTGATTTCATTCTTGACTTAAAGAGCCATACTAATTGCAACTCTAAGGAAATTGTATATATGTTGGTATGTACCTGCCAATTGGCTTACGTGGGACAGTCAAGGCGCCCGCTTAAAGTACGCCTAGGGGAACATGTCTCTCGTATAAGAAATAAGATCCCCAATGCTCCTCTTGTTAACCATTTCCTTCAGGTTAGGCACTCAGTGAAGGACTTAAAAGCAGTAGTGTTGGAAACATTCAGACAGAATAAGTATGAAAAAATCAATGTAGATCGATTTCTTCTCCAACAAGAAGCATATTACATTCATCGATTTAACACCCTCATTCCACACGGGCTCAATACAGAGTGGGACCTGTCTGCTTTTTTATAAATATTAACACATTAATACCTCGTATTAGACGATAGGTTACTTTAAGCTATGGGGCAGGTTCGGCAATGTAAGTAATGTAATTATTAAGCAAGTACTATCACATGTCCCTCACTTCTCCTCATGTGGTGCATATAAAGAGACCGTTGTTAGAATATCAGTTAACGCGTGCACACTACAGAGAGGAAACATCAGCAGAGGTGCGATACGCGCAGATCATTTTCCAATAGGTATGTCTTTCGTCTTTATGTTATGATTAAGTTACTAGATGCTATTGATAGGTCAATTGATTTTTCATGCGTTTGGTAAATTGTATCATCTGATAGTTGATATTGCCACACATGTATATATTTATATTATTGTAGACACACTGATGAAGAAGGTCGAAATGTCCATATACCGGAAGGGCATCTTTGTTTGTCTACGTCCTTACATTTACCATCGCGGTTGATGCTCAACAGCTGGGAACCTCCGCCTTCGGCGACTCTCCATCTGCTACCGCGGCACCCATTTCTAGTTGTATACTATTTGCCTGACCACGGACTATCTGAGATTCATCGTTGATACTATTCTGCATTTTACTCGTCGGGTCAGAGATTTTTGTCGCTTCAGTGTCGCCACGGTTTTGTGTTAGGTGGGGGTCCCGGGCAGTTTTTTCGTACTGTGTCGTATGTTGGGGTTCTTTTATTGTATCTAAGTCATTGTCACTGTTATGAGAATTTCACTTGCGCTTGCAAACTTTTGTATTTTGTTCCTCACGTTTTGGAATACTATTTGGTGGTTATGCAACAGCGCTAAGTAATTACTCGTATTAATTGTTTAGGCTTACCTCAACATAAGACATATTCTCGCAGTGTTTAGATATTAAATTATCGTTTTGCACCACCAATATCGTTGGGAGTGTTGTTTCCCTCTCCAGGTTACCATTACACCCCAGCCGTCTCTCTCGTCTATAGTTTCGATTACGGCATGACGGACAAAGGGTTCGCCTTCTCGTCCGCCGAAAGGGACAGGATTCTGAATAGAGCAACTCCTCTTAATTTAGACATGAACACTAACAATGAAGACATTAATAAATTAGAATACCTCGAAAAAAAGCGCATACGGATAGACTTGCACTCCTCTTATTTGTTGGAGTATTATAACGCATCCATTCTTCCCAGAGGCTTACGTATACCTAAGGGTCCTACTTTGTTCGCAAATAAGAAGGAGTTCCTGGACAAATGGACATCGATCTTAGATCGATGCTCATTTGATTTAATTTTGCTTATCATCGACCAGTGCCACCAGGAAACGGTGAACTTAGATAAAGACATTACAACTCTAAAAACCGCATTGACTACAACACCTACAGGAGAATCGCAGTCTGCACTGAGAGAGCTTGAAAATAAACTAGGTAGCTTTAAAGAAGAGTTAGTGGCGTTTAAGAACAAAAAGTTCCACAGAGACCGGAGCGATTACGAAAACGAACGAGTGTATCGGTGGTTATTCGATAAACGGAAGTTTCAGAAGCAAGTTTCCTGGAGACAACCCGTCGAGACCACCGTTTTCGAAACGACTGACTCCGAGGGACCAGAATCATCAGCTGATGAAAGACGAGACCATTACAACTTTCGGGCAAATAGATATAAGAATAACTCAGCGATGGCTGGTACCTCCAAAATCAAGAAACAAGGGGTTTTTTTAGGAGGGAGAACCCAAAAAAGAACCAGAAAGACATGACTCCATCTCTCGTCTTCAATTTATCAAACCGATCACTTACGGTAAGGGAATTACAGTTATTAAATCTAGGTCTGGGTTTCGTTCCCACCCCCCACTACTCACCTTTCAAGACGAAGGTTGACATCTTCAAATTGATTAGATTAGTGAAATTGCGGGCATTTTTCAATGAAGATACAGACTCTACATATGCCCCCGGAGCCTTCACTCCTCCTTCTACATTTGTACCAAATATAGAAAATCCATCTATAGAGGTCTTTAAAAGACTGGTTATACGAGATATAGCATTAGCTGAATCCCAGTTCAATAGACAATTTAACCTTTCTCGCAACGACATCTCATTGCTAAGAAATTTAGGAGAAGACCCCAATATCATTATTAAACCAGCGGATAAGGGAGGAGGGATCGTTCTCCTCAATAAGCAAGACTACCTAGCAGCGGCTCATTCTCAGTTGTCTAATACTAACTATTATCGCAGGCTGGAACATAATCCAACTGCACACGTTACGAATATCATCACAGTAGTGTTACAGGGCGGCCTAGCCATGGAAGAAATTGACAATAAAACTTACCGTTTCCTGCTCAATAAACATCCCAGGGTACCTATTTTTTACCTTTTACCGAAGGTACATAAATTGTCGACTGACAATCACATCGTCCCATGTAGACCTATAATATCAGCTAATAATTCCCTGCTAGAGCCCGTGGCTAAATTTATAGATCATCATATTAGAATATTTGCTACCCGCTCCCCCTCATATGTCCAAGATTCGACACACTTCATTCAAATGATGGAAGAGCTCATAGTTCCCAATGATGCGGTGCTACTCACATTGGACGTTTCATCTCTTTATACGAACATTCCACTTGAGGAAGTTCGCACCTTAATAGCTCACCATCTCGATAGCCGTAGTGAGAACACCCCCTCATCAGCTTTCCTACTAGATTTATTGGACATTTGTTTCGAGAATAACTTCTTCAGATTCGAACACTCTTTCTTTCTCCAAACTCAAGGGGTAGCCATGGGTTCGAATTTTGCGCCCGCAGTGGCAAACATCTTCATGTGTCACTTCGACAGGACGTTTATTTTGGATCCACGTGTCAACCCATTCTTTTCCAATTTTCTGTCTTATAAAAGATACATAGATGATTTGTTTTTCTTATTCAACGATCGCACAGTTATCGACCAATTTTGCACCTGGATCAACATGCAACATCAGCAGCTCAAATTCACTTATACTACACATGCATCTTCCATTCCGTTTTTGGATCTGACCATTTTCATTGATAAAAATCGCCTGCATACGAAATTATATCACAAACCTACCGATAGGTATGCTTATCTCCAGTATAACTCTTTCCATCCTCATCATCTTAAAGCCAACATCCCTTACAGTTTACTAATTAGGGCAAAAAGGAATTCTTCTCATAATCATGATTATAGGGCAGCAGCAGATAAAATCACCACTGTTCTACAGCAAAGAGGTTATCCCAACGATGTGATTAGATCAGCGATGTACAGAACGGATGCACGGAATAGGAAGTCTTTATTGAATTATCAAACGAATAGAGCACGGACACGATCAGGCCTTTTCTGGTCGGTGGACTACACACCGATGGCCCAACGCATCAAACAAGTAATCTTGAAACACTGGCACATTTTAGATTCGGTGCCTGGCTGCCAATACAAACCCACCATTGGGTTTAGAAGAACAAAAACCATAGGTAATATTATCTCACGTACAGATCATACTTACGTTCATCAGAAACACACGTCAACTACTTACGGGCACCACTCCTGTGGCCATTGCAAGTATTGTAGTCACATGTGGTCCACCAACAGAGTTAATGTTCCCAGCAGTGATTTCATTCTTGACTTAAAGAGCCATACTAATTGCAACTCTAAGGAAATTGTATATATGTTGGTATGTACCTGCCAATTGGCTTACGTGGGACAGTCAAGGCGCCCGCTTAAAGTACGCCTAGGGGAACATGTCTCTCGTATAAGAAATAAGATCCCCAATGCTCCTCTTGTTAACCATTTCCTTCAGGTTAGGCACTCAGTGAAGGACTTAAAAGCAGTAGTGTTGGAAACATTCAGACAGAATAAGTATGAAAAAATCAATGTAGATCGATTTCTTCTCCAACAAGAAGCATATTACATTCATCGATTTAACACCCTCATTCCACACGGGCTCAATACAGAGTGGGACCTGTCTGCTTTTTTATAAATATTAACACATTAATACCTCGTATTAGACGATAGGTTACTTTAAGCTATGGGGCAGGTTCGGCAATGTAAGTAATGTAATTATTAAGCAAGTACTATCACATGTCCCTCACTTCTCCTCATGTGGTGCATATAAAGAGACCGTTGTTAGAATATCAGTTAACGCGTGCACACTACAGAGAGGAAACATCAGCAGAGGTGCGATACGCGCAGATCATTTTCCAATAGGTATGTCTTTCGTCTTTATGTTATGATTAAGTTACTAGATGCTATTGATAGGTCAATTGATTTTTCATGCGTTTGGTAAATTGTATCATCTGATAGTTGATATTGCCACACATGTATATATTTATATTATTGTAGACACACTGATGAAGAAGGTCGAAATGTCCATATACCGGAAGGGCATCTTTGTTTGTCTACGTCCTTACATTTACCATCGCGGTTGATGCTCAACAGCTGGGAACCTCCGCCTTCGGCGACTCTCCATCTGCTACCGCGGCACCCATTTCTAGTTGTATACTATTTGCCTGACCACGGACTATCTGAGATTCATCGTTGATACTATTCTGCATTTTACTCGTCGGGTCAGAGATTTTTGTCGCTTCAGTGTCGCCACGGTTTTGTGTTAGGTGGGGGTCCCGGGCAGTTTTTTCGTACTGTGTCGTATGTTGGGGTTCTTTTATTGTATCTAAGTCATTGTCACTGTTATGAGAATTTCACTTGCGCTTGCAAACTTTTGTATTTTGTTCCTCACGTTTTGGAATACTATTTGGTGGTTATGCAACAGCGCTAAGTAATTACTCGTATTAATTGTTTAGGCTTACCTCAACATAAGACATATTCTCGCAGTGTTTAGATATTAAATTATCGTTTTGCACCACCAATATCGTTGGGAGTGTTGTTTCCCTCTCCAGGTTACCATTACACCCCAGCCGTCTCTCTCGTCTATGTATTCAGATCTGGGCACACATCACATTGAATGTGGGGCAATTTGCTTTAGATAGATATGGAACCTACTTGTATACCTTGATTTGACTTCTAAATTAGATTGGGGAACCCATGGACAGCCCTGCTGATACACTTTACTACTGAAAATGTTTCAGGGCCTTGCAAGTGACTTTGGCCATTAGGGCAGTGTCGGTCGGTCGGTCAGTGGATGGATGGATGGATGGATGGATAGATAGATAGATAGATAGATAGATAGATAGATAGATAGATAGATAGATAGATAGATAGATAGATAGATAGATAGATAGTTTGGTGTTCAGGAACCAAGACAATAGAAGCAGCCGGTCTGGCTTAACACATCTTTATTGCATGCAGTACAGGACGAACATGTGGTAATGGTGGACAAACAGCTCCTTTTATACAGTGGCTATACATTTGAAAGGGGCTCCTCGGTAGCTCATTGGCTACTGTCTGCGTGACATCACCCTTAGTCATGCCCTTCTTGTCCAGGTGAGGTAGTGGCAGGAATCTTTCCCGCGGCTGTAGGTATTTGGAGAATTTGTACCAGGTGAGCTGGATGCTCGCTACTGCCTCCAGTGGTCACTAGCTCGCGTCCTAGTGTGGTTGGTTACATTGTTTCTTATGCATGATAGGGATTGTTACATTCACTCATTCGTATGGTTACATTGTCTTAAAGTTACATTGTCTTAAAGGCACGTTACCGCAATTACATTCCATACTACACAACACCCCTCCCCCCTAGGATGGGACGAAGTCCCTCAACCAATGTGGCTTTCCGCATGTGCGCTTGGGACGCGCGGCTGCTGTGCTTGGTTCGGGGGCCCTCTCGCTTCTCTGCTCTCCTGATTCTTGCCCTGCAATGGGAGGGATTGACTCATTAGCGGGTTGCTGTGGCCGAGCGGCCTCTGACTGCAAATATGGGGAACTGGGGTTTCTTATTTGTGCTGGCCCCGACTGGGGGACCCAGGGCTGTAGACGTGGGGTAGGGGTGAATTCTAATGCCGAGAAACCGGGGGTTCTTGGGACTAACGAAAAACCTCTCTCTTCGCATGGACGGGTGGGGGACCACTCCGAACCCCCCCACCCCAGTTTCTCTAATCAAAATCATAATCAAACTCTCCCTCTTGGTCAAAATCACTCCTCTCTTCCAAGGTATCCTTTGTGTCCCCAGGATATGGATTTGTATCAACCCCCTCCCCCCTAGGTGAGAACCGACACTGCATTTGAACCTGTGTCTCCCCCTTGGAATAAATGGGTGGGGGAACTCTAACGCTGAAGTCTGGGGCTGGTTTTCAGTGTCCTGCCACTTGGCAAACCTTCGCCTCAGTTGGTTGGCGTGCCTTCTCCAGAGTATACCTGTGCTGGTCTCTGCACAGTACGAGACTGGCCCCGTTTGCTCAATGATTACCCCTGGGACCCAAGCTGGCCCTGCGGCCGCGTAATTTCTACAGTACACAGGTTCTCCTATTCCAAAACTTTTGGTGCTTCCCAGTTCTATGTTCCTCCCTTTATCCTCCACCCAGGTTGGATCCAACCTAGTCAAGAGCGTTGCGAGTTTCCTGCACATGAGGAGCTCTACAGGTGAGAGCCCAGACGCCAGTGGCATCATCCTGTAGCACAGCAGGAACTGACACTGTTGCCGGTTCAGATCTCCGGGGCCCAGTTGCCACAATGCTTCCTTTGTAGTTCGCACCAGGCGTTCTGACTGACCATTCATGGCAGGGCGAAAAGGGGCAGAGGTGATATGCTGAATGGCGTTTCTCTCCATGAATGCCTGGAACTCCGCGGATGTGAAAGTCGTAGCGTTATTGCTCAGAAGCATGTCCGGTATCCCGAAGCAGCTAAACACCTTGCGCAATTGCTTTACTGTTGCAGCTGAGGAGGTGTTGGACATGGGGATAACCTCCAACCACTTGGAGTATGCATCCACTATTAACAGAAAAAGGGAGCCTCTGAAAGGACCTGCGAAATCGATGTGTACCTGAGACCATGGCCCCTGTGGGGGAGTCGGGACTCCTCGGGACGAGAACTTTGGCACCCTTCGCAAGTGCCGACCATGTGCTCTATGTCAGCGTCCATTTGGGGCCACCAGAAGTAGCTTCAGGCCAGCGCTTTAGAGCAAACGATCCCGGGGTGGCTGACATGCAATAGCTTGAGGACTTTTGAGTGCAAGGACTCGGGAATAACCACCCGCTGGCCCCATAGGATGCAGCCCCTCTCTATGGAAAGCTCATCACTTTTCCTAACATAAGCTGAGAATTCCTCCCCAGGGGACATCGTTGGCCATCCTTTCTGAACCCAGGAGCTCACTCGGGAAAGGGTCTTATCTTTAGACGTGGCATGGACAAGATCTGAGGGGACTACCGGGGGTGAGTCGAGGGCTTTGATCAGCAGCACTTGGTGGTCTCCTTCTACCTCGCACTTGGGGTCTCCTAACTGTGGCAGGGGCGACCTGGAAAGAGCATCTGCATGGCTAATGTCTTTTCCAGGGTGGTGGACCAGCGTGTGCTGGTATGCATTGAGAAAGATGGCCCATCAAAGCATCCTGGGGGACATAATCTGTGACGTGGGCTTGCCTGTGGTGAAGATGCCTAGTAGGGGTTTGTGGTCAGTCACAACATTGAACGGTTGACCATACAGGAAGTCATGGAATTTCTTTGTTCCCGCAACTATGGCCAGAGCCTCCCTGTCCATTTGCACATAATTGTGCTCTGCCCGTGATAACGATCTAGAGTAGAATGCTACTGGGGCCTCCTGCCCATTGTCTACCACGTGGCACAGTACCGCCCCCACCCCTACGATGGGCTTTCTAGGGTCAAAATAAGTCAGGACCACTTCTGAGGATAGAAGCCTCTTCAATTCCTTAGATGCATTCTCCTGACTGTCCCCCCACCGCCAAACCGTATCCTTCTTGAGTAACTTATGCAGTGGCTCCGCCACTGACGCTTTCCTAGGCAGGAAGGAATGGTAGAAATTTAGAAGCCCTAGGAAGGACTGCAACTCTGGTTTCACGGTGGGGCAAGGGGCATTTTGGATGGCCACAACCTTTGATTCAGAGGGCTTTACTCCATCAGGGGTTATTTTAAACCCAAGGAACTCGACTTCCCTCACTAGGAACACACACTTGCTTTTCTTTAACCTCAACCCTGTTTTTTTGAAAATAGACAGGACCTTGTCCAACCTTTTAACCAGTTCCGTCATGCTCCCCCCTGATATCAACACGTCGTCAAAATATGGGAGTACCCCGGGGAGCCCCTTAAGCAGACGTTCCACGAGGGACTGAAAAATGCCAGGGCCCGAATTAATGTTGAACTGTTGGCGCGTGACCTTAAAAGCCCCCTTATGCATTACAATTGTCTGCGCAGCGGCGGCAGCTGGAGTTACGGACAGCTGTTGGTACGCCTGCGCCAAATCTAATTTTGCGAAATACTTTCCCCTGTGCAATGTGGCTAATAGGTGGCTAACATCCAGCACCGGGTATGCATTAGGGCGTATTGCCTTATTTATTGTACATTTATAATCTGTGCAGATCCTAACCTCCCCATTAGGCTTCAAGGCAGTCACAATAGGAGTTTCCCACTTCACAGAGTCCACTGGAATCAAAAACCCCTGGCCCACCAATTTATCCAATTCTGCTTCAATTTTGTCTTTGAGGGCGAATGGAACCCTCCTAGGCTTGAGCCGAATGGGCTGGATTTCCGGGTCCAAGTCAAATGAAACTGGGGGGCCTTTGAATTTCCTGAGCCCCTTTTCGAATACTGTCGGGTGTGCACTGAAAACGTCCTGGATGGGGTCAGACCCGACGGCATGGATCCCATCTATTGAAATTCCCAGGGGCCTGAACCACTGTGTTCCCAGGAGACAACAACCCCCCTCCTTCAGGACTACTAGGGGCAGCTTCTCCCTGTGGCGTTTGAATTGTACTGAAAATTTCCCCACCCCCAACAATGGAATTCTGACCCCTTGAATGTCCCGCAGCTGGGTCTTTAGGGCTTTGAGTTTGGGTCGCTTATTTGGGGGAATGCGCAGGAACTCCCTCTGGGAAGTAATGGAGTATGATGACCCCAAGTCTATTTCCATTCTAACTGGGACCCCCTGTAACAGTACCTCAACAAAAGAACGGGGGTGCCCTAAGGACACGCTGTGGACAGCCACGTCGTCGTCCTCGAGGGCCGTTCTGTATACGCGTTGCGCTTCCGAGTCGCCGTCATCGAAAACTCTGCCGATGCCATCCTGCCTCTGTGTGGCGTTCCACGGGGTGCGTTCCGCTGGACCCCTGCTGTCACCTTGCGGGCATCTGCACACCTTGGCGATGTGGCCCCTTCGGCCACAGTTGTGGCACTCGGCTTTCCTAAATGGGCACTTGCTTTGGTCGTGGGATGCTCCACATCTGTCGCATCGGTGGTCCCCTTGCCTGCGGTTCCTCCCTTCTGCCCACTTATTTTGTACCTTTCGGACGTCGTCGTCCTCACTGGAGCAAGATGTGTCTGGGCACAATGGGGGGCTCCTCAGCGCCCGTGGAGCACGCCACGTGGCTTGTACCATGGCGGCCAGCCCCTCTAGAGCTGGAGGCCGTACTCTGAATGTCTTTACCCCGCTCCTCGCAGCCTCAGCGGCCAGGGCTTCACTCAGGTTGCGGCCCTGCTGCATTAACCTCCTCTGGGTCTCCTCGTCCCATAAACCCATCAGCAGTCGGTCCCTGAGCATCACATCTAAGTTCTCCCACTCGCACTGGCTGGCCGCTACTGGCAAGGCTGCCACGTAGTCTCCCACGGATTCACCCGGGTACTGGTATCGCCTTAGGAAGGCTACTCGGGCCGGAAAGAAGGTCCCCTTCAGCTTGAAGTGCCCCCTCAGGGCTGTTAGGATCTCCTTGAAAGGTACGATGTCTACTTTTCTTGGCGCCAGGAGGCCAACCAGCAGTTCTAGAGTGGGGAAACCGATGCTCGTGAGGAGGTGGGACTATTTCTTTCCCTCGTTGGTAACATCGGCAGCATCCTTCGCATTTCAGAAATGGAGCTCATAAAGATCCCATCGTTCGGGATGTCTCACGTCGAATTCGGAAATCTTGGACTTCTGGGATGCCATATCCCACCTTCGTCGCCAATTTGGTGTTCAGGAACCAAGACAATAGAAGCAGCCGCAGTCTGGCTTAACGCATCTTTATTGCATGCAGTACAGGATGAACATGTGGTAATGGTGGACAAACAGCTCCTTTTATACGGTGGCTATACATTTGAAAGTGGCTCCTTGGTAGCTCATTGGCTACTGTCTGTGTGACATCACCCTTAGTCACACCCTTCTTGTCCAGGTGAGGTAGTGGCGGGAATCTTTCCCGCGGCTGTAGGTATTTGGAGAATTTGTACCATGTGAGCTGGACGCTCGCTACTGCCTCCAGTGGTCACTAGCTCGCGTTCTAGTGTAGTTGGTTACATTGTTTCTTATGCTAGGGATTGTTACATTCACTCATTCGTATGGTTACATTGTCTTAAAGTTACATTGTCTTAAAGGCACGTTACCGCAATTACATTCCATACACAACAGATAGATAGATAGATAGATAGATAGATAGATAGATAGATAGATAGATAGATGGATGGATGGATGGATGGATGGATGGATGGATGGATGGATAGATGTTCACAGCCTAAACTTCATTGGACATTTTATTAATGAACATCATTTCATAGCATCTTGGAACAATGCCCCTCCATATATTAGTTTTATTTGAATGCTCTCTGGTTTTGCGTTCTTTCTTTTGTGAGGTAAAAATGCTTGCTTCTTCTGGTACTGTATTTAAATACTGTACTTTGTTTTTCTTTCTCTAAAGGAGAAAATAAAAAGAAACAGATTGTAAATGGAACTGAAACCTAGAGATGATCCAACTGATCTATGTTCTTGGGGGGTGGGGTGGGGAGGAAGAAATGAATCAATCCTTGCAGAGGGCTGTTGCTGTTGGTCAACCCCTTTGGGATGAGCCGAAACTTGGTGATGAATTGTCTCAGAACTGTCACAGTTTATGGGGATCTGCAAGCTTTTTGCTAGCAGGATGAGAGCATGGTAACAAAGGGCAGAGGAAGAAAGTGGCATCCAGCTGGCAGGGATACACAGAATGGATGTATCAGATGACGACAGCCTCCAACCAACAAGAGCAGGTATAAGAGATAGAAAAAACACAGTCCAACCCATACCTGTCAAGTATCCCGGATTGGCCGGGATTTCCTGTATTTCTTTGCTCGTTCCTCCCCTTTCCTGCTGCCGTCCTGTATTTGAACGGTGGGGAAAGGGGTTACTGCACATGTGCGCCCATTGCAAATGGGCTCTGCGTGTGCACAGAGGGGTTCTGCACATGTGCAAATGAGTTGTTGTGGTGTACGCACACCCGGACCGGAGCAGTTCCCATGTATCCGGGAGCTGCGCTTGATGGGTATGGTCTAACCTCAGAAGATAGAACAAGAAGGCAAAGTAATCCAATGAATTCATTCAACTAATGCCTGTCTTTCTACATTTGCTCCTTCTCTATTCATTCAAAAAGCCCTTCTTGCCTCACTCTTATACACCTGAGGCAATTTAGACTCTCGCCTCAAGAGGATACCCATTAGAAGTAGCAAGTCAGTGGCATGACTGTGAGGAGCCCTCATGGCACAGTGGTTAAACTGTAGTAAAGGTAAAAGGCTTTCTTGCTCAAAAGCCAGTCATGTCTGACTCTGTGGTGTTAATCTCTGTTTACAGCTAAAGAGCCAGCATTGTCTGCATCTGCATGCTGTCATGGCTAGATGCCAGTTACCTTTCCTGTTGAATCAGTACCCATTTATCTCCTTGCAATTTCTTGCTTTCGAACTGCTAGGTTAGCAGGACCTGGGCTAGATGATGGATGCTCCCTCCATCACACAGCACTTGGTTCTCATACTGTTGACCTGTTGACCTCCCGGTCATCAAAGTCATCATCTTAACCACTAAGCCACTGTGGCCTGAACTGTAGTACTTCAACCATAACTGCAGTGAGTTCAAGTACCTTGGAAGCCACCAAAGATTTAAAAAAAAAAACATGGCTAGACTGATGTTGAAATGACCTTCAATTGGAAAATGGCTGTCCTGTTTTGACCCCCCCTTTTGGGGGGGGGGGATTTGTAGTTTTCAGCCATTTTCATGCCTTTGATTTCCAGCCATTATCCCCTTTAGTTTTCATCTTTTCAAAATTCTTAAAGCATTGAAGCAATATTTTGCGTTTCAAAGAGTCCTGATTTGATTTGAACATATCTTCAGGCTTTCTCATTTCACTTTGGCTCGGTTTGCATATTGAGAAACACAACCCTGTTTTGTTTTGTGGATAATTTCAAAATCTAAAGTACATGCTAAATTCTTGACTACATGTTCCTTTTCAGGGCTTCAAATCTGCCGGGTAGTATGGCCACTATGACACCTCCAGAGCCTCTCCCATCCATAAATCTCTATCCAGCAGGTAGTTGACCACAACAGCTGGGAGATTATGGATGATAACATCTGAAAAAGTAACCTTTTCAAGCTCTGCGTCATACTTACTAATGAACTAATGCAGCAAATTGGAGGTTCATGCCAGGGAAGAGGCTTTGATTTAGTGCAGAGCAAGTTGGAAGACAGAAAATCCAGGCTTCATTGTCTGGGCATCTCTAGGTAGGGTTGGGAAAGATGATGACCTGATATTGTGGAGATCCACTATGAATGAGTCCAGACAAACTCAGAGAGGCTGATGGAGCTGATTTGGTATACAGAATTGACTTTCTGTTGGTTTAGTTGTGTTGAACTGGTTGCCTGTCTGCTTTTGTGTTAGACTCAAGGTTCAGGTATTAACATAGTAAAGGTAAAGGTTTCCCTTGCTTGAAAGCCAGGCGTATCCGACTCTAGGGTTCAGTGCTCATCTCTGTTTCAAAGCCGAAGAGTCAGTGCTGTCCGTTTCTGCAGACATTTCCGTGGTCATGTGGCAGGCATGACTAGACACCGGAGCGCACAGAACGCTGTTTACCTTCCAACTGAAGTGGTCCCTATTTATCTACTTGCAATTTTTTGCTTTTGAACTGCAAGGTCGGCAGGAGCTGGGACAGACAACAGGAGCTGATTCCATCCTGCAGTACTCAGGAATCAAACTGCTGACATCCCGCCTTTCAGTCAGCGTCTTAGCCACTTGAGCCACTGCAGTCCCTTTGTTAACCCTAAAGTATTTAGGATCTCTGCTACCTTCCTGAGGTCCTAAATCAATCTTAATTCGGCTACCTGTCCTCTTCCTCCTTTCTGTTGTTCTTCTTCAGGTGCCATACCCATTCCAGATATTGGCTATCATCATGGCGATAGTCTTCCTGTTCTTAACTCCTTGGAACGTTTCTTCCGAGGACATGCCATACCAGTCTCTCAGGTTCTTCAGCCATGAAGTCCATCTACGTCCAGGGCGTCTCATCCCAAGGATCTTTCGATGCATGATGAGTTGGAGTATTCTATACTTTATGTTGTTCCTCATGATATGGCTAAGGTATTGGAGCTTGCTTTGCTTAATTATCTTAACCAGTTCTTGCTCTTTATCTATCTGGTTCGATTCCTGAGTACTGCAGGATGGAATGAGCTCCCGTCTTTGTCCCAGCTCCTGCCAACCTAGCAGTTTGAAAGCAAGAAATCGCAAGTAGATAAATAGGGACCACTTCCATGCACTCCGGTGTCTAGTCATGCCTGCCACATGACCACGGAAATGTCTGCAGAAGTAGACAGCGTTGGCTCTTCGGCTTTGAAGCAGAAATGAGCACTGAACTCTAGAGTTGGATACGACTGGCTTTCGAGCAAGGGAAACCTTTACAACACATCTACATTGGTCACATGGTCAACCCAGAATATCCTTAGCAGCCGCCTGTAGATCCACATTTCAAAAGCTTCAATTTTCTTTTCAGATGCTTCATTCCATGACCCAACCCTTTTCAGTCGGGGGCTGGGTCATGTTCACTCAGACAGTTGAGGGGGCTGGACTGGTGGTCACCTTCGCTGTTTACGGCTGTCGTAAATGCATTTGTGACAGCCCCGGACTTTTTTACGCCTTTCATAAATGCATTTGCAGCAGCCATGGACTCATTTACGGTTGTCATAAATGTGTTTGGAGTGAGGGCGTGGGCCAGATTATTTGGCACTGCAGGCTGGATCCGGCCCATGGGCAGTAGGTTGCCTACTCCTGCTTTAGTCAGTGCCCAAGCTTTGACTCCATTTCACAACACTAGGAATACAAAACAGCTCACTATTAGGATCTTTATAGCAAGAGTTAGATCTCTACTAGATCCTCCTATACCTTAGATTTGTGTGTGTTCACTTCAAGGAAGGATCATAAGCCTTTAAGCTGTAATTGGGCCTCCTCTGTAGTGGCCCCATACGCAAGAGCCCTGGTAGCAGTGGTTAAACTGCTGTACTGCAACCATAAGGTTGTGAGTTCAATCCTGACAAGGGATCAAGGTTGACTCAGCCTTCCATCCTTCCGAGGTCTGTAAAATGAGTACCCATCATGTTGGGGGCAAAATGTTAATTAACATATGAAGTGCTTAGAGAGTGCACTAAGCTATATGTGGCAGTATAGAAGTGTGATTGTTCTGCTTTGCTTTGCTCATATCTTACTCACACCTACCCCCTTTCCTATAACCAGGGGGAAGACGTGACAAGGGGACAGAAGAAGCCAGGGAACAATTGTTGGATTCTCTTTCCCTCTTTGTCTCTGTAGTTCTGGCGGAAGATCTGGCTCACTACTGACTGCATTCCTGGTTATATTCCAACTACCAGGAATATTATTTATTTTCATCCCTTGCCTGCCGGAGAAAATAGGAGGTTGAGGACAATTTCCCCCTGGAGGATGTAATCAGTTTGTGACCCAGAGGGTTGCCCTCTTCACAGCCGAAGCGGTTAGTCTGAGAGAAGGAGAAAGAAAAATTACCTGACTAAGTGAATCATGAAACAATTGCTAACGCTTTTTGGGTTTCTAATAGGTTCACTGAACTTCACTTTATAAAAGTGCACATACAATGTTAAATATTTTATTTGTGAATTAAATAACAGTGTTATGTTTTAAGAATTACCCATTTATTGCTGTCATTGTTTCTAATATGTGCTGGTTCCATTGAAAATGGTCCGATGATTTTATTCAGCAGTGTTATTTAATCTCCTTCTTTCTTTCTGTCCTTTTTTTGCAACCACAAAATTTTAGGGTGAATTTTGAGCTCTTGCTTGGGTAAAACTGCCAAGGACATGTAAAGGAATGGGGTAAATAATGGTCATCAAACTAAAGCTGCCCTGCCCTCACCTTCATTGTTTTGTTTTGTTTTTTAAAAAATGTCCATTTGCCTTTGTCTTAATGATAGCCAGGAAAACAAGAAAGGTAAAGATAAAAGCCAGTCATGTCCAACTCTAGGGTTTGGTAATCATCTCCGATTATAGCTAAATAGCCAGTACTGTCTGCTTCTGCAGATGTTTCCATGGACATGTGGCAGACATGACTAGATTAGAGTACTGTTTACCTTCCCACCGATGTGGTACCTATTTATCTACTTGAAATTTCTTGCTTCCAAACTGCTAAATTGGCAGGAGTTTGGACAGAGATGGAAGCTCACTCTGTCATGCAGTACTAAGGTCTCAAACTACGGACCTGCTGACCTTCTAGTCATCAAATTCAGCGTCTTAACCAATAAGCCACCACAGTCCCCAAAACACATAAACGTGATCTCAAAGTATCTAGAAACTGGAGATAGTCTAGCCTCTAGCCTCTTACATAGGACATGCTTTAGCTGAAAGCCCCATATTTTGAGGACCTTTGTGTGCAGTTCTTTGGCTTACTTGACAACATTCTGAACAACTCATTGCATAAACTTTAATGGTTTCATGCAGCCCCCATAAATGTTCTTATTAATCCTGGTCTAGCGATACACATATCTCAGTTTGGCCCTTCACCAAGACATATCCAGTGCTTTGGTATAATTAATTCATTGCAATTACTCTTTTCCCCAATGTGCAACTGTAACTTGGCATTGCTGTAACTCCAAAGTTATTTTTATAGTTACAGGGTGTGTTTTTTTCTAAGAGCTGAAGGCATCACAAATTTCTAGTTCCAGTTTATGGAGCCGATTTGTACTCTGTGGTAAGTGTGGAAGCAGCAAAAAGATGCACAGTATGTGAGAGGGTGTTTGTAAGCATTGTGGACATGTGGGTTTTTAGTAGCTGAAAAAGAAACTGCGTTGTTTTCCAGCTCTTTGCCCAGTCTTGTAAATTGCTAATTACCTTATGAACCACCCAGAGAGTGCTCTTAATGCTATGGGGCAATATATAAATGTAATTGCTATTTGCTACATCTTGTTCCAGCTAGATAATTGTCAAAAGGACTTGATATTTTGCTCTCTATGGACAGGGCTGTGAATTGGGGCTGCTTTTGCTGTCTCTTTTTGCACAGCTCGATTGGGACTGCGGTGGCTTAGTGGTTAAGATGCTGAACTTGACGAGTGGAAGGTCAGCAGGTTGGCAGTTCGAGACACGAGTGCTGCATGCTTGAGTGAGCTCCTGTCTCTGTCCCAGTTCCTGCCAACCTAGCAGTTCAAAAACAAAAAATTGCAAGTAGATGAATAGGTACCACTTCGGTGATAAGGTAAACAGTGTTCTGTGCACTCTGGTTATGCCGCATGACTACAGAAACATCTGCAGAAGCAGACAGCGCTGGCTCTTCGGCTTTGAAACAGAGATGAGCACTGAACGCTGGAGTCGGATACGACTGGCTTTTGAGCAAGGGAGATTTTTACCTTTGCACAGCTCAGAGATCAGTTCTGTGAGATGCCAGTTTTGCAATTAAAGGCAATGGTACATTTCCCTTTGACCATCTAATTTCTTTAAAGCTCGATGGTTGAGCCACCACCTTTTTAAAAGAAGCCATCTTTACCTGTCCAGTCACATGGTTCAGCAGTGCCCAAACTATGGCCCTAGGGGCTGGATCGGCCCCCCAATGCCAATTCATCTGGCCCACACCACCCTCATCACTCCCACCCTCGTCACTCTGCTTCTGGCAACAACGAGGGTGGCACGGGCTGGATGAATTGGCATTGGGGGCCTGATCCGGTCCCCGGCTCATAGTTTGGGCACACCTGACCTAAAAGGCCCCTTCCAACTCAGTCATTCTATGATACAATGGCCTCTTTTGCTGTGTAATTGAAGATCATTTCTTTAGTGTCTTGCACGGAAGACAAAGAAGGAGTCGCAATGAGGACTAACACAGGTTTATTGGTTGATGATCAGAACGAACATGTGGTAATGGCGGAGGTACATCTCATTATATACAGTAGGGTTACACATTTGAATCTTGTTGCACGACAGCTCATTGGCTGTCGCTGGCGTGGCCTCGCCCAGGCACGCCTCTTGCTGCAGTAGTATTAATCTCCATTGTCTTGCTGCAGTAGTCTTTATTTCCATTGTCATGTGGGGAAGTTTCCCGCGGCTGTCCGTGATTGAGCAATTGAACCATGTGAGATTGAACGCTCGCCGCTGCCCTCTATGGGCTGCTTGCTCGCGTTCCTTAACAGCTGTGATACATTGTAATGTGAGGCAGGTTACATTCACTTACTTAAAGAAACAGTGTACATTCATACACAACATCCCTCCCCCCTAGGATGGGACGAAGTCCCTTAACCACTGTGGCTTGCCGCACATGCGTCTGGGGCGTGCGGCCGCTTGCCCTAACACAGGGGAGCCCGTGGCTCCTGGTTCCGCGCGGTCTCGTCCTGCAATGCAAAGTGGGGACCCGTTAGTGATTCTGTTGTGAGGCTGCGTTGACCTTGCCTGTGGGGACGGGAATGGAATGAACAGTTGGGAAGTGAACCCTTGCCTACTTCCAGTAGAGCCCGGGGACCCACCTAGCACGAACCTTGGAACTGACGATGAGACCCTCGTGGACCCGCTATCTCCCGCTGCTTGCTCGGGGGTTTGGGGATTTGGGGCTGGCGAGATTTCGCTGGCCGCCTGTCTTTGTGGCGTTTGCCTTTTGGGGGCCGGGACTATGGTGTACTCTCACATGCCCGAGCTATGGGGACGGAATGTACCAGGGGCTGAACTGAAACCCCTCTTCTCGCTAGGACGGGTGGGGGACCACTCCGCTAACTCCCCCTGGTACGGGAAAACATAATCATCTTCATATTCGGGGACAAACTCATTCCTCTCTTTCAAAGTGTTCTCGGACACCTCCGTGTCTCCCCCTTGGGTAATGCGGGTGGGGGAGGACCCTAACGCTGATTTCCCCTCACTAGTGACTCGCCTTCGGAGCTGATCGGCGTGCCGTCTCCATGTTAGCCCTGAGTTCGTCTCGACCCTGTAGGAGACTGGCCCCGTTTGCTCGATGATTGTCCCCGGCACCCACGCTGGCCCCGAGGCCGCGTAGTTCCTGCAATGAACCGGGTCCCCTGTGGAAAAGTTCTTGGAGCTCCCCCCCCTAAATTTATATTTCTCCCCTCATCCTCCACCCTGGACGGATCCATCCGGTCAAACAGCGTTGCCGGGCGCCTCTTCATAAGCAGCTCGGCTGGGGAGAACCCTGAAGCTAGGGGGGTGGTCCTGTAGGTGATTAGGAACTGGCATAGGTGTAGGTTCAGGTCGCCGGGACCCATGCGCCGCAGTGCGTCTTTCGTAGTGCGCACTTGGCGCTCTACCTGACCGTTTGTGGCGGGGTGGAATGGGGCAGCAGTAATGTGCCTAATCGCGTTCCTCTCCATGAAGGTTTGGAACTCGGTCGACGTGAAGCAACTTGCGTTGTCGCTCACGAGGACGTCTGGCAGGCCGAAGCAAGCAAAGAGCTTGCGCAACTGCTTTATGGTTGTCGCGGAGGAGGTGCTACTCACGGGGATTACCTCCAACCACTTGGAGTAGGAGTCGACAACCAGTAGGAACGTGGCCCCGCGGAAAGGCCCCGCGAAGTCGACATGGATACGGGACCACGGCCCGCGGGCTGTGTCCCACTCTCTATGGGGTAATCGGGACTCCTCGGGCCGGGAGCTCTGGCAGCTCTCGCATGTGCCCACTAGACGCTCTATGTCAGCGTCTATCTGTGGCCACCAAAAGAAACTTCTGGCTAGGGCTTTGGACCGCACGATCCCGGGGTGACTGGTGTGTAGTAACTTCAGTACCCTTGCCCTTAATTTCTCTGGGATAATCACCCGCTGGCCCCAGAATAGACAGCCCCTTTCCAGGGAAAGTTCCACCCTGCGCCTACAGAACGGTTTGAACGGTTCCTCTGGGGGAGTAGTGGGCCACCCTTTTTTCACCCATGAGCTAACCTGGGCTAGGATTTTGTCGGCCGCCGTTGCTTTGGCGAGGTCGGCCGGGACAATGGGGGGTGAGTCGAGGGACTCGATTAACATGACCTGGTGGTCCCGCTCTACCTCGCATGCGGAATCCCCCAGGTTAGGGAGGGGAGATCGGGACAGGGCGTCCGCATGGGAGATCTCCTTCCCTGGGCGGTAGACTATCTCGTATTGGTAGGCGTTGAGGAATATGGCCCAACGCAACATCCTGGGGGAGAGTATTTGGGGGGTAGGTTTGCCGGTAGTGAAGATCCCCAGAAGCGGCTTGTGATCAGTCACTACCGTAAACTCGCGGCCGTATAGAAAATCATGAAACTTTTTGGTCCCTGCAATTATGGCCAGTGCCTCCCTGTCTGTCTGCGCGTAATTGCGCTCGGCCTTCGAAAGGGACCTGGAGTAGTAAGCCACCGGGGCCTCCCGCCCGCTCTCTAACACGTGGCACAGGACCGCCCCCACCCCCACCGGGGACGCATCACATACCAGAACCACTGGCTTCCTAGGGTCAAAATGTGTCAGGACCGCATCTGAGGAGAGGAGTGATTTTAGTTCTCGGAAGGCTCTCTCTTGTTTGTCCCCCCACCGCCAAACCGCGTCCTTTTTTAGTAAGGCGTGCAGTGGCTCCGCAACCGATGCCTTCCTAGGCAGGAACGAGTGATAGAAGTTAAGGAGCCCCAGAAACGACTGCAGCTCCGGTTTTGCGGTGGGGCGAGGGGCGTTCTGTACGGCTGCAACCTTGGACTCTGAGGGCCTGATCCCCTCTGGGGTTACTTTGAAACCTAGGAATTCAACCTCCCTCGCAAAAAACACACACTTGTCCTTCCTTAGTTGAAGCCCCGCTTTCTCGAAAACTGAGAGGACCCCATCTAGTCTTTTAGCTAATTCTACCTCGCTCCCCGCTGTTATCAGCACATCGTCGAAGTATGGTAGAACTCCTGGAAGCCCCTTTAAAAGGCGTTCCACGAGGGACTGGAAAATCCCGGGGGCCGAGTTCACGCCGAACTGAAGGCGCGTTACCTTAAATGCCCCCTTATGCGTTACTATAGTCTGCGCAGCGGCAGCGGCTGGGGTCACTGAAAGTTGCTGATAGGCCTGGGCTAGGTCTAACTTGGCGAAACACCTCCCCCCATGGAGTGTGGCCAGCAGGTGGCTGACCACGGGCACTGGGTATGCATTTGGCCGAATGGCCTTGTTGATCGTACATTTATAGTCCGCACAAATCCTGACCTCCCCATTTGATTTAAGGGCCGTAACAATCGGCGTTTCCCACTCTGCCGAATCAACTGGAACCAAAATCCCCTGCCCCACCAATTTGTCCAGTTCCGCCTCGATCTTGTCCTTGAGTGCGAAGGGCACCCTCCTCGGCTTAAGGCGGATGGGCCGGATTTCTGGGTCCAACTCGAATGAAACTGGGGGCCCCCTGTAAGTCCCAAGTCCCTTTTTAAAAACGTCCGGGTGCGCATTGCAAACGTCCTGCATTGGGTCAGTCTCTATGGCATGGATGCCGGACAGTTCTATTCCCAGGGGAGCAAACCACTGCGTTCCTAGGAGGCAACACTTCCCCCCCTTGAGGACCACTAGGGGCAGCCTTTCGGAGAAATTCTTGAACTTCACCTCGAATTTCCCCACCCCCAACACTGGGATCCCGTTTCCCTGTACGTCCCGCAGATGGGACCGCATGGCCCGCAACTTGGGCCGTGCCTCTGGGGGAATGCGCATGTACTCCCTCTGGGACAGTATGGAGTATGACGACCCTGAGTCTATCTCCATTTTTACGGGGCGCCCCTGCAACTGTACCTCCACGTAGAATCGCCGGTGCTCCAGGGCCACGCGGTGCACGCCGTCCTCGCCGTGAATGGTGGACACCTTCCTGGAACCGGCCGCCTTCCGCTGGTGGTGCTGGGGTTTGCTGGAACTGCCTTTGCTCTCGGATCGCCCGCGCCTGCAAACTCGGGCGATGTGCCCCTTTCGACCGCAATTGTGGCACTCGGCCTTGCGGAAGGGGCACCTCGTGCGGTCGTGGGCCGCGCCACAGCCGTCGCAGCGGCGGTCCTGCCGCTCTCGGTCTTGCCGCCGCTCCCCACGCTTCCTTACTCTCTGGACGCCGTCGTCCTCGCTGCTGTAGGAGTCCGCCGTTACGGACGAGTCGTCGGAGGTCTCTGGAGTGCCGGCGGGCGACCTAGGTGCCCGCCAGGCTGCCTTTGCTGGGGTCCGCCGTGCCGCTTGAACCGGGGACTTGGCTCGCTCGGACGCTGTGCTGCGGGCCTTGAACACCTTGACCCCGCTCCTGGCCGCCTCGGCCGCTTGCGCCTCTCGCAACACCTCATTGAACGAGAGGTGCTCGTCGCGGGTCATGAGCC
Source organism: Bradypodion ventrale (assembly GCA_035047345.1). Lineage (NCBI taxonomy): Eukaryota > Metazoa > Chordata > Lepidosauria > Squamata > Chamaeleonidae > Bradypodion > Bradypodion ventrale. The sequence continues at coordinate 8,117,324 of JAWDJE010000004.1, forward strand.
TCCGTTGCAGCTCCTCGTCCCGCAGGCCGCACAGCAGACGGTCTCGCAGAGCCTGGTTCAGGTCGTCCCACTTGCAGTGCACGGCCGCCAGTCGGAGGGCCGCTGCGTAGTCGGACACGGACTCGCCTGAACGCTGGTCCCGCCGGTGGAACGCGACCCGGGCCGGAAAAATCGAGACGGGCGGCTGGAAGTGTGCCCTCAGCAGCTCCAGGAGTTGGTCGATAGGCACTGCTTCAACCTTCTTTGGCGCCACCAAGTTCATGAGAATGCGCAGCGTGGCCGGTCCCACCTGGGCCAGGAAGTGGGAGCGTATCAACGCGTCGTCATCGATGCCGGCTGCTTCCATTGCGTGCCGAAACTGGCACTCGTAGAGCTCCCACTGCTCAGGCTCGCTGACGTCGAAATGGTACGTCTTGACTCTGGGATTCGCCATTGATCCCATCCTCGTCGCCAATTTAGTGTCTTGCACGGAAGACAAAGAAGGAGTCGCAATGAGGACTAACACAGGTTTATTGGTTGATGATCAGAACGAACATGTGGTAATGGCGGAGGTACATCTCATTATATACAGTAGGGTTACACATTTGAATCTTGTTGCACGACAGCTCATTGGCTGTCGCTGGCGTGGCCTCGCCCAGGCACGCCTCTTGCTGCAGTAGTATTAATCTCCATTGTCTTGCTGCAGTAGTCTTTATTTCCATTGTCATGTGGGGAAGTTTCCCGCGGCTGTCCGTGATTGAGCAATTGAACCATGTGAGATTGAACGCTCGCCGCTGCCCTCTATGGGCTGCTTGCTCGCGTTCCTTAACAGCTGTGATACATTGTAATGTGAGGCAGGTTACATTCACTTACTTAAAGAAACAGTGTACATTCATACACAACAATTTCTAATGATGTTTGCCTCTTGAGGAATAAAACATTTCTAATGATGTTTGCCCCTTAGAAGATCAAAAAGCATGGAATCCACTATTCTTTGAAGCCTCTGTATCCTTGGAGGGGCCATAGTTCAGCAGATATGAAGATATGCTCCACATGCAGAATGTCCTTGTTTAAAACCATCCCTTGCTAGGAAGGGGAAATTGGCTGTGGAAAATAATAGTAGCCATGGCCTTATGTCACTTGAAGCATTGCATGTTTTTTTTAAAAAATCTTTTCGATGGAGCAGACAGTACTTCTTCACTTCTTCTATGTGCCTGTGCAGAGTGTGCGCAGGGGATATGCTTTGCTTCACAAAGATGTACAAGATTACTTTTGTGTAAAGGCTTTTTGTGGGAAATGAATAAAACCTTGAACTCCTTATCTTTTTTTTTTTTGTGCAGGAGAAATATCACAAGGGGTCACCAATTCATGAAGCCTCCAGCTGTCCTTGGGTCAAGTCACATTAAAGCTCTCCCTGGAATTTGGAAGAAAAATCTTGGTAGCAAAAGAAATACATACCAAGGTAGGAGGAGATTAATATCTGATACCTTGGTGAAAGACCAAACTTCCCCTGTAAACTCTTAGGGAGAACTGAGACTGACCTTATTATATGCAATATATTCCCATCTACCCGGTTAAAAATCCATTTCATGCCCAGGGAAGGGTGCTACATCACTTCCGAGATTGTCACATGTTACAATGTTCCTCCTTTTGTCTCTCCAGTAGCTAGCTATCCTGAGTCTTCATTACAAATGAGATTGAGCTAAGAAAGGATTATAGCCCTGCAGTGGCTTAGTTGTTAAGACACTGAGTTTGAAGGTCGGCAAATCAGCAGTTTGAGACCCTACGTTTGATAAGTAGGGTGACAAAATGCAACCTTGTCGTACTCCTATTCCTATTCTAAACCAATCAGTTGTTCCGTATTCTGTGCAACGGAGTGAGCTCCTATCCTTAGCTGGGAAACTCCTGTATTTTACCCTCTTTCCCGCCATCCTCCCATATAAATTGGACTGCAATGCTTTAATGCCACCACTGGAAGGCTGCACAGGATAAGCATAGCTGTCAAGTTTCCTGTTTTGGCTGGGAAATTTCCCTTATTTTCAAATCCAAAACTTGACAGGTATGCTTCTGTCATCGCTCCTGCCAACCTAGCAGTTCAAACACAACAAATTGCAAGTAGATAAATAGGTACCATTTCGGTGGGAAAGGTAACAGCATTCTGTGCACTCCAGTATCTAGTCATGCCTGCTACATGACCATTGAAATGTCTGCAGACGAAGACAGAACTGGCTCTTTGACTGTAAATGGAGTTGAGCACTGCCCTCTAGAGTTGCATACAACTGGCTTTTGAGCAAGGGAACCCTTTACCTTTACTAGGCAAAGAGTGCACAGTTCCCGACAGGGAGTGGAAGGAAACTTGTAGGAACTTTGCTTTCACACTGCAGATCTATCACAGAGGTGGCGAACCTATGGCATGCATGCCAGCGGGGCTACTCAGAGCCTTCTCTGTGGGCATGCATGCCATTGCCCCATCACAAAGTTTGCCCTGCCCCTTTGCCCAGCAGCCCAATGGGAACACTTCCTCCCTCCCCCTAACACAGAATTGACTCCACCCCTCACCCCAGCAGCCCAATGGAAGCGCTTTTTCTCTCTCTCCCAGCACAGAGTGGGTTTTGGCTTGCAGTTTGGGCACTCGGTCTCTAAAAGGTTTGCCATCACTGGTCTACCACATTCTCAGAATTGACGGCACTGCATGATACCTCCCATCGCAAGTCTTAGCTCTTTGTTTTCTTGATTCACAGTTCCCGTTCGATTTGGAAACTGGCAAAATACTTGCATGAACCATAGACCAAATTAGTCCAGGTCAACTTGAAACCAGTTCAGAGTGGGTTGGTGCCAATCTGTAGAGTAAACATTGATATGGTAAACCTTGGTATCTGTCAAAGAGAATGCTACAGATTTTTTCGCAAGCCAGTTATCTTCTTTTTCTGCCGGTGGCTGCAGAGAGAAACAGATGCTGCTGCAAATAAATCTCGCCTGCAAAAACTGTAAATGGGTGATAATCCTTTTGATTAATGGCATGCAATATCAGATTCAATTATGGTAGCCCAAGATTTTCTAATTATGTGCCTCAACCTGGATGGCAACTGGTTGTCTCCATGCGGACAACAGCTTTACAGTCTGACCTTTTATCTTTAGAAGTCCCAGAAGCTGTTTTGATGGTTTCTCTCTGCAGCTCTGGAAGAAGAATCACCCTATCTCCCTGGAGATTAATTTCTCCCCCTGGAGCTCTTTGATTAACAACCTCAGTAAAAGATGCTAAATGTGGTTTATGGTCTGGTGACATTTTGCCTCTGCGAAAGGAAAATCAGAAGCAGAAATATGGGGGAACATTTATTGACTTTTCTTAATAATTCATATTGAGCTTCACCAGTGCCTGATTAGCAATGCCCATCTTGCAGAGATAAAATATTTATTCTTCTTCAGGCAAATTTCTCAACAATCCTTTCTTATTTATACCACGTTAACCAAAATTAAGAATTCTGAGCAACAAAAATATGTTTTTGTCTCAAGGAACTTAAAGTCTAAAACTTGACAGCAGAGGGAGAACAGAAGGTGCAAAGGGAGATATACATCTTTGTTTTGTTCTTGCAGGTAAGAATGGGAAATAATGAAAATATTATTTCCACTTCATTTTTGTCAAAAAAAATTATCTCTACTTCTTTGCTGTGCATTTGTGTGTATTTTAAAAACATATTAATATATTTTTGTCCCAAAGGCAATGAAATGGCTTTCTACTTCACAAATTCATCTTTTAAGTAGAAAGCCCTTGTGTTATGTATGTTGTTCAGTCACACAGTAGAGTCCGACCCTTTGCTATCCCATGGACCACTGCACACCAGGCATCCATATCCTCCACCAACCTACACAGCCTGCCCAGCTCTATGCCCGCTGCATTAACAATTCCACTTAGCCATCTCATCCTCTGTCGCCCCCTTTTCCTTTTGATCTTTCCCAGCATCAAGGCCTTCTCAAGTGAGTCCTCTCTTCTCATTTGGTGTCCAAAATACTTTAGCTTCATCTTCACTATTTGTCCCTCCAATGAACAGTCAGAGTTGATTTCTTTTAAGATTGACCTATATGTTCTCTTTGCTGTCCAGGGTACTCTCAACATTCTCCTCCAGCACCACATGTCAAAGGTGTCTATTCTTTTGCACTCAGCCTTCCTTATGGTCCAGCTCTCACACTCATACACTACCACTAGGAATACCATTGCTTTGACTATACGAATTTGTGTTTTCAAGGTGATGTCTCTACTTTTCACTATGTTCCCCAGGTTTCTCATAGCTTGTCTCCCCAGAATCAGTCATCTTTTTATTTCATGGCTGCAATCTCCATCTGCAGTGATCTTTGATCTTAAGAAAGTAAAATCTGTCACTGCTTCTACTTCTTCCGAACCTATTTTCCAGGGACTGATAGGGCCTGTTGCCATTATCTTGGTTTTCTTGATGTTGAGTCTCAAGCCAGCTTTTGCACTTTCCTCCTTCAATCCAATCAAGAGGTTCTTTAGGTCTTCCTCACTTTCTGCCATTAGGGTAATATCATCTGCGTATCTCAGGTTGTTGATGTTCCTCCCAGCGATTTTAATTCCAGCTTGTGATTCTTCCAGCCCTGCATTGCACATTATGTGCTCTGTGTATACGTTTGATAAGTAGGGTGACAAAATGCAACCTTGTCGTACTCCTATTCCTATTCTAAACCAATCAGTTGTTCCGTATTCTGTGCTAACTGTTGCTTCTTGACTCATGTACAAATTTCTCATTAGACAGATGAGGTGGTCTGGTACTCCCATCTCTTTAAGGACTTGCCATAGTTTATTGTGGTCCACACAATCAAAGGCCTTGGTGTGGTCAATGAAAATGAAGTAGACTTCTTTCTGGTACTCCTTTCTTTTCTATCTGAAGCCCCATATTTTGCACAAAATGCAAAATGTGAAATTGGGGGGGGGGGGGGGGGGGACTACCTCTAAATCTTGATTCAACAAACCAGGTTTTTATGAATTCTGTTACTGATGAAAAATTGTTATTGTTTTTTGCTCTTGTGCAAAAATGGGGGGGGATCACAGCAGTAGCTTGTCTTAAGGATGAGAAGGCTTGTATTCATCATCTGAGGAAGGAGGAATGGGAGAATTAATGATAAAAAGGACTGAATATGTGGTTTTTTTTTTAAAAAAGGATTGGTTTTGCAGTTAGGAATATAGACAAAAAGAGCAATTTGTTCAGGACCAAGAAGGTCAAATCTGCCCGTAGAAGACTTTGAATTGTTGCATCCATCTCCAGGTCTGTAACTAGGGATAGAGCAACCAAGGCTTTGCTGCAATGCAGAGAAATTTAAAGGGCACTGAAATCTAGATGTGGATCTTCAGCTTGAGGGTTGTTTTTTGGGGGGGACAGCACCCTCCACTATTAATAATAATAATTTCATGTCAGAAATTATTCTGGGTTGAAAGGATTTTTGCTGGAGAACTCCACTCAGGGGACGCCCAAATGAGGCTCCTTTTATGTTCCCAAGATCTTTTCCCACTGAAGTGGTCCCTATTTATTTACTTGCAATTTCTTGCTTTTGAACTGCTAGGTTGGCAGGAAGCAGACAGACCTCCTTTCCACCATTATCCACTTTATACTTTTTAAAAGCATAAACTTTCTCTCTTTATTTTGGGGCCACATCTATGCCTCAGGGTGGAGTATGCAAGAAAGAGTACTGGTTGTCACACATGCCAGAACACGTGTAGTTACTGCTCTGACCATTCATTCCTTTGACCTCCTCTGTCCCACTCACAATTGTGGATCTTCAGGTGGCTGCTAAGGATATCATGGGCTGACCATGTGACTGATGTATATGAGTTGTGCCAGATGAATAAAGAACAAGAACTGTTTCAGACCGTCAAACAAAGAAAACTCCAATAACTTGGCCATAACATGAGGAATGACATTAAGTATAGAATACTCCAACTCATTATGCAGGGAAGATCCCTGGGAAGAGAGGTCATGGATGTAGACAGACTTTGTGGCTAAAGAACCTGAGAGACTGGTGTGGAAAGTCCTTGGGAGAACTGTTCCTAAGAGTTAAGAACAGGAAGACTATCGCCATGATGATAGCCAATATTTGGAGCTGAGACGGCACTTAAAGAAGAAGTCCTACTCACTCATTAACAATTCTACACATGTGTTAAACTTAAGATAGAGTTCCTTTTGTACTGTGTATCTGGTACCTAGTATGCTTAGGGATCACAGGGACTGCTTCTCCCCCTGAGTGAGCAATGGGAAGTAAATCAGCCTCCCTGTTTTAAGAATAATTGACTCTAACTGGTTAACTGATATTGTTGTGTAGAACATTTGAGGCAGAAATAGAGAACAAATACCAGGGTCTCAGACTCTAAAGCAGGGAAGGTGAACCTTAGCACTCCAGATGTTCTTCAACTTCAATTCCCAGAAGCCCAAGTCTCTGTGAATCTACACAAACTGGTTTACTGCATGTACGCAGAACCCATTTGTTTGGATTCACCCATTTGTGTGGATTTACAGAGACTTGAGCTTCTGGAAATTGAAGTCCAAGAACACCGGGAATGCCAAGGTTTGCAATCATGGCTCTAAAGGGTCAAGGGAGAAAGCTTTGCACCACAGAGGTGCCCCTCTGCTTGATCCACAGACTTCTCCTGGCAAATATCCTGCCTGAACAAATGGATAAATCTCCCTTCCCTCGAAACAGCAGGATGTGTCTCTCCCTTCTCCCACCCAAAGCCTGAGCTGCTTGCGTAACACAAGAGAATGACTCACCTCAAGCCTGCCTTCTAAACAGTCTGTCTAGTGACCAAGGTGTATTGGGTGAAAGATGCATAAAGAGCCGTATGCTGCCTGTAAGGGCAGTGCATGCCCCAGGTAGAGTAATTGTGGGTTGCAGAGTGCAACAAGCCAAGATCTGTTCAGTTCAGCTTACAGAATCCAGCCAATCCAACATGAAAGGAATATTTAACCAAACACCACCAAAATGTCAACATTTTTATGAGAATGATGCAGTTCCGGCACCACATATCTTCTTCTTCCACAGGCGAATCTGAATATTGAAGATCATAATGGCAATTAGCCATTAAAACTGTTCTGAGAATATAATGCAGTGACCTTTCATCTGTCGTCTACATCACAGTGGGACACCCGTGACACTGATCCAATTCCATGAATCACTTTCTGGTCCTGAGACGTTTGGTGCGCAAAGCCCTCCTCAGCACTAGGCCAGGATTGACTAAGCTGCTGCCCTCCATCAAGATGGATTCAAGTGAGATTTAATCCACTTGGGGACCATCACCCTTCCCTGTGGACTTTGGCACTCTAGGCCATTGGGGTTTGCCAACTGTCAATGGTGCTACCCCAATAAGAAGAAAGTCCTTTCCTGCCCTTTTCAGTCATGGAGAGTATGGGAAAGGTCTCTTGGTCAATTCACTTCAGTGTTAACTTTTCCTCAAACTTTTTTCTTTCTTTCTGGGGGGTCCAGGTTTTTCTTTTTTCATTTCCCACTTTGAATTTTGCCTGGCTGCCTTCCACCTGAATTTAATACCCTAAGCAAATTCTTCTGCAACTTCTGGACTGCTTTGAGCCTTGTGCACAGAGAGATTCTACTTCCTAATATCAGAAAGCAACACGAAACACGAAAGGATGCCATTATAGTGTCTGGTAACAAATACAGTTAATAGAATTCAATGTCATGAGAATATTTTCTGAAGCCAGCTTTCTGGCTGGACTGAAGGGGACTGGCTGAGATGGAGATGATACAACCCCAAACCCTCCAGGACATACAGGTGATTTTGGGAAGTCTTGCTTCTGCCAGGTGCTACAGTGTCTAACTCAGGGGTGCCCAAACTTTTCGGGCTGTGGGCTGGTCATGTGGTTCAGTGTGTCAGTCACATGGTTTAGCAGACCAGTCTCATGGTTCGCACCTTGCAATCTGTTTTGCAACAGATATGTTTTGCAACAGGAGGAGATTTATTTATTTATTTATTTATTTTATTTATTGTTTAGATTTCTATACCGCTTTACTCCCCGTAAAGGGAACTCGAAGCGGTTTACAATAATAATGCTAAACAATACAGAATACGAATAAACACTAAAACAAAATACAGCATTACAATATCAGAACAAATAGCAATAACAATGCAATAATCAGCAAAATAAAAGATAAATAAATACAAAATAATACAGTCAAATCCATATAATCAATAACATAGTAACAATAAATAAGATCCCCAGAGATACAATGTACAACAGATCATAAGCCCATACAGTGTGATACAAAGCGTCTTGCCTCACAGACCACAGCCCTAACAACACAAGGTATACTTCCCTGGGCGAAGGAGTGGAGACGAAGCAGTCCAGCTTTTTTGTATCGGCCTGAGACAGGACCCAGGAGTGCGAAGAAAAGAAAAGGCACTTCCCCCCTCCCCCCGCAGCAGCAGCAGCAGCAGCAGCAGCAGTCCTCAGGCAGCAGCAGGTCTTCGGCTCAGCCTGGCAGCCCACAGCCCTTTATCCTCCCCATAGATGGACTGGGAAGGAATGGCGGGGCTCCCCACAGCTGTGGGAGCAGTCCTCAGGCAGCAGCAGGTCTTCGGCTCAGCCTGGCAGCCCACAGCCCTTTATCCTCCCCACAGATGGACTGGGAAGGAAGGGCGGGGCTCCCCACAGCTGTGGGAGCAGTCCTCAGGCAGCAGCAGGTCTTCGGCTCAGCCTGGCAGCCCACAGCCCTTTATCCTCCCCACAGATGGACTGGGAAGAAAGGGCGGGGCTCCCCACAGCTGTGGGAGCAGTCCTCAGGCAGCAGCAGGTCTTCGGCTCAGCCTGGCAGCCCACAGCCCTTTATCCTCCCCACAGATGGACTGGGAAGGAAGGGCGGGGCTCCCCACAGCTGTGGGAGCAGTCCTCAGGCAGCAGCAGGTCTTCGGCTCAGCCTGGCAGCCCACAGCCCTTTATCCTCCCCATAGATGGACTGGGAAGGAATGGCGGGGCTCCCCACAGCTGTGGGAGCAGTCCTCAGGCAGCAGCAGGTCTTCGGCTCAGCCTGGCAGCCCACAGCCCTTTATCCTCCCCACAGATGGACTGGGAAGGAAGGGCGGGGCTCCCCACAGCTGTGGGAGCAGTCCTCAGGCAGCAGCAGGTCTTCGGCTCAGCCTGGCAGCCCACAGCCCTTTATCCTCCCCACAGATGGACTGGGAAGGAAGGGCGGGGCTCAGCTGTGGGAGCAGTCCTCAGGCAGCAGCAGGTCTTCGGCTCAGCCTGGCAGCCCACAGCCCTTTATCCTCCCCACAGATGGACTGGGAAGGAAGGGCGGGGCTCCCCACAGCTGTGGGAGCAGTCCTCAGGCAGCAGCAGGTCTTCGGCTCAGCCTGGCAGCCCACAGCCCTTTATCCTCCCCACAGATGGACTGGGAAGGAAGGGCGGGGCTCAGCTGTGGGAGCAGTCCTCAGGCAGCAGCAGGTCTTCGGCTCAGCCTGGCAGCCCACAGCCCTTTATCCTCCCCACAGATGGACTGGGAAGGAAGGGCGGGGCTCCCCACAGCTGTGGGAGCAGTCCTCAGGCAGCAGCAGGTCTTCGGCTCAGCCTGGCAGCCCACAGCCCTTTATCCTCCCCACAGATGGACTGGGAAGGAAGGGCGGGGCTCCCCACAGCTGTGGGAGCAGTCCTCAGGCAGCAGCAGGTCTTCGGCTCAGCCTGGCAGCCCACAGCCCTTTATCCTCCCCACAGATGGACTGGGAAGGAAGTGCGGGGCTCCCCACAGCTGTGGGAGCAGTCCTCAGGCAGCAGCAGGTCTTCAGCTCATCCTGGCAGCCCACAGCCCTTTATCCTCCCCACAGAAGGACTGGGAAGGAAGGGCGGGGCGGGGAGATAGATTTTTTAGGCTGCCATTTTCTCTGCTTAAGCCAGGGGTGCTCAAACTATGGCCTGTGGGCTAGATCTGGCCCATGGGCAATAGTTTTAGGCACCTCTAGTCTAACTTGACGTCCCTGATACCGCTGGGATGGTATCCCCCAGTCTTAACTGAACATTGCTGTCAAAGGGCATTTATTGTGGTCATGCAGCTGTCAAAAAAAGTGTTGTATCAGTATAGTTTCTATGCACCTCCTCTAAACATGGCTTCCATCGATTGGAGATTACATGGATGAGGATTCATCCCACTTTGATTTTTTTCTTTGTTTGACCCATTTGTCACCTCCTTTATCAGTACAAATCACAACAGACAAAGTGCAAGAAAACAAACAACTTCTGTCACACTGTATCTGCTGCATACATTTGCATACCATGAATCTGAGATGAGTTTTATGGTGTCTCTCAGCTCAGAAGGTCGCCAAGAAGCACCAAAACAACACAATTCAAACAGCATTTCTCCTCCTTCTCTTCCACTCAACTTCTTTCCAGTTGCTGTGATGTTTCCTGCTCTCACACATCAATTTCTACTTGCATCCATTTTCCGAAATTGGGTCTGTCAATAGAGGATAACATGACCTCAATCTGCTTGTTACTTGACACGCCAGCCTACACAGCATTCTCTGACATGAACCCAAATATATGCGCTCACAACAGCACAGATAAAAGCTTTCTGTAGCCAAGTGTGTCTTTTTTTAAAATAAAACAAAAGTGTTGGAAATGCATTAAAACCATTTTATTTCCTTTGCAAAGAACAAGAGAGGTTGGTTGAGCAATGTATGGGGCTGGATCAAGCCACTGAAACCATTATATTTAGCCCTCTTTTCTGGCCTTAACAAATTCTCATCAAGGTGCAGTAGAAAAGTGTTCCCTACTATTATTATTATTTTTAAAGAAGACATAATAAAGCTTAGAGTGTGTTTTGTATGCCTTTTGGCTGTGTTCCCTCCCCATTCTCATTCTAGACAAACAAACAGCCATGGTCAATATCCCTCTTGAGAGTATTTTTCAAGAAGCACACTCAGGCCCTTCAAAATGGCCATCTTGGATCATTCAACCACAAGCATTCCATCTGTCAGAAGTGTTGAAGGACATACAGTATTACAATAGCCTAATGAACTTCTCAGATCCCCCGTAGCTTGCAGATGAGCTTGTGTTTTCTCTTGGTCATTGCCTCTTTATAAATCTATGGTGAGGCCCCATCTGGAATACTGTGTACAGTTCTGGTCGCCATACCTCCAGAAGGATATTATGGAGTTGGAGAAAGTACAGAGGAGGGCAACCAGAATGATTAGGGGACTGGAACACCTTCCTTACCATCTGATGCTGCAACGGTTGGGCTTCTTCACTCTTGAACGACGGCGTCTAAGAGGTGACCTGATTGAAGTTTATAAAATCATGCACGGTGTGGACAAAGTAGATAAGGAAAAACTGTTTTCCCTATCGCATAACACTAGAACTAGGGGACACTCGATGAAACTTTTGGGTACTAGTTCTCAAACAAATAAGAGAAAGTACTTTTTCACCCAGAGGATCACTGGTCTATGGAACTCCCTGCCAGAAGAAGTGGTGACAGCTGTCAGTCTTGACAGCTTTAAGAAAGGATTACACAAGTTCATGGAGGACAAGGGTATCAATGGCTATAATTATGGCTACTTAAGGACAACCTCAGGGTTGGAGAGATAGGCAGGATATCTCTCAATGCCATTTCCAGGAAATCCTAAGCAGGTGAAGGCATCTCCTTGGGAATACCCTGAAGGAAATGGTGAGCCTCTGTGTGAGACAGAATGATGGACTGGATGGGCTGTGGCCTGTTCCAGCAAGGCTGTTCTTATGTTCTTATGTTCTTAATTAAACACAAAGTTAGGGGGGCTGTGGTGGCTTAGTGGTTAAGATGCTGAACCTGATGCCTGGAAGGTTGGCAGGTCAGCAGTTCGAGACCTGAGTGCTGCACGATGGAATGAGTTTCCGTTCTCTGTCCAAACTCCTGCCAATCTAGCAGTTCAGAAGCAAGAAATTGCAAGTAGATAAATAGATATCACTTTGTCGGAAGCTAACAGCATTCTGTGCACTCCAGTTAGTGTCTAGACATGCCTGCCACATGTCCACGGAAATATCTGCAGATGCAGACAGTGTTGGCTCTTTGGCAATAATGATCACCGAACCCTAGAGTTGGATACGACTGGCTTTTGAGTAAGGGCGACCGTTACCTTTACCTTAGGGTTTATGCAGACTATCCATTTAGGAACACCTAAATCAGCCAGGAAAACCTTGGTTACAATTTGGGGCAAACAGAGACGCACAATTCAGATTCACCTCCTGGTCCAATGGGAATCCACCCTTTCAAGCTAATTGAACACCTTTCTGGGTTGTTTGCAAATGGTCAGAGGAAGGATTTTTTTAAAATGTCTGCAAAATCACCACCAATACCGTGCATCACTTTGTTTAAATTAAGAAAAACATTTCTTTGTTTCACAGTTTTGATCAGCAATACACAGATTGGGGGGGGGGGGGTTGGGGGGCAGGGACAGACCAACCCACCCCTCAAACACCCCATAGAGTTGTTGTGTATTGAAGAGGAATCATTCGCACATGACAGAACTTCGGGCTAAACAAGAGGTAGTTTATTATAGTTGAGTACAGAAAGGCGTTACGTGTGTCGGCTGAACTTCCGACCACGTACAGACAATTGAACACCAGAAAAACAGGGGCGAGGTATCATTTATATAACTACAGGAAGGCAGTCAAAGGGATACATTTGCCTGGACCAATAAAGGGTGAGAAAATCTGTGCGGAACCAACTAGAATGATAACAATATATGAACAGGGCGCCTTGCACCAAAGAGGGTGCAATGCAGCAATAGTTTGATCATAATTGCTCTAGGCAATATACGTTAATTAAGGCTCGGACACAACAAGAGTGGACTTAATATCCATCTGGATGACCTCTTAGTCTGATTTCTGAGAGTTTGGTCTCAAAGTTTGGAGAGGATTACATCTCAGAAACACTACTATGTTCTCTTCCTCTAACAACATAGTAACTACAGTGTCTACTTGGAATGAAGTTTTTACTGCTAGGTGCTTGATGTCAAGCCCGGCTCTACCATTAGACAGACTGAGGCAACCTGGTGAAGAATCTGAGGAATAGTGCTATATATTCTAAATAGTTTGTTCTGCACCATCTAAGGAAGGCTTTGCCTTTCAAATGTGGTGGTAGATATTACTGTTGAAGTACGTTTCAAATGTCAAAGTCCCTTTTGAATATGGGTGTTTCTCAACCTTGGGCCCAGATGTTCTTGGACTTCAATTCCCAGAAGCTCTGATCAGTAGGTGTGGTGATCTGGGCTTCTGGGAATTGAAGTCCAAGAACACCTGGGGGCCCAAGGTTGAGAAACCCTGAAAAAATACTCCATTTTATCCTCTGCCCTCAAGCACGAAAAATATCTTGGGCTCATCTGGGCTGAGAGTTTAATTTAGATCTTGATTATGTATGGGGAATCTATTGGCTGTCTGATACTATTTTGTGTGCAGTAATGTCCTAGGTGGGGTTACCCATGCATCCTGTTTCTGACAAAAGGTGGTCTGATCCCAGCCTGGTACGTTGGCCATGAACAGTTTGTAGCAGACTGGGCAATAGACACACAGGAAATCTGGGCATAGCTTTTCTGTCTTCCCTGAACATTTCTATTTGACAGCTAGCTGCTATTTCTAAACCTTTTTCTAGCCATTTCAGTTAACATATGGCAGTGGTGGGGAAACTTGGCACTCCAGCTGTTCTTGAATTTCAATACCCAGAAGCCCTGATCAGCAGGAGTGCTGACTTGGGCTTCTGGGAACTGAAGTCCAAGAACATCTGGAGTGCCAAGGTTCGCCATCCCTGGCATATGGGGTACACAGAAAGAGCTTCCTCAAAGATTGTGGTATTTTGCAGAATTGGGTGTACCTGGTAATAGCATCCTTGTGTTGCTGGCTAATCTTTCTCTCACTGGATCAGGCAAAAGGAACTGCAGAATGGACTCGCCCAAAGCTGCCTTCATTTTGCCAGTTTCACCCCTGGCCTAGACATGGAAGAAGAAGAGTTAGCGCATGCAAATGTTATACAAAAGGATCATCTTCTTTGGAAAGTCGTGCTAGCAAGAAAAAGCTGCAATGAAAGTTGAAGATCAGACAACAAATGACATAGAGGTACAAGAAGTAATGGGGCAAGGACGTATGCATCCATCATGGTTTTTCAGTTTGTGCCCAGGCAAATTTTCAGAGAGGCATTTGCTGATTCAAAAGGCACCTTCAATGTCCTTGAAAAGACTGACAATAACATCCAGTGTGCAAACACTATTGTATTGCTAACTCAGAATTAGGCCAGACATGAAAGTGCCCAAAATTAAGCCTCTTTTTGGTAAGTTCATTCTGTAGTTTCTTTTGCCTGACCTAGTGTGAGAAAGATTAGCTGGCAACACAAGGGTACCAGGGTACACCTGACTGTGGTTCAAAAATATCTTCAATCTTCAAGGAGGCTCTTTCTGTGTTCCCCAATTCAGAATTTAGATGATAAAATGTGGTGAAGTCCTTGACCTAAGTAGTAAAGTAACGGTAAAGGTTTCCCTTGCTCGAAAGCCAGTCGTATCCGACTCTAGGGTTCAGTGCTCATCTCTGTTTCAAAGCTGAAGAGCCAGTGCTGTGTGCTTCTGCAGACGTTTCTGTGGTCATGTGGCAAGCATGACTAGACACTGGAGCGTACAGAACACTGTTTATCTTCCCACCAAAGTGGTCCCTATTTATCTACTTGCAATTTCTTGCTTTCAAACTGTTAGAGCTGGTACAAAGACGGGAGCTGATTCTGTCCTGCAGTACTTCAGAATTGAACTGTTGACTTCCTGCCTTCCAGTCAGTGTCTTAGCCACTTGAGCCACTGCAGTCCCATATAAGTAGTAAAAATGAAAGTTAAAACAAGCATGGTTTCTGTACTGTGAGGTCACTTCAGAGTTGGGGTACAAAAGGTAATGGCGTTAAAGATCCAAATTGGAACTGTGGAGCTGTTATGTATGCATGTTCTCTGTACTGATAAGAATGTAACCACTCCAAATACAATGTATCTCAGCTGTAAAGGAACGCGAGCAAGCAGCCCATAGAGGGCAGCTGCGAGCGTTCAGTCTCACATGGTTCACATTGCTCAATCACGGACAGCCGCGGGAAAACCTTCCCCCCATTCAGCAGCAGGAGAAAGAACTACTGAAGAGAGGCGTGCCTGGGCGAGGCCACGCCGGTAGTGGCCAATGAGCTACCGTGCTACAAGATTCAAATGTATAATGCTACTGTATATATAGAGATGTATCACCGCCATTACCTCATGCTCCACCGGATCATCATGCAATAAACCTGTGTTAAGCCAACCCTTCGGCTGTTCTGTTGTCTCTGGTCCCATACAGTAAACTGGCAACGAGGATGGGATGAATGGCTGCCCACGGGACCAAGACATGCGCCGGCTACGAGATCAAGAAGCCGGGAGACTTGGAGCTGTTTGAGATAGACTTCAATGGAGCGCTGGTGGAGCTCGAAGTCTCAGATGAGGACAAGAAGAGGGCCATCTTCGTCCGCATGCTCGGACACGAGACCAAGAGGACCTTGGTGGACCTGATCGCGCCGAGGCGGGTGAGCGACTTCAAAGCCAAAGAGCTCCTGGCCGTGCTGCGCACCCACCTCCGGCCCGCGATAGCCATGTTCCCCGCTCGGAGCGCGTTCTGGAGGCGAGTCCAAGCGCCCGGGGAATCAGTCGCCGAGTTCGCAGCGGCCCTGCGACTGGCCGCCGGCCCATGCAAGTGGGAGACCCCAGAAGTCACCCTCCGGGACTGCCTGCTCTGCGGCCTGAGGGACACCGAAACTCAGCGCGCGCTGATGAAACAGGAGCCGCCTCCCACGTGGCAACAAGTCCTCGACACGGCACAGGCCGCGGAAGCCACGACGGCCGGGGTGCAAGAGCTCCAGGACTGGCGCCCGAAACCCGCCAAGGCAGAGAGCTCGGTGCGCGCGGCACGGCGAGTTTCGAACTCGTCCGCGGAGAGCGGCGACGACGAGGACGTCCGGAGGGTCCAGAAGGAGGGCCGGCGCTGCGACGGCTGCGGCGCCGCCCACGCCCGCGCCAAATGCCCGTTCCGCAAGGCCGAGTGCCACAACTGCGGCCGGCGCAGGCACATCGCCAAGGTCTGCCGGAAACGGCGCGAGGCCAAGAGGAGTTCCCCAGACCGCTCGGCGAGGCAGGACCGCACCACGAGGCCCAAGGACGGCACCCGGACCACGAGGAAGCGGGACGGAGTAGGGCGCATCTCCGACGACAGCGAGGACGACGCTCCGGTTTTCAGCGTATCCACGGAGCACCCCCGATACTTCGTTGAGGTAGTAATACAAGGGGCCCCTGTTAGGATGGAGGTGGACTCGGGTTCCTCATACTCTATCATTTCCCAGGGAGAGTTCCTGAAAATCGCCCCCCACGTGCGGCCCAAGCTCAAAGCGTTGAGGTCCACGCTGAAGGACGTGCAAGGGAACCGCATCCCGGTGTTGGGGGTTGGGAAGTTCCAGGTCCAGTTTAAAAAGCACGCCGCAACGCTTCCCCTAGTCGTCCTCAAGGGAGGTAAATGCAGCCTCCTCGGGACTCAATGGTTCCAGCCCCTGGGGTTGTTCATTGGGGGGGGTGCACGCCATGGGAGTACACGCCACCGGGACTGATCCAATACAGAGCGTGTGCGACGCGCACCCCGAGGTTTTCAAAAGGGGACTCGGAAAATTCAAGGGCCCCCCAGTGACTTTCGACCTGGACCCTGGAGTACGTCCCATCAGACTTAAACCGCGCAGAGTGCCTTTCACACTCAAGGACAAAATAGAGGCGGAGTTGGACAAATTGGTGGGCCAGGGGATTCTTGTTCCTGTTGATTCTGCGGAGTGGGAAACTCCAATTGTAACAGCGCTCAAGGCCAATGGGGAGGTCCGCATATGCGCTGATTACAAGTGCACCATCAATAAGGCGATCCGCCCTAATGCGTATCCGGTGCCGGTAGTCAGCCACTTGTTGGCCAGGTTACACGGGGGGAGGTGTTTCGCTAAACTTGACCTGGCCCAAGCCTACCAGCAACTCCCGGTGACCCCCGCCGCAGCTGCTGCGCAGACCATAGTCACCCACAAAGGGGCATTCCAGGTAACGCGCCTCCAATTCGGCGTGAATTCGGCGCCCGGGATCTTCCAGTCACTCGTGGAACGCCTCCTGAAGGGGTTAGAGGGGGTGTTACCCTACTTTGATGACGTATTGATTACAGGGGGGAGCCGGGCTGAATTAGCAAAAAGGTTGGGAAAGGTCCTGGCAATATTCGAAAAGGCGGGGTTGCGGTTGCGGAAAGACAAATGCGTTTTCTTCGCAACTGAGGTTGAGTTCCTAGGGTTCCGTGTTACTCCCGAGGGAATAAGGCCATCCCAATCCAAGGTGGCCGCCATCAAGAGGGCCCCTCGCCCCACCTCCAAGCCCGAGCTGCAGTCGTTCCTCGGACTGCTCAACTTCTACCACTCCTTCCTTCCTCGGAAGGCAGCCGTGGTGGAACCGCTACACAAATTGTTAAAAAAGGACGAGGCATGGAAGTGGGGCGACGACCATGAGAAGGCTTTCAATGACCTGAAGCGACTCCTGGCATCAGATGCTGTACTGACCCACTTCAATCCCAAACGCCCAGTGGTCCTGATATGCGATGCATCCCCGGTGGGGGTGGGGGCGGTGTTATGCCACGTGCTGGAGGACGGGAGGGAGGCCCCGATAGCGTTCTACTCTAGGTCCTTGTCCCCAGCGGAGAGAAACTACGCCCAGACAGACAGGGAAGCACTAGCGATAATCGCGGGGACCAAGAAATTTCATGATTTTGTGTACGGCCGCCCCTTCACCATAGTGACTGACCATAAGCCATTGCTAGGCATTTTCACCGCAGGTAAGCCCACACCCCAAATCCTGTCCCCGAGAATGCTCAGGTGGGCCATCTTTCTCAACGCGTATCAGCACGCGTTGTTGTACCGGCCCGGGAAGGAGATCAGTCATGCGGATGCCCTGTCGAGGTCCCCCATTCCCCGGGATTGCTGCCACGTGGGCGAGGAAGAGAGGGACCACCAGGTCTTAATGATAGAGGTCCTAGACTCCCCTCCAGTAATACCGGCCGACATCGCCAAAACGACCGGCAAGGACAAAACGTTAGCTACAGTTTGTTCCTGGGTACAGAAAGGGTGGCCCGTGTCTTCCCCAGCAGCGGAATTCGACACATTTTTCAAAAAAAAATTAGAGTTGTCCCTAGAGAGGGGTTGCCTTTTGTGGGGACAGCGGGTAGTGATCCCCACGTCCCTCCGGCCGAGGGTGCTTAAGCTGCTGCACGTCAGCCACCCGGGGATTGTCCGCTCTAAGGCACTAGCCCGCAGCTACTTCTGGTGGCCCCAGCTAGACGCCGACATCGAGCACATGGTCGGCACTTGCGAAGCGTGCCAGAGCTCAAGGCCAGAAGAGGCTCGTTTGCCGCATAGAGAATGGGACGCAGCAAGGGGGCCCTGGTCCCGGGTACACGTAGATTTTGCTGGCCCGTTCAGAGGAGCGCTCTTCCTCCTTGTTGTGGATGCGTACTCCAAGTGGCTGGAGGTAATCCCAGTCTCGAGCACCTCCTCGGCCACAACAATTAAGCATCTACGGAGGGTCTTTTCCACGTTCGGTTTACCCGACACCCTCGTTAGCGACAACGCTAGTTGCTTCACGTCCACCGAGTTCAGGACGTTCATGGGTCTCAACGCCATTCGGCACGTCACCTCCGCCCCTTTCCACCCGGCCACCAATGGCCAAGTAGAGCGCCTCGTGCGCACCACAAAGGACGCGCTGCGGCGCATGGGCCCCGGAGATCTTGACTTACAAGTGTGCCAATTCCTGCTAGGGTACAGGGTCACCCCACTAGCGTCAGGGTACTCCCCCGCGGAGTTGTTAATGCGCAGGAAGCTGGCCACGGTAATCTCCAAACTAGACCCCACAAGGGTAGAGGACAAAGGGCGGAATGTAGGGATGGATTCCACAAAGAGCTTCAGCGTAGGTGCCCCCGTACATTGCAGGAACTACGCCAGCGCGGGACCAGCCTGGGTGCCCGGCATTGTAATAGAACAAACCAGCCCCGTTTCATACCGCGTGGAGACCAATACAGGCCTCCTGTGGAGGCGGCACGTGGATCAACTCAGGCGCAGAATCCCCGGAGAGCAGGACGAAGACGAAGATAGCCACGAATCAGCATTAGGGTACTCCCCCACCCGCTTAGCCCAAGGGGGAGAAAAAGGGGGACATGGGTCCCCACCAAGGGGGGAGGAAAGGGAATCGATCCTCAGAGATGTTTTGCGGGAGTTTGCGGCGGAAAGGAAGAGCCCCAATCTCACACATATCCCTCGGAAGTGTCCCCAAAACACAGATTCCCCAAGAAGTTTAGACCTTGATTTACAGTACCAGGGGGAGTTAGCGGAGTGGTCCCCCACCCGTCCTAGCGAAAAGAGGGGTTTCAGTTCAGCCCCTGGTACTTCCAGTCCCAGTAGCCCCTGTGAGTTAGAATGCAACATAGCACCAATTTCCCAGAGACCGACACCCCCAAGACAGGAGGCGACGGCGAGTCCGCCCACCACAGTCTCAAGGTCCCCCGAGTGGGGAACAGAAGGTAGCAGAACCACTAGGGCATCCTCATCGGTTCCGCGGTTCACAATAGGAGGGTCCCCGGGGTCCGAGAGCAACAGGCAGGGGTTCACTTCCCAGCTGTTCATTCCATTCCCATCCCCCAGCGCAAGGCAGGCACGGACGCCTCACAGAGCCACTGACGAATCCCCGTTTTCTGTTGCAGGGCAAGCACCCACGGAGTCAGGGATCACAGGCTCTCCTGTACTAGGTCAGGCGCAAGCGCGCCCCAAGCGCAAGTGCGGCAAGCCACAATGGTTGCGGGACTTCGTCCCATCCTAGGGGGGAGGGATGTTATGTATGCATGTTCTCTGTACTGATAAGAATGTAACCACTCCAAATACAATGTATCTCAGCTGTAAAGGAACGCGAGCAAGCAGCCCATAGAGGGCAGCTGCGAGCGTTCAGTCTCACATGGTTCACATTGCTCAATCACGGACAGCCGCGGGAAAACCTTCCCCGCATTCAGCAGCAGGAGAAAGAACTACTGAAGAGAGGCGTGCCTGGGCGAGGCCACGCCGGTAGCGGCCAATGAGCTACCGTGCTACAAGATTCAAATGTATAATGCTACTGTATATATATAGATGTATCACCGCCATTACCTCATGCTCCACCGGATCATCATGCAATAAACCTGTGTTAAGCCAACCCTTCGGCTGTTCTGTTGTCTCTGGTCCCATACAGTAAAGGAGCATAATGTGAAGCACTTAACGGAATGACATAGGGATCACAGCCACACAATAATAACCGGAAGGGACGGCTTCAGGTGAAGAATTTAACTTGCAGCAAAACTTTAGAATTTGCCTTCAGAATGCACCCGGTGTGTCATTGTGCATTCTTGAAAGCATGGCATGGAGTGGCACATTGGACTGTAATGTAAGCCGTCATTTAGACAAAAATAGAAGCAGTTGAAATTCAGCTTCTTTCCAGAATAATTAGAATATCTTGGAGCCATGAAGAAGCACTAAAGTGAATGAATAAGTGACGAGATAAAACAAAATGGAATATATGATTCTGTGATAAAATGCAGAGACCTGAAACACTTTGGTCATGCAATGAGAGATGAAAAACAGAGGTTGTCACAGATCGCCATTTAAGATAGAGAGAATAAAAGAATCACAAGAAGGGAGAGGACCTGTTGGTTGAAGAGTTGGTTTTGGATGCAAGACAACATAGTTGTTTAGAGCTGATATTGTGGTGGATGTGGACATAACATTAGGCATGGGAACTCCAGATTACCTCCCCACAACAGCTACAGGAATTCTGGCAACCTTAGCTTTAGATGGCGCTTTCTCAGTTCCATGGTTATGGTAAAGCAAAAGGGGACGATAGTCTCTCTGTTCATTAGGCTCAGTGGAGTGTGCCTCTCAAATAAGCTACCAGCATCCTAATGCTTTGCAGTTGTCATGGGTGTCCATCCATGTCCTTCTCCATGCTGAACACCCATTGTTGCAGACAGAACCTTGGTAAGGAAGAAGCATGCTTCCTGAAAATCCTCCAAGAACTTGATTTTTTTTGGTTAAGCTTCCAGGATTATGGTTTATGGGTGGGATCCCTGCTGAATTTTGATTGGTGCAGTGAAAAAAATAATCAGAAAATTCCTTGTCTACAAAGTTATACAGAATGCCTACTACTGGTAGCATAGATACAAGAAACATCAACACAATCACTGTCTTTTCTCCTTTCTTGTTGGGTGAGGGATCTCCCTATATTTCACGATGTATAAATGCAGGGGTTCCCAACCTAAGGCCTGTGGGTTGGATCTGGCCCACAGTGCCATTTCATGTGGCCCCCACCATCCAAGGGCATTAGAGAAACAAAATGTCCACCCATTTGAAGCTGTTGGGGCAAAATGACCACCCCCATCGTGTAGGCAGGGCAAAATGGCCATCCGACCCTCGAAGCTGACTGAGAGAGCGTGTCCCAACCCCCAGCTTGAAAAGGTTGGGAACCCCTGTATAAGCGGCACCACCAGGTACTGGATCTTATGTAACAGAAGTGGGAGACACTCTTCTGTATGAGGACTTTGAGAGATACATACTGTCACAGGGCTGTATCATTGATGGGCCGGAAGTCTGAAGAAGAACATGGAAAAGTTACTTTTAGGCTGTTGGGGAAGTGATTCCCATTCAGCCCAGCTTGCATTGGCTGGCTGGGGGTTGCAAAAACATAACACAGAGTGAATCTCGGTAACAAAACAACATTTTTATTAGCTTTCAAAAAAGGTGAGTCAGAAATATGCAAAAGTGTGAAGTGGGCCTCAGCGAACATAAAGTCAGTTGCACCTTCATGGTATCGAGTGGAATTTTCCAAGCAAGGGTTGTTGTTGTTGTTCAGTCGCACAGTCGATTCCGACCCTTTGTGACCCCATAGGAACACATAAATCAAAATATTTGCTGTAAAGTAACACTACACCAAGGACATTGCTATGTGCTCAGAAAATGCATGTATCTCAGGAGTTCTCAAACTTTCTAAGCCAGGGGCTGGGTCACACTCTCTCAGACAGCTTCGGGGGCCGGACGACCATTTTGCCCTTCCTCCACCACATGGCAGTTCCTGGTGTGGTGGAGGTGATGTGGGGCTACATGAAATGGTGCTGTGGGCCGCAGGTTGAGAATCCCCGATGGATCTATTCTAACACCTCTATTTGGCCTGGCCTGAATGAATACTGTACATAGTTTGTATCAGTTCTAATGCCCAAATACAGTAAAACCCCGGTTTACAACCGCCTCAGTTTAAGTTTTCTCCGGTTTACAACAGCAAATCCTATGAAAATGCCATCCCGGTTTACAAATGTTTAATGTATTTGTTTCGGTTTACAACGATCAATTCAGGACCATTTTTTTATTTTTCAATGCATCCCTATGGATGTTTTGGGTTACAATTTTTTTCGGGTTACAATGGGAGGCTGTTCGATGGACCTTCATTGTAACCCAGGGTTTTACTGTATAGTCACTGGCTTTAGAGCAAGAGCAAGGGTGACCTTTACCTATATGTATGTATGTTTTATATTAAAAAGTATAATAATAATAATAATAATAATAATAATAATAATAATAATAATAATAATAATAATAATAATAATAATAATAATAATAATAATAATAATAATAATAATAATAATAATAATAATTTTAAAAGAGACTGTTCTGCCGGGCAACAGTACACTGTGTGAATGTGGAGAGATACAGAATCCAGCTCATTTGCTGGTTTGCTGATTACTACCAGAAACAAGTACCAATGAGGAATTAATTTCGGCCAACGACAAAGCCAGGAAAGTGGCTTCATTTTGCCAGTTTAAAGACTGCCATGGACACGAAAAAGGAAGAATACAACTAATTCCACCCCCACCAGCAAGAAATAAACATAACTGCTGGATAGCTCAGCAGCTTCAGTATCTGGCTGAGGAATTGGAGGTTAAGAATTCATTTGGTTCCCCACTGCACCTCTTTGGCAGGGCTAGGTTTGACAATCCATAGGATTTCTTCCAGCTTTGCAGTTCAAAGATTATATCTTCTGCTGCTGTTGTAACCAAATCTGAATATTGGCGATCCTCATTGCGATCAGCCATGAAGACTGTCCAGAGAATATAATGCAGTGGCCTTTCATCTGCCTTCCGCATTGCAACGTGACCCCTGTACCGCTGATCCAGTTCTGCGACAAACTTTCTGGTCCTGAGCCCTTTTGGCACACAAAGGCTTCCTCAGCCCCAGGCCAGGATGGATGAAGCTGCTGCCCTTCATCAAGATGGATTCAAGTCACCCTTCCCTGTGTCCTTCGGCACCCAAGGCCATTGGTCCTCAGGTCTGTCAGGTTAGTTAACTGCCACATGATATTCACTGTTGAGTTGCTGACAATATGCTCTACTCCAGTGATGGTGAACCTTGGCACTCTAGCTATTCTTGGACTTTAATTCACAGAAGCCCTAATCAGCAGGTAACCGAAGTCCAAGAATAGCTGGAGTGCCAAGGTTCGCCATCACTGGTCTGCTTTATTATCATAGCAGGATAACCTGGCCAGATTGTATTAGATTATATATGGAGGCCAAGCAGGGAGAATCCAGGGAGTTTGGTGTCCATCCCATTCCTCCTCTAGGAGGAGAGACAGTAGGAAATCCTTGAGGTATCTTTAGCAAACTACCCACTTCTTTTGCAGCCCCAAGGCCTGGTTCCTTGCACCTTTTAAGTCAGCAAGTGATAGGTAAAGGTAAAGGCCACCCTTCCTCAAAAGCCAAATGTTTTAGGGCTGTGATGGCGAACCTTGGCACTCCAGATTTTCTTGGACATCAATTCCCAGAAGCTCAAGCACCCTGTGAATCCACACGAATAGGTTTACTGTGATTCATCCAGCCCGCACTGCCCTCATTGCTCCCGGAAGCGGAAGTAAAACGTGCCCAGACGGTTAAGGCTCTTCCAGGTTAACCCTTTCTCCGTATGGGCACGTTTAACTTCTGCTTCCAGGAGTGACGAGGGTGACGTGGGCCAGATGAATCACAGTAAACCCATTTGTGTGGATTCATGGGGGCTTCTGGGAATTGAAGTCCACGAACATCTGGAGTGCCAAGGTTTGCCATCACAGCTCTAGAGATTTAAGCCAAGTAAGGACTGCCCTGGGGACTGCAGTGGTTTAGTGGTTAAGATGCTGAACGTGACGGTTGGGCAGGTCAGCAGTTTGAGACCCGGGTGCTGCACCATGGAGTAAGTAAAGTAGATAAACAGGTACTGCTCCAGCATTTTGTGCATAGGCTAGTAATGCCTGCTACATGACCATGGAAGTGCCTGCAAACGCACTCTTGGGCTGTTAACAGAGATGAGTACCGGCACCTAGAGTCGGGCACGACTGGCTTTCGAACAATGGAGACCTAAGGGCTGCCCTGCGCATTAAAAAAAAGAGGTTGGGGGGCGGTGGGGTGTGTCAGACCAGGCTTCCTGGCACACAGAGGCTCCGATGCAGCGCAGAGAAAGTGGTGTGCTGGCGAAGGATCGATCGGGATCGATCCCACACCCGGCTGGCTTTGCTGCGCCCCACCAAATCGGCCAGGAGGAGGCGATGACGTCATTGAGCCAAATCAATAAATTGCTGGGAGGGGGGGGGGTATTTCTTCCTGAAAATCTCTGGTGGCGCAGTGGTGAAATGGCTGTACTGCAACCAAAACGTCGTGAGTTCAATCCTAGCCGGACTCAAGTTTGATACTCCAGCCTTCCATCCTTCCGAGGTCGGTGCCCAGCAGGTTTGCGGGGTGTGTGGGGCAAAAATGCTTAATTAACTTGTGAACTGCCCACACTATAGAAGTGTAAAGGTAAAGTTTTCCCTTGCTCGAAAGCTAGTCGTATCCGACTCTAGGGTTCAGTTCTCATCTCTGGTTCAAAGCCGAAGAGCCCGCGCTGTCTGCTCCTGCAGACGTTTCCGTGGCCATGTGGCAGGCATGACTGACTAGACACCGGAGCGCAAGGAACGCTGTCTACCTTTCCCACCGAAGTGGTCCCTATTTATCTACTTGCAACGTCTTGCTTCCGAACGGCTAGGTTGGCAGGAGATAGACGTGTAATGGCTATGAAACCAGACGGTGGAGGGAGAAATGGGGCCAGGCGCCCCCTCCTCTCCCGGAAACACCCTGCCTTGGTTGGCTCCTCTTGCGCGCAGACACCCGCGCACGCGTTGGCCCGATCCAGAGGTGTCGCGGGCAGCCAGGCCGTCTCCGCA
The DNA here is from genome assembly GCA_035047345.1 of Bradypodion ventrale. Taxonomy (NCBI): domain Eukaryota; kingdom Metazoa; phylum Chordata; class Lepidosauria; order Squamata; family Chamaeleonidae; genus Bradypodion; species Bradypodion ventrale. Next base: position 8,142,626 of record JAWDJE010000004.1, read on the forward strand.
AGCGCAGCGCTTTGTCCCACTAGCAAAGAGCCAGGCAAGGCGCCTTGGTTACGCGATCTGGCCTCCGGCTTAGGAGAGGAGCAGCAGGAGGAGGCCAGATCGCGCAAAGGGAGGCAGGCGCGTGCCGGGGCGCGCTTCTGCTCGGCTCGGCTCGGTCTCGCTCTTCCCTCCCCTTTCCCCTCCCTCCCTCCCTCCCTCCCTCCAGTTGGATTCACAACCCCCCCTCCCTTCCAGCTCATCTGGATCGCTGCGAAACCAGTGGCGGCTCCGAGCCAGGGCGCAGCAGCCGGCGAGGGCATCCTCCGCTCCGCCTTCTGGACTGCGCTGCGTGGCGCTCCGGCGCGGAACCCGGACGGTGCCCAGGAGCCCCTCGAGGGGACCCGATCCACCACCACCACTCTCTCTATCTCCTGTTTCTCTGCTCCGCAGGTAAGGAGCGCCCTTGCCAGTTTACCTGCGGCTTCTGGGTGCGGGGTGGGCGATGGGCAAGGAGGGATGCGCCAGGCTTGCCAGAGGAGGGCTATTAATGATCCCTTTGCGCACACGCGCGCATAGTGCTGCCTAATGCGACCATTCACCTGCTGCCACTGAAAGGGGTCTTGGGATCAGGGAAGATGCATCCTGCAGCAGAAAGCCAAGATGGGTCGTTATTGATTCTGGACATGCAGAGCAAGAAGGAAGGAAGGAAGGCAGGCAGGGTGGGTGGGTAGGTGGGTGGGTAGGTAGGGGGTCTTCTTCTTGTATAGATTTGGCAAGGCTACCACCTACCTGGGAGCAGGGAGAGGTTTGCAGTCTCATTCTTAGTGCAGAGGGGCGTGTGTGCGTGTGCAAAGGCCGAAGCAGTGCACCTGTATCTTCATGCAATGGGCAGGTATGGTGTGATCTCACTCCTGTTGCACATTTATTAATGATGCACCAAGTGTGCAAACCATTTCCCAAGCCCTTGCCCCTTGCCCCTTGCATGCAAAGGCTGAAGCAATGTGTTTTTGTGCAGTGAACAGGGAATGGTGCCATCTCATTCCTGTTGCACATGGATTAATAATGCACCCAGAGTGCATGGCTTTTCCAAGATCTTGCCCCCTTGCACGCAACAGTGCCAGATGATTGGGTTGTCCTAATTAACTCTGCATCCTCCCCTCCCCCTCCCTGCATCTCCAGAGATTGTGCTGCCTTCCTCTTGGTGCAATTCAGGATGGATCCGCTCTTTCATACCCAATCCGGAGACCTCCTGTACATGAGGAGACTGGTCAACGACTCCTCCCTGTGGAACCTGAGCTTGGGTGAATGGTTCCACAATGGGACAGCTGACGGCTTCTTACCAATGGGCATCAAGGTCACCATTGTGATAGTTTACTCCATCGTTTGCATTGTGGGGCTCGTTGGCAACTGCTCCGTCATGTACGTCATCGTCAGGTAAGCAAAGGTGTCTCGGTCAGGGTTGGAAGTACATCATGCCAAACCAAAAGTTGTGTCACATAGTGTAGGAAGGCTCTCAAATGAACAAGAAAACCATCAAAGGCTTACGTTGTCTTGTTTTGTCTATAGAAACTCTCAAAGTGGCTGATATTATGTTCACAGCCTAGAAAAGTTGTTGGTTTTTTTAAAAGGCCACATTGGTTGGGAATTATGGGAAAGATGCTCCAGCAAGCTCTGGGCATGTTGTAGATGTGGTGGGGAGAGCTCAATTTACAAGAAGATGGCTTATCTAAGGCCTTCCTCTATGGCTGGAGTGAGAACTCAACTGAAGGCTTCCTAGTTTATAAACTCAAGCAATCTGATGAAGTCAGATCCCATGAGATTAATGGGACTTTCCATCCAGATGAGTAGAATAGGACTTCTGCCTTTGTACATGAACCTTGCAAGGTTAATTGGTATGGCCAAAGAAGGCTTGAACCTGAGTAATGCTTGGGGTCACCATCAGTAATTTGCATGCAGTATGACTGCTTTGGATGAACCAAATGTGGAAGGCCATTTTGTGGTGGTTGATGTGATTATGAAGTCAAAGTACTTTTCTTGCACATGAAAACCCAAGATCCTTGTCTCTAATTAAGCATGAGTCTCACAGAATCAGCACTGAATCACATGGTGTCTCCTTCTCAGAACAATTGAGAGGAAACACCGTCTACTGCAAAGATGTTCAACCAACATTTTCCAGATGTTTTGGGTTATAATTACCATCATCCTTAAACCATCTGTCCTGGGGACAGATGGGAGTTGTAGTCCAAAAATTTTAGGAGGAGGCTGGCATGCTTACCTTGATCAACCATCACCACTGCTGCCTCTGTATTCAACTCCCTCAAACTAGTGCTAAATTCTAAACATTTACAAAATGGTTTGTTTGCGCCTGTTTCTACATTCCTTGTCTTTCTTTAGTTATACTGCATCATTTTGAAAGGCTATTGTTTTTACATCATGGTATCAATGAATACTGATATGCTATGAGACAAGTCAGCTTCTCAGTGTTACTTGGGAAGCTGTTGTCCACATGGAGATTCTTGCGTAACCAAAATGGCGCAAAAGAGAAACATCAGCAGTCTTAGAGGAAGTGAACCTAAAATGTTGAGTACTAAGGACAATTATGAGGGAGAAGCAACAGAATGGAACGTCCTGGACGATGACACAGGCTGGATGGTTCGCACCATGTATCACACCTCATAGTCTGACATTGTATTCCAGGGTCCATTGTTTGATTCTCCTAATGATGTGTTTTTGCAGTAATATTGCAATAACCTGTGCATAAACAGGTCAGTTGGAGATATAGTATTTCAATTACTGAATTTCCAGTTCACTTTGACATGTATTCCATGCCCTGGGAGTTATGCTTTAAGTAAGAAAAATTCAAAAACAGACCATCCACCTGCAGAGCTCCATGCCTTTCATTTCTTTGCATCTTCATTCTCTTCCCAATCCACCGTGGCTCATTTTTAAGCTGTTTATAAAATCATGCCCCTGCCCCTGAAAAAAATAATAATCAAATCTTGGTAAGCTCTACATGACTTACTCTGTATTTGATTTAACATCACTCCTATGCATTGCATTACTAAAGCTTCATTCAAAGTGGTTAATCACAGAGCCAGAGACACGGAAATGCATAACTGTTCAGATAGGTATATTTGGCTTTGGGACCGCGGTTCAAGACCTGAGTACTGCACGATGGAGTGAGCTCCTGTCTCTGTCTCACTCAGAAGGGTTAGTTTATCCATCAGTAAACCGGCAGGAAGGTTAAGATGCTGAACTTGACAACTGGAAGATTGGTAAGTCTGCAGTTTGAGACCCAAGTGCTGCACAACGGAGTGAGCTCCCATATTTGTCCCAGCTCTTGCCAACCTAGCAGTTTGAAAGCAAGAAATTGTAAATAGATAAATAGGTACCACTTAGGTGGGAAAGGTAAACAACATTCTGTGCACAACAGTGACTAGTCATGCCTGCCACATGTCCATGGAAATGTCTGCAAATGCAGACTGCGCTGGCTCTTTGGCTATAAACGGAGAGGGGCACCAAGCCTTAGAGTCGGGTACGACTGGCTTTTGAGCAAGGGTGACCTTTACCTTTATTTTAGGTTTCCCTTGCTTGAAAGCCAGTTGTATCCAACTCTAGGGTTCAGTGCTCATCTCTGTTTCAAAAGCCGAAGAGGCAGCGATGTCTGCTTCTGCAGACGTTTCTGTGGTCATGTGGTAGGCATGACTAGACACCGGAGCGCACGGAACGCTGTTACCTTCCCACCGAAGTGGTCCCTATTTATTTACTTGCAGTTTCTTGCTTTCAAACTGCTAGGTTGGCAGGAGCTGTATTTTATCAAGACTATTGCGTACATCATTAATATATGCAAGGTTTGTGTTCAGTGGGGGGGAGAGGAAGACACAAATGAAGTAGGGGAGCAAAACTTAGCCGGTTCCTTTTTTTGGAGCAAATAAAGAGCACCATTCAGGCATTGTAAAAGCTTGTGTACACAACATAATTATAGCAGCTTGATTCCACTTTCACTGCTATGACACCATTCTATGGAGTCCTGGGTTTTGTAGTTTGCCATATACAGTACTTAGAAATCTCTGCTGGAGAGTTATTGTCTTTGCCCGGAATAACAGCACAGCATTCTACTTATTCCTCCAAACATTAAATCCAAGCATGGTATTGCGACAGGAAAAAAAATGGAAATCAAACATCTGTAACTGTTTCACGTAGACACAGTTTACTTTTGCATGTGGAATAATATGAACTAAGAATGCAAGATAAATAATATGAGAATCAATAAAGAGAAGACTGAGGTAATGGCAATTGAAAGGAAACAACATACAGTACTTTAAATATTGAAATGGAGGGGAAAGGTATAAAAGAAGTAAGGTAAAGGTAAAAGTCACCCTTGCTTAAAAGCCAGTCATATCCAACTCTAGGGTTCAGTGATCATCTCTGTTTATAGTTGAAGAGCCAGCTCTGTGCATTTGCAGACGTTTCCGTGGACATGTGGCAGGCATGCCTAGACAATGAAGTGCATGGAAAGCTGTTTATCTCCCCACCTAAGAGGTACCTGTTTATCTACTTGCAATTTCTTGCTTTCGAACTGCTAGATTGGCAGGAGATGGGTCAGAGATGGGTGCTCATTCCATCATGCAGTAGTCGGGTTTTGAACTGCTGACTTTCTGCCTCCCAGTCAGTGACTTAACCATTTGAGCCACTGCAGTCCCTCATAAAACAAGGGGCAGAGTTCAAATATCTAGGAACAACATCTAGTGAAGATGGCAAAATGGATGAAGAGATTAACATATGGTGCAATAAGGGAAACCAAATATTGGGACAGTTAGCTCCATTCTTACAACACTAGACAATGCCGAACAGCACAAAGAATCACCTCAGACAAAGCATATTCATTCCCACCATATATTACCAGTACCAAGCATGGACACTTACAACAAAACATAAATGAAAGTTGGTCACCACAGAAGTGGGATGTCTGAGGAAGGCTGTTAAAGTGATTAGAAGGGATGAAATCAGGAATGAGATTATAAAGGAAAGAATTTGAACCAGTCTTAAACTACATGCAGAGATAACAGATAAAGTGGTTTGCCCATTCAGAGAGAATGTCTTGGAATTCCATACCTTACAAGGCATATGTGAAAAGAGGAGAAGAACAAAGGGAACGAAGCAGAGACAGAGGAAGGTGGAGAGATAACATCAAAGAAAAATTACAAGAACATCAAATAATGCAGTTGGAGGCAGTTGAAAGAGCATAAACAAGAACCTTGTGACACCCAAAGGGGCAAAAGAGGAAGCAAAGAAGAAGTGGAATAGCTGTGTGTGGAGAGAACATGTCGTCGCCCCAACTGTGCTCTCATCCTTTCTGTTCCATGTAGTTTTCTGAGAAGGAAAGGGGGGCATCAAGGTATTCCTTCACCAAAGTGAACATCCTCTGTCAGTTTCTTTTGGTTTCTCCAAGAAGAAAATGAGAAGATCACAATGGCATTTGTGAAAAACTATGGACCAGAAAGGTTGCCCTTGCTTGAAAGCCAGTCATGTCTGACTCTAGGGTTCAGTGCTCCTCTCTATTTGTAGCCAAACAGCCAGAGCTGTCTGCGTCTGCAGACGTTTCCACAGACATGTGGCAGGCATGCCTCAACACCGGAATGCTGTTTACCTTCCCACTGAAGTGGTCCCTATTTATCTACTTGCAATATCTTGCTTTCAAACTGCAAGGTTGGCAGGAGCTGGGACAGAAACGACGGGAGCTCACCCCGTCCTGCAGTACCCAGGAATCGAACTCCGACCTTCCAGTCAGCAAGTTCAGTGTCTTAACCACTTGAGCCACTGCAGTACCAATGTGCAAATGCCAAAAGAAATCATGAAGCATTCTTTCTCTGGTATCCCATTGCAAGCTTGTTTCCATGCTGATTGTGAGATCAATTGTGCAGCTGGTTACACAGTAGGGAGTCAGCCAGACTGTGACAGACATGCATAGGATTTCCCTTCTGCTCCACCTCTAGGCAAAAACTTAGTATTTTGCATGGAAATCCTTGTCGTTTCCACAAAAGATGAGGTGCTTTTTTTCCTGTGCAAAATACATAGTTTTCTGTCAGAATGCAGGTTTCTTTGTACAAAACACTTCTGCGCATTTTTCTCAGAAAAGCACCAAAAATGCAAATAAATAGATGAATGAATGAACAAATGCTTCAATAATCTTACCCAGTAGGGAGATAACATCTGAAATTTCTAATTCTTCTTTGTGAAAGTGAAATAAACAGAATGTAGGACTGCAGTGGCTTAGTGGTTAAGATGCTGAACTTGAGACTGGAAGCTTGGCAGGTCAGCAGTTCGAGTCCCGAGTACTGCATGACGGGGTGAGCTCCCATCCCTGTCTCTGCTCGTGCCAACCTAGACTTTTGAAAGCAAGAGATTGCAAGTAGATAAATAGGGACCACTTTGGTGGGAAGGTAAACAGTGTTCCATGCACTCCGTTGTCTAGTCATGCCTGCCACATGTCCAGTGCTGGCTCTTTGGCTATAAACAGAGATGAGCACTGAAGCCTCGAGTCAGATATGACTGGCTTTCGAGAAAGGGCAACCTACCTATGTAACTAATAAGGTTTGAAAAGGAGTGCCTTCTTTATCTACTAAAGTTTTCCACATGATCCGGAACATTAGAAAATCAGTGTTCTTTATCACATGGACAAGCTCCACAAATACAAGTTTTTTGTCTTCAGAAATGTCTCCATATGTAAGGGTATGTTCTCCATCTGATCTGTTTATTCCCTAAATACTTAGACTGGTTGAATAGAGGAAAGATAATTTAGAATCCCAGGATGAACAGAATTTCTGGAGCTTCTCTGTGAAACCAGAAGATTGTTGTCCACAATGAGCTTAATCTCTGTTTTATGATAGTTTAAAGATACTTGGGGGTGGTGGCAGAGATAGGAGATAAAAGTGTTAGTAAATCATTTCTGACATCCAAATTTCCTCACTTCAGGCTGTAGTTCAAAAATTGCCTGGCTGGTTTTTTGGAGTGCCACCAATGTGTTAGCAATTTACTATCCTCTCATTTTCTATTTCCAGGCATTGTTCAAATTATTATGCATGTATGTGCCATTTAACTGGGGCTTTCTGCTGGGGCATCATTCTCTGAGGTCCAGAAAGCTAATCAATAGCTCTTCTAATTTTGATGAGACAGAAATGAGATGTCTGAGGAAGGCTGCTGGAGTGACTAGATAGGATAAAACTAGGAATGAGGCTATAAGGGAAAGAGTGGGAACAGAACCAATCTTGCACTACAAACAGAGACAACAAATAAAGTGGTTTGCCCATTTGGAGAGAATGAATTAGAATTCCATATCTTACAAGGCATATGTGGAAACAGGAGGAGGACAAAGACCACGAGGCAGACCCAGGGGAAGGTGGAGAGATCACATCAAAGAAATATTGCAAGAACACCAAATAGCACCAGTGGAGGCCACTAAAAGTGTCAGAGCAGGGAACTGGTATCTCCCTTGACATCTGATGGGGTGAAAGAGGAAGTAAAGAAGACAAAGAGAGAGAAGAAGACTGTCTGTGGGGGGTATCTGGCACATACTTCTGAAAGATTACATAGGAAGAATATTACCAATATCAATTACATCTATATACTGTCCCAAAGCACTTAGAGCATTCTCTGGGCAGTTCACAAGGTAAATAGCATTTTTGCTCCCAACATCACTGGCCTTGGAAGGATGGAAAGGCAGAGTCAACCTTGATCCAATCAGGATTGGTCTCACAATGTCAGCAGTTTTGCCTGCAGTACAGCTGTTTAATCATTGAACTATGTGGGCTCCTTAACTATTCTCCTTAACCTTTACCATTGCTCGAATGGTCTGTGGCTAATGATAACTGGAGGCTGGTAGCACTAGCAGAGATATGAGTTCAACAGCCCAGTTTCCTTTGCTGTTTCTCTCCAACCTGTCAAAATCCCATGGAGAGAATGAATTGAATTGAAGAAGCTGCCTCTGAGCAGGATTCTAAACTAACCTGGCTCTCCAGTTGTTCTAGGATGAAAAACCCAGGAAGCTATATAGCCAATATTCAGGGCTTTGGGGGTTGGAGTCCCAAGTTTGAAAACCACAGTTGTAGAGCATGTAGGTTCTACATACAGACACCTTGGGCTCCACTCCATGAACTTGGTGGAGCAGTGATATAGTGGAGTGGGGATTCATAGTGTCAAAACCTCATGACTGTTGGGGTACCTAGGATTTATGAGATCATCTGGCCTACCTCTCACACTTCCCTGTCTCCACTGAGCTTTTTTTGTTGTTCAGTTGTTCAGTCGATTCCGACCCTTTGCGACCCCATGGACCATTGTCCTCCAGGCACCTCTGTCCTCCACCATCCTCCTCAACCCGCCCAGCTCTGTGCCCATTGTGTCTACAATATACCTTCCAGCCCTCTCATCTTTGGCCGCCCCCTTCTTCTTTTGCCCTCCACCTTTCCTAGCATCAAGGCTTTCTCAAGTAAATCCTCCCTTCTCATTTGATGTCCAAAGTACTTTAGCTTCATCTTCACTATTTGACCTTCTAAGGAGCAGCCAGGGTTGATTTCTTCTAAGATTGACCTATTTGTTCTCCTCGCTGTCCAGGGGACTCTCAAAACTCTCCTCCAACACCACATTTCAAAGGCATCTATTCTTCTGCACTCAGCTTTCCTAATGGTCCAGCTCTCGCAGCCATACATTACCACTGGGAATACCATTGCTTTGACTATACGAATTTTTGTTTGCAAGGTGATGTCTCTACTTTTCACTATGTTCCCCAGGTTTCTCATGGCTTGCCTCCCAAGCATCAGTCGTCTTTTTTATTTCATGGCTGCAGTCCCCAAGTGCAGTGATCTTAGTTCCTAAGAAAGAAAAATCTGTCACTGCTTTACTGCAATATTTACATTACTGGGGAGAGACATGGATTTTGCCAGCAATATTATAGTCTTGTTTATCCTGTTGAGCAAATTACTCAATACAGAATCCCATGGAAGGATAATAGAAACCTCTCCAGGAGATCCATCGGTCACTTGAAACAAACACAATTATGCACATGCGTTCTGCCCTTCCCCCAGCTGAAAAGGGTTCTAGGAAAAGTCATGGAAGGAGTATATGGTTCTGCTGTAGTGGGAGAATGGAAGATGATGCTCCAACCTCTTCTCAGGTAAGTTTTGGAAAACAGACTTCCGGTGATTGGTGTACAACCCTCTGGTGTCTCCTGAAGGAAACTCAGGGTGTGGTTACACTCTTTAAAAAGTCACACGTTTGTCTCAGAGTTGACACCAGTGAAATAAATTCAAATTTACTTGTTTACATGATGCACATACAGTCTTGCATTATATGCCCTTATTAAGGGTTATTGGAAATTGTTTTTAGGGGGTTATGTTAAACTGAAAGGAACTAGAGTGGCTCAAGTGGTTAAGACTCTGATCTCACTGGAAGGATGGAGTTCCATTCCTGGGTATGGCATGACGGAGTGAGCTCCCATCTCTGTCCCAGCTCCTGCCAATCTAGCAGTTCGAAAGCAAGAAACTGCAAGCAGATAAATAGGGACCACTTTGGTGGGAAGGTAAGTAGTGTTCTGTGTACTCCAGTGTTTAGTCATGCCTGCCACATGACCATGGAAACGTCTGCAGACACAGACAGTGTTGGTTCTTTGGCTAAAAACAGATGGGTGCTGAACCCTAGAGTCAGATATGACTGGCTTTTGAGCAAGGGCGATCTTTAAACCGATATTTCTGTCACATTGATACTCTATCATTTTGTGTGTGTGTGTGTGTGTGTGTGTGTGAGAGAGAGAGAGAGAGAGAGAGAGAGAGAGAATGAGAATCAGAATATCTTCCCCTCAATATATTTGGAAATGCACTTACTGAGAAACAGGTACATGTTGCAACATCAGGGGCCTATGGTATACAGCTACGAAAATGAAGTGATTTAGAAGACTTTATCATGTATGTTAACACTGATTCATATGCCATGTGATTATAAATTGATTTGGAAAAAATGCAGGTTTTGAAATCATCAATTCAAATGATGTGAATTCTTTCTGGTTAAATATTTTCACAGACAGTTAATTAACTTGCATGGGTTTACATCATCTCTTAAAATTCACAGCCAAAATCCAATTCTTTTTAAAAAAAATTTTATTCATTATAAAAACAATACAAAAGAAAAAGAACATAGTTGACAGAACAAAATACATTTCATTTTGACAGTACAATAATCTAAAATACAAATAAAATGCGTAACATTAACAAATTACTTTCACTTAAAGAAAGAAAACCCCTATTTAACTGTATAGTGAACAATACTTCTCTATATCTTATCTTAATTAATACCTCTGTAATTTGCTGTACCAGTGCTTACATAAATCTAAATCTAGTTACATTAAACAAAACAAATACTATTACAATAATCACCCTATGTATTTACAACTTACAGGAGTCTGCGGGATGTCACATTTCACCATTTCCAAAAATGTATATATTCTGGTACATGGCTGCCACCCTGGTCTCCTTTCAGTGAATGATCCAAAATGGTTGCCAAATTTTCCAAAATCTATTTTCTTTAATTTTCTTCTTATATTTATTTATCTCCCATGTCAATTTATCATTAAATGCAAGATCCCACATCTCTTTATACCATTCCTCTACTTTTAAAACTCTATCAAGTTTCCAATTCCTTGCTATATACATTCTACCCGTTATCAGCATAATAGCTATTAACTCCTTTTTATCTTCTTTTACCTTTACATTTTCCACATCTGTTAACAACACGATATTTAAATTCAGTTTACATTCTAACCCCGCAATGTCACATATTTCATCCTCAATTTTCCCCAAAACTCTTTTACCACATTACATTTCCACCACATGTGTTCATATGTCCCCAAAGAGTTTTTACATCTCCAACACATTTTACTTTTAGTATTGTCCATTTGAAATAATCTCTCTGGGGTCAAATACCACTTCCATAACATTTTGTAATTTTGCTCCTTCATTCTAACCGACATAGTTCTCATATATCTTTTTCTCCATTTATTTTTCCAAACCTTTTCTGGGATTTTTATGTTCAAATCCTGTTCCCAACACGATTTCAAAGTTTCTTGAGGGTTGCCTTATTTATTTAGGATTTTATATATTCTACTTACTATACCCTTTAATCCCATGTCCCCTTTTCTTATCTTTAACAACATTTCCTCAAATTCTATTTTATCCCTCTCTAAACTAATTTCTCCCTTATATTTGCCATTCCATCTATCCAACAACACCATTTGGAACCAATTCAAATTCAGCTGAGAGTAAATTTCCACTTTATTCTCTCTATCTTTACAGACTCGTATCCAGTCTTTCAACAGGAAAATATTTTTTCTTTCCAATACCTCCTTCAGCCTTTTATCTAATTTTATCTAAGTTTTTAATATCCTCTAATTCTATTATTGGAGATAGTTCTGGACTCAATTCCTTTTTAACCTTATTCCAAACATCCAACATTGTTTGCATCATCTTATTTTTAACACTTATTTTCCCTTTATTGTTACCCAAGAATATCCCATTACCCACTTGACTTAGCTCCTCCATCTCTATTTCTTCCCATATTACCCTTTCCCTTGCTAAAATCTTCACAACATTCTTAATTTGGAAGGCTCTATAATAATTCCTCAAATTGGGTATCCCCAGTCCTCCTTCTTTCTGAGGTAAATACCAAAAAATCTTTGCTATTCTAGGCTTTCTTCCTGCATTGCAGTAATTATTTATTATATTTTGGCAATCTTTAATTTCCTTCTCAATTAATCTAATTGGTAATGCATCAAATAAAAAATTGATTTTTGGCAACAGCATCATTTTACTTAACGCTATCCTGCCAAACCAGGATAATTTAATCTTTTTAAATAATTCTATTTTCTCTTTAATTTCCTTTTTCTGTTTATCATAGTTTAATCGCTTAAGATCTTCAAATTTATTTGAAATACTTATTCCTAAATATCTCAAACAAGTTTAAATTTATCCTTTATTTTCTCTTGTTCCTCCTTCTCAACATTGCAGAATATCATTTCTGATTTGTCCCAATTAATTCTCAGTCCTGTCATCTCTTCAAAATCATTTAAATGGCCTTGTATTTTTTCTAATGCCTTTCTAGGGTGCTTCATTATTACCAAGGTATCATCAGCATACAAACTTAACTTATTTTCGATTATCCCTTCAATACCTTTATCCCCTCTTATAACATTCGCTAACAACTCCATTGCCATTATAAACAATATTGGAGATAATGGACAACCCTGTCTCGTTCCTGCTTCTAATTTTATTTCTTCTGTACTTTCATCATTTACCCTGACTTTAGCAAATCCAGATTGATATAACTGTTCGATTGTATTACAAAATCTATCTCCAAATCCGTAACATCGAATTATCTCCTTAATTGTAACCCATTGCAAAGAATCGAAAGCCTTAAATATATCTAACGACAATAATCCAACTTTCTCTTTTGTTTGTCCTACTAAATCAATCAAGTCCAGAACTCTCCTTATCAAATCAGACATATGTCTTCCTTTCAAGAATCTAGCTTGATCCCCTTTTATATAATTACCCATGAACCCGTTCAATCTATTTGCAGTTATTGCTGTAAATATCTTGGCGTCTTGATTTATCAGAAGTCGGTATTCAGAGGGGAATGTATTAAGTCGGCTAGTATTAAAAATAAACAATTTAGGGATAAACAGCTTGAGATAGAGAACGAGATTAAGCATTACAGGAGGAACATGCAAAGACAAATAGTAAAACGGTTTTTGATAAAATTCAAAGGCTAAAGTCAGAGTTGATAGGAAAAGATATACAAAAAGTTAAAAAAGATTTATTATATTTGAAGAGGGAATATTTTGAATATAGCAACAGGAATTCAAAATTATTGGCAAGAGCTGCTAAAGAAAAGAGGATGAAAAGAGAGATTGGAATTTTGATAAATAAAGCAGGTACGAGATGTAATAAGGCTGATAAGATTAGGAAGTGTTGTGTATTGAATGTATTTGTAACCACACGAATGGGTACAGGTAACACTGTAACCTTCTGTATGAGGACGCGAGCTAGTGGCCACTGGGGGCAATAGCGAGCGCCCAGCTCTCATGGGTCACATCACTCAAATGCCTTCAGCTGCGCGGGAAAGATTCCCGCGCTCACCTCACCTGGACAAGAAAGGCGTGACCAAGGATGACATCACTTTGGACAGCAGCCAATGCCTGTCGAAGAGCCATATTCAATAGGATAGCCACCGTATATAAAGAGCTGTTTGTCCGCCATTACCACATGTTCATGCTGTACTCCATGCAATAAAGATGTGCTAGGCTAGCTTACAGCCGCCTCCATTGTCTTGATTCCCAAACACTAAATTGGCAATGAAGGTGGGATATGGATTCCCACGGGGACAAGACAAGATCACAGCAACCAGTTTTCGACGTGTCCCATCCCGAGCGATGGGACTGGTTTGAAATGCATTTTAAGAGTACGGTGGCATATGCCGGCATCACCGACGCTGGAAAGAAAAAGGGTCTTCTCATCACGATGCTCGGTTTCCACGCCGTGCAAGCGCTGATGGATCTGGTGGCACCGCGAGAGGTGGACCAGGTTTCGGTAACGGAGATACTGGCGGTTCTGCGGAACCACTTCAAGCCCAAGGTGTCCTTCTTCTCCGCCAGGGCAGCCTTCCTGAGGAGGGACCAAAAACCGGGTGAGTCAGTATCCGAGTATGCAGCGGCCCTCCGTTTGTTGGCAACCCCATGCGAATGGTGGGAGATTCTAGACGTGGCACTAAGGGACAGGATGCTCTGCGGGATGAGAGATGGGGAGACTCAGAGGAAGCTCATGAACCGAGGCCACGACCTCACTTTTAAAGAGGTACTGCAAGAGGCCCTAGCAGCTGAATCCACGTGGGCCGGGTACAAGCTTCTCAAGGCAAAGCCCCCACCAGTCGAGGCAGCTGCATCCGCCGTCCAGGCGGCCTGGAGGGCGACCCTTGCCCCACGCTCGCCCACATCCTCCGAGGCTTCTGCCACCCCAGCCTCCAGCGAAGATGAGGTGGTCCGGAAGGTTAGGAAAGGGCTGAGCGAGAAGAAAGGGAAGGGGGGTCGGCGCTGTGAGGGTTGCGGAGCGTCCCACGAGAGGAGCAAGTGTCCATTCAGGAAGGCTGAGTGCCACAACTGTGGGCAGAAGGGCCACATCGCCAGGGTCTGCAAGCAACGCCGGGAAGAGAGTAAGCGCTCCACGGGGAGCCGGGATGGCGTCGGGAGAGTCTGCGATGGCGGCGGCGACCCAGAGGGGAACCACGTGTGCCTGCGAGTGCACGCAGAAGACGACGTGGCCGTCCACAGCATGCCTCTAGGGCAACCACGTTTTTATGCTGAGGTACTGTTGCAAGGGGTCCCTGTTAAGATGGAGATAGACTCGGGGTCTGTATACTCCCTCATTTCCCATAAGGAATTTTTGCGGATTCCCACCAAGGAGCGACCCAAACTCAAGGAGATGGGGGCGAACTTAAGAGATGTGCAGGGAAATGTAATTCCAGTATTGGGGATTGGGGACTTCGAGACACGGTACAAGGGACTCCGAAGGAAACTTCCCCTGGTAGTCCTAAGAGAGGGGGGGTGTAATCTCCTGGGAACACAATGGTTCAAACCCCTGGACATCTTCATAGGCGGCGTCCATGCCATCGGGGGGAATGAGATTCAGGCAGTGTGCGACGCACACGCAGAGGTATTCAAGAAGGGACTCGGGAAGTACAAGGGGCCCCCAGTTTCCTTCGACCTGGACCCGGAGGTCCGCCCAATGAGACTAAAGCCACGTCGGGTTCCATTCGCCCTAAAGGACAAAATTGAGGCTGAACTGGACAAATTAGTGGGGCAAGGGATTTTAGTGCCGGTGGACTCTGCAGAGTGGGAGACTCCTATTGTTACAGTGTTGAAAGCAAATGGGGAGGTGCGGATTTGCGCTGACTACAAGTGTACAATTAACAAGGCGATCCGCCCTAATGCCTATCCGGTGCCGGTAGTTAGCCATCTGCTGGCTACTTTACATGGGGAAAAAGTTTTCGCTAAACTAGATCTGGCGCAGGCGTACCAGCAGCTTCCAGTAACCCCAGCCACAGCTGCTGCGCAGACCATTGTAACTCACAAGGGGGCATTCAAGGTGACGCGCCTACAGTTTGGCGTGAACTCAGCGCCGGGGATATTTCAGTCTCTTGTGGAACGTTTGTTAAAGAAATTACCGGGGTCTTGCCATTTTTCGATGACATATTGATATCTGGGGAGAGCGAATCAGAACTGGCCCAGAGACTAGATAGGGTCCTTACAGCTTTCGAATCCGCGGGGTTGAGGCTGCGGAGGGACAAATGTGTGTTTCTGGCCAGAGAGGTGGAGTTTCTGGGGTTCCGTATAACCTCTGAGGGGGTGAAACCCGCTGAGTCCAAAGTCTCAGCTATTCAAAACGCCCCTCGCCCCACCGCGAAACCGGAGCTGCAGTCTTTCCTGGGGCTGCTGAATTTTTACCATTCCTTCCTGCCCAGGAAAGCGACGATTGCAGAGCCCCTGCATGGGTTGCTGAAGAAGGATGCGGTTTGGCGGTGGGGAGAGAAGCAGGAACGGGCTTTCAGGGAACTCAAGCAGCTTCTCTCCTCGGAGGCTATTCTAACCCACTTCGACCCAAAGAAGCCGGTAGTCTTGGTCTGCGACGCCTCACCAGTGGGGGTGGGGGCGGTCCTGTGCCACATGCTAGAGGGGGGCGAGAAGCCCCAGTTGCATTCTACTCGAGATCATTGTCCAAGGCAGAACGAAATTACGCCCAAACAGATAGGGAGGCACTTGCCATTGTCGCAGGTACAAAGAAGTTCCATGATTTTTTGTATGGTCGCCCATTCACCATTATAACCGATCACAAGCCGCTGTTGGGTATCTTCACCTCAGACAAGCCCACTCCACAGATCCTCTCCCCCAGGATGCTTAGGTGGGTGATTTTTCTGAATGCATACAGGGGTTCGTTAGAGTACCGCCCCGGGAAAGAGATAAGCCACGCGGACGCCCTCTCAAGGTCTCCTCTGCCCCACCTGGGGGACCCAAAGTGTGAGGTAGAACAGGATAGCCAAGTCCTCTTCATAGAAGCCCTAGATGCACCCCCCATTTTGCCCAAGGAAATTGCTGCCGCAACGGCCAAGGATAAAACTTTAGCCCTTGTGAGATCCTGGGTACAGAAGGGGTGGCCCACAGCTCCCCCCGCAGACGAGTTTGCTGCATTTTTCAGGAAGAGGGTTGAGTTGTCCTCAGAAAGGGGGTGTCTGTTGTGGGGGGAGAGGGTGGTGGTCCCACAAGCATTAAGAGCGAGGGTGCTACGGCTTTTACATGTCAGCCACCCAGGGATTGTGCGCTCTAAGGCACTGGCCAGAAGCTACTTCTGGTGGCCTCAGCTAGACGCAGACATTGAACACATGGTGAACACCTGCGAAAGTTGCCAGAGCTCTCGGCCTCAGGAGTCCAGCCTCCCACACAGAGAATGGGACACAGCTAGGGGGCCGTGGTCCCGCCTCCACATAGACTTCGCAGGGCCATTCAGGGGTTCATTCTTTCTGCTGGTGGTGGACGCATACTCCAAGTGGTTAGAGGTAATTCCAATGCGCAACACCTCATCAGCTGGAACCATAAAACAACTGCGCAAACTGATATGCACCTTCGGGATACCTGACGTCATTATTAGTGACAATGCGAGTTGCTTCACGTCAGCCGAGTTCCAGGCGTTCTTAGAGTCCAACGCCATTCGGCAAATTACCTCAGCCCCCTTTCACCCTGCAACAAATGGCCAGGCGGAACGTCTGGTGCGCACAATGAAAGAAGGGCTGCGGTGCATGGGTCCCGGGGATCTGGACCGGGAGCTCTGCCAGTTTCTGTTGGCATATCGAGTGACGCCATTGGCGTCGGGATTCTCTCCCGCGGAACTCCTCATGAAAAGGAAGTTACACTCATTATTAACTAGATTGGATCCCACCCGGGTCGAGGATAGAGGAAGAAACATTGAGCACAGCCCCACCAAAAACTTCCAGATAGGAGAGCCTGTTCATTGCAGAAACTACGCCACCACAGGGCCAGCATGGGTGCCGGGGGTAGTCGTTAATCAAACAGGACCAGTCTCATACTGTGTCGAGACCAACACGGGTCTCCTCTGGAGGAGGCACGCTGACCAACTTAGGCACCGAGTGATTGGGGGGCCGGACAGAGGGGCTCAACCGCAAAGTTCAGCGTTAGGGTCCTCCTCCACCCGTTTATCCCAAGGGGGAGAAAACGAAGGGCAACAGTCCCAAACAAGGGGGGGGAGCATAGGTTCAAACTCATATCCTTTTCATACGCCAGTTTTATCCAGTCCCTTGAAAGAGAGGAACGAGTTTGCCCCTGTAGTTCTACCCAGTCCCTCGAAGGAGGGGAATGAGTTTGCCACTGTTGCCCCTGAATTAGATTTTGAGTTACCAAACCGGGGGGTTTTTTCGGAGTGTTCCCCCACCCGTCCAAGCGAAGAGCGGGGTTTTTCTTTAGCCCCTAGTGCCCCCGGTTTGTCCACATCCGCATCAGAAAACCTTCCTCCCCCTTCTCCTGCCCATCCCAAAGCTGAAAGCCCGCGGCGAGTCACTAACAAGTCATCCTCTCCAATTGCAGGACAAGAACCAGGAGGACACAGACGAGGGGGCATGGCCGAGTCAAGCATAACGGCCGCACGGCCAAAACGCACATGCGGGAAACCAGTTTGGTTAAGGGACTTTGTCCCATCTTAGGGGAGAGGGATGTTGTGTATTGAATGTATTTGTAACCACACGAATGGGTACAGGTAACACTGTAACCTTCTGTATGAGGACGCGAGCTAGTGGCCACCGGGGGCAATAGCGAGCGCCCAGCTCTCATGGGTCACATCACTCAAATGCCTTCAGCTGCGCGGGAAAGATTCCCGCGCTCACCTCACCTGGACAAGAAAGGCGTGACCAAGGATGACGTCACTTTGGACAGCAGCCAATGCCTGTCGAAGAGCCATATTCAATAGGATAGCCACCATATATAAAGAGCTGTTTGTTCGCCATTACCACATGTTCATGCTGTACTCCATGCAATAAAGATGTGCTAGGCTAGCTTACAGCCGCCTCCATTGTCCTGATTCCCAAACACTAAAGAAGTGAAAGACTTTTATCAGAATTTGTATACTAAAAAAGATATAAATATGGAAAAGTTGAGAGAACAATTGGAAAAGCATTTGCAAAGAAAGATAAATTTGGAGCATAAAAATAGAATGGAAGAGCGAATAACGGAAAAAGAAGTAAAGGATATAATAGCCAACTTGAAGTTAGGTAAATCTCCAGGGGAGGATGGATTGACAGTGGATTTTTATAAGGAATTTAAAGACTGTGTAGTTCCAAGATTGTTGAAGTTGTTAAATTATATATTGGACGGGGGAAAGATACCGACATCATGGAATAGCACTATAATTGTTTTGTTGCCAAAGCCTGGAAAGGATGTTGAAAAAGTGGAGTAGTATAGGCCTATCTTTCTGATAAATCAAGATGCCAAGATATTTACAGCAATAATTGCAAATAGATTGAACGGGTTCATGGGTAATTATATAAAAGGAGATCAAAATCCAATTCTGTTGTGTATTTGGTTGCATTTTTTGAGGGGAGAACCGTAGGAGAAGAGTCCTTTATGCAACTTGTTTTTCCCCGTTTGTGAAAGGTAGGATAAAGAGTTGAGGGCTCTCTGGTGTGTCTAAAGATCTGTAGTGTGATTATGCCATGGGATTTGTTGGATGGCATTGGCTGCTGCACCATTGTTTGTGCCACTTTGCAAGCCAGCACAAGATTACAAAAAAAAAAAAAAAACCACAAAAAACCCCCAGTGGCTTAGCCTTAGTGGTTAAGATGCTGAATTTGACAACTGGAATGTTGGTCGGTCAGCAGTTTGAGACCCGAGTAGTGCACAATGGAGTGAGCTCCTGTCTCATTTATCTACTTGCATTGAAATTGCAAGTAGATAAATAGGTACCACTTTGGTAGGAAGGTAAACAGCGTTTCGTGCACTCCGGTGTCTAGTCATGCCTGCCATATATCAATGAGAATGTCGGCAAACACAGACAGCACTGGCTCTTTGACTATAAACAGAGATGATCACTGAACCCTAGAGTCGGATATGACTGACTTTCGAGCAAGGGTGACCTTTACTTTACATGAACATTGAATGAGGTACTTTTAATATGGATAACCAGAGTCATTACTAGACTGTGGCTTGGACCATGATGCCAAAATTTAGAGGGTGAAATAATTCACAACTGGAAGAAGGCAACCCAATCCATTGCTATTTTCAGCTGAAAGGAGGTCAATCTACCTACCCCATGTCTGTATTCTGTCTCCATAATGCAGTAGATTCATCATGTAACCAACAATGGGTATCGTCGAGCCTCTTCGCCCTCCTTCTCTCCATGTATGCCAAGCTCACATCACCATGCTTCCTAGCTAAGGCACTATAGCCCCAGACCCAAAATTGATAGTTATGGCTCTGCAAATTATCTGCTAACAGGAGGATGAGGGTTGGATGTAGTAGTTTTAGTTAGAAGCCATCTTCTGAAGAAGAACTCTTCTTTGTTACTGTTCCTGGAATTTCTCTGGATTGTGTGGTGCTTGTGTACTTGTGTTTGTTTGTGTATGTACATGTGTATGTAACATTAGGGATGTAAATTGTTGATTGTGATGTTTTATGCATGATGTTTTATGCATGATTGCCTATGTTGTGGATGTTGTGCAATTTGTTGTTGTTCAGTTGTACAGTCGAGTCCAACCCTTTGTGGTCTAAATGGACCACAGCATGTCAGGGTCCTCTGTCATCTGCCATCCTATGGAGTCTGCCTATGTACAATTTGTGCAGTTCCACAAATTGTGTAAATTGACCAAAATATGGACAACTCCTACTTTATTTCTGAATCTGAAGCACAAGATGGGCCATTGACATCTTTGCAAACAATCAAATAACGCAGAATTTGAAATGGGAAAAAAGCTATTTGTCTTGATCTCACCTGGAGATCCAGAAACTAGTTGGGCTTTTAGATTTGTTGCTGAAATATTTCACATCCGAAACGTCTAATTTCATAGAATCATAGAATCACTGAGTTAGCAGGAGCCTATGAAATCATCCAGACCAACCCCTCTGCTCAATGCAGGAATCCAAATCAAAGCAGATCTGACAGATAGTAATTCGATTCTCTCTTGAATGCTTCAATGCTGGAGCGCGCTACATGTGAGGAAGAAAGAAATTCCCCCTTATTGCTGGCATAGAAATACAGATACACTTCCTTGGAACTAATGACGCGCATGGGCAGAACATAGTTCACCATCCCTGGGTCATTTTCTCATGTGTCTCTAACCAAAACCAATGTTTATTTTAGCATTAGTATTATATTCTGAGAAGAGTGGGTTGGATCCATGAAATCTCATGCTAAGTCACAAATTATATTAGCCTTAAAATTACCACTGTGCTTTTGGCTGCCACAGACTGCCACAGCTGTTTCTTTGAGGGGTCGGGGGAGCTTTGATTTGTGTTGTCCTTTTCTAAACCTCCTCAAAATCTGGCCAGTGCTCATGGGAGTTAGTGCCCCACAACTTTGGGAGGGTAAAAGGTTTCAAATTCTAGATAGAACTCATAATGACAATTAAAATTTCAAATCAATTTATGTGTGCCAGGGGATTGGTAAACTATTTTTTAACTATATGTTTAAGTGTAATATCACAAATTAGTATTTTATCTATATCTTCTACTAAGTAAACAGAGCATTGTGTGAGAGATTTGGCACTTTCTGAGCTTGTGCATGGAGGCATTTGGTATTGTCCATGGAGGTCCATTGCTTTTACTGCTTGTATTGTTTTAGGTAATTAGTTACTTGTGTGACTGTGTCCAGTCTGGCCAGGCTATCCTGCTATGGTAATAGAGTAGACCCTACTGCCAGTGACTCAATGCCGAGTGTCAGGTGGCGGTTAACTAACCTGACAACCCTGAGGACTAACAGCCTTGAGGGGCAAAGTCCATAGGGAAGGGTGATGGTCCCCAAGTGGATTAAATCCTATTTGACTCCACCTTGATGAAGGGCAGCAGCTTCATCAATCCTGGCCTGGGACTGAGGAGGACTTTGTGTGCCAAAAGGGCTCAGGACCAGAAAGTAACTCACGGAACTGGATCAGTGGCATGGGTGTCACACTGCGATGCAGAAGGCAGCTGAAAGGCCACTGTTTTATATTCTCAGGACAGTCTTCATGGCTAATCACCATGATGATCACCAATATTCAGATTCAGATACGGCAGAAGAAGTAGAAGTGCGACTCTGGCTATTGATTGTACATCATATTTGATATCTTCCCCCCACATCTTTTGTTTTAGTCAATAGGCAAAGAATGGAAGGAGTCTTTCAAAAGGGCATTGATAAATTTTATACATAGTTGGAAGATAAAGGAACACTTTGGAAAGTTTCATTTCATATAAGACTACCTCTCTTCCAATGCACACCAAATAAAAATTAACCCACACTCAACCCGACGACGCGCAGCCCTCCGAGTCGAATGGGCAGGTTCTGGTGGAGAGTCAATCCACACTCACGTTCTCCTCCTCGAGGTACAGGAAGATGTGTGCAGCTTGATTCCCCTTGCTTCATACTTCCTGCACAGAGCAGGGACTCGGCCGCGGCAGCCCCCACCATATGCGCCGGACATATGAAGCAAGGGGAAACAAGCTGCAGTTAAGTACCTGTCCTATAAGACGACCCCCGACTTTGGCACAGATTTTTCGGGGTTAAAAAGTAGTCTTATACGCCAGAAAATTTATTTTTATTTTTATTTTATTTAGTCGTATTTATATATGCCGCCCACTCAGGCAGAACCTGACTCAGGACGGCATTACAACAAATTCTAAAAACATATAAAAACACTTTAAAAAACCCATATCCCACCCACTTAAAAAACCCCTTATCCCACCCAACCATCCCACCCACTCTAAAAAAGGAAGAGAGAGTTCTTAATTCTTTACGTAAGCCAGCAGGCGGGGACCGTGATCCCATTCGGGCCCCACACTTGCCCTGCCAGCCAGGTCTTCAATCCTTTCCTGAAGGGCAGCAATTCTCTTTGAAGTCTTAGATCTGTTGGCAGGAGGTTCCAGAGAGTTGGTGCGGCCACGGAGAAGGCACTCCTTCGGGTGCTAGACAGATGTGCACCCCTAACTGATGGCACCATTAGAGAGCCCCTCCGGTCCACTCTGGTTGGACGGGCAGACACTCTTGGGACGATGCGGTCTCTAAGGTATCCTGGCCCACTACCATATAGGGCTTTAAAGGTCAAAACCAGCACCTTGAATTGCACCCGGAGACAAACTGGTAACCAGTGCAGCTCCCGAAGTAGCGGTGAGGCATGGGCATATCGCCCACATCCCATCACCACCCGGGCTGCCGCATTCTGGACCAGCTGCAGCCTCCGAATGGTCGTCAAGGGCAGCCCCATGTAGAGCGCATTACAATAATCTAGTCGGGAAGTAACCAGAGCATGGGTGACCATAAGCAAGGAGCCCCGGTCCAGGAGCGTGCGCAATTGGCGAATCACCCGAAGTTGGGCAAAATCCCTCCTGGCCACAGCCGCCACTTGTTCTTCCAGCAGCAGCCGTGAATCCAGAAGGACCCCCAAGTTGCGCACTGGGTCTGTCTGGGGCAAAACCGCCTCATCCAGTACCAAATACAGTAGATACAGTTGGTGCTTAGAGATTTACTTTTAAGAAGAATGGATGTGAGGACACTGAGAAACATCCTTAGCCAAGCATCCAAAAGGATTGAAGTTTTGGATCATGGGGCTTCATCTTACCATTGCTCAGCTAAAAGTGGCCTTGAGCATGAGCCTTGCATTTGTAAGAACATTTTGCAAATATCGTTTGAAATTTCACAGAATTACAATTATCCTCTGCTTTGATGTTCAGCAATTGAAGAGAAGCAGCCAGCTTCATAACAGGGCCAAACACAACTTTATTGTAGGCAAACTGATCATGAACAGCAATGGCGCAGCAGCACTTTATATACAATGGATACATTCGGGCGGGAAACAACAGGATTGGTTGGGAGAGAAGTGGGGTGATTGTGGGGTGACCGGAGACTGAGAAGACTTTGTGCATCTCGTTAGAAAGAGCGGGGATGCAAGTCCCGCGATAGCTTAGCACCATGAAGAAGACAAAATGGAGGATCACCCCGATCCCACAATAATAATTACAAACTGTTTAAAGCAATATTTCAGTTACATACACAACATCCGCTTTGTTGCATTATTGGAATCAGATGGGTTGTTTGCAGCTTTTTTGATCAATAATTTGGCTCTTCTATGTTTGTTGTGCATGTTTTGCTTCACAAAGGGAAAAGGGCTAGTTTTGTGGACATTTTTGCAAAATGCACAACACTGCAGGGGAAAAAAAGTCACTCCTTGTCTCAGTCTTGTGCTGGATGAGAAAAATCTGGTGAGGAAAGAGCTGATGGAAGGAAAGAATAAGATGGTACCTCTCTTTCATTAC
Organism: Bradypodion ventrale; assembly: GCA_035047345.1. Taxonomy (NCBI): domain Eukaryota; kingdom Metazoa; phylum Chordata; class Lepidosauria; order Squamata; family Chamaeleonidae; genus Bradypodion; species Bradypodion ventrale. Next base: position 8,166,201 of record JAWDJE010000004.1, read on the forward strand.
ACTGTTGAAAAATAGATGCAGATTTTTTATTTCAACACTTACAACCCAATAGTGTCTTTCATTGCATCTGAGGGCACAATGGTAATTTAGGGGTTATGAGATGGACCATATAATTTGTGCAATTCTGTTTATTCAGTTCAGTGTCCATTAGCATCTGTTGTCTAAATAGACAGTGCAGAGACGATCCTTCTGTTTTATGGCAGGGCTGGCTCTGTAAATCCACCACAGTAGACATTGGAGGCTTAGTGGTTAAGACCCTGAACTTGACAACTGGAAGGTCACCAGGTTAGCAATTCGAGACCCGAGTGCTGCATGACAGTTCCAACCAAGCAGTTCGAAAGCAAGACATTGCAAGTAGATAAATAGGGACCACTTCAGTGGGAAGGTAACAGCGTTTCGTGTACTCTGGTGTCTAGTCCTGCCTCCCACATGACTACGGAAACATCGTCAGATACAGACAGCATTAGCTCTTTGGCTGTAAACTGAGTTGGATATGACTGGCTTTTGAGCAAGGTCAACTTTTACCTGGCTCTTTAAAAGCTAAGCAGATCCTTTGGAGAAATGCAGCCTGTCAGAGGAAGTTCTGATGAGCCAAAAATACTACGTGGAGATGTTACCCCAATACCTTACCACTCTCAGATTCACTCAAGCAGTAAAGGCTTTGCTACCCCAGCTAGGAGATTTTGAGAGCCATGTTCTTTTAAAAAGTACTTTTCCCAAGCCCTGTTTCCCTGCACTTCCTTTATACCAAATACTCTTGCTAGTTATTCATTTACTCCTGAGAATGAGCGCACCGGGAAGATGGCTAAAGAAAGACAAAGATATATGAATTTAATATTCTTTCAGTAACTGAGTGGTCAATATGGGGTTCAGTAATAGAAGGGGAAAAAAGATTGGTTTTGTAATTTGTCCAATACAAAAATTATATTAAGTTAAACATGAGTTGAGGGCATGGCAAATACTTTATGAGAAGCTAGCTGAAGCATCCCAAGCTTCTTCCATTTCCTTCATTTTCCTCTGCCTTTTGCCCCTCCTCATACACTTTGTAACAGCCATCTAAAGCAGGAGTTCTCAATCTTTTTAAGCCAGGGGCCGGGTCACACTCCCTCAGACAGCTTCAGGGGCCAGATGGCCATTTTACCCTTCCTCCACCTCATGGCACTTCCTGGTGTGGTGGAGGCAGTGGTGGGCCACATTCAATGGTGCTGTGGGCCGCATCTGGCCCACGGGCCACAGGTTGAGAATCCCTGGTGTAAAGCAAGTCAGACACAAATGTAATTAACATTGAGTGGACAGCTTTATTGTAGACTAATCAGAAATCATTCCTTAATGCCCCATGTGGGCAGAGCAGAGCAGCATTGATCAGGTAAGCAAGATTAGGGCAACCAAATCTGGTTTGGACTTGATCTGAATTATCCTGAATCATTCTGATTTTGTTCAAGATTAGGTCAAATTTAGTTCAAGATTCTGTTGCATAGCCCTAATGACAACTCATGCATCAGAAATGTGTTCATTAAAGATTTCATAACAATCATATAATCTTAAAATATCCATAGTTCTGTGAATTTGGAAAATAATCATGAACACTACTTGGGATGAGAGATCACCAGAAATACTGGATTCTCAATGTAGAGATTGCAAAAAATCCACTTTGAACTCTTACAGTGTCAGTGCTATCAGTTAGAGCTGGCAAAACTGGAATAAATGATGAATCCATAGTCTGACTCGATTCCAAGGCTGAATTTTCAATGCCTCCTACTCTTCTGGGAAGAAATGCAGTCATGACAAGCAGTCAAGAAAGTCTTGTTCCAATAACAGGCAAATTAATAATGAGATATAGTGAGTCAATTTAGCTCTTGGATGCTTTTCAGTTGCAAAATATTCAGAAGTATGATGACAGACAGTGACAAATGAGGAAATCTTAGATTAGCTCCCTGACATCTGTTCTGATTTATGCAATAAAATCCATATATTTAGATGAAGGTCAGGCAATGTGCTGGGCATCAACTGCTGAGTCTGGGGTTGATCAGAAGCTGGTAAGCCGATACTAACTGCTGAGTTTCTATGATGTGTATGACAGAATTTGCATGTCAGTTACATTGACAGAGTGGGTGCCAAGTGACAGGATGAATGCTGGATAGGTTTGAGCTTATGTGCTGTGGGACTGTAAGAGATTGCTGTTTAGACCATTCAGCAGTATTCTACCACTGGACATACTAGAGATTTTGGAAGCTCTCATCCCAAAAACTAATTTTTCCAAGCTTTGTTATTCAGTACTTATGCAGGAATTCCCAAATATTTTCTGTTTGGCCAAAGAGCAATTTCTTTGGTTTAGGACATGAGACAAACTTACTGACAGGCATTGCAATCATCAAAGGTGATGTAGCTGAAGGTCTGTGACAATGTTTCCCAACCTTGGGTCTCCAGATGTTACAGTTCAGCCAGTGGCAAAGGCTGGGATCCCAGGGTTGTGGGGCATTGGTCTACAAGAACAGCTAGAGGCAAGTACTTCTTCACACAGTGTAGTAGAAATTTCAGCCAGAGATCAGCAATATGTGGTTTCTAGGTTGTCTGTGACTTCCCTCCCCATAGCCCACATGTAACCTCTAAGATTTTGAGCGTTCTCACAAATGTATAATTGACATGATAGTCATAGGAACAGATGCTGCTTTACAAGGTCCGTGGGCAAGCAAGAAGGAATCTCTGAAGATTGTTCACCCTAGTCCAGTGATGGTGAACCTTGGCACTCCAGCTGTTCTTGAACTTCAATTCCCAGAAGCCTTGATCAGCAGAAATGCTGACTTGGGTTTCTGGTAATTGACGTCCAAGAACAGCTAGAGTGTCAAGGTTCATCATCACTGCCCTATTATAATGTAATTTCTTGCATACAGTGGGCTGATGACCAGAGATGTAGATGAATTTTAGACAAATTCATGGAGGATAAGACTACTTGCATATGCTAGTAATGATAGGAATCAGCAGGAATTCACACTGTCTTTTGGCAAATGTTCAAAACTGAATTGAATTGGGAATTTGTGCAATTCCAGGGGGCTGGGGGACAAGGACAAGGCAGAGGAGTAGTCTCTTTCCACTGTTTAGTTGAGCAACATAGCAATGACTCTTCAAATACTACTCAACATTCATAGGGTTAAAACAATGGTCAGCAATGAATATTGAGAAAAAGGAAAGTTTAAAAAAATCTACAGTTGTCTCTGCAGGATATTTTAGCATTGATATTTTTGGGTTTTCTTTCTTTCTTAATTGTTATTCGATTGTTTTAATGTTTAATGAACACCACACAAAGTGGGGAACTTTGGTTCACCAAAGGAGTGGTGAATGAGTGAATAAAGTGATGTGATGAGATAAGATAATGGACACTAAATTGAACGGGTCAGAATTTCTCTTATATGGCACAGGACATTGAATTGACTGGATACATCTGCATACTTCCAGAACCAAAAAGAACAAGTCCTTGGAGAAGATGTCTGTGTCTGGCCTGAGGAATTTCCTAGTACGCCATATGCTGGTGCGACATTAGCTTTATCCTATGTTGGATTACTGCGTCATTGCCACTACCTAAAATCTTCCAAGTTGGAGTTGCGGGTTGAATTTAGTGTTTTCTACGTGCAGAGCATGTGTTCTACCACTGAGCTCTTCAATACCCCTCCCTTGGCCCAGCAGATGACTCATGCTCTTCTCTGTGTTTTAGAGAAAGGACGCAATAGTTTAACTCTGTTCAGAATTTAGCACAGCTCTTTTTCTCCAGCCTGAAATTATTTCTGAACTTATTTTCTCTGATAGAGTGGTCAGAGTAGTAATCATGGCAAGTAGCAACAACAGAAACAAAATAAAAAACAGCAGATTACTGATAATATCAGTAGTTGACTTCTGCCGTAGATAACTGGACTTTATTAAAAGAAGTATCCTTAACCTGAGAGATAAATCTGTGCAAGAAACCACAAGACAAGGATGTATTTTCAGACTAACACAAACAAGATTTCCACATTTGTGAGCATGTTTTGTTTAAATTTTTAATCTGGGGGGCAGTGGCGGGGGGTGGGGGTGGGTAATCCCAAATTGGCTGAGGAGACAAAGGTTGGAGGTTCAAATACTGGTAAGAGAAGAGTTTGGCTGCATACCTTTGGATATTGTACAAGATCTCAGACAAACTCGCCCCCAAAAGAAGGGAACAATAAATTACATCAGAGTACCCAATACAGTACTTAGAAAACCCTGGAGAGCATACTCATCAAGTGCAGCTCCGGAAAATACGGGAACTGCTCCGGCCCGGGCGCACATGCGCAGCAACAACTCCTTTGCACATGCGTAGAACCCCTTTGCGCATGTGCAGAACTGCCTCTGATGGGTGCGCATGCACAATAACTCATTTCCCCGCTGTTCAAAATATGGGAAGGTGGCGGGAAAGGGGAGGAACAAACGCTGAAATACAGGAAATCCTGGCCAATACGGGATACTTGACAGGTATGCTGGAGAGTTTCCCTCAAAAGTCAGACTCAACTTGATGGCATGTTAAAATAACATAATGTAGCATCACTGAAGGATTTTTAAAAAGGCAACATAGAACCATTGGATGAGTTCTTTATATCTTTTGGGAACAATCACTGTAATTAATTTATCTGTGTATAAATGTATGTGTATTGTTGTTGTATGTGTGTATTGTTGGGTACGTTTTTCTAAGACGTCTCTGTGTTCTCTTTGAACAGATGCATTTTACACAAACTGCAGTAGTTTTGGAAGGTGGGAGAGAAAAGTCTCCATTACTGGAAACAAGAATTCTGGCTAGGATTAGTGAAATGTTGGCAGGCTGTCTCAGTGTGTTGATATAAGGTGTCTTATTGAAAACAAGTAATTTAGCAAAATTTTGTTCCACCCCTAAACTGGAGCTAGCAGTGAACTTTCAGAGAGGAAGTATAACATCTGATTTCCTCACCTAATGCAAATTTCTAGGAAATATTTTTTGGGGGTGATCTTGACACTCAAATCTCCTATTTATTTAACACTACAATACTATCTAATCCCCCCCCCAAAGAAAATATGAACTTAAAACACTTTAATATGATAAGAAAAACATACCTTTGATATCTAAAGAATAAGAAGGAGGAGGAGAAGTAGAAGGAGGAGGAGGAGGAGGAAAAGAAGATAGTTCAAAGATAGGACAGCAGATATCATAAAGAGAACTGAGAATGCTAACTTGGGTTTTTGTATGATAAAAAACTTCTCTAGCTCTGGTCATAAACAACCCCAAAGAACCTTCTATTTGAGATGAATTTTTGCAAAGAGCAACATGAGATATCTCAATATTTTATTGGGAATGGAGACATTCAATAGTATGTCTCAATTGTTAAGCTTGATAGATCTTAGGGTTTCAGTTTCAGAAAATTTTATTTTTCCTGGGATCTCCAGGCAGGGAGAGAAGTCTCAGGTTTACCAGCATTGGAGAAGGGAAAGTTTGATTATTGCGAATGAGATGCATTTAAAATGAGACAGGCACCTTGGATGGGTTGGTGGCTGTTAAAAATGCCAAGCAGTACCCAAAAATAATAATAATAAATGGAAGCTTAAATTGACTAGAAGTACATATCCTGTTTTGAATAATAGGTATTTTGGTTCGTTGAATGCTGCAGGGGAGGCTGGAACCTACTTAAAAGGTGAATCATCCATCCTGGAGGCGTCCAGAAGCTGCAATTCAATATTTTTCTTGGAAAGAAATTTGAACAGGGAAGAGGAAACAGTTGTAGGGGAAACACACTCCTATTTTAAAGCTGTCTCCATCAATTTGTGGTTCCTATCCTTGTCCTACAAGTCTGCCCGGGTTATCCTGCTATGGTAATAGAGAAGACCGTACTGGCAGTGACTCAATGCTGATCGTCAGGCAGTGGTTAACTAACCACTGGGTGGTGATGCGGTGTGGGCGCTATGATCGCACCTCACCATTGCTCCAGGAACTGCACTGGTTACCAGTTTGCCTCCGGGTGCAATTCAAGGTGCTGGTTTTGACCTTTAAAGCCCTACATGGTAGTGGGCCAGGATACCTAAGAGACCGCATTGTCCCAAGAATGTCGGCCCGTCCAACCAAAGCGGACCAGAGGGGCTCTCTAATTGTTCCATCAGCCACAGGGGCTCGCCTCTCTGGCACATGAAGGGGGGCCTTTTCTGTGTCCGCACCGGCCCTGTGGAACCTCCTGCCAGTAGAGCTGCAGGTGCAGACGGAGCTGCTGCCTTTCAGAAATGGTCTAAAAACCTGGCTGGCAGGGCAGGTGGGGGGGGGGGGGGGGTTCTGGATGAAAAGGTGGCCCCTGCCTGTTGGCTTATAAAATAAAGCTTCCTCTTTTAATGCGGGTAGTTTTTAATGTGGGTGGCTTTTAATCTGGTTTTATTCTGTTTTATACTTGTATATACCTCTGATTGTTTTTAATTGTTTTTAATTATGATGTTAGCCAGCCTGAGTCAGGCTTGCCTGAGTGGGCGGCATAGAAGTTTAAAGAATAAATAAATAAATAAATAAATAAATAAATAAATAAACCTGACCGCCCTGAGGACTAACGGCCTTCAGTGGCAAAGTCCACAGGGAAAAGTGATGGTACCTAACCTAAATGGATTAAATCCCACTTGAATCCATCTTGATGGAGGGCAGCAGCTTCATCAATACTGGCCTGGGACTAAGGAGGACTTTGCATGCCAAAAGGGCTCAGGACCCGAAAGTACTTGCTGAGCTCAATCAGTGGTACTATGGGTGTCATGCTGCGATGCGGCGGTCAGATGAAAGGCCTCTGTGTTGTATTCTCAGGAGAATCTTCATGGCTGATCACCATGATGATCGCCTATATTCGGACTCAGATATAGGGCAGAAGAAGAAGAAGAATCCTTGTCCTCCCATGACCACCTGGTGGTTGACTCTTCTCACAACAGAGGTAAAGGTAATCTTTTCCCATCTTAAAAGGCAAAGCCAGTTCAGCAAACAGTGAACTATCAAATAAAAGTTATGGTCCAAATATGTGAAATACAAATCTTTCTCTGAGCGTCAAAGATGAATTACATTATTAAAGGTAAAGGTCACCCTTGCTCGAAAGCCAGTTGTATCTAACTCTAGGGGTCAGTGCTCTTCTCTGTTTATAGTCAAAGAGCCGGCACTGTCTGCTTCTGCAGACGTTTCCGTGGTCATGTGGCAGGCATGACTAGACACCGGAGCGCACAGAATGCCGTTTACCTTCCCACCAAAGTGGTCCCTAATTATCTACTTGCAATTTCTTGCTTTCTAATTGCTAGGCTGGCAGGAGAATTACAGTACATTATTACAATGTCATTAAAATTTAATGCTGGATTTCGATTGCCAGTCACAAATGTTCATATACTGCCTCTCAAATCTCATTCACACCTTGTGTTGTTGTCTAGCAGCTTAAGAGATCTCACATCCAAAGCCTGTCAAAAGAGCCAGAAGGGTTGACAACTCAAAAGTATTTAAGGCTGCAAATCTGGGAGAAGAAACAATACATTGAAAACACAAGTGCAGATTTGCTGTGGGTTGTGAGTACCAAAACAGGCCAAATGATCAAACATTGGCTATTTATGATTCTTCTTATCAGTTCTAGGTATAGGCTGCAGTGGCTCAGTGTTAAGAAGCTTGCCTTCTTAGCTGGAAGGGTGGCAAGTCGGAAGTTCGAGACCCGGGTACTCCATGATGGATTGAGCGCCCGTCTCTGTCCCAGCACTGGGGATGTAAAAGGAGCCTCATATGGGCATCCCTGGAGTGTAGTTTCTCCAGCAAAAATACTTTCAACCCAGAATAATTTCTGACACAAAATTATTAATATGGGTTGCAGAGGCTCAGTGGTTAAGAAGCTCACCTTGTGTTGTGTCTGAACGCAAGACCTTGTTAGCTGGAAAGCTGGTAAGTCAGCAGTTCGGGACCAGGGTACTGCATGCCGGATTGAGTGCTTGTTTCTGTCCCAGCTGTTGGGGACATGAAAGGAGCCTCATTTGGGCGTTCCCTGAGTGGAGTTTCTTCCACAAAACTCCTTTCAACCCAGAATAATTTCTGACACAAAATTATTATTATAGTTTTAGGTGAGGTCATCCATGCATGATGGCAAACTCAGCTTTTATATTTTTTGTCGATCTACTCTCAAGGTCAAAACTACACCAAACAGTCAGCCAGCCATCAGAATGGTGTTCTGTGAGTGACAACATTTTTTCACCTGTGTCTTGCGATTTAGCTTTCTAGCTTTCATGGCAGGATATCAGGAGACCCACACAGTTTCCATCTCCAAGTCTGATTGCTCAGAGATGTAGCCTTGAACAAATACCACTGCTAGATGATGAAAATGGTTATTCACCTCTAATTACCAGTTCAGAGACGTGAATAATTTAGACTTCAGTTTGCACAAAGAGCCACCCAAGCAGGAAAAAATATGAAACTGACCCGCTCCCACACACATACCTTTTATTGTGCAGCTTCAGATTAGGAGGGGGAGGTCAAACCTGAATTTCTTCTTGGCTAACAACTGTTGAGTTTGAATAGTGGTCAGTTCCACGTAAGATTCAAGGTTATCAAAAACAGTAAATTATCTCAATGTTTATACTGTAGGTTTGTTTGTTTTTTGCTAGAGCAAAACTGGCCAGTCTCTGACGATTTTATCCAAATTTACTCATACATCTGTTTTGTCCTATTTCTGCAGCAGTTTGAAAATCCCCCCCAAAATGACAAACCTTTGTATGAATAGTGTACACAGTTTTCTGTCTTGTCCATTATGAATACAGCTTTTCCGGCTATACACATTTCAGTGCATGATTTTGCTATTGAACTTATTTTAGATGCAACTATTCCTCATAAATGTGTTTCGTTGTATGCAGTTTTTGAGCAGAGAACTGAACTATGACATCCTGAACAGTCTGAAGATAATTAAGGTCTTATCCAAAGGTTTCTGTGGGAACAATGGGTTTAATTGCTTCCATTGAAAATGTAGACTGGCACAAAATTGTCCCTCTTCTTCTGTTGCCATAGCTGCTACCTTTGACAGGAGGATTACACAAATCTATGGTGAATAAGCCACATAATGCTTCCCACTCATGAAAACTACATGCTTACCTCCAGAATTAGAGGTAGCATACCCCAAATGTCAGTTTTGGATTAACAGCAGAGGAAGTGAGCAATCTCTTTCATGTCCTACTCTAAGACTTCTCAGAGGTATTCCAGGAGCACATCTTCCTATGGAAAGCATATTGGGCCATGGTGACTCATCATTTAATTGTCTTCCAATTAGGCCATCCAATATGCTCTGTGTGAGGTTGCCTTAAAAAGTGTTCCAATACTGCAGCTAGTGCAAAGTATGACAGCCAGACAATTGGCAGAAGCCTGCTTTAGAGACCATACTGTTACTCAGATGTTCGGGGGGGGGGGGGATGGATTTGAAAACATGAGCATGGAAAGCATTCTAGCCCCATGCTTTAACTGTCACTAGCACTCTGCTACATACTACCTTTAAAAGTCTCTCCATGCAACTAGATATTCTGAAAAACATGCATAACAGACTGCTTCCTAGGTCAGGAAAAAGGAACTACAGAATGAACTCACCAAAAGGTGCGAAGAGGAGCATATTTCTTTATGGAGAGGCCACCAACAGGCATGAAATGGGATTCTCTCTGCTCACATTTTTAAACTTAACCTTTCTTGAGTACCAGCATCTTGAAATAAAATTGGACGCCAATGAGAAATCAGTGTAATTTGTGAGGGTTTTGCTGGTTTTAGATCAAACCTTGCCAAATACGTTGGCTTTTCATAGGCTTCCAGGTTTAATTCAAGATGCTGGTTTAGATATATACAGACCTGAATTGCTTGGCCTTCCAATATGCATTGAGAACCGTTATTACATGTGATCTTTTAAAAACTATTTAAGCTGTTTTTAAAAGAGTTCTGTTTAAATTGTGTTGTGTATAGAGACTGGTCAGGAAAATGCTAAGTAATCCGTTAATTAAACAAGAGACTAAATCAATCTCCTTGGCCACTAGTACTAGCCTAGAAGCCAATAAATAAATAAATAGATAAACTGCCTACCTGCTTTCAAAATCAAAGTGATGTTCAAACATCATCCAATCAATCAATCAATTGATAAATCTGGCTGTTTAGATATATACTATAGATATATTAGATATATTAGACACAGCTTCTGATTGTTATATTTTTGTGTTTATATGCTCTTCTGTTTGTTGGTAAAAGATCAGCAAAATACTTATTACTGTACCAAAGTATTAAGGGTTTTCCAGTGTGATGCAGTGGATAAAGTGACAGAAGAGGATTCAGAAGGTCTGGGTTCAAATCCCTGCTCATCTTATCTTACCTTAAAATCCCTACAAGGATCAGTGCAAGTCATTATCAATTTAATTGCAGATCATGTGGGGAAGAGTTTCCAAGTATTTGCTTTGTAACATCCCCAAATCTAAATCATATTGGATTTAGGAGACATGTACTCTATTAGCAAACAAAAGCAAAAGCACACAAATTTTTAATCAAAAGCACCAATCTGCTCCCTTCTTGTTTTGAGTATTTTTAGGGTTTTGCTTTTCACTTCTGATCTTAGTGGATTTAAAACCATTGCCCTGCATAATTTTAAAATAGTCAAAACTGGAAGCATGTAGATTTCTCCTTTTGGCTACATTCCCTAGAATTCTCCAGGCTGCAAAGAAACCTGCCCCACGGTTTCTTCGGTTCCTGCACTCCTCTCTTTTTAGGGTGGGTTCTTATTGCTGGTTTTTATCTGTTTTTATTTGTTTTTATCTGTTTTTACCCACTGTGTGAACCGCCCAGAGTCGGCTTTAGCTGAGTGGGCGGTATAGAAATTTAACAATAAAAATAAATAAATAAATAAATAAAATATGTGACTGCACATCTCTGACTAAAATGATTTTTTTCTTGTTGCTGCTACTGTTCTTTGATTTTTGTCCTAACCTTCCTCATGAGAGTTTAGAGCAGGTACTTGCACAAAAATGTACTGAAAACTAAAAATCACAATTAACACTACAAATGATGAATACCGGATATAAAATGTAAGAATACTGTATTGTAAGGTAAAGTAAAGGTAAAGGTCACCCTTGCTCCAAAGCCTGTCATATCTGACTCTAGGATTTGTTCATCTCCACCAAAGAGCCAGAGCTGTCTGTGTCTGCAGACATTTTCGTGGTCATGTAGCAGGCGTGCCTAGGCACTGGAGTGCATGGAATGCTGTTTACCTTCCCACTGAAGTGGTCCCTGTTTATCTACTTGCAGTTTCTTGCTTTTGAACTGCTAGGTTGGCAGGAGCTTGGACAGAGATGGGAGCTCACTCCGTTGTGCAGTACTCAGGTCTCAAACTGCTGACCTGCGGACTTTCCAGTCAGCATCTTAACCACTTGAGCAACCGCAGTCCCTGTATTGTACCAGGGTTCAAAACCATGCCACTTTTTGTTCTGGCTCCACTCACTTGTGTCTTCTTTTCTCTGTCTAGGTTTACCAAAATGAAGACCGCGACCAATATTTACATCTTTAATCTGGCTCTGGCTGATACCTTGTGCCTGATGACTTTGCCTTTCCAAGGCACTGATACTTTTCTAGGTTCCTGGCCATTTGGGAATGCCCTCTGCAAAATCGCCATCTCCATTGACTACTACAACATGTTCACCAGCACTTTCACTCTCACCATGATGAGCGTTGACCGGTATATTGCAATCTGCCACCCTATCAAGGCGCTGGACATCCGCACTCCACACAAAGCTAAACTTGTCAATATTGGCATCTGGGCCTTGGCTTCGGTCTTTGGTATCCCCGTAATGGTGATGGGATCCACTGAGAATGAAAATGATGGTGAGTCATAGAATAAAATTGAAAAGCAACATAGAGCTTGTCTAGAGCGGTCTGCTTGGTGCTTAATAGGTTCTTATCTATAGTGTGATCTATTGTCTCTCTCATTTAAGTGATCCTTCCATTCACTCTATTGACTGTGTTTCTGTTCCATGTGAAAAGACCTGGCAGATTTTTGGATCATTCTAATTTGCCTCCCATTTAATTGACGGCACTTTCCTTCAGTCCCCTTTCTCTGCCTTTTTTCTGCCCAGAGAGTGCACTAAGAGCTATGGAGCAGTAAAAGGTAAAGTACAGAAGTGTAATTGCTATTGCTATCAGGTTCTTAGTATCTTTCCTATATACATGTAACTTCTTTCTCCCTCCCTCCTTCCCTTTCTGCCCACAACCCATTACTTTTTTCAGTTATTGATGATCAATTTTAAATTAACAAATAGAAAGAAATAAGAAAGAAATTATCATTATAAACCATTGAGAGTGGTGTTTCTTTAAGAATGGAAAATGGGTTGTGAATTTGAATTGGATGACTAGTTTAAAGAGATATGAAATATGGCAATAAAAGATAGATTGATAGATTTAAAAAGGGATTCTTTAAAAAGTCTGATTTTAGAGAGATAGGGGGAGAATTCATTGAATATGTTTTAGAGAAGGGGAATATAGTAAGACCAGGGCAAAAATATTTAATATTCTGGAACGAGGGGACAAATATATAATGAAATGTCATATAGAGAATATTTGCAAGAAGATACTCTATATATTGTCCCACTAAATTGGTGGGTGCATGTAGTAGCTTATATAAGTTTTTCCTTTTATTTGATAGTTATTGGTTTTTTTAAAAAAAGATTTTGCATTGGGTTTTTATATTTTTTGTATAAGTATGTTTTTTTTGTTTTTGTTTATGTTTATTGGTGAAAATTAAAAAGGTTTTTTTTAAAAAAAAAAATAAACTAGCCTTTGTTTTAAAAATGATAAAGTTAGAAGGCTGTGCTTAAAGGTCTAGACCAGGGGTTCCCAACCTACGGCCCATGGGTCAGACCCATTCCCTCCAGCCCATCACCAACTCTGCCGCAACCAGAAGTGGAAGAAGGCATGTTTATGTCAGCCATAAAACGCACCCACACATGTGCAAATATGCCTGTGGCTGTCATAAATGTGCCCACTTCTGTTTCCGGGGTGTGTGTTCGGGCTTGCTCAGCTGTCCAGGGGTGTGGTCAGGCCCACAGTGTAAAAAGGTTGGCCACCCCTGGTCTAGACCAGTGGTTCCCAACGTGGGGCCCGTGCCCCACAAGGGGACTTTAATTCCCAGAAGCCTAAGTCAATACATTGGCTGATCAGTGTTTTGGGTAATTGACTTAGGCTTCTGGGAATTGAAGTCCAAAAACACTTGTCCAGATTTTAGAAGGCTGGAAAGGAATAGAGTTTGTGGGGGAAATGCTTTGTGTTACAAATCCCACAAATCCCCTGACTGGGGCATTTTGGGACTCACAGTCCAAAAAACATGGTTCCCCCTCTCTCCAGGCTTTGGGAAAGAAAGAAACCATATGGATGTGGGCAATGTAGCATTTAGTCTCCCAGTAGCACTCTTTATTGACACATTTCCATAGGCCTTGCCATGGTTTGCTAGGATATTTAACTAGGGACCTTGATAATTAGTTTCAGATGCACAGGGTTGGAATTTGGGAATTGTCCTAGTGCCACATTTATTTGTTGCTATGTGCATAAGATGAGTCATAAACCTGCAAACTGAACATGTGAATAATCTGGAAGCCAATTTAAAAAAAGCACATTAGCATAGAAGCATGTTATTGACTAGACTGCAACATCTCCCAGTTTCTGGCATGATAAGAAGTTGCAAACCAGACAGATGGACAAACAAACAAATTCAAATTATCTTTGGTGTTTTCCTTGTAAGGCTCAAGAGGCCAATGTTTTCTTTCTTGACTGCTTGCCAAGTTTGAAATTGCTTTGACTAATCTTGCACTTACATGAGGCTTTAGTGACCCCCTTGACAGATCAACAAGACTCCCAAAACAATTTGAGGAATTAAAGAGTAAAGGAAAACTCTCCGGGGTGCTTGTAAAATCCAAGGCATCGTATACAGTTGAAGATTAGGCCTGGCGCAAATCATTATACAAAATTAATTCCTCACACTTGCAAGCCCATATTTGTCTGCTCAGAAACAAGAAACGTTCAGTTTCATAAGACTTTCCCAAAAATGTGTACAGCCCCAGGCTAAATCCATTCCAGTTAGAAGTAGCCCAACAAATCAGTTGGACTCATGTACGCGTTGATGGGGCTTTCATTTTTGTAATGAAAGAAAAACAAGTCACATCCCTCAAAACTCCCCGCCTCTCCTCTCCCCACTTTTGTGGTAATTCATTGGTCTTTTTTTTTTGTTTAAAAAAAGCCTCCTAAAAATTAATTTGTTGGCTGGAGAACTCCATGAGTTAGATATCTTGCTGAATAGCAAGAGGTTGGGAGTTCAATTCTGTATTGTACCTCCTGGGGAAACAGCCAGCCTGCGTAGCCATGGGCAAATTGTACAATCCCAAGACACCCCAGAAGGAGGAAATGGAAAACTAGTTCTGTATATTCTTTGCCTAGAAAACCCTGGGAAAAGGTTGCCATAAGTCGGAATTGGCTTAACAGCATGCAATTATTACTAAAAATGAATTTGTCATTGTAATGAAAATGGGTGCACAGAAATGTTATCTCTTCAAGTTTCCCGTCTTTTACCTGACCTTTCTTTCACTTGTTGTACATAACATGGTCTGGTTAGATTTCTATAAAATAGCATCACAAGAGCTTCTGTCAGCACCTAAACAGAATGTCTAGAGGAGTGAGTTGGAATTTAGAAGCTGTAAAAGGGTCTGGAAGGGATGGAACCCAGTTGACTTTTTTTTTTGTTTCACTCCATTATTTCCCTGTCACTGCCCTTCCTCTTGTGTTACCTTGCTGCCTGTCAACCTGCTTGCAACCATCAAACACTTTCCCTGTTCCACTGCAGAGGGTCAGGGAAAATGCAATTGCCCCCGCCCCTGCAAATTGTTGTAGTGCTGGATCCTCTATTGGGGGATTTTTCCTGTTTTCCTCTTCTATTGCTTTGGATTAATTTTTCTCATTTCTCTGAAGATTATTTTTGCTACCTTCCTGCTTGTGCACTAGAGATTTATTTTATTATTTTATTTTATTTATTCAAACTTGTATGCCCCCCCCCCTCGCCCTAGGGCCACTCCGGGCGGCCCACAACATCTTAAAAACATAAAAACAACTTTAAAACATTTAAAACCCATAAAAATATCTGTCAGAACCCCATCACCAATCCATCAGAATAGGGACAGTATATTTTTAAAAAGCCAACGGGCAGGAGCCACCCCCCATCAGCCCCCCTCACTTGCCCTGCCAGCCAGGTTTTGAGCCCTTTTCTGCAGGGCAGCAATTCCGTCTGCAGTCGTAATTCTACCAGCAGGAGGTTCCAAAGGGCTGGAGCGGACATGGAGAAGGTCCTCCTCCTTGTGCTAGATTTGCAAGCATTTCTTAAAGTCTTGGTTGACAGACACTAAAACTAGAGGTGGATGAATCTGCCACTTTTTATTCCATCCATTTCCTCATAATTCCAGATATCCATTTGGTTATGCCCAATCCCTCTTGACTTTAATTTTCAAACAGTGATATAATGTTAGTGCAAATGTTTTTAGTTGGCTTTTCCAATGGATGCTTTAAATAATGTTTAATGTACTGAGCCCACATGGTGCAGAGGTTAAGCTGCATTACTGCAGCCAAAATCCTGCATACGATTTGAGTTTGATCATGATGGGACTCAAAGATTGACTCACTCAGCCTTCTATCCTTCCTGGTAAAATGAGCCTTTTGTATTTCTATGATACCTTACCACAGCGGGCCACCAGAGACCACTGTCTGCAATGTAAAATATAGGGTCCATTGTTATCCACAGTTTCAAGTATCTCACAACTATATATATAACTATAATTATACTATATAACTATAATTGTGATTGTGATTGTTATACAGCAGGAGTTCTCAACTTTTTAAAGTTGGGGCCGGGTCATGCTGCCTCAGATAGTTTCGGGGGCCAGATGGCCATTTAGCCATCTGAAAGAAGGACTGCAGTGGCTCAAGTGCCTAAGACGCTGACTGGGAGGCGGAAGGTCAGCGGTTCGATTACCGAGTACTGCAGGACAGAATGAGCTCCCGTCTTTGTCCCAGCTCCTGCCAACCTAGAAGTTCGAAAGCAAGAAATTGCAAGTAGATAAATAAGGGACTACTTTGGTGGGAAGGTAACAGCATTCTCTGCACTTCGGTGTCTAGTCATGCCTGCCACATGACCATGGAAACATCTACAGCAGCAGACAGCACTGGCTCTTCAGCTTTGAAACAGAGATGAGCACTGCACCCTAAGTCAGATACGACTGGCTTTCGAGCAAGGGAAACCTTTACCTTTCCACCACATGACACTTTCTGGTGTGGTGGAGGTGGTGCCGCGGGCTGCATCCGGCCCGTAGACCACAGGTTGAGGAGCCCTGTTATACAGGATGTATTTGTGATATACTGGTTATCCTTCTGAGCTCCCTTAAGGAAAGGGAAGAGTGTTTGATAATACAAAAACTGCACAAAACACCTTCTGCATCTTGCTACTATACCAAACTTGTGGGTCATACACTTTCTTTCTTTCTTGCCTTTGCAGAAATTGACTGCCTCATCAGGCTCCCTGAACCCATGGAGTACTGGGATCCCATTTTTGGCATATGTATCTTCCTTTTCTCTTTTATGATCCCAGTCATGGTCATCACGATTTGTTACAGCCTCATGATCAGGCGTCTGAAGAATGTCCGTGTCCTCTCTGGATCCAAGGAGAAAGACAGAAATCTTCGCCGTATTGCCCGTCTCGTTCTCGTGGTGGTAGCTGTCTTCATCATCTGCTGGACCCCCGTCCATATCTTCGTCCTGGTCCGGTGTCTTGGGGCCAAGGCTGATAACGAGGTCAAGTTAGCCATCTTGTACTTCTGTACAGCGCTGGGCTATGCCAACAGTTGCCTTAACCCCGTCCTTTACGCTTTCTTAGATGAGAACTTCAAGGCATGTTTCAAGAAGTTCTGCTTTCCGTCTGCCTTCCGTAAAGAGCTGCAGATGTCCAACCGCATGTGCAGCATTGCCAAGGATGTGGCTTATGCCTGCAAGAACTCAGATGGGACTAACAACCCAGCATGACTAGGCGTGGAAATTCCCATGGTGCCTGTAAGCCAACAGAGCCCGACAACGCCCACGTCAGAGCTAACACAGATAACGGCTCTTTAAGGTACAAGCCTTCTTTTTATCCAAGAATGGGGACTCGCAGAGTGAGGAGGAGGACCAGGCGAGATTATCCCTCCCACTGTATAGGAAATTGTGCTGTGGGACATCAGTCTGACAGACCTCTTTTTCTTGAAAGATTATCTTAATTGGACTCCTTGATCCTTGTAAGGCCACAAACGACGTGAACTTCTGAGCATGCCGCAGAAGTAAAAAGGCTTTTGAAAAGAACCCATGCTTGACCTGGGTGTAGTGGGGCTCATTGGGAAATCAAGGGTGAAAAAAAGGAAATATTCATTGCATTTGACAGCTTATTTCAGTGGACTGTCAGACAGTTTAAATGGAGCTGGCATTGCATGAGAATTTCTGGTGAGCTTTGAAGTTCGGTTTGCTAAGTGCAGAAAAACAAACAACACGAAGAGAGAAGCAGACCAGAGAAAGAAGATGATCAAAGAGTACCAGAATATTATTTATTATTTTTTGCCTTTCCATATTGGAGATCTAGAAGAATTTCTTCATGGTCTTGTGTGTGTGTGTGTGTGTGTGTGTGTGTGATGCTTTGAAGGGGGAGGAACAGAATCAAGACTTAAGTGACGGTGGAGAGTTAGAGAACGTAACTTATTATGCACTTAAAGGAACAATGTGCAGGCATATCACTTTTCCTAATGCCACCTAACCATGCTTCGAGCGAGCATCCACACAGAGACCACCATGACAATTGTGGTGGCTGGCTTTGATTAAAGCACGTTGGAAGGTTTTTACGCAATGCAGCAACAGCAGCTGTGAATAAGCATGACTGGAATAAAATCAGAGCATAGATTCAGAGAGAGAAACTATTGGTTAAAGCAATGACTTATGTTGGGATAAAAAGTCAAGAGGTCAGCTCATCGTTCCATCATGTACTCTCTTAATGATAAACTATAGCAACTGTTGGCACTTAAATGTACAGAGATTCTAAGCGGTGGGAATGAAAGCAGATATTTCTTTTCATGTTGCAATGTGGATACTAATGAGGTTTCTGGATAGACACTTGAGACAGAGCAACTTTCCAGTTAAACCAATTTAATTCTCTTAATGTGGAAGGAATAAGAATTTCAACATTACATTTTAGGACCCAACACATTTGAAATGGGGAATCTAGAAGGGTTGTATTGTTTCATGTAAGAACTCAAGAGATTTGTTGCTATGGTGAGTGGATCACACCAGATTCCACCTAGCTGAGGTACTTGTTACAGTCGTGACTTCGTTCTGTTATGTAATGTAATAGACATCCAATGTAGACCAGTCTAATTAATGGATGTTCTATGTAGCTAGCATGTTACAACGTTGTGCTATAAAAGAGGAAAGGAGAACATTTTCTTTCTCCCAGAAAGTTTGGGCAATCATTTACATCCTTATTCAACAATCTATTACAAATTACTACACTCAGAGATACACACAGTTAACTCATATAGCTGTAGATACAGATGCATCTTCTGTCACACAAATTATCCTTGCAAAATGTTTGGATTTACAGAAGTTCAGGAAAACCTCATGCTGGGTCAGCTATATCATCTGTGGGGATCTTTTTAAAAAAAAATCTATTGATTCAACAGAGTAGTCTCACTGAATGAATGGGGCCTTGGGAATCTTCATTTAATAATTCCCATTGATTCAATGGATCCAGTTGTAATGAATACCCTGGATTGAATACCATGGGTTTATGGCAGCATGACACCGAGTTCTTATGTGAAACAACGCACCTGCGGCAAGAGGCTATTTTTGAGCAGAGATGTGGTCAGGCAGGAGAGCCGCCTTTGGCAGGGGCATCTCACACTGCATGGCAGAGGTAGGCCACTGGTTGAATGGCCAGCAGGCTAGTGGTATTGTTTGCAACAATGCGCCTATATCACGCTGGACCATTTTGTTCTGTGCCTTGGCTGAGCCTTAAACATATGCCCACTGTCAAGGGTACAAAGCTCCCATCCTTCCTGATTGCCTCTCATCTGTTTACTGCTAACTGTCCAACCTCAACAGTCGCTATGGTAGGGCTGGAGTTCACTCTGTTCCCCAAACCCCTGATTCTTCCCTTCCAAACCACCCTTTCTTGAACCCGGTTTCCTCCATATGGAACCACCTTCTGGTGTGTGGGTATAAAACATGGGTATAAAAGCATGGAAGAAGGTAGCTGGGAGAGACTGAGGGAAAATCAACAGTCAGGAAAGAGTGAACGCATTTTTCTCACTTCTCTGCTCAAAAAAAGATGCCACTCATTGTTGCTTTCCTTTA
Organism: Bradypodion ventrale; assembly: GCA_035047345.1. Classification (NCBI taxonomy): domain Eukaryota; kingdom Metazoa; phylum Chordata; class Lepidosauria; order Squamata; family Chamaeleonidae; genus Bradypodion; species Bradypodion ventrale. The sequence continues at coordinate 8,185,630 of JAWDJE010000004.1, forward strand.
GAAAAACTGGCTGTCATTTTTTTATTATTAAATGTATTTTCATGTAACATAGGGCTAGGCCCTTAGGCTGCTTGCAGGACTAAGAGAGAACTGTTCCTTCTTGTGTTTGAAAAAGGGTTTTTTAAGAAACAGTCAAGGGACAAAGAACTTTAAAATGAGAAGAACAACAAATCTACAGACCTGAAATCCCAACGGCAGGAACTTGGACTATGTTTCCTATCATTGATTGTACAAAATATTTCCTGTACTGGCTTGATGAAATGATGTATTTTTTCATGTATTGTTCTGATGAATGTTGGAATGCTTCCTATTTTCTGTATGACTATAATGCTGCTGTGTTTCTATGTTTTGTAAGGTTTATTTTTCCTCTCAGAGCAGAGCTTCAGAAACAGTGGCCTCACAGCAGGTGAAATTATTTGTTATTCTTATGACATATGTCAGAGCTAAGAAAAAGAAGTTGTATTTTCTTTACCCTTGGTTTTAGAATGGCTGAAAAACAATGGCTGACAAAGAACGAGGAGGTTGTTACTATTTTGTATTAATTACTAAGGCAAAAGGTAGATGTAACAAGCATGTTGCAATGAAGAGTTACTCCCAATCCATTTAATGACTACAGAGTAGACCCTGAATTTAATCCCATAGATCAATGATGGCCAGCCTTGGCACTCCAGGTGTTCCTGGAATTCAATTCCCAGAAGCCCAATTCAGTACACCTGCTGATCTGGGTTTCTGTGAACTGAAGTTCAAAAACATCTGGAGTGCCAAGGTTGGCCATCACTGCCTTAGACTGTATTCTATTTGCTTTTCCTACATGCATTGTGGTTCACTGGGAATATGGCTGCTTTTATCTGTGTCTTTTTCTTCAAGGGGAAGTTTCCTGTGCAGGAATCTGCCCATTGTGGTGGTTCGATGCAGATTAAGTTAGTTCATAGGTTCTCAACTTGGCTCTCCAGATGTTCTTGGACTTCAATTCCCAGAAGCCCTGATCAGCAGGTGTGCTGACTTGGGCTTCTGGTAATTGAAGTCCAAGAACTCCTGAAGAGCCAAGTTTGAGAACCTATGAGTTAGTTGAACTTGAAACCAGGTTGAGAAGTTGGCCATAACTTCAACTGCACAGGGTTCCATCTGACTTTATGTGAATGAACATCTGCTTGAGTAATTTCACCTCTTGTCCTCCCCACATTAACATCCTTGATGTCTGCTCTGGAGAGTTGACTCAGCGGGAGGGAAGGAGGACCATTTCCAATCCATTCAATGAAGAAAACTCTGTGGATGGACCACCAATATTTTCCCACTGATTTTCAATGGAAATGTACTGGGAGTAATTGGTAAAACAGCCCTCTACTCACTTACTAAAACAAATCCAAATCTTTATTGCCTTTCTGTTAGAGAACTCAAGGGTTGTTGATGGTGATGATGATGATGAAAGCTATCCAGTTTTATAACAGAAATACACTTATTGATTTAGGGATGTAAATATCTGCTTGTAGCATTTTTGAAAACTGTGGTTTAAAATGCATAATTTCTATTCAAGCATTGCTACAAGTGTAAACTGCTAAAACTGCTGAAAATTTGCATTCAAGCTTCTGTTTATCACAGGGACATTCCCAGGAGCTGCAAGTATCCCTGGCTTGCTGGATGTTCCGCTGTCTTGAACTTGGTCTGCGCACAAAAATGTCTTGATTCCAGCTGTTTTCTGAGTTCTTGCCATGCCATAAATTGCTACTGAGACATTCTCTGCATCAGTAATATTGCCAGGTTTCCTGTGTGTACAAGAATGCAGCCCCCATTTTCTTTTTCTTACCAGTTGTTACCAGAAACTCAATTTCTGTACAGATTAATAACTTTTCCAGAAAACCCTACATAGGAGAAATGCTGTACTACACAGGATTTGTAAGAATCCTGAACAGTTTGGGATTTCTTCCAGGAAAAATGACTCCCAAACCACCAATAAATCCTGTGAAATTCTGTGTGAGATTTCTTGGGGAAAATTAAAAAACCCCTCCCACTATAATGAGAGGGAAGTGAATTTCTTTCTTTTCTTTTTTCCCTGGTTTCTTCCTGAGGACAAGAAATTATGAGATTCGCATCTTGTTTTGAGCTGTCAGTTGGAGGAAGAAAGGATAAAAATTTAGAATTATCCAATCAACTTCCTGAGAAGTTTTTAAAACTTTAATATGTTTTCAAGAGGCTCCTGGGCTAGTAGATTGGAGACAAGGCATTCCCTTGGTTCTGTTCAAAAGTAACAACAACAGACTCTAATGATCTTTCAAGTAGAGTGAATTGCGTATGAGAATCATAATCCACCCACCACTAGCCTGCTGACTGGATTAATGTTGAAATTACTTATTGCCTGTAGGATTCCTTTATTAATCAAACACCACCCACATGTCTCATGCTGAATCACACACACACACAGAGCAATCCCTATGCTAGATCTAATTAGGTTTCTAATTTTGTATGTAAGGCATAAGGCTGAGGAGAAGACACTGATGAAACATAGAGACCGCTGTTCAGACTTCTCAGGGCTGTAGGTCAACAACAGGACTTCAGCCCTTTCTCTGCTGGAAAAGTGAGCAAAGCATGATGAGACAAGAACATAATTAGAGATTCTGGATGGGTGCTGAGAGAGAAAGCTTCAGCTGGCTAAAGTTTTGTTCTAGTGGTAGTGCTGCAACATAATAAAAAATGGCTCCTGAGCCATGCCCCATCCCATTAAAGATATATCTGTTGTGTATGTATTATTTCACACTGTATTGTATTGCATTTAAAATTTCCAATGAGCGTCTTCTTCACTGCGAGCTCTCGCGAGACTGGGTTAGTGCCAGTTTCAAGTGAGAAGCGTGAAAGTGTATATGTTCTGAATCACCCCATTTCTCCCCAACCTATCAGGTTGACCCCGCCAAAATGTGTCTAGTTTGAAGGGGATTTAAGGCGCCATTGCCCCCCTGTTATCCATGTTCGGAACCCTGAAATAAATTGTGTTGGCCCGAATGCCGGCTGCTGCTTCATTCTTCCCGAACATCAAAATATCCAAGAGGATAGTTATTTTAGTTCATTGGAGGAAACACAGTTCAACCTTTAAAAAAATAAGGTTAGATTTTAACATTAATGTTTGAATTTCTAGGTCTGCTTTTAAAAATAAAATTTAAGCTTCACTTTTTTTCCATGTCTTGGCCAAAGATGAAACTGCCAAAACGAAGGCACCTTTTTCATTAGTCCATTTCTGTAGTTCCTTTGGCCTGACCCAGTATGAGAAAGATTAACCGGCAGCACAAGGTTGCCATTACCAAGTATGCCCAAATGTGGTAAAAATAACACCACAATCTTCAAGGAGGCTCTTTCTGTGTACCCTTTAGGTTTCACTGATTAATGCACGAGTGAAGACAGCAGCAAGAAGGAGGAGGAAAGTATGTAATTTTACTCCTCTCCTGAAATTTTAGGATTGAGAAGCCTTCCTATTGAGAATGGGCCCAGTTCAGCTAAAGCTAGTTTCAGAACCAGTTTCATCAACTGCAATGGAAAATGAAAGACTGGGTTGCAGGCAAATGGCCTCATTTATATCAGTGGGGCCTGAAAGAGTTTGTCATTAACTAGAACAGATTTTTTTGGTCTACCAAAAAAAATCTGGTTAGAAAAATTGGTTGTCTTTTGCCACTCTTCTAAGATACACAATTGTGTCAGGTCTAGCCACAACATACTATTATTAAACTTGGATCCCATCTTCTTTTCAAAGAATTCAGAGTAGGGCCAATTCTAAAAGGAATAATTTTAAATTAATGTACAGAGGTTCACAACCCAATAGGTTAGAATTCATCAGTAGGACAGAGGACAGAACTATTGAAATAAATAATTCAGATCATATCTAGACTTAGGCTTTATATTCCATTTTCATCTGCCAAGTTATTGTTGGTCTTTATGTGCCCACATTTTATGATTGCTGGAGCAACACCTTCTGATTACCTCCATCATAGGATTCTATTTTTTCCAGTGCTCAGAAATACACTGCTCTAGACACTTGGAATGCTGTAAGGGGTGCTTGCAGCCATCAAACACTTTCGCTGTTCCTCTGCAGAGGGGCAGAGAAAGTGTAATTGTAGTACAGCTGGATCGGCTATGGGGGATTTTTTCCTGTTTTCCTCTTATTGTTAATCAAAACTGTGGCTGATCAATTAAGGAGAGGACTTTTTCCATGTTCCCCTTTTATTACGAATTGAAACCATGGCAGACAGTAGGCAGCTACAGTTTCAATTAGCAATAACAGGGGAAAAATGAAAATAAAATTCTCATCCCCAACTAACCAATCCAGTGCTTCAATTAGCAAAGGGAGGGCAGTTATGCTTTCCCTACCCCACTGCAGAGGAGCAGGGAAAGTGTCTCATCAGCCACTTGGTCAAAGGTTGCTTAGTATGTTCAGATGTGGGGAGTACTCTAAATGTAAATTATCCCCTCCCACATCTTCAAGTGATCTGAAAATGGATGAGCCCAGACCCTTTAATAAGGGGCAATCTGGACATGATCTCAAGCTTGTTTTCAGCTTCTCAAAAGGTTCTATACTACACTAGGTAAAAAGTTAGGCTTTTCATTATAAATAACCCAGTTCTCTAAGTCATATTTTTACTATAAAACATGAAGTCCATTAGATGATTTCTACTTTTCATTATGCTGCCTAGGTATGTCATAGCTTGCCTCCCAAGAAGTAAGTGTCTTTTTATTTCATGGATGATGGTGACTGCAGTCATTGGGGGAAAAAGACGCTTACTTCTTGGGCAGCAAGCTATGACAAACTTAGGCAGCATAATAAAAAGTAGAGACATCACCCTGCCAACAAAAGTCTGCATAGTTAAAGCGATGCTCTTCCCAGTAGTAACATACAGCTGTAAGAGCTGGACCCTAAGGAAGGTTGAGCACAGAAGAATAGACGCCTTTGAACTGTGGTGCTGAAGAAGACTTCTGAGAATCCCCTGGATTGCAAGGAGATCAAATCAGTCTTAAAGGAAATCATCCCTGACTGCTCCTTAGAAGGACAAATACTGAAGCCCAAGGACTTTGGCCACCAAATGAAAAGAGAGGACCCATTGGAGAAGGCTCTGATGCTAGGAAAGATTGAAGGCAAAAGGAGAAGGGGCTGGCAGAGGATGAGATGGCATCGCTGATGCAGTAGGCATTGATCTGGGCGGGCTATGGATTATGGCAGATGATAGAGGAGCCTGCCATGCTGTGGTTCATGGGGTCACAAAGGGCCAGACTTGACTGTGCAACTGAACAAAAAGATGATCTTGGGCTGCTTCTCTCTTACCCATTCTCTCAGTTTAGCAAGCTTACCTCACTGTACTGTTTGTGAAGATAAATAACACCATAAACTCATCCCTGACCTCCAAAGGGATAGAATGCAACTTTGATTTTAAAAGCAACAACCACAAATGCCTTTTGTTTCTACAAATGCACAAAAGAAAAAGAAAACAAGGACAAGAGATATTTGAAGGTGATATATTCTTACAATGCTTCCCCAGCTAAGTACAGCAACCTTTTAATAGTTGTTAATGCATCTCGTAGGGTCATGTGAAAAGGTATGGTTGCTGTGTCATGGGATTTCCTCCCCTTTTATCTTTGAAGGAACAGCACCAAGAAATTTAAAAATATAGCTTTCTTTCCCTGGGCCTATGGAACTAAATGGGCCACGATTGGCTGACTGGTTGACATGCAATTTCTGTAATCATCTGCTGAAATGTCTGAAATGTTGATATGATGTGAATGAGCTTTATGACCCCTGCTGTGCAAATGGCCATTTTCCTAGGCAACTACTTGTGCTTTAGGAAAAATAAAATGAAACCCTACACTGGGAAAGCTGTGGCATTATTACTATTATTCTAACTGTGTTATTATTGTTGTCCTATTTTTTAAAAAAAATCCATCACACATGTAACACTTTCATTGCATGAAGTGCTTTAGGTACCTATTAGTCACGATGTTCTGAGGTGACTGAAGATAATTTCCCACCACAAGTGTGACAAGTGTGACAAATTCCCATTGCTAGGGCTAGAGCCAGCCCTACCATTGGGTAGGGAGTGTCAGTTGTCGTCAAACAGATGGTCTGTCCCTTAATAGGACCATCCTAGGGCCCAGAGTGAATGACCTACAAATAGAAAGCATGGAATAAATGTTTTGTCCAGCTTAACCCTCACCAGAGTTAAGAATGACAAGGCAAAACTATTGGCAAAGATGATTAGAAATTAAAAAAAAAAACTTGACATGTTACAGTCAACATGAGCTTTGAGGTGACTGTTCACTAGTAACTAATTACAATAAAACCCCGACTTACAAATGCTTCGAGTTACATAAAATTCGACTTACATAATGGTTTTATGCTAAAACCATGTCCCGATTTACACGATTTCCTATGGGTTTGCTTCGAGTTACATAAAGATTCTTTTTCCTATGGGTTTGCTTTGAGTTACGTAAAAATTCATTTCCCTATGGGTTTGCTTCGATTTACATAAAAATTTCATTTTTCCTATGGATTTGCTTCGAGTTATGTAAAAAACTAATTTTTCCTATGGGTTTGTTTCGAGTTACAAAAAAATCTGATTTAAGCAAAAGCCTATGGAACGGACTTTCCCCCCGTAAGTAGGGGTTTTACTGTACAGTACTTGCAATTCATTCTTTTTAACTCCAATAGCCAAGGTATATTTCCTATGCACTACAATTATAATCTAACAAGGAAAAACTTTACACGTTTGTGGCATAATTGTCCTTTTTAATTACCTTGATGTTATTGAAGAAGGAATATAACCTTTCCGTGCCTTTTGCTGCTTTTTGAGCATTGACACAACAATGGAAAGTATGTTTCCTATTGTATGCAAGTGGCTTGTAGAATTCAGATTGGGCTTTTTATCTTACTGAAAGTAACCATCCTTCCTTCTGTAAAACAAAAACTGAAAAGATGTATTGGCCAAGCATGATTATAATGTTAACCTCCTTAGAGTGATTCTTGTAGTTGAGTACTATTTTAAAGTAATTGCCCACCCTCTCTGATAAATTTTGGGAAATCCCCAAAATTTCCAACCATTTCTCCAACTTCCAACATTTCCTCAAATTTCAAATTGTTAATCCAAGAAATAATGAAAAAAATGATTGGTTATAACATGGGCATGGTAAGGACAAATAGGTAAAGGTAAAGGTTGCTCTTGCTCAAAAGCCAGTTGTATCCAACTCTAGGGTTCAGTGCTCATCTCTGTTTATAGCCAAACAGCTGTCTGCATTTGCAGACGTATCCATGGACATGTGGCAGGCATGACTAGACACCGGAGTGCACGGAACACTGTTTGCTTTCCCACCGAAGTCATACCTATTTATCTACTTGCAATTTCTTGCTTCTGAACTGCTAGGTTGTCAGGAGCTGCGACAGAGATGGGAGCTCACTTAGTTGTGCAGTACTCAGGTCTTGAACTGCTGACCTGCCGACCTTCCAGTCATCAAGTTCAGCGTCTTAAGCACTAATCTGCCACAGTTCTGAAGGACAAATAGCAGCTGTTAAAAAGAGTTTGCTGGGATGCCTTTCTCTTCCCCTGTCTCTCAAAACCTCATTTTTTTATTTTAAAAAAGGCAAAATATAGGGGTTTTTTTACTTTTAAAACTTTTATTTGACTTGTCATAAAACATAAATTAATATACTCAAAATACAAACATAATAACAAATTATAATGCAAACTATGTGACTCCACCACCTTTGGTGCCTTGAAAATATTTATTCTATTTATTCTCCTTCATCTCCTTTAGTTACTGGACCCCATTTTGCTCCTAAAAATATTGTTTTATGCGCTGGCATCTGACACCACTGTTATCCAGCTTTGGATAATTAAAATAGCAAAAATAAATTAATTACAATTTTGGTATCTGCAGTGTGACTAATTATAGCAAAGTGTGTTATGGGTGGCAGTGAAATAGTGTAATTAATAAAGGCACTCGAGACAGAAATTATACTATATATAAGGTGGCTTCAGCATTCCAAAGCTTAGCCAATGTTACAAAGCGTATCAGTCACAGATACCAAATATTACAGCAAACTCAATGAAGAGTTCACTCACATTTTCATGACATCTTCATGACTACTAAGTTCTATTTAATAAATGTATTTGCTGTCTGCAGCTTTTTTATCAGTTGAATCTGGAGATGTGAGGCGCATGAACGCTCATGTCACATAAAACCTGCTTGCCACAAGAGTGCAGTAGCACTTGACACAGTAGGTTAACCTGTCTGCCTTCCCTCAGAAAAGACAGAGAAGTTATAGTTCCAAAAGGAATGTACAAATTGCATAAATAAAATACGCTGACTCCTCTTTTGATGAATAAGAACAAACTCTTGTAGCACATCACTTTTTACAGCTCACATGGCAAATGCCCTTTTATTTTATAAAATTGAAGAACACCAACAATAAATGGAAAGCCAAAAGAAAATTCAGTTCATCTCCCATTTCCATGGTTTCAGTACCTGCGGTTTCATCTTTCCACAGGTCCAAAAATATTCAGTGGAAAATCCCTGAAATACATAATACCGTACTGTATATATGTGTTACTGTTAAAACTAGTTAAAACTAGTTCTGACTAACTGCGTTTGAGAGAACTAGAATTAACGTACGATGAAAGATCCATTTCTAGTGAAAACTGGGTTTAACTAGTCAAAACTAGTTCTAACTAAATGGCTTAATTAAAACTAGAATTTCCTATCAAGGAAAAAGTTTCAGTTAAAACCAGTTTCCAATTAAAACAGGTTTTGACTAGTCAAAACTAGTTCTGACTAGTCAAAACTAGTTCTAACTAAACATCTTAGTTACAACTAGGATTTCCTTATAATAATAAGTGGAAGTGTGAGGCTGGTGGAGCCTCCCTTTTCCAACCGATAAGTATAGGTTCATTACCAGAGGAGGCCATTAGAGGGCACTATCTACAATGAAATGTTGTGAAGGAAGAGGTTGTTTCCAGGGGAATCATTTCCTGAGCAGACCTATAACTCATGTATTTGGGCTTTAATACAGGGTTTGCTACTTTACAAGGTTTTAGGTATGTGCAGAAGATCTTGGAATGTATGCCCTGTGGATACAGGGCTGCGGTGACAAACCTTGGCACTCCAGCTATTCTTGGACTTCAATTCCCAGAAGCCCTGATCTGATTTGGGCTTCTGGGAATTGAAGTCCAAAATACCTGGAGTGCCAAGGTTCTCCACCACTGTTACAGGGGATGGCTAGTATTGTCTGAAATTCTATATCTGGAGAGCAACTTGAAGGGTGACAGGTGAGCACAGATGTAATGATACTGGCAAATTTTGTTATCCTTATTTTTTTCAAGGGATCTCTCAACACATCAAAACATCTCATTGAATAAAATAGCCAGCTGCAAGAAGACTTGTCAGTTCTGAATGAAAAAGACAGCATTAGCAAAATTATATGATTTCGCACAAATAATTGTATTTTATGTAAAAATATGTATTCTCAATAAAATATAGCATTGTTTGACACAGAATAGGATCTCCCCCCAGAAAATACCAGGTATGATACTAAAAATAATTCAATAAAATGCAATGCAAAAAAATCTAAATTAAAAAAAACACTATACTGTACAGTACTAATCTTGTAGTTCCATAGGCAAACAAGGAAGATTAGCTGTGTAATCCATATTCAAATTGTAAAGATGCAAAAGGTACCACCTGCTTCCTGCATCTTTTGCATCTATACTAATCTTGAAATCTCATCCAGTGGCTGATTAATAGTTTGAAACTTCTGGAAATTTTTTATTCTTACCTTCAAGAATAAAACAAGCAAAAAAAATTATTTCTGCATTCAATTATTATAGTTATGTACCAGTCACTTGGAATATTTTCTATTCTGGGTGGTGTACATATATATCAGTGATGGCAAACCTTTTAGAGACCAAGTGCTCAAACCGCAACCCGAAACCCACTTATTTATCATCAAGTGCCAACACAGCAACAGGGGATGAAGGAAACGCTCCCGTTGGGCCACAGTAGGGCAGAGGGGCAGGGCATACTTTGTGCTGGGGGGAGGGAGGAAGCTTTCCCATTGGTCTCATATATATATTAGTTCTTAGAGCATTCTCTGCACAAATTGCAAGATGATTAGCATTTTGAGCTTAACAAGCTGGATACTCATAACAGGAATATTGATGGCTTTGAAATAGTGTGGGCAAAGGACACTGAAGATATCAGAGATTCTAATCACCAGGACTCAATCTGGAATTTTTGAAAGCTTACACACACACACACACACACACACACACACACACACACACACACACACACACACACACACTAAACTCAGGTCTCCTCTATCATCTTTATCATCAGTCACCTGTAGGCAGTGCAAGTTTAAAGGTAAAGGTAAAGGTCACCCTTGCTCTAAAGCCAGTTGTATTTGACTCTAGGGTTCAATGCTCATCTCTGTTTACAGCCAAAGATCCAGCAATGTCTGTCTGTCTGCAGACATTTCCATGGCCATGTGGTAGGCATGATTAGACACTGGAGTGTATGGAATGCTGTTTACCTTCCCACCAGAGACTTACCTATTTATCTACTTGCAGTGTCTTGCTTTCAAACTGCTAGGTTGGCAGGAGCTGGGGCAGAGATAATAATAATAATAATAATAATAATAATAATAATAATAATAATAATAATAATAATAATAATAATAATAATAATAATAATAATAATAATAATAATATTTGAACTTATATACCGCTTTCCTTTGTCAACAACAAAGATGGAAGCTCATCATGCAGCACTCAGATCTCAAACTGCCGACCTGCCGACCTTCCAGTCATCAAGTTCAGCATCTTAACCACTAAGCCACCAGTCTCTGTCATGTCTAGGAAGTCATTTTTCATTCCTAAAATCTGGCCTTCCACTTTGAAACTTGAGCTTCATGTCTCCAGATTGAGGAAAATGTATTGCTATCAACAGCAGGATAGGGAATTTACCCCAAAGAGTTTTGAGCATCAGCTGCTCTGTCCCAGCCGGAGCTGGAATACCCACAAAGGGGAAGTTCAGAGCATGAAAATACCACTGAATGGCAAGAAGTGGAGGAAACACTCATCATCATTACAATCTTGTTTTATAGCTCTCGTTGCCCCAATAACTGCTTTGTTATTATCTGTCAAAAACAATTCTGTCGCAATGCAGCTCCAGCAATAGTTTATTTTTTCTGTCTCTTTGTGGGAAAAGATTAGGGTTTTTTTTTTATTAATAAAACCAAGTTGCCTCTATTTTCTAGAGAGTCTTTTGGAAAAATTATTTATTTGTTCAATTTTATACAACCCATTTGTTATCAGTGTTGCCTTGGGTGGTTTAAATTGATTCACAACAACAACTAAGAACCACACACCTCCCAAAGGAAATTAACTATAGTCATTTTTTTTTAAAGTTAAGATAAACAAATAAAGGTGGCAAACAAATAGCAGTCAGCAAAGAAACTAGAGCAGGTACAGAGAAGGCAACAAGGATCATCAGAGGACTGGAAACCAAGCCATATGTGGAAAGACTTAAGGAACTGGCCATGTTTAGCCTTGAGAGAAGGAAACTGAGAGGGAATAGGATAGTATTCTTCAAATGGGTGAAAGGTAATCATATAGAGCGGGGGTTCTCAACCTTTTCAAGTTGGGGGCTGGCTCGCTCTCTCAAACAGTTGAGGAGACTGGACTTGTTCCCCCCACCCTGCAGCGATTGGAGCAAGGGCAGGGGGTGGATTATTTGATGCTGCAGGCCAGATTTGGCCCACGGGCCATAGGTTGAGAACTCCAGATATAGAAGGAGGGAAGGATATGTTCTTCATCATCCTAGAGTGCAAAACACAGAATAATAGCCATAAATTACAGAAAGCCAGATATAGGCTGAATATCAGGAAAAACTTTTTAACAGTTAGAGCAGTATGACAATAGAACCAATGATCTTGGGAGGTGGTGAAAGATCAAACACTGGAGGTATTCAAGAGAAAAGTGGACAATCATCTGTTAGATCTGTTTTGATCTGGATTCCTACAAGCAGGGGGTTGGACTCAATAGCCTAAAAAACACCTTCCATCACAGTGATTCTATGATTCCCCAAACCAAATAAATGTTCCAAGTGCTACTTGGTATAATAATAATAATTTCATGTCAGATATTACTCTGGGTTGAAAGGATTTTTAGGGGACACCCGAATGAGGCTCCTTTCATGTCCCGAAGTGCAGCTCTCAGGCATCGAAACCCGATCTTCCAGTCTCCAGTTCAGTGTCTTAAACACCAAACCACAAGGGGAGGTAGTGCTACTTGGTGGGGTACACAGAACGAGCCTCCTCAAAGACTTTGGTATTTTTCAACCACAATAGGGCGTACCCTGTTAACGGCAACCTTGTGTTCCTGCCTAATCTTTCTCACATTAGGTCATGCGAAAGGAACTCCAGAATGAACTCACGGAAAGGTGTCTTCATTTTGGAAGTTTCACATCTGGCCTATACATGGAAGAAGAAGTGCTACTTGGTTCTTCACATTTTGGGGAAAACTGCAAAGGGGAAACCAAACCAGAGACTGAATAAGAATGGAAAATATCTGTGAAGGTAGTAGCATTTTTGCCTCTGCTGAGGAAAGTCTCTTGCACTGAGAATTTATACATTTGCAAAGACTATGAAGCATTTCCAAAGAAATCAAGTCTGTGCAAAATGCTTTTGAAAGGAGAAATGGTAAAAGACACACAGAGAGAAACAAAAACATGCTTCAGTTAGTGGGAGAATGCGTGCTTGAATTAGATAACATGCATAAATGAATATTGACTGTGTAAAGCAGGGGTGCCCAAACGTTTTGGGCCATGGGCCAGTCATGTGGTTCAGGGAGCTGGTCACTATGGCCCATGGGCCAGATCTGGCTCCTGACACCAATTCATCTGGCCCACAAAGCCCTCGCCGCTCACAGAAGCAGAAGTAAAATGCACCTGTATGTGTGTGTTTTACTTCTGCTTCTGGGAGCAATGAGGGTTTTGTGGGCTGGATGAATTGGTGTTGGGGGCTGGATCTGGCCCATGGGCCATAGTGACCAGCTCCCTGAACCACATGACTGGCCCATGGCCCAAAACATTTGGGCACCCCTGCTTTACACAGTCAATATTTATTTATGCATGTTATCTAATTCTGGCCTATACAGAAATGGGCAGAAAAGTATTAATTTCAATGCAGGAAACAAAAACAAAGTCTCAAAACCTTATGCAAAGAAATGGAAAAAATTCAAATGAAATAGGAAAACATAACAAAACTTGGACTGAGAGATTTTCATGTGCTTAAGTCAGTGGAATCTTCAAAATGAAAAAAAACAACCTAGGTAATATTGTGAATAAAAATGGTTGATGTAGTCATTGGCTGCAACTCATATCCGAGAATGCATTTTTTTTTACTGAAGCAGGAAAACTGCCATTGGTGTGAATTTTTTTAAGGTGGATCCAGGCTTGCCATGAAGTGACCCACACACTATGATCATGGAGCCATCTCCTGTGGCACGCATGAAATGAGACATGCAGGATTTGACACTGGGACTGCAATGGACTGCCGCAGCCTTGAGGATATGGACAAGGTGCACCTTCACAGCCAGTCCATCTGGCATGGCCTCTTGCACCTCCATGACTTTTGGGAATCAGAATAGTGATTCCCATTTTACTCATTATACCGTTGGGCCCAATAGGATGGTTTCCAGTGGCATTTCCTCCTCTGAGGGGGCCATCACCCCACCTAAAGGGGCTCATCCACCTGTAGACATTGGCCCCTTTAGGGAGTCAGGTTATTTACCTCCACCCAACACTCAGCATTGAGTCATTGGCTGTACGGTCTACTCCATTACCATAGCAGGATGTCTGGTCATGCAGAGGTTGACGTAGTATGATGGTCATGAAGTGAAATATTGCAATTACAATTACAAGTACCAAGTCACAAAGAATGCACTCAGTGTAAGACTAAAAAAGAAGTATGTTTTTTTAAAACATATCATTGGTGTGATAAAATCTCTGAATAATATATGACTCATCAGAGCCAACTTGAGCAGAAACTATTATTCCATACAAATCATGTTTCTTTCTGAGGGCAGCTGAAAATACCTTCTGGCTTTTTGCATCTTTTCTATAGCACTCATTATCTTATGAAATAATGTAAAGATGAGACATGTATGAATTATTCCTTCGAAATTGGGCAAGTTTTCTTTTTCTTTTGGCAATGTACAAAGCTGCCAGAACAATTTAAATGGTTGTAATATATAATCTGGAACATCTTAACCAGAGGAACATCCCTACAAGGGATTTATTATTACCCAGGAGTGGAAATATAAATTTATTACAGTAAAAGCAATAAAAAACTAATTCATAGAGCAAGAACTTTATGCTACCAGCTGCTAATGTACAGATTTCTCTTGCAGGGGGAGTAGACTGATGCACTCAGCTTAATATTTACTACTTATTTATATTATTTTTTTCTTATTTCTTGGTTTGCAACTACGTGTATGTACAAAAAGAGGTAACAATCAGTCCTTGATTTAAAAAAATCCCAAAGGTCTTCAAAACTGAGACTGCAGGAATTATTGTGCAGAAATATATAAATAAATAAATCTGAATAAAACTGAAAGCAGTTATTTCTTGAAATAGAGTAACGGACTAATTCTGCAAAGAGGGGCGCAGCTTAGTAGTTATTATGCAGAGCTTGATGATCAGAAAGTCAGAAGGCCAGCAGTAAAAGACCCAAATGTGGTGTCACAGAGTGAGTTCCTGTCATCTGTCCCAGCTCCTGCCAATTTAGCAGTTCGAGAGCAAGAAATTGCAAGTAGATAAATAGGTACCGTTTTGGTGGGAAAGGTAACAGTGTTTCATGCGCTCCAGCGTCTAGTCGTGCCTGCCACATGAGTACAGAAATGTCTGCAGACACAAACAGCACTGGCTCTTTGGCTGTAAACAAAGATGAACGCTGCCCCCTAGAGTCGGACATGACTGGCTTTCAAACAAGGGAGACCTTTACCTAATACTGCAGAAGATGTACAAACCCTTGTGAGACATACATTTTAATAAGAAACACTGGTCATTTGGTGGGGGAAGCTTTTCCATTTTTTTCAAGACTTTGCAATGGTTTTAGTTTGTTTGCATACAGAAGTTATTTCTTTCAAATGGTTTTAGTTTGATTTTAATACATTTGTTACTCCTTTTGCATATTAATCCCTGTACCCGCAGCATTGTAGGATAGTGCAAATATGAGGCCGAGGCTCTTGTGAAACTCACTACCGTCACGAGGTGTGGATCATGACCCTCAAAATCTTTTCTTCCTGGGAGTTTAATATGAGAAGGAATGCCTTTCCTTTCAGCTCCCCAAGACCCAAACTCATCCTGTTTTGTTCCACTCATTTCCAGATGCTGAGACGGCTTTGATAGGGAGTTCTTCTCCAACTCCTCCATCAATTGGCATGCACAGATTTTGGCAAATGTTAAAGGGGTGGAGGAGGAGTTTGAATTATAGCAAATTCCAGGACGTATGTAGCTAAAAACTTATATCTGTGCAGACATACGGTAGATTTCAGTTGTCTGTCTGGCCAGGGTATTCTGCTATGGTAATAGAGTAGAACATACTGCCAATGACTCAACGCCAAGTGTCAGGTGGCGGTTAACTAATCTGACAACCCTGAGGACTAACGGCCTTGTGTCCACACGGAAGGGTGATGGTCCCCAAGTGGATTAAATCCCACTTGAGTCCATGTTGATGGAAGGCAGCAGCTTCATCAAGACTGGCCTGGGGCTGAGGAGGACTTTGTGTGCCAAAAGGACTCAGGACCAGAAAGGGACTCATGGAACTGGATCAGTGGTATGGGTGTCATGCTATGATGTGGAAGGCAGATGAAAGGCCATTGCATTATATTCTCAGGACAATCTTCATGGCTGATCACCATGATGATTGCCTATATTCGGATTTGGATATAGGAGAAGAAGATTTCAGTTGGTGAATTAGAGGCCTGCTTCTTTGTTCCCTGTTGAAATTAATGAAATTTATAAATGGAATTTACGTGGTCTTATCTGAATTATGCCTAATGATATCATTGTTATTCCAATCCTCCTCATCTCCATCATCTAATAGTACTCTTTATTTAATATAAAATAGCAAATGAAAATGGCATGCCAATATCTTATAAAGCTTAACTAAATCTACAGCCTAGCTTTGGGAGGTTGATTGCTGATGACTTCTTCTTGGCATGGGGATTAAATTGTTTTGAAGGAGGATAGTTCTGGGCTGATAGCATTGACATTCAGGCAACTCCATCAAACCCCAGAGGCTGGTGATCAGATTTCATGGAGATGGTGCCAGCTGGTCAAGGTATCAGTCTGAATTTCATCAGAGCTGTCCAATGTGCTGAACCTGCTTTGGACGGAGGGCTTGGCATTGCCACCTGTTCATCCAAAGTTCAGACTCAAATCCAGAGCAAAGTGACCACTTTGTGCAAAATCAGAGGCATCACACACCACAGCCAAGAGCCCTTTTAAAGCCGCAGCTGTAGCAGCAAAAGGTAAGATCTTAGTAACATTAGCAATATTAATCCACAGCATGTGAAGAAAGCAATCTCAGGTTGTTGGAACACCTGCGGTAAACTTTGTAGGCTCTTTTTCAAAGGTTCTCATGTAATGATTTGAAAATCTATCACTTTCATTTTGACTGAGTTGATCCAAATCCACCCTGATTTTTCTTCCGGCCCATGTTTCATATCATGCAGTAATACTCTATTTTCTTCCCATAATGAAACTTGCCAGAATTTTTCCATATATTTTCATAATGTTTGTACTTTATTTACTAATGTATTGATTATCCAGGTGCATAACCGTAAGAGGCCAAAAAGATGAAAACTATGAATAGGGCCTTCTCAGCTGTGGGCCCCATCAACGTGGAACACTCGTCTACATAGCTGCCTTCATTCATATCTCCAAGAAGCTCTTAAAATAGAGAGACTTATGGAGAGCTACTGTCAAACTGTGATCTTTGTTTTTTATACCCTGAATAACTACTATTGCCATGCTACAGTTTAATTCTTATTACAAATAGGTCAATCTTAAAAGAAATAAAGCCCGATTGCTCCCTGGAAGGTCAAATATTGAAGATGAAGCTAAAGTACTTTGGACATCAAATGAGAAGAGAGGATTCACTTGAGAAAGTCTTATTGTTGGGAATGGTCGAGGGCAAAAGAAGAAGGGGGCAGCAGAGAATGGGATAGCTAGATGGCATTGTTGATGCAATGGGCACAAAGCTGGGTGGTTTGAGGAAGATGGTGGAGGATAGAGGTGCTTGGCATGTGATGGTCCATGGGGTTGCAAAGGGTCAGACTTGACTATGTGACTGAACAACAACAACATTGCCCAATAGTAAAGGTAAAGGTAAAGGTTTCCCTTGCTCGAAAGCCAGTCGTATCCGACTCCAGGGATCAGTGCTCATCTCTGTTTCAAAGCCGAAGAGCCAGCGCTGTCTGCTTCTGCAGACATTTCCATGGTCATGCAGCAGGCATGATTAGACACCAGAGTGCACAGAACACCAAAGTGGTCCCTATTTATCTACTTGCAATTTCTTGCTTTCAAACTGCTAGGTTGGCAGGAGCAGGGACAAAGACAGGAGCTCATTCTGTCCTGCAATACTAGTTTGTTGGTATTTCTTTGGTTGGAAACCACCCAGGGTAGTATATTTACTAGATGGGCAGTATATAAATGTAATAAGTAAAATTAACATGTTGGGGGCAAAGTGCTAGTTAACTTGTGCACTATGGGGCGGTATATAAGTGTCATGGTTATTGCTATCTATTTGCACTTCAAATTTGTGTACTTTACTTTCTAGAAATGCTCTCCAAGAGATGCAAAGGCATGAGGCCAGGATGCTTTTTCTTCTTAGGAGGTGTTAAAACCCTATTTTGGTCAACACTTTTGAAGTCTCTTTGGAAATACAATGCAGTAACACCCCAGGTTTCATTCTGAGGACTCTGAACTTCCTTTGGGTTACCTCATGTAAAGTTCAGACAAAAACCCTGTGGTGGATCTCTTGTCCTTGCGAGATAGGAAACTCCAGTCCTGACCACCATTGTGATCTGTGGATCTTGATGGTGTTTTGATGCCTGCTCCTTAACTGAAGTAAAACAAGGCTGGAAGCTATTCATCCTGACAGCTCAAAGGCAAACAAGGCCATCAGCAATGTCAAGAAATACATAGTGATGGTGTAAAAGCAGTTAATCCGCTTCTATTTCCACAATTTCTTCCCACAGCTCCACTGGAAAAGGAAAATAAATAAGATTAGGCATTGATCCCTTTGGTGACTGGAGAGAAACTGGCAGCATGGAGCGTTTCCATGCATTGACTGAATTCTGCTGATAAGACAAATTAACTAACTAATTGTCTCGTTTATATAAGTACAAAAGAGCCAAATGCAGAGTCCCTTGTATACTCTTCTCATTATACAGAGAGCTGACTTCATTTAATTTGCCACTGCTGATCTTTTCTGTTGTTAATTAGTTGGAAGTACACAACACACATGTAACCTGTCTATAGGCAATGGAAATCATTCCTCTCCCCCCCCCCCCCCCCCCAGCACAGAATTCACCCCACCCCTCTGTTTGGTCACTTGGTCTCTGAAAGGTCCGCCACAGACCCTCTCTCAGGATCAGATTGCACATTAACTGGAGCTATAATATACAGTAAACCCGTGACTTATGTATGCCTCGAGCTACATAAAATTCGACTTACATAATGGATTTTGTGCTAAACGCATGTCCTGATTTACTTAAATGTCCCGATTCACATAATGCAATATCCTATGGGTTTGCTTCAAGTTACGTAAAAAATCATTTTTTCCTATGGGTTACATAAAAATTCATATTTAATTATATTTCTAATGCCACCCCCTCACCGAGGTGACTCCGGGTGGCTTACAATAAAACAGTAAAAACACAGAAATGTTTTTAAAACATTAAAATTTGAACATGTTTAAAGTTAAAATATTTTAAAATTCCTTTTAAAAATGCACACCAATGCCACCACCCAATCTTCCAAGAACTGACCGCTCAAACAGCTCAAACAAACCAGCCCAAGGTGGCTATCTTCACGGCCGCCCCCCATACCCGCTGTGCCAGCCAGGTCTTGAGGCCCCTATGAAATGGTGAAAGCTCCACCTGGAGACGAAGTTCAGTTGGCAGGAGGTTCCACAGGACCGGAGCAGACACAGAGAAGGCCCTCCTTCTTGTGCTAGAGAGGTGAGCCTCTCTAGCAGATGGAACTATGAGAGAGCCCCTCTGGTCTGCTCTAGTGGCATGGGCAGATGTCCTTGGGGTGATGCGGTCTCCTAAGTATCCTGGCCCACTACCATGTAGGGCTTTAAAGGTCATCAACAGCACCTTGAATTGCACCTGGTGGCACAGATTTTTTTAACGTAAGTTGGGGTTTTACTGTATGTTTAAAGGGCTATGGTGGCTTAGTGGTTAAGATGCTGAGCTTGGCAACTAGAAGGTCGGCAGTTTGAGACCAGAGTGCTGCATGAGAGAGTGAGCTCCCATTGTCTGTTCCAGCTCTTGCCAACCTAGCAATTTGAAAGAAAGAAATTGCAAGTAAATAAAGAGAGACCACTTCAGTGGGGAAAAAAATCTTGGGGACATGAAAGCAGCTTCATTCGGGCGTCCCCTGAGTGGAGATCCTCCAGCAAAAATCCTTTCAACCTAGCAGTTTGAAAGCGAGAAATTGCAAGTAGATAAATAGGTACCACTTCCAACACAATGGTAACAGTATTCCATGTGCTCCGGTGTCTAGTCATGCCTGCCACATGACCACAGAAATGTCTGCAGGCAGTGCTGGCTCTTTGACTGTAAATGGAGATTAGCACAACTCTCGAGTCGGATACAACTGAATTTTGAACAAGGGAGTCCTTTACCTTTCCATATGTTTAAAATTACCAACACGGTAGATATTACTGCAGTTATGCCCAGAAGTGTATCAGCAGCCAGTACGTTTGTAACACACACAAAGCAGCCCTAGACAATAGCCAGGACTGAGCATAATGAACCAGTGGTCATTTATGAGTGCATTAGTTTTCAAAAGCAGCCCCATCTAACCTACACATTAAGAGGCAGCTTGGGTTGAAGATGTTGAGTGAATATGCCTCCATTTACACATGATCACAGGTGAGAATCCTGTTAGTACCAATCAAATAAGAACATAAGAACAGCCTTGCTGGAACAGGCCACAGGAGCCCATCCAGTCCAGCATTCTGTCTCACACAGTGGTTCACCATTTCCTTTAGGGTATTCCCAAGGAGATGCCTTCACCTGCTTAGGATTCCCTGGAAATGGCATTGAGAGGTATCCAAGGCCACAGCTGATCCTGGGCTGCTTCTTTCAGCCTGAGGGAAGGTAAAAGCCACCAGCCCCTGGCCTGCCGAGAACACTGCCTTTGGGAGGGAGACTGGCAAGAACACCTGAGGCAGGGCGGCTTCTGGACTCCTGGTTGGGCTCCAAGGCCACCTCCACCACCTCCACCGCCTCCATCACCGCTTAGTCGGTTTCATCTTCGGGAGTGGAGGCCGTTGAGAACATTGGATGTTTGTCTTCCGTCCCATGGCTGGTTTTGGAAAGGGGATATTTTTCCCGGCTGTGCAGGTCCGTTGCAGCAACTACAGGGAGGACCTTGTGCCACCAGGACCGGGGGCAGGGAGGAGAACATCGGCTGCACCTGGGGTCGCTTGTGGCCCCAAAGATGGCGCCCCCCGCCATCTATGCAGCCACGAGCCTTGCGCTGCCGGGACTGGGGTGGGGAGGAGAGCATTGATTGTACCTGGGGTCGCTTGCGGCCACAAAAGCGGCCCCCTCCACCATCCCGGCAGCCACGAGCCTTGCGCTGCCAGAACTGGGGCGAGGAGGAGAACATTGGCCATACCTGGGGTTGCTTGCGGCCTAAAAAGTGGCACCCCTCGCCATCCCTGCAGCATTGCGCCTCATGCCGCGTGGACCAGGGTGGGGAGGAGAACTATGGCCCCACCTGGGGTTTCTTGGCGGCCTTAGGGGCTGCGCCCCCCTCCCCATCAACCCCGTGGCCTTACAGCGCTTGGACCAGGGCCGGGAGGAGGAGACTCCCGTCATTGGAGTTCTGTTGGGGGTGGTGGAGTGAGTGAGAGGGTATGTTTTAAGTGGGTTAGGGAGGGAGGGAGGGGGAGATGGCCTTGCCAGCCAGGAAGAGAGGGCGACACTCCGTCTGGCTTAATGGTGGAGGTTCCAGGGGCTCATTTAGAGGTTGTGACGGGCATGGGGCGTTATAGCGGGAGCCGTGGGGCGGGCCGCACTCGGGGAACGCGGGACCGATGCTTAGTATCTGTCCTGCGTTCTGGCCCCCCGGTTTCACCTCTAGGTCCTGAGCAGCTGATCCAGGGTGACCCCGCCCTTAGGCTGCTGCTGATGTATGCCAGGTCAGTCTGTAATAAGGCTCCCCTAATACAAGACTCTATTTTGGGGGAGTGGGCCGACCTGGCATGCATCACTGAGACCTGGCTGAGACCTGAGGATGGGGTGCCTCTATCAGAGATGTGTCCGGCCGGGTTCGGTGTTTGGCACCAGCCTAGGGATGTGGGTAAGGGCGGTGGTGTTGCCATTATAGCCAGGGAGTCATTGGGAGTCGCCAGGGCCACCACTCCACAAATTTTGGGTTGTGAGGCTCTGCTCCTGCGGTTGGGCCCTAACGGTCAGTTGGGGGTCCTACTCCTGTACCTGCCTCCTTGCAGGGTAAGGGACTCCCTGCCTGGGCTCCTTGAAGCCATCTCGGCATTGGCTTTGGAGTTCCCTATACTGATGGTTTTGGGGGACTTCAATTTTCCTTTCCTGGGGTCTGGTTCCGAGGTGGCACAGGAGTTCATAGCTTCCATGGCAGCTATGGACCTGGCTCAGGTAATTCAGGGCCCGACCAGGGGCAGTGGCCACACGCCAGATTTAGTCTTTTTGTCGGGGCGGTGGCAGAGTGATCTGAGTTTACAGAAGCTAGACATAACATCTGTGCCATGGTCAGATCACTATCTGGTGGCTCTAGACTTTCTGGGGGCGACACTTCATCGTAAGGAGGCAGGGTTGATTAAAGTGGCCCGCCCCCGGCAACTGATGGATCCGGACGGATTCCAGAGGGAACTGGGGGAATTTCCTCTGGATCGGCAACACGATTCACCTGAGGCAATTGTTGATCTGTGGTACGGGTCGACGACATCTGCCTTGGATGTAATCGCTCCACTACGACCTCTCAGAGCCCGTGGAGCTAGGTCATCCCCATGGTTCACTGAAGAACTACGGGAGCTCAAACGGGCAAAGAGACGCCTTGAGCGCCGCTGGGTGAAGACCCAGAGCGATTCCGATTGGACACTAGCTAGAGCCGCTATTAGGGCCTACCTAGTGGCGATGGGGGTGGTGAGGAGGCAGTACTTCACCTCCCTTATTGCCTCCGCTGCTAATCGCCCAGCCACCCTGTTCCGGGTGACCAGGTCCCTCCTTGGTAGGGGGGGGGGGGCTGTGCCTGGTTGGCAGGGATCAGCTGAGGACTTTGCTGACCATCTGGTGGAGAAAATTGATCGGATCCGCTCGGGGTTCAAACTTGGCGTGGACGGGGAGGGTCCGGGGGGAGCCAGTGCGCAGTCTTGCGGTGTTACCTGGGATCGGTTTGATCCTGTTGCCCCGGATGAAGTGGACAGGCTCCTTGCAGCGGTCCGTGCCACTAATTGTCCATTGGATCCCTGTCCCGCCTGGCTGGTAAAACCCTCTAAGACGGTGACAGGTGGCTGGGTCGGGGCTATAATTAACGCGTCTTTTCGAGAGGGGATATTTCCTGCACTGCTGAAACATGCTCTTGTGCGCCCCCTCCTGAAGAAGCCATCCCTCGATCCAGCAATCCTAACCAACTACAGACCTGTATCCAACCTTCCTTTTTTGGGGAAGGTTCTGGAGAAGGCAGTGGCACGTCAGCTGCAGGGGGTGCTGGATGAAGCGGAATATCTGGACCCATTCCAGTCAGGATTCAGGCCTGGATATGGTACTGAGACTGCATTGGTCGCGCTGATGGATGATCTCTGGCGAGAGCGGGATGGCGGTCGTCCGTCCGTCCTTGCTCTTCTTGACCTCTCAGCGGCCTTCGATACCATTGACCACGGTATTCTTCTGGAACGGCTCCGAGGATTGGGGATCCAGGGCACGGTGTGGTCCTGGTTTCCCTCATTTCTGAGGGGCCGGACCCAGTCGGTGTGGTTGGAGAGTGAGAGGTTGAGTCCTAGGCCCCTAAAATATGGGGTGCCTCAGGGCTCGGTACTCTCTCCTCTCCTATTTAACATCTACATGAAGCCGCTGGGTGAGATCATCCGTTCCCACGGGGTGTGGTACCACCAGTACGCGGATGACACATCTCGGCCCGTGGGAACCCCAGTGATGCAGTCAAAGTCCTTTCCAGCTGTCTGGAGGCTGTTGGGGTCTGGATGGGGGTAAATGGGCTACAGCAGAATCCTAGCAAGACTGAGTGGCTATGGATAGGGGGTCCTGTGTTATCCCGGGAGCTACCATCTTTGGTTTTGGATGGGGCTGTTTTGCCCCAGACCAACCCGGTGCGCAACTTGGGGGTCCTCCTGGATTCGCAGCTGCTGCTAGAAGAACAGGTGGCGGCTGTGGCCAGGAGGGCCTTCGCCCAACTTCGGGTGATTCGCCAGTTGCGCCCACTCCTGGACTGGGACTCTTTGCTCATGGTCACTCACGCTCTGGTGACCTCCAGACTAGACTACTGTAATGCGCTCTACGTGGGGCTGCCCTTGATGACCATTCGGAGGCTGCAGCTGGTCCAGAATGCCGCGGCCCGGGTGGTGATGGGGTGTGGACGTTATGCCCATGCCTCACCACTGCTTCGGGGGCTGCACTGGTTACCAGTTTGTCTCCGGGTGCAATTCAAGGTGCTGGTTTTGACCTTTAAAGCCCTACATGGTAGTGGGCCAGGGTATCTTAGAGACCGCATCGCCCTAAGGACGTCTGTCCGTCCAACCAGAGCGGACCGGAGGGGCTCTCTAATTGTGCCATCAGCCAGGGGGCTCGCCTCTCTGGCACAAGGAGGAGGGCCTTCTCCGTGTCCGCACCGGCCCTTTGGAACCTCCTGCCTGTGGAACTGCGTCTCCAGACAGAGTTGTTGCCCTTTAGGAAGGAACTAAAGACCTGGCTGACGGGCCAAGTTTGGGGTGCGGGTGGGGATGGGGGTACCGTTGGGTGGTTGGTATAGAGAAGTGTGCCTTCCCCCAAGGTCCCTTCGGTTCTTGCGTACCTTTTAGGGGTGGGTTTTTTTTAACTTTTTTAACTTTTAACTTTTTTATCATATGTCTTTTATGTATTTACTGTCCACTATGTAAACCGCCCTGAGTTGAGTTGTACCTGAGTGGGCGGTATATAAGTGTGAAAAATAAATAAATAAATAAATAAATAAATAAATCCTGCCTATCTCTCCAACCCCGAGGTTGTCCTTAAGTATCCATAATTATAGCCATTGATATCCTTGTCCTCCTTTGGGTCATGACTAGAGCCTCAGAAAATACTAGCCACACAAGGTACAAAGCTTGAAAATACGCAGGTCTTGAAATTGATATACAGTGAACCCCCACTTTACGGAATTAATCCGTTCCGCGGGGCTTCCCTTATAGCGATTTTTCCTTAAAGCGAAATGCACATAGGAATGCATTACAGTTTCCCATAAGAATGCACTGAAAACCAAAAAAAGCCATTCTGAAAAATTCCAAGAAGCAGGTTATCATTTCCTATGGATTTCTTTCTGTGTGGTGAGTTTTCCGTTAAGTGAGCCGTCCATAAAGCGGGGTTCCACTATATATAAAAAAGAAACAGGAGTGGAGGTGTTTGCCTTAAGAATTGCTTCCAGAACAAAGAGAAACAAGTTGAACTAATGGGACAGAACTGTTCATTTTAAAACAGAGGGGGAAAGAGAGAACAAAGTGGCAATAAAAATTAGCTTTGACAGACGTTTAATTTTAATGAGACTTTGGAGCCTTCGAATTACGACTTGCAGAGGCAGTGTGTTGAAATCACTTACACCTTTTTCTTGCTTCTCTCAAGCCCAGGCAATTATTAAACTGCTCTGCCTCTATATCATCCTTACATCTATGGGCACGTGCTTTTACCATGCCCAACCAAGGTCTAATGGCCGTTTGGTAGCCAAAGGTTCATTAGCAGAGAGACTTGCTCTCTGAGTGGCCTCACCACCAGATGGAAGAAAGAGCTTGGAAAGTTACTTTTGAAATTTCTTATGTAAGTACTGTACTGTAATCATAGCAACCTGGATTGTTCTTGTCTCCCCTTCATCAATGTTCTTTCAACAACAATTGGCAATATGAAAATTCCTTCTGTCCCAAAATGCTTAAGGTGACTAAAAGAATGTGGGTCAGATTCTAGGCTTCAACATCCAAGCTCTGCCTGAATCAGACCTTTTTCCATGTTTGCTGGGGCAAACCCCCTGAGACTGATGTGGAGGGACAAAGCTCATTGTCAACACACACATTCCACATATGAAGATACTAAGCTTAGTCTACACTGTCCTTGGTTAACAGATTTCTGATAACAGCATATACCAGTGATGGCGAACCTATGGCATGCGTGCCAGAGGAGGCACTCAGAGCCCTTTCTGTGGGCACCCGTGCAGTCACTCAGCACAGATTTTGCCCCGCCCCTCTACCCAGCAGCCCAATGGGAGCACTTCCTCCCTCCCCCCCAGCAGCCCAATGGGAGCCTTTCCGTCACCCCCTGAGGCTGTGTTGGCACTTTGCATTAAATAAGTGGGTTTCGTGTTGCAGTTTGGACACTCTGTCTCTAAAAGGTTCGCCATCACTGGCATATACACATTAAGTGATCCATGCAGGAGACTAATAGACAGATTGTTAACCCAGTTGTGTTGGTTGTTCTTGTCTTCTCTAGATCAGTACTAGTCTACTACTCTTATACTCCATTTCTCTGAAGTCATCTCTTGCTTCCTCCTCCTTCTACCTGGCTTCTTGAACAGACCTGCACACAGCTGCTCTGATGGTCTTCTACAACTAAATTGGTTTCTTGGAGACAATAAATACTGTGTTTTCTGATTTATCTAAACATGAGTTTCCACAGAAGTTTCTCCTGTTTTGTAACCATAAGATCTGCCTTAGCTGCTATACTCTGCTGGCATAAATCTCAATCGTTTTCATAAGAAAGGCTCTTACTGCAGGTTATTGGGAGGCTGTCCCAGCCAATGTGTCTAGATAATATTTAGAGGCTGTAAAATCAGAAGGTTTTTGGAATACAGATTTTTACAAGGTGCCCACTGCGCAGTGCGATTTAAATATTTGCTCTGCCCACCCTTGTTTCAGCATGAAATCTGTATCATCAGGCTGGGGGAAGAAGGCAAATAAATCCCTTATGAAGACTAAATGAGGATGATTTTGCAGCTATTGTAAGGAGCATAAAAAGAATGATGGAACAGAAAAAGAGAAGGATGGACAAACAAGCTGCAGTCAGCATGCAAAACGCTGGCTCCTAGGAGTAGCAAGATGACATTCAGACTGATTCGGGTGCATCAGTGTCTGAAACATTAAAATAATTGCAAAGCTGGAAGTGTATTTGATGCCTTTTCTCTGGCTGCCTTCCAAGTCCCCCCTTAGACAGCAGCGATTAAAATTAAGTGAGAGTGTTGAGGAGAAAGAATAATGCCACAATCAAGGTAATGTACATAATATATTGATATCCCTCAAGAAAGAAAGACATATATTCTCCTGGCACTGACATGTCAAGGTCAGCATCAAGCAAACTGAGAAAGCTTTGGAAGAAATAAAAACAAGTTCTTCATTATTTGCTTTGCAGAAGCTTAGAAGTTAATGTGTGGAGCCTCCAATGGCTGGGAAATTGAAAGGGAGATTAAATCAGTTTCTGGATACTAGTTCTCTGGGAATACAAAAAACCAAAGGTCCTTGCTTTGTAGCTTGTTGTTTCCTGGAGTAATCTGGTTGGTTGACAGATGGGGAACATTGTCAGTAGCCATGCTTTCTGGGGGATTCGTGGAGATGTGGTCTTTAAAAATGAATTATCTCCATCTCTGAGTTAGTTATTGTGAGAATCAGGTTGCTGGACTAAGTATGGCTTCTGACCAATGCACCAAGTCTCTTCTTGGTCCTGCTTCTCTACTGATAGGACATGGTGATTTTTTAAACAATGAATGCTATGTAGTCACCAATTCAATTGATATAAATCTATAGAGGAGATCTGTAGATGGAGATCTCAGGTTTGACACTGGCTTACATGGCTGAGGAGAGTCGGTCAACTGAGGTCCTCAGGAAGTGATTGGAATCCATCAAAGCTTGTGTTGAAATAAATGGCTCTTGCCAACCTAGCAGTTCAAAAACAAGAAATTTCAAGTAGATAAATAGATACCACTTCAGTGTGAAAGGTAACAGTGTTCTGTGCACTCCAGCATCTAGCCATGCATGCCACAATATCAGGGCTGGCATCAGAAATTTCTGGGCTCCATAATGAGCAATCCTATGGGTCCCCCACACACAGAAATGTCACAGTTATGGCTGGCAGCGGCAGGTCCCCTGTCAGCTCCGGGCCCTATATGGCAGTAGTGGTAGTACTGCCCTGATGGCGGCCCTGCACATGATCATGAAAACATCTGCATATGCAAATAGCGCTGGCTTTTTGGCTGTAAATAGAGAGGAACCACACACCAGCAAGGTGATACTCAAGATAATACAGGATAGACTTCAGCAGCATGTGGAGAGAGAATTACCAGAGGTGCAGGCTGGTTTCAGAAGAGGCAGGGGAACTAGAGACCACATTGCCAACATAGGCTGGATCATGGATAAAACAAAGGAATACCAGAAACAAGTTTACTTTTGTTTTATTGACTACACTAAGGCATTTGACTGTGTGGACCACAACAAGATGTGGCAAGTAATTAAAGAGATGGGAATACCAGAGCACCTCATATGCCTCCTGAGAAATCTGTACATGAACCAAGAAGCAACAGTTAGGACAGAACACGGAATGACAGAGCAGTTTGGAATAGGAAAAGGAGTAAGACAAGGCTGCATTTTGTCACCCTACTTATTCAACTTATACACAGAGCACATAATGCAGGGATGGAGGAATCACAATATGGGATTAAAATTGCTGGGAGAAACATCAACAATCTGAGATATGCAGACGATACCACCCTGATGGCAGAAAGTGAGGAAAACCTAAAGAAGCTCCTGATTAGGTCGAAAGAAGAGAGTGCAAAAGCTGGCCTGAGACTCAATATCAAGAAAACCAAGATAATGGCAACAGGGCCTATCAGTCCCTGGAAAATAGATGGGGAAGAAGTAGAAGCAGTGACAGATTTTACTTTCTTAGGATCTAAGATCACTGCAGATGGAGATTGCAGCCATGAAATAAAAAGGCGACTGATTCTTGGGAGACAAGCGATGAGAAACCTGGGGAACATAGTGAAAAGCAGAGACATCACATTGCAAACAAAAATTAGAATAATCAAAGCAATGGTATTCCCAGTAGTAATGTATGGATGCGAGAGCTGGACCATTAGGAAGGCTGAACGCAGAAGAATAGATGCCTTTGAAATGTGGTGTTGGAGGAGGGTTTTGAGGGTCGCCTGGACAGCGAGGAGAACAAATAGGTAAATCTTAGAAGAAATCAACACTGACTGCTCATTGGAAGGTCAAATAGTAAAGACGAAGCTAAAATACTTTGGACATCAAATGAGAAGGGAGGATTCACTTAAGAAAGCATTGATGTTGGGAAAGGTGGAGGGCAAAAGAAGAAGAGGGAGGCCAAAGATGAGATGGCTAGATGGTATTGTAGACACAGTGGGCACGGAGCTGGGAGGGCTGAGGGGGATGGTGGAGGACAGAGGCGCCTGGAGGAAAATGGTCCATGGGGTCGCAAAGGGTCGGAGTCGACTGTGCGACTGGTCTCTAGTTCCCCTGCCTCTTCTGAAACCAGCCTGCACCTCTGGTAATTCTCTCTCCACATGCTGCTGAAGTCTATCCTGTATTATCTTGAGTATCACTTTGCTGGCGTGTGGGATGAGTGCAATTTTTCGATAGTTTGAACATTCTTTGGCATTGCCCTTTTTTGGGATTGGAACGTATACTGATCTTTTCCAGTCCTGCGGCCACTGTTTTGTTTTCCAAATCTGCTGGCATATTGAATGCAGTAATTTGACGCCATCATCTTTTAGCGCTTTGAAAAATTCAACTGGGATACTATCATCTCCACTAGCTTTGTTGTTTGCGGTGCTCTTTAGGGCCTTTATGACTTCGCTCTCCAGGATGTCTGGCTCAAGTTCAAATTCTTCCTCATTGTGACTATCAGGAGTGTTGAGGTCCTTTTTGTAGAGTTCCTCTGTGTACTCTTTTCATCTTTTCTTAATTTCTTCTGCATCAGGTAGCTCCTTTCTGTCTTTGTCCCTTATCATGGTCATTTTTGCTTTAAATGTTCCGTTGATTTCCCCGATTTTTTTTGAAAAGATCTCTGGTTCTGCCTCTTTTGTTGTTTTCCTCCATTTCTCTGTGCTGTTCTTTAGGTAGTTTTCCTTATCTCTCCTTGCTTTTTTTAAAAAAAATTCTGTGTTCAAATGATTGTATTTTTTCCTTTCTCCTTTTACTTTTGCATTCCTTCTTTCCTCTGCTATTTCAAGAGCCTCATCAGATAGCCACTTTGCTTTCTTACGCCTCCTCTCCTTTGGTATGGTTTTCTTTGCTGCTTCCTGCATGATGTCCCTCATCTCTGTCCATAATTCTTCTGGCACTCTGTCTGCCGAGTCTAAGCCATTAAATCTGTTCATCACCTCCACCGTGTATTCTTTAGGGATGCTGTCTAGGTGATATCTTTCTGGTCTCCGTGTTTTCCCTATTTTCTTTAGTCTAAGCCTGAATTTTGCGATCAGTAGGTTGTGATCTGAGCCACAATCTGCTCCAGGTCTTGTTTTTGCTGACTGTATGGAGGTTCTCCATCTTTGGCTGCAGAGTATGTAGTCAATTTGGTTTCGGTGTTGGCCATCTGGTGATGTCCATGTGTAAAGTCGCCTCTTGTGTTGTTGGAAGAGAGTGTTTGCTATGACCAGTGCGTTCTCTTGGCAGAACTCTATCAGTCTTTGCCCTGCTTCATTCTGTGTTCCAAGACCAAACTTGCCTGTTATTCCCTCCACTTTTTGATTTCCTACTTTGGCATTCCAATCTCCTAATATAATTTGGACAGTATTTCTTGGTGTCTGTTCTATGAGGTGTTGTAAGTCCTCATAGAACTGGTCCACTGTGGTTTCATCTGCACCAGTGGTTGGTGCGTATATTTGGATCACAGTGACATTGAAAGATTTGCCTTGAAATCTGACTGACATCATTCTGTCATTTTTGAGATTGTATCCCATTACTGCTTTTCTCACTCTTTTATTGACAATTATGGCTACTCCATTTCTTCTAAGATTTTCTTGCCCACAGTAGTAGATATGATGGTTTCCAGAGCTGAATTTGCCCATCCCTGTCCATTTTAGTTCACTGATGCCCAGGATGTCAATGCTTCTTCTTTCCATCTCATTTTTACCACTTCCAGTTTACCTTGATTCATTGATCTCACATTCCATGTCCCTATGCAGTATTGTTCCTTGCAACACTGTATTTCTCCTCCCCCTTTCCTGTCCCTCCCCTTCCTCCACTCTGTGGTGTTAAGCATCCTGTATCATCTAAACTGCTCCTTTGTTTTGCCTTTTGTTTTGGTCAATAGGGTTCTCTTGGCCAGCTTTGTGGTGTGGTTTGCCGGTTTCTACGCCATACATTTTATCACAGTTTTAAAAGTTTAGAACATTTTAAACAACATATTATCATGCATATTATCCCACTTTAAAACACAGTCTCTATGTCAGTTTCTATATTAAGTCAGTATAAAGTCTCTATGTCAGTTGCTATATTAAGTCTTCTACATTTGCATATCAGCTACTTATCCTTTGCATGGAACTCTGAGTCTCCCGGTGCAGCCTTGGGGGAGGACGATCGGGCAGGCAAGACAGAAGGGAGGAGGGGCCGCCATCCGCCTCCCTCCCACCCTCCCTCCCTTCCCGGCTGCAGCAGGGAGGAGGAGGAGGAAGAGGAAGGCGAGAAGCAATGGCGGGCAGGAGTAGGCGGTGACCCCACCGGGCACCCCGTGGGGAAAGTAAATGAAGCTGCCTATAACCGAGAGGCGGAAAGGCCCGCCATCGCCGCCGGCGGACAACTACCCCCAGCCGGGGGGTGAGGAGGAGGAGGAGAGCTGGCCGAGTGGTGGAAAGGCCAGTCATCGCCACCGGCAGGCAACCACCCCCAGCCGGGGTGTGAGGAGGAGGAGGAGAGCCGGCCGAGCGGCGGAAAGGCCAGTCATTGCCGCCGCCGGGCAACCACCCCCAGCCGGGGGGTGAGGAGGAGGAGGAGAGCCGGCTGAGTGGCGGAAAGGCCAATCATCGTCACCGCCGCGAGGTTTACAGCCGGGGGTACCCACCACCTACAGGCTCCGGCTGAGCGCCGAAGGAGAAGACCAATTGGCAGAAGGGAAGAGGGCAGAGGAGGAAAAGCAGGCGGTGAGACTCAGAGTCCCATGCAAAGGATAAGTAGCTGATATGCAAATGTAGAATTCTCCATACTAGCATTTCCCAAACTGCCTTCTTTGAACTAAAATGCTTGGTAAACACAGTTGAAGTGGTCTTTAAGGGGAGCCATTACAAAATATGGGATGTGTGTTTCTTGGGCCTCCTTAAGGAGTCCTGAAGGAGTTCAGCAGGTCTGGGATTTTGCAAAAGTGCTTTCTTAAAATCCTCCCTTTTTTCTTCTTCCACAAGGCAGCAGCTGGAAGTGCCCTTCACCAGTTATGGCTATGTCAAAGATAAGACTTTGCATTAAAAGACATTCTATTCTCTTTGGAATGTATTTGTTTTGTTGTTCTGTTTTTGAGTTGTGTTTTTGTTTTTTTTGTATTATCTGATATTGTGTGTATACCACCCAGAGTGGAAAATTTATAAATTTATAAATAAATAAATCTATTTTAAAAAGTAATAATCCACCCTCCCCCAACCCATCCTGAACAGTTTGTGGAAATTTGACCCAGCCCCTGGCTTGAAAAGGTTGAGAACCCCTGTCTACATAGCCTCAGATGTATAACAGTGAGGCATTAAGGGCTTTTTGAATGAACAGAGAAGGAAGGAAAGTAGACAGACAGACATTGGTTGAACAAATTCAGTGAATTACTTTGCCTTCTCCTTGTTCCATCTTCTGAGGTTGGACTGTGCCTTCTCTATCTATTGTTCCTGTTCTTGTTGGTTGGATGACATAATCATCAATATCAAGACTAACTGGTGGGTTCATTGGTGGTGACACATAGCCTAGCAACATGATGATGAACCTTGGCATGCCAGATGTTCTTGGACTTCAATTCCCAGAAGCCCAAGCACCCTGTGAATCCACATGAATGGGTTTACTGCTATTCATCCGGCCCACACTGCCCCCATCGCTCCTGGAAGTGGAAGTAAAATGCGCCAGTACAGAGGATGGGGTAAACCGGAAGAGCCTTAACCATATGGGCGTGTTTTACTTCCGCTTCCAGGAGCGACGAGGGCAGCACGGGCTGGATTAATCACAGTAAAGCCATTTGTGTGGATTCACAGGGTGCTTGGGCTTCTGGGAATTTAAATCCAAGAACATCTGGGGTGCCAAGGTTCACCATCACGGTCCTAGCATTAATACATGTGAAACAAACCCAAGAGTATCCATCAACCACAGGCAACAATGACTTAAGAAAGTGATGTGAAGACAAAGAAAGAAAGATCGATTTTAAAATGCTAATGAAGTTTTTGGGAGCATCAAACTCAAACAACAGTATCTGGCGCAAGGAAAGGAATAGCACCATTCTAACCTGCTTTGGTCAGATATCATCTGGAATACTTGATGAGTTCTTGGCAACACTGTTTAATAAGGGTTTGCTCTGAGGTGGAAGACAAAGATGGTAGAAAGTCTGGAAACTGAGCCTTGTGAGGAATTTTTGAGGCAGTTGGGCATGTTTAGCTTGCAGGAGAGAAATGTGGGAGATGTGATGGCAATCTTTAAACATTTGAAAGTCAAATCTTTGTCTGGAATAAGGACAAGCTCCCTTATGCAGCTCAAGAGGTAGGAGATTTCAACAAAACCAAAAAAATTGTCACAACAAGATATGTTAAACAGTGGAATGGATTATTTCAGGGGAAATGTGGCTTTTCCTTCACTGGAGCTTTTAATATGTAAATTGAGAGGTCATTTGTCAAGGATGAGTTTAGCAGTGGATTTGTTGCCTTGACAAGAGGCTGAATCGAATAACCCTTGAGTTCTCTTTGAGCTCCAAGTCCTCTCTCTCTTTTAAAAAAATAATATGCTATCAAGTTGATTGTGATATGATGACCCTTTTCAGAGTTTTCTAGGTAATGCTAGAAATGGTTTATCATTCTCTTCTTCTGGGACTGTAGACCTTGCCCATGGCTGGTTTGGTTTTTCTTCTGGAGGACACTATGGGGAATTATACTCCCAACCCTTGGCTCCACAGCCAGATACTTAAACCAACGAGCTATCTAGCCAGCTGGGTCTACTCTAGCTGGCACAAAAAACTGGATTTATTTATTATTATTTAGTTCCATTAATCATAAAGAGATGCAATACAGTTCATGGGACTGCGGTGTCTCAGTGGTTAAGAAGCTCGTCTTGTTAAGCTGGAAGGCTGGTAAGCTGGCAGTTTGGGACCTGGGCACTGCATGATGGATTGAGTGCCCATCTCTGGCCCCCACGGGCCAGATCTGGCCCCCGACACCAATTCATCTATGCCTCACCCAGAAGCGGAAGTAAAACACACCCACACGTGTGCAGATCACTGCCGTAAATGCACCTCCAGCTGTTGTAAATGCAATTTTATTATGCAAGGAGGGAGGAACTACGTGACCAGCCTGCTGAACCATGTGACTGGCCCATGGCCCAAAAAAGTTTGGCCACCCCTGAATTAGAGCCATAAGATCTAGTACAGCTTAAAGGTAAAGTTTTCCCTTGCTCAAAAGCCAGTCGTATCTGACTCTAGGGTTCAGTGCTCATCTCTGTTTCAAAGCCGAAGAGCCAGCATTGTCTGCTTCTGCAGATGTTTCCGTCGTCATGTGGCAACCATGACTAGACACTGGAGTGCCCGGAGCGCTGTTACATTCCCACCGAAGTGGTCCCTATTTATCTACTTGCAATTTCTTGCTTTCGAACTGCTAGGTTGGCAGGAGCTGGGACAAAGACGGGAGCTCATTCCGTCCTGCAGTACTTGGGAATCGAACTGCTGACCTTCCACCTCCCAGTCAGCGTCTTAGCCACCCAGCTGCAACTCTACCTAGAAATTTCAGAATACTGCATCTTCCAAAATTTAGTATGCTAATCAATGCTAGTTTCAGAGTAATTTATGAGATGGTATTTCCCAGGTCCTTTACAGGATCCACATACTAACATGTTTTTTTTTGTTTTTTTTAAAACTCTGCCTTTCATCTTTCACCCACAACTTTACATGCTCAGTGCAAATGCCAGAAATGTACCTCCTGAAGGATACATTCTCATTAATCTGACACATCAGTCTAAATTAACTCCTACTTTGCCCTTCAGGACAGAAGAGGAGGAAGCAATGACATATTTTTACCCCTCTTATCATCCTTAATTAATTCAGAATCAGATGATAGCCTTCTTTTTCCTGAAGGAAAAAAGCTGGTATAACCAGCATCTTACATCTAACATTAAAGCTTTGCAAAGGCATAATTGATGCAGTGGATGTAGATCTGTGCAGACTATGGAGGATGACAGATGACAGAGGAGCCTGGCGTGCTGTGGTCCATGGGGTCACAAAGGGTCGGACTCATCTGTGTGACTGAAGAACAACAAATCAAACTGCAAGCACTAAAGGTTGCAAAAACTATGAACATGTATAGTACTGGATTATTCACCACTAATTATTTCCCAAGTGCCATCAGCATATATGTAAAGGCCAGTGTAGTAAATTAGAGTTTTTGTTGTGGGCTGCTGAGACCTGGGTTCAAATTCCTACGCACAAGGCTGGCTCGATGAGATTGATCTAATCAATACCTCTCAGACTAACTAACCTCACCAGACTGAGTTGGAGGTAAAAATAGAGAGGAGGTCCATATATGTTGCCTGAAGAGGAAAAGTGGGATGTAGATGTAAGAAACGAACAGATGCGACACCTCAGAGTGTCATTGCAATGTTTTGGCCAGAGTTCAAACTGTTCCAAGTCTTCAGCTGTCATCTTGCTTCCCTGTAAGACTTAGCATGTATTCTGTTTGGTTCTACCTGAATCAGGACCAGGCTACATCTTACAATAAACTGGGAAACTAATGAGGTGTACTTGTCTTTCTTTGGGCCATGGAGGACAGCATGTGTTCCCTCAACCACCTGTCTCCTAGTTTATCAACCTAGTTTAACAACCAAAATCATGGAGCACAGCTGTAGAAGGTGAAGATTTATAGCAAAGAGTAATTTTCAGTAATGAAAAACCTTCTACTATCCTGCAACTTTTCCAACTCCTATGCAATCATTATGATGATATGGAAGACTTGGGAGCTGCTGGATGAAATGAGGAAGTCTTTAATGACCAAAAATTGCCATCATCAGATAATCCTACCAGCAATATGAGAGTCAAGCATTACCAACCTGGAAACCGTAATTACCGTACGGTGCTGCGCAAAAATTAACGTACATTACCATGCGGGGTTCACGCATGCGCAGATCCATTTCTGCGCATGCATACTGGGCAGAGCCTGGACGGAGCTACGGGTGGAACTATGGGCGGAGCCTGGGCGGGCATTTCTTTGAATATTTATGAGGGAAGAAAACGGAAATAACATTTTTTCCCCATTTTTACCCAAGACGGAACCGGAAATAATATTTTTTTTAAAAAAATTCAAAAATTACTGAAAATTACCGTACATCTCTGTACGGTAGTCGTACATCGTATGGAGGGCCAAATTACCGTACTGTACAGATTTGTTAAAATTAAAACAAAAACAAGGGGGCAGGGTGAGGGTCTTAAATGGCAGAATGCTAACACTTATTAACACAAATCCTAACTCATGATGTAATGATAGGAATCTTTTTGCTTATCATAGTATATCATACTAGAGTAGGCCTGTTGCATCAATGGTGATTTGTTAAGCCAACTCCTCCACAAGTTCCATTGATTCTAATGGATCTACTTAAATTGCAATTTACTAAACTACAGTAAGTTGCAGTTAGAGTAGATCCAGTTGAATCAATGGAACTTAATGGAAGCGCTGAGCTGGCAAATTATCATAGATTCAACAGGCCTGTTCCAGTTTAATTTAGTGCTTTAGTGTCACTGCATAATGTCTTTCTTCTCACAATGTAAAATTCTTGTTTGTGTTGACCCTATGGACAAAGTCAAAGTATTGAAATATTTGTCATCATTGATGAAACTATCAAGAAATTTCATTGTTCTTTTGATAGAGCTTTCATGTTGGTAAGAACAATAGTTTAATGAAAAAAATACCTAATTTCTGCACAATTGCTAAATTTTGTGCAAAGTTATCTGTGGTTTCATGTATCTGCAGAAGATCTTGTAATTTGTTCCTCGTGGATATGGGGGGGGGGGGGGGGGAGAGACCTCTAATATAATTGAACACAAATTATACAGGTGCTGATGGGGGAAGGGAACTTTTTATTGGCCTCTCAGTCAGAGGTAAGGAATTTTGCAATGTTTTAATCTATCTGTAGTTTCCACATTATTTGTCCATATCATTCCTGTCTGGTGAGAGTTAGGAAGATGTGCCATGAGAAAGCAGGGTTGGGTGCGTCATTAAAAGATATGGTTCCCTGTAACAGACAATAATGTTGGGAATAGTTGAAAGCAGCTGGAAAAGAGGAAGACAAAATATGAGATGGATGGACTCAAGTATGGAACTCACAGGTTTGATTCTACAAGACCTGAGCAGGGCCATTAACGCTAGACCCTTTGGGGAGTCATTCTTTCATAGGATCACCTTACATCAGAAATGACTTGAATGAATGCAAGAACATGAGAGGGGGGGGGGGAGACATTACAACACCTGATAGTTTTCCCATCTGCATCCCCTTGTTGTGTCTATGGCAGGGGTTCCCAACCTAAGGCCTGTGTGCCAGCCCCAGCCCATGGCGCCCACCCCTCCAAGAGCATTCAAGAAACAAAATGGCTGCCCCTTTGAAGATGTTGGAACAAAATGGCTGTCCCCATTGTGCAGGCAGGGCAAAATGGCCATTTGGCCCTCAAAGCTGACTGAGAAAGCGTGACCCGTCCCCCGGCTTGAAAAGGTTGGGAACCCTTAGTCTATGGGTTCTTTCCCTCTATATTTCACCATTGCAGATAATGTGTGTGTTTGTGTGTAGGCATGTATCATTACTTCGCCACCTTCCTCCCATGACGGGAGTCAAGGCAGCTCAGAATAGTTAAAATATGAGTAAAGTTAAAAGCACAATAAATTATTCACTGAGTAACAATTAAACATACATTAGTATAAAAATAAATCATCTAAAAGCACTGACGAAACCTTTAAAAACACGCCTAGAGAATACTATATACAAGGTCTCAGAGCAAGTCTAACTTTAATGCCCAATACAGTTCTTAAAAGGCTGTTTAAAAGGAAGTGGCCTGAAAGATACAAGGGAGAGGGCCAACCTAGCCTCTTAATGGAGGGCATTTTATAATGTTCAATTCTTGAACTGTGTGTATCTATCTGGCCATTGGCTGTAATAATAAAGATTTGATTTGATTTGATTTTTTATGTTAATTACCTGTTAGAGGAATAGTATAATGCCTAGTGAGGCTAGACATGCTTTTATTTTCTGTCTATCATGTATTCCACTTAGCCTAACTGAAGACATTTTGGAAATGTTAATCCACCATTTTACCCTGTAACTGGGAAAGCACCTCTTGTACTGTTCCAAAAGTCAGCCTCCGGGAACAGTACCAAGAGATGCTGCTATCTCACATGCCGAGATGGGGACATTGATATCAAGCCACATGCTATTATGAAGTGCGCAATAACCTGTCACTTTGAGTGGTCAATTAAGACATTTCTGAGACAAATTTCTCAGAGGATGGGTATAAAAACCCAACCCAAGAAAGGTCCAAATGTTTGGTCCAGGAGGTTCTTTTGAAATGCTGCGAGAGCTCTTGTCGAATGCCTTCTCGATGAGCCTCGCTTTGCACTATCTTGGATGAGGCGGCAAGACCGCCACTTCACGTTCTAGGCAAGTGGTAGCGTATAGCTTTCCATTTCTTTGATTTTACTTTTTAAAATGTTTCACCTTTTTAATTAGTTTAGCCAGTTGTTTTTCATATATCTGCATTTATTGGACTTTTGATACTTTTACAATAAAAACCATAAATGACTTGGTTTGTCAAGGCTTACTCCCATTTGCTCCTCGAACCAACGGAACAAATTGGGGAAGGGAACTTTAACAATACAACCTTAGTCCTGAAAGGAGAACTGTTTCTAAATTGTTTCAACTCGGTGGAGTCTGTTGCTGGGAGGGAATGAAGTTTGCCGATAATAAATACAATGAGAGAGATAACAACTACAACAAAAAGAACTGTGAAGAAATGAGCCACACAGATTAATACAGTCTTTCCCCACCTAAACTCTTTCAGATGTATGGGATGATGGTTGGTCAAGGATAGTGGGATAAATGATTTTCAGAATAACTGACCAGCATTGTTTTAGAAATGTTAGACTGATGCTTGGTTGTAATTGAGAATTAAGGGACTTAATTAAGGAACCTAAAGGGAAAAGCACATTTTGGAATTGGAACCCAAATATTCCTGAAATAACAAGTAAACATAATTAACTCTCCCCGTACTATCCATATTTGTATCCATGGATTCTATTGAGCTCCCAGGTGATTCACCAACTGCAAAAATTGATAGAATAATTTATTGCACACATTGCATAGAGCTTGTAGTCATAAATAAAGAAACAAACATCAACTACATCAAGTACTTCTTCCTTGACAAGAGTTCTTCTTCTTCCATGTCTAGGCCAGATGTGAAACTGTCAATTTGGTGAGTCTATTCTGCAGTTCCCTTGGGCTGTCCTACCTGTAGTATGAGAAAGATTATCTGGCACAAGGCGGGTACAACTGATTGTGGTTCAAAAATACCACAATCTTCGAGGAGGCTCTTTCTGTGTACCCGTACCATGAAGACTATCCTGAGAATATAATGCAGTGGCCCTTCATCTGCCTTCTGCATTGCAACATGACCACTGATCCAGTTCCACATCACGTTCTGATCCTGAGCCCTTTTGGCACGCAAAATCCTCATCAGCCCCAGGCCAGTCTTGATAAAGCTGCTGCCCTCCATCAAGATGGATTCAAGTGGGATTTAATCCATTGGGGACAATCACCCTTCCCTGTGGATTTCAGAA
Organism: Bradypodion ventrale; assembly: GCA_035047345.1. Classification (NCBI taxonomy): domain Eukaryota; kingdom Metazoa; phylum Chordata; class Lepidosauria; order Squamata; family Chamaeleonidae; genus Bradypodion; species Bradypodion ventrale. The sequence continues at coordinate 8,225,170 of JAWDJE010000004.1, forward strand.
CCCAAGGCCAAGAGTCCTCAGGGTTGTCAGGGTAGTTAACTGCTGCCTCACACTCAGCATTGAGTCATTGGCAGTATGGTCTACTCCTGTGATAGTGAACCTTGGCACTCCAGATGTTCTTGGACTTCAATTCCTAGAAGCCCTCCTGAATCACCACGAATGGGTTTATTGCGATTCATCCAGCCCATACCGCCCTCGTCGCTCCTGGAAGTGAAAGTAAAATGAGCCAATTTGTGTTGATTCATGGGGGCTTCTGGGAATTGAAGTCCAAGAACATCTGGAGTGCCAAGGTTCGCCATCACGGGACTACTCTGTTACCGTAGCAGGATAACCTGGGCAGAAAAGAGTTTAAATACAGTAATACCTGATACAAAGTCCGCTTCGTACAACATCAAATTCATACAACATCGCCTAATTCCTTGAAAAAAGTTGCTTCATACAAAGTCGTGCGACTTTGTATGAGGCATTGGGTTTTTCCCAGGTTGCATTGTGCCTGGGCAGTATAAAAGGCAGGACACATGCGTGCATTGCTCTTGTGGGTTTTGCACTAGGTGAAGAGTGTTTAGGAGTGGTTTTGAGCGCGATTTTAATTGTTTGATGTTTGCTGCTAATTGGATGATTAACACTGTGCTGCATGATGGGATATGTTGGCATCCATTTTGTCCTTGCTTCCATACAGTAATTGTTTACAGTAGCTTGTACAAAATGGATGATCGGCCGCATGGCTGCAGATTAACACTGTGCTGCATGATGGGACATGTTAACTTTTAAACCTGCACTTCATAAAGTTTTCAAAAGTTAAAAACTTGCTGTATGGTTTGTCCCCTAAAATCAGGGTTGTTTGACATGTTTTTGTAATGTATTTAGCCTTTAGACAATGATTTCTTAAAGTTCTGTCAGTTTCCTGTCTATTTCCTTGACTTTGCCCTGAAGTCTGTGCTGTTACAGTACAATGTATATCTATGGAAACGACGTTGTACGAGGCATTGTGGCAAGGATTTGGACGTTGTATGAGGCATTGCGGCTAGGATTTTGAATGCCTCATACAAAGTCCAAATCCGTATAAAGTCCAAACTTGTGGAACCAAGTTTGGACGTTGTATGAGGTATCACTGTACTGAACAGTACAGTAACTACTGGAAGCACTTGAAAACTGGGACAAGACTACCCTCTGGTGCGCAAAGGATGTCATAACCTATTTAATGTTGTCAATATGGATGGAGATTTACAGACAGAGTTAAATGCACTCCCACCCACCCCAACAAATCCTCTTGAGATACAGGTAAAACTCAGAAAATTAGAATATCGTGCAAATGTTCATTCATTTCACTTAAAAGGTGAAACAAATATATGAGATAGACTCACTACATGCAAAGCGAGAGATGTCATGCCTTAATCTGTTATAATTGTGATGATCATGGCGTACAGAGTGCATGAGATTATGTGATGATTATGGGGTACATGGGATTGGGGGATTGGAGTTTTCATAAACTGTAAGCCGTAAGCATCAATATTATAACAAAGTAAGGTTTGAACTTTCTCCCTTTGCATGTAATGAGTCTATCTCATATATTTGTTTCACCTTTTAAGTTGCATTACTGAACTGAATGAACATTTGCACGATATTCTAATTTTCCGAGTTTCACCTGTATTTGAAGAATTTATTACCTTCAAATATCCCTGAGATAGGAGCTTTGTAGTGTTACTGAGTCAGAGATGGTGGTGGCAATTTTTTGCGAAAATTGTATGTTCTCCCAAAGTCTTTTTGCACGGACCTTTCAGATACAAACAATGTTGTTGTTTGTTTGATTAGTTGTTTGCATTTTTTCAGCAATCATAGTGCTTCTGCCATTGCTCTACAAGTGCATGTCGGGTTTTTTGGTTTTTGCTTTTGCTTCTCACAGGGAAAGGTCATTAGTTTTATTTACACTGCTGCAGAGATATTTGGATAGGGAAAACAAGTGCTCCTTGTTTCACTGTCAAGCTGGAGGTCAGAAATCCCATGGGACTTGGAAAATCCTGGTTGAAGTTCAGGTGGAAGAAACAAAGGATCGACAAAATATAGTCCGAAGACCATATATAGTCCCCAAGACTTTTCTTTGTTTGTGTATTCCCCTAGAATCTAGACGAGAGGTTCCCAACCTTTTCATGCCATGGGCCATGGACAGCTGGTCACATGGTTCCTCTCACCATAAATGCTGCTGTAAAACATGTCTGCTGCTGCCACAAACATGTTTACCACAGCCGTGGGTGCATTTATGGCAGTGTTTACATCAGGTGTGGGTGCATTTATGCATGCGTGTGTGTGTTTTGCGGCTGCTGTAAACATGTCCACTTTCACTTCCTGTAGCGGTGAGTGGGCCACATGAAATGGTGCCATGGGCTGGTTCTGGCCTGCAGGCTGTGGGTTGGCCACCCCTGATCTAAACCAAAGGTCAGCAAACCTGGCTCTCCACGTGTTCTTGGACTTCAATTCTAAGAATCCCTGATCTGATAATTGAAGTCCAAAACACCTGGAGAGCCAAGTTTGCTGACCCCTGCCCTAGACCATCCAGACATATTATTTTGATTTTTTTAACATAATCTGAAAATTGATTTCCCTGTGCCTTCACACCAATTTTCAAGGATTCCCTATGGTCATTTTGCCTCTTCTTATTTTAAGTTGTGTTATACTGAACCATCAACCACTGTGTTGTTTAGCTGTACATCATCCACGAGAATAAGAAATTTGACAAATATCCTTCACTTTATTCGTCTGATCAACATTTTTGCACTTTGCCTTTCTGACATACCCATGGCACCTCACATATCTCAATGCTATGGAATCATCCCACTTGTTGTTTTACTCATTGCGTCTCAAAAAAAGGATTGTGTAAAAATTGAGAAAGTACAGAAAAGCACAACTCAAAGTCGAAAAATTACAATGGCCAAAATCCCCATTCCAGGGCATGCTCATTATGCTAATCCTAACCCTGTGATTGGTTACAGTTTTGGATCCTGTTCCCCATTTGTTAATTACATACATACCCTGTTATGATTGGCTAGTTATGGTTATACGGCGGGTTGCTACTTTGTATCCAGGAGCCACCACTGGGGAGACACTATATAAGCCCCACGAGTAAACAAGGGTGCGGCCGGACCGGATCTATACTACCCATTCCGCACAGGTAGCCAGCAACGTGCTAAGCCTGGGTCTCCTCCACTATGCTACCACTCCTGGTGTAGCTAGTCCTTGCCTCCTACACGGCAGATTCCGGAGGGATTGATTTCATGGGATTGTATAGCCATCTCTGTGTCCGGAGCACCTTGTGAGCATAACCTAAAAGACTGTTGAATAAATACTTGTTGCTGTTCTGTTCATCGTTGTCTGTACTGTTGCTCATAAGGGCCGGATATAACAGTGGTTCAAGACCCAAGTGCTGCATGACAGAGTGAACTTCCATTTCTGTTCCAGCTCCTTCCAACCTAGCAGTTCGAAAGCAATAAATCGCAAGTAGATAGATAGGTACAGCTCAGCAGGAAAAGTACACAGCATTTCATGTATTCCAGTGTCTTGTCATGTTTTCCACATGTCCACAAAAACATCTTTAGACAGCACTGGCTCTTTGGCTGCAAGCAGAGAGGAGCACTGCCTCCTAAAGTCAGACGGAGTAAGCTCTTATCTCTGTCCAAATTAGCAGTTTGAAAGCAAGAAATTGCAAACGAATAAATAAATAGGTACTGCTTTGGTGTGAAGTGTTCTGTGCACTCTGTTGTCTAGTCATGCCTGCCACATGTCCAAGCAAGGGAGACATGTCCAAGCAAGGGAAGTTCACTCTGTCATGCAGCACTCGGGTCTTGAACCACTGTTATATCTGGCCCTTATGAGCAACAGTACAGACAACAATGAACAGAACAGCAAGAAGTATTTATTCAACAGTCTTTTAGGTTATGCTCACAAGTTGTAGAGCATTAAATTTTCTTGGAGCAAAAACCAGCCTTTTTAGCAGTTTTTATTTTACAAATTTGAGAAATTTAGCACTTTTTCAAAGCCCTGTATCTCAGTACCAACTGGGTTAAAAAAATAAGTTTGACCAATAAGAATTGAAGGAAATTTAATGCTCTACAACTTTCTAATTACATGTAGTACACAAAAAACTCATGGTTTAGAACATATAATAAAAAAACTGAGAAGAGTGCTAAAATTTTGCAGTTTTGCCCCCCTTCCCCCGCCCACAAGAAACTTTTGTTGGATAAATTGAGTGTAGCTCCACTGGGCACCCACACACAACATCCCAAAGTTTCATTAACTTGGGAATTTTTGCAAGGTCTAAAGTACATCTCGACGGGGCTAGTGGTGCCGTAAAGACTAATACATTTTGTGTTGAGTTTGTGGACTTGATGGTAGGATGTTGGAAAGTTTCCACCAGTGGGTGCTTTTGCTAAATATTTCATGACTGGTGGAATGTATTCTTATCTGTATAGTCCAATGTTTCCCAACCTTTGTTTTTGGACTCAATTCTCAGAAGCCTAAGTCAACCCCCCAAAGCACTGATCAGCCAATGCACTGACTTAGGTTTCTGGAAATTGAATTGTTTTTGGATTCCCTGTGGGTCATGTGCCCCATGTTGGGAACCAATGATCTAGACAAGATGGAATTGTGTGGTATCAAAGCGGTGACCAGTATTGAGACTCCAGGGCTAAAATCTTACCAACAGTCTCTTAAATGCTGCCTCCCTTTAATCCTTGCTTTAGAAGTTAATTCTTCTGTTCATGCATTCGGTCTGGTTCAGCATGTCTTTCTTCAGGGCTGAGATGAACAGCTTTGCTTGCATTGGAGTATTTGAGTATTTCAGGCAGGAGTTCCCAACCTAAGGCATGTGGGCCAGATCCGGTCCATGGCACCATTTCATTTCCCCCCACCCCACCCCTCCAAGGGCATTAGAGAAACAAAAATAGCCACCCCTTTGAAGCTGTTGAGACAAAATGGTCACCCCATCATGCAGGCAGGGCAAAATGGCCATCTGGCCCTCGAAGCTGACTGAAAGAGCATGACCTGGCCCCCTTGCTTGAAAAGGTTGAGAACCCCTGATTTAAGGAAATGTTTTTTTACCCTCCCTATCTCTATTGTAAAGCTAGATTTAGATCAACATGAGTCAGCTTCAGCATACGTAACAAAAATAAAAGCAAAATTGTCAGGGCATTTGAAAGACTCGCCAGTATATTTCAGTTTGAACTTTAGTAGATTACAGTCTAATCACTCTAACATTTGGGATCTAGTAAAGGTAAAGGTCTCCCTTCCTCAAAATCCAGTCAGGTCCGACTCTAGAGAGTGGGTCTCATCTCTGTTTACAGCCAAAGCACCAGAGCTGACTGCATTTGCAGACATTTCCAAAGTTATGTGGCAGGCATGACTAGATGCCAGAGAACATGGAATGCTGTTACCTTTCCTGTTTATCTACTTGCAATTTCTTGCTTTCGAACTGCTAGGTTGGCAGTAGCTGGGACGGAGATGGGCGTTCACTCCGTTATACAAAACCCAGGTTTCAAACTGCTGACCTGCCGACCTTCCAGTCATCAAGTTCAGCATCTCAACCACTAACCTACCCCAGTCCACAGGTATATATGCATAGAATATTTGGAACTCCTCCATCATGTCCTCCGTACCTAAAAATATGTGGCTAAACCGCTGAGTCTGTGTCTCAGGAAGAGGGTTGTGATCTCACACTGAAATAAACTGGTCAATCTTCAGGATGCCACAACTCTGTTATTGTCCTTGTCATCTCAGTAATAATTCTAGTACCAATTTTGTAGATCCTCAAACTCTCAACAAGCCATCAATTGGGCACAGAGTCAAGTTTTTTTTAGTAGTCTACATCATTGTTGTTATGCGTGGTTAAGTCATCTCTGATTTATGGTACATCAACCCTTCTGCTCTTCTATTAGGATGAGGTTGCACTCAAGAAAACTATAGCTAGTTTAGGAAATTACTGATGTAAATATGTTGTAAACTGTGAATAAACAGGTGAAAAGTCATTGATCTTTAGGATCAGAACAACTGCCCGTTCTATAATGGAGATGGGTTAGCTCTTGTGTGAAGAATTCTGGAATAAAATCTGGATTGCCAAGGATTAGATTAAAAACTATAGACAGATGTTAGCAGTCTGAAGTGAAATTGTTCCACCCTTAGTTATTGGGAATGTGGTGGCTCAGTGGTTAAGAAGCTCACCTTGTTACCTGGAAGGTCGGCAAGTCAGCAGTTAAAGACCCAAGTACTGTGTGACGGAATGAGTTCCCGTCTTTGCCCCGGCTCCTGCCAACCTAGCAGTTCAAAAGCAAGAAATTGCAAATAGATGAATAGGGACCAGATCAGTGGGAAAAGATCTTGATGACATGAAAGGAGCCTCACTCGGGCATCCCCTGAGCAGAGTTCCTCCAGCAAAAATCCTTTCAACTCAGAAAGCACCTTTGTGTGCTTCTGACACGATTTTTAAAAAACCCAAAGTTATGCATCTCATCCACTCTGGTTCCTATTTTGTGTATTCCACTGTGCTTTTTGTTGTTTGTGCAAAATTTCCCCTTGATTTTTTACCTGATGATCCAAATAACTCTGACCAAAACTTTATCAGTGGTTTTATTTAAGGAGAATGTAAATATAAATATAAAGCAAAGTTTTAATGTTTTCTGGAGGACTCAGATGTATTTGATGTATTTGAAACCTTTGAAGGCCTTTCTACCAATTACAGACAAGGCAGCTCTTCTCTCTGACTGCACAAAAACCTTTCCCACTACTTTGAGTTGTCAGTGGTACTAATAAATCACAAATTTTGGACTTCAGTTTGTTCTCATGGATTGAAAAATGTGCCTTTCCCTGAAATAGTCTGAGATGCATTCTAGAGCGTGAGCCTGAAACCTTGTATACATTTCAAAAATAGACTAGGGTGGAAATACACACATCTGAAAAATGCTTCCGTCAACTTCTTCTTCCTCTGACATATCTGATTCCGAATATATGTGATCCTCATGGTGATCAGCCATGAAGACTGTCCTGAGAATATAATGCAGTGGCCTTTCATCTGCCTTCTGCATTGCAGCATGACCCCTGTACCACTGATCCAGTTCCATGAGTCACTTTCTCATCTTAAGCCCCTTTGCCACACAAAGTTCACATCAGCTCCAGGCCAGGATTGATGAAGCTGCTGCCCTCCATCAAGATGGATTCAAGTGGGATTTAATCCACTTGGGGAACATTACCCTTCCCTGTGGACTTCAGCACCCAAAGTCGTTAGTCCTCAGGGTTGTCAGGTTAGTTAATCACCACCTGACACTCCGTAATGAGTCACTGGCAATATGGTCTATTCTTTTACCATAGCAGGATAACCTGGCCAGCGTAGAAAAGCAAAAATACATTCATTAATGATACCTACCCAAAATGTTAAAGACAATAAGTCATGTGTATGGATAGGACTCTGAGGAATGAAAACGCTGAATGAACAACATAAAATATAGAATACTCCAACTCACTCTTCAAGGAAAGATCCCTTGGAAAAGAGGCCCTGGATGTAGACAGACTTCATGGTTGAAGAACCTGAGATACAGGTGTGGCATGTCTTCAGAAGAACTAGAGGCTATATACTGTATAATGTTGTGAATGAGTCACTTCTGATGACATTCTTATCTACCTGGAAAAATTCATCTTGCCAGATCTAATGTTGGGCAGGAGAGTATTAAAACTGTTGGGATATTTTATGTCAACTCTCATACCTGCCCACAGTTACCAGGGCTTATGGCTTCAGTGGTATTGTTGGCCAAGATTGATTGAGCAAGCTAAATGAGTGAGAGATTTCACTTGGACCCGAAGGAATAGTTTTAAAACTTTCTGGAGGGTTGCCATTGATCCTTTGCATGCTAGAAATAAGAGTCATAAAACAAACACATTAAATGTAATTCATCTGGCCGTGATGCGGTCGCTGACAAAGTACACCGAGTTCTCTGTAAATGTACCAAATGCCACATATTTTTAGATATGACTTATTCCAGCTTGTAAGAGAAGAAGTCAGAGCTTTGATTTTAAAAGTATATTTAAGAAATAAAAGAACAGAAATTTTCTTGCTCTTTAGAATTATATCAATGCAAAAAAAGAAAGAAAAGAAAATCAAAACAAAACCAAGCAAGAGTAACTTAATAGTGGACATTTTATAAACTATGTCTGTGTTGAGCTTAAATATAAACCATTCTATCATCTTTCCAAAAGAAGATAGAAGAAGGAGTAAAAATAGGTCTTGTTTGTGATACAAGCTCAGAAGCTGGAGTGCTTAAAAGCTTGTTTTTCCCCACTGGAAAAAAGGCTAAAAATAGCTATTATTTATAAATTGTTTCCCTACTTATTTTCTGGTACTGGAATGTCATGGAATCTACATGGACATTGTAATTTCTCAGAAAGGGGCATCAACATATAGCCAGTTGACCAATTATATCTATTAGGGAAAAAGCTGAGCTTTAGAGTTTGAATAGTTGTCTCTCTAGGCAGTTTATATTATTAGCAATAAAGAAAAAAAATGAGATGGTTTCCTGGAAGGAAGAGATGTTAGCAGGTCAATACTCCCCCTGTCCCCAAGAAAAATTGAAAGAATAATCAATTAGCCTTAGCTAGGGGTAAGATATGAAAAATGTCATATCTCAGTTTTGAGCATTTCTAACTGCAGCCTCCTGTAATTTCTTTTGTTCCAATCAGATTGTAAAATTTTGGTTTTGTTTCTTGCATTCATATTTTCTGCAGTTTGCACAGCTAACTTTCCATAATGTACCCATTTTAATGCATTCCCCCCATGAATTAATTAATGTGTGGTTGTGTATAATTTTTAAATGTACATCTTTCAATTATTTATGTCTCCAACATGTCTCCATAACTTCATGAATATTTCATGAATATTTATTTATTGTCACTTTTCCTCTTTCTAAGGTGGCACAAATATCTCTCTTCTGTCCTGTTTTATCTTCAGAAGACCTCAAAAATAGAGCCAAATGGTGCAGATGCAAATGAGAGAAAGAAACTGTTTGAAACAGAAGTATCTTTCAAGTATCTTTCAAGATTTTCCAACATATTTCTTACCACAAGGACAAATCCATAAATAAATGCAATTAATGGTATTACAGTTCAAAATGTTTTTGAGTTTAAGATGGAAATCAATTTCTGGAAAGGATACAGCCTTTGTTTCTCAGACAAATTTGCCTATGACACAGTTGAGACATCTGTAATGACCGCATATAATATTCTGTGTTAGTCCCTGTCTGGCCATGTACTCAGTATCTTGGAGAATCTTCAAGACCCATGAAGATATGAATTGGAGAACATAGGTCCAGAATTAGAAACCAAGTATTACAAGCACCTTTAGTCATGCACTATATCAAGGAGGGTCACACAGCTGAGCATTTAATTTAATTTAATTTAATTTTTAAATTTATATGCCGCCCAATCAGGAGAACCCGACTCAGGGTTGCGTACAACAGTTAAAAATGTATAAAAGCAGTTTTTGATATCCCAAATCGCCCACTCACTTCCCCAACCTACTACCCCCCCCCAATTAAAATAATAAAAAGAAATAAAAGGGAATGGGGGGGAGAATACAACAACACAAAGGGAGGGATATTAACTAAGCACTAACTGGGGATGAGCCAACAGGCTGGAGCCATATTCCCATTAAGGCCCCACAACTGCCCTGCCAGTCAGGTTTTCAGACTTTTCTTGAAGGGCAACAGTTCTGTCTGTAGCCTCAATTCTGTTGGAAGGAGGTTCCACAGGGCTGGTGCAGACATGGAGAAGGCCCTTCTCCTCATGCCAGAGAGGTGGGCCCCTCTAGCTGAAGGCACAACTAGGGAGCCCCTCCGGTCCGCTCTGGTTGGATGGGCAGACACTCTCGGGACGATGCGGTCTCTCAGCATTTCAAGTTTGTAGTTCTTGAAGTTGTGCAACCTAAACCTTTTGAAAAAACAATATTGATAAATTGTTGTTGCAGAGAGAAGCATTTTATATTCACTGTTTAAAGACTTTGGTTCCATCAGGTTTGAATAATGAGTTAGCCTTTTTTGTTTTTTTATAATCATTTGCATGGTTTTATAATTCTGAGCATGTTGTCACTTTAAAAATCAAGCCAATTCTGCCTCCTTACTGTATCTTTAAAAGAAAATTATTTCTCATGAATACATCACTTGACACACAATATATATTGCAAACAGTGTACCTTATGTTTTAACATCTTTAAGCTCATCATGATAGGACGTACTCCTTCCTGAAGCTAGTAGATGCATAAATAAACTCTTGGTATGTATTATGTTTAGATATCTTGGTTTATGGCTCACAGCCAAACTATAATGTGTTGTCAGAGTGTATGATTTTGTTTTCATTCTATTGTCTAGAGAAAAATACTTAAGATTATATCCTGATGAAGGAACATTCTTTTGAAAAACCGGTAATACCGGAACAGTTTTGATGATACATTGGGCATCTGGGTAGAGGGGTGGGGCGACTGGGGTGACTGCATGAGTGTCCACAGAGAGGGCTCTGAATGCTACCTCAGCCACTCATGCCATAGGTTTGCAACCACTGGTCTAGTCTAAAGTATTTCATTAATTCATATGGTCACTGTCATGCAGAAGTGGTATATGAGTGCCTCCCTACATTTTATGTGCTGTCAGGTTGTCTCTGACTTATCTTCTAAATGGTTATGATGTCCTGATCAAGCCCTGGACTGTCAAAATGAAGCCACTTTCTTGGCTTTGTTGTTGGTCAAACATAAATCCTCGTCGGTGCATGTTTCTGGCAGCAATCAGCAGACCAATAAATGAGCTGGATTTTGTATCTCTCCACATTCAGGAAGAGCTTTATGGCATGAACAAACAGTGCTTCTTGGCAGTTGTAGTTCTTTGGGAGGTGACATATGTAGAGCCAAAAGGATAGTTAAACTAAGACTCCCAGGATGTAAATGTACCAAATGCCACATATTTTGAGATACAGCTTACTCCTAAAAATCTTTAACATGCTCCTATATGGGTCAACTATTTAACCATTTGAGCATTAAGCAATAGCTATTTTGTTTAAGAATAGAATGCCTATCCAGGATGCATGTCCACAGTGCAATGCATTAATTAACCACAGGTCAATATAAGATGGGACCTGACGAGTAATCAGCTAGCTTCGCAAATATGGATGCATGTACAGTATCTGGATGTACTTTGAAATGTATATGCTAGATAAAATGTAGATTTTTAGAGAGACACTGCTATGAAATGCCATGTAAAACTTGTTTTTCTCTGCCTATAAAGATTAAGCTGAAGGGCTCCAAATTGATCACCATTCTTTTTTGGGGACCTATGCATACATGCTTTTCTGATAAATTTCTCTTGTAAATAAATCTTTTTCCCTCTTCTTCAAGCAACTTACCCAGCTATTTACTTATCTTGAGAAAGCCTGAGGGCTGCACTCTTTTTAAAGAGTAACAAACATGAAGTCAAGTCAGCAAGCAAGGTAGAATCGGAGGTAAGCCCTTTATCCAGGTGAGCGAAATGTAAGCGTCGGGAGGTTTAAGTCTGGAGGCAAGATTCTCAGACCTCTGCTCGGGGAATTATGGGAGTTTGAGTCCAATTACATATAGTATTCCCTGAGGATGATTGGGTTGTCTTCCTTGCTCCTGTTATTGATCATAAAAAGATTTTAAAAAATAAACCTCACTGAGGCTATTTTGCAACATTTCTCTGAAAATACTTCACATCTCTTGTTGGCAGCAACTGGATGGCACCAAACAACAACTATTGTTTATTGTTCTTCCTGGATAAGTGCTAGGAGTAAGAAAAGGTAAGGAAGTAAAACGGAAGAGTCAGTGGAAGAGTCAGCATGATGGAAGGTTTGGGAGTAAGAATGGCCATGTAAGCAGTGGTGGGCTCAAAAATCTTTTACTACCATGCTGTGGGTGTGGTATGGTGGGTGTGGCCCTGTGTTGCACCCGGATTAGGACTAACAGTGGAACCTCATACAACAATCGCCCCATATAGCAACGAAATCGCATAACAATTAGGTTTTGGGGGGAAATGGTGTCCCACATAACAATTTTCCCTATGGAAAAAACTATACAACAATTTTTCAATGGGAAAAACCACTTAGCATTCTTAAGAGTGACTTTTTTACACTTTGATTATTGAAGTGTTTTCCTTTACTATGGAAAATGTCTTCCCATTTCCCCCAGCACACAATCTCTAAATGTACTTTCTACTTAGGCACAGTTTCATCATTTTTGTGACATGTTCTAAGGTCACGTACTTCAACAGTTTTATTTGCACATTACTGGGATAAAAAGACGTTCTGCTGTAATGGCTCACCCCAATAACAAGTCTTCCTATTATACTATAGCAGTGATGGCAATACTTTTAGAGACCAAGTGCCCAAACTGCAATCCAAAATCAACTTATTTATCGCAAAGTGCCAACACGCTCTGCTCCCCTCCAGCTAAGCCATGCTGTAAGCTATGCTCCCCCTCCAACCTAGCTCCTCTCCAAACCCACTATGGGAATCACCTTCACCACAGACTCAACAGGCTGCCATTGCACCCTCATGCCACATGTGAGCCACCCGCCTTACCCCAGACAAGGGAGGGAGGAAGTGCTCCCATTGGGCTGCTGGGCAGAGGGGCAGGTGATGTGAGAAATGTCCTCAGGTACTTATGGAGAGGGGGAGGGGAGCAGCCCAGCCCCATGTCCCTCTGGCCTTCTGGTAATGGACTCTGGTGAATTTTGTGCTGGGGAGATGGTATGCGAGCCCACAGAGAAGGCTCTGAGTGCTGCCTCTGGCATGCGGGCCATAGGTTTGCCACCAATGTACTATAGTAAACAATAGTATCCGTACTTACTTGGTTTTAATTACACAATTAGAGTTGTGACTGAACAGAAATTAAGATAAAATATAGCTATAATTTGTGAATTCTTTGATACCTTGAGTCAAAATTAAGGGACCATATTATTTCACATTTGTTTAATGCACATTGTCTTCTAATTCATTCCCTGGCATAAATGTAGCTGCAGATCATGAGCTAACCAACTCCAAACAAGTATTTTGTAATGATGGTTCTGTTTCACCTAGTGTTTAATTTGACTTAAATTTGGTCCCCCTGTCTTGTGTTTTAACTGGTCTCTTATGGTGTTGCTTTGCAGTGCATTTTAGCTTTTGTTATAAACTGGCTAAATGAAACTTTTTGTGAGCTGGAAGGCTCATAAGCAAAATAAATGCCCAGTCCCAGTTTTACAGAGACTTCATAGCTATTAATCAGTTATCTTCTTATTGTCCGCCAGGGGGAAGAAGAAGACCAGGACATACACACTGACATTCCTACAAGTTCAAGAATATTTCTGACTTTCTTTTCCGGCAATATATATTTTAGGCATTCAGCAAAGCAAAAGTAAGTAAAATAATGAACATCCATGGAAGCAGATTATAAAATGAACTTTACAGAAATGACATATCAACAGCCCGTGAACAAGATTAGATTTAAACATCAATTTAAAAAAAACCTCATCCAGTTCTTTGAGCACACATCTTGCAAAGTTTGTAAGAGTTCTCAGCAATAGCCAGACTGATGAGCAGAGGAGTCTAAACAAGGTCCCTAGGGTGACAGGTCATCTTTTAAGCAGCTCTGCATTCCAACATCTTCCTAAAGCTCTTCTGAAAGCTGTCATCTAGGAAGGCATACAAAAATGGATTCAAGCAAGAATTGGCATAGCTCAGGCTGGTGATGAAGTAGGAGATGCCTATGACCGCAGGTGTCTGGGGCAAGTCAGAGGTCAAGGCCACAATGGTGGCCAGATGGAACGGAGTCCAGCAAAAAAGGCACACGGCAAGAACAATGAACACCATGATTGTGACTTTCTTTTTGGCTTTGTCCAGAGCTTTAGTATTTGAGTTCAAATGCATGTTTCGCAGGTTGTACAACATCATGGTGTAGAGGATGCAGATGGTCGACACAGGGATGGCAAAGCCCAAGAGGAGAGTGTAGATCCTACTGGCTTTGAACCAAAACCTTTCTGGTCTGGGGAAATTAAGCCCACAGCTGGTGATGTTCAAGTCATCTTTGTAGACATTGGCAAAGACAAAGAAGGGGGAGATGATGAGAGTGACCAGGCACCAGATGCCGATGCTGATGATGCGGGCTGCCCGGTAGGTGCGGTGGGGCATGTGCTTGGATCTGACTGTAGCCAGGACCACTAGATAGCGATCTATGCTCATCACAGTGAGAAAGTAGATGCTGGAGAAAATGTTGTAGTGGTCAATAGAGAGGATGACTTTACAAAGGATCTCCCCAAAAGGCCAGTAGTGCAGGAGATGTTCTGTAATGTTAATGGGAAGAACCAGCGTAAACAGTTCATCAGCAATGGCTAAGTTAAGGATAAACATGTTGGTTACAGTCTTCATCTTAGGGGCTTTGAGGATCACATAGATTACAGCTGTGTTGCCCATGAGACCTACAGCACAGATCACAGAGTAGATTACCGGCAGAATGACGTAGAAATCGGGAGACTGTTCATAGAATGCGAGGTTGATGCTTGTAGCATTGTCTCTGCAACAAGGCAAACTTGTGCTGTTGAATGTGGCGTTCAGTTCTGCATCCTTGGAGGAGTTCGCCATATCTCCTTAGTCTGTTTACTGATTGTTCTTCAGATAATATTGCAGGCGAATAAGGACAGAAGCCTAACCATGGTAAAAACATGCTCTGGTGTGACTTGTGACATGAAGAGAGTCTTGCATAAGGACATAATTGATGGGTCTTGTTAACCTTCTTGGATCAGTTAGGGTCAAATGGTGCTGGGCTCAGGGCTAAAATGGCTGGAGCAAATCAAGACAAAGAAGTCACATTAGAAGTACACTGTCTCAGTGAACTGCACATCTTCTGTATTAGTCGTAGTCATTTGCCTCTGCACTGAACTTCTTGCATTAGAAATGGAAGTTGATTATCTCCTGGAACAAGCTTTGCCTATGTACACATTTCTTGGCTTCTTTTCTGCATCAGAAATGGATGTAAAAGTAGTGGTTACTTTTAACCACTTCTCATTCGGTTGGAGCATCTTGCTCCTCAAGGAACCACCTGCAGACAATAGAAAAATGATAAACCATCCTTTTCAGGTAGTAGTTAATATTCACACTTGGAAAGAGGGAGGGTTCTGTCACTTCATAAAACCCTGCAAAAGAAAAATGACAAATAGGGACAATCATAAAAGAACAAGTCTTTTAAAAAATAATAATAATAATCTAGACATGGCTAATTTTGCACTCCAATTCCTCTTCTAATTTAACGATGTACTCAAAAGTCAACTGAAAATGCAGATTCAAACATCCTGCAGCATCCTAAAACCAACATATCTGTTCAAAACTGAAAATAAACACCCAAAATGAAAATCATACTAAAACAAAGGACACTCTCTTAACAATATATATTTGGATATTTAAACTTCCATACCTTCTGCTGAGTGTTTGTGTTGCTCCTCAACATTTTGTCCACATGTAGCCAGCAGGAGATGGTTCAACCTCCAAAAGATTGTCTTGCATCCTGGTTTTGTAAAGAACGTAAAAAAAAAAAAAAATTAAAAGGCACAGTAGGTTTTAGTTGTGACGTTGTGGTCATTTCCCTCTTCCCATTTTATAGACTGCACAAAATAAGAGCCTGCCTGATTGGAGTCCTACTTTGTCACTTCAAACACCCCCACTAGTTTCTTCTGCCTGCTTTTATTACCGTGTCCTGCCAGGAATTCTTGCTGTGGACGCCAATCTCAGCTGCCTGCCTGCTTTGCACTGTTCAGACTCATCTGTTTAAAGACCAACCAGAGGAGGAACCCTTTGCTCAGCTGATGCTGCATCTTCTGGCTGCTATACGTGTGTGCCTCTCTCTCTCTCTCTCTCTCTTTGTCTGTATATTTAAATAAAACCTGATAGATTAGTCTGTGTCATACTGGGCAATTATTATGTACATCTTCCTTCTTAACTCACAGTGTCCCAGTGGCATTGCAAAACACTGCGTGGATAGAATTTGGTTCTGAAACCAGGAACTCCAGGTTTTATGAGACATACCTGAAAATGATGTTCTGCCTAACTTCTGATCTCTGTTTAAAGTAGATACCTGTAAGGGTTTATTTGAGAATGGGCAATGGTTGGGGGAGAGTGTAGCAGTACTGGCAGGGTTCCCCTCCCCCCCTAATAAGGAAGCAAGTGGTTTTATAAGTTGTATACTTGGGTCTCCAATCTGGCCAAGTTATCCTGCTGTGCTAATAGAGTAGACCATACTGCCAGTAACTCAATGCCAATCATCAGGCGGTGGTTAACTAATCTTAATCTGATGACCCTGAGGACTAATGGCCTTGGATGATGAAGCCCACAGGGACGGGTGATGGTTCCCAAGTGGCTTAAATCTGAGTTGAATCCATCTTGCTGGAGGGCAGAGGTTTCATCAATACTGGCCTGGGGCTGAGGAGGACTTTGTGTGCCAAAAGGGCTCAGAACCAGAAAGTGACTTGCACAACTGGATTAATGGTACGTGTGTCATGCTGTGATGCAGAAGGCAGATGAAAGGTCACTGCGTTGTATTCTCAGGACAGTTTTTATGGCTGATTGCCATGATGATCACCAATCTTTGGTATTGGATTGGATATGCAAAGAAGGAGGAGGAGGAGAGGAAGAAGAAGAAACACCATACTACTGAAACAAGTGATTCCAATGCAGTGAGGAGAGTAAACACGCTCTGTGCTTTAGTCTGAACTTTATAGGAGCGTTTTTAAGTTACTTTCCCCTCAAGAGTTTCAAGAGACTGATGATCAAGCTACATCATCACTGCTTATTGCCATTATGGCTCAAGAGAAATCAGTGAGGGGCCTTTTTTTGCCCCAATACATGCCACCCCCTTCATCCCCCCCCCAAAAAAAGTATATTCTAACAATAAAAGCTGAAAGTCTAGTAAGGGAAACGTTTTGCCCTAAGCTGTCTCCTCTTCCTGGAAAGGAAAAGTCCTCTTTATGCAGCATTTCAGATCCCAATGTTATAAACTGCCTATCTGGCAGGTCTAGTCCTTTATGAATTCTGCAAGCAAACAAAACTCTGGGGGTGCGTGATGGTTAAAATTCATCAAAAGACAGAAGCAAAATGTTTCAGATACTATTAAGAGATTCCATGACAGGATGTCTCAAACCTACATCACTTGAGAAAATATATTCTCTTTTTGGTATCACTCCACTTAAGATAAGGGGAGATGTAGCAGCAGATTTATTTATTTGCTAGCAGATTTTGCCCAGCAGTGCCAGGCTGTTTTAAATTGGAAGGTTTTTGTTTCATGTTTAGGCAAATGAGGTTAGTTTTTAATTGTGGTTTTTAAAATTTTTATTTTTACGCATGGGCTGTTATAAACTGTGATTTTTTATTTTTTGTTTTTGGTATTTAAAAAGAGGAAAGGATGATATAATTTTTATAATTATTGTATTTAACCAAATAATGTGTTACTATGTGAATTTTTTAAAAATAGTTGTATCTTGGATAATAATTTTTAAAATGTATAAGAATATGTTTTTTTTAAAAAAATCAATGTTTCTATACTGTGTTTAGATTATTTTGGTTTTTTTGAGTAAAAACTTATTTCTTTTTTTTTTGAATTATTTGTGATTAGTGTGAATATTTTTGAATGTTTTGATAACTTATTTCAGTAATTTGGGAATTATTTATAATTATTTGGAATATTTTTGAATGTTTTTTCTCTTGTGGCCTCTGGGTGGGGCGGGTGAGCTTTTCTTGTATTTTACTATTTTTCTTTACTGTCCTCTGGGTGTCGCTTCTTCTTCCGGTAAGTAGTCTCTTTTTTTCCTCAGTTTAGTTCCGGTTGTCATGGAGTGAGGACGTCTCCTGGTAAGGTCTCTGGTTTTATTTTTGGGGGTGATTTGTTTTGGGTTGGGGGGGTGTCTGTGTGTTTTTTCTTGTTTGTTTTTGGATGTTTTTGTGTTTTCTTTTTCTGTCTTTTATTTTTGGTTTTGATTATTTTTGACTGTTTTTGGATTGTGGTTTTGGATGTTTTGTGCTTACTTTTTCTGTTTTTATTTTGGTTTTGATTATTTTTGACTGTTTTTGGATAGTGTTGTTTTGTGTTGGGGTGGTGGTATTTCCGTGGTCCGGCCTGGGTGGCCGGACCATCGAAATTGCCTTGCCGCTTACATGCAGCGTTGGGGTGGGGGTATTTCTGTGGGCCGGCCTGAGTGGCCGGACCACGGGAATTCCCATCACCACTTGATGCAGCGGTGGGGGGTGGGGGTTTCACGGCCTGCCTTTTTTTCGCGCGCCGGCTGCCTTAGCGTTCTGCGCACTCATGGCGTGCAGGACGCTGGGGCTTGTAGTTTGGCGCTTGTGTTTTTGGCTTGTTCAGCCTTTTTTTTCCTGCGGGTTTGGCTTTGATTGGCTGCGGTGTGTTTCTGAATGTTCCTTTTGCTTGTGCCGCTCAGCCTGATTGGCTCTGGTGTGGCACGGTGCAAGGAACCTTAGGAATTGAAGTCCCCCTTTTTTTGTTTGTTTGCCTCTGGGGGGCTACTGCCCCACTGGCGCAAAATTCACCCCGACAGTTACCTGCGAACCCCGGTCGGGCAAGTGCGCGGAGGCTCGGATGGGGCTAGTGGGGCCTGGCTAAACATCCTTTGTCACATTCCAATGTTTAACGCACCATTTTATAGGTATAGATTTTGTTCTACTTTTATCGCTGCCCCCTCACTGAGGCAACTCCGGGCGGCTTACAGTCTAACCAGTGAGAATACTGAAATATAAAAGCATCCTCACAATAACAATTAAAACCATAAAAGCATTAAAAACCATTAAAATACCCCTCCACTTTCACAACAGTTGAAGACTGTTGATGGGGGGTTATTTAAATTGTTTTATTGTTGTTTTTAATTATGTTGTTGAGCCACTTCGGGTCACTCTTGAGTGAAGGAAGTGGGATAGAAGTATCTTAAATAAATAAATAAAAAAGAAACAAGGAGTTGAAGACTAAAACCCAGATGGCATTCATATGGACCAGCAAGGGGGGGGGGGCTGATCCACAGGCAGCACCCCACACCTGCTGGCCCAGCCAAATTTTGAGACCTTTTCTAAAGGCTAATAACTCTGACTGGAGGTGTAGTTCAGTTGGCAGAAGGTGGGCCGCCATCAGAAATTTCTGGGCCCCGTACTGAGCAATCCTTTTGCTCATACACACACACACATAGATATGGCTGGCGGTAGCAGTGCCCCTGTCAGCTCCCAGGCCCTATACAGCAGTACTGGTAGTACTGGGAGGTTCCACAGGGCCGGAGCAGATACAGAAAAGGCCCTCCTTCTAGTGCTAGAGAGGCGAGCCTCTCTAACCATTGGTACCATTAGGGAGCCCCTCCAGTCTGCTCTGGTGGGACGGGACAATATCCTTGGGGTGATGCGGTCTCTTTGGTAACCTGATCCACTAACATGTAGGACTTTAAAGGTAATAAACAGCACCTTGAATTGCACCTGGAGGCACACTGGCAGCCAATGCAGCTCCTGCAACAAGGGTGAGACATGGGCATAACGCCCACACCCTATCACTATGCAGTCAGCCACATTTTGCACCAGTTGCAGCCTCTGAATGGACATCAAGGGCAGCCCCACGTAGAGTGTAATGCAATAATCTAGTCTGGAGGTGTCCAGTGCATGAGTGAGCATAAACAAGGAGTCCTGGTCCAGGAGAACCCTCCAACGACACCGACTGGGTCCAGCCCATCAGAAATGAAGAAAACCAGGATCACACAGTGCCCTGGGCCCCCAGTCCTTGGAGCAATTCCAGAAGGGTACCGTGGTCAATGGTATTGAAGGCCGCTAAGAGGTCAAGAAGAGCAAGAACAGAGGGATTACCCCTGTCTTGCTCACACCAGAGATCACCCAATGCGGTCTTGGTACCATAACCAGGCCTGAATCCTGACTGAAAAGGGTCCAGATAATCTGTTTCATCCAGAACCCCCTGGAGCTGCCATGCCACTGCTTTTTCCAGTATCTTCCCTAAAAAGGAGAGGTTGGATACAGGCCTGAAGTTGGCCAATATTGTTGGGTCAAGCAATGTTTTTTTTTTCAATAGGGGGCGCACCAATGCATGTTTGAATGCTGACAGAAATGCCCCCTCCCATAGAGAAGCATTTACCATCGTTCCGACCCAACTGCCTGTCACCGCCTTGGCAGATTGGCAGCTCTGGTGGGACAGGATGATATCCTTAGGGTGACGCAGTCTCTTAGGTAACCTGATCCACTAACATGTAGGGCTTTAAAGGTAATAACCAGCACCTTGAATTGCACCTGGAGGCACACCAGCAGCCAATGCAGCTCCCGCAACAAGGGTGATGCATTGGCATAATGCCCACACCCTATCACCACATGGGCAGCTGCATTTTGCACCAGTTTTAGCCTCCAAATGGAAATCAAGGGCAGCCCCATGTAGAGCATATTGCAATAATCTAGTCTGGAGGTGACCCGTGCATGAGTGACCATAAGCAAGGAGTCCCGGTCCAGGAGAACTGCAAAGAGAACTGCTGAGAGAACTTAACAAGAGAATAACCCTCAAAAACCTCTGAATGGTCTGCCAACTCAGATCAAGGAAAGTTTTATGGCAACAGCAAACACTCTTGTGGGTATGCAAGAGGAAAATCAAATTAGAAGATAGAGAAAGGAGCCCACTGAACAAGGAATAACATTAAAGGAAGACATGGCTGAGGAACTCGACCTCCCCTACGTCACTTGGAGGAGCCTGAACAGGTTGAGGGTTGGAGTCCCTAAATACAAGACCAACATGCTCAAGTGAGGGCTGCTGGTGGACAACGACATTCTGTGTGGATGCAGAGAGGTACAGAACAGGTTCATTTACTGGTCTGCTGATTAGTAAATAAATCAAAGCAAATCACACTTATATACTGCCCCATAGCACTTAGTGCACTCTCTGGGTGGTTCACAAGTTAATTCGCATTTTGTCCCCAACATGCTGGGTACTCATTTTACCGACCTTGGAAAGATGGAAAGCTGAGTCAACCTTGATCCATGGTGAGGATAGAATTCATAAACTTTTGGTTGCAGGATATTAGTTTAACTACTGCGCCACCTGGGCCAGAAACATGTACCACTGAGGACTCACATGTGGCCAATGACAAAAGAAGAAGGAAACAGCTTCCATGAGTTACAGCACTGGTAACCTTATAAAAGTAAAATCAGGGAGGTAAAAATAAGCAGATAGGATCCTGCGCCAGTGAGCAAGGGGGAAAGGTGTTCCTTAACTAAAAGCAGAGGTGTTAAGTCTGTTTTAGTAACTATAACAAAACAAGAACAAAAGATATTGTGGTAGCATAAAGTCCAGCTGAGTTGGAAACCCTTATTTTCTCCGGTTCTGAAGAGAGGAGGTAGGGCTGGGAAGTAAAACCTTGCAAAGACTAGAGACCGAAGAAGGAAAAAGGAAGGTGGACAGACACAGCAATAAGTCTACAAAACACTAGACTCTTTTTCACTCTTGACAGTTGTATAAAATGTTGATGCTCACTTTGTAAATACATCTTCTAAGACTTCAGCACTTGAGGGAATCTTCGCTTACATTAGCATCTTGAGGCTAGAGTTGAGATTGAGATATTGAGGCAGGTGTCAATGGAAATTGTGTCTTCAGTTGTATTGTGGCACTCTCTTCCCAGAGAACCTGCATTTACCTCTTTTAGGTGTCAGACAGAGAAATTTTTATCTTTCCTTGGTGATTTGTCCTCTGACATATTTTTATTTCTAACGTTGACTTGTAGTGCTGTCTTGTTTTACTATCAAATGTTGTTTCATAGAGTTTTGCTTAATCGTGTTTCACAACCTACTGTCAACCATCCTGAGATGTCAAACAATGGTGGCTGAAAAAAGGAGAATAGATGTAGTAGACAGAGTGACAACCTAGGGCTCTGTAGGCTCAAATTCGAATCCCCACTCAGCCATGGAAAATCACTGGATGTGTTTCTGTGGAACTTGGAAACCACTCCTTAAATATCTTACTTACCTTGAAAAACTTATTTCAGTCTCTATAAGTCTGTTCTAACTGGAAGATACAACTAGCCATGTAATCAAAGAAAAACCAAGTACGCGATGGACAGTCCAAAATAAAAATGCTGTACCTCCAACCAGTGGACAAATAAGGAAAGTGGAGCGCAGAAGAGTAGATGCCTTTGAAATGTGGTGTTGGAGGAGAGTCTTGAGAGTACCCTGGACAGCGAGGAGAACAAATATGCCGATCCTAGAAGAAATCAACCCTGACTGCTCCTTGGAAGTTCAAATAGTGAAGATGAAGCTAAAGTGCTTTGGACATCAAATGAGAAGAGAGGATTCACTTGAGAAAGCCTTGATGCTAGGAAAGGTGGAGGGTTAAAAGAAGAAGGGGGCAGCCAATGATGAGATGGCTAGATGGTATTGTAGACGCAATGGGCACAGAGCTGGGTGTGTTGAGGAGGATGGTGGAGGACAGAGGTGCCTGGCGGACAATGGTCCATGCGGTCGCAGGGGGTCAGAATCGATTGTGCGACTGAACAGCAACAACAAATAGCACTTATTCTTTAACAGGCTACAATGTTTTTATGTACTTTTTTAAACTTTTGTTTTGTTTCTTGTCTGCTAACACAGCTACCACTTCAATAGCTTAGCACAGTGGTCAATTCCTGCAACTGATTCGCCATGTTTTTAAATATTGCTGGTTCTTGCATCATCATTTTTATAGTACTGCAAACGATGTAGGATGATTCCTTAATCAGGACCCATGTACAGCAGTGAACAAGGGGGATTATGGGTGGAAAATCCCCACATACTTCTATTTGAGGAACAAAACCAAAGGAATGCAGGTGGGTGGCCATACTCAGCTTTTTGAACTCATCAAAGGGTAAATAATGTCTAAAAGTAATCCCATTTCTTACTTCAGTAGGCTTAGCCCTTGCCAGTATGGAGAGGCATATGTTTGTGTCCATTTGCCAAGTAGCTATTCTTTATGGGGAACTTAGCTCCAGTATAAGACCACTTGGAGCAACTTTGAAGCATTATAAGGAGCAGCTGAAAGAAATGAACCATGAAGGTGTCAGGTATAAACCCACAAACTTGGGAAGCAGCGGCCGTAGATCGCCCACTTTGTCGCCAAACCATCTCTGCTGCTACCGATCACTTCGAAGGAGAATGCGGCAGACATGAAGAGGCTAAGCGACAAACCTGAAAGCTTCATCAAACTGAACTACACCTTCCACCATCTATCCAGTGTAATGTGTGTGGGCACATGTTTCATGCCAGGATCAGTTTATTGAGTCACCATAGACACATCAATCAACTGAGGTAATGACTCCCAGGAAAAATGTATGCTCTGATACGAGTAGAAGCCGACGACGTAAAGCTCACTACTGAGAAGATGGAAATAATTATAACAGTTTACATTTCCCTGTCTCTTCCCAGTACTACAACATAGACATATGGTTGCAATTAGAACAACTATTAGAGGAGCTGGGACCTAATGCTCTGATAATACTGCTAGATAATTTCAACACTCAAATTGGCCCTTCACTATCGAGAGCTGCTAGGCACTTTTGACATCTTGGAAGATAGCTCTGTAGATTTAAACTATTGGAAATCCAGAGGCAAAAATATAAATAAAGCTGGTTTAAACCTATTCAGGTTAATATATTTGTTTGATCTACATATCCAGTATGAAGCATATCCACACATGCAAAACAAGTGACAGGATGCCTCAAACCTACATCAGTTGAGAAAATATACTCTCTTGTTGTTATCGCTCCACCTAAGATCAGGAGAGAAGTAGCAGTGAACACAGAGAGAACTAAGCAAGAGAATGACCCTTGACACCTTCTGAATGGATATGATCCTCAAATCTGCCGGCTTAGATCCAGGAAGAACTTTATGGCAAGAACAAACATTCTTGAGGGTACACAAGAGCAAAACCAAATTAGAAGGAGGAGCAAAGAGATCATTGGACAAGGAACGACATTAAACGTGGATATAGCTGAAGATCTCAACCTCCCCTACGTCACTTGGAGTCATAATGATGACAACAAAAACAACAACAACAAGTGCCATTAAGTTAATCCTGAAGTATGATGACCCTTTCCAGGATTCTAGATAGAGAATATACAGTATTCTGGCCAGTTCACAAGGTAATTATCATTTTGCCCCAAACTTGCTGGTAACTCATTTTACCAACGATGGTAGGCCGAGTCAACCTTGATCCCCATCAGGATCAAACTCACAATGTCAACAGTTTTCGCTGCAGTATTGCAACTTAACTACTATCTTTTGGTGATTATATCAATAATTATGAAGGAAATCATCTTAAAAGAAATGTAACAATCTTGTCTTTTCTTGCCAACCTTCAAAATAGTATATTTCTCTCAGTCTCTCACTCTGCTTTCTCTCTGTGTTGATTGAAATAATCCAGCTACAGAGCATCCAGCAAGTTTTCTTTCTTGTTAAAAGATGTGAGTTATAGGTTTTTAAACTGTGAATGCAGAGCTGTAAGAGCTTTGGGTCTGATGGGGCAGATAGTTGGTAATTACAAGGTTGTTTTGTGTCTTTTAAGGAGATCTAACTAATTGCAGCCAAGTGCAGATCTATTCACAAAAATATGAATAGGTAGGTTAGAATGGTTGGACATAGACTTTCACAATTTGTTCCCAGACAGGTTGAATGGATCTGTCTTCCATCCAATTTGAGCCTCACAACAGGGACTGCACTGTTCCTCTCTCTCAAATTTTATGGCTTCATTGGAAAAGAACTAGAGTGGGCACATGAGATATTTAATTACAGTGGTGCCCCGCATAACAAACACTTCATATAACGAAAAATTCCTACAACATAGTGTTCGTGTGCTCTACGCGATACCTCGCATAACAAAAAAAGTTTTGTTATGCAGGGTTTTCGTTAACCGGGGTATACCTCACTTTACGTAAACCCAATATAACAAACATCCCCCCCCCCCCGTTATGCAGGCTATCACTCATTTTATCTGCATAATGGGGAAAAAACGCATGGCAAAGAGCTCCGTGGAAGGGAGCTTTTTTATTATGTAGGATTTTACTGTATATTTAGAAAGACTTTACATACATATACATAGAAACATTTTGATCAGAGTTATTTTACTTTTTTCACATGATGATTTAATTTTAATTTAATATTTAATTTAATAATTCAACTTGTTTGCCGCCCACTCAGGCAAGCCTGACTCAGGGCGGCTTACAAAATCTAAAACTCCATACAATAAAAGCAGTTAAAACCCCCACCCACATTAAAAATCCCATCCAGCCCAAGAAGCAGAGAGAGGGTGCATCTAACTCTCAAATGAGACAATTTTTTTATATAAAAAGTGTGTCTTTTGTTGGTGTTGTTCAGAATTAAAGCAGCTCCAGCTATTGAGAATCGTGAGAATTGGTCTTTTCTTTGATGACTTGCTTCACTATTTCTGCCAGTTTGATGATGATGATGATGATGATATTTGCTGCCCAAGAACAAGCACTAGGTAAAGGTAAAAGTCACCTTTGCTTGTTGTATCCGACTCTAGGGTTCAGTGCTCATCTCTGTTTATAGCCAAAGAGCCAGCACTGTCTGCATTTGCAGACATTTCCGTGGACATGTGGCAGGCATGCCGAAAACACGGGACACTGTTTACCTTCCCACCAAAGTGGTACCTATTTATCTACTTGCTATTTATCTACTTGCTTTCAAACTGCTAGGTTGATAAGAACTGGGACAGAGATGGGAGCTCAATCCGTCTCAAACTGCTGACCTGCCACCTTCCAGTTAGTGTCTTAACCACTTGAGCCACTCAAGCACTACGAAGAAACATATACCAAAAATTTTTTAAAACTGGAACTGACAGGAAGTGTAGGCTTTGTAAAGAAATGGATGAAACAGTGGACCACATTATCAGTTGATGCATCCACGGATGCAATAAGATTGAACAGACTGACTACAAAAGACACTATAACCAAGTCGTAGTCATGTTACATTGGAATCCATGCAAGAATTCTGGAATACCATCTTTAAAGTACCGGTGGGAACACAATCCTGAGAATGCAGTTGAGAATAGAGGATAAAACAGCTAAAACACCCTGCCTTACCAAGGCGAGTGGAGCCCGGGCTGAGGGGACGGTCTGGCCCTTTTCCTCCTCCACCCGAAGCAAGCCTCCACCCAAAGCCGGAGGCAGGGCCTGGTGTGCCTGCGAACAGCGAGCCGCATCGACACCGGCGGCCCTGCTGGCGCGACGCCCTCTGGACCATACGCACTGGAGGATCCTGGCAGACCACCGACCCAGACCACAGAAGGGAGGAACGGATGGTGAGCCCAGCAGCGGCACTCTGCCCACGGGCCTCTGCACACAGGCCCTCTGCTCCGCAAGTGGCCAACCTCTCCACCACCTCAATACCATCCCCGCACAGCCCCCAGACAGGCCCCCCAGCTAACCGTGCTAACAGGAGCGCAGCTGGTGGAAGAAAAGGAGACCGCCCCACCTCCACCAGGTACCGGCTACATGGCTTGGGAACTGGGGCCGGGGAAAAGGGCCGGGCCCTAAGCTTCGTTCCCCTTCACTGACAGGACACAGTGTTGTTTGTGTGGCCAGAGAGAAGGGGGAAAATCCTCCCTCCTCCCTCATAGACACCACACGTGCTGCCCGTCAGTAAAAGGAAATGAGACTTGGTTCACCTTCATGGGTAGACGACAACTGCGCCATGGGGGGACAGGCCAATAAATACCCCTGCGACTACCAGGGCACACAATGTGCGTGTGCCACGAGTTGAACCTCCCCCCCAAAAAAACCCCATCAAAGACGGGCACCAATGTTAGTTATTGTATATGCAAGCAAAATGTCTTCCACATAACAGCCCTCTCACTGTTCACCTGAAGTCCTAGGCAAGTGTTTCCTCCAAAGAGGGTTAATATGTTCCTCCTGGCTAACAAATCATACAGTAATTAAGCAAAGGTACAGCATTTTCCTGGCATTGTGTTCAAACAACCGGTTGTTATTTTTAATGATGCTGCACTGTTTTTCTTTTGATGGATTCCCACAATGTACTGTGGTGCTCAAGCACATACATACTGTATTATGTGGAAATGTTTGCATAAAAGGAGAATATTGACTTCCTTTTCAGAGACAGACCCCACAATTCATGTAGTAGCACAATTCATTCCCACTGATGTTCTGAGAACTATAGTATGTGATGCCGCTGGAAAGAAATAGAATAAATTGTCACCTTTTTAAAATTATTTCTGGAGGGAAGTAGAAGGCTCTTGCAGCCTGGATATCAAGGACACACATATCCCTTAGTGAATTTCACAGAGATGTATGGTTTATGAAATCCATGCTAAGCCAAAAATCTTGTCAGACTGAATAGGTGGAAATAATTCATCTTAGTATATCACATTTTTGCAAGTGGTGGTACCCTGAAATAGCCAGAGTTTTGTGTTCTCAGCAGTTCTCGAAAGTTTGTTTGACATTTGTCATCGACTCCAAATCTGTGCTATTTATTCCCAAGGTTATTTATGTTGTACTGAGGTCAAATACACTTCTCACAGTCCTCCTATCACAAACACATTGTTTCTGTTTGGGTGCTGTTCCAAAGATTCCCCCCCGCTCCTCTGACTTCCATTTAAATGCATGGGCACTATGTCCAAGACACCATGGCAAAGCCTGTCTCTAAAATTCATTTATTTGAATTTGTTCTGAAGACACTTCCAAATTGTTATACCACTTGAACCCTTTGCAAATAGAGATGTCAGGAAATGAACTTCTGTAGGGAAAGTGTGTGATCTACTATTGTACCAGGAAGCTGAGCTTTCTTCCACAGCTTAGAAAAACTGCTTTTTTTGTCTACTGTTCCAGGAATGGAACATAATGGAGAGTCATAGTTTCCATGTTCTAAATCATGCATGCTAGGAGCTGAATTGCATATTCTCATTTGTAATCTCATATAGTAACTTCACAAGGGCCTCTCCAAATTTGGGCAAACCTGTTGTGGATTAAGTTCACAGAAGCCTATTAACACTTTATTAGTACCCAGCAAGGGGTACACAGAAAGTGCCTCCTCAAAGATTGTGGTAATAGTCCGGGCAATGGCCATCCTGTGAACTGCAGAATGAACTAATCAAAAGGTGTTTTCATTTTGGTGGTTTCACTCCTGTCCTAGACACAGAAGAAGAAAAAGTATCCAATAACAGCAATGTTGGACAATTAATGGCCCCCTAATTGATTTGTACTGATTGCTTGCAGCATGCCAAAGAAATGTCCCTTGGCCACAAGTGATAACTATTACCAAAAGCATCAGTGCTTTTCCTATTCTCCCAGGACGAAACTATACATTATAGGAAGCGAGCACAACATTACTAGCTGAAACAACACCACTGCTCCAGAGGTGTGTCTCTGGCAGATCATATTTGTCAATAAAACCCATGGTTAATCCCAGATGAGCAATCACATAACGAAGCAAGGTTGTTTGCAAAATACAGAAGAGATTAACAATAGGACCATGTATTGGGAGCCTGATCTGATTTGTGGGACAATGTTCATTTCTAATCTCTCCCCTCCAATCTTTGTATACTTTGATTTGGTCCTGCTTCAATATATAGTTAAAGAAGCAATGGTGGAAAATCCTTTAGTGTTTCAGAATACCCTCCATGTGGCAATAAAAATGCTACTAGGAGGAACAGAAGGCTTAATTTGGTTTTCAGCTTGAAACTCTGACCCACATCAGGGAAATAATTTTTTTAAAAGGTGCCACCGATTCCCTATTTTACACTTAATGTGATCCTACCATATAGCCAGGGGCTGAAGGATAATAACTAGCAGGCTGGTAAGGAGTACATTTTCACTACTCTTTGATATCTTTGAGTTCTTTAAAAAGACAACAGCAGGCTGCCATTTGATAAGACAGCAATGGTGTTAAGAGCATACCTATTTATCTATGACTGTGCAATGACAAACTGCCAGATGGCATGTAAACATGTGCTTCTCAAGCTGGGGTGATGGCGGCAGTATGTTTGACAGCTTGTTAAAGTGTTAGTCTTACAGAGCTATTAAATATGCCCTTCTGCCAACTGAGATACATTTAGCTTCAGTATGATGCACCTCTTAGCCTGGGGTTCATTTTCATGGCTTCAAGGACTTGTGATTCAGACATGCTCAGAAGCACCCTTCTCCTTTTCATCATCTTGCAATGCAATAGAGCTTCTGATACAGGAATTTATTTATTTATTTATTTATTTATTTATTAGATTTGTATCACCGCCCCATTCGCCAGGGCGACCCTGGGCAGCTTATATTACACATATTACAAACCCAACATAAAAACAGCCCTATAGAAACAATCATAAAAAGTCTCAGTTGAAAAATCACTAAAACCTTTAAAATTTCTTTACCTCTAGTTCCCCATTAAAGCTAGCTAGAACTAAGGTAAGGAAGCTTAAAAAACCCACCCATGATGGCTCTTATATCAATCAACTGGAGAAGACGGGAGGACATTGCCACACCGGCAGTACCCCACACCTGGTGAGCTAGCCATGTTTTTAGTTCTTTTCTAAAAGGCAATAGCTCTGTCTGGAGGCGCAACTCGATCGGTAAGAGGTTCCACAAGGCTGGAGCAGATATGGAGAAGGCTCTCATTCTAGT
The DNA here is from genome assembly GCA_035047345.1 of Bradypodion ventrale. Lineage (NCBI taxonomy): Eukaryota > Metazoa > Chordata > Lepidosauria > Squamata > Chamaeleonidae > Bradypodion > Bradypodion ventrale. The sequence continues at coordinate 8,254,869 of JAWDJE010000004.1, forward strand.
GCCAGAAAGACGAGCCTTTCTGGCAGATGGAACCCTTAGGGAGCCCCTCTGATCTGCTCTGGTGGGATGGGCCAATGTCCTTGGGGTGATGCGGTCTCTTCATGCCCACACCCCATCACTACCCGGGTAGCTGCATTCTGCACTAGTTGCAGCCTCCAAATGGTCATCAAGGGCAGCCCCATGTAGAGCACATTACAATAGTCTAGTCTGGAGGTGACCAGGGCGTGTGTGACCATGAGCATGCTCTCCTCTTGAAATTTATCACAGAGGGTGCAGACCATTACTCAGTATGGTACACACACACCTAGCAGCGGGTGTGTAGTGCTTCGTCTCCTGTGATATCATGGGGTTTGACCATCACTGCTAAAGAACATAGTAACAGAATACCTGATGAACAAATTAAAGTGGGCTGGCCATGTTGTATGCACAAATGACAATAGATGGAGTGCCAGAATAATGAATTGGTATCTATGAGATTACAAAAGATCTAGGAGAAGACCACGTGGAAGATGGGAAGATTTTCTCAAGGAAAAAATGTTGGACCAACATGGAGAAGAACTGCCAGGGACAGATTGTTATGGACAGAAGTTGTGTGGATGTCATCGCAGAGACATCTACTTATACAAGGGCTCCTCACTGAATAATGACTCCAAGGTATCCAAGGCAAGGTCAAGAGGACTTGATCCTATGTCTCAACCTTTGTCCTGGACCTCAGTGGCAGGGACTTGGGAATCTCACCATGGTTTCTAGAACAAATGGTTCCAGCCCCACCTGGAAATACTATGTTTGCCCAGGTTCAGAATAGGTGTCCTTGAAGTTAAGGTTTTAAAAACAGAAAAAGAAAAGGAAAAATAGACTTATATTAAAGATCTGGCCTCAACCATGTGAATCCAGTTGATGTATTCTTCCTAGCACTCAAGAGGCAGCTAATCTCATCTATTCATGGAGACTGAGGCTGTGATAAAATGGGTCACAAGTTATTTCACATGGTTTTTAAACTGTCTTTGAATGTAGCTTTGCTTCTTTGCAAAGGCCTCATAATTCTTTCTGCTGTGCTTATCTAGCAGATGGGCTTAGTAGAAGCTTCTCAAAGCTTCAGGCCTATGTTTTGTCTTCTTCCCCAGGTCTGAAATGTCCATTTATGTGAACAGCCAGAGCCTGGGAACACCAGACATTTATTATGGGAACCAGTGGTTGTTTATACAAACCCTGGGCTCTAATTGGCTGTATGCTAATTAGGAGGGCCAAGCTCATGTCTTTCCTATAGGCACATGGGTTTGGGAGTTAGTTAGATCAAGTTTGGGGTTCCTGAGAGTGACACCTCACAAGGGAGAGGGGGACTCTAACACCGAGTCCTGACTCCAACCCAAGCTTAGTCACGATTACCTAGATTAGCCAGGTTTTCCTTTTGTTTCTGGGGGAAGGCCTGAGTGTGGATTTCCCTAATTGTCCTTTTTGATTAGTATTTTTGTATGTTGTAATTCTGTATCCAGAAACAACGAGTGAACTGTTATTTCTTTAAAATGCTTCCAGAACAATAAAAATCTTTACTTCATCAACAACGCCTGTTCTTTGGAAAGGGGGGGGGGGGTAAGACAAGAGTTAAGCCATAAACCACATGCTACCACATTTAATACAGTACTCTCCATAATACTTGCTGGGCTCTGTTAATACAGGTAAGCCCCAGGTTGCTGCAGGATATGCTGGACGTCATTTAGGCCTCCTGAACTCGGAGTCTTTGGGGAAGTTCCATAGGGCAGGCTGGTAAAAGTCGCCATAGGGCAGTCGCTCACCAGGAATGGGAGAGCCCCAAAGGCAAGGACCAGGTCAAAGCCTATCTGTCACAGAGGCTAATAAATTGAGAAAAAATAATGGAGAGAATTGCAGTTGCTGTTTTAAATGGCTCCTATTGTGTTACAGAACTTCAGAGTGGTTTTTTGATCTTCTCTTTAAATAAACTACTTGCCTGGGAAGGGGGAAGAGGGGGATTGACAGCAAGATTGTACAAACTTGTCCCTTTTCATCCCTCCCTCCCTTGCCTCCTCTTGGCAATTTGCCTGCCTGCAGCTCTGACTCTGATGGTTCTATAACCGGAGGATGATTACAAGCTGCGATTTAATCTGTACATTCACAGCGCTCTGCCGATGGATATCAATTTGAGCTTATGTGAAATGCGTGGCCGATGATTACTGTTTTTCTTTTGAAAAGATAGAAAGTGCATTTATATTTTTTATCAAAAGGATTTCTTTAGAAATAGTGGCTCTGTGTTATTGACCTCTCTGGAAGGCAAAGTGTGAAATTATTAGTCAATAAATGTAGAAGGGGAAGGCGATACCTTTGTTGGATCACTAAATTAAAAAAAAATCATTGTGAGCTTTCGTGGTTCAAGATCACTTCTTCAGGCATGCAAAGGTAGGGAAATCATCAATGAAAGTTCAAATGTATGTGGCATTGGGGTGTCTACTAGGCTCTGTTCTTAAAAATAAATGTGAAGTAGCAGTTCATTTTATACCTCTCCCCCCATTTAACAGACACAGGAAAACAGGTCTCTCCTTATTGCTCCTTCCAAATGGCTCCATTCAGACCATAGGCCCCCTTTCTGGCCCATACCTGTCAAGTTTTGGATTTGAAAATAAGGGAAATTTTCAGACACCCGCCATGTGGGCTCTAAAATTGTCTACTACCACACTGTGGGTGTGGCCTACATTGTGGGCATGGCCTTCTCTGTGGGCATGGCCATGCAACTGGGTGGGCAATCTAGTCATCCCTGCCACATGAGCATGAAAACGTCTGCAAACACAGACAGCACTGGCTCTTTGGCTATAAACAGGGATGAGCACTGAACCCTAGAGTTGGATATGACTTGCTTTCAAGCATGGGGGGACCTTTACCTTTAATAACCACTTGCAACTAAACAGGGCCAAACTTCACAGCAAATATGAATACCAATCAGGGATCTTCTGTTATTAGGTAAAGGGTTGCCCTTGCTTGAAAGCCAGCCGTATCCAACTCTAGGCTTCAGTGCTCATCTCTGTTTATAGCCAAAGAGCCAGTGCTATTTTATGTGGTCATGTGGCAGACATGACTAGACATCGGAGTGCATGGAACACTGTTTACCTTCCCACCAAAGTGGTTCTTATTTATCTACTAGCAATTTCTTGCTTTCTAATTGCTAGTTTGGCAGGAGTTGAGATGGGAGCTCATTACACAAACACACACACACACAGCAGATGGAGGAAGGAGCTCAGTGGACAAAGAATAAAAATTAAAGGAGGCTGAGGAACTCGACCTCCCCTATGTTACTTGGAGGACCATGAATAGGCTGAGGATTGAAGTCCCTAAAAGTAATACCAACATGCTCAAAATAATAATAATAACATGCTGTGTGAATGTGGAGAGATACAGAATCCAGATAATCTACTGGAAATGTATTGATAAGGATTTTAATGCTTTTAATTGTTTTTAGATGTCGATGTTTTTATACTATTTTTGGGATAGCATTAGAAATACAAATAAATAAATAAATAAATAAATTTAAGTTTGGCTAACGACAAAGCCAAGAATGTGGCTTCATTTTGGCAGTTTAAAGTCTGACTTGGACACAAAAGAAGAAGAAGTTTAGTTCTCAGACTCCATCACAATTATCTGACATCCATTTTGCAATTAAGATACATCCACATCATCAAAGACTTTGCCCCATCACTCCACTTCAGAGAGGAAGGAGTGATGGAAGAGACAGAAATTCTTTCTGCCCCATATTGAGAGATGGTTCCAAGATGGATTCACCCTCCAATAAGGCAGTGTGAGGCAGCTGCCTCAGATGGCAAGGATGAAGGCCGGTACTGGCCTTCATCACAGTTGCTCCTCTCCTGGGTCCCCAAAGTTAGCTGGCTTCTTTCAAGTATGGTGAAATAAGTTCTCTCATGGTCACAGTTGCAATAAGATTCACTCCAGTAAAAGTCTTCGGGTGGCAACAGGACACTAATCTTTTGCTTTTGGCAGCGAAACATCGAACATCATCCTTGGCTTGTTGAAAGGTCCTGCTGGGGGTTGATTTCCTGTTAGCACCTGAGCACCAAGCCACCCCTTAAAAGTGGCTTAGAGGTTGTTTGAGAAAGATATAATCACATGCATAATAACTTTATATCCCACACAGCCATTACATATATAACATAGCAAAAGAGGACATCTCAGTACCAAGATACTATAGATAGTAGAACACAGTGGGATAGTGTTATAATTTCAAGCAGTGAGTAGTCGAAAAATAATTTCATGGCTTTCTTCTTTCAAACGAAGTCCCTCTGAAACCCCACTTTCTAAAATTACGAAACTAATTTGAAAAACTTGAAAACTTCAACAATCTACACTTGATATTTTTGGCTGTATTTCCTCTCTTCTCCTGCCAAATGAAACACCTTTTAATGATAGGAAATCCTTCTGAAATGGCACCAGCAGGACACAATTTAATTTTTTCAGCTCTTTTGTTTGTAGGAAAGAAACAAATCACTCCATTTGGCTGTTTTTGGTTCCTGTGCTTATCACAAAGCCCTCCCCAAAGAACTTCTCTTGGCCCAGTGCAAACGTTTTTGCTATTTCCCCTTCATTTCTTTCCTCTTTGCTCAACTTTGGGGGTCCTCTGAGCAAACCGACAGTGACAAATGTGGCCTCATGCAATGTCTGTCTGCATTACTCCCCCATCCAACATTCATTCCCTCCGAAAGTGGATTGACTATCAATTTGAGAACTAAACTGGGCCACTCAAAAAATAAAAGTTTCCAATAAAATGAGGTGAATCACTCTTAGACTGTGAGCAGGAAGAGGTTTTAGCCTGCCTGTCACTGTTTCACATGAAGGAGGACAATTTCCATGCCTTCAGATACCCAAATTTTTCTGGATCTAAAATCACATGTAGCAATAACCTTTTTTCGGACAGGCAGAGGGAAGGGTTAGAACAGGCCAGGGTGGGGCTAGAACTCTCCCTGCTCATGTTGTCAAATTAACCTCCTCTTCTTTTGAATGCCCGAATAGGGCTCAAGGTACCTTATATGAATTCAGGGACTCCCCAGCTATGCAGAGGTATATTTGTGGCAAGGATAGTTGCCCATCAAAAACAACTGAAAGGTACAGATGATAGAGTTGTATTTCAGTGCTAGCATGTTTTGTATGTGCTTCAAGTATTTGGACTTAGGGAAAAGGCACTGGTTTGTGTTTCTCTATTTGTGTAAAGGGTGAATAAAACATTGGGGGTGGGGTGGGGAGTGTCATGTTGTAGGCAGTCTGGGCAAGAAACAGAACCATGATAAAGTTTTTTTTCCACATTCCTAAGACCTTGTGGCACAGTAGATAAGATGCCAGAGCTCTGCTCACAATCTGAGTTCAATCCTGACAGGCTCAAGAGTTGACTCAGCCTTCCATCCTTCTGAGGTTGGCAAAATGCTAATTAACTTGTGAACTGCACAGGGAGTGCTCTAAGCACTTTGGGGTGAAATATAAGTGTAATTGCTATTGCTAAACTATGGCTGACAAAAGTTACAGTCTGCCTAATGGCCTCTGAAAAACCATAGGCTGTCCATCCATGGACAGCGGGTAGTTTGCAGTGTGCCATATGTTCATTAATGTGTAGCATCCCTGTCCTATTTAGACAATTCTGCTTTCCTCCAGGCTTGAGTGAGAAAACAGTCAAAGAGTTGGACTGACAGTTAATGAGCCATCCATTCAACCTTCTTTCAAGAGCACCTGCTATTTAGCAGAAGAACAGGCAGTAATTACTGTAGCATGTCTGACAGAATAGCATGTCAGGGGAAGGAAAACACAAATGAAAATCTGTTCTCTGCCCCAACATAGCAACTGTCTATATCCGAGGGACTGTCAGAATCATGGGTCTTCCCATTCAAAACAACCCAATACAAAAGCTTGGGAAATAATTGGTTGGTTGCACAACACTAGAAGGGAGCATTCAGGTTAATCAGCTTTAGGGCTCTGAATGCTCTCAGCACAATCTGTTTGGACATGATGCCCACTCTTGTCTTTGGAAAAAATATTATCACAAGCAAAAGAATGAGACAGTATACTATTTGGAGTGGAGGCAAAGGGCAGATCTGAAGAAACAGGTTAAGTCCTTGTTTCAAGAGGGGCGTAATTTCCATAGCTATTTTGTGCAAGTGGCTGGCATAATTTTGCACAATTAAATATTATCTTCCTTTACAAAATGTAAACCATTAGTTATTGATTTTTCTGGTAACTTCCAGAATTCCAGATATATTTGTAGTACTCCTTAATCATGATGATGATGATGATGATGAATCAACAGTTTAATATACTGGTATAAAATTAACAGTTCAAGACCTCACCAAGAACCTAAGAACTGTTAGGGTAATGTCTATGTATATAGGCAGGTCCTAGTGAAGTTGGTTTTTTCAAAAGTTAGGATATTCAAGTCCAATAAATCAAAAATTTTCAAATATCTAGAGAGCCCTTAATATATTGCTCCAAGCGCTCCAATTACTATGGGTACAATAACAGATTTCTTTTTCCATAAACGCTCAACTTTAATTTGCAAATCATGGTATTTTGTGGTTTTTCTCCGTCAGTCAATCCTTGCCACCCCCTCATGCCATTTATGTGTATTCTCTACCTAGAAAACCCTGGAAAGGATCACTGTAAGTGAGAAGTGACTTGACAACATGCAATTATTATTATACTGTATCTACTGTGGTCATAGTGACCAATTCCCACTGCACCTACAATCAGTTCCATTCAAAAGGGCTATTTAAAAAATACTGGCTCCAGTCTCCTATGACTCATGTCTGGATAAAAAAAATTATTTAAGATGAAACCACAAACCAGCAGCCTATGGACAAGATGAGGCTGGGATGATTTTAATATGGCTTGGCTTCACAACCCTGTTGGTTAAACTTGGAGAATGCCATTTTTTGAGAGAAGATGGAGGCATGGTGGGGAGTGTTTGGGTCTAATAACTCAACTCCTATGTTGGTTCTACTCTGCTTGTTTTGTTCCCACTGGGTTGGAATAGCTGAAGGAATTGGATACACTTGTGCTAGACAGGTTTTTACCCTTCCAAGATCAATTATTGTACCCTCTAGATATTTGTACCAATCTGGCCAGGTTATCCTGGTATGGTAATAGAGTAGACCATACTGCCAGTAACTCAACACTAAGTGTCAGGCAGCAGATAATTAACCTGACACTCTCCATTATTGAAAAGGGCAGGAAAGGTCTTTCTTCTTATGGGGGTAGTACCATCGTCAGTTGGCAAACCCCAACAGCCTTGAGTGCCAAAGTCCACAGGGAAGTGTGATGTTCCCCAAGTGGATTAAATCCCACTGTAATCCATCTTGATGGAGGGCAGCAGCTTCATCAATCCTGGCCTGGGGCTGAGGGAGACTTTGTTTGCCAAAAGGGCTCAGAACCAGAAAGTGACTTGTGGAACTGGATAAGTGATACAGGTGTTGTGCTGTGATGTGGAAGGCAAAAGGTTTGTAATTGAATGTAAGGGCAGGGCAGTAGTTTCCGTTATGTTCTGTACAACAAATCAAGAAGGAAACTGTTGCTCAGGACAAAATGCCATCTGTTAGACATAGTTCCTCCAGAGGAAGTCACAATGGGCACATAGAATAGTAATTGAGTAGAATCACCAGATCAGCAATAGCCCTCTCCTAAAGATTTGGGCCCAAAATCTGAGACTAAGGAGTGGGTTCTTCTGATGTCATAGAAACAATCGGGGACAAGCAAGAGTAGGAAGGAAGAATAAATCCCTTCTAGGCTAGGTGATTGTGGGAACAGGCACTAGCTTACCAGTCAATATGAAACTCTTAGCTAGTAGGAAAATCCCATTTTGGGGCTATTGGGTAAGTGGTAATGTAAAACCAGCAGCTCCTGTTCTTTCTGTTCCTGGCCCTCCGCTGCTGCTGGGTTGGTTGAAGACTCTCCTCCTCCTCCTCTTCCTCCTCCTCCTCCACCCCCCCCTGTGCAAACCCACAAAAAGTTATGCTCTGGATTCTGGGCTGTGTGATGGAAGGAGTGACCAAGGAACCAGAAGACCATGTTAAAATGTCCCCTTGGCCAGGGTGACTCACTAGGGAGAAGAAGGCAAAGATTAAACCTCTCACAAGGCTAAAAGTATCTCACGAGCCTAAAAAATTATATTTGGCTCTCCAAAAGTCAGACGTGACTTGACAGCACACAACAATAACCTGTGTTGCTACTGCTGGAGCTTTTGAAAAAAAGGAAGGTCACAAGTTCTGTGTGCTGTACTCTGGAATAATGGTCAGGCTGGATTCTTTATACACCTGCCTCCAAGGTTTTCAATAGATGAGTTGCTACTGTAAAAAAAACACCACTCCAATAATAATGGCACTTTAATATTGTTTAATATCTTCTTTTCAACAGATGTGATGCCTATGGCTGAAAAAGATTCAGAAGGTAAGAGTGAGTAGGAGGCTGATGCTCAGAATCTAATTACCAATACAGATCAAACAGGACTGGCTCTTTCTAATGGCTGACTGCGTCAGCTGCCTCAGGCAGCAAATTCTGAGTGTCATAAAAGACCATTGTACTGTTCATTATTTACTTTGTTATTATTTAATTTTTACTGGCAGATAGAGAAAGAAGTGTTTTGTGGATTTTTAAAAATTTACATCATGTACTAAAATAACTTGGCTAGTTTTGCAGTGTTATGAACCTTGACATGAATGGGATGGTGCCCCTTCAATTTTTATTTTTATTTTTTTGCTTTACGTGCTCAAGTATGTTGAGCTGTGCTTCAATCAAAGCTTCTTTTTGAAATCATGGGTCTCTAAGGAAAAATACATCAAAAATGCTTGAAAACCATCGATGGTTCCTGATACAATGAATGCTTCTTTGTTTGCTGTATAATAGATATGTTTTTCTGTCTTGTCTTTAGATTATTAATTTTACTACATTTTTTTGGTTCAACGTCACTATACTGTATATTAGGCTCACATATGTTCATTACAGTTGTTTAATTATAAAGGAAAGATCCATAGACAACTAATGAAATGTTTCTTTGAATTATGTCACTTTCCTTAAGATGTTAATAAGGGTTTTGGTTTTTTATATATATAAAAATACCTCTTAATAAAGTTGGAGCTAATAAAATCTCAAATCCTACTGTTAAAGTTAATTGTAGGTATTAAACAATAAAGAATTTGTTAAATCCAGGTAATTTATTTCCTGTGTCCTGAGATTAAATCGATCTATTGCAGTAAAAAAAATTTGCACTTAGCGTTTGAAGATGAGATTGACATGGGCTACAAATATCTCCTTTTCACATTTCACTAGAAGAATATGGACTCCTAGAGCGTTAGAAGGAGTAGCATTATTAGAGGGATCACCAGGAAACATGTCAGATCTCAGAGTGCTAGCCTAAAACTCAGGGGATTGCTATACTTCTGTAGATAAGGAAATTAATCTGAAATTAAGCAATGCTGGAGAAGAAGAACATTGGACTTTTGGAGTGATGTGACCTAAATAAACCTCTCTTATACATGGCACCAGGACTCAATGTGAAAGTATTTTTTAATATGTATTTTTATGCTATCAAGTCAGTTTTGATTATGGTGACCCTTTTCAGGATTTTCTCAGTAGTAAGTACTCAGAAGTTCTTGCAATGGGTTCAAGGTGTTGGAATGGCTGGCCGCAAGGAAGACACGCGAGACAATCATGCAGTGAAGTCTAGCCCCGATCTGGGTTGGGTGGCACGTATTTATTACACTGCCTTGGGGTGATGCGCGCCTAGGATGCGCGTGACCCCCTAATACAGAAGGCTTGAATATGTGACCTCTTCCAGTGGCCCAGCTGCCATGCTGGTTCTTAGGAAGATACCTAGGTGTTAATTGGACAACTCGCACCTGATTACCTTGGGTTGGCGAAACCCATTGTTCCTGCCCTAATCTCGGAGTTTATGTGTATTGACTCTGGGTGCCTAATTCTTCTGGTGTCTAGCGCGGCTTGTTTGCCCAACCTAATCTGCAGCCAGAAGTGGAGGATTGTGTATTTCCATTAGAGTCATCACCTTTGACTTTTGCCCTATTTCTATCGTGGCCACCAGCCAAGGCTTTATGAATTGCCCCCAAACTATCTAACTAGCCTGTACCCCAATTGCCTTTCCAGCAAAGTCCGGTTGTTCCCCGGATGTGTTCAAAGCCGGGCAAACCCCTTGGGAAAGGTTTGGCCAATTATTTACACGGGCAACCCATAAGAAGTTGATTACTATCCCCAAATTTTGGAGGCACCTTGAGACTGTGCAGCTTGCTCACAGCCACACAGGCTGGCTTTTCGGGAATTGAACACCCAACCTCTGGCTCTGCAGATAAGTACCTAACTCATTGAGCTTTCCAGCCAGCTATCCAGCCGATGTGACTTGATGGCACATTATTTTTATTTTGTTTCTGCAGCACTGGCACATGAAAAAAAAAAGGAGGAAAAGGAAGAGAGGAGAATTTACCGGGGAAGCAATACATAGCTGTTTACTTGCTGAGACAAGGAGGTTGGGAAGATTTAAAATTAATTGGCTCAAAGACAAAGCCCAGAGAAGTACAAGTAACGTCTTATGTAGAACTCCGGAAGAAGAGAGTACAAATAACAATATTATCTGATAATATATTTCTTTCTTTGTTTTTTAATGATATCCTGACAACACTATATTTAAAAAATAATGTTACATTCTTGCGGAAAGCTCTGGGAAATGTAGACCAGAATAATAACCTTTCTCTTCTCATTAATATTTAGTAACAAGGCATGTTCATTGTAGGAAAACTGGTCAATTCTAATCATGATTGTCTATGATCTTTCAGAAGGCAAATTGCTTCTGTGGGGACTGGAGAGAGGTTCTTCTAGAGTTGTGACACATACTCTCTGAATACCAGAGAGGGGCAGGATCTGATCTCCATCATCCCAAAATGCAGGACAGGTAATAATTTACAGGAAGTCAGATTCCATTTGAATATCTGGAAAAACATGCCAACCATTAGAGTAGTAAGCACACCAAAACTGGAAACAATCAAGGGAAAATTGGACAACCATCTGCCAGATTTGGATTCCTGCCATAAGTAGAAAATTGAACTCAATGGCATCGCAGGCCCATTCCAACTCCATTATCTTATGACTCTAAGATTAGGCACTTCAATATAGATTTTTCAAGCCAGCAAAATTCCTCACTTCCAGGCAAGAATAAGAAAAATGGTCCAAATCTCTACAATTTTGCACAGAATGTATCTGACCAAAATGTCTGTTCATTTGCATTAAGATTTATGCACACAAAGATCAAGCTGCTGATTGCTTTAAAAAGATATAAACAAGCCATGGGTTGCTTCTAATCCTTGAAAGCCTGCACCAAATTGCCACTTTATCATTTTGCACAAACGCACAATTGGGTGATTTACACAAGACTCCTTGCAAATGCAAGAATTCTCAGTGAGAGCAACAGAAAATACCTGCCCCTACTAGTGAGGAATGGGACTGTGGTGGCTTAGTGGTTAGAATGCAGAACATGATAACTGGAAGGTCGGCAGGTCAGCAGTTCGAGACCCGAGTACTGCACAATGGAGTGAGCTCCCATCTCTGTCCCAGATCCTGCCAACCTAGCAATTACTATTGTTTCTCCTCAAGGGTGCCAGGTGGCACCTTTAATAAGTGGCCTAATGAGCAGAATTTAAAAATGGGCATTTATTCCCTTCAGGCACTAATTTTTACCACTTTTTCAGTTTCCTTTCTCTTTACATAAAAAAGAATCAATTTGCAAAAGCAGGTGTAGTGGACAATTCGTCTCTCTCTCTCACACACACACACATACATGTTTAATTTTATATGCACCAGTTTTAGTCAAGGACTCACCTGATGCATTTATGCCATTATTAGCCAGTGGTCATTTTCTGAGCCAAGGGACATGTGACATGTTCGACTCTAGGAGGAGGCATTCATTTCCATTTAAAGCTAAAAAGCCATTGCTGTCTGTATAGGTTTTCATTGTCATGCGTGGAACCATCCAACAAGCAGCTTGTATGCCTAAATATGGCTAGCTGCCACCTTGCTTTAACTGGGGATGTGCCTAGCTTTAGAGAAAAGCATCCAGATGAGGTGGAGTAGAGGTCTCTGTGGATTTCTGGACTAGCTTCAGGCCCCATCTTGAAGCTCCTGGTAATTGTCAAGTAAATTCAGGTGTCCTAGGTAAAGGTAATGGCCTGGACGCAATGGCCTGGACGCAATAGACAGAGTGCCAGAAGAATTATGGACAGAGATAAAGGACATCATGCAGGAAGCAGCAAAGAAAACCATACCAAAAGAAAAGAAGCGTAAGAAAGCAAAATGGTTGTCTGATGAGGCTCTTAAAATAGCAGAGGAAAGAAGGAAGGCAAAAGTCAAAAGAGAAAGGAAAAAATACAACCTTCTGAACACAGAATTTCAAAGAAAAGCAAGGAGAGATAAGGAAAACTACCTAAAAGAACAGTGCAAAGAAATGGAGGAAAACAACAAAAGAGGCAGGACTAGAGATCTCTTCAGAAAAATCGGGGAAATAAAGGGAACATTTAAAGCAAAAATGACCATGATAAGGGACAAAGACGGAAAAGAGCTAGCTGATGCAGAAGAGATAAAGAAAAGATGGAAAGAGTACACAGAGGAACTCTACAAAAAGGACCTCAACACTCCTGATAACCACAATGATGAAAAAACTGAACTCGAGCCAGACATCCTGGAGAGCGAAGTTATAAAGGCCCTAAAGAGCACTGCAAACAACAAAGCTAGTGGATATGATGGTATCCCAGTCGAATTTTTCAAAGCGCTAAAAGATGATGGCGTCAAATTACTGCACTCAATATGCCAGCAAATCTGGAAAACAAAACAGTGGCCACAGGATTGGAAAAGATCAGTATACGTCCCAATCCCAAAAAAGGGCAACGCCAAAGAATGCTCAAATTACCGAACAATTGCACTCATCCCACACGCCAGCAAGGTGATGCTCAAGATAATACAGGACAGACTTCAGCAACATGTGGAGAGAGAACTACCAGAGGTGCAGGCCGGTTTCAGAAGAGGCAGGGGGACTAGAGACCACATTGCCAACATACGTTGGATCATGGAGAAAACAAAGGAATACCAGAAACAAGTTTACTTTTGTTTCATTGATTACACTAAGGCATTTGACTGTGTGGACCACAACAAGATGTGGCAAGTAATTAAAGAGATGGGAATGCCAGAGCACATCATATGCCTCCTGAGAAATCTGTACATGAACCAAGAAGCAACAGTTAGGACAGAACATGGAATGACAGAGTGGTTTGGAATAGGAAAAGGAGTAAGACAAGGCTGCATTTTATCACCCTGCTTATTCAATCTATACACAGAGCACATAATGCGAAGTGCAGGGATGGAGGAATCACAATATGGGATTAAAATTGCTGGGAGAAACATAAACAATCTGAGATATGCAGACGATACCACCCTAATGGCAGAAAGTGAGGAAGACCTAAAGAACCTCTTGATTGGGCTGAAGGAGGAGAGTGCAAAAGCTGGTTTGAGACTCAATATCAAGAAAACCAAGGTAATGGCAACAGGCCCAATCAGTTCCTGGAAAATAGATGGGGAAGAAGTAGAAGCAGTGACAGATTTTACTTTCCTGGGATCAAAGATCACGGCAGATGGGGATTGCAGCCATGAAATAAAAAGGCGACTGATTCTTGGGAGACAAGCCATGAGAAACCTGGGGAACATAGTGAAAAGCAGAGACATCACATTGCAAACAAAAATTAGAATAGTCAAAGCAATGGTATTCCCAGTGGTAATGTACGGATGTGAGAGCTGGACAATTAGGAAAGCTGAACGCAGAAGAATAGATGCCTTTGAAATGTGGTGTTGGAGGAGAGTTTTGAGAGTACCCTGGACAGCGAGGAGAACAAATAGGTCAATCTTAGAAGAAATCAACACTGACTGCTCATTGGAAGGGCTAATAGTAAAGACGAAGCTAAAGTATTTTGGACATCAAATGAGAAGGGAGGATTCACTTGAGAAGGCCCTGATGTTGGGAAAGGTGGAGGGCAAAAGAAGAAGGGGGAGGCCAAAGATGAGATGGCTAGATGGTATTGTAGACACAATGGGCACAGAACTGGGAGTGCTGAGGGGGATGGTGGAGGACAGAGGTGCCTGGAGAACAATGGTCCATAGGGTCGCAAAGGGTCGGAACCGACTGTGCGACTGAACAACAACAACAAGGTAAAGGTAAAGGTCACCCTTGCTCGAAAGACAGTTGCATCCAACTCTAGGGTTCGGTGCTCATAGCCAAATGAGCCAGCGCTGTCTGCATCTGCAGATGTTTCTGTGGACATGTGGCAGGCATGCCTTGACACTGGAGTGCACAGAATACTGTTTGCCTTCCCACCTAAATGGTACCTATTTATCTATTTTCAATGTATTACTTTCCGAACTGCTAGGTTGGCAGGAGCGGGGACAGAAATGGGAGCTCACTCTGTCATGCAGGACTCGGGTCTCGAACTGCTGACCTGTCGACCTTGCAGTCATCATGTTCAGTGTCTTAACCACTAATTTCATCTCTCCTAATGGTATCCAGATGGTCAGGAGTCTTGTTCAATTTCCCAGTATCATGAGGTGGCTGGTCAGCTACGTCATGAGATCAGCAAATCAAAGGTAAGCATCCTTTGCTTCTTTGCTTCTTTTCCTATCTGTAGATTGCCACTTAAGAAGCTGCTGTGGGCAAATAAGTGGTTTTAAAAATTTCACTTCCCTGATGATTAAAGGAAATTTTCAATCTCCAGACGTCGACCACAGAAGCAGCTTACTTTTAGTCCAACCCCCAGTGTCCACATTCACTGGAAGCGGACTAAATGCAAGTGCTCCCCTAAAGTAGAACCCATTGGTGGGGTCTCATAAAGTATGTTTTGGGGGCAGAACTGGCCCAGTCTAGCATCCAACCATACCTGTCAAGCACGGCTCCGAACAATACAGAACCTGCGCAGAAGGGGATGCGCAGTAACTACTTTCCGCCCGCCGTCAAATTATGGGATGGTGGCGGCTCCGGGCGGGAAAGTAGAAAAAGTGGTGCTGAATTACGGGAAATCCTGGTTAATACGGGATACTTGACAGGTATGCAGCCAACATGTGTAGGTGCCTTTAGTGTTTGAGAACCAAGACAATAGAAACAGCCGAAAGCTTGGCTTAACACATCTTTATTGCATGATGGTCAGGGGGAACATGTGATAATGGCGGACGAACAGCTCAATATATACTGTGGCTATACATTTGAATGTGGCTTCTCGATAGCCCATTGGCTAATGTCTGTGTGACGTCACTCTCCGTCACACCCTTCTTGTCCAGGTGAGGTAGTGGCGGGAATCTTCCCGCGCTGTAGGTATTTGGGGAATTGGAACCAGGTGAGCTAGGTGCTCGCTATTGCCCCTAGTGGCCACTAGCTCGCGTCCTAATACAGAGGTTACAGTGTTACAGCTGGTGGTTGTTATATCCACTCATTCGAGTGTTACATTACTTAAAGGCACAATACTCCAAACACAACATCCCTCCCCCCTAGGATGAGACGAAGTCTCTCATCCAATATGGTTTATTGCAAGAACGTTTTGGGCGCAAGGCTGGCTGGCTTGTCCCGGGGGCGCTATCACTTCTGTGTTCCCTGGTCTCTTGTCCTGCAATGGGAGAGGGAGACTCGTTAGCGACTCACCGAGGTTCTGCGGGTTTCGGGGTAGGGGTAAACTCCATTGTGGGAAAACCGGGGGCATTGGGGGCTAACGATAAACCCCGCTTCTCGCCTGGATGGGTGGGGGACCACTCCGAACCCCCCCCGGTTTTGTAACTCAAAATCAAAATCATCTTCTGGGATATCTGTGGGGGCATCCTGCAGGATATCTATGGGGACAAACTTATTCCCTTCCCCCCTTGATGGGGACCACTGGTCCCCCTCTCCTCCCCCTTGGGCTGAACGGGTGGGGGAGAACCCTAACGCTGAATCCTGTTTCGCACTTTCCGTGCTCTGGTTGCCGGGAACCCGGCGTCGGAGTTGGTCCGCGTGCCGCCTCCAGAGTAGACCTGTGCTGGTCTCTACGCAGTACGACACGGGACCCATTTGCCCAATGACTACTCCCGGAACCCAGGCTGGCCCTGCGCTAGTGTAGTTTCTGCAATGGACCGGGGCGCCTATTTCGAAACTCTTCATGCCCGCTAACCCGATGTTCCTCCCAGTGTCTTCTACCCTCGTAGGGTCTAGCCTGGTCAGTACCGTAGTCAGCTTTCTGCACATTAGGAGCTCTGCGGGCGAATAGCCTGACGCTAGGGGGGTTACCCTATACCCCAGCAAAAACTGGCACAACTGCAGGTTCAAGTCCCCGGGGCCCATGCGCCTCAGCGCGTCTTTGGTGGTACGCACGAGGCGTTCTACCTGGCCATTTGTCACCGGGTGAAAGGGCGCGGAGGTGATGTGCCGGATGGCGTTGATGTCAATGAATGCCCTGAATTCGGCGGACGTGAAGCAACTAGCGTTATCGCTCACAAGTGTATCGGGTATGCCGAACGAACTGAACACCTTGCGCAATTGTTTAATGGTTGCGGCTGAGGAGGTGTTCGCAACTGGGATAATCTCTAACCACTTGGAATAAGCATCCACTATAAGGAGAAAAAGCGATCCTCTGAAAGGGCCCGCGAAATCAATGTGCACGCGGGACCACGGCCCCTTTGCCGCATCCCATTCCCTGTGCGGAAGTCGGGCCTCCTCGGGCCGGGAGCTTTGGCAACTCTCGCAAGTGCCCACCATGTGCTCGATATCAGCGTCCAACTGGGGCCACCAGAAATAGCTTCTGGCCAGTGCCTTGGAGTGGACAATCCCTGGGTGGCTGACGTGCAGCAGCTTGAGCACCCTTGCTCTCAGGGATTCAGGGACGACCACCCGCTGGCCCCACAGGAGGCAACCCCTCTCCATGGACAGTTCTAACCTTTTCCTAAAAAATGGAGCAAATTCCGCCGCCGGGGAGGACGTTGGCCACCCTTTTTGCACCCATGAACTAACCAGGGCCAACGTCTTGTCTCTGCCCGTCGCCTTGGCGATATCTGCGGGCACTATGGGAGGTGAATCCAGGACCTCTATCATGAGCACTTGGTGGTCTTGTTCCACCTCACCCACGTGGCTGCCCATGTGGGACAGGGGTGACCTCGACAGGGCGTCCGTGTGGCTTATGTCCTTTCCACGGCGATACACCAGTGTGTTCTGGTACGCGTTTAAAAAAATGGCCCACCTGAGCATTCTAGGGGATAGAATCTGTGGTGTGGGCTTGTCTGCAGTGAAAATGCCTAGTAGGGGCTTGTGGTCGGTCACGATGGTAAAGGGGCGGCCATAGAAGAAATCGTGAAACTTCTTCGTCCCAGCAATTATCGCTAATGCCTCCCTGTCTGTCTGTGCGTAGTTACGCTCTGCCTTAGACAGGGACCTGGAGTAGAACGCCACCGGGGTTTCCCGCCTGCTTTCCAACACGTGGCACAGGACCGCCCCCACCCCCACTGGAGATGCATCACATACCAGGACCACTGGTTTCTTGGGGTCAAAATGGGTTAGTATGGCGTCTGAGGATAAGAGTTGTTTCAGCTCATTGAATACCCTCTCCTGACTCTTGCCCCATCGCCACGCCTCGTCCTTTTTTAGCAATTTATGAAGCGGCACCTCTACCGACGCCTTCCTAGGCAGGAAGGAATGGTAGAAGTTTAAGAGCCCCAGGAACGACTGCAATTCTGGCTTGGAGGTGGGGCGAGGAGCATTCTGAATGGCAGCCACCTTTGATTCGGAGGGTTTTATGACAACAGGGGTTACCCGGAAACCCAGGAACTCAACCTCTTTTGCAAAGAAGACGCATTTGTCTTTCCGCAACCTCAACCCTGCCTTTTCGAATACCGTCAGTACTTTGTCTAGCCTCTCAGCAATTCTGACTCACTCCCCCTGTTATCAATACGTCGTCAAAATATGGCAAGACCCCCTCCAGACCCTTCAATAGACGTTCCACTAGTGATTGGAAGATGCCTGGCACCGAGTTCACGCCTAACTGTAGGCGCGTCACCTGAAATGCCCCTTTGTGGGTGACTATCGTCTGCGCAGCAGCTGCAGCTGGGGTTACCAAGAGCTGCTGATAGGCCTGCGCCAGGTCAAGCTTTGCAAAACACTTTCCCCCATGTAACCTGGCCAACAAGTGGCTGACTACCGGCACCGGATACGCATTTGGGCGTATCGCCCTATTAATGGTACATTTGTAATCAGCGCAAATTCGAACCTCCCCATTGACCTTAAGCGCTGTTACAATCGGAGTTTCCCACTCCGCAGAATCAACAGGAACAAGGATCCCCTGGCCAGTTCCGCCTCTATTTTGTCCTTAAGTGCAAAAGACACCCTTCACGGTTTGAGTCTTATTGGGCGGACCTCCGGGTCTAGGTCAAACGCAACTGGGGGCCCCTTGAATTTTCCGAGTCCCTTCTTGAACACTTCGGGATGCGCATTACACACCTCCTGTATTGGGTCAGTCCCAACGGTATGCACCCCCCCCAATGAACAAACCCAGGGGCTTAAACCATTGTGTCCCGAGGAGGCAACAGTCCCCCCCTTTGAGAACAACCAGGGGAAGTTCCGCGGCGTGTTGCTTGTATTGGACCTTGAATTTTCCCACCCCCAACACTGGAATGCTATTTCCCTGTACGTCCCGCAGCGTAGACCTCAGTGCTTTGAGCTTGGGCCGCATGTTGGGGGAAATTCCCAAAAACTCCCTCTGGGAAATGATGGAATATGAGGAACCCGAGTCTATCTCCATCTTAACGGGGACCCCTTGCACCAGTACCTCTACAAAATAACGTGGGTGTCCTAAGGACACGCTGTGGACTGCCGTGTCGTTGTCGCTGTCGTCGGAGATGCGGCCCACGCCGTCCTGCTTTCTCAAGGGCCGGACGCCCTCCTGCTCCTTCGGTGTGCGGTCTGTTGAGCCTTTCCGGTCTCTGCGCCGTCGTCTGCAAACCTTGGCTATGTGGCCTCGGCGCCCGCAGTTGTGGCACTCCGCCTTCCTGAACGGGCACTTGCTGCGGTCATGGGACACCCCGCAGCCATCGCAACGCCGGCCATCCTTCCGCACCTTCCGGATGTCCTCGTCCTCGCTGCTCTCCATGGAGGAGTGTGATGCCCGCCTGGCCACTTGCACTGAGCCCGCTGCCTTGTCGGGTTGTGGGGGCCTTGATCTGAACCCCTTAACCCCGGCCCTCATGGCTTCCGCTGCCTGCGCCTCTTTCACGACCTCTTGCAACGTCAGGGGCGGCTCTTTGTTCATCAGCTTTTGCTGGACCTCTTCGTCCACAGGCCGCACAGCATGCGGTCCCTGAGGGCGATTTCCAGGTTCTCCCACTTGCATGGGCCGGCGGCCAAATGGAGGGCCACTGCAAAGGCAGCCACGGACTCACCAGGCGCCTGGACTCTCTTCCAGAATGCGTCCCGAGCCGAAAACATTGAGACCGAGGGCTGGAAATGGTCCCACATCGCCTTCAGGAGCTGCTTGACCGGCACTTCGCTCACCTTCCTTGGAGACACCAGGTCCACCAATACCTTCATGGCAGGGAACCCGAGCATCCTGATGAGGATGGCCCTCTTCTTCCCCTCGTCCGAGATGTCGGACACCATCAGTGCGCTTTGGAAGTCCATCTCGAACAGTTCCCATTCTTCCGGTTTGTTGATGTTGAAACTGGCCTGTGTTGTCTTGATTCCGTGGGGATCCATTATCCCACCTTCGTCGCCAATTTAGTGTTTGAGAACCAAGACAATAGAAACAGCCGAAAGCTTGGCTTAACACATCTTTATTGCATGATGTTCAGGGGGAACATGTGGTAATGGCGGACGAACAGCTCAATATATACTGTGGCTATACATTTGAATGTGGCTCCTCGATAGCCCATTGGCTACTGTCTGCGTGACGTCACTCACCGTCACGCCCTTCTTGTCCAGGTGAGGTAGTGGCGGGAATCTTCCCGCGCTGTAGGTATTTGGGGAATTGGAACCAGGTGAGCTAGGCGCTCGCTATTGCCCCTAGTGGCCACTAGCGCGCGTCCTAATACAGAGGTTACAGTGTTACAGCTGGTGGTTGTTATATCCACTCATTCGAGTGTTACATTACTTAAAGGCACAATACTCCAAACACAACAGTGCCATAAAAAGAAGAGTAGGCCAACCCGCTCCCAACCAACCATAGTCTTTCTATCCTTAATTTCAAAACTGATTACGATCTGAGATCTTGTTGTTGTTATGTGCCGTGAGGTCATCTCCAACCTATGAATGAGAGATCGCTAAAATGCCCAGCTTTTGCAAACACAAGCCTGTGGCTTCCCCCATAAAATAAATCCATCTTGTGTTCAGTCTTCTTTGCTTCCTGACGCTGCCCAACTCTCCCAGCATTATTGTCTTCTCCAGAGAATATTGTGTTCTCATTGATGCACCCAAAGTTGGACAATGTCAGTTTCATTATTTTTGCCTCCAGGGGCAGTTTAGGCTTGGTTTACTCTAGGACTCACTTGTTCCACTTTCTGATAGTCCAGGGTATCCACAAGGGTCTCCCAGTATAATATTTCAAACAAATCTTGGTATTTGGAAACAAAATAATACGGGTAATCTTGCTCTTTGATTCCAGTGACACATCCTTACACGTTTCCTAATCCCTTCATTGCTGCCCTTCCCAGTCTCAGTTTTTATTGATTTCTTGGTTGCAGTCTCCATTTAGACTAGGAGTTCTCAACCTTTTAAAGCCGGGGGCCGGGTCACACTCCCTCAGACAGCTTCGTGGGCCAGATGACCATTTTACCCTTCCTCCACCACATGGCACTCTCTGGTATGGTGGAGGCAGTGTGGGGGCCACATGAAATGGTGCTGTGGGCCACATCCGGCCCATGGGCTGCAGGTTGAGACTCCCTGATTTAGAATGATGATTGAGCCCAAGGATAAAGAATGTTTCATTATCTCAATTTCTTCATTGTCAACGCTGAAGTTGTGTAGTTCTTCTGTAGCCATGATTTTTGTCTTCTTAACATTCATGATAGTAAATCGCACGGGGGGGGGGGAGATATTGCTATGTTTTAAAGGGTTTTTAATTGTTTTATATTGGTTTTAACTTGTTTACACTGCCCAGAGTCCATTGGATTGGGCGGTATATAAATATATTAAATTAAATTAAATTAAGCATTCAACTTCAGTCCTGCTTTGGCACTTTCTTCTATCACTTGCATTAAAAGTCATTTCAAGTCATTGCTGTCTTCTGCCAGTAAGATGGGGTCGTCTGCATATCTTAAATTATTGATGTTTCTTCCTTTGAGACCGTAGCCATCATAGAATGGGCCATACTTTGTCAAAGCTTGCATTAGATTAGTGCATTATTTATTTCTTAATTTAATGTATGCCTAATGAAGTTTCAGACTTCAGAATATTTTAATCTGACCTCACTCAGCCTACTGTGCCCCCTGTTCAACGAGAGAATTTCAAACAATTACGCATATCTTACACAAGCCCCCCACTTTTATGCATAGCTTGACAAAGTCTGTTAAAAGTACCCTTAAAGATTGCTGCTTTTAGCCATGTTGTGACTTTCGTCCAAGCTCAACATCTGCACAAAATCAGATGTTCTGTTCTGACGAAGCTGAAGCCAGGAATAGATCCTAAACAAAATTGCACAAGATGTTCTCAGGGGATCTGTTGCTGATCAAAAGAACATCTCTTTGTTTCTACCATGCTGTATGGGTAAAGTACACATTGCAAACACTGCTCAAGTTGTTGATACTGTGTTATCCAAAGGTAAATAAATAGCAGCCCTCTTGAAATGTATTATCCCACGGGAAATGGAGAGCTATATAACAAGATGATCCTTCCACTTATGCTTTGGAAGAAAATCCTAGAAAACGTGGAGGTGTAAAATAGCTGTGATGATGTAAAACTGCTTATTTGGTTTGGTTGATGTTTCTACCATTGTATAGTAAAGATAAAAGTCTCCCTTGCTCAAAAAGTCTGTCGTGTCCACTCCGAGGGGCAGTACTCTTCTCCGTTTACAGCCAAAGAGCCAGCAGTGTGTACATTTGCAGATGTTTCCATGGTCATGTAGCAGGCATGGCTAGAGGCCTGAGCTTGTGGAACACTGTTACCTTTCCTTCCAAAGCATTACCTATTTATCTACTTGCATTCTCTAGCTTTCAAACAACTGGGTTGGCAGGAGCTGGGACAGACAATTGGAGCTCACTCTATTGCGCAGCACTCAGGTCTCAAACTGCTGACCTGTTGACCTTCCAATTGTCAAACTCAGCGTCTTAAGCACTAAGCTACCACACTTGTCCATATTTTGCAGGGATGTATCTTTATTTTTAAAAATAAAACAGGTACTAGAGATTTTAGAATAGCGATATAAATAATGCATTCCCATATATCATGTTTCCTCTGTAACCTGCAGTGGGCTTAATTTCATAACGTATGCTCTTGTTGGAAAGAACAAGTAACTCGCCAAAAAGCAGATTGTAAATCCAGATCATTTCTGAGCAGGGTATGCTCAAATACCTTAACTGCATCTTTAATTCCTCGTTAGTTGCTGCTTTCCCCTTGCATTTTTGTTTAGACCTGCAATTAACTGTGACTGGTAAATCGGATGTGTGTGAATTTTGCAGCAAGATTAGGAAATGAATTTCATTTATTTATTGCAAAGATTTATAGGCTACCTCTTAAGGAAAATGCTCCCAAGGCTGTGGACAAAATTAAAACCATAAAACACATTATACCAATGACATTAAGGCATGGTAATTTAGAAAGCGCTAAGATGCTGCTGAAAGCAACTTTTCAAAGTAACTAGAAAGTGCTGCTCATTATACTAAAAAATAGCTGCCGCTACTGTTTTGTACAAGGTACAACATAATCACACCTTTGCTTGCCCCAAAATGAACTTCAAAATCTACTTGTCATCGGTGGCTTTCAAACTTTGAGGCCAATTGGTGTAGTAGAAAAATATATTCCCTTTTAAAAATTGGATCCAGAACTGCATTGGCAGTCAGTGGGGGGGGGGGGGGCATCAGGACTCCCATCCCGAGCCTGGAGATGGTGGGGGGTGGGCAGCGGCGGGAAACCACTGATCTGTGCATGCACAAACAAACGACGCATGCACAGGAAACCCCAGGGACGTGGCCAAAATGGGGGGGGGGGGCGTACTGGGCCCGGAAATTTCTGATGCCAGCCCTGGGTACAGTGGAGGTATAATATCCTGGACAATAGCAATTGCAGGCACACCCCCCCCAATGATGGACTCAGACACAAATGAAAGTGGATAACGGCATGGGCCACATTTATTGATTCAAGCCCTAGTCCGAATTATAAATTTCTATTGGTAAAACAACCAATCATAATTCTTAAGGCAAGCAGGCCGAAGTAACACTGGTAAGGTACCACCCAAAATTGCCAACGGCAATTGTTACAATGTATCTATTTGTATCAATTTGTTTGTTGACGACAAACAAATTGTTGACCGTAGTCAATATCTAACTAATGACCCCACCCTCTGACGTGTATCCGTAAAATCAGGGGGTGATTCCAGCTGTCTAGTGGTAACCATCACCCCCTTGCCTGGTTCGTCGTTGACCGGACAACGTTTAAACAACTTATGCCTATCTAGTGTTGTCCAGTCAATTGCGAACCTGCCGGATACCTGTGGGTCATAAATGTTTACCTTACCAGTGCTACCCGCCACCCGGAGAGGCTTCAATAAAGGCTCGAGGCCCCCCCAAGACTGTCAGCTCGGTCGACAGGCCTGCTCGCCAATCACCCAGCAGGAGGTCCATACCTCCTCGCGACAGATGGACCTCATCCCCCGAATAAAGCCCAAAGTTTTGCAAACTAATGGCGGGATGATGACTGACCCGCCCCCAGCCCTTGGTCGAAAGGAATCGGGCGACCGCCCTGTTCACCATGCGCCGAGCGCGGTCCAGGGCCTGGAGGTCGAAGCCTCCCCGATAAGCGTGCCGTGGGACCATATCTGACCAAACAAGGGTTGTGGCGGGCCATACGTAATGTAAGTAGGCGAGGTCCGCGCAAATCGCATGCTTCAGCGATAAGCCAGTGACCTGACCCAAGTCATTACCCCCAAGGTGTATGATCAGAATGTCGGGCGGGTCAGCACTCCTCAACGAAAAGAGGAATGGCAAAAGCTCCCGCCACAACATACCGGGCTTACCGTGCCATGTGAAATGTGCGTATGCACCGAGTCCCAGTCGGGGTCCCCAATCTGTCGCCGCAGCGTAACGCGCTGCCCTGTGCACGTAGCTATGGCCCACCAGCCATACTGTCACCGGTGTGATACGACACCCAGGGTCTGTCAAGGGAAAAAAACAGGGAAGGAGATACATGGTGACTTAGATGGTACTCACGGTGGGAGTGGACGAACATAAGACTGGAAACAGTGTGAGTCCCACCTCCCCATGCTGCGTATGTCAGCCCCGGAGTACCCATAAGCAGCCGCAGTAGAAGCCGCCCCAATTCTAAATGAATGGGTGCCGTAACGGGCCCCAGGGAGGCCGACTCTGGCCAGTGCCTTCCCAGTCACCTTCCAAAACTGAAACTTAGTGAGGGGAGACCCATCTTGGTGACAGAAAAACGGGCCATGGTGCGTGCCACGCAGTGCAAGGAAATCCTGTAGGGCACCAACCAGACAGATGTCTGCCAATGAACATCGTAGCAGTCTTACTCCACTGCCTACGCCATGCTGATCTGTTTTAGAGGAGCGTACCCTCAACTGAGCCCAATCATTGCAAACATAGACATCTTCGAGTTCCAGTGCCCTACGACTTGCATCCGCCTTAGACAGCATCACAAGCTCGCTGATGCGGAGCGCTCCAAAAAAGGCCACCGTTGTAGCCGCACGAAACAGGGCTGCCTCATACCTATCGAAACATAGGTCATGCCAGCCTCGTGCCAGTTGGGTAAGTACCCCAGGGGAAATTGGGTGACGGTCGTCCAGGCAACGCCCACGTTCCTGCACCCACCCCTCCAAAACATGTCTCACACGGAAATCAGCGGTACTGTCCACATGACCCCCCACCTTGGCCATAAAAGCCAGCGCTGATAGCCTAGATGCTATGGTGCGTGGTGCCAGGCCCTGGGCATGCAGGTAAACCATAAAACGGAGGATGTGGGCCACTGGTATCGGCCAGGTATCTGGCAAGCAATATTGGGAACAAAAGGTCCGAAATGAAACCAACGCTTGTTGATACGCCTTACGCGTGCGTGGCGCCAATGACATGCCTATCGCCCGGTTCACTTCTCCTTGCCAATGGTCCATATCCCCTGCGGCAGTGGCGAGGGAAATTCCTCCGCATCCGGAGCCAAGGCACGGAACCGGGAGATCTGCAGGCGGGACAAAGCGTCGGCAATATCATTATTCACCCCCGGGACATGCCTGGCTCTGAACAGTACATTGAGGCGCAGGCTGCGCAATACAAACTGGCGCACAAGATCCATGACCCTGGGAGATTTAGAGGTCTGTGAGTTGACAATGTGGACAACAGCCGCATTGTCACACCAGAAATGCACCACAGAGTTGGCCCACTCCTCACCCCATAGCATCAAGGCCCCCAGTATGGGAAAAAATTCCAAATATGTGAGGTCCCTCAGGCGACCCATGCCTGACCAGGCTGGTGGCCATCCACCATATGCCCACTTCCCATTGAAGTACATCCCATAACCCAGGGATCCCGAGGCATCAGACTGAATTTGAAATTGGGGCGAAGCCAGGAGGTTAGACCTCCAAAATGAGATCCCATTGAACTCCCTCAAGAACTGGAGCCATACGTGCAGATCTGCCCTGATGCCCCGTGTCAGCCTTACCCTATGATGGGGCCTGGACAAGCCTGCCCTGGCGTCGCACAAGCGCCGAGCAAAGGCCCTGCCAGGTGCGACCACCCTGCAAGCGAAATTGAGGTGGCCATGTAGCACCTGCAATTCCCGAAGGGATGCCTTGCGCTTAGCCAGTAAATCCGATATAAGGGCAACTATCCTTGTCACTTTGTCTGCGGGCAACCTAGAAGCCTGCGCTATCATGTCAATTTCCACCCCCAGGAATATTAACTTATCAGTCGGGCCTTCGGTCTTTTCGGGCGCTAAAGGGACACCGAGTTCCTCCATTAGCGTCTGAAATGTGTTGAGGAGACGTGTACACGTGTCCCAGCCCCGTTCACCCCCGAATAAAAAGTCATCCAGGTAATGGGCTACAGACCGAGACCCTGACCTACGGACAAATGCCCACTGCAGGAAGGTACTGAAACGCTCGAAAGCCGAGCAGGATATGGAACAGCCGAATGGCATGGCCTTATCAAAATAATATTCACCCCGGAATTTGAAACCCAGCAACTCGAAGTCACCCGGGTGCACAGGCAGGAGGCGAAACGCCGACTTAATGTCACACTTAGCCAACAATGCACCCGGGCCACACGAGCGCACCATGCGCAATGCCTGGTCAAAGGATGTATACCTGACCAAACAAAGGTCATCAGGGATAGCATCATTGACCGAGTGACCGGCTGGGTAGGACAAGTGATGAATCAGGCGGAACTCGCCCGGGGACTTCTTGGGCACTAGTCCTAGCGGAGACACTTTAAGGTTGTGGAACGGGGGTGCGGGGAAAGGGCCAGCGACCCCGCCCGCATCAATCTCCTTATTAATGCTGGCGGCAGCCACCTCCTCCCTTCCCCTAAGTGACAAAAGGTTAGGTGCATCCTGCGGTGACCTATCCCCCGTGAAAGGAATACGAAAACCCAGTTGAAAACCCTGAAGGAGGTACACAGCGTCCGCTCTCCTCGGGTACGATGCGAGCCAACGCTCCAGCATGTCGACATTAATTGGGGAGGGAGCCTTTTGGTGAACCCGCTCCTTCCATGGCAGTCTTGCCTGTCCCTTGTCCGCCCCTACCCCTGCCCCTGTATCCTCCTGGCCTGGGACAGGCGGAGGCAGCATGGGGGCCAGAACAAGAGGGGCACTCATGCTTGTACTTGCAATTTTTCTTGTTGCAAGAACCATTGGACGAGAAGGTCCAGCACAGCAGGCGGGCTGGAACCCCCTGCCCCGCCACTTGGCGGGGTACCTGTACTGGGGCCGCTCGTTGGACCGCATGCCCACAATGGTATCTCTCCCCAGGCGCCGGGCGCGTGGGGGTCATATACAGAAGCCACAGCTTCTGGCAGGGCTCATCCCACCTCATCTCTGGGTGCAGCGGAATTCTCATGCGGAACTCTTCGTCGTAAGCCAGCCATGACGGACCCGGGAAGTCGACCATGGCCCGGTAAATATTGTCCAGATATTGGACCATGGGAATAGCCAAATCTGGCCTAGCCCTAAGGTAAACGGCCATGTAAATCAGGTACGCTGGCAACCAATTTGCCCACGTGCGTGGCGGCTTACGACGACGTGCCTGCTCCTTGTCCTTCTCATCCAGCCCTTCCCTCTCTTCCTTGGTCGGCTCCCTATTTAGAAGTGAGAAGATATCGACGTATTCGCCCCTCCAAATCTTCTCCTTGGTAGACTGGGCCAGATGGTCCCCCAAGGGCAGGGAATACCCTGCTGTTGGCAAAGCCGACACCGGCACTGAGGGAACTACGGGTAAAGTAAAATGAGCCTGAGCCAGCCCGGGGATCCCCAACACATTCCCCAGCACATTGGGGGCACCACCCCGCCCCAAGCCCTGTGTCATGGGCAAAGTCACTGGGTGGGCCGGGGGCCATTGGGCCGCCGTGCCACCCGAGCGAGGCCAAGGCCATTGAACAGCCTCCCCCAATGAAGTCAGTTGTGTGGGTGCATTAGCTTGGACTGCATACTCACCCGCTGCACCCCCGCGGGCCGCCCCCACCGGGGGTTCCGGCCCGCTGGGGGCGTCGGAGCTCACGACCGAAGCTGAGCTCGTAAACGGAGCCAAACCAGCACCAGACTGCTGCATCTGTGGGGTGGGGAGCTGCGAGGCAGTGGCCACGACCGGCCCACCCGCCTCAGGCAGCTCAACCCGACCCATCGCCGGCCGTTGTTCGGCGGCCAAAGGGGGCACCTGAAAACCTAGAGATACCCCTGTCTGGTTGGCCCTCGCCAAGGACGCTTCAAGGGCCGCAACCCGGGCAAGGAGGGCCTCTACGTCGACATAGGGCCCGGCCCCGACAGGGGGCAATTGGGCAACCGGCCCATAATTCACGGGTACCTGTCCAGGTCCCTGGGCCCCAGGGGCCAGATAAGGCCAAGAGCCCACGCTCAGCCCCTGGGAAGCCGTAGGAATGCCCTGTAAGGGCAGGGAACCCAACCACCCACCGTGGCTCGCACCCCCCATAGGGAACTGCGCACCCGGGCAAGACGGCCCCACCGCACGAACCATGGCAGGGGCCGTAGTCGCCTTTTGCGGGAGGGCCGAGGCCCCGTCCGGGGCCGAGGGTATGCTCCGCGCATCAGGCCAAGGAGCTACCGATCCCATCCCACCGTTCCCGGTGGGGTCCGCTAGAGGTGGCTGTGGAACGGGCGCAGTCGCGGTCCTCCGACCCGGCTGACGCCTCCGCGCCGATCGAGCCACGTTCGCGGCTGCCTTCTTCTTCGAGGGCATGGCTAATTAGCTAGGAAGCCTAAAACAAAAAGAGAAAGCTGCCCGAAAAGGCCTCCTCCAAGACGACACGAGCGACGGAGGTAAGGAGGAAAAACTTCTCCGCTCCGTCGGTTCGCCAAAATGGCAGCACGGCTGCCTCGTGGCCAGCCCTTTTATTAGGGTGCTGGCCACGCCCCTAACTACCCGGATGATTTCGTCCGGTGGGGGGGCCCCGCAAAGAGCGCGGCGGCCATTTTGGCGCCGCGCTTCCATTATCAGTACTAAATAGATGGGTTTCTTATCAGTTGACATGAAGGAAGCAGATTCACGTTTAGCCATGAATACTAGGGTAGCAACCTGGATCTCTCCAGACAGGTACAGGTAAAGGTCTCCCTTGCTTGAAAGTCAACCATGTCCTTACACTAGGTAATGGTGTTCATCTCTGCTTATAGCCAAAGAGCCAGTGCTTTCTGGGTCTGCAGATGTTTCCATGGTCATGTTTCAGGCATGACTAGATGCCCAAGTTCATGGAATGCTGTTACCTTTCCTACCAAAGTGGTATCTATTTATCTAATTGCAAATTCTTGTATTCGAACTGCAAGGTTGGCAGGAGCTAGGATGCATGACGGGACCTTACTCCATAGTACAGCACTCGAGTCTTGAACTCATGATCTGACGACCTTTCTGTTGTCAGGCTCAGCATCTTAACCACTAAGCCACTGTAGCTCTTTCTCTCCATGTAGCTTGGACCTAGATTATCTGAAAGGCATCATATTGCCTCTGTCAAAAATCTATGAAACGTCCATTAGTTATGACTATGTCTGAAATAACTCAGATGTCTCCTTGGGAGCTAATCATTTCAAGGCCTCTGGCCTTATGCCAATCCTGGGAATTTTTTAATTGCCTTCTGCATTCTTTCTTTTGGAACTACATGGTACTTGTTTTGGGCATGTGCTCCAGCTGCTGCTGCTCTGGCTTCTTCTTCTTCTTCTTCTTCCTTTTCTTCTACTTCTTCTTCATCTTTGCTGCCACTGCCGCTGCTGCCACCATCTCTATACAGTAGAACCCCACATAACAAAAAAACTCTGTTCCACGGAGCTCTTCACTATGCAGTTTTTTCGTTATGCAGAGTTCTACTGTATAGAGATGCCCCGCATAACGGAAAAAAGTTCATTAACCGGGGTTCCCATTAAGCGGGTATACTCCAGTTACCAAAAAAAATCGTTATGCGGGGTATCGCCATTGCATAATGAATGCTTCGTTGTGTGGATTTTTCGCTATACAATGCATTTGTTATGCGAGGTACCACTGTATTGCCTAACTTAGTGCAGGGCACTACTCTGGGTGATTGACAATATATAGAAACAAATAAAACCATTACAACAAAATTCAATTATAACAACAAAAAACACAACCAAACACTTACTAGCGTTGTTATCCAGCCCTCCTCCGGCTCTGAAGATGAGCTGGATCAGGAGGCACTCCCTATGCCCAGTCCGGTTCTGCCTGCACCCGAGCCTGAGGATGCTCTGAGCCAGGGGACTCAGCCTGCGCCTGATCCAAGTCTGTTTTCCCCAGCAGCTGACCTGTCAGATCAGGAGCCTGGCTCTTACAGTGACCAGCCATCAGTCAGGGAGAGGTCCAGGAAACAACTATACCTGAGATCCAGGCAGGCTAGGGTGAAGCACCAAAGAAGGCTCCCAGCTGATACTGATTAGCTGGGAGGCTTATAAGCAAGCTTCTTGCAGCCTGCCAGTGTTGGTACAACTCTCTTGTGAAGACCGATGTCCAGGTCTAAAACCAGCTTGCTATGGTATAAGCCAGGGTTCTACTATTGCAGAGAGTCGGTTCAGGATTAAACGTTCATATATCTTATATAGGTGACTAAGAAGAGATATGAACCTGTAGCTTGTTGGGTCTTCTGGTGGCTTGCCTGGTTTAAGTATAGCTTTCACCTGAGCATTCCTACATATCTTTGATATCTGGACTACATTCAAGCATTTATTATACAGGCTAAGTAACCATTATTTTGTTTTATTTTTGTTATTGGTCCAAAATATTTGATCTGCCCAATCCGAATCTCATCAGCAGTTTCAGACAAAGACTTCTGGTGAAATAAAGTGGCATTAAGAGTAAAACTTTTTTAAAAAAAAGGAAACCCAAACAACAGAAGAAAAATTCCAAATGCAGAACCAGAAATGGCAGGATAGAAATGTCATCCATCTCCATCACTCATGCAATTTCTACCCTTACTTTAAAGAAAATTCCTTCCTCCAATCTCTTTAATGCTCTCATCATTCCATCAAAATTGCTCAAATATAGAGACAGCCATTAAGAAACTCAGCATTGGAGATGGTATTAAAAGGGATGATCAAAGGAATTTATTTTGTTTTCTATCCTAGAAATCCAAGTCCCACAAAGGTTTTCTGAAGCACGTTATAACCAAGACCTAGCTGGCATGCTTGGACAATGAAACGTTACAGAGATGCAAGTTTTTATTCTGCTCAACAGGTACAAGTATAAAGTGACTTTGTAACTATCAGTTGTTATTATTATTTGTTGTCCAAAAAGTAACAAGTTACTTCCGTATTTTGGTCCCAATCTAGGTGATCAACACCAATCCTGTTTCTGCTATTAGCTAAAAGAAAAAAACATATTTGACATGCAAAACTGCTGCAGCATGTTAGTGTATGTAGCAATATATAATATTATGATTCTAACTGCAATAATTATCATGTTGATGAACAGCAGAATCAACCTTCTAAGCGTTGATGAAAAAAAGAGAACTAAGAGTATGTACAGATGGATGTTTAGCCTGCCCTTTGGATCTTTCAGGCATTGGTCGAGCCTCCATTCATCCAAATTTTGCAGAGTTTGGAGAGCCAAAAACTTATCCTGAGTGCTTCTTTCTATGTTATAATTTTTATAGTGATCCCCTAGATACTATTCACATTGTAAAGGCTGCTTCTGGGATAAATATCTACAAGCCCCTTTAGTATATCCAATGTTTGAATTAAGCACTTTCCCTGGTCCTCTGCAGAGGGGCAGGGAAAGTGTAACTATTTCCCCCCTCTCCTAGTTGATCATTTCATTACCAATTGGAACTATGGCTCTGAACAGTTTTTTGATTGATGATAAAAGGGATGATAAAAGGGGGGGGGAATTGATTACTCTTCTAAATTATCTAGTGTTTCAATGACTGGGTAGGAAGGGAAAAATAATTACACGTTCCCTGCCCTTCTGCAAGGAAAGCAAGGATGTTTTAACTGCTTCTGAAAATAGGGGAGCATTTTAGAACCAAATAAATCTGTGAAGAAGAAAATCCCACATCAAAGGGGCAGCAATCAGGATGACACTTTGGCAGCACTTCAAAAAGATGATAAAATAGAGGACAGATTTGCATAACATTAGAAAAAAATAAGAAAAAAATGATTGTATCCCACCCACCGTGGTTTGAAAAATGTGACCAATGACCTGCTAGGAATGCAGTGGAGTGTAGCTGAAAAAAAGTAACTTTTTGAAGCTTAAATAGGATGCAAGATCTCTAGCTCTTCCAGCACTATTCACTTAAACTTAATTCCAGGCTGGATTATAGTATGTCATAGGGCAGTGTTTTCCAGGCTTTGGTTTTTGGACTTCAATTCCCAGAAGCCTAGGTCAATTCCCCAAAGCACTGATCAGCCAATATACTGACTTAGGCTTCTGGGAATTGCAGTCCACCAGTGTTCCGTGGAACATACTTTTGGAAACGCTGTCATAGGGAATTGGGGTCAGTGTGCCAAAAAATTCACCAGACAGCTAGATTATAAGGCTAGAGACAGCACCTGTGTCAGATCTCCTGTCAGTAAATAAATTCATCAACAATTAATGGTGACCCAATAATTGTGTTTATTTAACAGCTTTGACAGTTCCTTTATTCCAAGTAATGTTTTATTGTGTTCCTACCTTTATGAACCTCAGCAGGAGATCTCTGTGCCTTTATTAATAAACTAAGGAAAGGCACCATGGGGTCCCTGTTCTGAACAGCATTTGCGTATCTCACTTTCTCCCTCCTCCGTATAGGCAAATCTCATCACATCTGCGCACAGAAAACACGGCTCTCCTAATTAAAGGTTTGTATGCTAGAGATACTTTGGTCCATGGCAAAGTTACTTCACATGATTAAAAAATATTGGAATCCAGCAGGGCCAGCAGATGGTTGTCTTTGTGACTTTTCAGTTGCTTAAAATGCAGTGTAAGATTGTAAACTATCATATCATATCATATTTAAATAGAATATATGTAACACTTGCACTGTAAATTTGCTGATGAGGAA
The DNA here is from genome assembly GCA_035047345.1 of Bradypodion ventrale. NCBI lineage: Eukaryota > Metazoa > Chordata > Lepidosauria > Squamata > Chamaeleonidae > Bradypodion > Bradypodion ventrale. Next base: position 8,287,818 of record JAWDJE010000004.1, read on the forward strand.
AATGACCCAATGGTTCTTTTTAGGATCACAAATGACAACAATGACCATTAATACAGAGGGCATCTAAAGAGGAACTCTTAGTTTCACTTGGCCAGAAAGAGAAATATGTTATTGTTTATCTGGCAGTAAACACAATGAAACAAAACAAAAAGACAAAAAAGTTGCAGCACCTCAAAGTCTAAATGCTGTATTTTAATGTTAGCATTCATGGATCAAGTCAACTTTGTCAGACATATTATTATTATTATTATTATTATTATTATTATTATTATTATTATTATTATTATTATTATTATTATTATTATTATTACTATTATTATTATTAATAATAATAATAATAATAATAATAATAATAATAATAATAATAATAATAATAATAATAATAATAATAATAATAATTTGGGCTTGTATCCCACCGACTTGCAGATGTGACTCAGGGCGGCTAAGAACAATATCACATCCAATACAATATAAAGCAAGATACAATTAGCATACACTAGAGAACAATGGTCCTTAGGGTAGCAAAGGGTCTGAATTGACTGTGCAACTGAACAACAACAAGAGAACAAGATACAATTAGCAGAATACAATTAGCATACAATAATAAAAGTCACCTAAGTCAAAACATCCCAAAACAAGAATTTGACTGCAAGAGTTCAGGCCTCAGATTCCAAAGTCTAGGTCCAGAGGTACAGAATGGGTGGTTAGCATAACAGATGAGTTTACAAATCAATGTGGCTTTTTACAACTGGTAATAGCAGAATTTTCCTGGTTGTTATACAAATTTGCTGTGAAGTTTAGTCCTGTTGGATTGCAAATGGTTAATAGATGGATGCAAGAAAAACATTGTGGCATTACACATTTGCTAATGAGTTTACCCTTCAGACCTAGCATCTACTGATAATGGTGTGAGTGACCCAGGCAAAACACCAATTTCATCCTTTGTTATGTGAGGTGCCCTGAGGCTGTGGATGAGAATTCTACTGAAGTTTGTTCTGTAGAGGCATGTAGAAAATTTCAGCATATAACAACCTGTTAGTTGTGTTGTGTCAGATTTGAAAATGTCCCAGAAACCCTTGACTAATACTCAATATGGGACAAATGCACTTTTTTGAGCACTGGCACCTCAACTCATGTGCCTTCCCGTTGCATTAGGTCTAGTTTTAGGTGTATAAGACCTAGGGCAGGGATGACCAACTTTGGTGTTCCTGGTGTTGTTGGACTTCAATTACCAGAAGTCCAAATCAGCACATCAGCTGATCAGGGATTTTGGGAATTGAAGTTCAAGAACACCTTGAGCACCATGGTTGACCACCCATGACCTAGGGCAGTGGTAGTGAACTTATGGCATGCATGCCAGAGGTGACACTCAGAGCTTTCTCTGCGGGCACATGTGCCATTGCCACCCCTCTGCCCAGAAGCCCAATGGGAGTGCTTCCTCCCTCCCCCCAGCACAGAGTTCACCTCGCCCCTCTGTAGCATGGACACAACCTTTTGAGTTTCAGCACTTGGTCTCGAAAAGGTTCGTCATTACTGACTTAGGGTGTAATAATGCCTCCCATGGGTTACATGTCCTGGCAGAGAAATAGAGAATCAAAGTTTTTCCAAGCAGCCTGATAAATGAGTTGCAAAATGGCTCCTTTACTGGATTTTAGCAGGCACAATAGGTGTGAAAATGAGGTCCTATAGTGGGAATGAGAGCATAAACAGAGGTAACACTAAGCCATTTCAGTGACAATTAATAGGAAAAAAATTATTTAAACTTGTTCTAAGGGATAAAGAGAAAATCTAAATGTCCATAAAACTTTTCTTACTTTCACAGGCTAATATTGTTTCCTTTGTGGACTCAGGCTTCCAAGCTGTGCCTTCAGAAAGGGGCACTAGCTTTACAGTAGGACAAATTAAATCTGAAATCTTCGCTTCCAACATTCTTCAGTATCTAAAAGTGCTCATTGAGTTTAAGAAAGTATTTCAAGGTCATAATAGAGAACAAGTCCAAACCTCAGCCCAAATCTCTTTGTACTCTGCTAGCTTTCATTTCCAATTTCTTTGCAGCTCCAAAGAATTGAGTGAATCATTCGTTAAAGCCATGCGTTTTCAGATTGCAAAATTTTCCATTTGAACTCTCTTACTGCTTGTCAAGCATGACATTTTCTTTAATAGGACCAGCACACAGTAACTTGGACATTTAGTATTTCTTCAAAAATTCATGTTACATGGCATTTTATGTTCTTTTATTTTAAGGTCACTGAATGCAAGAGCATTTGCCAAACCTGAGAGTTCTTTGCAAATAATCTACTCAGGTGTTGGGCATCAAAACCCTAGTACTGAATGGAAACTACATTTCTCTTCCTATGGGTTCTGAAACAGATGAGTGTCACCACAGCTACTGGTGTGGCTTTCAAGCTCTTCTAGTGCTGATACCCTAGAGCAGTGATGGCCAACCTTGGCACTCCAGGTGTTCTTGGACTTCAATTCCCAGAAGCCCAAGTCTCTTTGAATCCGTATGTGCAGTAAACCCATTTGTGTGGATTCACAGAGACTTGGGCTTCTGGGAATTGAAGTCGAAGAACACCTGGAGTGCCAAGGTTCACCATCACAGCCTTAGACCAGTGATGGCCAACCTTGGCACTCCAGGTGTTCTTGGATTTCAATTACCAGAAGCCCAAGTCAGCACTCCTTCTGATCAGGGCTTCTAGGAAATGAAGTCCAAGAACACATGGAGTGCCAAGGTTGGCCATCACTACCCTAGAGTTCAAAAATGGTCTTATGCCTTTGAGGAAGTTGTGAGGCTCTTTTAGCCTCTTCTGAGTTTTGCATTGCAGACATCCAAGCATAGTGCAAGAAGTAAAAAACTGCATTCCGGCTTACAAAAATGTAAAATGATGAACATCTGATTAAGTCATAATAAAGCTCAAAACATATTTTCTCCTCCGTCCTTCTGTTTGTTTGAATTTGGATCTACAGGTTGAAATATGGTAGGACAGGTTAATGGCCCTGTGAGGCCCACGTTTTGGATGTCTGCGATGGGGCAGGGTTGTAGGTCAGTGGTAGATCTCCTCTTCTGCATGCAATTCCCAGCATCTTCGAGCATATAGCCTGGAGTGAAACCTTGATCTAACAGAGTTAGTGGAAATTGCACATCTAAGACCCTTTAGTTCTGGGGTGCCCAAATTTTTCGGGCCATGGTCAGGTCATGTGGTTCAGTGGGCCGGATATATGGTTCCTTCCACCGGAAGCAGAAGTAAAACACACTTTGCAATCTGTTTTGCAACAGGATGAGATAGATTTTAGGCTGTCATTTTCTTTGTTTAAACCAGGGATGCCCAACCTATGGCCCATGGGCCAGATCCGGCCCCCAACACAAATTCATCCAGCCTGCTCTGCCCTCATTGCTGATGGAAGCGGAAGTAAAATGCGCCCTGCTCTAACCTGGGACTGACAGGTTAATGGAAGAGACAATACTGAGTAATTGCTAGACTTTTATACTCTAAAAATAAAAACAGGACTAGAGCCATTGTGTGAGAAGCTGCCTTTATCATTTTAGGGCCACCACCAATCCAGGCAGAACATTTTGGATGCCGCAAAGGTCAGCAAATGGCCAATTACATATTTTATACTTATTTTTACCACCAGGGATTTGGAGAGCAGCTTATGAGATTGTTCTCTCTGTTCTGCTAAAAGCGCTTGCCTAGCTTCAGCTGCTATGCATCTTCCCAGCAAAAGCTGAATAATATTTGCTCTTTTGCCTTAGGCAGTAAGATATCTTGGGATGGCTTCAGTTGATATAGGTAGAAGAAAGGTAAAGGTTGCCCTTGCTCAAACGCCAGTCATATCCGACTTTAGAGTTCAGTGCTCATCTCTGCTTATAGCCAAAGAGCCAGTGCTGTCTGTGTCTACAGACCTTTCCATGGTCATGTGGCAGGCATGACTAAACACCCGAGTGTATAAAATGCTGTTTACCTCCTCCTCCCCAAAATGGTATCTATTTATCTACTTTGAATTTCTTGCTTTCAAACTGCTAAGTTGGCAGGAGCTGGGTCAGAGGTTGGGAGCTCAATCTGCCATACAGCACTCGGGTCTCTAACTGCTGACCTGCTGACCTTCCAGCAAGTTCAGCATTTTAACCACTAAGCCACCACAGTCGTGCAGTCCCACAGTTGATATAGGAACATAGAGTGTCAATTGCCAAACTGGGTATCAAACTCACTTCCAGTGGGCCACAGATAATTCCAAGGGAGGGGGGAATGCAGCTTCATCCTCTACATTAAATGTACTTCTTTTTTGCTGTTTTGCAAGCGAAATTACATTTTTATCAAGATTTTGATGGAAGTATTTCTGCTGATTTTTAATTTAAAATTAGTTTTTCTGCTTACTTTAATTTAAATTAACAATTAGTTTGTTTATTTGTTTTCATTGATTCATTTACTGTGCATGCATATAAAACACTTAAGAGTGCCTAGGTATCTGAACTCTGCCTCTGACTTTTTTTGCCAGTGCCAAAAATGTTTCCAGATCTCTATCCCCCACAAAACCCATTCTACATGCACTCACATGCATTATATGTGGGCTTAGCTCTTTTTTTTTTTTTGGCGGGAGGAGATGTTTAATTCTCAAACACTCTCAATCTCTCTGGTTTAACCTCTTTGTGTCTCTCTTTCTCTGTTTTTTTTCCTTATGCAGTAAAATTTCCTCTCCCTCTTAGGACATGGGACAGTGGGAAGAGCCGGCAAGGGACCGTCTTTCCTATTATCATGTTGGCAAAGACTCCATAGAACATGAGTTCCCAACCTAAGGTCTGTGGGCCAGCTCTGGCCCATGGGGCCATTTCACGTTGTTCCCACCCCCAAGGGCATTCAAGAAACAAAATGGCCACCCCTTTGAAGCTGTTGGGACAAAGTGGCTACCCCCATCATGCAGGCAGGGCAAAATGGCCATCCGGCCCTTGAAGCTGACTGAGAGAGCGTGACCTGGCCTCCGGCTTGAAAAGGTTGGGAACCCCTGCCATAGAAAATTCCTGGGCAACCAGTCTCAACTGTGCAAGTTTGCCACAGGGGGACAGACCTCCCCCTCCAACCCACCACAACTATCTTTCCTGGGAGGGAGGCGAGAGAGAGCCAGCGATCTCCATCTGCCTTGCCCGCTATTCTTTTCAGCAAACATGAATTAATCAGGAATGTTTGAGAATTATCCCTGAATAATTCATGAACCTGAATTAATCATGTATTTCCTCCCTCCCCCCTCCTCCTATGAATTATTCATGATCCTTCATGGAAATGCAAGGTTTATTCATGCTCAACAGAAAGACTGGTTGGAAGGTGGTTGGGTCAGTGGATGGACAAGAGAAGAAGGCCCCCTTCTCAGCCAAGATTTCCCATCCCATTCTTTCTTCCTCACCTCCCTCTATTTCATTTTATTTTATTGCTTCCCTCTGTTTGTTTAATATTTGCTTTTTTTATTAATTCCAGCCTTGCCTTTTTTTTGGTAAGGAAGTGGTTTTCCTTGCAGGACTATTTCTGTTGTTTATTTGCTTTGGTGACAGAAGGGCCACTTTCTAAGAGAAAGAGAGTGGGTATCACCGCATCTAAGAGCAGATGTCTGTTTTGGGGGTTGCTTCCCCCCCATCCCAGACAAAAGGAAATCCAGCAAGGATCTAGGCTGGTGGAAGAAGACAGCCAAAGAAATAACAGGGGAATTTTTCTCTACTTCAAAACAGCACGTGAACATTGAGCAGATAGAAGACATTTTACAAGGTGACTGCAAAGAGAAGCAGGCAAGGATTATATTTAACATACTTCCTACTTTTTCTGACAGATTACCAGACTTTTGTCTCTCTCTTTCCTCTCTCCTCTTTCTCTGTGCTGAATGCATGCCTTGGTTGATTCTTTGTTAGTCTGAAACTAGAAGTCACAAGGACTCCTCACAGTGATGCACTGCAAAAATTTTTACTACCTACGCTGTGGGCTGGCCAAATCTGTGGGTGGGGCCAAATCTGTGGGCGTGGACAAACATCCTGCATTATGCACTACGGAGGTGGGTGTTGGCAACCAAGTGGGCGTGGCCTGGCAGAAATTCCGCTACCGGTTCTGCAAAACCTGACAGAACCTGCTGCAGTGCACCACTGACTCCTCATATCATCAAGAGATGATGGGCACTAGTTGCCCTTCCTAATGGGAAACAAGAATTCTTTCCAGGAATGAGGGATTGGCAGCTGAAGCAGGCTATGCATAATCCTTTTATTTTGTCCCTATCCCAATCCCAAATGTTGGAGTGATCTGAAATTGGGGTTACAGAGAGGGGAACGAATCCAGTGGCAAGTGGTTCCAAAGGCAAAAGAGCTGGAAAAGATCACAACAACATATTTTAACCTCTATTGTCAGTAACCCAAATTATTTGAGTCTTGACACTGGGGCCTTAGGCTGCTGACACTGCTCTAAAAATATGGCAGGTAGTTGGAAGAAAAGTGTATGTCTCCAAGGTATAGAAAACAAAGTTCAGTGGAATCTCAGTTAACAAACAGCTCAGTTAATTTAAATAGCATAACAAAAAGAAACTCATAGAAAATAGTGGCTCAGTTTACAGATTTCCCCCCAGAATGGATTAATTGTTTTGCAGTGCATTCCTATGGGAAACCATGTTTCAGCTAATGTATTTTGGTTTTCAGTGCATTCCTATGGGAAATTTGGTTAAAGTAATTTTTGCTGCAAGAAATGTCCTGGAGAACACATTAATTACGTTGACCGAGTTTCCACTGTATGTGCTTATAGCGGCCATGTGGAAATAAGTGTTAAGGCCCTGAGGGATGCTTCCAATTTTAGACAAGAATTGGCAAATGTTTTTTGGATCCCACTACTTTCGTACCATCCCACTAGAAGCTTTTTGACCATATTTCTGAACCCTACAGAAGAAAAATTATAAGTTCCAGTTGCCCAGTAGGCATCACCATGGGACTCACTTTCCTACCTCCTAGTGCAATGACAAAGCATGACAGCAAGGAAGTCATGATGCCCAATGTAACATTTGGTATGGGTATCTATTTGTTCTTTCTTGATATGGTCTAGGATTTCTAGTTAACAGTGTCAGGTAATACTTCGAAAAAATAGCTAATGATGTTGTGTCTGTGTCTGTCAACCAAGCAGCATTACAGAAATAAAAGTTTAGAAGATGGAAATTGGATAAAATGACCACAGTTTCTGCTTTGTTGCTCAGACTTTTGGGGATTATAAATTGTTTGTTTCATTTTTGGCTTTTTTGTACTCATCCACTTGTTTTATGTGTCTGTTTTTTGGAAGGGTAGTTTTTTTATGCAGAGATAGTGAATGAATTATAGAGAACTTTATTAGTTGAAACCAGCACTCCTTTTCTCACTCTTACTTGGCACTGAGGAATCATGGGGGCTTAAAATTCCCTTACCTGGGTGTCCTATCAAACCTAGACACTCTCAAACAGAAGTGGGCAACATGTGACCCATGAGTCATATGTTACCCTTGAGCCATATGTAGCCCTCCAGGGGACTAAAGGTGGTCCCTAACTGCCCTGAATGTTCCCCTGGATGGCTCTAATCAGATAACTTCCTTGGTAGATGGTGGGAATGTTGTAGACATAATATATCTTGACTTCGACAAATCCTTTGACAAAGTGTCCAAAGATATTCTGATTAGCAAGCTACTTCGGTATGAGCTGGATAGAACAGCTACCAAGTGAATATACGGTTGGTTGCCAACTCATATTCAGAAAGTGCATATCAATGGCTCATTCTCAAACTGGGAGGAAGTAACAAGTGGGGTACTACAAGGCTTAGTCCCTGGCCCAGTGCTCTTCAATATTTTTATTAATCACTTGAAGGAGCTGTGGTGGCTTAGTGGTTAAGAAGCACGCCTTGTTAGCTGGAAGGCCGGCAAGTCAGCAGTTCGAGACCCGAGTACTGCAAGATGGCTTGAGCACCCATCTTTGTCCCAGCTCTTGCCAACCTACCTTGCAAGTAGATAAATAGGAACCACTTTGGTGAGAAAAGTTCTTGGGGACATGAAAGGAGCATCTTTCGGACATCCCCTGAGCGGAGTTTCTCCAGCAAAAAATTCTTTCAACCCAGATTAATTTCTGACATGAAATTGTTGGTATTAATTCCTTAGATGAAGAGTTGCAGGGAATGCATACCAAATTTCCAGATGGCACCAAGCTGGGTGGAATAACTAAAAGGTTGGAAGACAAATAAAATTCAAAAAATTCTTGATATGCTTGAGCACTGGGCTGAAAATAATGGAATAAAATTTTACAGGGATAGATGCAAAAATCTACACCTAAGGGACAAAACAAACACACAGTTGTGAAATGGGAGACACTTGGTTTAGTAATACTATGAGTGAGAAGGATCTTGGAATATGAGCCAACAGTGCACTATAGGTTACTCTCATTTTCATTAAAAATTCCTAAATATTTGAGTTTACTGAATCAAAGGCAAGCATCAATTGAGAATTCAAGTGATAGCAAGAGGATAAATATTTAGATTAGTTGCAAGGGGGGAAATGAAGAGGGTTTTCCTGCATAACAGCTGTACAGCTGGAAAAATACAGAGTTCAAAAGGGTTACATCTCAAGAAGAAATGGCTAACAGTTCCCAACGAAAAGGAGACAAAGGATTAGGTTTAGGCAATTCAGGCAGGATGGAAGGGCCTTTCTTTGATTGGTTAGCAAGTTAGTTCTGTTATTTTAAAAAAGCTATTTCCTCCCAAAGATCAAGATTTTGCATTCTGAATTGCCATATCCCAACATTATGTGGCGCAGTATCAAGATCCAGCCTTGCTCAGATTCTAGCTTTTATGAGATCTCCTCTGATGAGGAGAAGCAAAGCCCATGATAAAGAGAAGGATATTCAAATTGTTACAGATTGCAAGTTGAATATGAGCCAGAAGTGTGATGTGGCTACAAAAAAGGCAAATGCTGCATATACAGAAATATATTCTTCAAATCCAAAGAAGCACTAGTTCCCCTTGATTTGCCACTGATCAAGATTTATCTTGAATACTGTTAACACATCTGGACACTACACCATAAGAATGCTCTACATGGGTCTCCCCTTGATGACCATCTAGAAGCTACAGCTGTTTCAGAATGTGGCTGCCTGGGTGGTGACAGGGTGCGGGCTTTATGCCCGTGCCTCACTGCTGCTACGGGAGCTGCATTGGTTGCCAATGTGCCTCTGGATGCAATTCAAGGTGCTGGTTTTGACCGTTAAAGCCCTTCATGGTAGTGGGCCAGGATACTTAAGAGACCGCATCACCCCAAGGTTTCCGGCCCATCCTACGAGAGCGGACCGTAGGAGCTCCCTAGTGGTCCCATCAGCTAGGGAGGCACATCTCACTGGGACCGGGAGGAGAGCCTTCTTGGTATCTTCCCTGGCCCTATGGAACCTCCTGCCACTTGAACTGCGCCTCCAGGTAGAGTTGCTCCTCTTCAGGAAGGCCTTAAAAACATGGCTATGCCAGCTAATGTGGAGTACAACTAGTACGACAACCCAGCCCTGCTGGCTTATTTAGCCCTGCCTGGGGTTTTTATTTACTCCTGCCCAGATGCCCTTCTTTTTAAGGGGATTGGGGAGGTTTTATTGACTTTTTAGAGAATTTCATAGTATTTGGTTTTAATTAGTATTGGGCATGGGTTTTGTTGTGAGCCGCCTTGGGTCACTTAGGCGAATAAGGTGGTTATATAAATCCAATGAATGAAATGAATGAATGAATAAGAACAACACTGACAAAGTGGAACAGGTTCAGAGGATTGCAGCAAGGATGATCAGAGGAGTGACAACCTTATGAGAAACAACTGAAAAAATGGGCATGTTTGAGGAAATACAGTGGTACCTTGAGTTACAAATTTAATGCGTTTCAAGGCATTTTTCATGTTATGAAAAATGTGTAACTCAATTTCCCATAGGAATGCTTTTAAAACCAAAATTCATAACTTGAAACATGGTTTCCCGTAGGAATGCATTGAAAACCAATTAATCTGTTCCAGAAAAAATCATAACTTGAGCCATTACTTTACATTGATTTTCATTCGTAATGTGAAAATTTTGTAACTCGAAGCATTTGTAACGAGGTACCACTGTAATTTTAACTAGGAACTAAACTTTCAGGGAGGAACATCAATCTTTTAATTTGGTAAAAGACCTGTCCAAAATTAGAAAAATCACCAAACAATTGTATTTTGGGGAAAGGAATATGGTCTCAAGAAGACTAGATTAAATCCAAGGAGTGATGTTAACCAATTTAGCAGAGATTGTCCTGAGTTTTTAAAAAGGAAAGGAAAGGAAAGCAAAACAGCCTCTCCTTCCTGCCTCTGCCCTACCTATTCTGTCAGCAGCTGTTTTCATGAAGATTATGCGACTGTTAAGATAAAAAGTATAAATGTAATAAAATAGCTGCCAGCATAGCCTATATTATCTTATTATGGATAGTTTAAAACACACTGTTTGACAGCATAGTTTATTCACAGGAGAAAATTCTCCTCCCTGCATTCGCTGAATAAATATCCCCTCTCATTTTTGTGGTTGAAATACATTGGAATGTTATCGATACCTGAAGCTTCTTTTATCATCTTCCTTTCTTTTCTCCTTCGAGACCAGAAATCAATTTCCATCAAAGTTGACGCAAAACAAGTTCAGGACAACAGGAATCATTTTTCAAAGTTATTCTCCTATGTGAAAAGCCCTGGTGGCGCAGTGGTTAAACTGATGAACTGCAGCCCAAACTGCTGATGCTGTGAGTTTGATCCTGATGGGAATCAAGTTTGACTCAGCCTTCCATCCTTCCAAGGTTGGTAAAATGAGTACCCAGCATGTTAAAGGCAAAAAATGCCAATTACCTTGTCGTCGTCTTCTTTCATGTCCTGATCAAACCCTGGACTGCCAAAATGAAGCCACTTTCTTGGCTTTGTCATTGGCCAAACTTAAGTCATCATCGGTGCATGTTTCTGGCAGTAATTGGCAGACCAGTAAATGAGCCAGATTCAGCATCTCTCCACAGTTACACAGCGTGTTGTTGTCCTTCAGCAGCCGCCACTTGAGCATGTTGGTCTTACATTTAGGGACTCCAACCCCCAGTCTATCTAGGGTCCTCCAAGTGATGTAGGAGAGGTTGAGTTCCTCAGCTATATCCTCCTTTAATGATGTTCCTTGTCCAGTGAGCTCCTTCCTCCATCTTCTAATTTGGTTTTGCTCTTGTGTACCCTCAAAGAGTGGTTGTTCTTGCCATAAAGCTCTTCCTGGATCTGAGTCTTTAGTGTCTTGCAAAGAAGACGATGGAAGGAGCCGCAGTAGGGCTAAACACAACTTTATTACATGATGGTCAGGGTGAATATGTGGTAATGGCAGAGTTACAGCTCTATTTATACGGTCACTGTACATTTGAATGTGGTTAGATGGTAGCTCATTGGCTACTGTCCGCGTGATGTCATCGTTCGTCATGCCCATCTTGTCCAGGTGTTGTGTGGCGGGAAGGTTTCCCACGCTGCAGGTATCTGGTGCATTTATACCATGTGAGCTTGGACGCTCGCTACTGCCACCTGTGGCCACTAGCTCACGTCCTCATATGGTTAGTTACAGTGATTCCTCAATGAGGTACATGTGGATACATTCATTCATTCAGCAGGTTACATTCTTTAAAGGCATATTACAAAGTTGCATCAACATTACATTCAATACATAACACCCCTCCCCCCTAGGTAAGGACAAAGTCCTTCAGCCAATGGGGCTTCCCGCAAGCTCACTTGGGGCGAGTGGCAGCCGTACTAGTACTGGGTCCCAGTGTGTTCCTGTTCGCCCGGCCCTCGTCCTAAAATGGGAGAGAGTGACTCGTTAGTGGTTAACAGCGGACTCTGAGGCTGGGACTGGGGAGGACGGGGAGTAGGAGTGAACTCCAGGAACATGAAACCGGGGTTTCTATGGACTAAAGAAAAACCCCGCTCTTCGCTCAGATGGGTGGGGGACCACTCCGGAACACCACCACCCCGGTTTCCTAACTCAAAATCTAATTCCTCAAAATCCTCCTCTCCCAAATCGTTCCTGTAGCTTGGGGGGTCAAAAGGATGCAGATTTGTGTCATTTCCCTCCCCCCGGTAGTCTGTGTCGCCCCCTTGGGATAAGCAGGTGGGAGAGAACCCTAATGTTGAATCCCCTGTGGGGTCTCTTGTTGCTTGCCTGTCCATGACCCTACTCCTGAGTTGGTTGGCATGTCTCCTCCAAAGGAGGCCAGTGCTGGTTTTGACAGTATAAGAGACTGGCCCTGTTTGCCCTATGACCACTCCGGGGACCCAGGCCGGACCTGCGGCTGCGTAATTCCAGCAATGCACTGCGTCCCCAATCTTGAATCTCTTTGTGCTTTCCAAACCTATGTTCCTTCCCGTATCCTCCATCCTGGTCGGATATAACCATGAGAGGATAGTGGTGGGCTTCTTCCTCATTAGGAGCTCGGCGGGCGAAAACCCTGACGCTAAGGGTGTTACCCTATACCCTAGTAGGAACTGGCATAGCTGTAGATTCAGATCCCCGGGGCCCATTTGATGCAAGGTGTTCTTCATTGTCCGCACCAGGCATTCCACTTGCCCATTTGTTGCAGGGTGGAATGGGGCAGCCGTGATGTGGCGGATTCTATTGATCTCAATGAAAGCCCTAAATCCTGCTGACATGAAGGTTGTAGTATTATCGCTCACGAGCACGTCTGGTATTCCAAAGCAGCTGAATACCTTCCGCAACTGTTTAACGGTTGCAGCCGATGATTTACTGGACATGGGGATCACCTCCAACCACTTGGAGTATGCGTCGACTATCACTAGGAACAGGGTGCCTCTGAAGGGCCCCGCAAAGTCTACGTGCACGCGCGACCATAGCCCGCTAGCTGTGTCCCATTCTCTATGGGGAAGTCAGGACTCCTCGGACCGGGTACTCTGGCAACTCGCACATGTGCCTACCATTTGTTCCATGTCAGCGTCCGGCTTGGGCCACCAGAAATAGCTTCTCACTAGCGCTTTGGAGCACATGATCCCCGGGTGGCTGATATGCAGCATTTTGAGCACCTGAGGTCTCAGAGTTTTGGGGACTATTACCCGCTGCCCCCAGAGGAGGCATCCCCTCTCTAATTTATCCATGGGAGAGGTTGCTGGCCACCCTTTCTGTACCCATGAACTGACTAGGGCCAACGACTTGTCCTTCGCGGTGGCCTTAGCGATCTCCGCTGGCAGTATTGGGGGAGTTTCTAGGGCCTCGATCAGGAGCACCTGGTGGTCCTACTCTACCTCACTCTCTGGATCCCCTAGCTGTGGGAGGGGTGACCTCAACAGGGCTCTGCGTGGCTGATTTCCTTGCCGGGCCGGTAAACTAGCGCATACTGGTATGCGTTGAGAAAGATTGCCCACCTCAGCATTCTTGGGGACAGGATTTGAGGGGTGGGCTTGCTCATGGTAAAAATTCCTAGCAGGGGCTTGTGGTCGGTTATGACTGTGAACGGCCGACCGTATAAGAAATCGTGGAACTTCTTAGTTCCTGCAACTATCGCTAGGGCTTCCCTGTCTGTTTGTGCATAATTGCGCTCCGCCCTGGACAGGGATCTCGAATAAAACACTACTTGTGCTTCCCACCCGCTCTCTAGCACATGGCAAAGGACCGCCACCACCCCCACCGGTGAGGCGTCGCAGACCAACACAACTGGTTTCTTGGGGTCGAAGTGTGTTAGGACAGCCTCGGAAGATAGAAGCTGCTTGAGCCCCTTGAAAGCTCGTTCCTGGGCTTCTCCCCACCGCCAAACCGCATCCTTTTAAAGCAATATATACAGCGGTTCTGCCACCGACGCCTTCCCGGGTAGGAAGGCGTGGTAGAAATTCAAGAGTCCTAAGAAGGACTGTAACTCAGGCTTGGTGGTGGGACGAGGAGCATTTTGGACTGCTGATACCTTTGACTCAGCTGGCTTGATACCATCAGGGGTTATGCAGAATCCCAGGAATTCTACCTCTTCTGTGAGAAACACACACTTATCCTTTCTCAACCTGAGCCCCACTTTCTCGAATACGGTAACCTCTTGGCCAATTCCTGCTCCCTGAGCCCCTTCTCGAAGACTGCCGGGTGCGCGTTGCACACCTCTGTGATTGGGTCAGCCTGCATGGCATGTATTCCCCCAATGAAAACACCCAGGGGCCCGAACCACTGTGTTCCCAGGAGGCAGCAGGTCCCCTCCCTTAAAACCACTAGGGGCAATGGTGCGGCGCGGTGCTTGAATTGAACCTTGAACTCTCCTACCCCCAATACTGGGATACTCTTCCCTTGAATGTCTGGCAAGTTTGTCTTTAGGGCCCTCAGTTTGGAGCGCGACCTTGGGGGAATGTGCAAAAAAATTTGGGTGCCTCAGGGGCACGCTGTGGACTGCCTGGTCGTGGTTGTCGGGAACTCTTTGAGACACGCGGTGCTCCGCCAGCCCGTCGTCATCGAAGATCCTGCTGACCCTGTCTGCTCTGCATTGCGGCCGTTCTGCCAGGCCCGTGCCGTCGTCCCGTCGCCGCCTGCAGACCTTGGTGATGTGGCCCCGCCGGCCACAGTTGTGACACCCCACCTTCCGGATTGGGCATCTGCTCCGGTCGTGAGATGCTCCGCATCCGTCGCAGCGGCGGTCTCCCCTGGCACGGTCTCGACCCTCAGGCTTCCTCTGTACTCGTTGCACGTCGTCATCCTTGCTGCATTCAGCGGCGGATGCAGTAGACTCGGGGGGTTCTTGCTCTCCGTGGGAGGAGCAGCTGTCGACCGGGACTGCAGACGGGCCCCCCCAGCCATTGCGGCCCTGGACCGTCACACCCGCTCACCTTGTTGCACTGACTCGGCGGCTTGGGCAACCCGCAGGACTTGTTCAAAGGAGATGCTCTCATCCTTGGCCAGTAATTCTTCCTGGCACCCTCATCTCGCAGGCCTAGCAGGAGCCTGTCTTGCAGCGCCTCACTCAGGGATGGCCCCCACCAGCAGGGCACAGCGGCTAACCTCAGCGCTGCAATGAATTCAGCCACGGACTCAGCAGCCCGCTGGCTTCGCTGTTGAAAGGCCAGCCTTGCCGGGAAGACCGACACCTTCGGGCAGAAATGCCTCCTCAGCTCGGTGAGGATGTCGTCTAGAGGCACCTCTCATAGTGACCTCGGCATCAGGAGGTTCGTTGCTAGCTCCAGCATTTCCAGGCCACACTGGGCCAGCAGGTACGCTTCATGCTGGGCTTCTTCCTCGATGCCCTCCAGGTCCATGGCGTAAAGGAACTACTGTTCGTAGAGTTCCCATTTTTCTGGTTTCGAAGTGTCGAATGGAGCATTGTTCACTTTGCGGGATGCCATTATCCCACCTTCGTCGCCAATTTAGTGTCTTGCAAAGAAGTCGATGGAAGGAGCCGCAGTAGGGCTAAACACAACTTTATTGCATGATGGTCAGGGTGAACATGTGGTAATGGCGGAGATACAGGTCTATTTATATGGTCACTGTACATTTGAATGTGGTTACACGGTAGCTCATTGGCTACTGTCCGCGTGCCGTCATTGTTCGTCATGCCCATCTTGTCCAGGTGTTGTGTGGCAGGAAGGTTTCCCACGCTGCAGGTATCTGGTGCATTTATACCATGTGAGCTTGGACGCTCGCTACTGCCACCTGTGGCCACTAGCTCGCATCCTCATATGGTTAGTTACAGTGATTCCTCAATGAGGTACATGTGGATACATTCATTCATTCAGCCGGTTACATTCCTTAAAGGCATATTACAAAGTTGCATCAACATTACATTCAATACATAACAGAGTCAGTGGACTTGAGGCTCATATCCATTCAGAGGATGTTGAGGGTCCTTCTCTTGCTTAGTTCTTTCAGCGTCCACTGCTACTTCTCTCCTGATCTTTGGTGGAGTGATACCAGCAAGAGGGTATATTTTCTCAACTGGTGTAACTTTGAGGCATCCTGTCACTGTATATGGGATGGTATAGAAGTGCCATTTTCATGCAGTGTTTGCAGATTTATGTAATTTAAACCACACCCATACTGATCTGGAGATTTTGTTGTTTTAAAGTTGAATATTACTAGTAGCAATAGCAATTACACTACTGTTATGTATGCATGTCAATGTTACTGTAAAGCTGTAAAGACAAGAATGTATCCACTCCAATTACAATGTATCTCAGCTGCAAAGGAACGCGAGCAAGCAACCCATAGAGGGCAGCTGTGAGCGTTCAGCCTCACATGGTTCACATTGCTCAATCACGGACAGCCGCGGGAAATGTCCCCGCATTAAGCAGGAAGAGAAAACAACTGCGAGAGTGAGGCGTGCCTGGGCGAGGCCACGCCGTCAGTAGCCAATGAGCTACCGTGCTGCTAGATTCAAATGTATAGTCCTACTGTATATAATGAGATGTACCACCACCATTACCTCATGTTCCTCCGGATCATCATGCAATAAACCTGTGTTAAGCCAACCCTTCGGCTGTTTCATTGTCTCTGGTCCCATACATTAAACTGGCGATGAAGGTGGGATAATGGCAGCCCACGGGACCAAGACATGCGCCGGCTACGAGATCAAGAAGCCGGGAGACTTAGAGCTGTTCGAGATAGACTTCAATGGGGCGCTGGTGGAGCTCGAAGTTACGGACGAGGCCAAAAAGAGGGCCATTTTCGTCAGGATGCTCGGGCACGAGACCAAGAGGACCTTGGTGGACCTGATCGCACCGAGAAGGGTGAGCGACTTCAAAGCTAAAGAGCTCCTGACGATGCTGCGCAACCACCTCCGGCCCGCGATAGCGATGTTCCCCGCTCGGAGCGCGTTTTGGAGGCGAGTCCAAGCGCCCAGGGAGTCGGTCGCCGACTTCGCAGCGGCCCTGCGACTGGCCGCCGGCCCATGTAAGTGGGAGAACCCAGAAGTCACCCTCAGGGACTGCCTGCTGTGCGGCCTGAGGGACACCGAGACTCAGCGCGCGCTGATGAAACAGGAACCTCCCCCCACACTACAAGAGGTCCTACACGCGGCACAGGCCGCGGAAGCCACGATGGCCGGGGTGCAGGAGCTCCAGGACTGGCGGCCGAAGACTGCCAAGGCAGAAAGCTCGGTGCGCGCAGCTCGGCGAGCCTCAAACTCGTCCGCGGAGAGCGGAGACGACGAGGACGTACAGAAGGTCCAGAAGGAAGGCCGGCGTTGCGACGGCTGCGGCGCCGCCCACGCCCGCACCAAATGCCCATTCAGGAAGGCCAAGTGCCACAACTGCGGCCGGCGTGGGCACATCGCCAAGGTCTGCAGGAAGCGGCGCGAGACCAGGAGGAGTTCGCCAGACCGCTCGGCGAGGCAGGACCGCACCACGAGGCCCAAGGATGGCACCCGGACCACGAGGAAGCAGGACGGCGTAGGACGCATCTCCGACAACAACGAGGATGACGCCCCGGTGTTCAGCGTGTCCGCGGGACACCCCCGATACATCGTTGAGGTAGTAATTCAAGGGGCCCCTGTTAGGATGGAGGTGGACTCGGGTTCTTCTTACTCTATCATTTCCCAGGGAGAGTTCCTGAAAATCGCCCCCCACGTGCGGCCCAAACTCAAAGCGTTGAGGTCCACGCTGAAGGACGTGCAGGGGAACCGCATCCCAGTGTTGGGGGTTGGGAAGTTCCAGGTCCAATTTAAAAAACACGCCGCAACGCTCCCCCTAGTCGTCCTCAAGGGAGGTAATTGCAGCCTCCTCGGGACTCAATGGTTCCAGCCCCTGGGTTTATTCATTGGGGGGGTGCACGCCGTTGGAGTACACGCCGCCGGGACTGACCCAATACAGGTCGTGTGCGACGCGCACCCCGAGGTTTTCAAAAAGGGACTCGGGAAGTTCAAGGGCCCCCCAGTGACTTTCGACCTGGACCCGGAAATACGACCAATCAGACTAAAGCCGCGCAGAGTGCCTTTCGCACTAAAGGACAAAATAGAGGCGGAACTGGACAAATTGGTGGGTCAGGGGATTCTTGTGCCTGTCGATTCTGCGGAGTGGGAAACTCCAATTGTAACAGCACTAAAGGCCAACGGGGAGGTCCGCATATGCGCTGATTACAAGTGCACCATCAATAAGGCGATTCTCCCCAATGCGTATCCGGTGCCGGTAGTCAGCCACTTGCTGGCCAGGCTACACGGGGGGAGGTGTTTCGCTAAGCTCGACCTAGCACAAGCCTACCAACAGCTCCCGGTGACCCCAGCCTCAGCTGCGGCACAGACCATAGTCACCCACAAAGGGGCGTTCCAGGTGATGCGCCTTCAGTTCGGCGTGAATTCGGCGCCCGGAATTTTCCAGTCACTCGTGGAACGCCTCCTAAAGGGATTAGAGGGGGTGTTACCCTACTTTGATGACGTATTGATAACGGGGGGGAGCCGGGCTGAATTGGCAAAAAGGTTGGGAAAGGTCCTGACAATATTCGAAAAGGCGGGGTTGAGGTTGCGGAAAGACAAATGCGTCTTCTTCGCGACCGAGGTTGAGTTCCTAGGGTTCCAGGTGACTCCTGAGGGAATAAGGCCGTCCCAATCCAAGGTGGCCGCCATCAAGAAGGCCCCTCGCCCCACATCCAAGCCCGAGCTGCAGTCGTTCCTCGGACTGCTGAACTTCTACCACTCCTTCCTTCCTCGGAAGGCGGCCGTGGCGGAACCGCTACACAAGTTGTTAAAGAAGGACGAGGCGTGGAAGTGGGGCGACGTCCATGAGAGGGCATTTAACGACCTAAAACAACTCCTGGCATCCGATGCCATTCTGACCCACTTCAATCCCAAACGCCCGGTGGTCCTGATATGCGATGCATCCCCAGTGGGGGTGGGGGCGGTGTTATGCCACGTGCTAGAAGACGGGAGGGAGGCCCCGATAGCGTTCTACTCCAGGTCCCTGTCCCAAGCGGAGAGAAATTACGCCCAGACAGACAGGGAAGCGCTAGCGATAATTGCGGGGAGCAAGAAATTTCATGATTTTGTGTATGGCCGCCCCTTCACCATAGTGACCGACCATAAGCCCTTGCTAGGCATTTTCACCACAGATAAGCCCACGCCACAAATCCTGTCCCCGAGAATGCTCAGGTGGGCCATTTTTCTCAACGCGTATCAGCACGCGTTGGTGTACCGGCCAGGGAAGGAGATCAGCCACGCGGACGCCCTGTCGAGGTCCCCCCTTCCCCAGGATTGCAGCCACATGGGCGAGGAAGAGAGGGACCACCAGGTCTTAATGATAGAGGTCCTAGACTTGCCCCCGGTAGTACCGGCCGACATCGCCAAAGCAACCGGGAAGGACAAAACGTTAGCGACAGTTAGCTCCTGGGTGCAGAAAGGGTGGCCCGTGTCGTCCCCAGCAGCGGAATTCGACACATTTTTCAAGAAAAGAGTAGAGTTGTCCCTAGAGAGGGGTTGCCTTTTGTGGGGACAGCGGGTAGTGATCCCCACGTCCCTCCGGCCGAGGGTGCTTAAACTGCTGCACGTCAGCCACCCGGGGATCGTCCGCTCCAAGGCACTAGCCTGCAGTTACTTTTGGTGGCCCCAGCTAGACGCCGACATCGAGCACATGGTCGGCACTTGCGAAGCGTGCCAGAGCTCAAGGCCAGAAGAGGCTCGCTTGCCACATAGGGAATGGGACGCAGCAAGGGGGCCCTGGTCCCGGGTACACGTAGATTTTGCTGGCCCGTTCAGGGGAGCGCTTTTCCTCCTTGTTGTGGATGCGTACTCCAAGTGGTTGGAGGTCATCCCAGTCTCGAGCACCTCCTCGGCCACAACAATTAAGCATTTGCGGAGGGTCTTTTCCACGTTCGGTTTACCTGATACCCTCGTTAGCAATAACGCTAGTTGCTTCACGTCCACCGAGTTCAGGGCATTCATGGATCTCAACGCCATTCGGCACGTCACCTCCGCCCCTTTCCACCCGGCCACCAACGGCCAAGTAGAGCGCCTCGTGCGCATCACAAAGGACGCGCTGCGGCGCATGGGTCCCGGAGATCTCGACCTACAAGTGTGCCAGTTCCTGCTAGGGTACAGGATCACCCCATTGGCGTCAGGGTACTCCCCCGCGGAGCTGTTAATGCGCAGGAAGCTGGCCACCGTAATCACCAGACTAGACCCCACAAGGGTGGAAGACAAAGGGCGGAACGTAGGGATGGAACCCACAAAGAGTTTCAGCGTAGGCACCCCCGTACATTGCAGGAACTACGCCAGCGCAGGGCCAGCCTGGGTGCCGGGCGTTGTAATAGAACAAACCGGCCCCGTGTCGTACCGCGTGGAAACCAACACAGGCCTCCTGTGGAGACGGCACGCGGATCAGCTCAGGCGCAGGGTTCCCGAAGAGCCGGACGAAGACGGAAGTAACCACGATTCAGCGTTAGGGTACTCCCCCACCCGTTTAGCCCAAGGGGGAGGGAAAGGGGGCCATGGGTCCCCACCAAGGGGGGAGGAAAGGGAATCTGTCCTCATAGATATTCTGCGGGATTTTTCGGCGGAAGGGAAGAGCCCCGATCTCATACATATCTCTAGGAAGTTTCCCCCAAATACAGATCCCCCAAGAGACTTAGACTTTGATTTGCAGTACCAGGGGGAGTTAGCGGAGTGGTCCCCCACCCGTCCTAGTGAAAAGAGGGGTTTCAGTTCAGCCCCTGGTACTTCCAGCCCCACTAGCCCCTGCGAGTTAGAGTGTAACATAGCGCCAGCTCCCCGGAGACCGACACCCCCAAGACAGGAGGCGAAGGCGAATCCGCCCACCACAGTCTCAAGGTCCCCCGAACGGATAGCAGAAGGTAGCAGAACCACAAGGGCATCCTCGTCGGTTCCGAGGTTCACAATGGGAGGGTCCCCGGGGTCCGCAGGCAACAGGCAGGGGTTCACCTCCCAGCTGTTCATTCCATTCCCGTCCCCCAGCGCAAAGCGGGCACAGACACCCCACAGAGCCACTAACGAATCCCCATTGTCCGTTGCAGGACAAGCCTCCACGGAACCAGGGATCACAGGCTCCCCTGTACTAGGTCAGGCGCCAGCACGCCCCAAGCGCACGTGCGGCAAGCCACATTGGTTGCGGGACTTCGTCCCATCCTAGGGGGGAGGGGTGTTATGTATGCATGTCAATGTTACTGTAAAGCTGTAAAGACAAGAATGTATCCACTCCAATTACAATGTATCTCAGCTGCAAAGGAACGCGAGCAAGCAACCCATAGAGGGCAGCTGCGAGCGTTCAGCCTCACATGGTTCACATTGCTCAATCACGGACAGCTGCGGGAAATGTCCCCGCATTAAGCAGGAAGAGAAAACAACTGCGAGAGTGAGGCGTGCCTGGGCGAGGCCACGCCGGCAGTAGCCAATGAGCTACCGTGCTGCTAGATTCAAATGTATAGTCCTACTGTATATAATGAGATGTACCACCACCATTACCTCATGTTCCTCCGGATCATCATGCAATAAACCTGTGTTAAGCCAACCCTTCGGCTGTTTCATTGTCTCTGGTCCCATACACTAAAACTACAGTAATGGTATGGTATATAAATCTCTAGGTCAGTATGGGTGTGGTTTAAATTACATAAATCTGCAAATATAGCAAGAAAATTCCTATGTTCATGTGATACCCAAAAAAGTCCAGAGATGGGACTATGCAGCAAGAAAAATGCCAGTTAACCTGATGTGAAGTTACACTTGGAAAGTCAGATTTTCACATGAACTGGCCACATACAGAGAAAAGAGGAAATTGCGGCTTATTAAGTAGCTTAGATATAGCCCTTTTGATTTGCAGAAAGTATGCCTACAGAAGAACTAACTAAATAATGTTGTAAACAAGGACTGTGCAGCAATATCCTTGGTTCATTATTCAATTGGTTGGTTGGTTGGTTGGTTGGTTGGTTGGGCCTAGGTGCTCTTATGCCACAGTTCTGGCACCAAGACTTATTTTAAAGAAAGAATTGACACTATTTGCAAAGATCCAGCCCACCTGATGCTTTAATATTGTGCATCATAAGTTCAGTGATGTGTGTGTGTGTGTGTGTGTGTGTGTGTGTGTGTGTGTGTGTGTGTGTGTGTGTGTGTGTGTGACTCAGACTGTCTCAACCCCATAGCATTTCTCACATTATTAGTGTAGTTGCACCTTCACTCCTATAAAACTCTCAGGATGTAGGTTGAATATATTGACAGGTTTACTTCTGGTGTGTTCTCTTACAATCTAGCCATTACCCCCATACAACGATGGGACAGTATATCTCAGTAGTACCCAGTGCTCTTCTGTCTCTATCCTCATCATGTCCTCCTCTTCACTGTCTGGGCATGGCTGCCTCCACTCCTGTGATGTTCAGATAACATTTCCAGAAGCCTCTCTTGGCTGAGACCTAAGGCCAACATAGCTGAGCTGGCCTGAGACCAACCCAAAACCCAGCTTTTTTAAAACAAAAAAAATGTGGAAATGCTCCCCACCCCCAAATAACCTGTATGAAAAAATTTGAAGGGCTCAATGTTTAATGCAAAAGCAAAGATTTTATTTAAATCCACATTTTTTGTGTGTCAAACCTGTTACTAGCAAAGAAGAAATGTTGTCATTTTGCTCTCATGAAGGAAAGGGAAAAATCTCACAGTGGTTGCTCAATTGTGTCAACAGGTGTCACCTGCCTGATTACATCTCCCTGCCCCATTTCAGATAAAAATGGAATGGAAATTAGAGTTTCTGTCATTGCCATTAATGGGCAAGCAAAACCACAGTGTCTTCAGCCCAAAAGAGGTACATTTCTTGGACTACGAACCTACATAAAATTCTTGTCTAGCCTCATTAGCTTTCAATTCATTACTAGACCTGCAAATAATGTCTCCCTGTGAAGATGGTTTGAGACCCCAAAGTGTCAACCATACCCTGAAAGTTTAAAGCTTGAAGAAATACTTTACATCAGTCTTACCCCCTTTTGATCTCTCAAGTGAAGATAATGGAGAATGTCCTGTCTCTTTCCTTCTTACCTCAAGTGGTCCAATTGTCAATGGCTGCAAAATTATATGTTCTCATCAGCTGGCCAGATGGAAGCCGTGTTGTCAACATTGAAAACATCAAGAAGCCCCGGAAGCCTTTCCACCTGTATGCAGTTGGAGAACAGGTTTTGGCCCGATGTCCAGGCTTTACTGGTTTGTACTGGGGAATCCTGGAAGGAATCAGTGGTGAGTAGAACATACTTACAGGGAGATGCAACCTGCTTCAAGATGGCTGTTCTAACCTTCAAAGCCCAAAACGGTTTTGGACCTTCCTACTTGGTGGAGTGTCTACCCCTCAGAAATCAGGCCCACTTCACCCACTCTTATCTTACAACTCAACTCCAAATACCAACTCCAAGGTTTGCTAGAAAGTCCGTTACCTGTTGGAGGGCTTTCTCAGTGGCGGCTCTGGCTAACTGGAATGCTCTACCTGGGGAACTGTATGTGATTGACCCTTTAGGGTCCTTTAAGAAGCAATTGAAAACCTTTCTTTTCAAGGAGGCCTTTGGCAGCGTGTTGAAGCTTAAATAGGAGACTCTCCCATTGTTGGCCACTTGGGCTAATGGTCCTTGGCACTCATTGGACTAGGTGGGTGGGGGGTTCTCTGTGGTTTTATAGTGTCTGTTTTGCTCTTTCTTTAACATTGTGAGCTGCCCAGAGTGGGAGTGTATCCCATGTGGGTGGGGTATAAGTTGAATTAATAATAATAATGTAGAACTGAGCCTCAACAATCTACTTAGTACAATTCTGTCACCCAAAAAGCAGTTGTGTTGTTGGATGGATTTTTATTTTTTATTTTTCAGCTGACCCGGAAACATCATTTTTCAAAAAGATTTTTTTTAAAAAAACTCCAATCCTCATCCATTCTTTAGCTGTCCCGTTCAAACAACAGAGAATCTCAACATTCTGGTTCTTAATTTTAGAGCTTTTTCTTAGAAATGTTTCCAGTTCTAGTTTTTATCCCCCTGTAAAATGGGGAAAAACTTCAGCTTGTTGTGAAGGTTGCCAAAATAAAAGCAGGTTGAGCATTTTAAATAGTTAAAAGAATGGCAATTATTATTATCATTGAAATCAGGGCAGAATATATGATCAGCTGTACTGCTATAGATTTGCATATCTGTTCCATGGAAAAATGAACATTTAAAATACTTTTCTTCCAACAGAGCATAAATGTGTCCTGGAAGAAAAACTTCAAGAAGATAAAGCATTTCAAGAGATATTGGGTAAGCAACTGAGTCCCCAGGAGGTGATTTGAAAATGGTGAAGTAGGGCTCAGAACAATTCAGTCTGAAATAAAACACGGCATTAAAAAAAAAATCACACCAGCAAGGGCGGATTAAAAAATATTTTTCTTTCTTTCTGTAAGCATTTTCTAAAAGTCTTCAAGTTTCTTCATGTTCATAAAAGAAAGAATTCTGAGTTGGAATCCCTCTCCTCCCAACCTAACAGTTCGAAATCAAGAAATTGCAAGTAGATAAATAGGTACCACTTTGGTGGGAAGGTAAACAGCATTCTGTACACTCCAGTGTTTAGTCATGCCTGCCACGTGTCCATGGAAATATCTGCAGACACAGACAGCACTGGCTCTTTGGCTATAAACAGAGATGAGCACTGAACCCTAGAGTCAGATATGACTGGCATTCGAGCAAGGGTGACCTTTACCTTTACCTAGAATCCCTCTGCACCCATGTTAGTGAGGGGTCTGGATCCTACCACTCTAAATGACCTCTTTGAACAGAAATGAGCACTGAACCCTAGAGTTGGATAGCAAGGGAAACATTTACCTTTACCTATGGCATTCAGATTCAATATGCTCTCTGTGCAGCTGGACCTGTTGAATTGGTAAAAGCATAGTTTCAGGATTTATTTATTTATTGGTAAATAATCAAACCGAATGTACAGTCTTATACTACAACTGGGATATAGCAACAAGAATCATTCTGATTCTCATAGTTCAGCAAAAAAAATTTAACAGGAATAAGTGCAAAGTTTTACACATAAGGAACAAAAACCAGATTTGCAGTTACAAGATGGGGAATACTTGGCTCAATTATACTAAATGTGGGAAGGATCTTGGACTTGTTGTAGATCAGAGGCTAAATATGAGTCAATAGTTCAATGTGGCTGCAAAAAAGCAGAAGTATAGTCTCCAAAACCCATGAGGTACTTCCAGTCCCCCTCTACTCATGACTATTTAGACCACATCTGGGCACCGTACTTTAAGAAAGATGCAAATAAGGTACAGAGAAGGGCAACAAGGACGATCAGAGGAATGGAAACCAAGCCCTAGGAGGAATGACTGAAGGAATAGGGCATGTTCAGCCTTGAGAAAAGGAGACCGAGAGGGGATATGATGATTGATAATAATAAAGAGGAAGGGCAGGATCTATTTTCTATCACCCTAGAGTACAGGACATGAAATAATGGGCTGAAACTACAGGAAGCCAGATACTGTATAGGGTGAATATTAGGAAAAGCTTCTTAACAGTTGGAACATTACGACAGTAGAACCAATTATCTTGTGAGGTGGTGATCGCTCCAGAACTGGAAGCATTCAAGAGAGAATTGGACAATCATCTGTCATATCTGCTTTGATTTGGATTCCTGCATTTAGCAGAGGGTTGGACTCAATGGCCTAAAAGGCCCTTTCCAACTCAGTGATTCTATGATTCTCTCAGTCAGCATACAGGCTAGGACATGTTGGGAATTGTGTTCAATAAAGGAACTTTTCCAAGTTCTGTTTGTTCTCTTAATGCATGTCTTGCGATTTCAGAAAAACAGACAACAGTGCAGAATTCAGGAGCACTGCAGCCCAAGAAATCAAGAAAGTCCTTTCCCAAATGGAATCCAGGGAACAGTATGAGGAAACACCCAAATGGCAAAGTGTTCAAGACTATTACTGACGATGTGGAGGCCAATTTTCAGCAAGACCCTGCTACATCTTCCAGCCTCACGATCAACTCCCATTCTTCTGAGTCAATGTGTCCACAGTTCTCCTGCCCCTTTCAGGTGTCTTCTCCATTCAGAATAATCTCCACAACCAGAATATCTCAAAAAGGTGTGTCAAGGCCATACCAAGGAAGCAAAGGTAAAGAAAACACACAAAGGAACAAATATTTAAAAGATTGACCAAGGAATCAAGATGCACGAGACACGAGATAATTACACCCTTAGGGTGGTTTCATTGTTAGCATTATAAACATCTGAACTTATTAAAAGCAAAATTGCCAAAGGGTTAGAGAAATCTCATAATGAGGAAAAGTTACACCAATTATCCATCCTTAAATCATACAATCATCTTCCCTTAAAGAAATTGCTTAGATTTTAGAAAATATAATAGCCCACAGACGCCCCCCCACACACACACACACTTTTGGTTTTTCATTAAATGAAGTTTCAATTATCCATGAGTCCAAAAATATTTAATGAAAAATCCCAGAAGTAGGTAATATTTACATATTTCCAAGATGTATTACCGGAGCTGGACATGAGAGGTCACTATCAACAATGTACAGTAATGTACAGAGTGTTCCTGCTGAAAAGGAATAGTGCTTCTAGGGCAGCGATTTCATGAGCGCACTCAAAACATCTTTGCCTAATCAGCAAGAGATCATTTCTGACTTCTATCATATGGATGGAGGCATTTGCCGCCACCCCTCTTCCCCTGTTTAAATGGCCTTGGCATGTGTAATACAGGAGTTACTGCTTTTTTTTTTTACAGTTTTGGGTATCCACAGAAGACCTTTGAAAATATCTCTTGTGGTATCTTCAAATTATGGATGTGTAGGTGTCTGGTTGTGGAAACAGAGTTTGGAAGTTCAATTTTCCTATTGAGCCTCTCAGGAGAAGAGCCAGCCGATGAAGTCATGGCCAAGCTGCAGAGTCCCAAAAGAAAGCCACTTCTGTGTATTCTCAACTAGACAACCCTGGAAAGGATCACCATAAGTCAGAATTGACTTGACAGCACACAGTTTTTATATTGGCCCTCCAGCCCACTCCATGCTAAAATAAGATACAGTAAAACTTGGTTCCACAAGTCTTAGCGTTATCCGGTTTTCAATGTTGTGTGATACATTGATTGCACAATGTTAAAAAAAGCCCGGTTCCCTTTCTGAAGAGGAAAGGGAACAGGGGGTCGATCTGCCTGACTCTTTGGAAAGGGCAGTGGGGATTTCATGCATGGAATCCCCACTGCCCTTTCCAAAGAGGCAGGCGGATCGAGCCAAGCCCCAAAGTCGGCAGGACTGGTCTCAGACTCTGGGGCTTGGCTCTCCAGCAGTCTAAGCACCGGTTTCCTTGGGGTAAGGGTGCCCCTGGTCTCCCCCCAAGGAAACTGGCAGTCTGAGCACTGGTTTCCTTGGGGTGAGAGCACGCGCCCCCGGTCTCCTCCCAAGGAAGCCGGTGCTCTCACCCAGAGGAAACCGGCGATCCGACACTTGGGTCTACAAAGGCGCCCTTGCTCCCCCCAGCAAGGAAGAAGAAGTGTTAGGAAAAAACCCCAGCAAGGAGGCCTCTGGAGATCTCTGCCCCAAAGTTCACAGGGCTGGTCTCCAGCCCTATGGGCTTTGGGGCAGAGATCAGTGTTGGGGGATTTGAAGGAAACTTTTGAATCGCACAAAGTTATCTTAACATTGTGTGGTACAAATGTTTTCCTCAAATTCCCCAACGTTATCCAGTTTTAACGCTGTGCAGTGCACACGTTAACCGAGGTATTACTGTACGCAGATTAATATCCAACCCACCCTCCATCCTTTTAAGAGACTTTTCGACATGATTCTTGCCCAAGTCAATTCTACTATTTGTGTGGGGAGAGCTACATTCCTATGAATGGAAAATTGCAAACAGGAAGGTCAGGTCTTAGGCTAAATGATGCAGGCAAGACAGAAGGGCTTCTGGTCAGACAGCAACTGTTTGCCAAGCTGGATGCTCTATTTTAGTTTTACTTTTCATTTCAATCCCAGCACCCCTTTCCAGCAAAAGTTTCATTAGCATTTAAAGAAAACCACAAGGAAAGATGAGAGGGGAAAATTGAAAAGGATAACGAGTATGGTCCTGCAGAACAGGCAGTGCAGAGAGTCTGTGCTTCTCTACACTTACTGCCCTTTCTCTCTCTCTCCTCAACTTTCCTCTACCTTGTATATGAAAGTAGTGACACTTTGGCCACACCATAGCTTTTGATGATTTAATAATAAATGACTTCATAGCAAGTAGAGCAAGGAAGGTTCATTCCAAAGCTCTTCTCCATCTTCCTGAGTTTTTCTTTTTACTGTGATGCACATATGCCAGATTTAACTCGAGAAATCAGGGGGTGTGCCACTCCATCCTGACAATTCCTCCAGGCTTTTTGTTCCATCCTCTGGTTACCCTGGAAATACAGGAATATCTGACTGCATTCACTTTTCTCATTTGACTAGCACAAATGAACATTCCTCCTGCAAATGTTAAAAATGAGGGGTACAAATTAATAAGGGCTGTTGGCTTCCTGGGCTATTTTCTTTTAATGGCAATAAGACTCCTACAGCATGTAGGAGTTACAGTAATATGCTCAAATAAATGTATTCGTTGCTCTCCTTTCTTCAGTGAAATGACAGGGAGAGGATGTTGTTTGTTATTTACGTTCATTCTATTTATGTAATGAGCTCAAGGTGATGTATGTGATTTTTTCACTTCCACACTAGATGCTCATACAAATTCTGTGAGACAGATTATCATAATGAAAGGTGGCAAATGGCCAATGAATTTCTTGGTTCAACAAAACCTCCTGGATCAGGAGTGTTTGGAGTGTCCTAAGCCAGCACTGTAACCACTATACCACACTGGATCTGGGGGTGGAAAGTTGGTCACTAGTTTCTTTTGACTGTAATACTTGGAGCAGATTCTACACAGCAATATTAAATTGACTTTCCTTCCAGACTTTCTCCAAAATATTCAAAAGTTACACATTAGAGTATGTCGCTTGATACTCTTGAATGCTTAGGAGAAGGCTGCCTTATGACTGGCAGCTGTAGGCAATATAATGTTAGATTACAACAGTGACTGTTGAATAGTCTTTCATTCTAACTAACTAACAAGACTGTTCTTAGGTTTTCATATGCTGAAGCTCTGAAATTACTCCTATGCAATATTTGTTACACTGAGTATAACAAAGGGGATTCATTACCCTTTTTAATACTACCTAATCTTTATCCTCTTTTTAAAAAAGGTAATGCTACCATAGCAACAAGAAGGAAATCGGATGATCTTGTAACACAATGTCAGAAACACATCTTTATAAACAGGTAATATAGCCTCAAAGAACAAAATTTTGTAACCATAAGTTTTTTGTTTGGATGTGTTTAGATCATACATTCATAGAACAATTTTAATCCATTCCACAGAGCTCGTTGTTGTATGAAACAATTGCTATATGATGCATGCATTGTATAGCGATTTTCCCTATGGGATGCATTGTACAATGACTTTTTGCTAAGTGGTTTTTCCCATTGAAAAATTGTTTTATGATTTTTTTCCATAGGGAAAATTGTTATGCGGGACGCCATTTCCCCCAAAACCTAATTGTTATGCGATTTCGTTGTTATATGAGGCGATTGTTGTATGAGGTTTCACTGTATGTTGTTTCACCTTTTTACCTGTATACCTTTATGGGTGCGATTTTTGATACCAAAAATATATCATTAAAATCCATTCAGAGATACACAGATATAGATACAGATACAGTATATGTTGAAATGTATCTTCATTCCTATTGAGCTGTAAGACTTCCTGACATTTTGTGACTGCTAAATACATCTCAGAATGCTGGAAACTCACAGGAACGTTTGAATGGACAATAGCTAACAGGAAATTCAGGAACTTCTGAAGTGGTAGCTCTGTTAGTCTGTACAAGCATATCAGAGAGTAAACAAAACAAATTGAGAAAGACCCTCAAATATACCTGTTCTTTGATTTATACTTAAACTGGGAACTTATATCAAAATTCCCAGTTTAAGCAAAAAGTATTTCAATGTCTGGCTATGGAGCCAGAGGTTGGGAGTTCAATCCCCCACCATGCCTCCTTGACAGGAGGTAGATTTGATGATCCATAGGATCTCTTCCAGCTCTGCAGTCCTAAGATGATGGAAAGGAAGAAAGCAAATAACAAATTTATGTCTAAAGTATAGTAAGATGCAACTAAAATATGTTCGTTGAAATGGTGGGGATTTGTCAAGTCAACACTTCCTCAAGCTATGTTGATTCAATGGGCCCACAGTAGTCATTGATAATCAACAGGATATCCACCCAAAAAAATCTGCCTTGAAATATCCTGTTCTAGTGCAACAGCACGCTAGCAGAAATTTTAGGACATTAGAGCAAAATTTTGAGATATTGAATATGTTAATATTTCCTCTGATTACACTCTGAAATAGGAAAATAAATCTGTCTCAAATTTATCTAATTTTTCTAATTTGGATAAGAATGTGGCTGTTCTAGTACTTTTTAATCTGACCATGGCCGTTAGCCATGCTCTTTGGGGAGATGGTGGAAGTTGTAATCCAAACAAGTATTTTTTCCAGGCTTTGCTTAATTAGTGTGAAGTAGATCATTATTCCTCTTTCTTTATTCATGGCAGAAGTGCCCCAGCATATAATAACATACAAAGCTAAAATTAACATATCTATAAAAAAATACAATTAAAAGGGCTAGATGACATCCGCCCAGTATCAGGCCACATTAACAACATTTCCTCTTGCCAACATAAGGTCCTTCTCAGTGCATTCAAAGGGCATTGTGTGCATTGTATCATATGGGCGATAGATTTTTCCTCTCCACATGCAGTCATTTTAAAGTTTTCCACACAGGCCATGGTTGTTCTTGGCCAGGCAGTAGAGAACCTTGTGGTTCTGCTTAGTTATCTGGTAGCTCCATGTTTGCCTTCTATAGCTCTAGGGTGGTCTGTGGGGGTGGGTTGTTGTTGTTTTTTTTTTGGGGGGGGGCAGAAGTTATGAGGAAACTATGCCTTGATTTCAGTCTCTGCTTTGGTAGTTGGTCACCAAATACTGGTGTGTTTCCCAGGATCTTGCTTTGACCCATTCTTTCTTTCTCAGCGGAATTGTGGTGGAGGAATGCCAGCTAAGTAATGCACTTTTTGTATTGGGGTTGGTTTTAGGCATCCTGGGACCAATCTTGCTGTTTCATTTAGGGCCACATCCACCTGTTTTGCATGTTTTGATTCGTACCACACTGGACTAGCATACTCTCCTGCAGAATAACATAAAGCTAGCACAGAAATTCTTAATGTGTGTGTTTGGGCCTGTTATTTTCCTCAAAATATTGTTCCTAGCAAACACCTTCTGTTTGATATTAAGGCAATGGGTCTTGAAAGTAAGAGTTTGATCCAGGGTAACTCCCTGGTATTTGGGGGTGGTGCAATGTTCGAGCCTGGTGCCCCCAAGTCACCTGCAACCTTCTTGATGCCTCATGGTTTTTCAAATGAAAAGCACAGAGTTTTAGGCAGTTTGGCATCAGCTGGTTATTCCTATAATATACTAGCTGGTTACCCGGCCTTGCTCGGGTTTTGTTACTCTTGTGTTTTTATATTTGTAAGGCCCAAAGCGCCCTCAAAGGGTAACTAAACCCGAAGCGCAGCCCATGACCTAACCGGCTGCCCTTCTTTGGTGTATGGGACCAGAGACAATGAAACAGCCGAAAGGTTGGCTTAACACAGGTTTATTGCATGATGATCCAGGGGAACATGAGGTAATGGCGGATGGGTAGCTCAATATATACGGTGGCTATACAATTTGAATGTGGCTCCTCGACAGTCTATTGGTTACTGCCCGCGTGACGTCATGGACGGTCACGCCCTTCTTGTCCAGGTGTAGGTGATGGCGGGAATCTTCCCGCGCTGTTGTTTGCTGGTGAGACTGGGCCAGGAGAGCTTGAACGCTCGCTATTGCCACCAGGTGGTCATTAGCTCGCGTCCTATTGTAAGGGCTACAGTTAAGCAGCTGCTGGTTATAATGTTACACAAGCATGGTTACATTGGATACACGTGAATGGATACATTGTAAAAGGTACAGTAATAGAACACAACATCCCTCCCCCCTAGGATGGGACGAAGTCCCTCAGCCAAGATGGCTTATTGCAAACGCGTTTGGGCCGCGATGTGGGCTGACCTGCCCCAGGGGCGCTACTGCTTCCTCGTTCCCTGGTCCCTTGTCCTCAAACGGGAGAGGGAGACTTGTTAGAGGCTTGCCGTGGTTTGGCGGTTTTGGGGGAAGGGAAAAACTCCATTGTGGGCAGACCGGAGACACTCGGGGCTAACGAAAAAACCCTCTTCTCGCTTGGACGGGTGGGGGACCACTCCGCAAAACTTCCCCGGTTCTGAAAATCAAAATCTAACTCTGTTGGGGTATCCGTATTTGTGGGGAGATCCCGCGGGATATCTATGAGATTGGCTTCCCTTCTCTCTGCTGACCGATCCCGCAGGATATCTACGAGGACAGATTCCCTTTCCTCCCCCCTTGGTGGGGACCCATGGCCCCCCTTTCCTCCCCCTTGGGCTGAACGGGTGGGGGAGAACCCTAACGCTGAATCCTGTTTCCCGCGGTCCGTGCCCTGCTCGTCGGGGACCCTGCGCCGGAGCTGGTCTGCGTGCCGCCTCCAAAGTAGACCTGTGCCGGTCTCGACGCGGTACGAGACGGGACCGGTCTGCTCTAAGATGACGCCCGGTACCCAGGCCGGACCCGCGCTGGCGTAATTCCTGCAATACACGGGGGCACCCACATCGAAACTCTTTGTGTCCTCTATCCCAATGTTCTTCCCCTTGTCCTCTACTCTCGTGGGGTCTAGCCTAGTTAGTATGGTGGTCAGTTTCCTGCGCATTAGCAGCTCCGCGGGGGAGTATCCTGACGCTAGGGGAGTCACTCTGTAACCTAGCAGAAACTGGCACACTTGATGGTTTAGGTCCCCGGGCCCCATGCGCCGCAGCGCGTCCTTGGTGGTGCGCACAAGGCGCTCCACTTGGCCGTTTGTGGCAGGGTGAAAAGGAGCGGAGGTGATGTGCCGAATGGCGTTGATTTCTGTGAATGCCCTGAACTCAGAGGACGTGAAACAACTTGCGTTGTCGCTTACGAGGGTGTCGGGTAAACCGAACGTGGAAAAAACCCTCCGCAAATGCTTTATGGTTGTGGCCGTGGACGTGCTTGTAACCGGAATGACCTCCAACCACTTGGAGAAGGCATCCACCACAAGGAGAAACAGCGCCCCACGGAACGGGCCAGCAAAGTCTACATGAATCCGGGACCACGGCCCCTTCGCCGCGTCCCACTCCCTGTGAGGCAGGCGGGCTTCTTCTGGTCTGGAGCTTTGGCAGGGCTCACAAGTGTCGACCATGTGCTCGATGTCGGCGTCTAGCTGGGGCCACCAGAAATAGCTCCGTGCCAGGGCTTTGGAGCGCACAATCCCAGGGTGACTGACGTGCAGGAGTTTGAGTACCCTCGGTCGTAAGGATGCCGGGATCACTACTCGCTGGCCCCACAGAAGGCACCCCCTCTCAAGGGACAACTCTAACTTCTTTCGGAAAAATGGGTCGAACTCCGCTGCCGGGGAGGACGCTGGCCACCCTTTCTGCACCCAGGAGCTAACCTTTGCTAAAATGTTGTCCTTGCCGGTCGCCTTGGCGATGTCAGCGGGCAGTATTGGGGGCGAGTCGAGGACCTCTATCATCAGCACCTGATGGTCTGGCTCCTCCCCGCCCATGTGGCTGTTATCCTGGGGAAGAGGGGACCTCGATAGAGCGTCCGCATGGCTGATCTCCCTCCCGGGCCTGTACACTAACGCGTGCTGATACGCGTTGAGAAAAATGGCCCACCTAAGCATCCTTGGGGACAGGATCTGTGGCGTGGGCTTATCTGCGGTAAAGATGCCTAGCAGGGGCTTGTGATCGGTTACGATTGTGAAGGGGCGGCCGTACAGGAAGTCGTGGAACTTTTTTGTTCCCGCAATTATTGCTAATGCTTCCCTGTCTGTCTGGGCGTAGTTTCTCTCCGCGTGGGACAGGGACCTGGAATAGAACGCTATCGGGGCCTCCCTCCCGCTTTCCAGCACGTGGCACAGCACCGCCCCCACCCCCACCGGGGATGCATCACAGATCAGGACCACTGGCCGCTTGGGGTTGAAATGGGTGAGGATGGAGTCAGACGCCAGAAGCTGCTTTAGCTCACTAAATGCCCTCTCTTGCTGGTCGCCCCACTTCCATGCCTCGTCCTTTTTAAGCAATCTGTGCAACGGTTCGGCCACGGCTGCTTTCCGGGGAAGGAAGGAGTGATAAAAGTTCAGCAGCCCTAGGAACGACTGCAACTCGGGCTTGGAGGTGGGGCGAGGGGCTTGCTTGATGGCGGCTACCTTAGACTTGGACGGCCTTATTCCCTCAGGAGTGACACGGAACCCTAGGAATTCGACCTCGGTCGCGAAGAAGACGCATTTGTCTTTTCGCAGTCTCAACCCCGCCTTTTCGAATATCGCCAGGACCTTGCCCAACCTCCTTGCCAATTCGGCCCGACTCCCCCCCGTTATCAACACGTCATCAAAATAAGGCAACACCCCCTCGAGCCCCTTCAGGAGGCGTTCCACGAGTGACTGGAAAATTCCAGGTGCCGAGTTTACGACGAATTGAAGGTGCGTCACCTGGAACGCCCCCTTATGGGTGTCTATAGTTTGGGCAGCAGCGGCAGCTGGGGTCACTGAGAGCTGCTGGTAGGCTTGTGCTAAGTCGAGCTTAGCGAAACACTTTCCCCCATGTAACCTGGCCAGCAAATGGCTGACTACCGGCACCGGATACGCATTAGGGCGAATGGCCTTGTTGATGGTGCACTTGTAATCAGCGCATATGCGCACCTCCCCTTTGGCCTTTAGTGCTGTTACAATTGGAGTTTCCCACTCCGCAGAATCAACAGGAACAAGAATCCCCTGGCCCACCAATTTGTCCAGTTCCGCCTCTATTTTGTCCTTGAGCGCGAATGGCACCCGGCGCGGTTTGAGTCTTATTGGGCGGACCTCAGGGTCTAGGTCGAAGGCTACTGGGGGTCCCTTAAATTTCCCAAGTCCCTTTTTGAAGACTTCGGGGTGCGCGTCGCACACCTCCTGAATCGGATCAGTCCCAACGACAACAGCGTGCATCCCCCCCCAATGAACAAACCCAGGGGTTGGAACCATTGAGTCCCGAGGAGGCTGCAATTCCCCCCTTTAAGAACTACTAGGGGGAGAGTCGCGGCGTGTTTCTTAAATTGGACCTGAAATTTTCCAACCCCCAACACCGGAATGCAGTTCCCTTGCACGTCCCGAAGCGTGGACCTCAAAGCTTTGAGTTTGGGCCGCACGTGGGGGGCAATTTTCAGGAATTCCTTCTGGGGAATGATGGAATATGAGGACCCCGAGTCAATTTCCATCCTAATGGGGGCCCCTTGTACTAGTACCTCAACAAAGTAACGGGGGTGTCCCGCGGACACGCTGAACACCGGTGCGTCGTCCTCGCTGTCGTCGGCAATGCGGCCCATGCCGTCTCGCTTCCTTGTGGCCTGGGTGCCGTCCTTGGGTCTCGTCGCGCTGTCTCTCGAGCTCCTCCGGGCCTCGCGCCGTTTCCTGCAGACCTTGGCGATGTGCCCGCGGCGACCGCAGCTGTGGCACTCGGCCTTTCTGAAGGGGCATTTGGCGCGGTTGTGGTTCGCTCCGCAGCCGTCGCAACGCCGGCCTTCCTTCCGGACCTTCCGGACGTCCTCATCGTCGCTACTCTCCGCGGACGACTTCGAAACTCGCCAGGCCGCGTGCACCGGAACGTGCACCGAAGTCTCTGCCTTGCCCGTCTTTGGCCGCCAGTCCTGGAGCTCCTGGACCCCGGCCTTCGTAGCTTCCGCGGCTTGTGCCTCCTTCAGGACCTCCTGCAACGTGGGGGGTGGCTCCCGGTTCATCAATGTGCGCTGAGTTTCGGCATCGCTCAGGCCGCACAGCACGCAGTCTCTTAGTGTGATTTCTGCATTCTCCCATTTGCATGGGCCGGCCGCCAGTCGCAGGGCCGCTGCGAAGTCGGCGACCGTCTCCCCGGGCGCTTGGACTCGCCTCCAAAACGCGCTCCGAGCGGGGAACATCGCCGTCGAGGGCCGGAAGTACTCACGCAGCATGTGCATGAGCTCTTTCACCTTGAATTCACTCGCCCTCCTCGGCGCGATCAGGTCCACCAAGACCCTCTTGGTATCTGGCCCCAGCATCCTGGTGAAGATGGCCCTTTTCTTTGCCTCATCCGTGACTTCGGATTCCACCAGGGCTCCCTGGAAGTCCATCTCGAAGATGTCCCAGTCTGCCGGTCTCCTGATTTCGAAACCGGCGCATGTCTTGGTCCCGTGGGCAGCCATATCCCACCTTCGTCGCCAATTTGGTGTATGGGACCAGAGACAATGAAACAGCCGAAAGGTTGGCTTAACACAGGTTTATTGCATGATGATCCAGGGGAACATGAGGTAATGGCGGATGGGTAGCTCAATATATATGGTGGCTATACAATTTGAATGTGGCTCCTCGACAGTCTATTGGTTACTGCCCGCGTGACGTCATGGACGGTCACGCCCTTCTTGTCCAGGTGTAGGTGATGGCGGGAATCTTCCCGCGCTGTTGTTTGCTGGTGAGACTGGGCCAGGAGAGCTTGAACGCTCGCTATTGCCACCAGGTGGTCATTAGCTCGCGTCCTATTGTAAGGGCTACAGTTAAGCAGCTGCTGGTTATAATGTTACACAAGCATGGTTACATTGGATACACGTGAATGGATACATTGTAAAAGGTACAGTAATAGAACACAACACCTTCTCAGAGTGGCTTCGATGGCTTCACCATGATGGCAGGCGTCTCCAGCCTGTAAAATATCTGTTTTGCCAACTCGCTACCCACTTAGCAAGAGAACTTGCCTGCTTCCTCTCCTGAGGGTCCCTGCCAGCCTCTCTCCTTTCCTCCTCTGTCCACTGGACTCCTGCCCTGCCCTGGTGGGGCCCCATGATGTCACAAAAGCCCAGACCTGGTCAGCTCTTTGGATTGGTTGAGGATCAAGGATCAATTGGGGGGGGCATAGACCCCAAAATGTGTTTTGGGACCCCCACAGTCCTGATCTCACAAGCCCAAGGTATGCATGTGCCAAGTTTCAGCAGGATCAGCCCAGCAGTGTGGGAGCCTTTGGAGCATATATAGTCATTAAGTTCAAAAGCCTCAGTCAGTTTTTTCTCAACAGCCTCAAAGGTTGCACAATTTGTGGCAATTGCCAGGTTGTTGGTGTAGAGAAAGTTGCTAGTGGCCTCCAGCAGTGGTTAATCGTTAGTATTATGTTAAACAGTGTGAGGGCTAGAACACTGCCCTGCGAGAGGCCATTTCTTTGATTTCTCCATTGGATGTGTTTTACTTGGAAGTTGTACTTAGTCCACTGTAAGGTAAAGATAAAGGTCGGCCTTGCTTGAAAGCCAGTCATATCCAACTCTAGGATTCGGTGCTCATCTCCGTTTATAGGCAAAGAGCCAGCACTGTGTGCGTTTGCAGACATTTCTGTGGACATGTGGCAGATATGACTAGATACCAGAGTGCTCAGAATACTGTTTACCTCCCCACTGAAGTGGTACCTATTTATCTACAGTAATACCTCATACAAAGTCCGCTTCATACAACATCGGATTCATACAACATCGCCTAATTCCTTGATAAAAGTTGCCTCATACAAAGTCGTGCAACTCTGTATGAGGCATTGGGGTTTTCCCAGGTTGCATTGTGCCTGGGCAGTATAAAAGGCAGGAAACATGCGTGCATTGCTCTTGTGGGTTTTGCATGAGGCAAAGAGTGTTTAGGAGTGGTTTTGAGCACGATTTTGGATTTTTTTGGATTTTCTCATCAGAATTTTTAGAAGCATTCCTGGGATTTTTGCAGCATTCTTCAGGTTCTTGGACAATCAGGGTTGTTTGACATGTTTTTGTAATGTATTTAGCCTTTAGACAATGATTTCTTAAAGTTCTGTCAGTTTCCTGTCTGTCTCCTTGACTTTGCCCTCAAGTCTGTGCTGTTACAGTACAATATATCTCTATGGAAATGACGGTGTATGAGACATCGCAGCAAGGATTTGGACGTTATATGAGGCATCTCATGCCTCATACAAAGTCCCAATCCGTATAAAGTCCAAACTTGTGGAACCAAGTTTGGACGTTGTATGAGGGATCACTGGTATTTGTATTTTTTTGCTTTTGAACTGCTAGGTTGGCAGGACCTGGAACAGAGACAGGAGCTCACTCTGTCATGCAGTACTCGAGTCTCAAACTGCTGACCTGAGGATCTTCCAGTCATCAAGTTCAGTGTCTTAACCACTAGACCACTGCAGTCCCACTGTATTCCACTGTTGATCTTTTTTTAATATTACCCAAAGCCTAATTGAAGGGATTCTCAACCTTTTTAAGTCACGGGTTGGACCATGTCCCCTCAGACTGTTGGTGTGCTGGACCTCCCATTGGCAGTGGTTGCAGTGGCAGCAGGAGGAGTGGGGGAGCTCGGGGTGGTGCAGCAGTGGCAGTGACAGCGGGACCACCCCAAGCCCCACCACTCCCCCCATACCACCGGTGGGATCACCCTGAGCCCCCACCACTCCCCCCATGCTGCTTTCCTTCTTACCAGCCTAGAGGAGCTGCATGGAGGAGTCCAGGCTGTCCTTCTTGCCTGCGCTCAACCAGAGTGGCCCTCGGGAAAGACGTGGTTAGGTTTACAATATCCGCCCTGCTTTGGAGCATACCTGTCAACCCGCGGCTCCTGAAAAATGGGACTTGCGCACATCGCTTGTGTGCAGGTCGCTTTCCCTGCATGCGCGGAAGCGCTACACAGCTTGTGCAGCCCCTACGCAAGTGGCGTAGCACTTCTGTGCATGCGTGGAAGGGGTAAAACTCTTCCACACATGCGTGGAAAGCGCTACGCCGCTTGCGTAGAGGCTGCGCAAGCGGCGTAGCACTTCTGTCCATGCGCGGAAAGCGTTTTTCCCCGCTGCCAAATTACGGGGTTTTTGCAGCGCGGGGCGGGTTATGACGTCAATCAACGTCAAATTACGGGGTTTTCCCGGCCAAATCGGGATGGTTGACAGGTATGCTTTGGAGTGTCATTAGGGACACACCAAGCAAAGGAGACAATGATTTATGAGGCAGTGGCAGTGGTGAAAGTGGTGACTGGAGTGAGGGCACGGACTACATGAAATGGTGCCTCGGACCGGGTCCAGCCCATGGGCCATAGGTTGAGAACCATTGCCCTATTGTCTTTTGTATGTCAACATAATACAATCAATGTAGAGTACATCTCAGCACACAATAGCAAATGCCAACACTGATTTCTTCAGTTGTGGTAATTTGCTCCCAAGATACACAATATGATTTGGGCCATTTAATGATAAAATGTTCTCCCTCATGTATCTTAACACATAGCAACCACTGATTTATTCTTTGATATGGAAGAAATGCACACCAAGCAATGAGAAGCCAACAGATTGTTGTTTAGTTTCTGTAGCTACTTATTCCAAGGCAGAGTAAAGAAGAAGGAAAGGAGTAAGCATCTGAAAACAGTAAGGCAAGAAATTTTGGATACTTTTAATAATGTGGGAAGGAAAGTGAGAAAGAACTGTTTGACTTTTACTCAAGTTGATGGGAAGAGAGCAAGTGAGATGTGTAATTGTGGAGAGATGATATAGAAATCTTTGTCTGAAGGTTGGAAAATTGAGTTTTAAAAACAAAGGTGTTTACTGTTTTTTTGAAAAGTAATTCATTACTCAGTATGAAGTTGTTGTGTTTAAATGGAACAAACTGTGCTGCTTGTTACTATGGTTATGTATAGGTTCCCCCAATTCAATGCAGAGACCAATATGGGGCTTCCAAATGTATTCCAATTTGGCCTGAAGTGATCTGTTTCCCAACCAATTCAATGGGTTAGGTATCTGGCTGTAGACACAGGGTTTGGGTGTTCTATTCCCCTCTGTGCCTCCAGCGCCCACCTGTATAGCATTGGGCCAGCTACAAAGTCCCAGGATGCCCCCAGAAGAAGAAAATGGGAAGCTACTTCTGTGTATTTTCTAGCTAGGAAACCCTGGAAAGGATTTCCATGAGTTAGAATTGAATTTTTTGCATGCATTTATTCAACTGGGAAGATAAAATGTCTTTGTTTTTACTCCAATGTATGTATATGTAATTTAGTGGCATCCTGTTCCCTTAACAGGGGAATAAATGTACCAAATTTTTGACAGCGGAGTTCAGGGATTTGGGTAAAAATTACCCACCCAGTCCCAGAAATCATGAAATGAGCATGAGT
Source organism: Bradypodion ventrale (assembly GCA_035047345.1). NCBI lineage: Eukaryota > Metazoa > Chordata > Lepidosauria > Squamata > Chamaeleonidae > Bradypodion > Bradypodion ventrale. The sequence goes on from JAWDJE010000004.1 coordinate 8,328,130, forward strand.
GATGGGTTTAACAAGGGCTGCAATTTTATTAACTCTTAAATGGTAACTCATCACATCTCATAGAGGGGTCAACCATAGGGTGGGTTTCTGGTGCAGGAGAGAGGGGTATTTACTTCTGCACTTGACCCACAGGGGGTAAATCCCAAGCCTGGGTCTCTATTGTCCTGTAGATAATCCATTTCTGACCAGCTAAAACTTGAATGACCTTCTCTAGCTGCCAGTCACCCAAGCCTTTTGAATTTAGTAGCCAGGGCCATCCATCCATGTACCCCCATCTTAGAAACTGAATCTTGGAAACCATGGTGCCAAAGAGGCTAGAAGCAATAGCATCCTGATATGCCCCTTGGGAACTCAATGATATTATGTCCCAATCCACACTACTGACAATGAGGTAGTCTTCAGAAAGCTTCCTGCCTTCCACCAGCCTGTGGATCTCAACCTGTAGGCCCTGTTGCAGGACCTGTAGGAAAATCTCAGTCCCCAACTCTATGTATTACAAGTACCTGATTTCTGATCTTTATGTTTCTAAATGATAAAATGGAATCTATTTGTAGGACCTCTCTGGCATTCAAGCTAATCTGAACTTGCTCCATTGCTGTTGTAGGTGAGAATGCCAAAATGGCCACTCTACCCTAGATATTTTTGGGTTTTCTGTGTCTGATAAAATTGAATACGACACTCAAATTGTATGGGGTTGTTTTTTTTTGACTAAAGAGATTTTTTTTAAAAAAGGAAATAAACCACTTCCTGAGCATCTTGTGTCATCCTTGATTAGTTTGTTTCTCTAGCTGGGATGAGTCAGAGGGTGCAGACTCTTAGGAAATAGGTGGTTGGGAGGTTGTTTGGACAGCTTTTGAAATGGAAAGGTAATTTGGCAGTGAAAGCACCATCTCTCCTTAATTGCATTTCCAACATCTTGCAATAATATAAAAGGATTTAGATTAGACATGGCCAACAACCTTTTCAATTTTCAAGTCCAGAGCACAAAGAGGTTTGCCACAGAAGAGGTTCCTGTCCTGTTGATTCTGGATATCAGGTATTGGCAGTAGTATCTGAGAACTGTAATATTTCAGAATCATGTGCCAGATATCTCCCATAGACAGTATGCTCCTCTCTTTTTCTTCTTTTCTTCCTCTTTTACCCCTTCAGGTGTCAAAGGGAGATACAAGGTTCTTGTTCTGGCACTTCTAGCAGCATCCACTGGGCATTATTTGGTGTTCTTGTAATATTTATTTGATATCGTCTCTCCACTTTCCTCCTGCTCTGCCTCCTGCTTTTTCTCCTTCTCCTCTTTTCACATACACCTTGTATGGTATGGCATTCCAAAGATTTCAAGACAACCCATAGACAGTCTCTATCTGTTGCAAGCTGCTCAGAATGGAAAAATATCTCAGATGGGTGGGATATAAGTGAGATAGATAGATAGATAGATAGATAGATACTATCCTTTTACTTCCAATTAAATTTGATGACATTATCTAAGTCCTGGATTCTCACCTAAAATCCCATACCTACAATGGGTTCCTCCCATTGCTAAATATGTAGCTCTAACACCGCCTGATATTGCATCACAGTTTATTTGTTCGCTTGATTTCTAATTCTGTATATATTGCTGCTTGTAAAATAGATAAAGGTGATTTGAAAAAGTAAAACACAGCAAATACAAGAAGGCAATATTTTCTGAAAATTAGACCAAGAAAAAATGACAAGAAAAACAATTGAAGAAAAAGAATCGGTTATAAATAGTTATGAGACTGCAGTGGTGGACTGAAATGTGAACTGAAATAAATAGATTTTTATCTGCCAGCCAAAACTAAGGATACAGAGTCATGAATCCTCCATAAGAAGGCGTTTTGAAAAACTGGGTAGAAACAAACAGACTTTTGTTTCTCATGCAAGGTTTGTAGGGAAAAAATCATATATTTTTCATAAAGAAAGAAGAAAAAAATCTAATAACAATCCCCATAGTTCAATGGTTAAACTGCAGTACCGCAGCCAAAACCCTGCTCAGGATCTTAGTTAGATCCCCACAGGCTCAAGGCCAACTGATCCTTCCAAGGTCAGGAAAATAATTTGCCCCAGCTTGTTGGTGGCAAACGGCAATTTACTTTGTGAATTGCCCAGAGAGTACTCTTACGTGTTATGAAGGTGTATATAAGTGTGTGGGGGTGGGGACCAACAACTTGACAAGAACATAAGAAAGAATAATAATGCAAGTACAATTTAGAGAAAAGCAACATGAGTATAGTCAGGTCTACAGTCTTGCCTTTAATTTATATTTTTTGAAGAAGCACTTTCTTTTGTCAGACCTGTAGTTTATGCTATTCAGTTTCATCAAGTGACCCAAATCTCTAATAATACAAGATCTGGGGAAATGTCAATTTCTTTCAATAAATGCAATAACTGGGAATGACTTTGCCATCAGGAGCATCATTGTCAAATGCTACCCTGTGGCTTCTAGAGGTGGCTTATCCACAGCTGTGCGACTGAAACAGTTTGCTTGTCTTTGCTCTAAGCCTTTAAAAAAGCTGCATGCCAATTCTTAAGTGCAAGACCCAATTTCTGACTGCAGAGGACTTCAGAGTTTTCCTTCTTAAGAAAGCAACTCTCCTGTTTGTCATGTCAGACAAAATAATAATAATAATAAAAGAAAACACAAAAATATTGTGACATCTTATAGACTAAATGCTATATTTTAATATGCACTTTTGCGGATCAAGTCTAGTTCCTCAGACATATACTGGTACAGTAGAACGTCAGATAAAGTCCAAACTCCGTTCCAGAAGTTTGGACTTTATCTGATTTTGGACTTTATCTGAATCAAATGGGCAATGCATCGGATAACGTCAAAAAATGGACTTTATCCGAGGTTCCTATACCAAATACCTTGGATAACGTCCATTTTGTAGCGGTTTTGGACATTATGTGATGCATCACGTGTGCATGAAAACCACAACTTTATCCGAATTGGACTTTATCCGAATCAGACTTTATCCGAATCAAACTTTATCTGAGGTACCACTGTGGTTTGTTCCTTTCTTAACCATTGGTATAGTGAGCTCTCACACATGCAAAAATGAATGAAATAATTGCACAAAATTACAATAGCTGCTGCCTTATGGCAACTATTGTTCAAATTTAGAACTGTACTGGATGGGTTGCTTGTGTATTTTGATCAGCCAACCATTCTTCTGTTGAGTATTCTAATGCAAACCCAGCATGCAGTAAATACTAACACACTAACAAAATGGACAGTAAAGACTAGTCTGACAAAAAGGAAGTTGTTTGCATTGTTTGTCTTTAAGTAGCCAGTTAGAAAAGTTCCTGTCTTCCTGCCTCAGGGGTCACCAGATCCTATTTGCATGCCTTAAGGCCTTTGTTTGTTCTGACCTTCTCTCTCTTGTTTCTAACTTTTGAAAAAGACAATTCTTTCTGAGTGCCTCCATCTTCCCAGCCACATGTCTGGGAAGAGAGACCATCTTTACTTACCTTCTTTTGTTAAACTACCTAACTTGAATTTCCTGCCTTCATTATTGACCCAATGCCACCTTACCAAGACTTTTGAGCACATTTATCTTCTGACCTCACATTGTGAGTAAATGCTATTTTTCTTTCTCTCAAGCATCTAGTCCAAGTGTGTTTATTAGCTGGGCTAGAAAGGGGGAGATGTGGGGAAAGTTGCATTCAAATAAAAAAACCTTAAAAGCTACCTCTCTTTGCTGTGCAGCTGCTACAAATAAACCAACATCTTCTAGTACTAACTGCATGTATTTGTGTGTGCTTTGCCTTACCAACAGAAAAGGCACTTGTCTTCCACGAAGACATTTGGCACAAATTGTGAAATCGTTGAGAGCGTTGTCTTGACATATGAATAAATGCATTCTGAAACTTAAAATTATTCAGGTCAAATGGATTTCTCTTACCACACAACCAATCTTAACACCGTACTATTGCTTGACTCCTCTAGGGAAGAGAAGATTGAGCAGCTGGAACAGATGATCTTGGGCCTTCAGCAAGAAGTCTTCTCCTTAAAGCAGAAAGTGCAGTGCTTGGAAGCTGCCCCTTGTAAGGAACCAGAACCTGTAGGCCAGCCTTGTGAGGAACCTGAACTATTCAATGGACACACCAGGGAACAACTTTGTGAGGCCGTTCGGTTCGACCAGAAAATCAGCACTGCTTGTAAAACCCTCCTGCACAAGCTGTTCACATCCGACTATATCCAAAGCCATTCCATCACAGGAAGGCGAGGGAATACTTTTCGGGAGGCGAAGCCTATGATGGATGAGAGATGTATCAAAGTCATCCGGGTTTTGCTCAAGCAGAAGTTTGGAGATCATCTGAGTGACACAGTGATCACAGAAAAGATCCAAAATGTGCAGAAAGCACTAAGGCAAAAATATAAGAGCCTGTGAATTTGAAGATTCTTTTAAGGCACAGTTTGTTCACTGTTATCATGTGTTTAGTGGAAAACAATTCTACCACTTGTTGTTGTTAAGTCGCACAGTCGATTCCAACCCTTTGTGACCCTATGGACCATTACCTGCTAGCCACCTCTGTCCTCCACCATCCTCCTCAACCCGCCCAACTCTGTGCCCATTGCATCTACAATACAATCTAACCATCTGTCCATACTGTGTGGTGATAGTAATAGTTCCCAATCATATATCTTCCACCCAACCCCAGCCCCTCTGATTATGACTTTGGCAGATGATGCACACAGTCATCTATTGAAAAGGGAGGGCATGATTTCTCCCCACTTAAACACTGCCCCCAAGCACAGCACTTCCAGTAGTTTGCATTTATTTTGGCCCCATGGAAACAAATAGAAGCCATTCATTTATATGGCAGACAGTAAGAAGGGTGTACCAAGCGAGTCCAATGTGTGCTGTGCAGAGTTGTCATGTATTCCAGTTTTCTAGGTTTTGTCCAGATTCTATGAATGCTATCTTGTGCCTGTTGGGGCCACCCCATGGCCCCAATGACCAACTTTTATTTAAGAATGAAAAGAAATATCTAGCTCTTGTAGAACCAGAGACAGAAAGTAAAATTAGGGAGGTGCATTCTGGTTATGAAAATATTCAGAATTTATCAAATGTAGATAGTTCTGAATACATTCAAATCCAAATTTGATAGCTACCAATATCTGTAATAATAATTCCTAATATTCTGAATATATATATGTTCAAATTGGTTCATTTCAGTTGAAAGGTAGGGATAGCTGCTTATAAATCCCCTGAGCATTTGTTATAAAGATATGCTCTGGTGCAAACCTACACTGTAGCAGTTTTCTCTGTGTCCTTTTATGAACCCTCAGCTTGCATTCACCTTCTTACTGTCTATTGATTACTTCATATAGTTAGGAATAATATCTAGGATTAGTAAATTCATAGAGTAATATGTTATCAAAAGAGGAATATTATATTTAGACCCTTCTGGAATATGTTAGGGAGAGGAATAAGATTTCAATATATAAAGGTAACGGTCTCCCTTGCTTGAAAACCAGTCATATCCGACTCTCAGAGGTGGTGATAATCTCCATTTACAGCCAAAGAGCCAGTGTTGTCTGTGTCTGCAGACATTTCCAAGGTCATGTGACAGGCATGACTAGACATAAAAGTGCATGGAACACTGTTACCTTTCTCGCTGAAGTGGTACCCATTTATCTATTTGCAATTTCTTGCTTTCGAATTGCTAGGTTGGCAGGAGTCATTAGACAGATACAATAAGTTAATAGATTTTATTTCTTTGTGTGTCTATGATTTTCATTGGAAGGGTTTCTATTCTTCTGAAGCAGAATCAGTCACTGTTCTCCATTGGGTAGAGTCTAAAGACAGGATGTAATATGGATGTGATAAAAAGTAGGCATTTAGGAAAGACTGCAGGAATGCTGCCTACAGCAACAGCTGCTTCTACTGAGAGGAGCGGGAGGTGAAAGGAAAATGACAGCCTACAACTTCTGTTATCAGTCCCTCAAACGAAATCTGTCATCCAGCCACTTTGTTCAGTACTGACGTATGAAAGAGCGGCAGGCAGCAATATAGAGTGTGCATATTGTTGCAAAGGATGTGGCAGAGAAGCTTCTGATTCAAGGTGGGACATATATGCGTGAACCTCAGATATGTTCCACTGAACGTGCAGTCCAGTTAGGGCACCCAGACAAGGGCCCAAAAAGATGATGAAGAAGGCATTTCTCAACTACATACACATTGAAGTTGTTGGGAAGGAAACTGATAGGACTCAGGTGGGCACTATTTGAGATGCATGTGATGCTGAAACTAAGCTAATCTTCCCTCGACACTCGATGGGGTAGAAGAAGAGGCCGGTGATGCCGACGATTGCTGACGCCAACAGCGTCGGCGGCAACGAAGACTTCCATTGATGTGGTTGGTCATTTGGGCAGAGAGGAGAAGAACATTATGAGTCAAGTGGTCTATGGCACCTAATGCTGCCCTTTAAGATTTAGCAGAGGGCATTCTGAACTTGTTGTATGTGAGAGCAGGACCATTAGGAAGGCTGAGTGCAGAAGAATAGATGACTTTGAACTGTGATGCTGGAGAAGACTTTGAGAGTCCCCTGGATTGCAAGGAGGTCAAATCAGTCAATTTTAAAGGAAATCAACTCCGACCACTCCTTGGAAGGACAGATGCTGAAGTTCAAATACTTAGGCCAAATGAGATGAGAGAACTTCCTGGAGGAGGCCCTGATGCTAAGAGTGATTGAAGGCAGAAGGAGAAGGGGGCGGCAGAGAATGAGATGGCTAGACAGCATCATTGACATATAGGCATAGATCTAGGGAGACTCCAGAAGATGGTAGATGACAGAGGTGCTGTGGTCCATGGGGTCACAAGAACAAGAGCAAGAACAAAAACAAGAACAAAACAACAATCCGAACTAAACTAATCCTCACTTTCACAGACACTTCAATTTACATGTCCACCCACATCCTTCTGTTTCTTAGCAGTAATTTGTCTGTTGGTTAGTCTTGTGAAACTTCCTTTTTCAGGACATAACAAACAGAGAGAGAGATAGAAATTGGCTCCAAGTGGACATGGGTGGAACACAGAGAGTTCAGAGTTAGTGAAGCTGTGGCTTCGGCACAAAGAAGGGGTGAACAAAAGACAGCACTGATACCTAAAATAAGCTTCAAATTAAATGTTATGTACTTACCAGAGTACTTCAGTTTTCATAATGATTTTCAAGTACAGTATATGCTGTTCCAGAGCCAGGCAGAAAACACTTCAAAAATGTAATTCAACAAAAATGGTGTGCCATGACATTTAAAACAAGAAAACTTTTATATTAATAAACCGAGACATTTACACACGTCACACCAGACAGACAGATGGACAGACATAGATGGAAGGAAGGAAGGGTGGATTTTCATCATTCTCCTCTTCCCACAACACTGCCTTGAAACAAGGAAGGTTAATTTCTACGGCAAACAATGGAGTGTACTTTTCCATCTTTCTTTCTGACTCATTCCCCATTTCTTACTGCAATGCATGAATACCAGGAGTAATCTGTGAAAGTATTCCTTCATCTTTTTGCTCTGCCTATGGTTGGACAAATATGCCACATTTGTCCAAAGATGGTGTTGATGCCTAATGAGTATTTCAAACTCAGAATTTAACATGATTATTTTTGCTCAGGTTGTGGTCAAAGGGCAAATGATACATCTCCCTTGCAGAAGCAAATTCAGCCTTGCTATGTTTCATCTCTGGATGGAAAACTGCACGGAACATCCACATTCACTACTTAGATTGCCGGCATGGATGAACAGTGGAATACAAATTAATAAAACAGACAGCTAACACATAGTATACCCATTAGCACCCTAGGCACCATAAAATTAATCAAAATAGTCCTGGTGGTGGAGTGGATAAACTGCTGTACTGCAGCCAGAATGTTGTGAGTTTGATCCTGACCAAGGTTGACTCAGCCTTTCATCCTTCTGAGATCAACAAAATGAGGACCCATTTTGGGGGGCAAAATGCTAATTAACTTGTGAAACACCCAGAGAGTGCACTAAATGTTATGAGGTGTATATCAGTGTAATTGCAATTGCAAAAAGGAAGTGATTCCCACCTTGGTTAACACCAGGAACCCCAAGAAAATCTGACCAACACCTTTGTTAAATAAAGCTACCTGGACATCCTAACTCCAAACTTCACCAATCTTGGAGAGGGTTAAGAGGAGAGTCAACAGAAGAACCTCTCTAATTTTTGTGTGTTTAGGTGGCTCAGGGGCAGAGTTATGCCCCTACAAGTCACTAATTGAATTTTCACCAAACCAGCTGGTGGCAGCCTGAGACTTTTGCACATTTATTTATTTATTTATTTAAATTTATATGCCACCCAATCAGGAGAAGCCGACTCAGGCCGCAAGAATGAGAGAAAAGTGATTCTCTAGGTCAGTGCAGCCCTGCCTGCCTTCTGCTATATAGGCTGTAGAAATTACATCCAGAGTGCTCCAACACTGGAAGCATTCAAGAGAGACATGGACAACCATCTGTCAGAGCTGCTTTGATTTAGATTTCTGCATTGAGACCCGGGGGGTGGGTGGGTGGGGTGTTGGCCTCAGTGGCCTCACAAGCACCTTCCAACTCAGTTATTCTGTGATTCAATGAATACTAGCCCATAAATTATTATGTGTATGTGTTTTCCCATCTTTCAGGTCTACAGGATACATTGCTATTGATATATTATTTTTGACGGCTAAGCATTTAATCAATTTAATGCTGATAGCAACCTGTTCCATCTTTAGATTTTCCCATTTTGTGGCTGAAAGAAACAGATATGCTCGCCACAAGCTTCTGCTTTTCTATCTAGTGGTATTTTCATGTTTGATTGAAAATGTTCCAATCAGTCACTGCCATGGATGTTTTTGCCAGTGCAGGAAGTCATTGGGGCTTCAATTCTATTTGGAGAAAAACAAACAGCTGAAGAACTCTGGATTTACCTGCTCCACGGAACTCTTTATAATCCATTCAGCAGTTGAACAAAGCCTAATATGCCCCAAGACTTAGCTCCAAAACCTGTTTATCAAAAGACAAAACTGTGGAGTCATGATGGATTATATGCACACATATGCAGTGGTGGGATTCAGCAGGTCCACCCCAGTTCGCCAGAAGAGGTAGCAGAATTTTTGGCTGGCCCCGCCCATCCAAGTCTTGAAATAAAGTAGTCCTAATTTGGGTGCAATACACAACTTTCCTCCTGGCCATGGCCACCATACCATGCCCACAGAGTAGGTAATAAAAAAAATTGAATCCCACCATTGCACGTAGGCAACAGTTTTCTAAATCCTATTATACTTTGGTGTGGGCAACAGTCAAATAGAGGCTTATGGATTCCGCAAGCACAATTGGCATGACGCGGCGGCTGGCAGAGGCCACTCCGGTCGAGAAGGCTCCTGGTCCGTGGGCTCTGCGGGCCCAGAAATTGGGGGAGCGGATTAATAGCTATAAATCATAAGGGTTTATTCACCCACATCTGACCTGACCGGTGATTCCGCTAGAGAGCAGATCGCTAACCTCCGTTACCCATTAGGCAATCACTCACTCACAGTTAAGCCTAATCCTTGGTGCAAATAGAAGCCATATTTACTCTGGTGCAAGCCTCGAACAATGGTTTTCCCCTGTCAGTGTCTGCCTGAGTTAATTAACTTCCCCAAGAGAGATTCCCCATTAACCCGAGTAAATGGGTGATGTGATTTTCTGTCAGATGACGATTCTTTCCTGCATTGCCTTCTGATCTATATATGATGATGTTTTTCCCTCAATAAACCACTGATCTGATCTCGCTCCATATTGCCTCATGTCGTTACTTGATCAGTCTCCTCCGGGACCCAACGGCCGTCCTAGCGGCCCCGATTCTACAGAGGCTCCCTATGCTTGGACTTTACAAAGAGGGCCAGGTTAGATGACAAGATTTTAGTGTTTGGGAATCAAGACAATGGAATCAGCTGTAAACTAGCCTAACACATCTTTATTGCATGGAGTACAGCACGAACATGAGGTAATGGTGGACAAACAGTTCCTTTTATGCAGTGGCTATACATTTGAATGTGGCTCCTCGATAGTGCATTGGCTACTGTCCATGTGACGTAATCATTAGTCACGCCCTTCTTGTCCAGGTGAAGTGAGGGCGGGAATCTTTCCCGCACAGCTGAAGGTATTTGAGGAATGTGTACCATGTGAGCTGAACGCTCGCTATTTCCCCCTAGTGGTCACTAGCTCGCGTTCTATTGTGGTTTGTTACATTGTTTCTATTGCAAGATACAGCTTGTTACATTCGCTCATTCATGTGGTTACAGATTGTTACACTCGCTCATTCGTGTGGTTACAATTACATTCAATACACAACATCCCTCCCCTCTAAGATGGGACAAAGTCCCTTAACCAGGATGGTTTTCTGCATGTGCGTTTTGGGCGTGTGGCCGTTATGCTTGACTCGGCCATGCCCCATCGTCTGTGCCCTCCTGGCTCTTGTCCTGCAATTGGAGAGGATGACTCATTAGCGACTCGCTGCGGACTTGCAGCTATGGGTTGAGCAGGAGGAGGGGGATTGGTTTCTGATGCGGATGTGGGCAAACCGGGGGCACTAGGGGCTAAAGAAAAACCCCGCTCCTTGCTTGGACGGGTGAGGGAACACTCCGAAACACCACCACCACCACCACCCCCGGTTTGGTAACTCAAAATCTAACTCAGGGGCAACAGGGACACAAACTCATTCCTCTCATTCATGGCACTGGGAAGAACTGGTGTATCAAAAGGATACGGATTTGAGTCTGCTCTCCCCCCCCTTGTTTGGGACTGTTGCCTCTCGTTTTCTCCCCCTTGGGATAAGCGGGGGGGAGGACCCTAACGTTGAGTTCTGCTGCTGGGCACCCCTGTCCGGCCCCCCAATCACTTGATGCCTTAGTTGGTCGGCGTGCCTTCTCCAGAGGAGACCCGTGTTGGTCTCGACACAGTATGAAACTGGTCCCGTTTGGTTAATGACTACTCCCGGCACCCAGGCTGGCCCTGTAGCTGCGTAATTCCTACAGTGTACAGGTTCACCTATCTCGAAGTTTTTCGTGGACCTGAGCTCAATGTTTCTTCCCCTATCCTCCACCCTGGTGGGATCCAACCTGGTTAACAACGAATGAAATTTCCTTTTCATGAGGAGTTCAGCGGGGGAAAATCCCAATGCCAATGGCGTCACCCTGTATGCCAACAAAAACTGGCAGAGCTGTAGGTCCAGATCCCCCGGTCCCATGCGCCGCAACCTCTCTTTCATTGTTCGCACCAGGCGTTCTACCTGGCCGTTAGTTGTGGGGTGAAAGGGGGCTGAGGTTATGTGCCGAATGGCGTTTGATTCCAAGAACGCTTGGAACTCTGCAGACGTGAAAGTGCTAGCATTATCACTCACAATGACATCAGGTATCCCGAAGGTACTTATCAGCTTGCACAGCTGTTTTATGGTTGCAGCTGATGAGGTGCTGTGCATCGTAATCAATTTGTCTACTACCAGTAGAAAAAGGGAACCCCTGAATGGACCTGCGAAGTCTATGTGGAGGCGAGACCACGGTCCCCTGACTGTGTCCCATTCTCTCTGTGGAAGTTGGGACTCCTCAGGGCAAGAGCTCTGGCAATTTTCGCAGGTGTTCACCATGTGCTCAATGTCTGCATCTAGCTGTGGCCACCAGAAATAGCTTCGGGCCAGCGCCTAAGAGCGCACAATCTCCGGGTGGCTGATGTGTAGAAGCTGCAGTACCCTTGCTCTCAAGGATTCTGGGATGATCACTCTCTCCCCCCCACAGGAGGCACCCCCTTTCTGTGGACAACTCAACCCTCTTCCTGAAAAATGCAGCAAACTCATCTGTGGGGGGAGCCGTGGGCCACTCCTTCTGTACCCAGGATCTAACAAGGGCTAGTGTTTTATCCTTTGCCATGGCTGCAGCGATTTCCACAGGAAGTATGGGGGTGCATCTAGGGCTTCTAAGAGAAGGACTTGGCTGTCCTGCTCTATCTCGCATTTCGGGTCTCCCAGCTGGGGAAGAGGGGACCTTGAGAGTGCGACAGCATGGCTTCTGTCTTTCCTGGGGTGGTACACTAATGAACCCCTGTACACATTGAGGAAAATAGCCCACCAAAGCATCCTTGGGGAAAGGATCTGTGGAGTGGGCTTGTCTGAGGTGAAAATACTCAATAGTGGCTTGTGGTCGGTTACAATGGTGAATGGACGACCATACAAAAAATCATGGAACTTCTTAATGCCCGCCACAATAGCAAGGGCCTCCCTATCTGTTTGGGCATAATTTCATTCTGCCTTAGACAATGATCTCGAATAGAAGGCAACTGGGGCTTCTCGCCCGCTCTCTAGCACATGGCAAAGGACTGCTCCCACACCCACTGGTGAGGCATTGCAGACTAGAACTACCGGCTTCTTTGGGTCGAAATGGGTCAGGATGGCCTCTGAGGAGAGGAGCTGCTTGAGTTCCCTGAAAGCCCGCTCTTGGTTCTCCCCCCACCGCCAAACGGCATCCTTCTTCAGCAGCCTATGCAGGGGCTCTGCAATCGACGCTTTCCTGGGCAGGAAGGAATGGTAAAAATTTGGCAGCCCCAGGAAGGATTGCAGCTCCGGTTTTGCGGTGGGGCGAGGGGCGTTTTGGATGGCCGAGACTTTGGACTCAGCAGGTTTCACTCCCTCAGAGGTTATGCGAAACCCCAGGAACTCAACTTCTCTTGCAAGGAACACACATTTGTCTCTCCGCAGTCTCAACCCCGCAGATTCGAACACTGTAAGGACCTTATCTAATCTCTGGGCCAGTTCTGCTTCGCTCCCCCCAGATATCAAAATATCAGCAAAATATGACAAAACACCCAGTAGCCCCTTTAACAAACATTCCACAAGGGACTGAAATATCCCCGGCGCCGAGTTCATGCCAAACTGTAGGCATGTCACCTTAAATGCCCCCTTGTGAGTTACAATGGTTTGCGCAGCAGCTGTAGCTGGGGTTACTGATAGCTGCTGGTACACCTGCGCCAGATCCAATTTGGCGAAACACTTCCCCCCATGTAAAGTAGCTAGCAGATGGCTAACTACTGGCACCGGATAGGCATTAGGGCTGATTGCCTTGTTGATTGTACACTTGTAGTCAGCGCAAATCCGCACCTCCTCATTTGCTTTTAGTGCTGTAACAATAGGGGTCTCCCACTCTGCAGAGTCCACAGGCACTAAAATCCCCTGACCCACCAGTTTGTCAAGTTCCGCCTCTATTTTGTCCTTCTGGGCGAATGGGACCCGTCGTGGCTTGAGCCTAATTGGGCGGACCGCCGGGTCTAGGTCGAATGAAACTGGGGGCCCCTTGTACTTCCTGAGTCCCTTCTTGAATACCTCAGGGTGTGTGTTGCACACTGCCTGAATCTCATCCCCCCCCCCGATGGCATGGATGCCGCCTATGAAAATCTCCAGGTGTTAGAACCACTGTGTTCCCAGGACGTTGCATCCCCCTCCTTTAAAACTACTAGGGGGAGTTTCCTTCTGAGTCCCTTGTACTGTATTTCGAAGTCCCCCACCCCCAACACTGGGATCCCATTCCCCTGTACATACCTTAAGTTCGATCTCAGTTCCTTGAGTCTGGGTCGCGCCTTGGGGGAATGCGCAAAAACTCTCTATGGGAAATGATGGAGTAGGCGGACCCCGAGTCTATTTCCATCCTAACTGGGATCCCCTGCAACAGTACCTCAACATAAAAACATGGGTGCCCTAAGGGCACACTGTGAACGGCCAGGTCGTCTTCCCCATATGCTCTTTGGTACACGTGGTACCCCTCTGGGCTGTCGACGCCATCATAGACTCTGCCGACGCCATCCCATCTCCGCATGGAGCGCTCTGCTGGGCTCTTGCTCTCGTCTCGCCGTTGCCTGCACACCCTGGCGATGTGTCCCCTTCGTCCGCAGTTGTGGCAGTCAGCCTTCCGGAATGGGCATTTGCTCTGATCGTGGGATGCTCCACAGCCATCGCAACGCCGGCCTCCCTTTTCTTTCTTCTCGCTCTGCCCCTTTCTGACTTTCCGGACCCCCTCATCTTCACTGGAGCCTCCACTGGCAGAGGCCTCTGAAGATGTGGGCGAGCGTGGGGCGGGGGCATCCTACAGGTCACCTGGACGGCTGATGCAGGCACGTCAATTAGTGGTGGCTTTGCTTTGAGGAGCTTGAACCTGGCCCTTGTGGACTCAGCCGTCTGCGCCTCTTGCAGAACCTCTTTGAAGGTGAGGTCGTGGCCATGGGTCATGAGCTTCCTTTGGGTGTCCCCATCTTGCATCCCGCAAAGCAGCCTGTCTCTAAGGCCATATCTAAGAACTCCCGCCATTCGCACGGGGTTGCCGCCCCGGCGCATACTCAGACACGGACTCACCCGGCTTTTGGTCCTTCCTCGCAAATGTTGCCCTGGCAGAGAAGAAGGACACCTTGGGCTTGAAGTGGTCTCTCAGTGCAACCAGCAGGTCGGCTACGGCAACCTGCTCCACTTCTCTTGGTGCCACCAGGTCTATCAGCGTTTGCACTGCGTGATAGCCGAGCATCGTGATGAGAAGGCACCTCTTCTTTCCCGCATCTGTGATGCCGGCAACCGCTACTGTACTCCTGAAGTGAATCTCGAACCAGTCCCATCGCTCAGGCCGGTTTACGTCAAAAACCGGTTGCTGTGGAAGTGTCTTGTCCCCATGGGAAGCCATATCCCACCATATCCCCCCTTTGTCGCCAATTTAGTGTTTGGTAATCAAGACATTGGAAGCAGCTGTAAACTAACCTAACACATCTTTATTGCATGGAGTACTGCACGAACATGAGGTAATGGCGGACAAAAAGCTCCTTTTATGCAGTGGCTATACATTTGAATGTGTACAGGTACAACAAACCGTTGGTACTGGCGCAATGAAAATTATGATGTACTTGACTTCAGTGAAATAAAAATTGTATTGAATTCATACACGTGCTATAACAAGCTTCTTATGATCTTTTCAGCAGTTTCACAATATAAGTCCAATGTCAACCAAAAACAGATAAATTCTCTTCAACTTAATTATCTTCTTGTATATTTTTAAATCAGATGAAACCTCTTTAACTAGTAATCCTTTCTTGTATGTCTTTAAATTATTGAACACTCCCGATGTCTAGCCGGTTAATTTTAGACATTTCAACTTTTCATCAGGGGAGTATTAATCACATCTGAAAAATTACAAAATTGCAAAAATTAACATGTTACATGCACAAATTCCTAAAACAAACATGCAACTCGGTATACACTATCAACCTCATGCATCTTACCAGTTTTTTTCTATCGCATCCTTCTGATTTCAACAGTTTCTTTGTGGGACGTTACCTTCCCTCTGTTTGCTAACCTTAAATAAATCAGCACATGTTGCTACACCTTTGCTTGCTTTGGGGCCAAGCAACTTCCTACACCTGTGTGCTAATGAATTTTTTATAGAAAGCATGAAAGATCAGATTCCTGATTTAGTCCCTTTGGGTGAATGGTATTTAGTCTGTGAATGTAATATGCCTCTTTTTATAACAATAGTTGTTCTATATCAATCCCACTACCAGTCACAACAGTCAGCTTCTCCAATACAACAAAGGTAAAATCCTTATCCTGGTGATTTTTTTCAAGATAATGGCTGACTAATGGTGCCTGTTCCACCTGCCCCCTCAGTTTGCGAGAGCATTTACCCACATATTTAAGTCCGCACGGGCATAACCATAGATATACGCAGTGTTGGCTGCTGCAGTTACTGAAAAAATTGAGAGTTTTATAAAAGTTGGATTCAGGGAAACTGATTTGCTTTGTCTCCCATGCAAACCTGCATACTACGTACTGACCACATTTATAGTGTCCTTTAACTAAGCTGTTTTTTAGCGAACGCCGAGGAGCGACATCTGCCTTAGTTACCATATTTCCCACTATTTTGGTTCTCCGCATCCCAATCATGGGTTTATTCTGACACCCAGGAATAGCAAATACCAATATTTATCTACTATGTTTCTAATAGTATTTAGTCTGTGAATGTAATATGCCTCTTTTTGTAATAATAGTTGTTCTATATCAATCCCACTACCAGTCACAACAGTCAGCCTCTTCAATACAACAAAGGTAAAATCTGTATCCTGGATTAGGGGGCAGGTGGAACAGGCACCATTAGTCAGCCATTATCTCGAAAAAAATCACCAGGATTTTGCCTGAGAAAGTGTCCTGGGAAAGTGCTAATTGACTTCTCAAAATGACAGCTTATGTGCGTAGATCAGAGGGATAGCAGGTGCTATTTTATCTATGTTCCATCTCCGTCCGTGAGATAGAACCAACTTTTGGGTTTCTTCCCAGACAATAACCTTGTGAAAAGAACAATAGGGATTTTCCCATTTTGTCATAAAGATGGTGGAGTGTGCTTTTTAAAATGGCTCTGGTTAGGCTAATCAGAGTACATCGTAGAAAGAAAAGAAAAACAGATTTAGAATCCTTATTTAATAACCTACATAACTATTACATAATAATTATTTTTAAAATGATGTAATCCCACATGGAATCATGACACAGGAAAGCCTATGGGGATGGAATGTGGTGCCATTGTCTGTGCTATTCAAAATCCCAGGGCTTCAACTCTGTGACCCTTGGCTTTACTACACCACTCTCTTAATCACATAGACTGCCTAGTGGTGGCCAACCTTGGCACTCCAGGTGTTCTTGGACTTCAATTCCCGGAAGCCCAAGTCAGCACACCAGCTGATCAAGGCTTCTGGTAATTGAAGTTCAAGAACACCTGGAGTGTCAAGGTTAGCCACCAATTGTCACCTTTCCCCCTGCCTTTGATGCTTTTAAAAATCGAATGGAGAGTTACGTCATCCTAAACTAGTCTTTGTTACGGAGTCTTCCTATGCGATGTTCATTTCCATGTCAGAAGTTACAAATTTGAAAGACTTTAATTAACCTTTTAATTCACTCATAAAATGGGAAGAAAAAAGACCTTCAAAGGCAAAGCTGTAGTGAGGAATGAATTTATATGAGTTTCTCTTTTGAGAAGCCTAGAGAATTGATTTTCAAAGCTCCAGCTATTGCACTGCACTGTAGAAGCAAGTATGGGTTTGTGAGGTCACTTTGGGACAAACCACATCTACCCAAATACATTTCCTGTAGTAGGTTTGCCATTCTAGACAAGCCCTGAGTGATGATGCAAGCAAACAGCTAGACATAATAATAGTAGTGGGTTAGAAGCTTGGTTTTGAGATATCAAATTTAGTCTTGAGAATCAAATACATTGATAATACTCAGAGAGGAAGTGTTCCACTGTGTCTGTGTGTCATGTCGATCAAGCCATTTCCAATTTATGCCAGTCCTCTGAATTAATGACTTCCCATAGGGCCAGTCATTAACAAGCTGGACTTAGGTCTTGCAGTAGAAAGGTTATTGCTTCTTTTATTGAGTCATCCATCTCTTATTAGGTCTTCCTCTCTTTATGTGTCCTTCCACTTTTTAAAACTTTATTATCTTTTCCAGTGAGCCTTCTCTTCTCATTATATGTCTCATGATGGACACAGCTGAGTCATTTTAGGCTTCTAATAAGAGTTCAGGCTTGATTACATTTCTTTGTCTCCTCCATCACCACACTGTACTGAACATACTTGCCACAAGAACAATAAGTTGCAGAAATTTTGGTACCAGCTTTGCAAAGTAGCTTTCCTCCCCAAGTCTATTTGGATATGATCTTGCCATTGTGACTTCTTTTGCACAGCTCTCAGAATTTACCAGACTACCTGGACCCTGGCCATGCTAGTTAGAGAGTTCTGTGGGATTTGTGTATGTGTGTGTTCCAAAAAAGTAGCTCAAGTGAAGTTTTGGTTCTGAAACTGAGCAGACTTGGTTTAACCTCAAATTCCCCTTTTCTGTTAGATCATGGTTCCTCGAACTTGGCTCTCCAGATGTTCTTGGACTTCAATTCCACAATAACACCTGGAGTGCCAAGTTTGAGGGACCCTGTGTTAGATTATCAGTAGTACACTTACTTGGTTACTTGGTTGATCCATGTTTTACACATCAGATTGACATGGCAGATCGAAGCATTGTCTTCCACTGTTTCCAATCCCATGCCAGTCTCATCAAGGGCCTCGGGAACTTTGCCCTGAACTGGTCTTTCCATCTGGTGGCTGGCCTTCCTAGTGGTCGTTTTATGTCAAGTGGTATCCATTATGTGATAGCTTTCATCCATCTGCCACATTCCTGGCCCACTGATGTCTTGCAAGCTCAATCAACATGGATGCTTGTTTTGCACCTGATCTTATACGCAGTTCTTCATTTGATATTCGGTCAACCCATTGTATGCGTAGCATCCTTCACTCAATTGCACTTTGTGTTACATCGATTTTATTAATGTCAGCTTTTGTAGGTGCCCATGTTTCACTACCATATAATAAAGCAGGCAGAATGGTGGTGTTGATGAGTTCAGACTGTAATTTTCTCATTTTTGCTTCAATAAGCACAACCTTTGTTTAGTTAAAAGCTGCCCATGCTGCTTGCCTTTTTCTCAAAAAATTCTTTTGTTAGATTGTGCCTTAGTTTAACCTCTTGCCCAAGGTATACATATGAGTCAACTTTTTCTACTATCTAATTTCCACATTTCATAGCGATGTCATTTGTGGAGGCATTCCATATATATTTCATTTTTGGCATAGTGATCTTCAGGCCAATCTTTCAACTTTCTGTGTCTTACTTGGAGCATATTTTGCGCTTCTTCTACTAATTCTAACCATTAACATTATATGTGAAGTAAAGATGGGATAAGTACTCACCATTTATATGAATTCCCTTTTCTTCCCATTTCAAATTGTGCATTGCTGATTCTAAAGTGGCAGTAAACAGCTTTGGGCTGATCGTATCACCCTGATGGATGCCTCTTTTTATAGGGATCTTTATCATTTTTTGAAATAAAGTGATTTGTGATGTACATCCTTTATACAATCCTTTGAGAAGACTTAAATAGTGTGGATTGATTCCTTCCTTGCAGCACTGTGTTGGTTACAGCGGAATCAAAGGCCTTCTCATAATCCACAAAGGTGAGAATCAATGGCAATTTATAAACTCTCTGTGTCACTCTATTAACCGATTGACAGTGTGCAGATGATCCATGGTACTGTATCCTCGCCTGAAACCCAACTGTTCTCTTGGCTGGTGCTCATCCTGTTGTCGTGCAATTCTGTTCAGAATAACCCGTGTGAAGAACTTATGTATTTGAGACAAAAGGCATATTGGCCAATAGTTCTTGATCTCTTCACAATTTCCCTTTTTAAAGTTCAATACTGTCTTTGATGTTTTTGACTGAGCTGGGATAGTTCCATGTAGTATGTATTTAGTAAACAAGCATGTCAATACTTTCTGCATTTTTTCTCTACCTGCCTCTATGGTTTCTATGGTGATTCTATCAATTCCAGGAGCCTTTCCTGACTTGGTTTGCTTCAGGGCATACTGCACCTCACTGATTAGTACTTCTGGTAATGCTTCCTTAGTTGGTGTGATCCTCGGTTCTTGAAGTTTAACTTTTGATTCAAAGAGGTTAACGTAGAAGTCCTTAACTATTTTTTCCATTTCTGATCTTCTCCTTATTCTCTCTGCTTTCTCATTTAGCAGTGCAGGCAATTGCTCATGGTATTGGGACAGATCTTTCTTGCATCTTTTAATGCCCCTTCTCTATTCAGCTACTTCCATGAGTCTTTTTCTTCTACATGTTTCATGGTTTTCTTGGAGCTTTCTTCTAAGTAGATGACATAGCAGGCAATATTCTAGATCAGGGATTCTCAACCTGTGGCCCCATTTCATGTGGCCCCTCATTGCCTCCACCACACCAGGAAGTGCCATGTGGTGGAGGAAGAACAAAATGGTCACCCAGCCCCCAAAGTTGTCTGAGGGAGCGTGACCCAGCCCCTGGCTTAAAAAGGTTGAGAACTCCTGTTCTAGATCATTAGAGCAATCTCTTTTCATTTCATTTCATTTTGTAAGTAATTGCCTAGTCTCCTCGGAAATTCTGTTTTGGGAGTGATTTCCAGCAGCAATTTCCACCTTTTTAACACAGCCATTGATCTGGTTGATAATAACTTCATACTCCTCTGTAACATCTGTTACGCTTACCCAGTCTATTTTCTCCAGCTCTTCTTCAAGGAGATTGGAATCAATGACAGGCCTTTTCTTTAGGGTTTTGGTGGCTTTCATCTTACTTTCTATTTTCTCATAAAATACGATTTTAGCGAGAACGAGATGATAGTCACTTCCCGTGTTAAAGGGGATAATGACTGAAACATCATGTAGTGTGTGTCCTCTATCTATATCTATAAAACAGAGATCTATGTTTGTATATGCTCCAAAGGCTCCCACACCCCTGGACTGATCCTGCTGAAATTTGGCATATACGTACCTTGGGCTGGCAAGATCAGAACTGCGAGGGTCCCAAGCCCCATGGGGGGGCATACACCCCCCCAAAAAATTCCATCCCAATTGATCTATACAATGTGTGTGTTTCCCAGTGATGTAATTGGCCAATGTCATAGTCCCAGGTATTATGACATCATCTGACTAGCTCAGCTGTAGCCCTCTGAGCTCAGTTGTAGTTTTCACAGTAGGTGGAAGGCAAATGGGCATGTGAGATCAGCACTGTGGGGTTCACAAGCCCCATGTGGGGGTGTATGCCATTGGGCACCGCTGTTGGAGACTTCTGGTCTGCATCAATCTCCTTGAGGGAAAGCCCGCCATGGAACCCGGGGCCAGGTCAGGCCAGCACAGTGGTGGCAACAGAGGCCCTTGAGAGGGCCGGGAGGGCACGGGAGTGGTAAGGATGGTAAGTGACCATCGACAGAGAAGCAGGACAGGTGAGGGAAGAGAGAGATGGAGGAAAGGAGGCCGGAGTGACCCACATACACCCCACAAGGTTTCCAAGAGGGAAAGGCTGGTCTACGTTAAAGAAAAGAAAAACCTGAGCAAAGCCAGGTAATCAGCTAGTTAACTATAATGTAGTCAATTTCATTTTTTGTTTGTGCATCTGGTGAGACCCAGGTCCATTTCCTGCTTCCTGCTTCTCAAAAAAGGAGTTATCAATACAAAGGTGATGGACTTCACAAAAAGCCAGCCTCATTTCTTTTTCATACACAGTGACAGCCCATGTAGAATTTAATTTCCCTACTGCGTCCAACCACTGCATTGAAATTCTCCATGACAATAGTGTAGCCAGTCTTATATCTATAGAATACCTCTTCAAGTTCTTCATAGAATTCTTCAATATTTTCTTCCGTATAAGATGAGGTAGGGGTATACACCTGTATGACATTTAATTTCCATGACTTTGGTAACTTCATTTTTAGGATAGCAATTTTTTGAGACTTTATGTTGACTCCTCTATAAACTGCACATAGTTGTGAGAGATGATAAGTCCAACTCCTCCCATATTTTGATTGCCATTCTTAGCTCCAAGATGGATCTCATCTCCATTTGTCCAGGTAGCGATTCCAAAGATGTCACATTTTATTTTCAGTTTTTCATCCATAAGCAGGTTGAGGTGTGCTTGATTGCTAATAGTGCGTGTGTTATAAGTGCAAAAATTGATTATGGTCTGTTTCCTGAAATACTCCCACAGTTGGGTAGCGACTGAGGGAAAGACCACAGATTAGATGTTTGCATGGATCTTGTTGGCATGCCAAGAGGGAAAACAGCTTGGCTACTATGAACAAGATGCAGGACTTTTCTGGGATTAAAACGAAAGAAGAAGCATCACTAAAAATCTTGCAAGCTCACAGCTCTGACGAGGGATCCCAATATCCCAAGTGCCATTTAAATATTCAAGGGCATGACATAATTACCTACTTGCTGCAGACTCTGCTATCCCTCACTCCTCATGCTTTTAGCCTCTTCTCATTTTGAATTTCAACCATACCTGTCAAGTATTCCTGATTGGCCAGGATTTCCCGTATTTCTGCACCGCTTCCTCCACTTTCCCGCTGCCATCACATAATTTGACTGGCAGGGAAAGTAGTTACTGTGCATGCGCGTATGCACAGAACCCTTCTGCACATGCGCAGAACCTTCTGCGCATGTGCAGAAGGGTTCTGCACAGAAGGGTTCTGCACAGGTCCCGTATTTTCCAGAGTATGGGTATGCTTTCAACACTTCAGAAGAGCCAGTTAAACCACTGAAAACTAAGTTTCTTTGCAAATCAGCTGTGAATCATTTAAGAAGATGTAGCAATGATTTCCCAGATCATAGATGAGAATGTGGTTCATCTTTCCTTTGGGGTTTTGCTAAATGATATGATTTTTGTAAGCTGGAGAAAGAACACCAGCCCACTTCACAGTAATTAGGAGAAATGGAGAGGGGAATGCTGTCACATTAAATTCCTTGCATCAGTTCCATTCCTCTCCCCTCATTTTGGGGGAGAAAATCAACAGGGAACTCTTAACTTTAATTCAGCTTTTACTATGTGTTATGAAGTCAGGATTGTACATCATATGGCTCAGGAAGTTTGAATCCTTTATGTTCTTTTGGTAGATTGCACCAATTAGATATGTGGGCTCTGTATCATTCTTTAGGGATATGTGTAGGATCCAGGAAAAAGTGACTCAAAATCTTGAAACTTAAAGAGATCTTAAAGCCTTTCTTAAAGCTTTATAGTTTGGCCAGGTTTGCTATGGTAATAGAGTAGACCATACTGCCAGCAACTCAACATTGAGTGTCAGCAGGTGGTTAACTAACCTGACAACCCTGAGGACTAACGGCCTTGGGTGCCGAAGTCCACAGGGAACGGTGATGGTCCCCAAATGGATTAAATCCCACTTGAATCCATCTTGATGGAGGACAGCAGCTTCATCAATACTGACCTTGGGGATAAAGATGGAATACTCTCATAAGTTTCATCAAATGCATCCTCTCTCACCTCAGTTGTAAATGGATAGCGTATCCAGTCAGACCATCCCAGAGAAGCTGCTTCAACTATTTGTGACCTGGGGTGCAATTAATCAATAAGCCATAGCTGCCAATCCTCCTGTATTGGCCAGGAAACTCCCGTTATTTACCCCTCTTTCCTGCCATCATCCCGTATTTGTATTTTCCCATGAATCTCCCATATTCTATCATTTTTTTAAAAAATGGGCCGGAAGCTACAGCCCCCATGATGTCTTACATGGAAGGAAAAGGCAAAACCCGTACTGCACATGCGCACTGGTGCAAAATAGGCTGGGAACTACAGCCTCCATGGTGCCTTGTGCAGAAGGAAAAGGCAAAACCCATACTGCGCATGTGCACCAGCGCAAAATGGACCAGGAACTACAGAACCCATGGTGCCTTGCATGGAAGGAAAAGGCAAAACCTGTACTGTGCATGTGCACCGCTGCAGCGACTGCCCAGCGCCGCTGGATTTCCCTTATTTTCAAATCCAAAACTTGACAGGTATGCAATAAGCAGTTGGATGGATAATAATTGACTGACATTCTGTTTGTAATATCACCCATATGATAACTTTAAGGTCTATTAATCCCTGGTAAACTAAACATCCTTGCCATGATTCTCATGGGCATGCGTGCATACCAGGTATGTAGAGATATTTTTGCTGACCAAGGAGGAATAGACTAAAAGTTGCAACTTGGCTTATGCTATGAACAGGACTTCAGCCATTATGCGCCATCACATTAGAAGCATAGAATAATTGAGTTGGCCATCAAGTCTAATTCCCAGCTCAGGGCAGGAATCCAAGTCAAAGCAGATGTAACAGATGGATGTCCAATTTTCTCTTGAATTCCTCCAATGATGGAGCACTCTCCACCTCCTGAGGTAATTGATTGCATTGCCGTACTGCTCTAACAGTTAAGACATTTTCCCTGATATTCAGCCGAAATCTGTTTGCCCGTAATTTGAACCCATTGTTATGCAACCTACATTCTGAGATGATTCAGAACAGATACAATCCCTCCTCCACCTGATTACCTTTCACTTATTTGAAAAGTGCTCTCATATCTCCTTTCAGCCCTTCTTTTCTCAGGGCTAAACATGCCCAATTCCTTCAGTCTTTGCAGGCGCACCCCCCAATAAAGGACTCAGACACAAATGAAAGTGGATAACGGCACTGGGCCACATTTATTGATTCATGCCCTAGTCCGAATTATAAATTTCTATTGGTAATTGACCAATCATAATTCTTAAGGCAAGCAGGCCGAAGTAACACTGGTAAGGTACCACCCAAAATTGCCAACGGCAATTGTTAAAATGTATCTATTTGTATCAATTTGTTTGTTGACAACAAACAAATTGTTGACCGTAGTCAATATCTAACTCATGACCCCACCCTCTGACGTGTATCCGTAAAATCAAGGGGTGATGCATGCTGTCTAGCTGTAGCCATCACCCCATCGCCTGGTTCGTCGTTGACCGGACAACGTTTAAACAACTTATGCCTATCTAGTGTTGTCCAGTCAATTGCGAACCTGCCGGATACCTGTGGGTCATAAATGTTTACCTTACCAGTGCTACCCGCCCATGTGACCAAAGTCAACAGCAGCACAGACCAAACCCCTATATCAAACCATAGCAACAGTGTGGGATGGGCAAAAAAGCCAGGACTCAAGGGCCAATTGCGAGTCCCAGCCAAAAATTCCCACCCGGCCCCGAAGCGACCAAGAAATCACACTGTTAACTAGGGAGGGGGTGGAGGGGAAAGACTTCTCCTCTCCGTCGCTTCGCAAAATGGCAGCTCGGCTGCCTCATGGCCAGCCCTTTTATTAGGGTGCTGGCCACGCCCCTAACTACCCAGATGCCTTCGTCCGGTGGGGGGCCCCCGCAAAGAACGCGGCGGCCATTTTGGTGCCACGCTTGCATTGCAGGCGCACCCCCCAATAAAGGACTCAGACACAAATGAAAGTGGATAACTGCATTGGGCCACATTTATTGATTCATGCCCTAGTCCGAATTATAAATTTCTATTGGTAATTGACCAATCATAATTCTTAAGGCAAGCAGGCCAAAGTAACACTGGTAAGGTACCACCCAAAATTGCCAACGGCAATTGTTACAATGTATCTATTTGTATCAATTTGTTTGTTGACAACAAACAAATTGTTGACCGTAGTCAATATCTAACTAATGACCCCACCCTCTGACGTGTATCCGTAAAATCAGGGGGTGATGCATGCTGTCTAGCTGTAGCCATCACCCCGTCGTTGACCGGACAACGTTTAAACAACTTATGCCTATCTAGTGTTGTCCAGTCAATTGTGAACCTGCCGGATACCTGTGGGTCATAAATGTTTACCTTACCAGTGCTACCCGCCACCCGGAGAGGCTTCAATAAAGGCTCGACGCCCCCCCCCAAGACCGTCAGCTCGGTCGACAGGCCTGCTCGCCAATCACCCAACAGGAGGTCCATACCTCCTCGCGACAGATGGACCCCATCCCCTGCATAAAGCCCATAATTTTGCAAACTAATGGCGGGATGACGACTGACCCGCCCCCAGCCATTGGTCAAAACACAGCCCTGTTCACCATGCGCCTAGCGCGGTCCAGGGCCTGAAGGTCAAAGCCTCCCCTATAAGCGTGCCGTGGGACCATATCTGACCAAACAAGGGTTGTGGCGGGCCATACGTAATGTAAGTAGGCGAGGTCACCGCAAATCGCATGCTTCAGCGATAAGCCAGTGACCTGTCCCAAATCATTACCCCCAAGGTGTATGATCAGAATGTCAGGCGGGTCAGCATTCCTTCCCGAAAAGAGGAATGGCAAGAGCTCCCGCCACAACATACCGGGCTTACCGTACCATGTGAGACTTGCGTATGCACCCAGTCCCAGTTGGGGTCCCCAATCTGTCGCCGCAGCGTAACGCGCTGCCCTGTGCACGTAGCTATGGCCCACCAGCCATACTGTCACCGGTGTGATACGACACCCAGGGTCTGTCAAGGAAAAACAGGGAAGGAAGAAATCTGCGGTGACTAAACCGGTACTCACGGCGGGAGCGGGCGAACATAAAACTGGAAACACTGAGAGCCCCACCTCCCCATGCTGCGTATGTCAGCCCCGGAGTACCCATAAGCAGCCGCAGTAGAGGCCGCCCCAATTCTAAATGAATGGGTGCCGTAATGGGCCCCAGGGAGGCCCACACTAGCCAGTGCCTTCCCAGTCACCTTCCAAAATTGAAATTTAGTGAGGGGAGACCCATCTTGGTGACAGAAAAATGGGCCATGGTGCGTGCCACGCAGTGCAAGGAACTCCTGTAGGGCACCAACCGGACAGATGTCTGCCAAGGAACATCGTAGCAGTCTTACACCACTGCCTACGCCGTGCTGATCTGTTTTAGAGGAGCGTATCCTCAACTGAGCCCAATCATTGCAAACATAGACATCTTCGAGTTCCAGTGCCCTACGACTTGCATCCGCCTTAGACAGCATCACAAGCTCGCTGATGCGGAGCGCTCCAAAAAAGGCCACCGTTTTAGCCGCATGAAACAGGGCTGCCTCATACCTATCGAAACATAGGTCATGCCAGCCCCGTGCCAGTTGGGTAAGGACCCCAGGGGAAATTGGGTGGCGGTCGTCCAGGCTACGCCCACGTTCCCGCACCCACCCCTCCAAAACGTGTCTCACACGGAAGTCAGCGGTACTATCCGCATGACCTCCCACCTTGGCCATAAAAGCCAGCGCTGACAACCTGGATGCTATGGTGCGGGGTGCAAGGCCCTGGGCATGCAGGTAAACCATGAAACGAAGGACGTGGGCCACTGGGATCGGCCAGGTATCTGGCAGTCGAGATTGGGTACAAAATGTCCGAAAGGAAACTAACGCATGGTGATACGCCTTACACGTGCGTGGCGCCAGAGACATGCCGATCGCCCGGTTCACCTCTCCTTGCCAAAGGTCCATATCTCCTCCGGGAGTGGCGAGGGAAATTCCTCCGCGTCCGGGGCCAAGGCGCGGAAACGGGAGATCTGCAGGCGGGACAAAGCGTCAGCAATATCGTTATTGACCCCCGGGACATGCCTGGCCCTGAACAATACATTGAGGCGCAGGCTGCGCAATACAAACCGGCGCACTAGTTCCATGACCCTGGGAGATTTAGAAGTCTGTGAGTTGACAATGTGGACAACTGCTGCATTGTCACACCAGAAATGCACCACCGAGTTGGCCCACTCCTCACCCCATAGCATCAAAGCCCCCAGTATGGGAAAAAATTCCAAATATGTGAGATCCCTCAGGCGACCCGTGCCTGACCAGGCTGGTGGCCATCCACCATAGGCCCACTTCCCGTTGAAGTACATCCCATAACCCAGGGATCCCAAGGCATCAGACTGTATCTGAAAGCGAGGTGAAGCCAGGAGGTCAGACCTCCAAAATGAGACCCCATTGAACTCCCTCAGGAACTGGAGCCATATGTGCATATCTGCCCTGATGCCCCGTGTCAGTCTCACCCTGTGATGGGGCCTGGATAAGCCTGACATGGCGTCGCACAAGCGCCGAGCAAATGCCCTGCCAGGTGCGACCACCCTGCAAGCGAAGTTAAGGTGACCATGTAGCACCTGCAATTCCCGAAGGGATGCCTTGCGCTTAGCCAGCAATCCCGAAATGAGGGCCGCTATCCTGGCCACCTTTTCCCCTGGCAACCTAGACGCCTGCGCTACTGTGTCAATCTCCACCCCCAGGAATACTAGCTTAGTAGATGGGCCTTCGGTCTTTTCGGGCGCCAAAGGGACACCGAGTTCCTCCATTAGCGTCTGAAATGTGTTGAGGAGACGTGTGCACGTGTCCCAGCCCCGTTCACCCCCGAACAAAAAGTCATCCAGGTAATGGGCTACAGACCGAGACCCTGACCTACGGACAAATGCCCACTGCAGGAATGTACTAAAACGCTCGAAGGCCGAGCAGGATATGGAACAGCCGAAGGCATGGCTTTGTCGAAATAATATTCACCCCTGAATTTGAAACCCAGCAACTCAAAGTCGCCCGGGTGCACCGGCAGAGACGAAAAGCCGACTTAATGTCGCACTTAGCTAACAGTGCACTCGGGCCACATGAGCGCACCATGCGCAATGCCTGGTCAAAGGATGTATACCTGACCGAGCAAAGGTCATCAGGGATAGCATCATTGACCGAGCGACCGGCTGGGTAGGACAAGTGATGAATCAGGCGGAACTCGCCCGGGGCCTCTTTGGCACTAGTCCCAGTGGGGATACTTTAAGGTTGGGGAACGGGGGCGCGGGAAAAGGGCCAGCGACCCTGCCAGTATCAACCTCCTTATTAATGCTGGCAGCAGCCACCTCCTCCCTTCCTCTAAGTGACAAAAGGTTGGGTGCATCTTGAGGTGACCTATCCCCGTGAAAGGAATACGAAACCCCAGTTGAAAACCATGAAGCAGGTACACTGCGTCTGCCCTCCTCGGGTACACTGCGAGCCAACGCTCCAGCATGTCCACATTAATTGGGGAGGGGGCCTTTCGGTGGACCCGCTCCCTCAGCGGCAGTCCTACCTGCCCCTTGTCCACCCCTACCCTTGCCCCTGAATCCTCCCAGCCTGGGACAGGCGGAGGCAGCATGGGGGCCAGAACAAGAGGGACACTCATGCCTGTACTTGCAATTCTTTCTGTTGCAAGAACCATTGGACGAGAAGGTCCAGCACAGCAGGCGGGCTGGAACCCCCTGCCCCGCCACTTGGCGGGGAACCTGTACCGGGGCCGCTCGTTGGACCGCATGTCCACAATGATATCTCTCCCCGGGCGCCGGGCGTGTGGGGGTCATATACAGAAGCCACAGCTTCTGGCAGGGCTCGTCCCACCTCATCTCTGGGTGCAGTGGAATCCTCATGCGGAATTCCTCGTCGTAAGCCAGCCACGACGGACCCGGGAAGTCAACCATAGCCCGGTAAATGTTGTCCAAATACTGGACCATAGGGATGGCCAGATCCGGCCTGGCCCTGAGGTAAACAGCCATGTAAATTAGGTACGCTGGCAACCAATTTGCCCATGTATGTGGCGGCTTACGACAACGTGCCTGCTCCTTATCCTTCTCATCCTGCCCTTCCCTCTCTTCCTTGGTGGGCTCCCTGTTAAGAAGGGAGAAGATGTCCACATACTCGCCCCTCCAGATCTTTTCCTTGGTGGACTGGGCCAGATGGTCCCCTAGGGGCAAGGAATACCCCGCTGTCGGCAATGCCGACACCGGCACAGAGGGAAGTGCGGGCAAAGCAAAGGGGGCCTGTACCAACCCAGACACCCCCAACACATTCCCAACCGCATAGGGGGCGCCACCCCAACCCGGACCCTGGGTCAGGGATGAAGTCGCCGGGTGGGCCGGAGGCGGCTGCACTGCCGCACCACCCGTGCGAGGCCATGGCCACTGAAAAGCCCCCCCGCCCCCCAGGGAAGTCAGTTGTGTGGGTGCACTAGCTTGAACTGCATACTCACCCGATGCACCCCCACGGGCCGCCCCCACCGGGGGTTCCGGCCCGCTGGGGGCGTCGGAGCTCACGACCGAAGCTGAGCTCGTCGACGGGGCCAGATCAGCACAAGTCTGCTGCGCCTGCTGAGTGGGAAGCTGCGAGGCAGTGGCCGCCACCGGCCCGCACGCCTCAGGCAGCTCGACCCGACCCGTCGCCTGCCGCTGCCCGGCAGCCAAAGGATCAACCTGGAACCCGAAAGACGCCCCCGCTTGGTTGGCCCTTGCCAGTGATGCCTCGAGGGCCGCTACGCGGGCCAGAAGGGCCTCCACGTTAACATAGCCCCCAGCCCCGACAGGGGGCAAAGGGCCAGCCGGCCCACAAGTAATGGGCACCTGTCCAGGTCCCTGTGCCCCAGGGGCCGGATACAGCCAAGAGCCCGTGCTCGGCCCTTGAGGGGCCGTGGGCATGCCCTGCCAAGGCAGGGAACCCAACCACCCCCCATGGCTCGATCCCCCCATGGGGAACTGTGCACCCAGGGAAAAAGGCCCAGCCGCACGGACCATGCCAGGGGCAGTGGCCATCGTTTGTGGGCCAAGGGCCGAGGCCCCAGCCGGGGCAGCCTGCGCGCGCCGCGCATCGGGCCAAGGGGCCACCGATCCCATCCCACCGGTCCCGGTGGGCTCCGCCAAAGGTGGCTGCTGGGCGGGCGCAGTCGCGGTCCTCCGACCCGGCTGACGCCTCCGCGCAGATCGAGCCACGTTCGCAGCTGCCTTCTTCTTAGAGGGCATAACTGGTCTAGCTGGGAAGCCGCAGAAAGGAAACTGCGCCGAAAAAGGCTTCCCCTGAAAGGACACAAGCGACGGAGGTAAGAGGGAAAGACTTCTCCGCTCCGTCGCTTCGCAAAATGGCAGCTCGGCTGCCTCATGGCCAGCCCTTTTATTAGGGTGCTGGCCACGCCCCTAACTACCCGGATGCCTTCGTCCGGTGGGGGGGGGGGCGCAAAGAGCACGGCGGCCATTTTGGCGCCACGCTTGCATTCCACACAGAGCTTGGTTCCCATTCCTCTGATCATCTTTGGTGTCCTCCTTTGAACCTGTTCCAGTTTGTTGGAATCCTTACATAAGAACATAAGAACATAAGAACAGCCTTGCTGGAACAGGCCACAGCCCATCCAGTCCAGCATTCTGTCTCACACAGTGGCTCACCATTTCCTTCAGGGTATTCCCAAGGAGATGCCTTCACCTGCTTAGGATTCCCTGGAAATGGCATTGAGAGATATCCTGCCTATCTCTCCAACCCGGAGGTTGTCCTTAGGTAGCCATAATTATAGCCATTGATAGCCTTGTCCTCCATGAACTTGTCTAATCCTTTCTTAAAGCTGTCAAGACTGACAACTGTCACCACTTCTTCTGGCAGGGAGTTCCATAGACCAGTAATCCTCTGGGTGAAAAAGTACTTTCTCTTATTTGTTTGAGAACTAGTACCCAAAAGTTTCATGGAGTGTCCCCTAGTTCTAGTGTTGTGCGATAGGGAAAACAGTTTTTCCTTATCTACTTTGTCCACACCGTGCATGATTTTATAAACTTCAATCAGGTCACCTCTTAGACGCCGTCGTTCAAGAGTGAAAAGGCCCAACCGTTGCAGCCTCAGATGGTAAGGAAGGTGTTCCAGTCCCCTAATCATTCTGGTTGCCCTCCTCTGTACATTCTCCAACTCCATAATATCCTTCTGGAGGTATGGCGACCAGAACTGTACACAATATTCCAGATGGGGCCTCACCATAGATTTATAAAGAGGCAAAATGACACTTGCTGACTTATTTTCTATACCCTTCCTAATGATCCCTAACATTGAGTTTGCTTTTTTCACTGCTGAGGCACACTGGGTTGACACCTTCATTGAGCTGTCCACCAGGACACCAAGGTCCCTTTCCTGGTTTGTCGCAGAGAGTTCAGACCCCATCAGTTTATAAATGTAATTGGGGTTTTTTGCCCCAACATGCATCACTCTGCACTTACTGATGTTGAAGCTCATTTGCCACTGTTTTGCCCACTCCCCCAGTGTCAAGAGATCCCTCTGGAGCTCCTCACAATCTCTCACAGTTTTCACTACCCTGTATAATTTAGTGTCGTCAGCAAATTTGGCTACCTTGCTTTTTACTCCTACCTCTAGATCATTTATGAAGAGGTTGAAAAGCAGGGGTCCCAGTACTGAACCTTGGGGGACCCCACTCTTTACTTCCCTCCACTTGGAGAAGTGTCCATTTAGTGCTACCCTCTGTTTCCTGTCCCTTAGCCAGTTGCTGATCCAGGACAAGACCTGTCCCTTTATTCCATGACTGGTAAGTTTATTCAAGAGCCTTTGGTGTGGGACCTTGTCAAAAGCCTTCTGAAAGTCCAGATAAACAATGTCAACTGGATCCCCCTTATCCACATGCTTGTTGACACTGCCCCTGCCACGCTTGCATTCCACACAGAGCTTGGTTCCCATTCCTCTGATCATCTTTGGTGTCCTCCTTTGAACCTGTTCCAGTTTGTTGGAATCCTTCTTAAAGTACAGTGTCCAGAACTGAACACAGTACTCAAAAGAGGACTGACCAGTGCTGAATAGAGGGAGACTAGTAGCGCACGGGATTTGGAGACTATGCTTCTGCTAATGTAACCTAAAATAGCATTGACTTTTTTTTTGCA
Organism: Bradypodion ventrale; assembly: GCA_035047345.1. Taxonomy (NCBI): domain Eukaryota; kingdom Metazoa; phylum Chordata; class Lepidosauria; order Squamata; family Chamaeleonidae; genus Bradypodion; species Bradypodion ventrale. The sequence goes on from JAWDJE010000004.1 coordinate 8,360,239, forward strand.
GTCACATTGTCCTGTTGGCTCATATTCAGCTTGTGAGCTACAGCAATTCCAAGATCCTTGTTGCTTGTAGCTTTACAGAGCCAAGTATCCCCATCATGTAACTGTGAATGTGCGTTTTTCTCCCTAAGTGTAGAGTGTTGCACTTATCCCAGTTGAATTTTGTTCTGTTGTTTTCAGCCCAGTGTTCAAGCCTAGGAAGGCTGCTGGAATATCTAGAAGGGATAAAATCAGGAATGAGGATATAAGGGAAAGAAATGGAACAGAACCAATATTGCACTACATACAGAGACAACAAATAAAGTGGTTTGCCAATCAGAGAGAATGTCATGGGATTCCATACCATACAAGGCATATGTGGAAAGAGGAGAAGGACAAAGACCACGAGGCAGAACAAAAGGAAGGTGGTGAGATAACATCAGAGAAACATTATAAGAACACCAAACAACATGGGTGGAGGCCGCTAGAAGTGCCAGAACAAGAACCTTGCATCTTCCTCGACACCCGATGGAGTAAAAGAGGGAGAAGAAGTAGTTCAAGCCTATCAAGATCTTTTTTTTAAATACAGTATATTGATAGGCTTGACCTAATAGAAATGATTTACCAGGCTCTCCTTCTTATGGTAGCCTAGGAACACTGCTTGCCTAGGGTTGCACAGGTGGCAGGGCAAGTAACACCACCAGCCAAACGAGGTGATCTCAGCAGATCCTTCTCTCAGATGGCACAGAGGGAATTAAAACTCACAGCCCAAGCCTAACCAAGTGAGATGTACCCTCCTCAGAGGGCTCAAACTGGGAATCTGTTAGACTAGATGGGCTCATGATTCACACATTGTAATATGTTCTTGGCAGTTTTTGGTGGGGGAAAATGTTGTGTTGGAAGCGAATGTACGAGGCCTACCACTGGGTCTCCTGCATATAAAGTTTTAGAAAAATATTGGTGACATTCTTCATTCAGTGCCAAAGAAACTCAAGATCTGTACATGGAATAAATTATGCAGATCATGCAATGTATGAATTAGTCATAAGCAGTAGCTGAATTAGCAAACTTTATTGTGAATGGGACATTTGAGCTCCAGTAGAATTTGACATCTACTGCAAGAAATGTGAGAAGGAACTTCTCCTAGTTTACTGGAGGGAAACACTCCTAGTTTTTGCATATACTTGGGATCACACTACCTGGGATGGTAATGCACACAAACACATCTTCCAATATGGGTTTGCAGCAGTGGTTCCCAATGTGAGGTCTACTCTCTACAGGGGGACTTCAATTTCCAGTAGCCTAAGTCTGTCAGTACATCGGCCTATTAGTGGGAACTGAAGTCCGAAAACCAAAATTTGGAAAAAACTGGTCTACAGTAAGTATAGGCAAAGTGTGAAGGTATTGATTGAAAGTCCTAAAAGGGAACTTGGAAAAGAAGATACAAAATGTCCTTCAGTTCAACTCATCTTCTCTCACCCATTTTATCTCGTTGTTCTGTGCAAGACAATGACAATAAAGATTTATCTATCTAATCTATCTATCAGTCCTTCTTTTTCATCAGTTCTTCTACCAGGCAGAACCATTGGCCAGATCTTATTTATTTACAGAAAACATTCATAAATCAGCTAATCAAATAGCTTAGTTAGTTGGGGTACCTCGCTGCAGATGTTGGACCCTTGTTAAGAAGCTGATGGATAGCTGAGCTCCCTAGTTACCCAAGTCTTATGGCCAAAATATAGAAGAGGGGTGCAAACAGGCCCCAATCCAATCCCTGGTCAAACAAAGGGCTGTGGATTGGGCCAACAACCCTATAAGAACATAAGAACAGCCTTGCTGGAACAGGCCACAGCCCATCCAATCCAGCATTCTGTCTCACACAGTGGCTCACCATTTCCTTCAGGGTATTCCCAAGCAGATGCCTCCACCTGCTTAGGATTCCCTGGAAATGGCATTGAAAGATGTCCTGCCTATCTCTCCAACCTGGAGGTTGTCCTTAGGTATCCATAATTATAGCCATTGATACCCTTGTCCTCCATGAACTTGTCTAATCCTTTCTTAAAGCTGTCAAGACTGACAGCTGTCACCACTTCTTCTGGCAGGGAGTTCCATAGACCAGTGATCCTCTGGGTGAAAAAGTACTTTCTCTTATTTGTTTGAGAACTAGTACCCAAAAGTTTCATGAAGTGCCCCCTAGATCTAATGTTGTGCGAACCCTATGTGACACTTCTTGCTAATGCCTGACCATGAGAATGCTGGTGTTTTTCTGGTTTCCATAAACATGTCACTCTTGCAAATAAATAAATTTCATGTCAGAGATTACTCTGGGTTGAAAGGATTTTTGCTGGAGAAACTCTGTCCAGGGGACGCCCCAATGTGGCTCCTTTCATAACCCCAAGATCCGACATGCAACACTCGGGTATCGAACCCCAACCTTCCAATCTCCAAGTTCAGTGTCTTAACCACTAATCCACCACAGTGCTTGTGAATGAAGAAATACAAATTAAAAGGCCAGATTTGCTAGTAAGTTGTGCAGGCATCTGGGCAGGCCAGGACAGTAGCAGATGTAGAGCTGGGCAATCTGACAAACTGATGGAAAATCTGGCACACTCTGTCTTACTCTCACCCAGAGTTCAAGGACTCCTACAACTCTTGAACATGCCTGATCAGGATTCCTCACCTAGTCCCATCATCCAAAACTAATGAAGGTGAAAAGTATAGCAAATGTTCTTTAGATTTGTAAGACTAGACTTTGCTTAGTGTTTGGTTTGTGCCAGACAGTGTCCCCGTGTATCTCAGCCTCATTCCCTGTCCTTGATCTGGCTGCTTGCATTGTGTTGTCATAACATTCAGGGTTTGAAGAAATGGACAGTAAACAGGAAGGGAATATTTTAGAGGGTTATTCTGCACAGCTGTGCCAATTTTCGAAGTTCCATGTGAAACACAAGCAGCTGAAAATATTCAATAATGATTTTGTATTTTTCACATCAACCAACCAAACAAACAAACAAGCAAGCAAGCAAGCCTTCTTCTGTCTGATGAACATTAAGTAACACTTGTAGCTGTTTCCTTCAACAAAGGACAACACTTTCTCAAAAACACTATTTTATGTCTCTTCCTGGAATTCTTTATGAGAGTTTTATTCCTCGCAAACAACTCAATTTCTTATTTTTTCTGTGTTATCAACCAACGACTTATTTTTGTTCCACATTGAGTTTTGCTAGGTTTTTTATCCTTTATTTTCTATTGAACATAGCATGAGACATGGGAATGCTACATATTAACAAGATGAATCAGCTAAGTGCACTACATTATTATACTTTCAATTTCTAACTTGTCTTTTAGTGGAAGGATCTAGAGGGGAAAACAACCCATCAACAACCAGGCTTCTAATCTATTTCCCCCGATGTGGAATATGACACTGAGAGGTACGGCATATTTCTTCTACTGTGGGAGCTAATGCTACCTCTTATTATACCTGACATTTAAGACCAATGGGTATTTTAAAGGCAAGTACCTACTCTTGCCAGAACCAAATCTGATAGGTGTATTCATTGTATGAGCAAATACACGTAAGTGCAATCCACAACCAAATTCATTATTGCAGATAATGAAGCTCAGTTTAGAACATGTGCAGAATTGGAGAAATCAAGAGCTATGAAGGGTCATGATTAGAATTATGATTTTGTTGTTCAGTCGCACAGTCAATTACGACCATTTGCAACCCTATGGACCATTGCCCACCAGGCACCTCTGTCTCCCACCATCCTCCTCAGCTGGCCCAGCTTTGTGCCTATTGCATCTACAATACCATCTAGCCATATCATTTTCTGCCGCCCCTTTTTCTTTTGCCCTCCTACACCTTTCCCAGCATCAAGGCTTTCTAAAATGAATCCTTTCTTCTCATTTGATGTTCAAAGTACTTTAGCTTCATCTTTACTATTTGACCTTCTAAGGAGCAGTCAGGGTTGATTTCTTCTAGGATCGACCTATTTGTTCTCCTCGCTGTCCAGGGGACTCTCAAAACTCTCCTCCAACACCACATTTCAAAGGCATCTATTCTTCTGCACTCAGCTTCCCTAATGGTCCAGATCTCACAACCATACATTACAACCAGGAATACCATTGCTTTGACTATGTGAACTTTTGTTTGCAAGGTGATGTATCTACTTTTCACTATGTTCCCCAGGTTTCTCATAGCTTGTCTCCCAAACATCAGTTGCCTTTTTATTTCACGGCTGCAATCTTCATCTGCAGTGATCTTGGATCCTAAGAAAGTAAAAAATCTGTTACTGCTTCTACTTCTTCCCCATCTATTTTCCAGGGAGTGATTGGGTCTGTTGCCATTATCTTGGTTTTCTTGATGTTGAGTCTCAAGCCAGCTTTTGCACTCTCTTCTTTCAACCTAAGCAGGAGCTTCTTTAGGTCTTCCTCACTTTCTGCCATTAGGGTGGTATCATCTGCGTATCTCAAGTTGTTGATGTTTCTCCCAGCAATTTTGATCCCAACTTGTGATTCATCCAAGCCTGCATTGCACATTATGTGCTCTGTGTATAAGTTTAATAAGTAGGGTGACAAAATGCAGCCTTGTCTTACTCCTTTTCCAATTCCAAACTACTCTGTCATTCCATGTTCTGAGGCTTCTTATGGATCTATGGTTTATGTTTCCGAAGACTGTCTTTGGATGGTGATGAGTTCAGGACTCCATCTGTGTGTGCACACGTGCACGCACACATGCACACGCACACACGCGCGCGCGCACACACACACACACACACACACACACACACACACACACACACACACACACACACACACACACACACACACACACTTTGCCTGCAATTTAAACTTCCTGTCTCCAATGATTAGGTATCCCAATGTTGTTATTCTGTGCTTGATTCATTTATTTCATGTTTATTGTCCAATCAGTTGCAGCAAATTAGGAAGTTCCTTTATTGCAGTACAAATGTTGAGGGGTTTGTGTGTCCTCCTGTATGCTTTTATCCTAATCAAAATCATTAACTCTCATTACTTGGGGGTGGGTGGGGGTGGAACATCTTCCAAACAGGGAAAGGTGGAGGGCTGCTCAGAAAGTTATTTTTGATTACATCTCCCTGAATCTTCTATCTTGCATAACTAGAGGTTGTAATTCAAAAAGGTAATGCTACACATCCGACAAAATGGAGAAATTATGCAGACTGTCTTTTCTAGCTTTTTGCAATTTGAGATTTTGCTTTTCCTAAGGCTGGATTTTTGCAATTCCATTACATGTTGTAGGCACTTTTAAAAAAAGCTATAAATAACCCTCTTACGTTTCAGCTTCATCCATTCAACTCAAATGGCATAGCCAAGGCATTGGGTTTTTGTGTTATTCAAGATTTTCTTTGAATGTGTAAAATGGAAACATTACACCTATGAGTACCAGCTGCACTTTTTCAGATTGCAAGGACATATAATGTCGTATGTTCCCTTACTAAGCAATTGTGGACCACAAAATAGACATTCGCAAAAGTGTATTCAGTGCTGTTTTGCCAACCACAGCTAAGGCTTTGTGCCTGAACCACTTGCAAAGACTATTTATCATCATTCTCCCCAAAATATCACAATAAATGTTCGGAAGCCATCCCTCTTCCTTTCAATTTGGCTGCATCGGATCCCCATTATTTCATTTCCTCCTGTGATTTATTGCCATGCTGCATTCACAGCAATCCATCACCAAACTCTCCTTTCAATCCACATTTAATCTTATCAGAGATATCCAGACATGGCTATACAAATAATAGTTCCTGCATCTTCTGGCCTTGGCTCTAACACAAATGGAGGCAGCAATTTGGAATGGAGATCCTATGAAAAAGAAAGATGAGTTAGATTACATAATCAAGTTCGCACTATATATATACATATTGAAAGTGACAACATACCTGTATGGTGTATGCCTTTCTTTTCAAGAATGTTCAAAAATGGAAGGAAATTAAATTTGATTCATTTGTCCCCTGCTAGCTAGCTGCTTCATATTCATATGTACGTACATATAAGTTTACACAGCTAGCTACTTCTCTGTGTTTTTCAGAGCAGGGCACTTAAAAACAGGAGGCAATTAGATAATACACTTTGGGTACAAAACCAGAGGGGTACAAGCTCAGAGGGGAGCACTTAGGGAGGTTGATTAAAAGGCTATGCAAGAGGATGATTCTAGTTTTACTTTGTTGTTCTCTTAATGGAGTTATTTTCAAGAGCAGAGAGCAGGACACTTTGAACCTTTTCAAAAGTGTTTCCATCTCTGTCTTAGGTGACGTATGCCTCTGGTTTTTATTGAGTGATTTGGATGCCTTTAAAGCATGCTTTCAGAACAGGAAAGGTTCATTATATATCCTTTCCCCCTCTTCTGTCCCCAAGTTAAACGCTTTTGAAAATTGTTCTCTCTCCAGGAAAGTTCATGTCTCATATGGAGAACTTGACTGACCAAATGATTTAATGGACCTAACCCTAGTATGACTTACAGCACTAAGCAACAGGGTTTTGGCTACTGTTTTGTTTGTTACTAGTTTCAAGATGAGATTGTCTTCTTGACTAGATATTTTTCTTCAACAGGAGGGACAAGGTGGACACTCAGCGGTTGTACAAACAGATGGTGGGGAGGACCTGCCAGTCAGAAGCCTTGCGTCCCATCCCAGATGTTAAAGAAGCATCATTCAGGATGTTCCTTAATTGTACAGTTTCCTCTGGTCGGGATGATGATTTTTTTGGGTTTTTTTTTTTGAAGAGTCATCCAATTTTAGGAGAATCCTAACTAAAATTTCAAAATTTAAATTAATTTAATTTAATAGATTTATATACCACCCTTTTCAAAGGACTCTGGGCAGTATACACAAGTTAAAACCAATATACAGGTAAAACAATTTTTAAAAACCTTAAAAACATAACAATATTAACACACACACACCCGCCATGCCATCTATTATCTAAAAACAAATATAAAATCTACAAAAACCTTTAAAATTTTTAATTACAGGACGGAGGAAACCTCAGACGAGCCAAAAAGGGGAGCTTGTTGACAATCCCGGCCCACAGACCCATTTTGCCAACCACGTCTTCAATTCTTTCCTAGATGGTAGCAACTGGGCCTGGAGGTGTAGTTCTACTGGGAAGAGGTTCCATAGTGGGGGAGCTATGACCAAGAAGACCCTTTTTCTTGTGCTGGAGAGGCGAGCCTCCCCAACAGATGCCACCGGAAGGGTGCCCTCTCGGTTTGCTCTCGTGGGATGGGTCGATGTCCTAGGGATGATACGGTCCCTGAGGTATCTTGGTCTGCTATCATGAAGGGCTTTAAAGGTGACAACCAGCACCTTGAATTGCATCCAGAGACAAACAGGCAGCCAGTGCAGCTCCCACAGCAGTGGTGAGGCATGGGCGAAATGACTACACCCAACCACTGTAATCAGTCCCTCTGGAATCTGCCATGTAGGGGGCATCTGGTATATCTTGAAACAGATGGAAGGAATAAACCAGGACGTGGTAAATAGTTTGTGCTGTCCCCCTCTCTTTTCTGCTGATCAGTGCTGCAGTTGCTTAGTGTGTAGCCATTGGGATAGCCAATGTAACACAGTACTGCAAAATTGAGGAGGAAGAGGAGAAGGAGAAGAAGGCTAGTGTCAGAACCTTCAAGTCATCTTCCATTATAACCTATGTGGTGCTGATGGTGGGGATATTGATTCACCAACCCTCCTCTCTCCTTAGCCCAAAACAACCTGATGGATCTTTGAGTCAAAGGACAATTTGAAGATCTTATCAGTGGAGTATAAATGGAGAGCTTCAAATTATGACAAACCAGGAAAGGGACCTTGGTGTCCTGGTGGACAGCTCAATGAAGGTGTCAACCCAGTGTGCCTCAGCAGTGAAAAAAGCAAACTCAATGCTAGGGATCATTAGGAAGGGTATAGAAAATAAGTCAGCAAGTGTCATTTTGCCTCTTTATAAATCTATGGTGAGGGCCCATCTGGAATACTGTGTACAGTTCTGGTCGCCATACCTCCAGAAGGATATTATGGAGCTGGAAAAAGTGCAGAGGAGGGCAACCAGAATGATTGGGGACTGGAGCACCTTCCTTACCATCTGAGGCTGCAACGGTTGGGCCTCTTCACTCTTGAACGACGGCGTCTAAGAGGTGACCTGATTGAAGTTTATAAAATCATGCACGGTGTGGACAAAGTAGATAAGGAAAAACTGTTTTCCCTATCGCACAACACTAGAACTAGGGGACACTCCATGAAACTTTTGGGTACTTGTTCTCAAACAAATAAGAGAAAGTACTTTTTCACCCAGAGGATTACTGGTCTATGGAACTCCCTGCCAGAAGAAGTGGTGACAGCTGTCAGTCTTGACAGCTTTAAGAAAGGATTAGACAAGTTCATGGAAGACAAGGGGATCAATGGCTATAATTATGGATACCTAAGGACAGCCTCCGGTTTGGAGAGATAGGCAGGATATCTCTCAATGCCATTTCCAGGGAATCCTAAGCAGGTGAAGGCATCTCCTTGGGAATGCCCTGAAGCAAATGATGAGCCACTGTGTGAGACAGAATGCTGGACTGGATGGGCTCCTGTGGCCTGTTCCAGCAAGGCTGTTCTTATGTTCTATGATAAATAGGATACTTCTGATACTGTTTACAAAAGAGGAGGAGGAACAAGAAAAGTCAATAAAGCAGGCAAGCACGATGTTTAACAAAAGAAGGCAAGCACAATAGAGTGAGAGAGACACAGAATATGACAAAGAACTGATTTCATCTGGAACAGCTAAGGACCAGTTGAGAGAAACATTAAAAGAATGCCTACAATTATCCCTGACCAGAGCTTTATAGATCAGAAGTGAATAAGAGTTGAAGTTAACATACTTGAAACTTCAGAAACAAGCTACACACCACCCTTTAACAATAGGTGTCTCTACCGCTTTCCCAGATTAAGCAATTGAGCTGCTGATTTTCCAGGCTTTTACAAATTGCAGAATAGTGATGCTGTTGCTGTGAAAGTCTGCCAAGTTGGCTCCAACCTATGGGGGCTTTATGAAAGAGTGACCTCCAAAATGTTATCTCATCATCTACTCTACTTAGTTTATGTAAACCTGAGGCTGCCGCTTCTTTTATGGAGTTATTCCAACTCATATTTGGTCTTCCTTTTTCCCTCCTGCTTTCTGTCTTTCCCAACATTACTGTCTTAGTCAGTCAATTTTTGCCTTCTCGTGATATACTTAGAGTACGACAACCTCAGTTTCATCAAAAAAAAATTGTTTCTAGGGAAAATATAGGTAAAGGTAAAGGTTGCCTTTACTCTAAAGCCAGTTGTATCCGACTTTAGGATTCAGTGCTCATCTCTGTTTATAGCCAAACAGCCAATGCTGACTGCATCTGCAGACCTTTCCCTGGACATGTGGCAGGCATGACTAAACACCAGAGTGCACGGAAGGCTGTTTACCTTCCCACCAAAGTGGTCCCTATTTATCTATTTGCAACTTCTTGCTTTTGAACTGCTCGGTTGGCAGCAGCTGGGACAGAGATGGGAGCTCACTCTATCCTGCGGCACTTGGGTCTTAAACTGCTGACTTGCCAAGCTTCCAGTTATCAAGTTCCATGTCTTAACCACTAAGCCACCACAGTCCCAATTAAAATTGTAATACTCAATAGCTACTGATAAGAAAAGATGGATATAAGTCACGTTTGACTTCTGCAATTACAAGAGATGCTCAAAGTGGTTACCATCAGCATTCAGACACTCCTGTTTACAGCAAACTACTGCTTCAGTAACATTGACCAAAGAGACAGAGACGGGGAGTTCACCCCATCGTGCAACACTCGGGTCTCAAATTGCTGACCTACTGACTTTCCAGTCGTCAAGTTCAACATACTAACCACTAAGCAATCAGTCCTGAAAGACCCACTTGTTCATATTTCTGGTTCTACAGCAAGGATAACCTTCAGCACCATACTGTATTTCAAGCAAATCATTTTTTTCCCATCCACTTTCTTCACCAGCCAGCTCTCATACCTGTACATAGTAATCAGGAATGTAATAATGTGAATGATGCAATGCCCCAAACATGTTGGGTACTCATTTTACCAACCTCAGAAGAATGGAAGGCTGAGACAACCTTGATCCCCATCAGGATCGAACACACAATGTCAGTAGTTAGGCTTGTACTACTGCAGTTTAACCCCTGTGCCACCAGGCCTCCTCCTACTCTGCAATTAACTAGCATAGTACTGTGTGCTCTGGCTGGCAACACCTCTCCAGGTTTTCAGACAGAGATCTTTCTGATTCCCGGCTAGCTGGTGTCTGGAATTGATGGCTTTGTTCTTCAATATCTCTGTGCAACTGCAGAGAAACATAATTCACTAAGCTATGAAAAGGGTTCCCATATATTCTCTTGGATGGAGGACAGTCCTCCCATTGAAAAGCTGCAGAAGACAATCCTCCTTTGGGTGAACACCCATCTGGTATATCTTGATTTCATAAAAGAGAGACCAAGGACTCTATAGTAGCCCATCCACAGCAAGACACATCTAGATAGTGGTATCCTCTCCCAGATGTCCTTGGACTACAGTCCCCAGAAATCCTCCAGAGTCTGTCCAGATCCACTTCCATCATGCCAAAGATATTGTCTAATCATCTTTTTCTCTGCCACCCCCTTCTCCTTTTGCCTTTGATCTTACTTAGTATCAGGGCTTTCTCCAGTGAGTCCTTTCTTCTCATTTCGTAGTCAAAGTACTTGAGCTTCAGCTTCAGTATTTCTCCCTCCAAGAAGCAGCCAGGGTTGATTTCCTTTAGGATTTACTCATTTGATCGCCTTGCAGTCCATGGGACTCTCAAGCAACTTCTCCAGCGCCACAGTTCAAAGGCATCTATTCTGTGCTCAACCTTTCTTAGTGTTGTGTATGTAATGTAAATGCGGCAACGTGCCTTTAAGTCAATGTAACCATACGAATGAGTGAATGTAACAATCCCTATCATGTATAAGAAACAATGTAACCAACCGCATTAGGACGCAAGCTAGTGACCACTGGGGGCAGTAGCGAGTGTCTAGCTCACATGGTACTAATTCTCCAAATACCCTCAGCCGTGGGAAAGATTCCCGCCACTACCTCACCTGGACAAGAAGGGCGTGACTAAGGGTGACGTCACACAGACAGTAGCCAATAAGCTACCGAGGAGCCACATTCAAATGTATAGCCACTGCATAAAAGGAGCTGTTTGTCCACCATTACCACATGTTCATTCTGGAGTTCATGCAATAAATATGCGTTAAGCCTAACTGAGGCTGTTTCCATTGTCTTGATTCCCAAACACTAAACTTAGGGTTCAGCGCTCACAGCCATACATTACTACTAGGAAGACCATCACTTTAACAAGTGAGCACAACTTTATTTTATAACAGCCATGTGCCACTTTTTTGGCAATGAGTGAAGTATTGGGAGTGATGCCATTTTCAGTTCTGTCCTCTGTGTTCTGGTCTGGAGCATCTCCCCACCAAACATGTTTGCCTCTTTAGATCCCACTCCAGGCAGTTCATGTCTTTGACAAATTGCTACTAAATGAAGGGTGTTGTTTTTTAACATGCTAAAGACCTTTTGCTTCTTCCTGGAACCTCATGAGGCCATTCCTCCCAAGCTGAGACAAAAATCCATATTCAGAGCAGGATTGAATATATTTCATGCCATCTCTGCTGCTGAATGCCTTAAGTCATTTGTGCTGTTCAGGAAGAGGACAAGCCACCCATGGATAAGGCAGCAGGTGCTTATTGTGCTCAGCCACAAGAACAGATGAACTGTGGAGTCACATCACCAGTTCATAATTTTCTGTTTGCAGATGCCAGGAAGCCTAGGGGAGGAGAAGGCAGAAAGCTAAAAGGCCAATTGCTCCATAATTGACTGATGGAGACATTGAGTTTCTCTCTATTTTCTTCTTCCAAGATTGAAGGCAAGGCCAATCAGTTACAGCAAATATGTTTTGCTGTTCATTCTCTGGTGAGGCAGAGGAAGGGATGGAAAGAAAAAGAAAGAAAGAAAGAAAGAAATTGGAACTTACACTGAACAATTGACCAAACAAAGTCAGGGTTTTTAAAGCTAGACTCCCATGATTTCTGTCATGCTTGACTCATCCTTTCCTGCCAAAATATGTCCAGTTTTCCCCCAAATCTAAAATAGCTTTCTCCCCCCCAAACAAACAAGCTTAAAATACCAAACTCCTTTCCCACATCCTAGACATGATTTTGAGGGGGGGGGATTCCCCCTGTAGCTGTCCACGTCTAGGCTGGAAGACGTTCATATTCAATAACAGTCTTGAAGGCAAAGATCCAGTTAGCTCCAAGGCTGGCTGAAGCTGTGCTGAATCAAGATCCATAATGCCCTAAGGGTGGTAGAAATTATTTACATTTACAATTACCCTTAGCCTAGATTAATTTCTGCTGCTACTGTGGTTTTGTCTCTGGGCTGGAGCCAGTGGAAGCGCTGGTGGCTGATTGTGCAGGAATGGTGAATCCATTCCAGGTTTTTGGTCTCCAAACTTGACAGGAGCTATCTAAGGTGTTGAGCCTAATGGTGGGCATAGAACCTAACATTTTCAATAGCCTTTACAAAATTCAAATGAAGACCTAGTGCAGATACTCATCCTCCTCTCCTCCTCCTCCTCCTTCTTGTATAAGAGCCAACATGGCTTTTACAAGGGCAAATCATGCCTCACTAATCTGTTGGAATTTTTTGAGAGTGTCAACAAGCATGTGGATAAGGGGGATCCAGTTGACATTGTTTATCTGGACTTTCAGAAGGCTTTTGACAAGGTCCCACACCAAAGGCTCTTGAATAAACTTACCAGTCATGGAATAAAGGGACAGGTCTTGTCCTGGATCAGCAACTGGCTAAGGGACAGGAAACAGAGGGTAGCACTAAATGGACACTTCTCCAAGTGGAGGGAAGTAAAGAGTGGGGTCCCCCAAGGTTCAGTACTGGGACCCCTGCTTTTCAACCTCTTCATAAATGATCTAGAGGTAGGAGAAAAAAGCAAGGTAGCCAAATTTGCTGATGACACTAAATTATATAGGGTAGTGAAAACTGTGAGAGATTGTGAGGAGCTCCAGAGGGATCTCTTGGCACTGCGGGAGTGGGCAGAACAGTGGCAAATGAGCTTCAACACTAGTAAGTGCAGAGTGATGCATGTTGGGGCAAAGAACCCCAATTACATTTATAAACTGATGGGGTCTGAACTCTCTGCGACAAACCAGGAAAGGGACCTTGGTGTCCTGGTGGACAACTCAATGAAGGTGTCAACCCAGTGTGCCTCAGCAGTGAAAAAAGCAAACTCAATGCTAGGGGAGACTGGAGACTGGAATGCCAAAGTAGGAAATCAAAAAGTGGAGGGAATAACAGGCAAATTTGGTCTTGGAACACAGAATGAAGCAGGGCAAAGATTGATAGAGTTCTGCCAAGAGAACGCACTGGTCATAGCAAACACTCTCTTCCAGCAACACAAGAGGCGACTTTACACATGGACATCACCAGATGGCCAACACCGAAACCAGATTGACTACATACTCTGCAGCCAAAGATGGAGAACCTCCATACAGTCAGCAAAAACAAGACCTGGAGCAGACTGTGGCTCAGATCACAACCTACTGATCGCAAAATTCAGGCTTAGACTAAAGAAAATAGGGAAAACACGGAGACCAGAAAGATATCACCTAGACAGCATCCCTAAAGAATACACGGCGGAGGTGATGAACAGATTTAATGGCTTAGACTCGGTAGACAGAGTACCGGAAGAATTATGGACGGAGATGAGGGACATCATGCAGGAAGCAGCAAAGAAAACCATACCAAAAGAAAAGAAGAGTAAGAAAGCAAAGTGGTTGTCTGATGAGGCTCTTAAAATAGCAGAGGAAAGAAGGAACGCAAAAGTCAAAGGAGAAAGGAAAAACTACAACCATTTGAACACAGAATTTCAAAGAAAAGCAAGGAGAGATAAGGAAAACTACCTAAAAGAACAGTGCAGAGAAATGGAGGAAAACAACAAAAGAGGCAGAACCAGAGATCTTTTCAAAAAAATTGGGGAAATCAAGGGAACATTTAAAGCAAAAATGACCATGATAAGGGACAAAGACGGAAAGGAGCTAGCTGATGCAGAAGAAATTAAGAAAAGATGGAAAGAGTACACAGAGGAACTTTACAAAAAGGACCTCAACACTCCTGACAATCACAATGATGAAGAAATTGAACTTGAGCCAGACATCCTGGCAAGTGAAGTCATAAAGGCCCTAAAGAGCACTGCAAACAACAAAGCTAGTGGAGATGATGGTATCCCAGTTGAATTTTTCAAAGCACTAAAAGATGATGGCGTCAAATTACTGCATTCAATATGCCAGCAGATTTGGAAAACAAAACAGTGGCCACAGGATTGGAAAAGATCAGTATACGTCCCAATCCCAAAAAAGGGCAATGCCAAAGAATGTTCAAATTATCGAACAATCGCGCTCATCCCACATGCCAGCAAGGTGATGCTCAAGATAATACAGGACAGACTTCAGCAGCATGTGGAGAGAGAATTACCAGAGGTGCAGGCTGGTTTCAGAAGAGGCAGGGGGGCTAGAGACCACATTGCCAACATACGCTGGATCATGGAGAAAACAAAGGAATACCAGAAACAAGTTTACTTTTGTTTTATTGACTACACTAAGGCATTTGACTGTGTGGACCACAACAAGATGTGGCAAGTAATTAAAGAGATGGGAATACCAGAGCACCTCATATGCCTCCTGAGAAATCTGTACATGAACCAAGAAGCAACAGTTAGGACAGAACATGGAATAACAGAGTGGTTTGGAATAGGAAAAGGAGTAAGACAAGGCTGCATTTTGTCACCATGCTTATTCAACCTATACACAGAGCACATAATGCGCAGTGCAGGGATGGAGGAATCACAATATGGGATTAAAATCGCTGGGAGAAACATCAATAATCTGAGATATGCAGACGATACCACCCTAATGGCAGAAAGTGAGGAAGACCTAAAGAATCTCTTGATTGGGCTGAAGGAGGAGAGTGCAAAAGCTGGCTTGAGACTCAATATCAAGAAAACCAAGATAATGGCAACAGGCCCCATCAGTTCCTGGAAAATAGACGGGGAAGAAGTAGAAGCAGTGACAGATTTTACTTTCTTAGGATCAAAGATCACTGCAGATGGGGATTGCAGCCATGAAATAAAAAGGCGACTGATTCTTGGGAGACAAGCAATGAGAAACCTGGGGAACATAGTGAAAAGCAGAGACATTACATTGCAAACAAAAATTAGAATAGTCAAAGCAATGGTTTTCCCAGTAGTAATGTATGGATGTGAGAGCTGGACAATTAGGAAGGCTGATCGCAGAAGAATAGATGCCTTTGAAATGTGGTGTTGGAGGAGGGTTTTGAGAGTCCCCTGGACAGCGAGCAGAACAAATAGGTCAATCTTAGAAGAAATTAACCCTGACTGCTCATTGGAAGGTCAAATAGTAAAGATGAAGCTAAAATACTTTGGACATCAAATGAGAAGGGAGGATTCACTTGAGAAGGCATTGATGTTGGGAAAGGTGGAGGGCAAAAGAAGAAGGGGGAGGCCAAGGATGAGATGGCTAGATGGTATTATAGACACAATGGGCACAAAGCTGGGAGGGCTGAGGGGGATGGTAGAGGACAGAGGCGCCTGGAGGAAAATGGTCCATGGGGTCGCAAAGGGTCGGAGTCGACTTGCGACTGAACAACAACAACAACAATAATGCTAGGGATCATTAGGAAGGGTATAGAATATAAGTCAGCAAGTGTCATTTTGCCTCTTTATAAATCTATGGTGAGGCCCCATCTGGAATACTGTGTACAGTTCTGGTCGCCATACCTCCAGAAGGATATTATGGAGCTGGAAAAAGTGCAGAGGAGGGCAACCAGAATGATTAGGGGACTGGAACACCTTCCTTACCATCTGAGGCTGCGACGGTTGGGCCTTTTCACTCTTGAACGACAACGTCTAAGAGGTGACCTGATTGAAGTTTATAAAATCATGCACAGTGTGGACAAAGTAGAGAAGGAAAAACTGTTTTCCCTATCACATAACACTAGAACTAGGGAGCACTCCATGAAACTTTTGGGTACTAGTTCTCAAACAAATAAGAGAAAGTACTTTTTCACCCAGAGGATCCCTGGTCTATGGAACTCCCTGCCAGAAGAAGTGGTGACAGCTGTCAGTCTTGACAGCTTTAAGAAAGGATTAGACAAGTTCATGGAGGACAAGGGTATCAATGGCTATAATTATGGATACTTAAGGACAACCTCTGGGTTGAAGAGATAGGCAGGATATCTCTCAATGCCATTTCCAGGGAATCCTAAGCAGGTGAAGGCATCTGCTTGGGAATACCCTGAAGGAAATGGTGAGCCACTGTGTGAGACAGAATGCTGGACTGGATGGGCTGTGGCCTGTTCCAGCAAGGCTGTTCTTATGTTCTTCTATCAACTGCATTCAGAGATCAGTCCTTGCAGTGTGATCACTGGAGATGCTGTGGAAGGGTTTGTAGCTATTCTATCTGAATCCTTTCCATCTCACTACAGCAGCAGTGAGAATAGCAGGCAGTGGGGAAATAGGCAGTGGCTCCTATTTGAATTGTCTTCCTCACATAGATAGATGGGTCTTCTTTCCTCTTCCCTTCCTGTTCTTTTTCTATCTTTCTTTTTCCCTTTGAAATGCTTGCTGCTTATCAGTAGGCAATCAAAGAAATAAGGGAGTAATGGTGTAATGGTGTAATGGGGTAATGGGGTGGGGTGGGGAGAGGAGAAAGTTATTAATCAGTCTTATTTCCAGCTTTTTAAAAGTAGCTGTACTCTTACTGTACCTCTTGCAAATATGGATGGTAATAGCTAAAAACAAGGCTTTGGAATGATATTTTTCTCCCCGCTCTCTGTTGATTCGTCTGTGTTTGAAAACAACAACCATTAACCCAGGGAAACCAGACTTTCCCGGTGTGATTTCACAGTGGATCCATTCACATTATCCCACTGTGAGGCACTCCATTAATCTAATAGCATGTTTTCTCACAAAAGAAATGGAAGATCAATTCCCAGTTCCCACCTGAGGTAGAAGGAAACATCTGCAAACAAGCAGCTTATAAAACAACATTGTATTTTACTTGAACACGGTCTAATGTGTTTGTTTAGCAAATGATGTTCTGTTACTAGAAAGATTTCTGTCATTTCAAGTTAAAAGAAATCCAGTACAGGCTTTTTTCATATCACTGATGTTAACAATAGGCAAAAATGAGATACCTATGATGTTTAAACCCTACATTCTTATTTCAGTTGGAAAAACTTACTGGAGCACTTTAAGAATTAGGACAGTATTACACTATCAACCATTTGAAGCCTAACCAGAGTAAGACTCAAGTGGGTGGCTTCCACACTTAAACCAAGAGGCAGGGGTTTAGTTGGATGTTATGTAGCAACAGAATCGGTTACAGCATTGTTCAGCACCAAAATACCTTGGTGTGGCAATTGACAGGACGCTCTCTTTTAAGCATCGCCCGGTGCTGACTGAATACCAAAGCTAAAGTTAGACCAAGGAACAATATCATCAGGAAGTTGATAAACTATAAATGGGGAGCTCAACCATCCACATTGTGTACATCAGCTTTGGCCCTGAGCGTCTCTGCAGTAGAGTATGCTGCTCCAGTATGGAGTGCATTCACATAAGCAGGAGGAACAGCAGAAGGAGGAGGAGGAGGTCAATTTTTGGTAATACATCTTCTTTTATGACCAGCAGTTTATAAGCTGACAAATTTTTGAATCCTTGAGCTTCTTCAGGCATATGAAGAAGTAGAGCATGGGTGCCCAAACTATGGCCTGGGGCCCGGATCCAGCCCCCAATGCCAATTCATCCAGCCCATGCCACCCTCATCACTCCCAGAAGTGGAAGTAAAATGTGCCCGTATGGCTGCATTTTACTTCTGCTTCTGGGAGCAATGAGGGTGGCGTGGGCTGGATGAATTGGCATTGGGGGCCAGATCTAGCCCTTGGGCCATAGTTTGGGCACCCCTTAACCATGTGACCAGCCAGCAGCCCAAAAAGTTTGGGGACCCCTGAAGTAGAGTACTGAAGTAAGAGCAAACAGTCTCCAGGTGCAAAAGCTCTGGCTAGAAGTTATGCCATTCTTCTTGAAGCGATGCGCAAAGCAAGATGATACCCTCCTATAAATAAATAAATAAATTGCCTGGATTTGTTCTTTGTCAAATGGCATGACAATTCAGATGTGAGGGGAAGTCAAAATGTCCACTCAGGGCGAGAGTTATAAATGTTTAAACAAAGAGGTATGTGACCTGCCTATTTTCAGTCATATCACGTCCCAGATTGTCTATAGGGAGGGTGCTATTTGACCTCAGCAATGCTGTATGGACAAATATGGATGTATTTCTCAAAGTGCAAACTTTGGAAAAGTACAAGTCCCTCTCCCTCTCCCCCCCCTCTCTCTCACACACAAACACACCCCACTACTTTCAAAATGTTTCATCCCATGTTTGCAGATTATATTTAAAGGCATTTTTAGAAGGAGAATGCAAGCGCGGCGCCAAAATGGCCGCCGCGCCCTTTGCGGCCCCCCCCCCACAGGACAGAGAATCCGGGTAGTTAGGGGCGTGGCCAGCTCCCTGATAAAAGGGGTGGCCACGAGGCAGCCGAGCTGCCATTTTACCTCAGCGACGGAGCGGAGAAGTTTTTTTTCCCGCTCTTTAACTTACCAGGAAGCCTTTGGCGGCGATTTTTTCCTTTTTGGCTTCCCTTTACTCCGGTGGAGATGCCTTCGAAGAAGAAGGCAGCTTCGAGTGCGGCTCGCGCTGTCAGGAGGCGCAACCCAGGTCGGAGGACCGCGGTGCCGCCTCCTCAGCAGCCGCCTTTGCCCCTGCCGGGATCGGCGGAATGGGGTCTATTGCCCCTTGGCCCGGAGCGGGCGAACAGAGTGCGGGCACGGTAGGGGATCCGGCCCGCGGCCCGCGAGCGGTGGACACCGCTCCTGCATCTGCCCACCAGGTTGAGCCTGCTGCTCTTGGGTCGCCGCCTCCCCCGGGGTCCTCTAGCATTGGGGGGTGGTGCGGCCCCCTGCCTTGGCAGGTTTCTCCACCGACCCTGCCGGGCTTCGGTATTGGCCAATGGCCATATTCGGGTCCTGGGGTACAGGGACCTGTACCCGCGTCTGGACCGTGCGGGCCGGCCGGCCCTTGGCCCCAGGTCACCGTGGAAGCCTTACTGGCTCGCCTTGTGGCCATTGAAGCGTCGTTGGCTCGGGCCAGTCAGGCGGCCCCCCCCCTTTTGGGGTTCCTTTCGAGGCGCTGTCGGCAGGAGGACAACAGTACATCCACACACATCCCCGGGGCCCCATGGTGGGGGGTGTTCCCTACCCTGAGGGGCATGTTTGGGGTGGCCGGGTTGGTCTAAGCTCCTATTCCTTACTGCTAGTGACCACTTGGCACAGGCCGCCAGGGAGTAAATTTGGCGGGGGGAGTTTGTGGATATCTTCTCACTCCTAAACAAGGTGCCCACCAAGGAGAGATGGAGGGGCGGAATGAAAAGGATAGTGGCAGGCACGTTGTCGCAAGCCACCAAGTATGTGGGCCAAATGGTCGCCGGCCTGCATCATATGCATGGCGGTGTACCTTAGGGCCCGGCCGGATCTGGCAATTCCGATGGTCCTGTAGTTGGACAACATCTACCAGGCGATGGTTTACTTTCCGGGCCCAGCGTGGTTGGCTTGTGACAAGGAATGCCTAGGCGGATTCCCCCACACCCTGGGGATTAGGCGGGATGAGCCAGGCCAGAGCCTGCGGCTTTTGTACTTTACGCCCAAGCGCCCTGTGCCCGGGGAGATATACCATTGTGGGCATGCGGTTCAGCGGGCGGCCCCAGCATAGGTCACCTGCCATGGGGAGGGGCGGGGGGTTCCAGCCCGCCTGCCGTGCTGGACTTTCTTGTCCAATGGCTCCTCTAATGGGAGGATTTGTATATACAGACAGGGATGTCCCACCTGTGTTGGCCCCCATGCGGCCTCTGCCTGTCCCAGGCATAGAAGGATGCGGGGCAGAGGGTGGGGCAGACAGGGGGCTTGCAAGACTGCCGCAGATGGATCTAGTTCACCTAAGGGCTCCCTCCCCATTTGAGGTGGACATGTTGGGGCGTTGGCTCACATGGTATCTGAAGGGAGAAGATGCGGGTTATCTCCTTCAGGGTTTTAGGCAGGGGTTCCGGATCCTTTTCATGGGTAACGGGTCCCCTCAGGATGCCCCCAATCTTTTATCCCTTAAGGGGAGGGAGGAGGTGGCCGCTGCCAGCTTTGACAAAATGGTCTATGCGGGCAGGGTCGTGGCACTGTCCCTGCACCCCCGTCCCGGGGAGCATATTATTTCAATGATGCCATGCCTTTTGACTATTCCATTGGGGCTCGGTATTCGAGCGTTTCACCATTTTACTAGATTGCGCTTTTGTCCGCAGGTCAGGGTCCCGGTCTGTAGCCCATTCCCTGGATGGTTTTATTCGGGGCTGAACGGGGCTGGGACACGTACACACGTCTCCTCAACACATTTCAGACGCTAATGGAGGAACTTGGTGTCCCTTTAGCGCCCGAAAAGACCGAGGGCCCATCTCCACAGCTAGTATTCCTGGGGTGGAGAGCAACACGATAGCGCAGGATTCTAGGTTGCAGCGGGATAAGGTGTCAAGGCTAGTGGCCCTTGTCGCGGTCTAGCTGGCAGAGTGCATGGCATCACTGAGGGAACTTCTGGTGCTACATGGTCATCCCAGTTTCGCTGGCAGGGTCTTCGCACCGGGCAGGGCATTTGCTCTGCGCTGGTGCGACGCTATGGCGGGATTATCCAGGCCCCACCACAGGCTCAGATTTACCCGGGGTATCGGGGCAGACGTGCTTGTCTGGCCATAGATCCAGAGGTAGTTCAACGGGGTGTCATTTTGGGGTCTGATTTCCTGGCTCCCCCTTGCTTTTAGATGCAGTCCGATGCCTCAGGATTCCTGGGTTTCTGGGATGTACTTCAATTGGAAGTGGGCCTATGGTGGGTGGCCACCATCCTGGGCAGGCAAGGGTCGCCTGCAGGGTCTCACGTATCTGGAATGTTTCCCTATCCTGGGTGCTTTGATGCTATGGGGCAAGGGGTGGGCCAACTCGGTTGTGCAACTTTGGCATGGCAACGCGGCTGTTTTCCGCATCGTCACTGCACAGAATTCCAAATCGCCCGGGGTTATGGAGCTAGTTAGTTGGTTTGTGTTATGCAACCTGTGCCTCAACGTTCCCTTCAGGGCCAGGCATGTCCCAAGGGTTGATAATGATATTGCTGCTGCTTTGTCCCGCCTGCAGATCTCCCGGTTCCGTGCCTCGGCCCCCGGATGCGGAGGAATTTCCCTCGCCACTCCCGGATGTGAGATGGACCGTTGGCAAGGAGAGGTGAACCGGGCGATTGGCCTGTCACTAGCGCCATGCATGAGTAAGGCGTATCACCACGCATTTAGTTCCTTAGAGTATTATGTACCCGATTCTGACTGCCAGGAACCTGGCCTTTTCCAGTAGCCCATGTTCTGCGGTTCACGATTTACCTGTATCCCCAGGGCCTTGCACCACGCACCATAGCATCTCAGCTGTCGGGTTGGCTTTTATGGCCAAAGTGGGAGGTCGTGTGGACAGCACCAATGACTTCCGGGTGAGACATGTTGGGAGGGGTGGGTGCGCGTGCCCGGGCGTTTCCTGGGCGACCGCCACCCCATTTACCCAGGGGGTTTATGACCCAGTTGGCCCGGGGCTGGCCTGGCCTCTGTTTTGATAGATGAGGCAGCCCACTTCATGCGGCTACAACGGTGGCCTTTTTGGAGCCCTCCGCGTCGGCGAGCTTGAGATGCTGAGTAAGGCGGATGCAAGAGTTTCCCAGGGTTTTTACCCAATTGGCCCGGGGCTGGCCTGGCCTCAGTTTTGATAAATGAGGCAGCCCACTTTATGCGGCTACAACGGTGGCCTTTTTGGAGCCCTCCGCATCGGCGAGCTTGAGATGCTGAGTAAGGCGGATGCAAGATTTTCCCAGGGTTTTTACCCAATTGGCCCGGGGCTGGCCTGGCCTCTGTTTTGGAAATGAGGCAGCCCACTTCATGCGGCTACAACGGTGGCCTTTTTGGAGCGCTCCGCGACAGCGAGCTTGAGATGCTGTATAAGGCGGATGCAGGTGTAGGGCACTGGAACTCAAGGATGTCTATGTTGCCAAAGACTGGGCCCAGTTGAGGATACGCTCCTCTAAGACAGATCAGCATGGCGTAGGCAGTGGTGTAAGACTGCTACGGTGTTCTTTGGCAGACATCTGTCCGGTTGGTGCCCTACAGGAATTCCTGGCACTGCGTGGCAGGCACCACGGCCCGTTTTTTCTGTCACCAAGATGGGTCTCCCCTTACTAAATTTCAGTTTTGGAAGGTGACAGCCAGAGGCCTCACCAGGGTGGGCCTACCAGGTGCCCGTTTTGGCACACATTCATTCCGTATTGGTGCAGCCGCTACAGCAGCTGCTTTTGGGTACTCTGGGGCTGACATACGCAGCATGGGGAGGTGGGGCTCGCAATGTTTTCAGTTTTATGTGCGCCCACTCCCGCCATGAGTACCAATCCAGTCACCTTACCGTCTTTTTCTCAATTTTTCTCAATTTTCTTACAGACCCTGGGTGTTGTATTACACCGGTGACAGTATGGCTGGTGGGCCACAGCTATGTGCACAGGGCAGCGCGTTACGCTGCGGCGACAGAGTGGGGACCCCGACTGGGACTGGGTGAACACGCCAGTCTCACATGGCATGGTAAGCCAGGGATGTTATGGCGGGAGCTGCGGCCTTTCCTTTTTTCTGGCCTGAGTGCTGACCTGCCTGACATTCTCATCATCCACCTGGGGGGCACTGATTTGGGGCCAGGTCACCGGCTTATCGCTCAAGCATGCGAATTGCGGGGACCTCGCCTACTTGCATTATGTCTGGCCTGCCACAACCCTGGTGTGGTTGGACATTATCCCGCGCCTCCTGGCCCTTGACCGCGCTAGGCGCACGGTCAACAGGGTGGTGGCGCGGTTTCTTGCCAACGGGGCTTGGGGACGGGTCAGTCATCACCCCGATATTAGCCTACAAAATTATGACTTGTATGCAAGGGATGGGGTCCACCTGTCGCGAGGAGGTATGGACCTCCTGTTGGGTGATTGGCGAGCAGGCCTGTCGACCGAGCTGACGGTCTGGGTGGGGGCGTCAGGTCTTCTTTGAAGCCCCTCCGTGTGGCGGGTAGCACTGGTAAGGTAAACAGTATGACCCACAGGTATCCGGCAGGTTCGCAATTGACTGGACAACACTAGACAGGAATAAATTAGTTAAACGTTGTCCGGTTAACGACGAACCAGGCGACGGGGTGATGACGATTGCTAACCAGCATGCATCACCCCTGTGATTTCACGGATACGCGTCAGAGGGTGGGGTCATGAGTTAGTTATTGACTACGGTCAACAATTTGTTTGTTGTCAACAAACAAATTGATACAAATTGATACATTGTAACCAATTGCCGTTGGCAATTTTGGGGTGGTACCTTACCAGTGTTACTTCGGCCTGCTTGCCTTATGAATTATGATTGGTCGTTTTACCAATACAAATTTATAATTCGGACTAGGGCATTGAATCAATAAATGTGGCCCTATGCTGTTATCCACTTTCAATGTTGTCTGTGTCCGTTATTGGGGGGGTGCGCCTGCAATGCAAGCGCGGCGCCAAAATGGCCGCCGCGCCCTTTGCGGCCCCCCCCCACAGGACAGAGAATCCGGGTAGTTAGGGGCGTGGCCAGCTCCCTGATAAAAGGGGTGGCCACGAGGCAGCCGAGCTGCCATTTTACCTCAGCGACGGAGCGGAGAAGTTTTTTCCCCTCCACCCCCTCCCTAGTTAACAGTGTGATATTTTGGTCGCTTCGGGGCCGGGTGGGAATTTTTGGCTGGGACCCATATTGGCTTCCGGGTCCTGGCTTTTTTGCCCATCCCACACTGTTGCTATGGTTTGATATAGGGGTCTTTCTATGTTCCTAACGTTGACTTTGGTCACATTGGCGGGTAGCACTGGTAAGGTAAACAGTATGACCCACAGGTATCCGGCAGGTTCGCAATTGACTGGACAACACTAGACAGGAATAAATTAGTTAAACGTTGTCCGGTCAACGACGAACCAGGCGACGGGGTGATGACGATTGCTAACCAGCATGCATCACCCCTGTGATTTCACGGATACGCGTCAGAGGGTGGGGTCATGAGTTAGTTATTGACTACGGTCAACAATTTGTTTGTTGTCAACAAACAAATTGATACAAATTGATACATTGTAACCAATTGCCGTTGGCAATTTTGGGGTGGTACCTTACCAGTGTTACTTCGGCCTGCTTGCCTTATGAATTATGATTGGTCGTTTTACCAATACAAATTTATAATTCGGACTAGGGCATTGAATCAATAAATGTGGCCCGATGCTGTTATCCACTTTCAATGTTGTCTGTGTCCGTTATTGGGGGGGTGCGCCTGCAATTGTGCCTTTGGAAGCCCCAGGGTGTAGACATGTACCAAGTGAAAAGTTTTATATCACTTTCATTCAACTGCTTTACTTTTAAATATATGTGAAGCAGGTGTGCCAAAACTCTTTAAATGTTCTGCCATTGCTTTTTTTAAAATAAAATATATGTGAAGCATTTTCTAGCACTTAGATTTTAGGGTCTGAAACAGAACTTTCATTCGGGCTTCTTTTACAAACAGCCTTGCTCATTTTCATACCTGTCAACCCTCGGCTCCAGAAAAAACAGGACCTGCGCAGATCACTTGTGCGCAGGTCGCTTTCCATGCATGCGTGGAAGGGTTTTACACTTGTGTAGAACCCTTCCACGCATGCGTGGAAGCGCTCCACCGCTTGTGTAGGGGCTGCACAAGTGGCCTAGTGCTTCCATGCATGCGTGGAAAGCGTTTTCCCCGCTGCCAAATTACGGGGTTTTGGCAGCGTGGGGTGGGTTGGTTATAACGTCAATCGGCGTCAAATTACGGGGTAATCCCGGCCAAATCGGGATGGTTGACAGGTATGCTCATTTTTGTGTTCTTCACGCACTGGGCCTTTCATTTTACACAAAGAGAAATGCTTCTTCTTGTTGTTTTGAGATTATTGTTTGTGTTTCAGGGCACTCCAAAAGTCCTGCAGAACTGTTTAACAAATAGCCCCCCCCCCCAAAGAAAAAACGGAGAGTCAATTCATTTTAAAAAGGCAACAATTCATGAGAAAGAAAACCCACCACCAGACCTACACAGGGGCTAATTTGTACAGAAAGCCTCCAGCAGTTACCACTAGGGATTTGCCATTTTTAAAACTCCAAATTCCAGGAATCTCCATGACGCCTAAAGTACATTCACATAGAGAAAGGCCAGACTGGAAGGTTTCATGGCTTACGACAGCCCAAACTCCAGCCTAGCTTCCTATTAGAAAAGGAAGCTGTGCCTAAGATGACATTTATTTTGGTTTGGACAAGGTTTTAATTGCAAGGTTCCCCCCCCCCCAAAAAAAAACCCACCAAAAAACCTTTTCAGTAAAGATGTCCTACAACCGTGATGGTGAACCTTGGCACCCCAGATGTTCTTGGACTTCAATTCCCAGAAGCCCAAGCCCCCATGAATCCACATGAAGGGGTTTACTGCGATTCATCCAGCCCGCACTGCCCTCGTCGCTCCCAGAAGCGGAAGTAAAACACGCCCATAAGGGTGTGTTTTACTTCCGCTTCCAGGAGCGACGAGGGCAGCGTAGGTTGAGGGTAGCGTGGGCCAGATGAATCGCAGAAAACCCTTCGTGTGGATTCATGGGGGCTTGGGCTTCTGGGAATTGAAGTCCAAGAACATCTGGAGTGCCAAGGTTCACCATCATGGTCATTAGAATATGCACAAAAGCTGTCAGAATCTTGCCTCACAGGGAGAATGAACCTTCAAGAATGAAGTAAGCAATGATGTACAACCCAAATCATGCCAGTCTGTCAATTAGAATAAAGAGTGTTCTGTACATCCTTAACATAGAGGTGATCAGGCAATATGTCAGATCTAAAACATGTTCACAAAGGTGTATGGCATTTAAAAAAGAGAGGGTGGGGTTCCACACCATAAATAGGGCAGGCAACAACACCAGCAGCAGAAGTCTTGAAAGAGCTGGCATGGAACAGACACAGAGGCTAGCAAGAGAAGACATACCTGTATGTTTAGTGTTGTTTTAATGTTGGTGTTAGAAATCTGATGATGTGGGGAGGGCTTTTTAATTTAAACTTCAACAATTTAATATTTTAATGTTTTTTAGCTTAATGGTAATGTAGAATTTTATCTGTTATATTTAGATGTGTAAGCCACCCAGAGTCGCCTCGGTGAGGGGCCGGCGGTAGAAATGTAAATAAATAAATAAATAAATATGTAAATCTGGCTTTTCAGGATGCTCACACTTCTAAGTGTTCATTTCACACTTCTGTGAGAGCCGGACCATAAAGAAGACTGAGTGCAGAATAATAAATGCCTTCAAACTGTGGTGCTGAGAAGACTTTTGAGAGTCTCTTGGATTGCAAGGAGATCAAACCAACCCTGTTAGCTCCTTGGAAAGACAGATACTGAAGCTGAATGCTTTGGTCACCAAATGAGAAGAGAGGAATCACTGGAGAAGGCCCTGACACTTGGAAATATCAAAAGGAGAAAGGGATAGCAGAGGATGGGATGGTTAGACAGCATCATTGATGTGGTGGGTATGGATCTAGGTGGGCTCAGAAGGATAGTGGATGACAGAGGAGCCTGGCATGTGGTGGTCCATGGGGTCACAAAGGGTGACTAAAAAGACTTATTCACAGATTATTTAACCAAACCCTATGAACACACTTAGTAGAGACCACTTAAACCTATCTCCTCCTTCCTTAAGATCTTTATATTTATACAGTTAGAACCAGCATCCGTAAGGTCTCCCTTGCTCAAAAGCCAGTAATGTATGACTCTCAGGGACAGTGCTTATCTCTGTTTCCAGCCAAAGAGCCAGTGCTCACTGTGTCTGAAGACATTTCCGTGGTCATGCGGCAGGCATGACTAGATACCAGAGTGCACAGAATACTGTTCTCTTCCCCACCAAAGCAGTACCTATCGGCTTTCAATTTTTGCTTTTGATCTGCTAGATCGGCAGGAGATGAGACAGACAACAGGAGCTCACTCCATCATGCAGTGCTCAGGTCTCAAAATGCTGCCCTGCCAACCTTCCAGTCATGAAGCTTAATGTCCATAACTATCTCTTGATTTTTCAGAGTTCTTGACTGCAGGTAGAGATTCCACAAGATTAGGAACCTCTCCTTTTCAGATCCAATATTTTCACTCAACTGAGCACTTTGATGGCATGACCAAAGGATGGGTGCTTTCTTTCCACTGAATGGGGCTTAGTCCAAATCTGGTCATTCCATGTAGGCATGGTGATCCATTAATGATCTTTGCTTCTCTGCTACCCTGGTAACCACATTCATCTCACATTAAGTTGTTGCAAGGAGAGCCATGCCTACAACACCAAATTCTTTGAGCGAAAGACAGGATAAACATGAAGCAAATCATCACTACCGGCAGGGAGAGATGGAACCATGACAACACATCTGCTCTTAATGTTGCACTTCCATTAATTCTGAGTGGCAGCTGAAGCAGTGCTCCAAATCAATCTGGGAGGTATATTTTGTCACTCACACACCACTTTGATGTGCTGTTTACACTGCAGGTTAATTAGAGCCTTTGCCAGGAACAAGATCAGCAGAGTAATAATAACATATTCCAGACTTGGGTCTTTACAGTCTGGCTGTAAATAAATTTTGGCTTATTTTCTCCAAGGCAGGCAATTGCCTTGGGATAAGTGCTTTGCAAAACATTTAATAAATGCTTTAGCCACTCTTCTATTCATATTTCATGGTTGTTAATATTGCTGCCCAGCATTCTTTCTCCTATGGAGGCTCGGAAGAAAGAAATGGCAAGAGAATAATGGAAATATTGTTAGTCATTATTTTTAAAAGCCCCCAATATAAACTGTCTCACAAAGGAAACTTGAGCCAATATTGCAGATATCTTTCTGAAAAAGAAGCTTGATGGTTCCACCCTGTAAGTGCCTGTTTAGAGGTAAATGCCCACCTTAACTTAAGTGCAATTAATTCCAGGTGAATGGGTTTATTACTGAAACCTAAATCATTTTTCTAATGATTAGATGTTTTTCCTTGTAGTTTATGGTCACACTGCTGGAGAGTTGACAAAGATTTTTCAATTGCCATGCCAAACAAGAAATATTACTTGTGCACAGAGCAAGATATTTCCTTATCTGGAATTGAGATAAAGGTCCAATTTGGCCAATATTGTCAACTCTTGAGGGGCAGCTGTGGATCTCCACTGGATCAGGCCAGAGACATTCCCAGTTATGTTTGGATACTGGAGACCCACGCTAATCTCAAGCACTGTCCCATCTGATCACTTATTAGGTCCAATTCTTCTTCTACCATGTCTAGGCCAGACGTAAAACTACCAAAATGAAGACACCTCCAATTCTGCTTAGCTTTTAACATCTGGGGAGACTTTCAGGATTTGATGAGACCAGGTGTGTTCAGGTGGCACAGTAGTAACCAGCCACTGAAAAAACAGAGAGAGAAAGAAAGAGGGAGGGAGGAAGACACATCTTTGTCATAAAATCTTTCATTTCCTCCTCTACTTAAACATTCACTCACACAGAACTAAGTAGACCTAATGTCAGTGTCAGAACAGAGTTCATAGTTTCTCCTCACTGCTTTCTACACCTCCATCCTGCCCCAACCACCATCCCTTGATCTTTTCTTCCTTTCGATCCAGCCCATTACTTCTTCCAACTTGCTTCTTCTTTCATGTCCCAATCAAACCAAGGACTGCCAAAATGAAGCCACTCTCTTGGCTTTGTCATTGACCAAACCTAAGTCCTCATTGGTGCATGTCTCTGGCAGTAATCGGCAGACCAGTAACAACATCATCAACAACAACAACAACAACAACAACAACAATAATATGTCAGAAATTTTCTGAGTTGAAAGGATTTTTGCGGGAGAACCTCTGCTCAGGGAACACCCAAATGAGCCAACTCTTTCCTGCTCAGGGAATGCCCAAATGAGACCAGTAAATGAGCTGGATTCTGTATCTCTCCACATTCACACTTTTTAGTGTTCAAGGAATGAAGAAGCAGACGAGTGAAGTAGTGAAATTCAGCTCTTTATTATTGGGGTTTGAACACAGTTTGGATGGGGCAAAACTCGGACTTATATACACTATAAACAGTAACAATAATACAACACGCCCATTGGCTAACAGAGTGTGCACATTTTCGATCCACTTATTTGCATAAGGATACATGAGAAAAGATACATTCCGCTCCTGCCAGAAAACACAGTTAATATACATAACATTCTTCCCCCCTAGGTAAAAACAAAATCCTTTAACCAGGATGGCGGTCTAGTTTCCCTTCTGGGTCGGATGCTTGGCTGAGCCAGCTCAGGGGCTCGTAGGATGGGTGACCCGATTGGAGTGAGGGATTGACTAGAGGGGGAGGATTGTAAACCCAAATTTAAGCCCCGTTTTTCAGATGGAGGAGCAGGGGATCGCTCAAAACCAAAATCTAATTCTGTGGATGAATAAAACAACTCAGGGTCCCTCCTGTGTGTACTAAGAGTGGAAGGCGACACCAAACAAAATTAGTCATCATCAATAAAGGAATACAGAGTGCTGGGCTGGGACAGTGTAGGGGTACACATGGCCGGAGTAGGGGAGCATTCCACAATTTCCCGTTGAAATCAGTCCCTAAAACACACCTCTGGGTCTAAGTTAGCTTGCTGCTGACTATTACCTCTGCCCCCTGGGTTTAAACTGGTGGGGGCCAACCCTAGCATTGAGTGTCTGTATTCGTCTTGTGGGTCCAGTACTCTGGGTCTCAATTGATCTGCGTGCCTCCTCCAGATCAGACCAGTGGCTGTTTCGATTCTGTAAGAAACAGGACCAATCTGATCGATCACAAACCCAGGCACCCACGTAGGACCACCAGCTGCATAATTGCGGCAATGTACAGGGTCTCCCAGAAAAAAAACTTTCTGGTGTTGGATCGCAATATTTGTGCCTTTTTCCTCCACCCTAGAGGTATCCAATCTGTCCAGCAAGGATGACAGTTTCCTTTGCTGGAGCAATTTAGCAGGGGAAAGCCCTGAGGCAAGGGGAGTTAGCCTATACATGAAAAGAAACTGGCATAACTAGAGCTCTAAATCCCCTTCACCCATATGCCAAAGCGCGTCCTTAGTTGTGCACACCTGCTGCTCCACCTGGCCATTGGTGGCTGGGTGGAATGGGGTGGCAGTGATGTGCCTAATTGCATTCCTTTCCATGAAGGATTGGAATTCTGCAGATGTGAACATGGATGCGTTGTTGGACACCAGTACATCTGGAAGTCCAAATGCTGTGAACAGCCTTCTCAGTTGCATTATCGTGGTGGCACTCTAATCACTTCCAGCCACTTAGAGAGTGAGTCTACAACCAACAAAAATAGGGCACCCCTAGATGGACCTGCAAAATCTATGTGCAACCTGGACCATGGTCCCCTAGCAGAATCCCATTCCCGAGAGGGAAGGTGGAATTGCTCTGGGCGAGAGGATTGACAGCTGGCACAAGTGCCGACCATCTGCTCTATGTCTTGGTCCAGTTGAGGCCACCAAAAGTAGCTATGGGCAAGGGCTTTGAAACGTACAATTCCCGGATGACTTGTGTGAAGTAAATGTAAAACCTTTTTCCTGAGAGTGACAGGAATGACCACCCACTGGCCCCATAGAAGGCAACCTCATTCCACTGACAATTCCAAATTCTTGCAGTGGAATGTTCTGAATTCCTCGGCTAGAGGAGAGACAGGCCAGTCTTTTTGTACCCAAGACATTACTTTAGTCAATGTTACATCCTTGGCCGTAGCCTTGGCTATATCTGAGGGGACGACTGGGGGCGAGTCGAATGCCTCAACCATGAGGATCTGGTGGTCGCTTTCAATCTCACAATCGGCTTCCCCGACCCCTGGCAGTGGAGAACATGACAGGGCATCAGCATGGCTGATGTCTTTGCCAGGCCGGTGCACCAAAGTAAAATCCTATGCATTTAGGAAAATTGCCCAACGCAACATCCTTGGGGACAAAATTTGAGGTGTGGGCTTCCCATTCACAAAGATTCTTGTGGTTAGTTATGATGGTAAAAGGCCAAAGTAGATAAGGAAAAACTGTTTTCCCTATCGCATAACACTAGAACTAGGGGACACTCCATGAAACTTTTGGGTACTAGTTCTCAAACAAATAAGAGAAAGTACTTTTTCACCCAGAGGATTACTGGTCTATGGAACTCCCTGCCAGAAGAAGTGGTGACAGCTGTCAGTCTTGACAGCTTTAAGAAAGGATTAGACAAGTTCATGGAGGACAAGAGTATCAATGGCTATAATTATGGATACTTAAGGACAACCTCCGGGTTGGAGAGATAGGCAGGATATCTCTCAATATCATTTCCAGGGAATCCTAAGCAGGTGAAGGCATCTGTTTGGGAATAATACCCTGAAGGAAATGGTGAGCCACTGTGTGCGACAGAATGCTGGACTGGATGGGCTGTGGCCTGTTCCAGCAAGGCTGTTCTTATGCTCTTATGGATCAAATGTCACCTTAAAATTAAGACAAGGTCGCATGTGGAAACCATGACAGTCCAATGTTTCACAACCTTTGGTTCTTGCACTTCAATTCACAGAAGCCTAAGTAAATTCCCCAAAGCAATGATCAGCCAATTTACTGACTTAGGTTTCTGGGGATTGAAGTTCCCCTGTGGGGTGTGTGCCCAACGTTGGGAAACACTAGTCAAAAATGGGAAGGGTGTGAATTTATTTTGTTTTGCGGGAACTATAACTCTGGGATCCTCCAGTAACTGTCACCATGATGGCTGGTGTAGGAGTCCGATTCATGTAAAGATCTCTAATCAGCCTCATTAGCAACAGTTTATAGCCCCAGATAAACAAAGGAAGAGTTAAAAGCTAACGAAGTCCAGCTTCATTAGGCAAGGAAGAAACAGAGATAGAGAGAACACACACGACTGCAGTATTGGCTGAACAAAAGGATACTGATGGCGTCTCTTTATTCAAACAGAGTATATCAGAAACAAAACTTAAGGCACATACAACCAATCTGAATGTCAGAACCAAATAAGGAGAAATAAGGAGAATTCTTCTCACTATTCTACGCATGCCCAAAATCCAGCGTTGTCTCTCATGCAGACAAAGAGGCCTTTGTTTACAAAATGTGAAGGCAGACAGGAAGACAGAAACCAGATGCATTCCCACATGTCCTCCTTTTTCATTTAAATTTGAGAGAGGGACGGCTAATCATACCCCTGCATGTCATCATATTCCATAACTACTCCTCCATATACATCATCACTGTCCTCCTGGACATCGTACCCCTCCTGACTCCTGGTACCTTGTTCCGGAGGATGATACCTCATTGAGTACAATTGCCGTCGTGCAAAACCCGATGTCTCCCTTCTACGCAGTGGACATGTGTTACACATAGAAATAAGATTAAGAATACAATAAATGCAAAAACACAACGATATAAGGCAAATAATAATAATGAACCCATAAAAGAAAACTTGTCTAAGGACAGACAAATCAGGCAACCAAGAAGTCATCCAATCAAAGAGATTAACATCAGTGCGTACATTGTTAGTAATGCTCTCCTGTAAATTCTGAAGTTCTTTCTCAATAGTATTATTCAGATCCTGGAATTTTACCCGACATCCCTGGTTCCCGACCAGTTTACAAAATCCTCCGGATTTTGCTAACAGGTAATCTATGGCTAGTCTGTCCTGCATTTGGTCTTGATGAAGCTCAGTGATTTCCATTTGAAGATCCCGTATGACCCTCCCTGTGGCATTGATTGATTTCTCCAGCCTACAGGTGAGTCCCAAAATGGACCTTCTATTCTCCTGGGAAATGACACCTGGGTATGATCCCAAGGTGAGTGCTCCAGTGATAACACCCCCATAGCTCTCCCCCAGGAGCTACCATCAGAAAACTGAACATCGATTATCACTTCATCATTGCAACCAGAACCCATCGGGCCGGCAGCAGCTCTCCGGCGCCGTGCATCTGCCTGAAGCGGCATTTGCACTTGTACGGGTAAGGTAAAATAACCCAATGCTGCACATTGATATTGTCCTGGATGGAAATTCGTGGCAACTCCATTAAAAAAGAACCACATGTTGGGATCCTTAATTTGCCATCCATTGCAAATTGAACCACTATCTATAGCAGAATAATCAGGAGTAACCATAGGAAACACATCATATATATCTTCAATAGTAGTGTTAAACAAGGTATAATTAAGCTTATAAGAACTGTTATAACTACCCCATAACCAAAAATAATCATCACAACCCATATAATTGCCTACATTCCGCAAAACCCTTTGTGCTTGAGTCCAGTGCTTCCATTTACTATTCCAGACTCCAGAACTATGACAGCAGAAACAAAGCCCTTTAGTGTATTTCTTGAATGTCATGCTTCGCCAGCGGGTGTTGTTAAATTGTTCTGGAGGATTAGAGAAGAGTGTAGACCTATCAAGATGTTGTAAGTGTCCAATAACCAACTCAGGCGTGTTGAACAATGCCGGAAGAAAGGCCATTTGAGACACTGCCAGTGGATGCTCATAGTATAACGTTGCATTCTTACCATGAACCTCAAACATATAGTTAGCATGACGAAGCCAAAAGTTGGGGTTGCCCCCATGAGGCATTGTTCTTACAGCTGGAAGCACAGTAAGAAAGAAAAGAACAAATGTCAGCAAATTTAGTCTACTAGTGAACCACCATCCTGGAGCTGAGTAACCTTTTTCTCTCTCCATGGGCGGATCGCTCGAGCAGGAATCCACACAGGTCCTGAGGTCATAGAAACCGCTGCGTATCCTCGTCCCCAGGTGATTAGAGGCACAGGACCTTTCCACTCAGGATCCGGTTGCTGCCGATAAACGACCAATGGCTTAGGAAGACACTCCTCGGTCCTGAAATGCAATTCGACTGGAGAGTGTGACCTGTTATGGGGAGCAAGAAGAAAATTAAGAGTATACAGTACTTTAGCAACAGCTGTAGGTATTTCAGCCACAGGAACCCCTCTATCTCCCACTTGCTTGTGTAACAATTTTTTGAATGTCAGGTGGGCTCTTTCAACAATTGCCTGCCCAGTCGAGTTATAGGGTATTCCATGGGTTAACTTAATGTCCCACTGACGGCAAAAGTCCTGAAAGGCAGAAGAAACATATGATGGCCCATTGTCTGTCTTAAGGCTTTTAGGTTTACCCATTACCACAAACGAACGAATGCAATGTTGTATAACATGTCTGGATGTTTCCCCCCGTAAGGGTGTAGAAATCCAGAGAAGGTATCAACAGTCACATGTAACTTAGAAAGCGGAGCCAAAGCAGGTACTTGCGTGACATCCATCTGCCATAGCTGATTGGCTTCTGTTCCTCGAGGATTAACAGCATCAAATGGCAGGAATATAGGAGACTTCGTACAGGAAGCACAGGATGACACAATGTCTCTAGCCTGTGACATAGGAATAGAAAATCGTTTATGCAAAACCTTAGCAGATTGATGAAACATTGCATGACTGTCAATGGGGTTGTCAAAGAGAGAAAAAACCTCAGCAGAGTCCCGGAGAGCAGAATCTGCTCGTGCATTGCCCTCCGTCAAATAACCTGGGATCCTTGTGTGAGAGCGTATGTGGGCAATGAAGAATGGGACCGTACGGTTGGAAAGAAAACCTTGAAGCTGTTGGAATAAAGCAAAAAGATCCCTATCCATCGATGGAGACAAATAAGCTTGAGCTAAAGTAAAAATAAGGCGGTAAACATATTGAGTATCCACAATTAGGTTAAAAGGCACATCAGAAAACGTAGAGAAAGCAAGTATGACTGCTGCCAGTTCCGACCGCTGGGCCGATGCTTGAGGTCCTGTAAAAACAACCTCCCATTCCCCAGTAGGACCCTGCCATGTAAGGACTCCACGGGAGGGGGAGCCATCCGAGAAAAGAGTAACGGCATGCAAGATAGGTTGCATGCAAAGCGGGGATGACAGGGAGTAAGAAGTGAGATTCAGCAAGGTAAACCGCTTATCTTTGGGGGGGTTAAATTTAACTTGTCCCACAAAGTCCGCCATGGCCACCTGAAATGCCTCAGAATGCTGTAGCAAGGCGGTTAGCTGATCCTGCGAAAAAGGAAAACAAACAAAGTCAACGTCATAGCCAGTCAAATGCTTTGCCCTAGTATGGCATTTGAGGAAAAGATCAGCAATCGCATCAGGCAGGCGATAACAGTTTTTCGAGGGAGTGTGCGCCAAGTGTAGCCATTCCACGATGGCCACCTTCTGAGCGTTGACAGGCGCGAACAAAACAGCAGTGGGCAGCTTCGGTGTGGGAAGAAGAGCGCATGCCAGCGCAATGGTGCCTGAGGGCACCCGATCCACAGCGATGGTATGCAGCTTTTTGTTGAGGCGTTGAAGAGCTGTACGCATCTCCATTGTGCAGGGAATGATGTCCGCTGGAGAAGTGTGTCCAGAAAGAGCAGCAAAGAGTGGTGACAGTTCCTCAGTGCTCAGGGCCAAGAAGGGACGAGCCCAATTTATGTTCCCTAGCAATTGTTGCAATTGTACAAGAGTGAACTGCTCTGGAATAGCTATTGTTGGCAATAGCGGAGTTGAAGCGGTAGCTGAGAGCCTATGTCCCAGATATTGGAATGGATACATCCGCTGCACTTTTTCAGGAGCTATGATCAAGCCCGCTTGTTGCAAAATGTCTGCTAGGTCCTGCAGGTGTTTCTCCGTGACTTGTGGACCATGCAATAAAATGTCATCGGTGTAATGATAGACTTTAACCTCTGGATGACGTTGCCTGAAAGGTTCCAAAGCCATGTTCACAAAATGTTGGCATAGAGTCGGCGAGTTGGCCATACCCATAGGCAAGACACACCATTCAAACCGTTGAGTAGGATGTTCATTATTGTATACTGGCAATGTAAATGCAAATTTTTCTCTATCTTGTGGCGCTAGCAAGATTGTATAAAAACAGTCCCTCAAATCTATGACCATGAGTTGGTGATCTTCAGGGACCATGTTCGGATTAGGAAGTCCAGATTGTAGAGGTCCCATTGGCAAGATGTGCTCATTAACTTTTCTCAAATCATGCAACAATCGCCATTTTCCAGACTTCTTTTTCACCACAAAAATTGGAGAGTTCCAAGGACTAGTGGTTGTTTGAATATGTCCCAGATTTAATTGCTCCTGTACAAGGGCCTCCGCTGCCTGGAGCTTTTCTCTTGAGAGCGGCCATTGATCCGTCCACACTGGCGGGGTGTTTTTCCATTGTAGTGGAAGTGCATGCAACGGCGCTGCTGGGGAGGCCCATATCAAAAATTTGTCTGCAAGGTACACCCTGTTTTAGCCATGAGATCCCGGCCCCACAGAGTAATAGGAATATCCATAATCAGGGGGTGAAGAGAAACTTTTGTTCCCCCTGAGGTCTCAAAGACGATTGGATGAACACGCTGCTGTGCTGGCTCGTACCCGCCCACCCCAAAAACTTCCCTACAGGGGCGGACGGCCCATCCAGTTGGCCAATCTTTTTTGCCACCACTGAAATATCGGCTCCTGTATCGATTAGTCCAGATACTGAACGTCCACCCATAATCAGCGAGCGGGTCGGTCTATCCTCGGTGATTTGTATCACCGCCATAGCTGCTGTTACAGTCCCCTCCTGGGATGGAGTTGCAGTGGTCCCTAGTGGGAGCAGATGAAGACGTCCTACAGGTTGTCCCTTAGGCAGGGTGAGATGTTGCGTGGCTGATGCAGGGATGACAATTTCTTGGTGACCCAATGTAACTGACCCTGCTGCAATGTGTACAGAAGCGGGCAAGGCGTCTGGGCAAGGAAGAACAATGCCCACCATGCCCTGGGGAATAACATCATCAACCAGTGTGGGAAGAGCCTCCACACACCCTGGCACAGTAAAAGTACAGTCCTTAGATAACCTCAATAATAGCCCTTCTTTTAGAGGATGGTTTTTTCTATATCGTGAAATCATTTCTTGGGCAAGTTCCATATCTTCTTCCATCTCTTCCAAAACCTCCGCTATTGCTTCCTCACTGACCTCTGGTAGCCCTATTATTTTGCCTGGGCCCGAGCAAGGCCCGCACTCCCATTTCCCTGCTGCTGTGGAGAAGAGTCAGAGTCTTTGTGCTGAGCAGCTGAGGAGTTGGCATTAGGATTTGAGCGGCACTGATTGGCCCAATGGTACCCTTTCTGACAAATGGGATATTTCCTTGAAGGGCGTGCTGCCTGCTTTTGAGAGGAGCGACATTGTGCTTTAAAATGCCCTTCTTTCCCACAGCCAAAACAACGTTTGTTTTGAGCCTGAGTTGTGGGCAACTGAACTGCAGCTGCCAGAAGTTGAACCTTGTAACTGTGAGTCCCCACATTTTGACAAACTTTCATCATGTCTGCTATCGATGTGCCTGGCCGAGCATAAACAGCTGTCAGAGCACCCTTACAATGCTCATTGGCATTTTCAAAAGCCAGTTGTTTCATGAGCATTTCCCGTGCTGGGACATTTTCCACCTGGCGGCTGAGGGCAGTCATGAGTCTGTTAATGAACTCAGTGTAATTCTCTTTAGGGCCCTGCCTTATTGCTGCAAATCCAGCAACTGAGCTATCCCCTTTGGAAGGAATCTTACTCCAGGCACGCATGACTATCTGTGCAATATCTCCCAACTGGGCATCAGTGAGTGCCAACTGCTGTGTGGGGTTGGCAAAATTTCCCTCCCCACATAACATATCCATCGTGAGTGCAGGGCGTGTGTGATGTACCTCCCAAGCCACATCCCTCCACTCCTGCAAGCAGAGCATAGCTTCTGCAGGAGGCAGGAGTGCTTTGATCATTTGTTTCCAATCAGCTGGTATCAATTTTTGAGAAGCAATGGCTTCCAACAGAGCTTTTGTAAAAGGTGCATTAACCCCATAGTCACGTATGCTGACTTTCAGTTCCTTCAGATATTTGTAATGGAGGGTTTCATATCTATCTGGGATTGCCGGTGCATTGCCAACAGCCGGAGCCCCCCTGATCACTGGGTATATCTCAGGAGATTCCACATCCAGCACAGCTGCAGTTAAAGCAGCAGAGAACAGGTCTTTTGTAGGGCTAAAAGTGCTTGATTGCTGCAAGGCAGGATATAATGTCCCATCTCCATTTCCACCCCCATCCCCATCAGGGGGCTCATGCTGTTGTTTCTCATATGATGGAGGGCAGTTGCCATAGTCCCTCCCTTGGCTGGGGGCAAAAGCTGTGGAAGGGGACCAGCAAGCCGCTGGGACAATAACATATTTTTGGAATAAGTCTTTGAAGGCAGTTTCTGACTTCACTCCAATTATATTGCACTGATACAGAAATCCCATCATGCTTCTGCAATTCTCTCCCAATCTTTTCCCACTCTTTTAAGTTCAGACAATCATATTTAAACGAAGGACAGGTTTTTCCTACAACTTGGACCAGCTGCTGTATTTCCTTCTTATCAGCTCATTTCCCATTCTTATGCAGAAGATATAAGATATCTTTACAAAACTCCTGTTCTGGCGAGGCTAGCACACACCCCATAATTATTGTTTTTCACTCACCCTTTGAATTTCAAGCGCTTGAGTTGACCTTTCCTCTGGTCGGACCTTTCTGGTCGTAGGCGAATGAAGACCTTGCCCTGGTCGCAATGACGTGCTAATTAGGTGCTAATTGCTGATTGCTGCTTCAAAGCATTCCTTTGAATTTCATTCAAACACCTCGCGAGGGGGCAGCACTTGTAGGAGTCCGATTCATGTAAAGATCTCTAATCAGCCTCATTAGCAACAGTTTATAGCCCCAGATAAACAAAGGAAGAGTTAAAAGCTAACGAAGTCCAGCTTCATTAGGCAAGGAAGAAACAGAGATAGAGAGAACACACACGACTGCAGTATTGGCTGAACAAAAGGATACTAATGGCGTCTCTTTATTCAAACAGAGTATATCAGAAACAAAACTTAAGGCACATACAACCAATCCGAATGTCAGAACCAAATAAGGAGAAATAAGGAGAATTCTTCTCACTATTCTACGCATGCCCAAAATCCAGCGTTGTCTCTCATGCAGACAAAGAGGCCTTTGTTTACAAAATGTGAAGGCAGACAGGAAGACAGAAACCAGATGCATTCCCACAGGCTGGGAAAATTCTGGAAGCTATAGTAAAAAACAACAACACACCTTTTCTACCTCCAGTATTTGAGGCAGTATGCAAGCACCAGGAGAGAAACAGATTACACAATCCTGGGAGATAACAAATTGGGCATAAAAACAGCAAAGAAAATGTTTTAAATCCAATTTTGGTGACATCAAATAAAACTTCTGCTCTGAAGGTTTCTCAAATGTCTTCAATGGCCCTTTGCAGGCGCACCCCCCCCCCCCCCAATGATGGACTCAGACACAAATGAAAGTGGATAACGGCATGGGCCACATTTATTGATTCAAGCTCTAGTCCGAATTATAAATTTCTATTGGTAAAACGACCAATCATAATTCTTAAGGCAAGCAGGCCGAAGTAACACTGGTAAGGTACCACTCAAAATTGCCAACGGCAATTGTTACAATGTATCTATTTGTATCAATTTGTTTGTTGACAACAAACAAATTGTTGACCGTAGTCAATATCTAACTAATGACCCCACCCTCTGACGTGTATCCGTAAAATCAGGGGGTGATTCCAGCTGTCTAGTGGTAACCATCACCCCCTCGCCTGGTTCGTCGTTGACCGGACAACGTTTAAACAACTTATGCCTATCTAGTGTTGTCCAGTCAATTGCGAACCTGCCGGATACCTGTGGGTCATGAATGTTTACCTTACCAGTGCTACCCGCCACCCGGAGAGGCTTCAATAAAGGCTCGACGCCCCCCCCAAGACCGTCAGCTCGGTTGACAGGCCTGCTCGCCAATCACCCAGCAGGAGGTCCATACCTCCTCGCGACAGATGGACCCCATCCCCTGAATAAAGCCCAAAATTTTGCAAACTAATGGCGGGATGATGACTGACCCGCCCCCAGCCCTTGGTCGAAAGGAATCGGGCCACCGCCCTGTTTACCATGCGCCGAGCGCGGTCCAGGGCCTGGAGGTCGAAGCCTCCCCGATAAGCGTGCCGTGGGACCATATCTGACCAAACAAGGGTTGTGGCGGGCCATACGTAATGCAAGTAGGCGAGGTCCGTGCAAATCGCATGCTTCAGCGATAAGCCAGTGACCTGACCCAAGTCATTACCCCCAAGGTGTATGATCAGAATGTCGGTGCGGGTCGGCACTCCTCCACGAAAAGAGGAATAGCAAAAGCTCCTGCCACAACATACCGGGCTTACCGTGCCATGTGAAATGTGCGTACGCACCCAGTCCCAGTCGGGGTCCCCAATCTGTCGCCGCAGCGTAACGCGCTGCCCTGTGCACGTAGCTATGGCCCACCAGCCATACTGTCACCGGTGTGATACGACACCCAGGGTCTGTCAAGGGAAAAAACAGGGAAGGAGAGATACATGGTGACTCAGAAGGTACTCACGGTGGGAGTGGGCGAACATAAAACTGGAAACAGCGCGAGTCCCACCTCCCCATGCTGCGTATGTCAGCCCCGGAGTACCCATAAGCAGCCGCAGTAGAGGCCGCCCCAATTCTAAATGAATGGGTGCCGTAACGGGCCCCAGGGAGGCCGACTCTGGCCAGTGCCTTCCCTGTCACCTTCCAAAACTGAAATTTAGTGAGGGGAGACCCATCTTGGTGACAGAAAAACGGGCCATGGTGCGTGCCACGCAGTGCAAGGAACTCCTGTAGGGCACCAACTGGACAGATGTCTGCCAATGAACATCGTAGCAGTCTTA
Organism: Bradypodion ventrale; assembly: GCA_035047345.1. NCBI lineage: Eukaryota > Metazoa > Chordata > Lepidosauria > Squamata > Chamaeleonidae > Bradypodion > Bradypodion ventrale. Next base: position 8,401,331 of record JAWDJE010000004.1, read on the forward strand.
CTCCACTGCCTACGCCATGCTGATCTGTTTTAGAGGAGCGTATCCTCAACTGAGCCCAATCATTGCAAACATAGACATCTTCGAGTTCCAGTGCCCTACGACTTGCATCCGCCTTAGACAGCATCACAAGTTCGCTGATGCGGAGCGCTCCAAAAAAGGCCACCGTTGTAGCCGCACGAAACAGGGCTGCCTCATACCTATCGAAACATAGGTCATGCCAGCCTCGTGCCAGTTGGGTAAGTACCCCAGGGGAAATTGGGTGGCGGTCGTCCAGGCAACGCCCACGTTCCCGCACCCACCCCTCCAAAACATGTCGCACATGGAAATCAGCGGTACTATCCGCATGACCTCCTACCTTGGCCATAAAAGCCAGCGCTGATAGCCTAGATGCTATGGTGCGTGGTGCCAGGCCCTGGGCGTGCAGGTAAACCATAAAATGGAGGATGTGGGCCACTGGGATCGGCCAGGTATCTGGCAAGCAATATTGGGAACAAAAGGTCCGAAATGAAACCAACGCGTGGTGATACGCCTTACGCGTGCGTGGCACCAGTGACATGCCTATCGCCCGGTTCACCTCTCCTTGCCAATGGTCCATATCTCCTGCGGTAGTGGCGAGGGAAATTCCTCCGCATCCGGAGCCAAGGCACGGAACCGGGAGATCTGCAGGCGGGACAAAGCGTCAGCAATATCATTATTCACCCCCGGGACATGCCTGGCTCTGAACAGTACATTGAGGCGCAGGCTGCGCAATACAAACTGGCGCACAAGATCCATGACCCTGGGAGATTTAGAGGTCTGTGAGTTGACAATGTGGACAACAGCCGCATTGTCACACCAGAAATGCACCACAGAGTTGGCCCACTCCTCACCCCATAGCATCAAGGCCCCCAGTATGGGAAAAAATTCCAAATATGTGAGATCCCTCAGGCGACCCGTGCCTGACCAGGCTGGTGGCCATCCACCACATGCCCACTTCCCATTGAAGTACATCCCATAACCCAGGGATCCCGAGGCATCAGACTGAATTTGAAATTGGGGCGAAGCCAGGAGGTCAGACCTCCAAAATGATACCCCATTGAACTCCCTCAGGAACTGGAGCCATACGTGCAGATCTGCCCTGATGCCCTGTGTCAGTCTCACCCTATGATGGGGCCTGGATAAGCCTGCCATGGCGTCGCACAAGCGCCGAGCAAAGGCCCTACCAGGTGCGACCACCCTGCAAGCGAAATTGAGGTGGCCATGTAGCACCTGCAATTCCCGAAGGGATGCCTTGCGCTTAGCCAGTAAGTCCGATATAAGGGCAACTATCCTTGCCACCTTGTCTGCGGGCAACCTAGAAGCCTGCGCTACCGTGTCAATTTCCACCCCCAGGAATATTAACTTATCAGACGGGCCTTCGGTCTTTTCGGGCGCTAAAGGGACACCGAGTTCCTCCATTAGCGTCTGAAATGTATTGAGGAGACGTGTACACGTGTCCCAGCCCCGTTCACCCCCGAATAAAAAATCATCCAGGTAATGGGCTACAGACCGAGACCCTGACCTACGGACAAATGCCCACTGCAGGAAGGTACTGAAACGCTCGAAAGCCGAGCAGGATATGGAACAGCCGAATGGCATGGCTTTGTCAAAATAATATTCACCCCGAAATTTGAAACCCAGCAACTCAAAGTCACCCGGGTGCACGGGCAAGAGGCGAAACGCCGACTTAATGTCGCACTTAGCCAGCAGTGCACCCGGGCCACATGAGCGCACCATGCGCAATGCCTGGTCAAAGGATGTATACCTAACAGAACAAAGGTCATCAGGGATAGCATCATTGACCGAGTGGCCGGCTGGGTAGGACAAATGGTGAATCAGGCGGAACTCGCCCGGGGACTTCTTGGGCACTAGTCCTAGCGGAGACACTTTAAGGTTGGGGAACGGGGGTGCGGGGAAGGGGCCGGCGACCCTGCCCGCAGCAATCTCCTTATTAATGCTGGCAGCAGCCACCTCCTCCCTTCCCCTAAGTGACAAAAGGTTAGGTGCATCCTGCGGTGACCTATCCCCCGTGAAAGGAATACGAAAACCCAGTTGAAAACCCTGAAGGAGGTACACAGCGTCTGCTCTCCTCGGGTACGATGCGAGCCAACGCTCCAGCATGTCGACATTAATTGGGGAGGGGGCCTTTTGGTGAACCCGCTCCTTCCATGGGAGTCTTGCCTGACCCTTGTCCGCCCCTACCCCTACCCCTGTATCCTCCCGGCCTGGGACAGGCGGAGGCAGCATGGGGGCCAGAACAAGAGGGGCACTCATGCTTGTACTTGCAATTTTTCCTGTTGCAAGAACCATTGGACGAGAAGGTCCAGCACAGCAGGCGGGCTGGAACCCCCTGCCCTGCCGCTTGGCGGGGTACCTGTACTGGGGTCGCTCGTTGGACCGCATGTCCACAATGGTATCTCTCCCCAGGCGCCGGGCGCGTGGGGGTCATATACAGAAGCCACAGCTTCTGGCAGGGCTCATCCCACCTCATCTCCGGGTGCAACGGAATTCTCATGCGGAACTGTTCGTCGTAAGCCAGCCATGACGGACCCGGGAAGTCAACCATAGCCCGGTAAATTTTGTCCAAATATTGGACCATGGGAATAGCCAAATCCGGCCTAGCCCTGAGGTAAACGGCCATGTAAATCAGGTACGCTGGGAGCCCATTTGTCCATGTGCGTGGCGGCTTACGACGACGTGCCTGCTCCTTATCCTTCTCGTCCAGCCCTTCCCTCTCTTCCTTGGTCGGCTCCCTATTTAGAAGTGAGAAGATATCTACGTACTCGCCCCTCCAAATCTTTTCCTTGGTAGACTGGGCCAAATGGTCCCCCAAGGGCAAGGAATACCCTGCCGTTGGCAAAGTCGACACCGGCACCAAGGGAACTATGGGTAGAGTAAAATGAGCCTGAGCCAGCCCGGGGATTCCCAACACATTTACCAGCACATTGGGGGCACCGCCCCGCCCCAAGCCCTGTGTTATGGGCAAAGTCGTTGGGTGGGCCGGGGGCCATTGGGCCGTCGTGCCACCCGAGCGAGGCCAAGGCCATTGAACAGTCTCCCCCAATGAAGTCAGTTGTGTGGGTGCATTAACTTGGACTGCATACTCACCCGCTGCACCCCCGCGGGCCGCCCCCACCGGGGGTTCCGGCCCGCTGGGGGCGTCGGAGCTCACGACCGAAGCTGAGCTCGTCGACGGAGCCAAACCAGCACCAGACTGCTGCACCTGTGGGGTGGGGAGCCGCGAGGCAGTGGCCACGACCGGCCCACACGCCTCGGGCGGCTCAACCCGCCCCGTCGCCTGCCGTTGTTCGGCGGTCAAAGGGGGTACCTGAAAACCTAGGGATACCCCCGTTTGGTTGGCCCTCGCCAAGGATGCTTCAAGGGCCGCTACACGGGCAAGGAGGGCCTCCACGTCGACATAGGGCCCGGCCCCGACAGGGGGCAATTGGGCAACCGGCCCATAATTCACCGGCACCTGTCCAGGTCCCTGAGCCCCAGGGGCCAAGTAAGGCCAAGAGCCCATGCTCAGCCCCTGGGAGGCCGTAGGAACGCCCTGTAAGGGTGCGCACCCGGGCAAGACAGCCCTACTGCACGAACCACTGCAGGGGCCGTGGTCGTTTGCGGGCCAAGGGCCGAGGCCCCGTCCGGGGCCGCGGGTATGCTCCGCGCAGCAGGCCAAGGAGCTACCGATCCCATCCCACCGTTCCCGGTGGAGTCCGCTAGAGGTGGCTGCGGAACGGGCGCAGTCGCGGTCCTCCGACCCGGCTGACGCCTCCGCGCCGATCGAGCCACGTTCGCGGCTGCCTTCTTCTTCGAGGGCATGGCTAAAAGTAGCTAGGAAGCCTAAAACAAAAGAGAAAGCTGCCCGAAAAAGGCTTCCCTCAAGAAGACACGAGCGACGGAGGTAAGGAGGAAAAACTTCTCCGCTCCGTCGGTTCGCCAAAATGGCAGCACGGCTGCCTCGTGGCCAGCCCTTTTATTAGGGTGCTGGCCACGCCCCTAACTACCCGGATGGTTTCGTCCGGTGGGGGGGGCCGCAAAGAGCGCGGCGGCCATTTTGGCGCCGCGCTTCCATTTCTTTTTCTCCCCCTTGAATGATGTCTGCAATTGCATTTTGAAAAATCTTCAAGGAAAAATAAAACTGAAACCTTGCAAAGTCATTCATTAATGAAAATTGTGGGGCATAACTGCTATTTCCCTAGATTTATAGTCTTTCTTTCTTTTCTCATATCAGAGCACTACCCAATTTAAATTCATGGACATGTAAGAAATATAGATAATTTTCAAACAAAGTAAAATATTCAAATGATTAGAATTTTTTTGACCAGAAGTACTTTGATAGAACGGTCCAAATAGGTCACGAACAGAAAATGTGTGATACAGAAATTAAGTCATCCAAAACACAGCTGAATTGACCTTGGAATAGTTATATAAGTATTCCTTCTATCCTGGTGATGTGTTTCTTCCAACTGCTTCCAGATTGGTTTTCACTTCACTTTCTAAAAATGGCAAGGGAACATCGGTGAAATGAAGTTCTTGGAGGAAAACATTGCCCAAAGTGTTTGCTTTTGTGATCGGTGAAGATTTGCCACCAAAAGCAATTCCATCTCAATTCATTGTTTAAAATATAATTTGAAATGCTAAACAAATTTCTGAAAGCTGCAAAACCCATATTTGTGTGTACATTCTTAGAGGATGAATCATCATGCAGTGTGTGTGTGTGTGTGTGTGTGTGTGTGTGTGTGTGTGTGTGTGTGTGTGTGTGTGTGTGTGTCAGGGCAGGCGGGTGGGCTATAATGACCTGTAAATCTATCCTTCCCTTGGTTAATTCCTAGCCTGACGTTGCTTGGTTCCCCAAGAAGTGTCGCTATTCAATTAACATCAAAAACATCATTATTCAAATAATGACGGTAAAAATACCGTCGTTATTCGAATAACGATGTTATTCAAATAACGACAAAAATGTCATTACTTGAATAATGACGTTTTTTCAGTAGCGTTGTTAATCAAAAATGATGCTATTCAAATGCATCGTTAATCGAGGGTCCACTGTAAACCCATCGTTTCATCAGAAATTGGCTAGCCAGTCTCGGAAGAAACTGAAGAAGAGAGTTGAAGATGCCCAGAACAAGAGAAATTAAACCAAAGAGGACTTTCAATTTAATATCATCTTTATTTCAAATGTCACATTTTATCAGCTTGATAAACCACAAGGCTTTCTTTGGATTATCATCCAATTAACATTTATCATGTTACCACTCGTTGAATTGCATACCGTGATCTGTCTGAGTGGATAAAACCCAGTGTTGCATGAACAATGTAGCTACAATGGATGCTCACAGATTTTCTCACCATTGAAGAAAAAGAGTGTTTTGACACTTCAAAACATGCCATGGAAGATATAAGGCTAGATGTTTTAACTCCCACACCAAAGACAAAACCTTTTGCATCATTGAAAACATTTACAGGTATTTTTAAAAGTGGGGCTTTCCCCCCCAGGAAAACCTAGTCATTCACATTTTAAAAACCAGCAATAATGTTAATAATCAAAAGCTTGATGAGTCAAGCCAAAGGGCACACAAATTAAAATAAGACTTGTGCAGCTTTACTGTAGCTCCGTTTCTGTGTGCGATGCCTGCCTTGCGATGTGTAAAACAAAGCTGTTCATTAAAAAAAACCTTCAAAACATCAACAAGAAACAATCAAAACCAACTGCAAATAATGAAACAACCCATTAAATTGTCAGCACAGAGACAAAGAAAAAGATAAAGATAAAGAAAAGATGGCAAGAGTACACAGAGGAACTCTACAAAAAGGACCTCAACACCTCTGACAATAACAATGAGGAGGAATTTGAACTTCAGCCAGACATCCTGGAGAGTGAAGTCAGAAAGGCACTGAAAAGTACTGCAAACAACAAAGCCAGTGGAAATGATGGTATACCAGTGGAACTTTTCAAAGCCCTGGAAGATGATGAAATCAAATTACTGCCTACAATATGCCAGCAGATTTGGAGAATGAGACAATGGCCGCAGGAGTGGAAAAGATCAGTATACATCCCAATCCCAAAAAAGGGCAGTGCCAAAGAATGCTCAAATTACCGAACAATTGGGCTCATCCCACATGCCAGCAAGGTGATGCTCAAGATAATACAAGATAGACTTCAGCAGCACATAGAGAGAGAACTACCAGAAGTGCAGGCTGGTTTCAGAAGAGGCAGGGGGACTAGAGACCACAATGCAAACATATGTTGGATCATGGAAAAAACAAAGGAATATCAGAAACAAGTCTTCTTCTGTTTTATTGACTACACCAAGGCTTTTGACTGTGTGGAACACAACAAAATGTGGCAAGTACTTAAAGAGATGGGAAGACCAGAACACCTCATATGTCTCATGAGAAATCTGTACATGAGTCAAGAAGCAACAGTTAGGACAGAGTACGGAATGGCAGAGTGGTTTGGAATAGGAAAAGGAATAAGACAAGGCTGCATTTTGTCACCCTGCTTATTCAATCTAAACACAGAACACATAATGCACAATGCTGGGATGGAGAAATCACAATATGGGATCAAAATTGCTGGGAGGAACATCAATTTGAGATATGCAGACAATACCACTCTAATAGCAGAAAGTGAGGAAGACCTAAAGAATCTTTTGATTGGGCTGAAAGAGGAGAGCTGGCTTGAGACTCAATATCAAGAAAACCAAAATAACGGCAACAGGCCCTATCAGTACCTGGAAAATAGATGGGGAAGAAGTAGCAGCAGTGACAGATTTCACCTTCTTAGGAGCTAACATCACGGCAGATGGTGACTCCAGCCATGAAATAAAAAGACGATTAACTCTGGGGAGACAAGCCATGAAAAATCTGGGGAACATAGTAAAAAGGAGAGACATCACTTTAAAAACAAAAATCCATATAGTAAAAGCAATTGTATTCCCAGTGGTAATGTATGGTTGTGAAAGCTGGACCATTAGGAAAGCTGAGCATAGAAGAATAGATTCCTTTGAGATGTGGTGTTGGAGGAGGGTTTTGAGAGTCCCCTGGACAGCGAGGAGAACAAATAAGTCAATCCTAGAAGAAATCAACCCCGACTGCTCACTGGAAGGTCAAATAGTGAAGATGAGGCTTAAATACTTCGGACATCAAATGAGAAGGGGGGACACACTTGAGAAGGCCTTGATGCTGGGAAGGGTAGAGGGCAAAAGAAGAAGGGGGCATCCAAAGATGAGATGGATGGATGGTGTGGTGGATGCAGTGAGCACGGAGCTGGGTGGGCTGAGGGGGATGGTGGAGGAAAGAGGTGCCTGGAGGGCAATGGTACATAGGGTCGTGAAGGGTTGGAATCGACTGTGCGACTGAACAACAACAACAGAGACAATTAAAACAAATGTTTAAAAATTGTACATTAGAAGGCCAATGGAATTATACATTTATTGACTATCTAAAATGGATGAAGACATGGTATCGCTCCATCTAAGATCTGAACAAAAGCAGCAGTGGACGCTGAGAGAACTAATCAAGAGAATGACCCTTAGGGAAATCTGTTGAAAATGTAACTTTCTTGCTGAGTAACTTTGTATCTACTGAGGGCAGATTGTAAACAGCCCAGCTGTATAGTAGTTTGAGTATCCCACGTTGTAGAAAGGGATTGAAGTAATGCCAACTTGCATCACTAAAGGAAGCACGCTGCTAGGTCGTATCTCATTGTCTGGGAAGATAGCCCAATTAGCAAGGTCAGCTCTTTTATGGCAGTTTACAGATAAGAAACACCTGGGGAAGTTAATGAACTAGGGTTACATGTGAGAGACTCTGGATCAAAGCAACAGAAAGGAGCAAGAGTAACTCCATCTTGAATTTCAATATGTACATTCTCACTCTAATGCGTCATTAGGACATACATAAGAACAGCCTTACTGGAACAGGCCACAGGAGCCCATCCAGTCCAGCATTCTGTCTCACACAGTGGCTCACCATTTCCTTCAGGGTATTCCCAAGGAGATGCCTTCACCTGCTTAGGATTCCCTGGAAATGGCATTGAGAGAGATCCTGCCTATCTCTCCAACCCGGAGGTTGTCCTTAAGTATCCATAATTATAGCCATTGATACCCTTGTCCTCCATGAACTTGTCTAATCCTTTCTTAAAGCTGTCAAGACTGACAGCTGTCACCACTTCTTCTGGAAGGGAGTTCCATAGACCAGTAATCCTCTGGGTGAAAAAGTACTTTCTCTTATTTGTTTGAGAACCAGTTCCCAAAAGTTTCATGGCGTGCCCCCTAGTTCTAGTGTTGTGCGAAAGGGAACACAGTTTTTCCTTATCTACTTTGTCCACACCGTGCATGATTTTATAAACTTCAATCAGGTCACCTCTTAGATGCTGTCGTTCAAGAGTGAACAGGCCCAACTGTTGCAGCCTCAGAACCAAGGTCAATCTCAAGGGAAAAATATCTCAAAGGAACTTTCACAGATGCCAATCTCTAGGAAACATCTTCTCAAAGATGGGCCATAGAGATAGGACACCCAGATGTCCAAGATCAAAGACTTGTTAATCAGAACAAGGTATGCCAATCACACACATCAAAGCATCCCCTGGGTTCTCATGGGTAGGGGAGCACTCAAAAACAGTATTAAAAGGTCCAAGATTTTGGGAGAAGCAGCAGCAGTTCCCGATCCGGCGGAGCCTTGTTCAACTTTATCCAGCCATGACCTAACTCATCAAACTTAGGATGAGGACCGGAGAGCCCATCCAGAACTTATGCTTCAATGAAAGGTTAGTTATGTTACCTGTTTGTTATTTTACTTAGATTGTTTTATAGTGTAGCCTATATGAAATATCTTCATATTTACTCTGCATATATTGGAATTGCACTTTGAAAAAAAATAAAGCTGCTGAAAGAAAGCTTTGTGCAGATGTTACTTGCCAGGGCAGAGGAGCTGTTATCAGCCAAGGACAAACATCAACAAAAAGGAGGTCTACTCAAAGGGGCAGCATTCCCTGAAGGGTCCTATAATCTCGGAAGGGGGTTTGGGAGTCCTGATCCACATGAAAGTGGGGTTTGCAACAAACAGAGTCTGTGAAGGTAACTCTTCGAAACTTCCCAGAGAGATAATTGTCCTCTGCCTAGTCAGTGTGGTGCATGGGAGAGTGGTTCTTTCTGAAGGGAATTTTATCCCTTAACTATAAACATGCTACCAAGCCAACTCAACCACCTGCCCACTTGTGAACCAGTCTTAAACTGAGCCAAATAGCTTCTGCCAGCCAAGCACTTAGAATGGCGAGGCTCTGCAAAATGCAGCCACATTGAGTTAGTTTAAATGTTGAGGGTCACTTGAAATATGGTTTTGGAGGAGAACTACCTGTACACTGTGAAATGAACTTGCTGTGGGAAATAAATATGGAGGGGAAACTTTTGGTCACTTTGAAAGAGACAAAGAAAGACAATGAAGCAGAAATATCAGAAAGCAAACAAGACAAGACAAAGACAAAAAAACCAACATTGTGGCACTTTAAAGACTAGCTCCTCACACACACACACACACACACACACACACACACACACACGGTTCTGTAAGTTACAGCATATACTGTAACAACCTGTTAGTTGTTCAATTTGCATCCATCCACTAATCATTTATAACTCAAAAGAAACAGACTTCACGGTAAATCTAATCCAGTCAAGGATCTTCAAATAGTTGCAAATAGCCACACTGATAATAATTTCGTATCAGAAATTATTCTGGGTTGAAAGGATTTTTGCAGAAGAAACTCACTCAGGAAATGCCCAAATGAGGCTCCTTTCATGTCCCCAAGAGCTGGGACAGAGACGGGCACTCAATCCATCATGCAGTAACCGGGTCTCGAACTGCCGACTTGCCAGCCTTCCAGCTAACAAGGTGAACTTCTTAATCACTGAGCCACCACAGCCCCTAGACTAGCCACACTGCTCTTCTGTTGTTATTATTACTTTGTGAATAGCTATCCATTATGCTAGCCAATCATTGTGTATTTCTGTACCTGATATGTATAAAATAATGCCATGAAGTCTCACTCTTATGTCTGACAAAGTGTACTTGATCCACAAAAGCTAACATTAAAATACAGGAGTTAGTCTTTAAGATGTCACAATTTTTTGGGAGGGATTTTTTTTTTTACACTCTGATATCCTTGCACAGACTAACACGGCTACCCCTTCAAAAAGAAAAAGAAATGTTTCACAGGCCAAAACTTGGCATAGTTTGAAGAGAGGAAACATGAAACTTGTACAAAAACATGCAATAGCTACCACACATTGAATCCAATGATATTGGGCTTTTTTTCCCTTCCAGTGCCGTCGTTCTGTGTATTGTAACCTGTTGTTTTCCTTTCCCTTCTCTTTTTGAAATTAAGGCTACCATGGATACGAGAGGAAGGCAACTAATAAGCACCACTTGTGTCCACCACTCAGGAAGGGAAAGGCGGCTAAGTCAGATGGATGAAAGAAGGTAATTTATTTGCTGGTTTCTATCCAGTTCATAAGAAGAATGCAAGCGCGGCGCCAAAATGGCCGCCGCGCACTTTGCGGGCCCCCCCCCACAGGACAGAGAATCCGGGTAGTTAGGGGCGTGGCCAGCTCCCTTATAAAAGGCTGGCCACGAGGCAGCCGAGCTGCCATTTTACTTCAGCGACGGAGCGGAGAAGTTTTTTCCCCTGTGACTCCGTCGCTCGTTGCTTACCGGGAAGCCTTTTGGTAGCGATTCTGCATTGCTGGCTTCCCTTTTTTGCTCGGTGGAGATGCCTTCGAAGAAGAAGGCAGCTTCGAGTTCAGCTCGCGCTGTTAGGAGGCGCAACCCAGGTCGGAGGACCGTGGTGCCGCCTCCTCAGCAGCCACCTTTGCCAGCCCCGACCGGGGCCGGCGGAATGGGGTCTATTGCCCCTTGGCCCGCTGCGGGTGAGCTGAGTGTGAGCGCGGATGGCGCTCCGGCCCGCGGCCCACGAGCGGTGGACACCGCTCCTCCTCCTGCTCACTCCGTCGGGCCTGTTCCTTTTGGGCCGCAGCCTCCCCCCGGGCCCTCTAGCCTTGGGGGGTGGGGCGGCCCCCTGCCTTGGCAGGTTTCTACACCAGCTCTGCCGGGCTTTGGTGTTGGCCAATGGCCATATGCTGGCCCCGGGGTGCAGGGACCTGTACCCGTGCCTGGCTCAGGCGGGCCGGCCGGCCCTTTGCCCATGGTCAACGTGGACACCTTACTGGCCCGCATTGCGGCCCTGGAGGCGTCTTTGGCCCGGGCCAGTCAGGCGGGAGCCCCCTTTGGGGTTCCTTTTGAGGTGCTGTCGGCAGCAGGACAACAGCTGGCGGGGAGGGTTGAGCTGCTGCAGGCGGGTGGCGCGACTTCGGCCACTGCCTCGCAGCTCCCCAGCCAGCAACCTGGTGTGGGTCAAGCCCCGGTGATGAGCTCTAGGTCAGTCGTGATACATTGTAACCAATTGCCATTGGCAATTTTGGGGTGGTACCTTACCAGTGTTACTTCGGCCTGCTTGCCTTAGGAATTATGATTGGTCGTTTTACCAATACAAATTTATAATTCGGACTAGGGCATTGAATCAATAAATGTGGCCCTATGCTGTTATCCACTTTCAATGTTGTCTGTGTCCGTTATTGGGGGGGTGCGCCTGCAATGCAAGCGCGGCGCCAAAATGGCCGCCGCGCACTTTGCGGGCCCCCCCCCCCACAGGACAGAGAATCCGGGTAGTTAGGGGCGTGGCCAGCTCCCTTATAAAAGGCTGGCCACGAGGCAGCCGAGCTGCCATTTTACTTCAGCGACGGAGCGGAGAAGTTTTTTCCCCTCCACCCCCTCCCTAGTTAACAGTGTGATATTTTGGTCGCTTCGGGGCCGGGTGGGAATTTTTGGTTGGGACCCATATTGGCTCCGGGTCCTGGCTTTTTTGCCCATCCCACACTGTTGCTATGGTTTGATACAGGGGTCTTTCTGTGTGCCTACTGCTGACTTTGGTCACATTGGCGGGTAGCACTGGTAAGGTAAACAGTATGACCCACAAGTATCCGGCAGGTTCGCAATTGACTGGACAACACTAGACAGGAATAAATTAGTTAAACGTTGTCCGGTCAACGACGAACCAGGCGATGGGGTGATGACGATTGCTAACCAGCATGCATCACCCCTGTGATTTCACGGATACGCGTCAGAGGGTGGGGTCATGAGTTAGTTATTGACTACGGTCAACAATTTGTTTGTTGTCAACAAACAAATTGATACAAATTGATACATTGTAACCAATTGCCGTTGGCAATTTTGGGGTGGTACCTTACCAGTGTTACTTCGGCCTGCTTGCCTTAGGAATTATGATTGGTCGTTTTACCAATACAAATTTATAATTCGGACTAGGGCATTGAATCAATAAATGTGGCCCTATGCTGTTATCCACTTTCAATGTTGTCTGTGTCCGTTATTGGGGGGGTGCGCCTGCAAAGCACATCCTGCAAATTGGTCAAAATGAGAATTTTTCCAAAGATAGTAAAATATGTATTATCCATTCTAGCAACAGAAAAAAAAATCCAGATCATGGTCATTTAACTGCCCCATGTTGACTTAGAGCAATTTTATTCTCACTCTCCATATTCCTACTCTCCATATCCAGAGACTGCAGTGGCTCAAGTGGTTAAGTCAATGACTGGGAGGTCAGCAGGTCAGCAGTTCAAAAATCCCGAGTACTACATGACGGAATGAGCACCCATCTCTGTCCCAGCTCCTGCCAACCTAGGAGTTAGAAAATAAGAAATTGCAATTAGATAAATAGGGACCACTTCAGTGGGAAGGTAAATAGCGATCCATGCACTTCCGTGTCCAGGCATGCCTGCCACATGTCCACGAAAACGTCTGCAAACATGGGCAGCACCGGCACTTTGGCTATAAACAGATATGAGCACTGAATCCTAGAGTTGGATATGAGTGGCTTTTGAGCAAGGGTGACCTTTACCTATATCCAGGTAACCTACAAAGATTGTGCAAATTTGTGTGATTTGCACAATGAAAAATTTTTGTATTGTTCTTCTATCATTGATGTGATTTGTACTATAACTACTGATCTGACAGACCCAGTATAATGGTTAGAGTGCCCAGCTTGAGAGTGATACTCAAGTTCAAACTCCAGCTTAGTCACAAAAGCTTTTCTGTTGTCCTTGAACCCATAGTAACTCTCAGTTGAACCTATCTTATAAAGTTGCCATGTACATTTTTCAGACATGCGAGATAAAAAATAATAATAATTACACTGGGGGTTCTGGCCTGGGGGTATTTTTAGCTAATAAATGTAATTTTTGGCATCAGATTTTACTTATGGGTGAAAATTCCAACAAGTTATAGATCCCTGATAAACCCACCAGAATCTCAAATGAGTGGTGCATTGTAATCTGATTTGCAGAACAAAACAAAACAAATTGTAGAAACAACAGGAGAAAAGCAAGCTATGATTTCCTGATGTAAATTTATCTTGGCTTCTCTATGGGATAGAGCAGGGAAGGCCAGCCTTTTTGTGCTGCAAGCCTGACCATGGTCCTGGATAGTTGAGTGGGCTGGACCACACACCCCAGAAGCGGAAGCAGGCACATTTCTGGCTGTCATAAATGTGCCCACTTCTGCATTTACGATAGCCATGGGCATGTTTGTGCATGTGCGGGCACGTTTGTTTTACGGCTGATGCAAACATGCCCACTTCCACTTCCAAGTATGGGGGAGACAGTGACAGGCCGGATGGAATGGCATTGTGGGCCGGGTCTGGCCTACAGGCCATAGGTTGGTAACCCCTGGGCTAGAGATTCCAATGTAATTCTAAATGAAAGTAGGGCTAGCCGAACTCCTGCTATGGCTGCCAGAAATGTCCTTGGATTGGCAGAGCTGACCTAAGAAGCAGAGGGATCTGTGAGCTAAGATCTGGAGTCAGAAGAGTGAAAATAGGTAAAGGTTGCCCTTGTTCAAAGGTCAGTCATGTCCAACTCTAGGGAATGGGGCTAATCTCCATTTACAGCCTAAGAGTCAGTGCTGTCTACATCTGCAGACAATTCTGTGGACATATGTCAGGCATGACTAGACCCCAGAGCGCATGGATCACTGTTTCCTTCCCACCAAAATGGTGCCTATTTATCTATTTGCCTCATGTACTTAGTATCCTAGCATCCTAGAATAATTAAGTTAGAAGGGACTCATATATTTTTTAAAAAATACTGAAAACTACATTGTTTAAAGGTAAAGGTCATTCTTGCTTGAAAGCCAGTCATATCTGACTCTAGGGTTCAGTGCTCATTTCTGTTTACAGCCAAAGAGCCAGTGCTGTCTGCATCTGCACATTTTTGTGGACATGTGGCAGGCACAAGAGTACACTAAATGCTGATTACTTTCCCACTGAGCTGGTACCTATTTATCACTCGGGGCTCAAACTGGGGACTTTCCAATCATCAAGTTCAGTGTCTTAACCAGAAAGCCACTGCAGTCCCTTAGAGTTAAAATAGTGGTAGAGAAATGAGGAGTCCAATTATGCCAGATCCAAGACCACCAGTCTGTTATGCCAGCCCTAAATTAGAGCAGGTGGAGAGCAGGCATAAATAATCTCAAATTTTGTTATGCTGGGAGACAGAAACGAGCATTGAGCACAGCTTCAGATGATTTCAGAAGGTGGGGTGCTCTTTTTCTCTCTCGCTCTCTCTCTCATATAGTGATCAAGCAAACTCCCCCCCTCCCAAGTTAACTCTAGAATAGAAACGGAATCCTCCAGCCAGGAGGCAGGGCAGAAACAGCTCAATAAAGCATGAGAGTGAGAGAGAAGTCTCTCACTGATTTGCCCCTGCATATATGAAATATTGCTCACATCTAGAGTAGACTCCCCGTCCCATGGTGGCTCCGAACAGCAGCAGCAAAAATGAAGCCTCCATGACCATGTGGATTGGCAGGAAAATGAAAGAGAAACTACAGAACGCCCCCACTACCTTCTCTCTCTCCCCTTCCACAAGCGAAAAGCCACACAGCGACCTCTGGTGGCTGGAAAAACATACTGCAGCTTCGCCTGTGATGGCTCCAGTCAGGATTTTTTTTAAAAAAATAAATAAATAAGGGATATTAAGGGGAAATTAATAAAATGGGAGGGGGGAAGAGGGGTAAAAATAAGGGGTTTTCCTGGGGAAAACAGGATACTTGACAGGTATGATATGAAGTCAAAATCAAAAACAGGTTTGGCGTTCAAGCAAATTTGGTCATCTAAATAAGCAACCCAGCCGTGATAATATGAGAATCAGACTTATATGATTGCATACTTTTTGTCTACCTGACTCTGTGCTATAGGCACAATAAGAGTAAGCATTGTAAGGCCAAAAAGATGCAACATGAAATGCTAAAATCTTCCTGATGAAGGTTGAAAAACCGTCTATCGGATTAGGTTTTGAATTTTGGATGTATTACCTTTTGGAATTTATGAAGTGAATTCTGGATTTATTACCTTTTGGAATTATTTTCATTGGTACAATATGAACTTTATGAACTACAATTAAGAGTTTGGATTATAAATAAAGGGACTATCACAAGTATTAATTATGGACTATTGCCTCAAATGGTTTTCCTAGTGTTTTGGTCATTATATTCGCTGTTTAGCCCTTGTTTGTTTGGTCAATTCAGAATGAGCTTTCCAGCATTTAAGGCACAAATCTTTCTTAGGTTAAAGTGAAATCCCAGTAATTGCCGTGTGGTCTCCCATTCAGATTTGAGCTCAATGAAACCCTGTTTAGCTTCCAAAATCAAGCGAGTTCACAAGAGAAAAGGGTAGAGATACCTCATACTGATGTTTGCTACATGCAAAAATATTGGCAAATGCTCCCAGTGAATCACTTGGAAAAAGACGGGTAGCATCAGCATGTGTTCTGCCATCAGAGTAAAGGTTGCCCTTGTTCGAAATCAACTCTAGGTTTGGATGCTCATCTCAACCAAAGAGCCAGTGCTATCTGCATCTGCAGACATTTCCGTGGACATGTGGCAGGCATGACTAGACACCAGAGTGCACAGGTTCTATCTGGACCTTCACTAGATCAAGCAGACTTAAATAGGATATTTGCAATTTATTTTTTTTAAAGGCTAGGGATTCGGCATCTGTTTACTTCTAAGGAACACTTTAGGTTAAGTCTCAAATATGACTAGGATTCATGTGCAGGATTACCCTGACAAATGATAAATGAAGGATTCAAAATTCAACTAACGGTGTAAGAGGACTAAGAAGACAAGAAGAAAGGTAGCAGATCAAACAAAAGGTTCATTTTCTGTAACATTTGTTGACTCAATGCTTTAGGAT
The DNA here is from genome assembly GCA_035047345.1 of Bradypodion ventrale. Lineage (NCBI taxonomy): Eukaryota > Metazoa > Chordata > Lepidosauria > Squamata > Chamaeleonidae > Bradypodion > Bradypodion ventrale. The sequence continues at coordinate 8,417,676 of JAWDJE010000004.1, forward strand.
GGGGAGTGGACTCTCCTCCATATTTTTAGCAAAGTTGGGATGTCCACCTGTCAAAGATGCTTTACCTGGGGATTTTCTGACTTGGCAGAAGGGCTTCATCCAATGAACTTTGGGGTCCGTTCCAGTTCTACAGTTTTAAGATTCTGTCATTTTAATGAATGATCCTACGTGAAGAATTATACAAGGATGTCCCCATTTATTGGCAATGTGGTTAACAGAACAGTGTCCTATCTGGGTCATGGCACTGGCCACAGTACTGGAATTCAGGAAGATGGCAAAAATTAGTGTGGCTGATCACAATTGTGTTTTTACTGTCCAGGATGTCCAGAGGTTTAATGAAGTACACGTTGAAAGAACAGTGTATGGAGGAATCAGAACATTATCTTTCAAATCATTGTGAGATCTTTCTACACAAATGGATTCCATTTTTAAAAATTAATAATTAAATTGCATCCTTGCCTAGGTCAACCACCACCATCACTTACTGTGGTTGTTATGTGCCATCATCTCTGGTTTAGGACTCTATGAAAAAACCATAGTCAAAATGTTCTGTCCTCAACAGCCCTACTCAGCAATTGTAAACTTGAGCTTGTGGCTTTCTTTAGGGAAGGAGTTCACTCCATCACACGGCATTCAGGTCTCAAACTTTCTTTCTTATTCTGGGCAGTTTACATGGTTAAAACCCCAACTCACAACCCCAATGCCCAGCCTAGTAGCAATGTTGTTGTTGCTTTTTTACTTACGGTAAATACATTTAACAAACAACCCCGTCCCCTCCAAGGGGAAGAAAAAGTGTGTTTGGAAAGCTAACTGAAACTTCAGCTAAGACTTAAACCTGAGGAAATTGGCTACAGGAAGAAGATTTTTTAAAGCCTCACTAAAAAAAACTCCCTAAGAGACTATGGTGTGACAGTGGTTAAGAAACTGAACTTAATGACTGGAAGGTCAGCAGGTCAGCAGTTCAAGACCCGAGTGCTGCACGACAGAATGAGCTCCCACCTCTAAGAACATAAGAACATAAGAACAGCCTTGCTGGAACAGGCCACAGCCCATCCAGTCCAGCATTCTGTCTCACACAGTGGCTCACCATTTCCTTCAGGGTATTCCCAAGCAGATGCCTTCACCTGCTTAGGATTCCCTGGAAATGATATTGAGAGATATCCTGCCTATCTCTCCAACCCGCAGGTTGTCCTTAAGTATCCATAATTATAGCCATTGATACTCTTGTCCTCCATGAACTTGTCTAATCCTTTCTTAAAGCTGTCAAGACTGACAGCTGTCACCACTTCTTCTGGCAGGGAGTTCCATAGACCAGTAATCCTCTGGGTGAAAAAGTACTTTCTCTTATTTGTTTGAGAACTAGTACCCAAAAGTTTCTTCGAGTGTCCCCTAGTTCTAGTGTTATGCGATAGGGAAAACAGTTTTTCCTTATCTACTTTGTCCACACCGTGCATGATTTTATAAACTTCAATCAGGTCACCTCTTAGACGTCGTCGTTCAAGAGTGAAGAGGCCCAACCGTTGCAGCCTCAGATGGTAAGGAAGGTGTTCCAGTCCCCTAATCATTCTGGTTGCCCTCCTCTGCACTTTTTCCAGCTCCATAATATCCTTCTGGAGGTATGGCGACCAGAACTGTACACAGTATTCCAGATGGGGCCTCACCATAGATTTATAAAGAGGCAAAATGACACTTGCTGACTTATTTTCTATACCCTTCCTAATGATCCCTAGCATTGAGTTTGCTTTTTTCACTGCTGAGGCACACTGGGTTGACACCTTCATTGAGCTGTCCACCAGGACACCAAGGTCCCTTTCCTGGTTTGTCGCAGAGAGTTCAGACCCCATCAGTTTATAAATGTGATTGGTTTTTTTTTGCCCCAACATGCATCACTCTGCACTTACTAATGTTGAAGCTCATTTGCCACTGTTTTGCCCACTCCCCCAGTGTCGAGATATCCCTCTGGAGCTCCTCACAATCTCTCACAGTTTTCACTACCCTGTATAATGTAGTGTCGTCAGCAAATTTGGCTACCTTGCTTTTTACTCCTACCTCTAGATCATTTATGAAGAGGTTGAAAAGCAGGGGTCCCAGTACTGAACCTTGGGGGACCCCACTCTTTACTTCCCTCCACTTGGAGAAGTGTCCATTTAGTGCTACCCTCTGTTTCCTGTCCCTTAGCCAGTTGCTGATCCAGGACAAGACCTGTCCCTTTATTCCATGACTGGTAAGTTTATTCAAGTGCCTTTGGTGTGGGACCTTGTCAAAAGCCTTCTGAAAGTCCAGATAAACAATGTCAACTGGATCCCCCCTATCCACATGCTTGTTGACACTCTCAAAAAATTCCAACAGATTAGTGAGGCATGATTTGCCCTTGCAAAAGCCATGTTGGCTCTCCTTTAGCAGCGCCTTCTCTTCTATGTGCCTATTAATTCTATCTTTTAGGATGGTTTCCATTACTTTACCTGGGACACATGTCAAACTGACAGGTCGGTAATTTCCTGGATCACCCCTGGATCCTTTTTTGAAAATTGGTGTTACATTCGCTACCTTCCAGTCATCAGGCACAAAGCCTGATTTGAGGGAAAGATTATATATTTTGGCTAGGAGGTCAGCAATTTCATCTTTAAGTTCCCTGAGAACTCGTGGATGCATGCCATCTGGTCCTGGTGATTTGTTAGTGTTTAGCTTAACAAGACATGCAAGGACCTCCTCCCTGGTTATTTCTATCTGGTTTAATTCTTCGGTTTCACTCCCTACGAAGATAGGCTCTGTTTTGGGCATGTGGCCTCTGTCTTCTTCAGTGAATACTGAAGCAAAGAATTCATTGAGTCTCTCTGCAATCTCTGTTTCCTCTTTAATAACCCCTTGCCTTCCATTGTCATCTAATGGTCCAATGGCCTTCCTAGTTGGGTTCTTACTCCTGCTAACCTAACAGTTCGAAAGCAAGAAATTGCAAGTAGATAAATAGGGACCACTTCAGTAGGAAGGTAAACAGCATTCCATGTCGAGGCATGGCTGCCACATGTCCACGAAAACATCTCCAGATGCAGACAGCGCTGGCTCTTTGGCTGTAAACAGATATGAGCACTGAGCTCTAGAGTTGGATATGAATGGCTTTCAAGCAGGGGTGACTTTTACCTTTATAACAATGTCGTCTTCAGTATTTTTTAAAAAAATATATGAGTCCCTTCCAACTTCATTATTCTAGGATGCTAGGATGCTAAGTACATGAGGTCTTCCAAAGGATCTCACTTCTGTCTAGCAGCAGGGGGAAGGAAGGAATCTAAGATATGGATTTTATCTCAGGCAACATGTGCCTCACAGACACAGGAATGAGAACCCTTTGCTCCGAAATGTCAGCCTATTTAGTGTCACAAGGACAGACCTGATCTTCTGATTTATCTAACTGGCCACACAGAGAGGATTCACATCTTATTCCGGCTCTTCCTCTATTCCTCTCCTTTAATCAAATATCCACACTTGCCTTCAAAGTCAAGAGCTGTGTGATGGATTTCTATAGCTTCTTGTGCACAAAAGAGTTTTAAGTTGTCTACATCTGCCCTGATCTTCTTTGACAGTTTGATCAACAAAGAATAATATGGCTTCTACAAATTTTTAAATTTACTTGTGGCATCACACAAACGTGGTTGTTGCTAGGTGCCGTCAAATTAGCTGCTACCCATGGTGGCCCCATGGATGAGTGAGTGCCAAAATATCCTATCCTCAATAGCCCTGCTCAACTCTTGTAAACTCAAGACTGTGGGTTCCTTTAGGGCAAGGACTCTCAACCTGTGGCCCTATATTGCGTGGATGGGTACAGGGGATGTCAACATGGCCGGAGCTGTTTGGGGACTTGGCTCCCAGCCTAAAAAGTTTGATAACTCCTGCTTTAGAGAGTCAATCTATCTTACATTTGGTATTCCTCTTTTTCTGTTGCTTCCAACTTTTCCCAATGTTTTCCAGTGAGTCTTGTTTTCTCATGATGTGCCCAATGTAGGACATCCTCATTTTGATCAGTTTCAAGTCTATAGATAGTCCAAACTTTATTTGGTCTAGGATCCACTTATTAGATGTTCTGGCATTTCAGAGTACTATATCTGCAAACATAGGTCATCAGAAAGAGGCAGAATTTTGTGTTCGGTAAATCAACTCTTCTTTAATTCTTTAACATTGTTTCTAGTCCTCAAGGATATTAAGAATCTGTGCAAAATCTCAAACAACTATTCTTCTTGTTCTGCTGTATCTGAATCCAAATATTGGTGAGCCTCATGGTGGTCAGCCTTGAGAATATAATGCAGTGTCCTTTCTTCTGCCTTCCACATTGCAGTGTGACACCTGTACCACTGATCCTGTTCCGCGAGTCACTACCTGGTCCTGAGCTCCTTTGGCACACAAAGTACTCCTCAGCCTCAGGCCAGTCTTGATGAAGCTGCTGCCCTCCATCAAGATAGATTCAAGTGGGATTTAATCCACTTGGGGACCATCACCCTTCCCTGTGGACTTTGGCACCCAAGCTGTTAGTTACCAGGGTAGTTAAATGCTGCCTGATGCTCGGCTGGCAGTATGGTCTACACTACAGCTATGGAGGGAGCATATATCCTTTGTCATGACCAAGGTGCAATAAAAAAAATCCTGGAACCTAAAACAGGCAGAGGTCGTGCTTGATTTTTTTTAATGGAACATTTTACATTAATGATTAACCAACTGAAACTAGTAAATTTCTAATATCATTATCATTATTCTTCCCACACACAAAAATAGCATGAGGCATGTTATCATTATGAAGAGAGCCATAAAATACATGGAAATTTAACCCTCCCTCTAGCTGAGGGGGCCAGGCTGGTTGTGTGTGCCCCCCTCCCCATTTATGGCCGGTGTAAATGCATTTATGAAGGCCATGGACTTATTTACTGCTGCCGTAAACACCTTTACGATGGCCATAAATGAGTCCATGGCCTATTCCGGCAGTGGTGGTGGCTGGAGCGAAGGTGGATTATTTGATGCCTTGAACCAGATCCGGCCCATGGGCTATAGGTTGAGAACCTCTGGTTTAGATAAAACAGCAACAAAGGGAAGCAATGTGTTACTTGAAGATGAAGTAGCTAGTTGTGCAGCCAGAGGTTGGGAGTTCGATTCTCCTCTGTGCATTTGGAGGAAATAGCAAGCTGTACAGTCCCAGGGCGCCCCCTAGAGGAAGATACTGCTAAAACACATCTCTGTGTTTTTTACCTAGAAAATCCTGGACTTGAAGTTGGTTCAGCCATCCATCCACCCAAAGTTGATAAAATGAGTACCCAGCGTGCTGGGGGGAAATTGCTAATTACCTTGTGAACTGCCCAGTGAGTGCTCTAAGTGTATGGGGTGGGATATAAATGTAATTGCTACTGCTATTCCTATTAAAGGTAAAGGTTTCCCTTGCTCGAAGAAAAGCCAAAAAAGGGAACTTTAGGTAATGTCTTTAAACACCCTTGGAGGAAAAAGGAGGATTTGAAATTAATTAGGAAATATTAATTGTTGTAGCAGCAGTGAGAAACCTTTGATGTTCTTAGGACCTCTTTTGGAAAGTAAGTATCTCCAACTGCTAAGGAAATAATTCTCACAGAAAGGATTTTTGAAACTGAAAAGTCTCTTCCACCCTCTAGTGGCTCCTTCAAAATATAGCAAATTTGCTTTCAACCTCTCTCCGAAGTCAAAGAGGGTTTATAGCTGATAGGGCCCATGAGTATATTATACTGTACATAGATTCTAGGATTTGTGCTTCAAAAATGTAATTTTTGAAGTTCAGAGAATACACCGAGCAAAAAAGTTGTGAGTTATCCCAGTTAAAGGAACATGTGTTTTAGGTTAACAACTTGTTGTTTATTTATTTATTATTTTATTTATTTAGTATGCTTATATACCGCTTTACTAGTCTATTGACCACTCAAAGTGGTTTACAAAACAATCAAATAAATACAAAGCAAATCATAAGTACGGGGGAAGGGGAGGGGGAGGGGAAATACAACATACAGAAATAGTGCAAAATACCATAAATAATATGAATCACAATAAACTTTACAAAAAATCAAGTCAAGTCAATAATACAATTAATTGTGCGACTTACAAATACAAAAATCATGTCATTATAAAGCAACACAACCTAAACCTACTCACTGAGTCCGAAAACATGGAAGAAGTCCTTCAGCCCATGGTTGCGGGTGTCCTTTTGACCCCCCCTCCCCAACAAGGCTGGGAGAGAAAGAGATGTTGTCCGCAGCGGCAATTGCCTCGAATCCCCAGCCGGTGACAGTTTTTTATCCCTCCGGGGCAGTGAGGGTCTGGCCCCAAAACATCTGTGCCCGCAATGGAGTCCTCGGCAGGCCGGTGAGTTGGGCCAGCAGTTCTTTATCCATGTTGTTGTTGTTCAGTCACACAGTCAGTTCCGACCCTTTGTGACCCCCATGAACTTAACCTGTTCTATGATTACTGGATATCTGTAACTATCTATAGCAGGAGTTCTCAACCTTTTAAAGCCGGGGACCGGGTCACGCTCCCTCAAACAGCTTTGGGGCCAGATGGCCATTTTGCCCTTCCTCCACCACATGGCATTTCCTGGTATGGTGGAGGAAGTGAGGGGCCACATGAAATGGTGCCAGAGGCCGCATCTGGCCCACTGGAGTGAATTCCTCCCTGAACATACTGGCACAGCCAGTAACAGAAACTAGTAAACCGAGTGACATATTTTTATATAGAATATTGGTACACGAGAATTACACTGAAGTAGTTTTTGTGTCTGGCCAGACGTCCTCCTACGATAATGGAGTAGACCATACAGCCAATGACTCAACGCCGAGTATTGGGCGGTGATAAATAACCTGACTCCCTAGGGAAGCCAACGGCTACGGGCAGATGAGCCCCCTTAGGTGGGGTGATGGACCCCTTCAGTGGAGGAAATACCACTGGAAACCATCATATTGGGCCCAACCACAAAATAAATGGAGGAGGAACCACTTCATAATTCTGATTCCCAACAGTCATGGAGGCAGAAGAGGCCATGCCAGATGGACTGGCTGTGAAGGCGCACATTGTTAATATCCTCACAGTTGCGGCAGTCCATTTCAGTCCCGGTGTTAAATCCTGCATGTCTCATTTCATATGTTCCACAGGAGATGGCTCAGTGATCACAGTGTGTGGGTCACTTCATGGCAACCTGAGATCCATCTTAAATTCATGTCAATGGCATTTTCTCTGGAAAATGATTTATTTTTATTTTTTATTATTATTATTTTTTTTGGGGGGGGGATGTATACAGTACTTGAATTTGAGTAGCAGCTGATGACTACGATTGGCACATTGACCAGAATCTTATTGAGGATTTTATTTATTTATTTATTGCACATTTCTATCCCGCCCTCCTGGTGGGATATATTCATGCTAGCATAAATATAATTGGATCAAACGTAGCAGCAAACTGCTGCTAATAAGCAAGCTGCTGTTCAAATTCCTAGCCATATGCCAAGTGTTACTACCGGCAGATAACCAAGTTGCAAGAATCAACTCATCAGCAGTAATTCATGACCAGTAATCCAAGCAATTAATTGATGCAAAAAATCCACAATATTTTTTGGGCAATTATGATTTTATGGGAATCTGGTAGTTTGCTTTAGCTTAGATTAGTCATAACGACTATATTGTGAGGTTTAAAAAATATATTATGATTATCACTATGCCAGCCGTGGATTTAACAGAGATTAATTTTCAAGATTACTCATGAAACAAATCCCCAAACTAGTGATGAGTATTCAGTAGCAGCGGAAAATAATTTCAGATGTTGGTGAGCATTTTGGGATGATTTTAGCCTCCCACAATTTTTTCCCAGGAGATTAAAATCAATCATCATTGAACAATAGCATTTCAGAGACTGCCCGCAAGGAAATAAAAGCTTCTTAAACAGTCTTACATTTTCCAATTGTTAACAATCAGACTGGAGGCGTGAGTGCAACACTCCTTTTGAGAAAGCCCATCACTGCTAAGCTTTAGAGTATCTGATGTCAAATAAAGTGAATGCCAACAGGTAGCAGGATGATAAATAAGTGGGTTTTGTTTGCAGTTTGGGCACTCAGTCTCTAAAAGGTTCACCATCACTGGAGTAGACCATACAGCCAGTGACTCAATGCCAAGTGGCAGGCAGCGGTTAACTAACCTGACAACCCTGAAGACTAACGGCCTTGGGGGCCAAAGTCCCACAGAGAATTGTTATGGTCCCCAAGTGGAGTAAATCCCACTTGAACCTATCTTGATGGGGGGGGGGGAGCAGCTTTAGCAATACTGGCCTGAGGCTGATGAGGACTTTGTGTGCCAAAAGGGCTCAAGACCAGAAAGTGACCCATGGAACTGGATCAGTGGCACAGGTGTCATGCTGCAATGCGGAAGGCAAATAAAAGGCCACTGCATTATCATCTCCAGACAGTCTTCATGGCTGATCACCATGAGGATCACCTATATTCAGATTCGGATATGGCAGAAAAAGAAGTAGTGCTTAAAGAAACTTACACATCAAACATAGTGCTATCAGCCAGTAACACAAGATAAAAAAATTAAAGTACAATGCAGCATACAACCAAACCTTAGAGACGTAAAACTGCATCTTTTTAAAAAACCTATAAATATCTGTTAATGCGTACCAATCCTGTTTTAGTGCTTTCTGTAGCATTCTTGATATCAGTTACAATAAACCCTTTTTTGGTATATTAGATAAAAAGTGTCTTGTTCCAAGAAAGGTACACCTTGGTAATGGTGCTGTAATAAACAGAAGTTTCAAATACATGCAAGAACAAACAGTACCATCCATTTCTCTCCATTCTTCATGTTTGTCATGTTTCTTCCTAGAAGCTAGAGAGAAATAAACAAGTTACTCATCTGACATGCAAAAAAAGATTGCACTGTTCACAAAATAACTGCAGACTCATTCTAAACAAATAATCTTCCATTGCATGTAATAACTGAGTAAACAGTACAGGGCATTTGTGAGTTGCAAAAATTACCTTTCCCCTTGCCCATGGTGAATGTAACACTTCCATCCAATTAATGCCAATAAAGGAAAAGTCTAATGACCATTGCTTACTTGCTTTGTAAAAAACTTTAAAGAAAGGTTGCAATGTCCTTTTCTTGCAAATTCTCAGAAGCCAGAGCACACACAGTAGGAACTAAGCAAGCAGTTGGGTTGATGTTTATCGACCCGGAAGCTGGAATAGATTCAGAACTGTTCCTAATGTCTTCCTGGAAAACAAAACATCCACAAACCTCAACTGTTGACTTTAATGAAGCATTGTTTCATTTAGAACAAAAAGGTGTGATATTTGAAAGGCAGGTCATTTCTTGATTTATTGTTTACAACCACCAACCAAGAAATGCCACTCTAAGGTCAAGAAGTTGAAACCTGCTAGTCTCAGCTTTGTCATGCTTCGTGATTAAGGAGTGTGGTGGAAAAGTAGCGCCCAAATTGAAAGCGATGTTAAAATTGAGGCTTGAGCAATAGTTAAATAAAATCATTGCAAAACAATTAGCTATCGCTCCAGCTGAACAAGGTAACTGTGCCATAATATCATTGACAGTTCTGAATGTGTTTCATAAATGATGAGAAAGCATCAACAAAGGATGCAGGTCCAGAAGTTGAGACCAGAAGTGCACTGGGCATCAAAGTAGAAAGTACAGAAGCAAACTCAGGTGCTGTCTGATTGAGTGGCCCTCATAAACAACCAAGCAGCTTCCTTCTGTGTGCTGTGTACCACCAATGTTTAAATGCAGATGGAAAAACAGAAAAAAATCTGTACAAGAAGGAAATGCCATTCAAAAACAAGTACTTTCAAAACAATACTCATTTCTCCCATCTCTGTAGCTGCAAGAAGTGTTGAAGGGAATAAAATGCAATGATTAATTCCAGACAAACAACCTAATTAGCGATTTAATTTCACAGACAAGTAGTTAATCAAATAGTCAGGAATGTGCCCCTTCACTGGTAACCAGAACCAATCAAGAACTTATTTTGTTGGAAGGAAGTAGAAAAAGAAACCCCTATGTTTTCCATATGACAGAGATTGTGTGCAGTTTGTGTGGGTGGCTTACTGTGTAATTATTCTCAATTTAAAAGCCGGACACACAGGGTAGATGGTTTTCTCCACTCCATTTCTTGCACGTTCAATCTTTTCCCACTGGATATATGAAGACATTTGCAGTTTTTGGCATGCTTTTACAGAACAGAAGCCCAACAAAATTGCCAGCCATCTGCATCAGCCAATTCAAGAAGTGTAGCCACAACTCTGAAATAATTTGTTACAACCAGAGTAGTTGCTTGGAACTATTTACTCGTTGGGTAGTCATTATTCTAACTGTACTTACAAAGTTATTTTTCTCCTGCAGGTGTTCCACTATCACATGTGTACTAAGTAGCAAAGAAAGAAGTTGACATTGTCCTTTATAATTCAGTGAGACCACACTTGAGGGGGGACTTTTAACCTCTGGTCCCTATCATTGGACACACCAGCTCTAGAAATGATCATTTTCAGCCATCTTTTCCCCTGAGAAACGCAATGCAAGCGCGGCGCCAAAATGGCCGCCGCGCTCTTTGCGGGCCCCCCCCCCACAGGACGAAGAATCCGGGTAGTTTAGGGCGTGGCCAGCTCCCTTATAAAAGGGGTGGCCATGAGGCAGCCGCGCTGCCATTTTACCTAAGCGACGGAGCGGAGAAGTTTTTCCCCTGTGTCTCCGTCGCTCCTTACCTTGTGGGAAGCCTTTTGGCGGCGAATCTTCTTTTCGGCTTCCCTCTCCTGCGGTTGAGATGCCTTCGAAGAAGAAGGCAGCTTCGAGTGCGGCTCGAGCTGTGAGGAGGCGCAACCCGGGTCGGAGGACCACAGCTGCGCCTCCCCAGCAGCCGCCTGTCCAGGCCCCTGCACGGCCCGGCGGAATGGGGTCTATCGCCCCTTGGCCGGATGCGGGGGATCGGAATGCGGGCGCGGCAGGGGCTTCGGCCCGTGGCCCGCGAGCGGTGGACACCGCTACTCTCCCTGCCCATCCTGTTGGGCCTGCCTCTATTCCTCCTGGGCCTTCTAGCCTGGGCGGGTGGTGTGGTCCCCTACCTTGGCAGGTTCCTGCACCGACCCTACCGGGCTTCGGTGTTGGGCAATGGCCCTATTCGGGTCCTGGGGTACAGGGACCTGTACCCGCGCCTGGACTTGGCGGGCCGGCTGGCCCTTGGCCCCAGATCGACGTGCAGGCCTTACTGGCCCGCCTTGCGGCCCTCGAAGCGTCGTTAGCTTGGGCCAGCCAGGCTGGGGCTCCCTTTGGCGTCCCTTTTGCGGCGCCGGCGGCGGGAGGACAACAGGCGGCAGGCAGGGTTGAGCTGCCTCAGGTGGGTGGTGTGGCTTCGGCCACTGCCCCGCAGCTCCCCAGCCAGCATACGAGTGCAGGTCAGGCCCCGATGATGAGCTCTACGTCGGTCGTGAGCTCCGACGCCCCCAGTGGGCCGGAACCCCCGGTGGGGGCGGCCCACGGGGGTGCAGCATGTGAGTATGCGGTCCAAGCCAGTACACCTACACACATTCCTTCTATGGGGGGAGCTTTTCAATGGCCTTGGCCTCGCTCGGGTGGTGCGGTGGCACAGCAGCCGGCACTCCACTCGGCGACGGTAACTGCCACCCAGGGCACCGGGGTGGGTAGTTTTTCTCACAATGCGGGGAATGTACTGGGGGTGGCTGGGTTAGCTCAGGCCCCTTTCCCGGTGTCTGTGGTGCCTTTTTCGGCCTTACCAACTGCGGGGTACTCCTTGCCACTGGGTGACCACTTGGCACAGGCAACCAAAGAAAAGATTTGGCGGGGGGAGTATGTAGATATCTTCTCACTCCTGAACAGAGAGCCCACCAAAGAGGAAAGGGAGGGACTGGACGAGAAGGATAAGGAGCAGGCGCGTCGTCGTAAGCCGCCACGTACCTGGGCCAACTGGCTGCCGGCTTATTTAATTTACATGGCAGTGTATCTGAGGGCGCGGCCGGAGTTGGCTATTCCGATGGTCCAATATTTGGACAACATATACAGGGCAATGGTTGATTTCCCGGGCCCTTCGTGGCTTGCTTATGACGAGGAATTCCGTATGCGGATTCCCCTCCACCCGGAGATGAGGTGGGACGAGCCGTGCCAGAGGCTTTGGCTTCTGTACATGACACCCACGCGCCCCGTGCCAGGGGACAGATACCATTGCGGACATGCGGTCCAGCGAGCTGTCCCAGCACAGGTTACCAGCCAAGCGGCGGGGCAGGGGGTTCCAGCCCGCCTGCTGTGCTGGGCTTTCTCGTCCAATGGTTCCTGCAATAAGAAGAATTGCAAATACAGGCATGAGTGTCCCACATGTTCGGGCCCCCACGCAGCCTCTGCCTGTCCCAGGCGTGGGGGGACACGGGGCAGAGGAAGGGGCGGACAGTGGGCTGGCAAGGCTGCCACAGATGGAGCTGGTTCACCGAAAGGCCCCCTCCCCAATTAAGGTGGACATGTTGGAGCGTTGGCTCACAGTGTACCCGAAGGGAGAGGATGGGGAGTATCTCCTTCAAGGCTTTAAGTACGGGTTCCGCATCCCTTTCATGGGTGATAGGTCCCCTCAGGATGCCCCCAATCTTTTGTCCCCCAAGGGGAGGGAGGAGGTGGCTGCTGCCAGTATCAGGAAGGAGTTAGATGCGGGCAGGGTCGCCGGCCCTTTCCCTTCACCCCCGTTTCCCAACCTTAAGGTGTCGCCCCTAGGCTTGGTTCCCAAAAAGTCTCAAGGCGAGTTTCGCCTTATTCATCATTTATCCTACCCAGCCGGCCGGTCGGTCAATGACGCTATCCCTGATGACCTTTGTTCAGTCAGGTATACGTCTTTTGACCACGCGCTGCGCATGGTGCGCTCGTGTGGCCCGGGTGCCCTGCTGGCCAAGTGCAACATTAAGTCGGCCTTTCGCCTCTTGCCGGTGCACCCGGGTGACTTTGAGTTGCTGGGTTTCAAATTTCGGGGCGAATATTATTTTGATAAGGCCATGCCTTTTGGCTGTTCCATATCATGCTCGGCCTTTGAGCGTTTTAGTACCTTCTTAGAGTGGGCTTTCGTCCGCAGGTCAGGGTCCCGGTCTGTAGCCCATTACCTGGATGACTTTTTATTCGGGGGTGAACGGGGCTGGGACACGTGCACACGTCTCCTTAACACATTTCAGACGCTAATGGAGGAACTCGGTGTCCCTTTAGCGCCCGAAAAGACCGAGGGCCCATCTACCAAGTTAGTATTCCTGGGGGTGGAGATTGACACGTTAGCGCAGGCTTCTAGGTTACCGGAGGATAAGGTGTCCAGGATAGTGGCCCTTATCTCGGAGTTGATGGCCAAGCGCAAGGCATCACTGAGGGAACTGCAGGTGCTACATGGTCACCTGAATTTCGCTTGCAGGGTGGTCGCTCCGGGCAGGGCTTTTGCTCGACGCTTATGCGACGCCATGGCAGGGTTATCCAGGCCTCACCACAGAGTTAGACTTACCTGGGGTATCAGGGCAGACATGTTTGTCTGGTTACAGTTCCTGAGGGAGTTCAATGGGGTCTCATTTTGGAGGTCTGACCTCCTGGCATCCCCCAATTTTCAGATCCAGTCTGATGCCTCAGGATCCCTGGGTTATGGGATGTACTTCAATGGGAAGTGGGCCTATGGTGGGTGGCCACCGGCCTGGGCAGGCACGGATCGCCTGCGTGATCTCACATACCTTGAATTTTTTCCTATACTAGGGGCTTTGATGCTATGGGGCGAGGAATGGGCTAACTCGGTCGTGCATTTCTGGTGTGACAACGCTGCTGTTGTCCACATTGTTAATGCACAGACTTCCAAATCGCCCAGGGTTATGGACCTAGTGCGCCATTTTGTGCTGCGCTGCCTGCGCCTCAACGTTTTGTTCAGAGCCAGGCATGTCCCAGGGATTAATAATGATATTGCTGACGCTTTGTCCCGCCTGCAGATCTCCCGGTTCCGTGCCTTGGCCCCGGATGCGGAGGAATTTCCCTCGCCACTCCCGGACGAGATATGGACCATTGGCAAGGAGAGGTGAACCGGGCGATTGGCCTGTCACTAGCGCCACGCACGCGTAAGGCGTATCAACAAGCATTTAATTCTTTCCGGGCATTTGCTGCTCAATTTCACCTGCCAGAGACCTGGCCTATCCCGGTTGACCATGTTCTGCGGTTCATGGTCCACCTGCATGCTCTCTGCCTCGCACCTCGCACCATAGCATCCAAGCTCTCGGCGCTGGCTTTTATGGCCAAAGTAGGGGGTCATGTGGACAGCACCTCTGACTTCCGTGTGAGACATGTTTTGGAGGGGTGGGTGCGCGAGCGCGGGCGTTGCCCGGACGATCGGCACCCTATTTCCCCAGGGGTTCTTACCCAGTTGGCCCGGGGCTGGCCAAGCCTCTGTTTTGATCATTATGAGGCAGCCCTTTTTCATGCAGCCACAACGGTGGCATTTTTTGGAGCGCTCCGCATCAGCGAACTTGTGATGCTGTCTAAGGCAGATGCAAGTTGTAGGGCACTGGAACTCGGAGATGTATATGTTGCCAAAGACTGGGCCCAGTTGAGGATACGTTCCTCCAAGTCAGATCAGCATGGCGTAGGCAGTGGTGTAAGACTGCTACGGTGTTCTTTGGCAGACATCTGTCCGGTTGGTGCCCTACAGGAGTTCCTGGCACTGCGTGGCATGCACCATGGCCCGTTTTTCTGTCACCAAGATGGGTCTCCCCTTACTAAATTTCAGTTTTGGAAGGTGACAGGCAGAGCCCTCGCCAGGGTGGGCCTACCAGGTGCCCGTTATGGCACACATTCATTTCGTATTGGGGCAGCCTCTACAGCAGCTGCTTTTGGGTACTCCGGGGCTGACATACGCAGCATGGGGAGGTGGGGCTCGCAATGTTTTCAGTTTTATGTGCGCCCACTTCCACCGTGAGTACCAATCCTATCACCTTACCTTCCTTTTTTCTTAATTTTTCTTACAGACCCTGGGTGTCGTGTTACACCGGTGACAGTATGGCTGGTGGGCCACAGCTATGTGCACAGGGCAGCGCGTTACGCTGCGGCGACAGAGTGGGGACCCCGACTGGGACTGGGTGAACACGCCAGTCTCACATGGCATGGTAAGCCTGGGATGTTGTGGAGGGAGCTGCTGCCTTTCCTGTTTTCCAGCAGGAGTGCTGACCCGCCTAACATTCTCATCATACACCTTGGGGGCAATGATTTGGGTCAGGTCACCGGCTTATCGCTCAAGCATGCGATTTGCGGGGACCTTGCTTACTTGCACTACGTCTGGCCTGCCACAACCCTGGTTTGGTCGGACATGATCCCGCGCCATTCTTATAGAGGGGGCATTGACCTCCTGGCCCTTGACTGCGCTAGGCGCGCGGTCAACGGGGCGGTGGCGCGGTTCCTTGCCGACAAGGCTTGGGGACGGGTCAGTCGTCACCCCGCTATTAGCCTACGAAATTACGACTTGTATGCAGGGGATGGGGTCCATCTGTCGCGAGGAGGTATGGACCTCCTGTTGGGTGATTGGCGAGCAGGCCTGTTGACCGAGCTGACGGTCTGGGGGGGGCGTCAGGCCTTCTTTGAAGCCCCTCCGTGTGGCGGGTAGCACTGGTAAGGTAAACAGTATGACCCACAGGTATCCGGCAGGTTCGCAATTGACTGGACAACACTAGACAGGAACAAATTAGTTAAACGTTGTCCGGTCAATGACGAACCAGGCGACGGGGTGATGGCGATAGCTAGCCAGCATGCATCACCCCGTGATTTTACGGATACGAGTCAGAGGGTGGGGTCATGAGTTAGATATTGACTACGGTCAACAATTTGTTTGTTGTCAACAAACAAATTGATACAAATTGATACATTGTAACCAATTGCCGTTGGCAATTTTGGGGTGGTACCTTACCAGTGTTACTTCGGCCTGCTTGCCTTAAGAATTATGATTGGTCGTTTTACCAATACAAATTTATAATTCGGATTAGGGCATTGAATCAATAAATGTGGCCCTATGCTGTTATCCACTTTCAATGTTGTCTGAGTCCGTTATTGGGGGGGTGCGCCTGCAATGCAAGCGCGGCGCCAAAATGGCCGCCGCGCTCTTTGCGGCCCCCCCCCACAGGACGAAGAATCCGGGTAGTTTAGGGCGTGGCCAGCTCCCTTATAAAAGGGGTGGCCACGAGGCAGCCGCGCTGCCATTTTACCTAAGCGACGGAGCGGAGAAGTTTTTCCCCTCCACCCCCTCCCTAGTTAACAGTGTGATATTTTGGTCGCTTCGGGGCCGGGTGGGAATTTTTGGTTGGTACCCACATTGGCTTTCGGGTCCTGGCTTTTTTGCCCATCCCACACTGTTGCTATGGTTTGATATAGGGGTTCCTTTCATTTCTACTGTTGACTCCGGTCACATTGGCGGGTAGCACTGGTAAGGTAAACAGTATGACCCACAGGTATCCGGCAGGTTCGCAATTGACTGGACAACACTAGACAGGAACAAATTAGTTAAACGTTGTCCGGCCAATGACGAACCAGGCGACGGGGTGATGGCGATAGCTAGCCAGCATGCATCACCCCGTGATTTTACGGATACGAGTCAGAGGGTGGGGTCATGAGTTAGATATTGACTACGGTCAACAATTTGTTTGTTGTCAACAAACAAATTGATACAAATTGATACATTGTAACCAATTGCCGTTGGCAATTTTGGGGTGGTACCTTACCAGTGTTACTTCGGCCTGCTTGCCTTAAGAATTATGATTGGTCGTTTTACCAATACAAATTTATAATTCGGATTAGGGCATTGAATCAATAAATGTGGCCCTATGCTGTTATCCACTTTCAATGTTGTCTGAGTCCGTTATTGGGGGGGTGCGCCTGCAAACAGGATGAGCATTTCCTAATGTTCATTTTGAGTGACTGGATGGTCCCACAAAGTGCAAACCGAGCATTCATCATTCATTTAAATTTTCATCTTCAATCTCTTTAGTGCCTACAGTATATATCTGTCTGTCTATCTACAAACATCTTACCTATCTAACTAGTCCATTTTAAAATTTGCTTGGTCCTGGGTCAGCAAGCCATATGACGCCTATCACTGCCATGAGGTCTTGGCTGGAATTCTGATGGAGAAAAAGAGATGGAAGTTCTGTTCTTGCAGGCATGTTTCCCTCTTTGCTGACTTGTCTGTCGCACAGCCGGTTCTGTTTTAGAACCATGTTGTTACCTAGCAGAGGTTGGGAAAGATGAAGAATTTGATGCTGGCCTTGAACAATCATGAAAGAGCAACTAAAATGGGAACCTAGATCAAAATGTGTCCTTCTTGTTTTTCATCATTTGATCTACATTTCCATGTGATTTCCAAGCCCTGTTTCTTTTTATCCTTTTTTAATTGATAAATCCTCTTGGGGTAAACAACAAACAGCAGGATTTTTGCTCTTTTAAAATGAAGTGACCATAGCCCTTGGTCTGTGAGTTTTGTTTCCTCCCACTGGTGAAATATTGAAATTTCACATTCTTTTTTGTGGAACACATGAAGAAAATGGTGAACTTTGGAAAAATCATTTTTCCTTAACACCCTGAATCAAATGAAATTCCTATCCCAGAAGAAAAGTAACTTGTTTAGAATGGTTGGTTCTGGAGGATAATCTGCAAACATATTAATTCTCAGTCACAAGCATGGCATAAAAATTACTTTATAGTTCAACATGAACCAGGAAGAATGCAAGCGCGGCGCCAAAATGGCCGCCGCACTCTTTGCGGGCCCCCTCCACCGGACGAAGAGCATCCGGGTAGTTAGGGGGCGTGGCCAGCACCCTTATAAAAAGGGCGGCCACGAGGCAGCCGTGCTGCCATTTTGCGAAGCGACGGAGAGGAGAAGTTTTTCCCCATTGCTCCGTCGCTCTTACCTTAGCCGGGAAGCTATTAGGGCAGCGGTCCTTCCGTCTTTTTTCTTCGGCTTCCCAGCACTTCCAGAATGCCTTCCAAAAAGAAGGCATCGGCGAACGCGGTTCGCACTTCGAGGAGGCGACAGCCAGGTCGGAGGACCGCGACTGCGCCCCCTCAACAGCCTCCTTTACCAGCGCCCACCGGGACCGGTGGGATGGGATCGGTTGCCCCTTCGGGGGCGGCGGCCACCGGCCCTCAATCGGTGGCTCCCAGCCCTGGCCCAGTTCATACCTCGGGGTCTTCTGCCCTTGCCTCGCAGCTACCTGCGGTGGGCTTTAACCACGGGGGGTGGTTGGGTTCCCTTCCCTGGCAGGGCATGCCGCCGGCCCCTCAAGGGCCGGTACTGGGTTCATGGCCATATTCTGGACCCGGGGTACAGAGACCTGACCCGGCGCCTCTTATCAGTGGGCCAGCCGGCCCTATGCCCCCCATCAGTGTTGGGGGCTATGTTAACATTGACGCCCTTCTGGCCCGCGTGGCAGCCCTTGAGGCTTCTTTGGGGCTGGTTAATCCACCCGGGGTGCCTTTGGGGCCACGGGTCGACGCATCGGCTGCCGGTCATCAGCAGGCGGCCGGACGGGTCGAGCTGCTGGAGGCCCGTGGGTCGGCGTCAGCCGCTGCCTCGCAGCTCCCCGTGCAACAGTTGCTGCCATCAGGTACTGACCAGGCCTCGTCCACGAGCTCGGTTGCGGTCGCGAGCTCCGATGCCCGCAGTGGGCCGGAACCCCTTGTAGGGGCGGCCCATGGGGGTGCAGCGTGTGAGTATACGGTTCAAACTAGTGCACCCACACCACTACATACACTAGGGGGGGCTTCCAGTGGCCGTGGCCCCGCATGGCTGGCGCGGTGGTTCAGCCGCCGCCGGGCCATGCGGGGGCGGCACAGCCAAACCAGGGCCCCGCTGGGGGTGGCGCCCCCTGTCCCGTTGGGAACTTGCTCGGGGTGGCGGGCTTGGTCCAGGCTCCTTTCGCCGTGCCCAATGCAGCCTCGGTGCCATTATCGGCATTGCCTATGGCAGGGTACTCTCTGCCCCTAGGGGATCATCTGGCCCAGGCCACCAAGGAGAAAATATGGCGGGGGGAGTATGTGGACATTTTCTCCCTTCTGAATAGAGAACCCACCAAGGAGGAGAGGGAGGGGCAGGATGAGAAAGATAAGGAACAGGCGCGTCGTCATAAGCCGCCATGCACGTGGGCCAACTGGCTGCCAGCGTACCTCATATACATGGCTGTGTACCTCAGGGCCCGGCCGGATTTGGCCATTCCGATGGTCCAGTACTTGGACAACATATACCGGGCGATGGTTGACTTCCCGGGCCCGTCGTGGTTGGCTTACGACGAAGAATTTCGCATGAGAGTGCCCCTACACCCGGAGATGAGGTGGGATGAGCCCTGCCAGAAGCTGTGGCTTCTGTATATGACCCCCACGCGCCCGGCGCCTGGGGAGAGGTACCATTGTGGACATGCGGTCCAGCGAGTTGCTCCGGCACAGGCACCCCGCCAGGTGGCGGGGCAGGGGGTTCCAGCCCGCCTGCTGTGTTGGACCTTCTCGGCCAATGGTACCTGCAGTAGGAGAAATTGCCGATATAGGCATGAGTGCCCCTCTTGTGCTGGCCCCCATGCTGCCTCCGCCTGTCCCAGGCCGGGAGGAGCGCGGGGCAGGGGTAGAGGTGGACAGGGGGCGGGCAAGACTGCTGCAGAGGGAGCTGGTCAGGCAAAAGGCCCACTCACCAATTGATGTGGACATGTTGGAGCGTTGGCTCACGGTGTACCCAAGGAGGGCGGACGCAGCTTACCTGCTTGAGGGTTTCCAGCAGGGGTTTCGAATTCCTTTCACGGGGGTCAGGGCTCCCCAGGATGCACCCAACCTTCTGTCACTTAGGGGAAGGGAGGAGGTGGCTGCCTTGAGCATTATTAAGGAGGTCGTGGCTGGCAGGGTTGCCGGCCCTTTCCCTGCCCCCCGTTTCCCAATTTAAAAGTTTCCCCTTTGGGGCTAGTGCCCAAAAAGTCACCGGGCGAGTTCCGCTTAATCCACCATTTGTCCTACCCAGCCGGCCGGTCGGTCAACGATGCTATCCCGGATGACCTTTGTTCAGTCCGGTATACATCTTTTGACCAGGCTCTGCGCATGGTGCGCTCATGTGGCCCGGGTGCACTGTTAGCTAAGTGCGACATCAAGTCGGCCTTCCGTCTCCTGCCGGTGCACCCGGGCGACTTTGAGTTGCTGGGTTTCAAGTTTCGGGGTGAATATTATTTCGATAAGGCCATGCCTTTTGGCTGTTCCATCTCCTGCTCGGCTTTCGAGCGTTTCAGCACCTTCCTGCAGTGGGCATTCGTCCGCAGGTCAGGGTCTCGGTCTGTAGCCCATTACCTGGATGATTTCTTATTCGGGGGTGAACGGGGCTGGGACACGTGTGCGCGTCTCCTCAATACATTTCAGACGCTAATGAAGGAACTTGGTGTCCCTTTAGCGCCCGAAAAGACCGAGGGCCCATCTACCAAGCTCACATTCCTGGGGGTGGAAATTGACACGGTAGTGCAAGCATCCAGGTTACCGGCTGATAAGGTATCACGGATCGTTGCACTCATATCCGGCTTGGTGGCTAAACGCAAGGCATCCCTTCGTGAGCTACAGGTGCTGCATGGTCACCTCAATTTTGCTTGCAGGGTGATCGCACCTGGCAGAGCCTTTGCTCGACGCTTGTGCGACGCCATGACAGGCTTAACCAAGCCCCACCACAGGGTACGCCTTAGCAGGGGCCTCAAGGCGGATATGCTCATCTGGCTTCAGTTCCTGAGGGAGTTCAATGGGGTGTCCTTTTGGAGGTCCGACCTTTTGGCCTCCCCTCGTTTCCAGATCCAGTCCGACGCATCGGGGTCCCTGGGTTATAGGATGTACTTCGATGGGAAGTGGGCATATGGCAAGTGGCCACCAGCCTGGTCTGGCACGGGTCGCTTGCACGACCTCACGTACCTGGAATTTTTTCCCATTCTGGGAGCCTTGATGCTATGGGGCGAGGAGTGGGCCAATTCGGTAGTACATTTCTGGTGTGACAATGCGGCGGTTGTCCACATTGTCAACTCACAGACGTCTAAATCTCCCAGGGTCATGGAGCTGGTGCGCCAGTTTGTGTTGCGTAGCCTGCGCCTCAATGTGCTGTTCAGGGCTAGGCATGTGCCTGGTGTTAATAACAATATTGCTGATGCTTTGTCCCGCCTGCAGATCTCCCGGTTCCGTGCCTTGGCCCCGGACGCAGAGGAATTTCCCTCGCCGCTCCCGGACGAGATATGGACACTTGGCAAGGAGAGGTGAACCAGGCGATCGGCATGTCGCTGGTGCCTCGCACGCGTAAGGCGTATCACCACGCGTTCATCACGTTTCAGGCCTTTTGTGCCCAGTTTAGTATACCCGAGGCTTGGCCTATCCCAGTTGCCCACATTCTACAATTCATGGTTTACCTACATGCCCAGGGCCTAGCACCCCGCACCATAGCATCCAGGCTGTCAGCGTTGGCATTCGTAGCCAAAGTGGGGGGTTACGCTGACAGTACCACTGATTTCCGCATACGACATGTTTTGGAGGGGTGGGTGCGGGAGCGTGGGCGTTGCCCAGATGACCGCCACCCAATTTCCCCAGGGGTACTTACCCACCTAGCACGGGGCTGGTATGACCTCTGTTTTGACAGGTATGAGGCTGCCCTGTTTCATGCGGCTACTACGGTGGCCTTTTTTGGAGCGCTCCGCATCAGCGAGCTTGTGATGCTGTCTAAGGCGGATGCAAGTCGTAGGGCACTGGAACTCGACGATGTCTCTGTTTGCAATGATTGGGCTCAGTTGAGGATACGTTCCTCTAAAGTTGATCAGCACGGCGTAGGCAGTGGAGTACTACTGCTACGATGTTCATTGGCAGACATCTGTCCGGTTGGTGCCCTACAGGAGTTTCTTGCACTGCATGGCACGCACCACGGCCCATTTTTCTGTCACCAAGATGGGTCTCCCCTTACTAAATTTCAATTTTGGAAGGTGACCGGTAAGGCACTAGCCAGTGTTGGCCTCCCTGGGGCTCGTTACGGCACCCATTCATTTAGGTTAGGGGCGGCTTCTACTGCAGCTGCTTTTGGGTACTCTGGGGCGGAAATACGCCGCATGGGAAGGTGGGGATCGCTATGTTTTCAATTTTATGTTCGCCCTCTTCAACC
This sequence comes from Bradypodion ventrale, assembly GCA_035047345.1. NCBI lineage: Eukaryota > Metazoa > Chordata > Lepidosauria > Squamata > Chamaeleonidae > Bradypodion > Bradypodion ventrale. The sequence goes on from JAWDJE010000004.1 coordinate 8,439,865, forward strand.
GTGAGTACCAGTTTAATCACTGTATTGTTTCTCCCCCCTCTTTTTCCTTGACAGACCCTGGGTGTCGTATTACACCGGTGACAGTATGGCTGGTGGGCCACAGCTACGTGCATAGGGCAGCGTCGTACGCTGCGGCGACAGAGTGGGGACCCCGACTGGGACTGGGTGCATCCGCAAGTCTCAGATGGTATGGTAAGCGCGGCATGTTATGGCGGGAACTGTTGCCATTCCTTTTATCCACCAGGAATGCTGACCCGCCAGATATTCTGATCATACACCTTGGGGGCAATGATTTGGGGCAGGTCACCGGTCTATCGCTGAAGCATGCGATTTGCGGTGACCTGGCTTACTTACATTATGTGTGGCCTGCCACAACCCTCATTTGGTCAGACATGGTACCGCGGCATGCTTACAGGGGAGGGTTTGATCTTCAGGCCCTTGATCGAGCTCGTCGCTCGTTGAACAGGGCTATTGCCCGGTTCCTTCTTGACAAGGGTTGGGGGCGCGTCATTAGGCACCCCGCAATCAGCCTACAAAATTATGAGCTTTATTCAGGGGATGGGGTCCATCTGTCGCAGGGAGGTATGGACCTCCTGTTAGGAGATTGGCGAGCAGGCCTGTTGACCGAGCTGACGGTCTGGGAGGGGGCGTCGAGCCTTTATTGAGCCTCTCCGTGTGGCGGGTAGCACTGGTAAGGTAAACATTTATGACCCACAGGTATCCGGCAGGTTCGCAATTGACTGGACAACACTAGACAGGCACAAGTTGATTAACGTTGTCCAGTCAACGACGAACCAGGCGATGGGGTGATGGCAAGTGCTAGGCAGCATGCATCACCCCGTTATTTTACGGATACGCGTCAGAGGGTGGGGTCAATAGTTAGGTATTGACTACGGTCAACAATTTGTTTGTTGTCCACAAACAAATTGATACAAATGGATACATTGTAACCAATTGCCGTTTGCAATTTTGGGTGGTACCTTACCAGTGTTACTTCGGCCTGCTTGCCTTAAGAATTATAATTGGTTGAATACCAATAGAAATTTATAATTCGGACTAGGGCATGAATCAATAAATGTGGCCCAATGCCGTTATCCACTTTCATCAGTGTCTGAGTCCTTTATTGGGGGGTGCGCCTGCAAAGCAGGCCGCCTCTAGCTTTCATCTCCCAGGTTGCTAAGGCAACAATTGTCTCCCCCTCAGCCCCATTCTCCAAAAGTTTGCCAAGTCTCTCATTTTCTTCACAATGTGAATTTGGCGGTTTTCATTGTAAAATTGATGTGCACCCTACCCTTCTAAGAGCCATAGTATCTGTTGCTTCTTCACATGCCCATCTCTATTTCAAAACAGTGAATAAAAGGCAGACCGTGCTTTAATCTGTAGCTTTCAATTTAATTGCGAGCAAAAGCAAATTAAGAGTGGGTCAAGGATGGTACTGGTTTTGTGCATTATATCTGTGACACAAACCCATTTGTCATTGGTTTGGTCATTGAAAGACGTGGATTTCATACCTGTCAACCCGCAGCCTCGGAAAAACGGGACCTGCGCACAAGCGATGTGTGCAGGTCACTTTCCACGCATGCGTGGAAGGGTTTTACCCCTTCCACACATGCACGGAAGCACTACGCCGCTTGCGCAGCCCCTACGCAAGTGGTGTAGGGCTTCCATGCATGCGCGGAAAGCGTTTTCCCCCGCTGCCAAATTACGGGGTTTTGGCAGCAAGGGGGCGGGTTATGACGTCAATCGACGTCAAATTACGGGGTTTTCCTGGCCAAATCGGGATGTTTGAAAGGTATGGTGGATTGTTCTGCCAATTGAGCAGATGGGCACAAGCCATATCTTAACCTATAAGAAAGAGATGTGGTGGTGCGTGTCCGGAATGCATGTCTGCACCCATCCAGCCTATCCCGTAATGAGCTGGCCACACTTACCTTGCCCAACTGGGACCATCCCTGTGCGGGTCCGGGGGCCGAGAGTGGGGCCTAAGCCCCACAAAATGGGGAAAAGAACGGAAACTACACCTCCCATGGTGCCATGGGAGAAAAACGGCAGTTTAACAGCCAGGCCTGGAAACAGAATGTTGGAGAGAGCTGATTTGCATGTTGGACTGTGATTGGTTGAGAGTGAATGACTGACAGGCAAAGGTCCTGATGCGGATGGAACAAACCCATTCCATTTAAGCCTCTACAGCCCTGGAACGAGATACTTTCAATGTACATCAATGCTGTGTGAGTGAGAGACAGAGAGAGACAGGGAGTGTGTGTCTGTGTCCAAGACAATGCACAAGACAGTGGATTCCGGATCAGTTACTTGTGTGTGTGGGTGTGCCTTATTATGAGAGAGAAAGAGAGACTCTGTGTGTGGGGTGTATCAGGGTCTGAAAAACCTAAACATACAATTAGCTCTCATCCTTCCTTCCCTACCTCCAGCTGTTCTTCTCCCCTTCCTTCCTTCCTTCCTTCTTTCTTTCCCTCCCTCATTCTTACCCTCCCATCTTCCTTTCCTCCTACATTTCCCACTCAATACCTACCATCTCTCCCTCACCATCACGCCAGGGTGAGTCTGCCCTGGTTCCTTTACTGAGAGCCAGGGGGCATCACAAACGGTTTGGGGTGGAGGCAAAAAGGAAAAATCCCTCCCCAAGCCACCCCACCCCACGGGTTGAGCACCCCCCCCAAAAAAAAAACGTAAGTAATAGGCACATCCCAGTAAGCCTCCATCAACACACAAATCAGTCTGCTTCTGCAGATGTTTCCGTGGTCATGTGGCAGGCATGACTAGACACCGGAGCCCACGTAACGCTTTTTACCTTCCCAACAACGTGGTGGCTATTTATCAACTTACAATTCCTTGCTTTAGAACAAAAAGGTTGACAGGAGCTGGGAGAAAGATGGGGGAATCATGCCGTCCTGCAATACTCAAGAATCAAACTGCTCACATTCCAGTAAGCCTCCATCAACACACAGATCAGCCTGCTTCTGCAGACATTTCCGTGGTCATGTGCCAGGCATGACTACACACCGGAGCATACGTCAAACCATCTATGACAAAAAAAATGCATCTGCATCCCAAATATATACACACTGACACAATAACCAGATAAACATATCATAAGAAGGGACATACCTTCCCACAATTAAATTAAAATTAACCCACTCACCCCCCGGCAAGGCCGGGCAATCAGCTAGTATCCCTATAAGGCATATGGGAGCCTTCCTCAAGTGTCCAGATCTGCCATAACTGCAATATCCATCTACGTCAGCAACATAGTAAGTTTGTGGAAGGCTTAGCAAGCAGGAGAAAGGGCATACCGTATGTCCAACTGTTCCAGAAATGATCACTTTTCAGAGAACCATCTCCCTTAAAGAGACCCTTCGGTTTGCCATGGAATCACTCCAGCCCTAAATGTGGTTAGCCTTACACCTGGATCACAGGTGGGCTGGTACACAATTCCAGAAAACAGATTTCATCGATCCACTTTGCAAATGTTCCAAACTGTAAACTATTTTCCCATGTGATCACACCCTTATGTTGAGTGAGACTCGGGAGTCCATCTAACCTGAAAATGTACAAGGATGTTCATTTCAACATCACCCCTATCTGGACATGCTGGAAATTGAGCTTGGGACTTTGTGTATGTGAAACTAGTTCCCCACAATCAAAATGAAGCTTAATAGCACATATAATTTGATTCTTTTAATTGGAAATGCCAGGAACTGGGCATGGGGCCTTCTGCACACAAATCAGGTGCCTACTGAGATCAGCTGCTTGGCCAAAAATGTTCAGAGGTGTGACTACAGGAGGGCAGTTTGGGGTTTGCCCCATGGCATCAAAAATGCAACGGCAACCAAAACTGAGAGGTGACTCTCCAGGTGGTGTGTAGGGGGAAAACCTTCCAGTCCTATATTCCTCCCCTAATCTTTTTTGATGTGTGGAAAATATAAACTGGTGTGTGTGTGTGTGTTGCTCATGCCCATGTCTCTGAGCAGAGAGGGTAGGTCATGTGATTATTATAAATCCTTGATTAAGCCCACTCATTTCTGATGTAACCTTTCTGATCTGTGCTAATTTTGGAGCACTTATCATACTATTCCTTGTCTATTGATATCGATTTCTTAGCCCAGGGAAAGGGGGTACACAGAATGAGCCTCCTCAAAGATTGTGGTATTTTCCAACCACAATTGGGCATGCCCTGGTAACAGCAACCTTGTGTTGCCAGCTAATCTTTCTCACACTAGGTCAGGAAAAAGGAACTGCAGAATGAACTCACCAAAAGGTACCTTCAGTTTGACAAATGCAGGAAAGAGATTATACCTTTTTCAGGTCACTTTAAAAATTCAAAACTTAGCAAGCTTTCATAGTTCATGACTACTTCTTCATGCTAAAGTGGCATGGCGTATGTAGTCCAGCCAGCCTTGTTCTTAGGTGTAAAATAGGAAACTGTCATTTTGACAGTTTCATGTCTGGCCTAGACATGGAAGAAGAAGAAGAAGCTCAGAGCATGCTGACTTTCTTGCCCTGATTTCAATTTTGCTGTGTTTGTTAACAACTAGCCTTCCTAGCATCTTTTCCTGGATTTTTTTTTTTTTGACAGGATTTCAAACTCATTACGCTACTCCTACTCCTTGCTTTCTTGTCTTCCCTGGTTTGTTTTCTTTCTTGTTGTTGTTTGCTCGGAAAAAGAAGAAAATGAAATAGCTGCTATATACCTGCTCCTTCTGTGATTTTTCTCTTGGTGCCGTCAAGTTCAAATAAGGCCTAATTAATTGGCCACACATGGCTGATCTTTTGCAGTAGCTTTTTGATAGTTTGAGTAGTAAAATCCTTCACTTCTAGTTCAGGCAAATCTTCCACCTCTAAGCAAAACATTAAAAGACAACAAAGTACTCTGCTGTTAAGGAAAGAAGAGGAGGGGCTGAGGAGTGAAGAAGGAGGTTTTTCATTTTTAGTTGAATGTGATAAAAAAGCCTTTTCTAGAACTAGAGCTGCCTATGAGTCCCCAAACCTGAATTGAAGGCCACTCTAGGCTTTGAAATGTACTTTTATCCAATGTAGAGCAACCTGGACCCCATTTCGTTTGACTTGGGGGCTACCGCGTACCATTGCAGTTTCCAACTTAGATGGGGAAAACAAAATGGCTATTTTCGCACTGATGTTCCTTTGGTTTGATCTGGTGTGGAACCAGTTGTGTGCAGTGTGAAACCTCAAACCTACACCAGTTGAGAAAATATTTCCTCTTGTTGGTATTGCTCCACCTAAGACAAGGAGAGAAGCAGCAGTGGACGCCAAGAGAACTAATCAAGAGAATGACCCTCAATATCCTCTGAATGGATATGTGCCTCAAGTCTGCTGGTTCATATTCAGGAAGAGATTTATGGAAAGAACAAACATTGTTGGTGTGGAGCCGGAGGGTGCACAGCAGAAAGTGCAGCCACTTTGATCAACACAGCAACCGAAGTTTGTTTTGTGCAAAAGAGTTTTTTTTTACTTATGGTGCAAAACAGAAAAGCCTCAGATATTTACAGTGACAAAGATAACAGCAGCTTAAACAAGATAGCTTCTCTTTTGGTGGCATGCAGTTCAGTTCACTGTGGCAAACAGAAATGCAAGCGCGGCGCCAAAATGGCCGCCGCGCCCTTTGCGGGCCCCCCCCCACAGGACAGAGAATCCGGGTAGTTAGGGGCGTGGCCAGCTCCCTTATAAAAAGGGTGGCCACGAGGCAGCCGAGCTGCCATTTTGCCTCAGCGACGGAGCGGAGAAGTTTTTTCCCTGCGTCTCCGTCGCTCGTTAGCTTACCGGGAAGCCTTTTGGTGGCGATTCTGCCTGGCTGGCTTCCCTTTTTTGCTTCAGGAGAGATGCCTTCGAAAAAGAAGGCGGCTTCGAGTTCAACTCGGGCTGTTAGGAGGCGCAACCCAGGTCGGAGGACCGTGGTGCCGCCTCCTCAGCAGCCACCTTTGCCATCCCCGGTCGGGGCGGGTGGAATGGGGTCTATTGCCCCTTGGCCCGATCAGAGTGCGGGCGCGGAGGGCGCTCCGGCCCGCGGCCCGCGAGCGGTGGACACCGCTCCTCTTCCTGCCCACTCCGTCGGGCCTATTTCTTTGGGGCCGCAGCCTCTCTCGGGGCCCTCTAGCCTTGGGGGGTGGCCCGGCTCCCTGCCTTGGCAGGTTTCTTCACCAGCCCTACCGGGCTTCGGCGCTGGCCAATGGCCATATATGGGCCCTGGGGCGCAGGGACCTGTCCCCACGCCAGGATCAGGCGGGCCGGCCGGCCCTTTGCCCATGGTCAACGTGGACACCTTATTGGCCCGCATTGCGGCCCTGGAGGCGTCTTTGGCCCGGGCCAGTCAGGCAGGTGCCCCCTTCGGGGTACCTTTGGAGGCGCTGTCGGCAGCAGGACAACAGCCGGCGGGGAGGGTTGAGCTGCTGCAGGCGGGTGGCCCGGCTCCGGCCACTGCCTCGCAGCTCCCCAGCCAGCAACCTGGTGCGGGTCAGGCCCCGGTGATGAGCTCTACATCGGTCGTGAGCTCCGACGCCCCCAGTGGGCCGGAACCCCCGGTGGGGGCGGCCCGCGGGGGTGCAGCATGTGAGTATACGGTGCAAGCAAGTACATCTACACACATTCCCAATATAGGGGGGGCCTTTCAGTGGCCTTGGCCTCGCGCGGGTGGTGCGGGGGCCACGCTGCTGGCGACCCACCCGGCGACAACGACTGCCACCATGCCCACTGGGGTGGGCCTCGGTCCTTACACTGCTGGGAGTGTCCTGGGGGTGGCAGGGTTAGCTCAGGCCCCTTTTACTAGGCCGGCTGTCCCCTTTTCGGCTTTGCCAACGGCAGGGTATTCCTTGCCATTGGGTGATCACTTGGCACAGGCTACCAGAGAAAAGATATGGCGAGGGGAGTACGTAGATATCTTCTCACTCCTGAACAGAGAGCCCACCAAGGAGGAAAGGGAGGGTCAGGATGAGAAGGACAAGGAGCAGGCACGCCGCCGTAAGCCGCCGCGTACCTGGGCCAACTGGCTCCCCGCTTATTTAATATATATGGCGGTATATTTGAGGGCGCGGCCGGATTTGGCTATTCCCATGGTCCAATATTTGGACAACATATATAGGGCGATGGTCGATTTCCCGGGCCCCTCATGGCTAGCATATGATGAGGAATTCCGTATGAGGATTCCCCTCCACCCCGAGATGAGATGGGATGAGCCGTGCCAGAGACTGTGGCTCTTGTATATGACACCCACACGCCCTGCCCCGGGGGATAGATACCATTGTGGACATGCGGTCCAGCGAGCGGCTCCAGCGCAGGTTACCCGCCACCCGGCGGGGCAGGGGGTTCCAGCCCGCCTGCTGTGCTGGACTTTCTCGTCAAATGGTTCCTGCAATCGAAAGAACTGCAGGTATAAGCATGAGTGTCCCACATGTTCTGGTCCCCACGCAGCCTCTGCTTGTCCCAAGCCTGGGGGGGCGCGAGGCAGAGGGAGGGGTGGACAGTGGGCTGGCAAGGCTGCCACGGATGGAGCTAGTTCTCCAAAAGGCCCCCTCCCCAATTAAGGTGGACATGCTGGAGCGCTGGCTCGCATCGTACCCGAAAGGGGAGGACGGGGAGTATCTCATTCAAGGTTTTAAGCAGGGATTTCGTATCCCTTTTATGGGTGATAGGTCCCCTCAGGATGCTTCCAACCTTTTATCCCTCAGAGGAAGGGAGGAGGTGGCTGCGGCCAGCATTAAAAAGGAATTAGACGCGGGCAGGGTTGCTGGACCTTTCCCCGCACCCCCGTTTCCCAATCTTAAAGTTTCGCCATTGGGTTTGGTTCCCAAAAAGTCCCTAGGGGAGTTTCGCCTTATTCATCATTTGTCCTACCCAGCCGGCCGATCGGTCAACGATGCTATACCTGATGACCTTTGTTCGGTCAGGTATACATCGTTTGACCATGCGCTGCGCATGGTGCGCTCGTGTGGCCCGGGTGCCCTGCTGGCCAAGTGCGACATTAAGTCAGCCTTTCGCCTCTTGCCGGTGCACCCGGGCGACTTTGAATTGCTGGGTTTTAAATTTAAAGGGGAATATTATTTTGATAAGGCCATGCCTTTTGGCTGCTCCATATCATGCTCGGCTTTCGAGCGTTTTAGTACCTTCCTAGAGTGGGCTTTCGTCCGCAGGTCAGGGTCCCGGTCTGTAGCCCATTACCTGGATGATTTTCTATTCGGGGGTGAACGGGGCTGGGACACGTGCGCACGTCTCCTCAATACATTTCAGACGCTAATGCAGGAACTTGGTGTCCCTTTAGCGCCCGAAAAGACCGAGGGCCCATCGACCAAGTTAGTATTCCTGGGGGTTGAGATTGACACAGTAGTGCAGGCTTCTAGGTTGCCGGGTGATAAGGTGTCCAGGATAGTGACCCTTATCTCTGAATTGCTGGCCAAGCGTAAGGCATCCCTGAGGGAACTACAGGTGCTACATGGGCACCTTAATTTTGCTTGCAGGGTGGTCGCACCGGGCAGGGCTTTTGCCCGGCGCTTATGCGACGCCATGGCAGGGTTATCCAGGCCCCACCACAGAGTCAGGCTTACCCGGGGTATCAGGGCAGACATGCTCGTCTGGTTGCAGTTCCTGAGGGAGTTTAACGGGGTCTCATTTTGGAGGTCTGACCTCCTGGCATCCCCCAATTTCCAGATCCAGTCTGATGCCTCAGGATCCCTGGGTTATGGGATGTACTTCAATGGGAAGTGGGCCTATGGTGGGTGGCCACCGGCATGGGCAGGCACAGGTCGCCTGCGGGATCTCACATACCTGGAATTTTTTCCCATTCTGGGGGCTTTGATGCTATGGGGCGAACAGTGGGCTAATTCAGTGGTGCATTTCTGGTGCGACAATGCTGCCGTTGTACACATTGTCAATGCACAGACTTCTAAATCGCCCAGGGTTATGGATCTAGTGCGCCATTTTGTGCTGCGCTGCCTGCGCCTCAACGTCTTGTTCAGGGCCAGGCATGTCCCAGGGGTTAATAACGATATTGCTGACGCTTTGTCCCGCCTGCAGATCTCCCGGTTCCGCGCCTTGGCCCCGGATGCGGAGGAATTTCCCTCGCCACTCCCGGACGAGATGTGGACTATTGGCAAGGAGAGGTGAACCGGGCGATTGGCCTGTCGCTAGCGCCACGCACGCGTAAGGCGTATCAACAAGCATTCAATTCGTACAGGGTTTTTGCTACTCAATTTCACTTGCCAGAGACCTGGCCTATCCCGGTGGACCATGTTCTGCGGTTCATGGTTCACCTGCATGCACAGGGCCTTGCACCTCGCACCATAGCATCCAAGCTCTCGGCGTTGGCTTTTATGGCCAAAGTAGGGGGTCATGTGGATACCACCTCTGACTTCCGGGTGAGACACGTTTTGGAGGGGTGGGTGCGCGAGCGCGGGCGTTGCCCGGACGACCGGCACCCTATTTCCCCATGGGTTCTTACCCAGTTGGCCCGGGGCTGGCCAGGCCTCTGTTTTGATCATTATGAGGCAGCCCTTTTTCATGCAGCCACAACGGTGGCATTTTTTGGAGCGCTCCGCGTCAGCGAACTCGTGATGCTGTCTAAGGCGGATGCAAGTGGTAGGGCACTGGAACTCGAAGATGTCTATGTTGCCAAAGACTGGGCCCAGTTGAGGATCCGCTCCTCTAAAACAGATCAGCATGGCGTAGGCAGTGGAGTAAGACTGCTACGGTGTTCTTTGGCAGACATCTGTCCGGTTGGTGCCCTACAGGAATTCCTGGCACTGCGTGGCATGCACCACGGCCCGTTTTTCTGTCACCAAGATGGGTCTCCCCTTACTAAATTTCAGTTTTGGAAGGTGACAGCCAGAGCCCTCACCAGGGTGGGCCTACCAGGTGCCCGTTATGGCACACATTCGTTCCGTATTGGTGCAGCCTCTACAGCAGCTGCTTTTGGGTACTCTGGGGCTGACATACGCAGCATGGGGAGGTGGGGCTCACAATGTTTTCAATTTTATGTGCGCCCACTCCCGCCATGAGTACCAATCCAGTCACCTTACCTTCCTTTTTCTCACTTTTCTTACAGACCCTGGGTGTCGTATTACACCGGTGACAGTATGGCTGGTGGGCCACAGCTATGTGCACAGGGCAGCGCGTTACGCTGCGGCGACAGAGTGGGGACCCCGACTGGGACTGGGTGACCACGCCAGTCTCGCATGGCATGGTAAGCCTGGGATGTTATGGCAGGAGCTGCGGCCTTTCCTTTTTTCTGGCCTGGGGGCTGACCCGCCTGACATTCTAATCATCCACCTGGGGGGCAATGATTTGGGCCAGGTCACCGGCTTATCGCTCAAGCATGCGATTTGCGAGGAACTCGCCTACTTGCATTATGTCTGGCCTGCCACAACCCTGGTTTGGTCGGACATTGTTCCGCGCCATTCTTACAGAGGGGGCGTTAACCTCCTGGCCCTTGACCGCGCTAGGCGCGCGGTCAATAAGGCAGTGGCGCGGTTTCTTGCCACCAGGGCTTGGGGACGGGTTAGTCATCACCCCGATATTAGTCTACAAAATTATGACCTGTATGCAGGGGATGGGGTCCATCTGTCGCGAGGAGGTATGGACCTCCTGTTGGGTGACTGGCGAGCAGGCCTGTTGACCGAGCTGACGGTCTGGGGGGGGGGCGTCAGGTCTTCTGTGAAGCCCCTCCGTGTGGCGGGTAGCACTGGTAAGGTAAACAGTATGACCCACAAGTATCCGGCAGGTTCGCAATTGACTGGACAACACTAGACAGGAATAAATTAGTTAAACGTTGTCCGGTCAACGACGAACCAGGCGATGGGGTGATGACGATTGCTAACCAGCATGCATCACCCCTGTGATTTCACGGATACGCGTCAGAGGGTGGGGTCATGAGTTAGTTATTGACTACGGTCAACAATTTGTTTGTTGTCAACAAACAAATTGATACAAATTGATACATTGTAACCAATTGCCGTTGGCAATTTTGGGGTGGTACCTTACCAGTGTTACTTCGGCCTGCTTGCCTTAGGAATTATGATTGGTCGTTTTACCAATACAAATTTATAATTCGGACTAGGGCATTGAATCAATAAATGTGGCCCTTTGCTGTTATCCACTTTCAATGTTGTCTGTGTCCGTTATTGGGGGGGTGCGCCTGCAATGCAAGCGCGGCGCCAAAATGGCCGCCGCGCCCTTTGCGCCCCCCCCCCCCCCACAGGACAGAGAATCCGGGTAGTTAGGGGCGTGGCCAGCTCCCTTATAAAAAGGGTGGCCACGAGGCAGCCGAGCTGCCATTTTGCCTCAGCGACGGAGCGGAGAAGTTTTTTCCCCTCCACCCCCTCCCTAGTTAACAGTGTGATATTATGGTCGCTTCGGGGCCGGGTGGGAATTTTTGGTTGGGACCCATATTGGCTCCGGGTCCTGGCTTTTTTGCCCATCCCACACTGTTGCTATGGTTTGATACAGGGGTCTTTCTGCGTTCCTACTGTTGACTTTGGTCACATGGGCGGGTAGCACTGGTAAGGTAAACAGTATGACCCACAAGTATCCGGCAGGTTCGCAATTGACTGGACAACACTAGACAGGAATAAATTAGTTAAACGTTGTCCGGTCAACGACGAACCAGGCGATGGGGTGATGACGATTGCTAACCAGCATGCATCACCCCTGTGATTTCACGGATACGCGTCAGAGGGTGGGGTCATGAGTTAGTTATTGACTACGGTCAACAATTTGTTTGTTGTCAACAAACAAATTGATACAAATTGATACATTGTAACCAATTGCCGTTGGCAATTTTGGGGTGGTACCTTACCAGTGTTACTTCGGCCTGCTTGCCTTAGGAATTATGATTGGTCGTTTTACCAATACAAATTTATAATTCGGACTAGGGCATTGAATCAATAAATGTGGCCCTTTGCTGTTATCCACTTTCAATGTTGTCTGTGTCCGTTATTGGGGGGGTGCGCCTGCAAAGGTAATACAGTCTGTAACTCACAAGTTACGTTGCTCAGTGAAGCAGCAGTCCTTGGCTGAGCAAATGGTTTGTCGGGTTGCCTAGTCCTTTGGTATGTTAGCGAAGCAATGAGTCAGCATATGCAATCAGGAGCAGTCCCAAAGTCTTTAGCAAGAAAGCATTTAGCCTTACTCTCTCCTTCAGCAAGGCAATCGACGGTGAATCTGCAGTTCCTTCTCCAATAGAAGTCCTCACTACACAAGCAGTATCTTGTGCATGCATACATTTCAGAGAGCACAAAGGGCAGCATGAGCACACAGGCTCTGATGAGCACATTGGCTGAAGATGTATGAGCACATGCCTTACTTTATACACAGGTCTCAGGAATTACACCGTTAGAGAACAACACCTGTGTTGCCACAGCCACAAACTACTTAAAGCAATACAACAGTACTGCAGTGGAGTATCTATACCTCTAAAAAGTCCCCTTAACCGTTGGGTTCGTTCAAAGGCCCAACCATCCCTGACCTAGCCTTCTGCACTCACCGTAACCCCTGCCTTCCCAATGCCATGGGGATTTGGTGGTCGCCAGTGGGGGAGCTGCCCCATGAATGCAACAAAAAAAAGAACTATGATTCCCAGAGTCCTCTGCGCTGCGCAACCCCTCAGCCAATTAGGCTGAGGGATGCGAACACAGAGGAGGCCGGGAACGCGCACACTGACTTAAAAAAAAAATGCCGGGAGCCGGAGGGAAAGACTTTGAAAGATCCAGCCAGAGCCAGGAAAAGGTAAGTGCGGTTGGTGGGGGTTGGGGAGTGAGGGGTAAGGCACAGCCCCAGTCACCACACCGCTTCTGCTGCCGCCGCCCCACCACCTAGCCCCCCTTCCCTAACCCCCACCGACCGCACTTACCTTTTGCCGGCTCCAGCTGGATCTCTCAAACTCTTTCCCTCTAGGCGCGTCCTTCTGTGAAGGGAGAAGCACCGGCCTTTCCTTCTGTCCCTGTGGGCGATGTGGCCTCAACGCCCGCATGGACAAAGGAGAGGCCAGAGCACCTCCTGGCTTACTAGAGAGAAGCAAAGCCCCTCCATGATGGAGACTCCTTCTCTCCGGGAGGCAAAGGTGCTGCAGAGAGGGGATTCCCCTCCCCACAGGACACCCCGTTATTAAAGAAGAAACCAAGTGGTTTGTTCTCTTTAAAAACAGCATGTTTGGGGGGGGGGGGTTGGGTGGAATCGATCCCCTCTCCCGGGTCTCCTGGGTACAGAAGGGTTGGGGGGGACAGACAGTTTTTGTCCCCCTAACCCTTCCAAACCAGGGAGAGGGGATCAAATCCACCCCACCCACCCCCAACACTCCTTTGTTAAAGAGAAGAAACCGCTTGCTTTCCTCTCTTTAATATGGGGGGTGTTGGGGGGGATTCCCAGTGGTGGGCTCCAAAAAAATTACTACCACACTGTGGGTATGGTATGGTGGGCATGGCCAGGGGGAATCCCTGTGTTGCACCTGAATTAGGACTACTTTATTTCAAAACTTGGATGGGGCCAGCAAGAATTTCTGCTACCGGTTCTGGCGAACTGGTGCGAACCTGCTGATGCCCACCACTGGGGATTCCCCCTCTCTGCTGGGTCCCCTGGCTCTGGAAGGGCTTGGGGGACAGACCCCTTTTGTCCCCCCAATCCTCCCAAACCCATGGGACCAGGGAGAGGGGATCGATTCCACCCCCTCCCAAACACTCCGTTTTTAAAGAGAAGAAACCGCTTGGTTTCTTCTCTTTAATAATGGGGTGTCCTGCGGGGGATCCACTCTCTGCTGGGTCCCCTGACTCTGGAAGGGTTGTGGGGACAGACCCCTTTTGTCCCCCCAACCCTCCCAGAAACAGGAGACCCAGGAGAGGGGATTGATTCCCCACACACACACACTCCGTTTTTAAAGAGAGGAAACCGCTTGTTTTCTTCTCTTTAATAACGGGGTGTCTTGCAGGGGGATCCCCTCTCTGTCTGGCCCCCTGGGTTCAGGGGGGTTGGGGGGGACAATACTCTCTCTCTCTCTCTCTGCTTCTCTCTCTCTCACACACACACACACACATACACATATACAATACGCGCACACACGCACACGCGCACGCGCACACACACACACACGCACGCGCACACACACACACACACACACACACACACACACACACACACACACACACACACACACACACACACACGACACTCCTGCCTTGCCAGGAATTTTTAATGTGTGCGTTGGTGGTTGGAATGATATTGTATGGGCGGTGGTGGTTGTGCACACCCAAACCCACCACTAACCACCAACACACACTTTAAAAATGCCTGGCTGGCTGGGCACAAATATGCTAGTATACTATACAACTAGTTAGGGCAAAGACTTAGTACCTAACAAACATTCTTTAGGATGCAAAAGAGCAAAATCAAAATAGAAGGTGGAGGAAGGAGCTCACTGGACAAGGAATATCATTAAAGGAGAGTATAGCTGAAGAACTCAACCTGTCCTACATCACTTGCAGGACCCTTGGAGTGCCTAAATGTAAGACCATCATGCTCAAGTGTGGGCTGCTGGTGGACAACAGCACACTGTGTGAATGTGGAGAGTTGCAGGATCTGGTTAATTTACTGGTTTGCTGATTACTACCAAAAGCATGTACCGATGAAGATTTAATTTTGGCCAATTACAAAGCCAAGAAAGTGATTTCATTTTGGCAGGCCAAAGTTTATTTGGATACGAAAGAAGAAGACCAATGTATATCTAATCTGGAGACATCATAGACCCGTGATGGCAAACCTTGGCACTCCAGATTCTCTTGGACTTCAATTCCAAGAAGCCTGAGTCAGCACTCCTGCTGATCAGGGTTTCTGGGAATTAAAGTTCAAGAACATCTGGAGTGCCAAGGTTCACCATCTCTATCAAAGACCTTAAAGAGGGAAGTATAGTAAAGCTGTCAGCCAAAAAATGTGGTTTCTAGAGCTCTGCCCAGGCTGCTTGATTCAATTTACAGGCCAGTTTTCGGCTTCTGGATGTATCCCAGTCTGGTCTGGAAAGATTTATGCCCTGATGTGAATTTGTATTCAGATTTGTAAATCTGTAATATCAATGCATCAGAAAACCAAAATGGCTATGACTTTGGGGGTCCCCCCCCCCAACTGATGGCTGAATAGCTCAGTGAGATGAAGCTGTCAGGGGAAGGGATTCAACTTCCTGTGAGAAAAGCCAGCTTGCACAACCCTGGTAAAGCTGCATAGTCCCAGGGTGCCCCGAGAAGAAAGGAATGCTAAACCATTTCTGAATGCTTTCTGTCTTTAAAACCCTGGAAAGGATCTCCATAAGACTGGAATTGACTTGACAGCATGATTATAATTATTATATTATACTAAATTTGGAGCCACGATACTCTTGAGAGTAAAACTGCTGGATTTCAAGCAGCAAGCTTTTTGGGATTTATATACTAGACATATTTAAAGTTTACTTTTAAAAGAATAAAAAAGTTTTTTAAAAAGTCTAAAGCAATTTGTGCTCTATGTGATTCTATTTGTGCTCTGGACATCAATCAATTTATAAGTTTGCTTTCTCTGGCCCCAGAAGTGAATCTGAACATCCTGTTTTGATCCAAAACAAATTAGTCCAGATTATGTTAATCCCAATCAGAATTTATGATTTGGCAGAACCCAGTTGAAAGATCAGCCATGTGGAGCCAATTAGTTAGATCTTCTGAGAGCTTGGTGGTGCCATGAGAACATCAGGAAGGAAGAAAACATCAAACAAGGTGTTTCATCTGCTTCCTCTTCTTCAAACAACAACAGCAGCAGCAGCAGCAACCATAACAAACTGAAGAAGTTAAGAAGACATAGGAAAGCTTCTCACTAGGTTAGCTGACATAATTAATTAATTAATTCTCTCTCTTTTTATTACTTGTCCCTCATCTTTTTCCTCAAGAGGACCCAAATCCAAACACTTCCCAGTATATGGAAATTGTTTAGGACTACACTGACCTAATGTTTACTTTGTTGTGTTCATCAGTTGAAGAATGTTTGTGTCTGGTATAACTTGGTTTCCCCCTCCTTGGTTTCTCTACCTCCTTTCCCTACCCCCTTTTTAGTCTGTTTGCTGCCAGACCCCAGTCAGTCAGCAGAATAGTTGCGGGGGGGGGGGGCACAGAAAGAGCCTCCTTGAAGACTGTGGTATTTTTCAATACCCTGATGGCAGCAACCTTGTGTTGCCGGCTAATCTTTCTAACACTAGGTCAGATGAAAGGAACTGCAGAATAAACTCACCAAAATGCTCCTTCATTTTGGCAGTTTCATGTCTGCCCTAGACACGTAAGAAGAAGAAGCAGAATACAGTAGTTATATTAAAAGATCCCTCTGCCAATGAAGGTGGAAGGAGGATCTGTTGGCCAAAGGAACATACCTGTCAAGTATCCCGTTTTCCCCAGGAAACCCCTTATTTTTACCCCTCTTCCCACCCCCTCCCGTTTTATTAATTCCCCCGTAATATCCCTTATTTTTTTAAAAAAATAAAAAATCCTGACCGGAACCCTCACAGGCGAAGCTGCATTATGTTTTTCCTGCCACCAGAGGCCGCTGTGTGGCTTTTCGCTTGTGGAAGGGGGGGAGAGAAGGTGGGGGGGGGTTCTGTTACTGCAGTTTCTCTTTCATTTCCCTGCCACATGGTCATGGAGGCTTCATTTTTGCTGCTGCTGGTTGGAGCCACCATGGGACGGGAGTGTACTCTAGGTGAGCGATATTTCATATATGGAGATTAACTCCTCAGCTGCTGGGAGGCTTGGAAACTACAGAGGTTGCTTTTTACTTTACTAATTCCCTTCCTTAAGCTAGATCCGACATTCTCAGGTGTTGGTGCTTCAACTGGTTGCAGTGAGGAACAAATAGATTGGTTAATTTGGGGGAAATAATCCCTCTATCCTCCACCCTAATTGGGGGGGGGGTCTAGCCATGTGCAGGGCTAGTTCACCCTAGAGGGCTAGTTTACTATTCTGCTCTTTGCTTCCCAGGGAAAAAATAATTAAAAATGAGCAAACAAGAAAGAAAACAAAACAAAAGTCCCCCAAGAAGATGGGAAAGGGGTTCTTTGGCCCACACAGCTTTGTGCCCATTGCATCTACAATACCATCTAGCCATCTTATTTTTGGCCACCCCCTTCCTTTGTCCTCCACCTTTCCCAGCATCAAGGCTTTCTCAACTGAATCCTCTCTTTTCATTTGATGCCCAAAATACTTTAGCATCATCTTTACTATTTGACCTTTAATGAGCAGTCATGGTTGATTTCTTCTAGGATCAACCTATTTCTAACACCACATTTCAAAGGCATCTATTTTTCTGTGCTCAGCTTTCCTAATTGTCCAGCTCTCACACTCATACATTACCACCAGGAATACCATTGCTTTGACTATGCAATTTTTTGTTTGCAAGGTGATGCCTCTACTTTTAACTATGTTCCCAGGTTTCTCATAGCTTGTTTCCCAAGCATCAGTTGCCTTTTTATTTCATGGCTGCAATCACCATCTGCAGTGATCTTTGATCCTAAGAAAGTAAAATCTGCCAGTCATATCCAACTCTAGGGTGCAGTGCTCATCTCCATTTACAGCCAAAGAGCCAGTGCTGTCTGTGTTTGCAGATATTTTCATGGCCATGTGGCAGGCATGACTAGAGCCCAGCAAGTCACATGGCTATATTTGGCTACGCCCACAGATTTGGCCATGCCCACAGAGGGGTGTGGCCAAAAAATCCCTTATTTTCACATCCAAAACTTGACAGGTATGCAAAGGAAACTTCTGCTCACATGAGAAAATGTCTAGCAACAGAAGAGGCTCCAGCCTCCTCCCAACCTACATTGTGTTCAGTGAATCTTTGACACACAATTACACCAAAAGTAGTGTCCTAAAGGAAGTGAACAATACTTTCACATGCATGTTCATCCAGATGTACTGTAAGTATGATAAAACATACTGGTGTTTGCTCTGTCACCCCACCCCCCTCTCAGCTCACTCAGATGCTCCCAAATATCCAGCGCCCAAGCCTTCCAATTTTCCCATTAGGTAGAGGAGAAATGCTTGAAATCATTCAGAAATAGTGGTTCATATTGTAAAGAGGTTGCAAGGCTTCAACACAGCAACACCCGTATTAGTTTTTTGCCACTCCACTCCAAAGAAGATATAGGCACCAATGTTGGATGAAAACTAGGGCCAGCTTTATTAAATATAACTCTAGAGCCAAAGAACTTGTTTCAATTGTAAGATCTTTGGCAGGAGTCATCACAGTGTGGTCTGGGTTGTTCTTCTGCCCAATGTACCCCTCTCCTGGGCCTGGAGGGCCAAGTCCTTCATTGGACTCCCCTTCTTTCTGCTACCGACCATTCAACCGATGCATGGCCTAGAAGAGGTAGCCCAAATTCCCAGGTTTAAACCCCACCTGGGTATAGTTTGTTCAGAAGTCCGGTGACTAACCTTGGGCCCTTAGGGGACCCTATTGACCACATTACCTGCCAAGGTGACCTAAAGTAATCTAATCCAATCCCAACCAAAGCCCAAAGCCCCTTCCATGTATAATGGGACAGACAGGGGGGAGGACACCTCACCAATCAGTCAATCTAGGTGTGAGCTAAAAATTCCTGTCCGGCCCCAAAGTGACCAGCTTCATTAAGCATTTCAGGGGAGGGGGGAGGGATGGTTGCTGTGTAGCTCATGAGCCTGTGGAGAAAACAACAGTTATTTATGGTAACTTTGGGCCACACCCAAACACCCCATTCTTATATGATTTGACCTCCCTAGTAGTCTGATATTATTCTCTGCATTGGGATTGGCAAATGGCATTCTGCGTGGGTGAATGCTTGCCTTAAACTTCCAAAAACTAACTAACTAACTAACTAGTGCTCTGGCATCAAACACACTTTTAACATGTTCCATATAAATTGTACAGAAATGATTTTGATGAACACACTAAAAAAACCAGAAGGAACACAGAAGGGTACGCTGATTGATCACAAAAATTCAAACAACCCATCCAGTGCTACCGGTTTTTAAATTGTATTTTTCATTTCAAAAATGTATTACACAATTGTGCAAAAGAAAAATACAAATAAGAAGAAAGAAAGAATGAGAATAAACAATAATAAACAAACAAATAAATAAATAAAAGAAACAGTACCACAATAAAACCTCTGGTCAATGACCTCTCATCTACCAATTTAAGTACTCACTATTATCCCAACAGATCTCGCCATGTGGATCTGGGGATTGCTACCCATTTTCCTCCTTCTGTTGGGCATATGCTATAAATGAGGCAGGATCCTTTCAAAGTCATTAGACTCTGTTTGTTGCTTGGCTCTGCAAACTTCTTGCGTTAACTCACCAGAAATGCCGCATTCCAGGCATATTTATGTTAACTATTTATAGACAAATCTTTGCCATCCTTATGTTTTCTAGCCAGTTCTTGTCTTGCTGCTGACAATAAAGAAAGTCAATGAGCTTTTTTGTAACAGTTTTACATTTCCTCCCTGTAAACAAATTAACTAGGTCTAAATTAAGAGATACGTTGGCTTATGTTAAACAGATATCAACTACCAAAAGACATACTTCCCACACATAGCAATATATCTCAATGTTACCACAGTGTCTCCAACATAATATCACTAAGTTCTCCATATATACATGCCAGTTTAAGTAGGATCATACACCTGCAATGCATAATTTTAGTTGCAATTTCACTCATAGTGGACAATATCAGTTTAGAAGGGTTTTCAATCCACATGCTGCTATGCCCATAAATATTTCTTCCCATAAATATTTTAATTCTAAACCTGCGTACTTTGCCACATCTAACATAGTCTTATAAATAACTGAAATTTTACCTTTCATGCTAAGGGTAAAGGAAATAATATAATGCATTGCTCCAATGAAGCAAATACTCTATTACCTTGCTTTTGAACTATTTCTATTTAATTCAATTCTATAATTTTTATATAATTTCTATGTATAGGGTATGAGTTATATCTTCAAAAGTGATTCTTTTTCCTGGATGAGGGGAAATAAAATCATCGATATAATCCAATTAGCGAAGTGTAAGATTTTGTTCCAGCTATAGAATAATGGATGATATAACATTGGAATTTAAAGAGAGATTGAAAGGATCAGAAATTTTTGCCATATTTTCCATATTATACATCTCGATTTTTTTCCCTTAAAAATAATTTGTAATATTCCTCAGGTTTAAATGATTTGTTGGAATGTAGGAAAGATCAGTTTACATTACAATTCCAAATTCCCCAACATGGAAAAAGCAAGGGAGTACCAGAAAAATGTCTGTCTGTTTCATTGACTACAGTGGATCACAACAAACTTTGGCAAGTCCTTAAAGAGATGGGAGTGTCATGATCCTAGGGTTGCCATAGCTACTTGCTTTGCTAGAGCTTATATATATATATATAAAAACACCTGTGGAGTGGGACATTCCCATGATGAAATCATTATGTAATCTCATTATGTAATGCATTCCTAGGGGTGGGTAACCACTCATTTTGCCTATATAAACCAGAGGTTTTGAGACCCCAAATTGGTTCTCTAATGGACTCCTGAAAAGGCTGTCTTATTGGCTGAACTCAATCCCAAAGGGGAGCAACACCCATAGCAAAATTAGCGCAACAGGACTGGAATTGGACTGGACTGGATTCTATCTTGTAGATATATACCCTGCCCAATGCATCTGATGGATGGCTAAGAGACTTGGACTTTGCTGGATTAACCTAAGATGTTGCCATTCTATGGATATTGGACTTTGCTGATATTTGGCCATTTCATGGACTTTGGAGGGTTCTTTTGCTCCACAGGCTTATGGACATTCTGATGGATTTATTGGCTCTTTGAAATATTTCATGAACATTTCTGGACTTTGGGATTTAGGGATTTTATTCTCTATAGATACATGGATTGTTTATTCTTTACAGCTTTGCCAATTTATCTTATGGAATAGAAAATAAAGTTCTGTTTTGGGACTTTACCTTGTTGGATTCTACTTGGGCATAGCACTGGCACCTAGCTCTCTGCTTCTACCACACACTGCTTCTGCTACATCCACGCTACTATGGAAAAACCACATTCCCTGTGACTGGGTAAGTTCAGGGTGTCTGTATCCTTTCGAGAGGGTGGCAGTTGCTGAAAGGAGGGAGTTGTGGTGGACTGTATCATACACAGCACTCTGTCACCACCAAAGCCTCTTAGGAACCCTGAAACCCCTGACAGGGAGTACCAGAGCACAGAGGACCGGATATGAAACAACAGATTGGTTTAGAATAGGAAAAGGAGTGTGACAAGGCTTTATATAAGGGGTTCTCAACCTTTTCAAGTTGGGGGCCAGGTCATGCTTCCCCAAACATTTGAGGGGGCCAGACTGGTTGTCCCTCGGCCATTTACAGCTGCCATAAATGAGTCCATGGCCGATTCTGGTGGCAGTGGTAGATATAGCGAGGGCGGTAGCTGGGTTATTTGGCGCTGTGGGCCATAGGTTAGGAGCCCTGCTTTATATTGTCATCCTGCTTATTTAATTTATATGTAGAGTACATCATGTGTAATGCAAGGCTGGATGAAGCACAAACTGGAATTAAGATTGCTGAGAGAAATATCAACAACCAGAGATATGAAGATGACACCAATCCTAATGGCAGAAAGTGAAGAAGCTCAAAAGAGCTTCTTGATTAGGGTGAAAGAGAAGAATGCAAAAGCTGATGTGAAACTCAATATCAAAAAACTGAAGATCATAGTATCCATCCCCATCATTCTCTGGCAAATAGAAAGGGAAAAATGGAAGCAATGACAAAATTTATTTTCTTGGGATCTAAAATCACTGTAGATGGTGACTGTAGCCATGAAATAAAAAGATGCTTACTCCTTGGGAGGCAAGGTATAGCAAACCTAGGCAGCATAATAAAGAGACATCACAGTGCCAACAAAAATCCACATAGTTAAAGCAATGGTCTTCCCAGTAGTAATGTATGGCTGTGAGAGCTGGACCATAAGGAAGGCTGAGTACAGAAGAAAAGACGCCTTTGAACTGTGGTGCTGGAGAAGACTTTTGAGAGTCCCCTGGACTGCAAGGAGATCAAATCAGTCAATCCTAAAGAAAATCAACCCTGATTGCTCTTTGGAAGGACAAATATTGAAATTGAAACTCAGGTACTTTGGCCACCAAATGAGAAGAGAGGACTCACTGGAGACGTCCCTGATGCTAAGAAAGATAAAAGGCAAAAGGAAGAAGGGGGTGGCAGAGGATGAGATGACTAGATGACATCATTGACGTGGTGGGAGTGGATCTGAGTGGATTCGGAAGGATGGCAGATGATAGAAAAGCACGGCATGATGTGGTCCACGGGGTTATAAAGGTTCTGACTCGACTATACAACTTAACAATGGTTAAAACTTTACTATGGCTGTGCACAGACCCTCAGATTTGAGGCTCTAGAGTATGTTCTCACTCATTTAAAAGAGATTTCTGCCCCTATTGATTTGATTTCTGCTTCAGTTCCAAACTTCTACTGTACATTTGCAAAGTCAAAGCATCGTAAAAGCCAAACCATAGCTTTTGGTTTGGCTAATTTTGCTCTGACATGCACAAAATATGGAAGCATAATAGACTCTTGAGAAGCTTCTGAACCTATATAATTTCACACAGCTAAGTGTAAGGTCAGGCACATTTAGGATTTGATTGTTTTTCAAAAAAAACAACAATAAGCCTAGTAGGCTGACATGGTACTTTCTCTGATTCAATTCAATTCATACTCAAAATCAAAATCCACTTGTGGATATATTTTATTCTGTAAGTTCTGGGTCCTGCTGGTGGGACTCTCAGAAAGGAGAATTGTGGGATTTGTATTCAAAAAACTCAGAAGTGCACAATCCCAATATACACTGATGTGATGGCTAAAGTGTGCAATTGGAAGCACATAGTAACATGTCTTGTGGCATAAAGCCATATAAAGCTCATTCCTTTAAGTAATTTTTCTCTGCCATCCAGACACTGCTCAACTTCCTGATTTTTACTCTTGAGTGTCGCTCTGGAACATGGTTTCTACATGCTTTGGACTCGACACACACCCATCTGAAATGTCATTTCCCCTTGTTTTGGACCATGACATCATTGACGTGGTGGGAGTGGATCTGAATCTTCTAAGTTTGGCCACCTGGTCTCCTAGGCTAGATCCTACTCCCTGAAACATGACCCTCCAATCTTAATTCCAGTTTGTGCTTCATCCAGCCTTGCATTACACATGATGTACTCTACATATACATTAAATAAGCAGGATGACAATATAAAGAAGGGCTCCTCAACCTATGGCCCACAGTGCCAAATAATCCGGCTACTGCCTTCGCTCCATCTACCACTGCCACCAGAATCGGCCGTGGACTCATTTATGGCAGCTGTAAATGGCCGGGGAACAACCAGTCTGGCCCCCTCAAATGTTTGGGGGGAGCATGATCTGGCCCCCAACTTGAAAAGTAGGTAATAAGAGAAGTTTGTATGCTGATGATACTTTGATGACTATGAAAAATCCTATGAAGGCACTGGAAAGGATACAGATACATTTGAAGGAATTTGAAGAGATGATAGGTTTAAGGATAACATGGGATAAATCTGAAATGATATTGTGTAATGTGAGCAAAAAGGAGCAGGAGAAAATAAAAGACAATTATAAGTTACAAGTTAAAGAAAGTCTGAAATATCTGGGGGTAAATATTTCAAATAAGGTAGAAGATTTTAAGAGATTAAATTATGGAAAACAAAAAAGGGAAATTAAGGATAAAATACAGCAATACAATAAATTAAAGCTGTCTTGGTTTGGTAGGATCGCATTTTGCAAAATGATGTTATTACCGAAGCTTAATTTTTTGTTTGATGCCTTACCAATTCAACTTAAGGAAAAAGAAATTAAGGAATTTCAAAATTTATTCAACAATTATTGTAATGGTGGGGAAAAAGCTAGAATTACAAAGAATTTGTTGTATTTATCTCAGAAAGGACTGAGAATTCCGAACATTAAGAATTATTACAGAGCTTTTCAGGTTAAAAATATTGTGAAGGTTTTGATGAGGGAAATGGTGATATGGGAGGATATTGAGATGAAAGAGTTAGCGGTGATTTTAGATAAAGAGGTAGGAAAAAAATAATTAAAAATAAAATGGTGAAAACAATGATGGATGTATGGAAGAAGGTAAAAAAGAAATTAGCCCCAGATATTTCCCCGATTATAGAAATGGAGGATATGAAAAAATTTCCGATAAAAATAGATGAGAGGGTGAAGGATGTTTTTATTAGAAATTGTGTTTCCTTGTTGAAAGACTGGTTATGGGTTTGTGAGGATAGAGAGAAGAAAGTAGAAATATATACATACCCAAAAGGAAAAAGGGCACTGCCAGGTCCAAGAGGACTCCAATGTGGCTTACAGGAGCTGTTCGGGAAGTGATCAAAAGCAAGAAAAGCTCATTTAGAAGATGGAAGGCTTGTCCGAATGAGGACAGCAGGCAGAAACATAAATTCTGGCAGAACAAATGCAAGGCAACAATCAGGAAAGCAAAGCAAGACTTTGAGGAGCATATAGCTAAAAATACTCAGAGAAATAACAAAGACTTCTTTAAGTACATTAGAAGTAAGAACCCAACTAGGAAGGCCATTGGACCATTATATGACAATAGAAGGCAAGGGGTTATTAAAGAGGAAACCGAGATTGCAGAGAGACTCGATGAATTCTTTGCTTCAGTATTCACTGAAGAAGACAGAGACCACATGCCCAAAACAGAGCCTATCTTCGTAGGGAGGGAAAGCGAAGAATTAAGCCAGATAGAAATAACCAGGGAGGAGGTCCTTGCATGTCTTGTTAAACTAAACACTAACAAATCACCAGGACCAGATGGCATCCATCCACAAGTTCTCAGGGAACTTAAAGATGAAATTGCTGATCTCCTAGCCAAAATATATACTCTTTCCCTCAAATCAGGGTTTGTGCCTGATGACTGGAAGGTAGCGAATGTAACACCAATTTTCAAAAAAGGATCCAGGGGTGATCCAGGAAATTACTGACCTGTCAGTTTGACATGTGTCCCAGGTAAAGTGATGGAAACCATCCTAAAAGATAGAATTAATAGGCACATAAAAGAGAAGGCGCTGCTAAAGGAGAGCCAACATGGCTTTTGCAAGGGCAAATCATGCCTCACTAATCTGTTGGAATTTTTTTGAGAGTGTCAACAAGCATGTGGATAAGGGGGATCCAGTTGACATTGTTTATCTGGATTTTCAGAAGGCTTTTGACAAGGTCCCGCACCAAAGGCTCTTGAATAAACTTGCCAGTCATGGAATAAAGGGACAGGTCCTGTCCTGGATCGGCAACTGGCTAAGGGACAGAAACAGAGTGTAGCACTAAATGGATACTTCTCCAAGTGGAGGGAAGTAAAGAGTGCGGTCCCCCATGGTTCAGTACTGGGACCCCTGCTTTTCAACCTCTTCATAAATGATCTAGAGGTAGGAGTAAAAAGCAAGGTAGCCAAATTGGCTGACAACACTAAATTATACAGGATAGTGAAAACTGTGAGAGATTGTGAGCTCCAGAGGGATCTCTTGACACTGGGGGAGTGGGCAAAACAGTGGCAAATGAGCTTCAACATTAGTAAGTGCAAAGTGATGCATGTTGGGGCAAAAAAAACAATTACATTTATAAACTGATGGGGTCTGAACTCTCTGTGACAAACCAGGAAAGGGACCTTGGTGTCCTGGTGGACCCCCCTCAATGAAGGTGTCAACCCAATGTGCCTCAGCAGTGAAAAAAGCAAACTCAATGCTAGGGATCATTAGGAAGGGTATAGAAAATAAGTCAGCAAGTGTCATTTTGCCTCATTTTAAACCAAGGATCAGGCCCCATCTGGAATACTGTGTACAGTTCTGGTCACCATACCTCCAGAAGGATATTATGGAGCTGGAAAAAGTGCAGAGGAGGGCAACCAAAATGATTAGGGGATTGGAACACCTTTCTTACCATCTGAGGCTTCAATGGTCGGGCCTCTTCACTCTTGAACAACGGCGTCTAAGAGGTGACCTGATTGAAGTTTAAAAAATCATGTACGGTGTGGACAAAGTTGATAAGGAAAAACTGTTTTCCCTATCACATAACACTAGAACTAGGGGGCACTCCATGAAACTTTTGGGTACTAGTTCTCAAACAAATAAGAGAAAGTACTTTATTACCCAGAGGATCTCTGGTCTATGGAACTCCCTGCCAGAAGAAGTGGTGACAGCTGTCAGTCTTGACAGCTTCAAGAAAGGATTAGACAAGTTCATGGAGGACAAGAGTATCAATGGCTATAATTATGGATACCTAAGGACAACCTCCGGGTTGGAGAGATAGGCAGGATATCTCTCAATGCCATTTCCAGGTGAAGGCATCTGCTTGGGAATAATACCCTGAAGCAAATGGTGAGCCACTGTGTGAGACAGAATGCTGGACTGGATGGGCTGTGGCCTGTTCCAGCAAGGGTGTTCTTATGTTCTTATAAGAAAGGGGGAAACGGGAATTAAGGGCATTGTAGGTAGGATTTATAAGATCTTAACCTATAAATCCAAGGGTTAACCGTTGGAACTGGCTATAGGTTGCTATGCCTCACCCTACTTGAATGCACTCACCCTTCGTGCACACGGCCAATCTGGGTCCGCAGGTCAACAAAGGATTGAGAAAACCGGCAGTGGGGCAACAGCCCCACAAACGCGAAGAAAGGGAAACAACTTCACTTCCCAACATTCCTTTTGTCGCACCGCGCCAGAGCCATTCAGGCTGAGAGGCTCTCGCACGATGCAGCGTTCGGAAACGCGCCACAGCCAATCAAAAGAAAACCATTTTAAAAAAACGCAGCACAAACACAAAGCACCAACCCATAACTACAAGCCCCAGCGTCCTGCGCGCCATGAGTGTGCAGAACGCTGAGGAAGCCAGCACCCAAAAAATAAAACAAAAACAAAGGGAGAGCAAGTCCGCCAAACCGCGGGAACCAAAGCCCCCCTCCCCATCGGCGCCTGAAGCTCCTAATCGGAGTTTCCCCTTTAATATCACTGGGTGGGTGCGGGGGTGTTGTGCTCCCCCTCTCTACTGGCTCCCTTGGGTTGAGAGGGTGGGGGGACAAAAGGAGTCTGTCTCCCCCACCCTCCTGACCCCAGGGGACCCGGCAGAGAGGGGATTCCCTCCCCCACACACACACACACGCCCCATATTAAAGAGAAGAAACCAAGTGGTTACTTCTCTTTAAAAACGGAGTTGGGGGGAATCCCCCTCTCTACTAGCTCCCCTGGGGTTGAGAGGGTGGGGGGACAAAGGGGACAAAATACAAGATAACCCCTACCAGCAGCACTTGCTGCCCACAATAATAAAAAAATTCAAAAAGACACAATAGCCCCACACAAAAGGCCCCAAGAGTTTTTCGAAAAAGTATATCATCCTTTATTCTTTTTTTATCCACAAAACAAAAACACCAAACAAAACTCATCACAGTTTAAAACAGGCCATCAAAAAAAATTGTATAAATAAAAATTTTAAAAATTTCAAATATAGATTAACCTCTTCTTTACAAACATTAACAACAACAACAACAAAAACTTTCCAACACCATTTAAAACAGCCCGGCAATGCCGGGCAACCTTTGCTAGTGTTAAATAAAAAAGGCAATCCACAAGATGCATTAAGAAATCTTTGGGAGCAAGATCTCAATGTAAAAATTACAGAAGTGGAATGGAGAAACAAATGGGGAAAAAAGGATTATGAGAACTATGTCAGTCAGAATAAAAGAACATAATTATAAAATGTTGTGGAGATGGTACTTGACCCCAGTGAGGTTACATCAGATGGATAATAATAAGAGTAAAATGTGTTGGAAATGTATGAATACAATGGGGATGTATGTGCATATGTGGTGGAGTTGTAATGTGGTAAAAGATTTTTGGGAAAGAATTGAGAAGGAAATTTGTAGCATTTTTGAAATGAGATTTAAACTGGGGTCAAGCACTGCTTTGTTGACAGATATGGATAATATTAAATTTAGATGTTGATAAAAAAGAGTTACTGGCTATAATGTTGACAACAAGTAGACAATGTATAGCTAGAAATTGGAAAAATAATGTAAATTTGAAAACTGAAGATTGGTACAAGGAAATGTGGGATCTTGCACTTAATGATAAATTAACTTGGGAATTGAATAAAAAAAGGGTTTAATTAAAGAAAATAGATTATGGAAAATTTGGCAACTATTTGTAGAGTCAAAATTCGCTGGAGGTGCGGGGGTTGGGCCAGTACCTGATCAATTTACTTTTTGGAAACAGTGAAAAATGTGTGATATGTTGCATCCTCCAGGGCATTGTATGATACACTGGGTGTGAGGTTTGATTTTATATACATGTTTTTATTATTGTATTTTCACGATATTATTTTAGTATGGTAATACTATTAACTAATAAGTTTTGGGTGGAAAAAAAGAAGATGGTGTAAATATGAATATTATAGAAATATATAAATAAATTTGATTTGGAGATTATTTGGAGATTATTTTATAAGAAAAAGAAAATATTGCAAATGTAATTTTTAAGTTACATATAATTATATGAGTTACAATAATTAAGATTTAGTGAAGGATGGGAGGTATTACCTTGATAAGTAGAGGTATTGTTATAGTGGTATTTTTAGTATTGTTTATTCTTTGTTTATTATTGTATGAATTTTATGTATTGTATTGTCATATTATTTTTTGTATTGTATTGTATTTTTTATTATTTAGATTTTGTAATTTAGGTTTTGTAATTATATTTTGAAAATTAATAAAATTAAATAAAAAAACATGACCCTGGCAAATATTGAAAATAGCTAATAACTATCCGCAGCAATGAGGATCTTATCACAAGTTACCATATTCTGGAACACAACTGTTTAAAATAGAAGGGTCAACCGGTTGCAGCAGGACAGCAACATGGTCATCATATCAACCACTGGTTTTGTTTAAATGTGCTTGGGTTGGGTCAGGATATGTTAAAGAAGAGTACTTTGTCTTGGCCCAGCCAAGTTATTTTTTGTGATGAGCTTTGCCTGCCACCCTGTGGCAGAATGACACACCACCATGGAATTTTTTGGAATACTGTAGTAGCCGTATTAGTCTATGTTTCAGACATATCAAAGAATAAACAAAGCAAAACCAAAAATGTGCTTTAAATACTGTTATATTTCAATGTGAGCTTTCGTGGATCAAGTCCACTTCATCAGACATGGGAGTGAGACTTCATGCCATCAATTTGTACACATCAGGTACAGAAGTCAGGTACAGAGCGATTGGTTAGTATACGAATCAATGTGGTTTCATAATGGCAGATGATATCTGGCTGTTATTCGAATTAGCTGTGAATGTCCCCTTTTCAATTGCAAACTTGGGAAGATAAAATACACACATCTGACTGTTGTGAGTCTGCCGCCCGGCCCAGTTCCGGCCCCTGAACTGGTCCACCTTGGGTATGAGGACTCTGAGGAGGAGGGAGAGGAGCTGGCAGGACCCCCCTCCCCAGGACTGCACCCCCCTGACATTGCCTCAGCTTCCGTTGGAACTCCAGCAGCAGTCTGACGGTGAGAATGTTCCTCGACAGCAGCCGCAGCAAACAGACAGCTCTGGTGACGAGGCGTGGCTGGACGCTAGACATCGGAGCAAGGCAAAGCGTCTCCAGTCGAGGCAGAGAGAGAGGAGGGCCAGGAGGTGATTAGTAAGCATCAGGCCACACTCCATGGGGGGATATAAGGAGCCAGAACGCCGGGTGTGGCTCCGTGATGGACAAAGTTTGAGTTTCCCTGTCCCTGCTATTGTTTGCTTGTCTCCTTAGCTTAATAAAACTCTGGACTGGATTTTTGGACAGAACTTGGACTTCTCTTGGATATACCGTGTTGTTAGTGTTTCCCCAGTGGGGAAAGTAAGAGGGAGGGGGAGACAGAACACTGACACTGAACATTTGCTAATGAGTTCAACCTTTGTGTTGCTGTGTGAGTACATCCTTTGTTCTGTGAGACAGCCTATGTTGTGAAAGATAATTTTTCAAGACAGTTTATGAAGGTGGTATAATATAACAAAATATACAACATATATAGTAGGATATGGTACATGTTAAGAACATAAGAAGAGCCTTGCTGGAACAGGCCACAGGAGCCCATCCAGTTCAGCATTCTGTCTCACACAGCGACTCACCATTTCCTTCAAGGTATTATTCCCAAGCAGATGCCTTCACCTGCTTAGGATTCCCTGGAAATGGCATTGAGAGATATCCTGCCTATCTCTCCAACACGGAGGTTGTCCTTAAGTATCCATAATTATAGCCATTGATACCCTTGTCCTCCATGAACTTGTCTAATCCTTTCTTAAAGCTGTCAAGACTGACAGCTGTCACCACTTCTTCTGGCAGGGAGTTCCATAGACCAGTGATCCTCTGGGTGAAAAAGTACTTTCTCTTATTTGTTTGAGAACTAGTACCCAAAAGTTTCATGTTCATTGTTTGGCTTACATCTCCCAGAATCCCCCAGTGAGCATCACCAATGGTTTCTGGGAGATGTAGTCCAGATCCCAGACTTTGTTTTTTTATTTCTCCAGAAGTTAGAAATAATCAGGAAATCCCGTCTGTAGGAATTCTGACACAAAATTGATTGGATCTTCACTATTTTGGCTAAAGGGCGGGACAAAGATTAATTATCCACCATCTTCCAAGGTGTTAAAATGCCAAATGTAGCAAAATGCATTTTTAATTTTTTTTAAAAAAATGCTTAGAAATTTATGTCCTAACTCATATTTAAATTGACTACACGTTCAGCTTTCCTTCAAAGATCACAGGTTTATCAGAAATGTGATACGACAGATCAGGGACTGAAAGATTCAGAAGGAACACATACTTGCAAGTTATGTGTACAAGTTATGCTTCTGTTTGAGCTTAGTGCTAATATTTTATTGAACGCCAGAGGGTGTTATTGGAAAGAAGCTGGTAGTTAACATTACTAAAGGCTAAAAGATACATGCCAAATATAGATTTTGGTACAATTTTCCCAAAAAGAAATCCCTTGTAACCATCATTCTCCTTTCTTCCAAAATTGTGCTGGAGGACAAATTTGTCAGGTTAAAACAAATTGAATTAAATATAACTAAAAAATTTATGTGAACAAAACACAGGGACTTTCACCAAAACCCAAGAGAACCTGAGATTCATGTTTCAAATGTGGCTCACATGGCATTTGGAGTCTGTTTCCTTGTCTCAAAGGGGTAATTGCAGACCTGGGGAAGGCAAAGGAGACAGCAAACAAAATTATTATTATTATAATTTCATGTCAGAGATTACTCTGGGTTGAAAGGATTTTTAGGGGGCACAAAAATAAAGGTCCTTTCATGTGCCCAAGTGTGGCTCTTGGGTATCGACCCTGACCTTCCAGTCTCCAGTTCACAATTATGTGGAAACAGTAATGCACAGAATGTTACTCTTGAATGAGATTCTGGATTTCATCCAAATAATCTTGTTTCTCAAAGCAAATGACCTTTCAGGTACAAGATGTCCAGTTTCTGTTTTGTAAGTTTCTCCAATAAGGGCTGCCCATGGCCTTTTGAGATTATCCATACTGAATCCACCTCTTTGTTCCATCTTGAAGATATTTCACCTAATATTGGCCAAAAATCTGAAATTTCCTGCCTTGTTCTTGTTCTCTCTTCTGGAACTACAGAGAAACATGTTCCCTAGCTTCGAAAATAATATTTCCAAGCAGAAACCTGTGCAGAGGAAGGCAAGCAGCATGATAAAAGGTCTGGAAACAAGCTGTGTGAAGAATGGTTGAGGAATATGGATACATTTAGCCCGGAGAAGAAAAGGATAAGCTATGGCATGATTATAGAATCATAGATTCATAGAATCATAGAATCAACTGAGTTGGAAGGGGCCTTTTAGGCCACCCGGTCCAACCCCCTGCTCAATGCAGGAATCCATATCAAAGCAGATGTGACAGATGGTGGTCCAGTTCTCTCTCGAAAGCTTCCAGTGCTGAAGCACTCACCACATCTTGAGGCAGTTGGTTCCACCCCCGTACTGCTCTAACCAATGGTAGGCATCTTCAAATATTTAAAGGATTGTCCCACTGAATATGGATTCAACTTGTCTTCTCAAATTTCAGAAGGTAGGACCCAAAGTAACACATTAACATTACAAGGAAGGAATTTGATAAGACATTAAGAGCTGTTCTTGATGTAAGCACTGTTCATCCGTGGAATTGTGTAGAACAGGTCTCGGTGTTTCGATTTTTGGGAATGGAGCTGAGGGATGATCTAACATGGGGAGCAAACACCAAAGATCTGATGAAGAGAGCACAGCAGAGGTTAGACTTCTTGAGAATCCTCAGGAAGAAGAACAACCTTTCAAAGGACCTGCTGTTGGCATTCTACCACTGTACCATAGAGAGTGTGTTAACCTATGGTCTGTGTGTATGCTTTGGGAGTTGTACAGCTAGGGAAAGAACAATGCTGTCCAGGGTCATAAAGACTGCGGAGGGGATAATCGGGCATACTCTTCCCACCCTAGATCAAATCTATGCCTCCAGGTGTTAAAAGAAAGCTGTAGAGATTGCGCAGGATAGTACGCACCCCGGAAATGATCTCTTTCAGCTTCTGCCTTCTAGAAGAAGGTATAGGGTCATAAAGACCAGGACCAGCCGCTTGAGAAATAGTTTCTACCCAAAAGTGGTTCTGGCTTTGAATGCAGTGAAATGCAGTCTATGAGGGAGCTTCTGTATATAATTTTTAGAGTTTTTAGAATTTTTAAAGTTTTAGAGATTTTAGGGGTTAAATGTGGATATGTGGGGTGAGAGTATGTTGACAATTTTGGAGATTTTGTTTAGGTTTAGTTGGGTAGATAAGTGGTTTTTCAATCCTGTTCTGTGCAGGACAATGACAATAAAGATCTATCTATCTAGCTATCTATCTAGCTATCTATCTAGCTATCTATCTATCAGTGGAATGGACAGCCTCAAAGGCCAGTTGGCTCTCCTGCACTGGAATTTTTTAAATGGAGATTAAATGCCACTGTCAGAGATGCTTTAGATTTGGATGTCTTTCTGATGTTTGATGATCTTTAGGGTCCTTTCCAGCTCTACAGTTCTATGGCTAATCAAGCTGAGGTTTCGATATTGCTGGTGCATAAAATGCATTGGAGTATAAGATGTACTCCTTTTATCTGGTGTATTTTAAGGAGGGAAGTGTGTCTTATACACTGACAAACAGGGTAGATCTCAATGTGTATGTCTCAGGTTTTGGAACTCCCACTCAAGGGAGCAGATGCCTGCCACCTTGCTATATATAAAGGCCTTTCTATCAGCCTTATGGGAGATGTCTGGCTACTGGGGAAGGAGTCCATTATCAAATGGGTGCTACACTTGTTAAATTTATTATTGTATTTATTACATTTATATCCCACCCATCTGGGATACTCTCCCACTCTGGACAGGATACAACAACAGATTAAAAGGTTTTTTTTACAATAGCAATATAAAATCAAACATAATCAATAAATCAAACCAAATAAATTATGGGCAAAGGAATAAAATGCTTTTTAAATGCTTTTGATTCAGTCGTGCTTAAAATTACACTTTGTTTAATTGTGTTTCAACATAATAGCTTCTGTTGAGTTTAGGGGGCATTGATACATGCATATATATATATATTAAAAAATCTGGTTTTACCTGATTTTTTGAGCAACAGGTAAGATACAAATCAAAGGAAGAAAGAAATAACTTGTTTTTTCTTTTTCTGAATCAATCTCTGACTTTTTGTATCATTTCTTTTGTAAAGCACAGAACTATAGAGACTATTTCATTTGCCTCTTATTTTTATTTCTTTGATTGCGTGCAGAGAGGATCAGTGTGGATAAGGTGGTTGCAGATCATAGCTATGATCCAGGGAAGGGAAACAACTTTGTGTTTCTCTTTGGGTCAGCAACTCCATGTCTCAATTGTCTTGCTCCATATGAATGAATGAAGTTGACTTCTACTATATCAGATGTAAAGGAACAGAGGAGGAAAAGAAGAAGAAGAAGAAGAAGAAATTAAGATTAGTGACAGCATTTAAGAAAAGATTTTGAGACACTGCCAATATATTTGGCTGCAATTATAGGTATGTCTAGTTGTTGCAGTAATTAAATAGTTTTAATTAAGGTTAAAAGCCGCAAGTGATAGTAGTACAACTGGGAGAAGGAAATAATTGCCTTCATTCCTTTGCAGCTCTCTTCCCTTATTGCTTGTTACACAGACTCCAAGATGGATTTGTTCATCCTAACCCAAAAGGTTTGCCATGTCCTCAGTTAACCTTTATCATGCCACAGTTCTTGCCTGGCCAGCCATGCTTGGCTCTTTCTAATGCTACTTACACTTACACTTTCCTAATCTACCGCTAATGAATTAAGATGGGGGGGGGGATGTTTCAAAATCAAAGTATAAAGAATCACACAAGGAGAGCATAACGAGGGAATACTAATACACTAACACTAATACTAATACTAATACCACCACCACCACCACCAACAACAACAACAACAACAACATATTTTTAAGGGACATGTTGACTATTGATGCAAGCACCTGCAACCTAAAACATAATTTCATTTTTCTAGATAGCGATCGCTGTAATAATAATAATTTCATGTCTGAAATTATTCTGGGTTGAAAGGGTTTTTGCTGGAGAAACTCTGCTCAAGGGACGCCTGAATGAGGCTCCTTTCATGTCCCGAAGATATTTTTCCCACTGAAGTGGTCCCTATTTATCTACTTACAGTTTCTTGCTTTCGGTCTGCTAGGTTGGCAGGAGCTGGGACAGAGACAGGCACTCATTCCATCATGCAATACCTAGGTCTCAATCTGCTGGCTTGCCGGCCTTCCAGCTAACAAGGGAAGCTTCTTAACCACTGAGCCACCGCAGCCCCTAGTGATCGCTGTGATTGAATATTACTTTGGGCTTTATATTTTCTTTTAAATCCTTACACTACATCCAAAGTAGGGTTATTAATTTCTGCCCTGAAGATAGGCCAAAGAAAATTAGTTTGTTGTATTTCCATGTGTAAGAAACATGTTGTTTTTGTCCTTGTTAAAGTTGTGGGTTTGTTTTTGTTTTTATCTGTAGATGCATGCAGTCATGTGAGCTCCCAGGAACACTATAAAATATTTTAGCATTTGATCACGGAATTAAGCCTACATTTGAGGGAATTTCAGGGGTGTTTTTCATTATTGGGAGACATGGTATCAACACTCTGGCCATGCTCACCCCTATTCTGTTTTTTTTAGTAATGTTTATTAGAATTTTTCAACAAATACAAATACACAATAATACATAATAAAAATTACTAATAATAAAAATACACTAAAATACTAAATAAACAAAAGAAAACAGTCAATAAACAAAAAAGATACAACCTATCCTAATACATTTTTCATCTATCATTATATTTCAAATGCATTAATGCCACCCTTAAAATATATTCACTTAAATATGACACAGTAAGTATTGTTAGCCTTAACTCAAAGCCTTCTTTTTAATATTACTTGATTACTAGTACTACTGAGTCATACACATTTTTATTCAATTCATTACCAATTCGGATAGGAAACAATAACAAAAACAATAATATACACACCCCGTGTTTATTTACATTGCCCAGGAGAGCTCAGAGTGACTCATTATTTTATCTCCAAAAACTACTTTGTTCTGGTACAGGTCTGTTACTTTCAACACCCATAAGTGAGTGATCCATATTTTCCAAAATCTGTCCTTTCTCAAGCTACCCTTATTTTCTTTTATCTCCCATGTTAGTTTATCATTCAATGCTAAATTCCACATTTCTTTATACCACTCCTCCGTCTATATGCGTATGTCATTTTTCCAATTTCTAGCAATACAATGTCTATTCTGTGTTTTTTTTAAATTTTTTATTAATTTTCAAAAGAGAAACAAAAAGAAAAAAGAATGCCAAAACAAAGAAAATAGTAAAATAGTTAAAGGATTTTGTTTTTACCTAGGGGGAAGAATGTTATGTATGTTAACTGTGTTTTCTGACAGGAGCAGAATGTATCTTTTCTCGTGTATCTATTCTAATGCAAATAAGTGGATCGAAAATGTGCACACTCTGTTAGCCAATGGGTTTGTTGTATTATTGTTACTGTTACTGTTTATAGTGTATATAAGTCCGAGTTTTGCCCCATCCAAAGTGTGTTCAAACCCCACTAATAAAGAGCTGAATTTCACTACTTTACTCGTCTGCTTCTTTATTCCTTGAACACGAAACTGGTGACGAAGGTGGGATGGCGTCCCCACACAGCAGCAACATCGGCCCATTTGACCCAGCGCGTCCAGAGAAATGGGCAAAATACGAACGCCGATTCCGCCACGCAATGGCCTCGCAGAAGATCACCAACGAAGACCAGAAGCACTCCTGTTTCCTTGCTCAGTGCAGTTCTGAGACGCTTGAGCTGGCAACCCACCTCATTCTCCCAAGGGACGTGGATGTGGTGCCATTCGCAGAAATCATGTCTGCACTGAGGAAACACCTGCAGCCAGAGGTCTTCCACAGAAGGGAGCAACGACCTGGGGAATCTATTGCAGACTATGCCACCACTCTGCGCATTGCTGCCGCCCCGTGCAAGTGGGACAACATTGAAGAAGCACTCCAGGACCGTCTGCTGGCAGGCGTGAGGGATGAAGATGCTCAATGTCACCTCATGATCAGGAAGATGCTAATTTTCAAGGCTGTCCTAGAAGAGGCAGTAGTGTCTGAGGCCACACGGTCCAGCATCAAGCTTTTCTGGCATCACCACTCCACCACCAGTGCCACCGACTCAGCTGTGCAAGCTCAGCAAAATTCATCTTCATCCTCCTCAGCATCGCCTGGTTCCACCTCTTCATCTGAGTCCAGCAATGCAGAGGGAGAAGTCCAAGCAGTCCGACGAAAGCACCGAGAGCACCGTGACAATCGGGAGAAGAAATTCCTTTGCAAGTGTGATGGCTGCGAAACCCGGCATGACCACAGGAAGTGCCCCTTCCGCACCGCAGAATGCCACAACTGAGGGCAAAGAGGGCACATTGCTAAAATATGCAAACAGCAAAAGCAAAGAACTCCAGCGCCTGAGTCCAAGAAGACTCATCACCACAAAACGTCCACCGCCAAAGTGTCACCAGAGCCTGAGCCGTGCCAAGTGGGCATCGTCAGCGAGCATTTCTTCACAGACCTGAGCCTGCAGGACATCCCCTTCAAGATGGGGGTGGATTCAGGTACTTCCTTTTCCATAATCCCACAACGGGAGTTTTTGAGAATTCCCCCTGCCTCTCGGCCCAAGCTCAAATCTTTTAAAACTTACCTCCGGGATGTGCAAGGTTGCCAGATTCTGGTCCTGGGGGTGGGAAATTTCTTAGTCAAATTCAAAAACATTCGCAACTCCTTGCCATTGGTTGTAGTTAAGCAGGGCACTAACTGTCTTATTGGGACCCAATGGTTTAGGCCCCAGGGAATCCGGCTTTCTGGCATTCACGCAATAGACACTGACCCAATCCGGGATGTTTGTGCTGCACATCCTGAGGTGTTCAAAAAGGGTTTAGGGTTATACAAAGGACCCCCTGTGGACGTTGAGCTTGACCCAACCATCCGCCACATCTGGATGAAGCCATGCTGGGTACCCATTGCTTTAAAGGAGAAGATAGAAGCCGAGCTGGACAAACTGGTGAGGCAGGGCATCCTAGTGCTAGTGGACTCCGCAGAATGGGAGACACCAATAGTGATTGCTTTGAAAAGTAACGGGGAGGTCAGGATATGTGCTGACTACAAGTGTACCATCAATAAAGCTATTCGCCCGAACGCATATCCTGTGCCCGAGATAAGCCACCTCCTTGCCTCCTTGCATGGAGGAAATTGCTTTGCAAAACTTGACCTTGCCCAGGCTTACCAACAAATGACTGTGTCTCCTGCTGCTGCCATAGCCTAGACCATAGTAATGCATAGGGGGGCATTTAAGGTAACTCGACTACAATTTGGGGTGAATGTGGCCCCCGGAATATTTCAATCTCTTGTAGAACATATTTGAAAGGGTTGCCTGGTGTCCTACCATATTTTGACGATGTCCTGATCACCGCTAAGGACACTGTCGAACTAGCGGCCAGGCTCGATCGAGGCCTATCACGTTTCAAGCAGGCAGGTCTACGTCTCAGAAGAGACAAATGTGTGTTTTTGGCACAGGAAGTGGAGTTCCTGGGGTACCGAATTACACCCCAAGGTATCATGCCCTCTGACTCCAAGGATGGCGGCCATGCGAAATGCACCCAGGCCAAAATGTAAAGCTGAATTGCAATAATTTCTAGGATTGTTAAACTTCTATCATGCTTTTCTCCATTGCAAAGCCTCAGTTGCCAAACCATTACATCGGCTTCTTAAGAAAGATACTGTTTGGCACTGGAGCCATTGCCAGGAGAAAGCGTTCCTAGAACTCAAAAGGCTGCTATCTTCGGATGCTTCGGATTCTTTGATCCTAACAAAGAAGTTATACTTGTGTGTGATGCATCCCCTTTGGGGGTGGGAGCTGTGTTACACCATGTACTAAGTGATGGGAGGGAAGCCCCCGTAGCATTCTATTCCCATTCACTCTCAAAGCCAGAGAAAAATTACGCTCAGACAGACAGGGAGGCCTTGGCAATAGTGGCACTCACTAAGAAATTCCACGATTACCTTTACGGAAGACCTTTTACCATCATAACTAACCACAAGCCTCCTTGGAATCTTTGTGAACGGGAAGTCCACGCCTCAAATTCTGTCCTCAAGGATGTTGCCTTGGGCAATTTTCCTAAATGCATACGATTTTACTTTGGTGCACAAGCCTGGCAAGAACATCAGCCACACTGATGCCCTGTAATGTTTTCCACTGCCAGGGATCGGGGAAGCAGATTGCGAGATCAAAAGCAACCACCAGTTCCTTATGATTGAGGCTTTCAACTCGCCCCCAGTCATCCCCTCAGATATAGCCAAGACTATGGCCAAGGATGTAACATTGACTAAAGTAATGTCTTGGGTATAAAAAGGCTGGCCTGTATCTCCTCTAGCAAAGGAATTCAGAACATTCCACCGCAAGCTTTTGGAACTGTCAGTGGAATGAGGTTGCCTTCTATGGGCCCAGCGGGTGGTCATTCCTGTCACTCTCAGGAAAAAGGTTTTGCATCTACTTCACACAAGTCACCCGGGAATTGTCCGTTCCAAAGCCCTTGCCCGTAGCTACTTTTGGTGGCCTCAACTGGACCAAGACATAGAACAAATGGTTGACACTTGTGCCAGTTGTCAATCCTCTCGCCCAGAATAATCCCACCTTCCCTCTTGGGAATGGGATTCTGCTTGGGGCCCGTGGTCCAAGTTGCACATAGATTTTGCAGGTCCATTTGTTGTTGTTGTTGTTCAGTCGCACAGTCAGTTCTGACCCTTTGCGACCCTATGGACCATTGATCTCCAGGCACCCCTGTCCTCCACCATCCTCCTCAGCCCGCTCAGCTCGGTGCCCACAATGTGTCCACAATGCCATCCAGCCATCTCATCCTTGGCCGTCCCCTTTTTCTTTTGCCCTCCACCTTTCCCAGCATCAAGGCTTTCTCAAGTGAATCCTCTCTTCTCAGCTTCATCTTTACTATTTGACCTTCTAAGGAACAGTCAGGGCTGATTTCTTTCAAGATTGACTTATTTGTTCTCCTCACTGTTTTCTCCATGATCCACTGTATATTAGCAATGTGGTCTCTAATCCCCCTGCCTCTTCTGAAACCCGCCTGCACCTCTGGCAATTCTCTCTCCACGTGCTGCTAAAGTCTATTTAGGGGTACCCTTTTTTGTTGGTTGTGGATTCATTCTCTAAGTAGCTGGAAGTGATTAGGGTGCCTAATACGACTTCAGCCACCACAATAATGCACCTAAGAAGGCTGTTTGCAGCATTTGGACTTCCAGATGTGCTGGTGTCCGACAACGCGTCCATTTTCACATATGCAGAATTGCAATCCTTCATAGAAAGGAATGCAATTAGGCACATCACTGTCACCCAATTCCACCCAGCCACCAATGGCCAGGTAGAGCGGCAGGTGCACACAACTAAATATGTGATTCGGCGTATGGGTGAAGGGGATTTGGAGCTCCAGTTATGCCAGTTTCTTTTCACGTATAGGCTCACCTCCCTTGCCTCAGGACTGTCCCCTGCTGAATTGCTCCAGTGAAGGAAACTGTCATTCTTGCTGGACAGATTGGATCCCTCTAGGGTAGAGGACAAAGGCACAAATATAGCAATCCAACACCAGAAGGGTTTATTGTCCAGAGATCCTGTACATTGCCGCAGTTATGCAGCTGGTGACCCTACGTGGGTGCCTGGGTTTGTGATCAAACTGGTCCTGTTTCTTACATAATCAAAACAGCCACTGGTCTGATCTGGAGGAGGCACGTGAATCAATTGAGACCCAGAGTACTGGACCCACAAGACGAATACAGACACTCAACGCTAGGGTTGGCCCCCACCCGTTTAAACCCAGGGGGCAGAGGTAATAGCAGCCAGCCAACATTGACCCAGAAGTGTCTTCTAGGAACGGATTTCAAGGGGAATTTGTGGAATGCTCCCCTATTCCGGCCAGGTTTACCCCTACACTGTCCCAGCCTAGCACTCTGGATTTCTTTATTGATGATGACCAATTTTGCTTGGAGTCGCCCTCCACTCAATACACACAGGAGGGACCCCGAGTTGTCTTATTCATGCACAGAATTAGATTTTGGTTTTGAGCAATCCCCACTCCTCCATCTGACAAACGGAGCTTTAATTTGGGTTTACAATCCTCCCCCTCTAGTCAATCCCTCACTCCAGTCGAGATGCCCATCCTACGAGCCCCTGAGCCGGCTCAGCCAAGCGTCCGACCCAGAAGGGAAACTAGACCGCCATCCTGGTTAAAGGATTTTGTTTTTACCTAGGGGGAAGAATGTTATGTATGTCAACTGTGTTTTCTGACAGGAGCGGAATATATCTTTTCTCGTGTATCTATTCTTATGCAAATAAGTGGATCGAAAATGTGCACACTGTTAGCCAATGGGCTTGTTGTATTATTGTTACTGTTACTGTTTATAGTGTATATACATCCGAGTTTTGCCCCATCCAAACCGTGTTCAAACCCCACTAATAAAGAGCTGAATTTCACTACTTCACTCATCTGATTCTTCATTCCTTGAACACGAAACTGGTGACAAAAGTGGGATGGCATCCCCACACAGCAGCAACATCGGCCCATTTGACCCAGCGCATCAAGAGAAATGGGCAACATACGAACGCCGATTCCGGCACACAATGGCCTCGCAGAAGATCACCAACGAAGACCAGAAGCGCTCCTGTTTCCTTGCTCAGTGCGGTTCTTGAGAGTCTGCTTCTTCATTCCCTGAACACGAAAGGGGGGGAAATGAGGGTGCATCTTATAGTCCATATGCTGTCCAGCAAGGCTGTTGTACAAGGTTATTTTACAACAGCCCCAGCTGGCTCGCTGGCTAGCTGAAGATCTCTACCACAGCCCCACAGCTGTTCCGGGCTGGGGAAGAAGGAAGTGTGTTTGTATGGGGAGACATATTTTAAGGGCCATTGCCACAGATGGCCACAAGAGAGCAAAAATCAAAATTTCCCATTTAAATGCATTGTTGATCAACCAGCTTTTCTGTTTGTATTTTCCCAATGCATTTAAGTGGGAAACCAAACCTGTGCAGAAAAAGAAAGGGTTTCATTTACCTTTCTCCATGTTTTCCTGCTACAGCGGTCAAAATGGAGGGGGGAATCAATCAATCTCCCTGGTTGCAGGGAGAACAAGAGGCTAGCCTAGAGCATCGCTTCCTGCTTTAGTGCAATTGGCCTGCCTGCCCATTTCCCCTGCAGCACCACCACTGGTTGGTGGTGAAAGTACAGGTTCAAAATTCCCCCCCCCCCCCTTGTTTTCCTGCTCTAAAAACTCGGTGCGTCTTATGGTCAGGTGTGTCTTATGGTCCGTAAATCTGGGGAGAAAGCCCATCTGACATCACTGGACATTTGCTACCAAGTTTGGAAGTAACTAGCTACTTTTGTAGTAATACAGGCAAAACTAGGTTATATTTTAAATGTAATATAACAAGTAGTTTCCCTAGCCAACTGGAAAAGATAACACAACACATTAAATACACTCCAAGAAATGTCAAGAGATCTGGGTTCAAATCCCTGCTCAGCCATGGATATTCATGGGGGAGGAGCTGAAAATGGTAAACTCGCTCCTTAAAATCTGACTTATTTTGAACCCCCTAGTAGGGTTACTATATGTCAGATGTAACTTGCTGGTACATTGTTACATTCCAAATTGGAAGCTTTAAAAAATGTTTGCAGGACTAAACTGTGAATGGATACAGTACCCTATGGATACAGCAGGCCTAAAAGCAAAGGTCTCCCTTGCTTGAAAACCAGTTGTGTCCATTTACAGGCAGAGCCAGTGCCAGTGCTGTCTGCATCTGCTTCTGTGGTCATGTGGAAGGCATGACTAGACACCAAAGTGCACGGAATGATGTTACCTTTCCCACCAGAGTGGTACCTATTTGCAGGCGCACCCCCCAATAACGGACACAGACAACATTGAAAGTGGATAACAGCATCGGGCCACATTTATTGATTCAATGCCCTAGTCCGAATTATAAATTTGTATTGGTAAAACGACCAATCATAATTCTTAAGGCAAGCAGGCCGAAGTAACACTGGTAAGGTACCACCCCAAAATTGCCAACGGCATTTGGTTACAATGTATCAATTTGTATCAATTTGTTTGTTGACGACAAACAAATTGTTGACCGTAGTCAATATCTAACTCATGACCCCACCCTCTGACGCGTATCCGTGAAAT
Organism: Bradypodion ventrale; assembly: GCA_035047345.1. NCBI lineage: Eukaryota > Metazoa > Chordata > Lepidosauria > Squamata > Chamaeleonidae > Bradypodion > Bradypodion ventrale. Next base: position 8,482,818 of record JAWDJE010000004.1, read on the forward strand.
CACGGGGTGATGCATGCTGGTTAGCTATCGTCATCACCCCGTCGCCTGGTTCGTCGTTGACCGGACAACGTTTAACTAATTTATTTCTGTCTAGTGTTGTCCAGTCAATTGCGAACCTGCCGGATACCTGTGGGTCATACTGTTTACCTTACCAGTGCTACCCGCCAATGTGACCAAAGTCAACATTAGGAACATAAGAAAGACCCCTATATCAAACCATAGCAACAGTGTGGGATGGCAAAAAAGCCAGGACCCGAAAGCCAATGTGGGTCCCAGCCAAAAATTCCCACCCGGCCCCGAAGCGACCAAAATATCACACTGTTAACTAGGGAGGGGGTGGAGGGGAAAAGACTTCTCCGCTCCGTCGCTGAGGTAAAATGGCAGCTCGGCTGCCTCGTGGCCACCCCTTTTATAAGGGAGCTGGCCACGCCCCTAACTACCCGGATTCTCTGTCCTGTGGGGGGGGCCCGCAAAGAGCGCGGCGGCCATTTTGGCGCCGCACTTGCATTGCAGGCGCAACCCCCAATAACGGACACAGACAACATTGAAAGTGGATAACAGCATCGGGCCACATTTATTGATTCAATGCCCTAGTCCGAATTATAAATTTGTATTGGTAAAACGACCAATCATAATTCTTAAGGCAAGCAGGCCGAAGTAACACTGGTAAGGTACCACCCCAAAATTGCCAACGGCAATTGGTTACAATGTATCAATTTGTATCAATTTGTTTGTTGACGACAAACAAATTGTTGACCGTAGTCAATATCTAACTCATGACCCCACCCTCTGACGCGTATCCGTGAAATCACGGGGTGATGCATGCTGGTTAGCTATCGTCATCACCCCGTCGCCTGGTTCGTCGTTGACCGGACAACGTTTAACTAATTTATTCCTGTCTAGTGTTGTCCAGTCAATTGCGAACCTGCCGGATACCTGTGGGTCATACTGTTTACCTTACCAGTGCTACCCGCCACACGGAGGGGCTTCAAAGAAGGCCTGACGCCCCCCCCCCCCAGACCGTCAGCTCGGTCAACAGGCCTGCTCGCCAATCACCCAACAGGAGGTCCATACCTCCTCGCGACAGATGGACCCCATCCCCTGCGTACAAGTCATAATTTTGCAGGCTAATAGCGGGGTGATGACTGACCCGTCCCCAAGCCCTGTCGGCAAGAAACCGCGCCACCGCCCTATTGACCGTGCGCCTAGCGCGGTCAAGGGCCAGGAGGTTAACGCCCCCTCTATAAGAATGGCGCGGGACAATGTCCGACCAAACCAGGGTTGTGGCAGGCCAGACATAATGCAAGTAGGCGAGGTCCTCGCAAATCGCATGCTTGAGCGATAAGCCGGTGACCTGGCCCAAATCATTGCCCCCCAGGTGGATGATGAGAATGTCAGGCGGGTCAGCACCCAGGCCAGAAAAAAGGAAAGGCCGCAGCTCCCGCCATAACATCCCAGGCTTACCATGCCATGTGAGACTGGCATGTTCACCCAGTCCCAGTCGGGGTCCCCACTCTGTCGCCGCAGCGTAACGCGCTGCCCTGTGCACATAGCTGTGGCCCACCAGCCATACTGTCACCGGTGTAATACGACACCCAGGGTCTGTAAGAAAATTGAGAAAAAAGGCGGTAAGGTGACTGGATTGGTACTCATGGCGGGAGTGGGCGCACATAAAACTGAAAACATTGCGAGCTCCACCTCCCCATGCTACGTATGTCAGCCCCAGAGTACCCAAAAGCAGCTGCTGTAGAGGCTGCACCAATACGGAATGAATGTGTGCCATAACGGGCACCTGGTAGGCCCACCCTGGTGAGGGCTCTGCCTGTCACCTTCCAAAACTGAAATTTAGTAAGGGGAGACCCATCTTGGTGACAGAAAAACGGGCCGTGGTGCATGCCACGCAGTGCCAGGAACTCCTGTAGGGCACCAACCGGACAGATGTCTGCCAAAGAACACCGTAGCAGTCTTACACCACTGCCTACGCCATGCTGATCTGTCTTAGAGGAGCGTATCCTCAACTGGGCCCAGTCTTTGGCAACATAGACATCTTCGAGTTCCAGTGCCCTACAACTTGCATCCGCCTTAGACAGCATCACAAGTTCGCTGATGCGGAGCGCTCCAAAAAATGCCACCGTTGTGGCTGCATGGAAAAGGGCTGCCTCATAATGATCAAAACAGAGGCCTGGCCAGCCCCGGGCCAACTGGGTAAGAACCCCTGGGGAAATAGGGTGCCGGTCGTCCGGGCAACGCCTGCGCTCGCGCACCCACCCCTCCAAAACATGTCTCACACGGAAGTCAGAGGTGGTGTCCACATGACCTCCCACTTTGGCCCTAAAAGCCAACGCCGAGAGCTTGGATGCTATGGTGCGAGGTGCGAGGCCCTGTGCATGCAGGTGAACCATGAACCGCAGAACATGGTCCACTGGGATAGGCCAGGTCTCTGGCAGGTGAAATTGAGCAGAAAATGCTCTGTAAGAATTGAATGCTTGTTGATACGCCTTACGCGTGCGTGGCGCTAGTGACAGGCCAATCGCCCGGTTCACCTCTCCTTGCCAATAGTCCACATCTCGTCCGGGAGTGGCGAGGGAAATTCCTCCGCATCCGGGGCCAAGGCGCGGAACCGGGAGATCTGCAGGCGGGACAAAGCGTCAGCAATATCATTATTAATCCCTGGAACATGCCTGGCCCTGAACAAGACGTTGAGGCGCAGGCAGCGCAACACAAAATGGTGCACTAGTTCCATAACCCTGGGCGATTTGGAAGTCTGTGCATTGACAATGTGGACAACAGCAGCATTGTCACACCAGAAATGCACAACCGAGTTAGCCCACTGCTCGCCCCATAGCATCAAAGCCCCCAGAATAGGGAAAAATTCCAGGTATGTGAGATCCCGCAGGCGACCCGTGCCTGCCCAGGCCGGTGGCCACCCACCATAGGCCCACTTCCCATTGAAGTACATCCCATAACCCAGGGATCCTGAGGCATCAGACTGGATCTGAAAATTGGGGGATGCCAGGAGGTCAGACCTCCAAAATGAGACCCCATTGAACTCCCTCAGGAATTGCAACCAGACAAACATGTCTGCCCTGATACCCCGGGTAAGCCTAACTCTATGGTGGGGCCTGGATAACCCTGCCATGGCGTCGCATAAGCGCCGGGCAAAAGCCCTGCCCGGTGCGACCACCCTGCAAGCGAAATTGAGGTGACCATGTAGCACCTGCAGTTCCCTCAGTGATGCCTTGCGCTTGGCCAGCAAATCCGAGATAAGGGCCACTATCCTGGACACCTTATCGCCCGGTAACCTAGAAGCCTGCGCTACTGTGTCAATCTCCACCCCCAGGAATACTAGCTTGGTAGATGGGCCCTCGGTCTTTTCGGGCGCTAAAGGGACACCGAGTTCCTCCATTAGCGTCTGAAATGTGTTGAGGAGACGTGTGCACGTGTCCCAGCCCCGTTCACCCCCGAATAAAAAGTCATCCAGGTAATGGGCTACAGACCGGGACCCTGACCTGCGGACGAAAGCCCACTCTAGGAAGGTACTAAAACGCTCGAAGGCCGAGCATGATATGGAGCAGCCAAAAGGCATGGCCTTATCAAAATAATATTCACCCTTAAATTTGAAACCCAGCAACTCAAAGTCGCCCGGATGCACCGGCAAGAGGCGAAAAGCCGACTTAATGTCGCACTTGGCCAGCAGGGCACCCGGGCCACACGAGCGCACCATGCGCAGCGCATGGTCAAACGATGTATACCTGACTGAACAAAGGTCATCAGGGATAGCATCATTGACCGATCGGCCGGCTGGGTAGGACAAATGATGAATAAGGCGAAACTCGCCTAGAGACTTTTTGGGGACTAAGCCCAGTGGCGACACTTTAAGATTGGGAAACGGGGGTGCAGGGAAAGGTCCAGAGACCCTGCCCGCATCTAACTCCTTTTTAATGCTGGCCGCAGCCACCTCCTCCCTCCCTCTGAGGGATAAAAGGTTGGGGGCATCCTGAGGGGACCTATCACCCATGAAAGGGATACGGAATCCCTGCTTAAAACCCTGAAGGAGATACTCCCCATCCTCCCCCTTCGGGTACGATGCGAGCCAACGCTCCAGCATGTCCACATTAATTGGGGAGGGGGCCTTTTGGAGAAGCAGCTCCATCTGTGGCAGTCTTGCCAGCCCACTGTCCGCCCCTCCCTCTGCCCCGTGTCCCTCCAGGCCTGGGACAGGCGGAGGCTGCGTGGGGGCCCGAACATGTGGGACACTCATGCCTATACTTGCAATTCTTCCTATTGCAGGAACCATTGGACGAGAAAGTCCAGCACAGCAGGCGGGCTGGAACCCCCTGCCCCGCCGCCTGGCGGGTAACCTGCGCTGGAGCCGCTCGCTGGACCGCATGTCCACAATGGTATCTGTCTCCCGGGGCAGGGCGCGTGGGCGTCATGTACAAAAGCCAAAGCCTCTGGCACGGCTCATCCCATCTCATCTCGGGGTGGAGGGGAATCCTCATACGGAATTCCTCGTCATAGGCTAACCACGAGGGGCCCGGGAAATCAACCATCGCCCTATATATGTTGTCCAAATATTGGACCATGGGAATAGCCAAATCCGGCCGCGCCCTCAAGTACACCGCCATGTATATTAAATAAGCCGGGAGCCAGTTGGCCCAGGTACGTGGCGGCTTACGGCGACGTGCCTGCTCCTTGTCCTTCTCATCCTGTCCCTCCCTTTCCTCCTTGGTGGGCTCTCTGTTCAGGAGTGGGAAGATATCTACATACTCCCCCCGCCATATCTTCTCTCTGGTAGTCTGTGCCAAGTGATCACCCAGTGGCAAGGAATACCCCGCCGTCGGCAAAGCCGAAAAAGGCACCGGAGCCATAGGAAAAGGGGCCTGAGCTAGCCCAGCCACCCCCAGAACATTCCCTGCAGTGTAAGAACAAGTACCCACCCCAGTGCCCAGGGTGGCAGTCGTCGTCGCCGGGTGGGGTGCCGACAGCGTGGCCCCCGCACCACCCGCGCGAGGCCAAGGCCATTGAAAAGCCCCCCCCCATATTGGGAATGTGTGTGGATGTACTCGCTTGCACCGTATACTCACATGCTGCACCCCCGCGGGCCGCCCCCACCGGGGGTTCCGGCCCACTGGGGGCGTCGGAGCTCACGACCGACGTAGAGCTCATCACCGGGGCCTGACACGCACCTGGCTGCTGGCTGGGGAGCTGCGAGGCAGTGGCCGAAACCGCGCCACGCGCCTGCAGCAGCTCAACCCTCCCTGTCGGCTGTTGTCCTCCTGCTGACAGCGCCTCAAAAGGGACCCCAAAGGGTGCCCCCGCCTGACTGGCCCGAGCCAACGACGCTTCAAGGGCCGCAATGCGGGCCAGTAAGGCTTCCACGTTAAGCTGGGGCCAAGGGCCGGCCGGCCCGCCCGGTCCAGGCGTGGGTACAGGTCCCTGTACCCCAGGACCCGAATATGGCCATTGGCCAGCACCGAAGCCCGGCAGGGTCGGTGGAGAAACCTGCCAAGGCAGGGGGCCGCACCACCCCCCAAGGCTAGAGGGCCCAGGGGGAGGCTGCGACCCAAGAGCAGCAGGCCCAACAGGGTGGGCAGGTGCAGGAGCGGTGTCCACTGCTCGCGGGCCGCGGGCCGGAGCCCCTTCCGCGCCCGCACTCTGGTCGCCCGCTCCGGGCCAAGGGGCAATAGACCCCATTCCGCCGGTCCCGGCAGGGGCCTGCAAAGGCGGCTGCTGAGGAGGCGGCACCGCGGTCCTCCGACCTGGGTTGCGCCTCCTAACAGCTCGAGCCGCACTCGAAACTGCCTTCTTCTTCGAAGGCATCTCCACCGAAGCAAAGGGAAGCCAAAAAGGAAGAATCGCTACCAAAAGGCTTCCCGGTAAGCTAAAGAGCGACGGAGACACAGGGGAAAAGACTTCTCCGCTCCGTCGCTGAGGTAAAATGGCAGCTCGGCTGCCTCGTGGCCACCCCTTTTATAAGGGAGCTGGCCACGCCCCTAACTACCCGGATTCTCTGTCCTGTGGGGGGGGGCCGCAAAGAGCGCGGCGGCCATTTTGGCGCCGCGCTTGCATTATCCGCTCCCCTCCCCTCTCCTAGCCCACCACTCTTGATCTGTTGCCACCCCCGCCCCAGCTTAGCGGAGCCAGCTTTACGGTGTGTAACTTGGCAATGTTGCTTTCCAAATATTTTAGCACAGCCTGATAAAGCACAAACATCAACTCTGCCCACAGTGCATAGTTTGGTCTTTGACTTTTGTTTGAGCATGAGGGAGCCTTATAAAGCTCTTTTGATTATTCTCCTTTTGGCTGCCGTTTTGACACTGTGCAGTCCTGGAAACTAAGCAGAAGGGAGTTCCCCTCTGTATGAAGCCCACAGGCTGCACAAGGATGGGCTGTGTTCATCTCATTTCATTTCAGGGGATGATGGTGAGGTTGCTTTTGGGAAGTCCCTGGTGAACTTCCCCCTTCATTAGCACCCACATCAGCTTCCAGACTTCATAAAAGACCTCACATTCTTGCTCAATGCCAAGAGACCCCGAAGAAGCAGAAAAGTCCTAAGAGAAGCGGTGAAGTCAGGGACAGACGGCTCCAGTTAGAGGGAAGGAAGCCAACACTTTGCTAAGAGCCTCACATCTGGCAGGGAGCAGCCTATATGTAGCTCCTTTGTGTCCTTACACAGACTCTGGCTTGTAAGTGGGACGAAAAAAAGAAGACTGGGAAGCTAGACTTCCCTGTAAGCTGGCGCTGGGACAAAGTTTTCACTGTGGAGCAACCAAATCAGCTTAGGGTGTAGGTTGGAGCTGGTGCACTTTTGAAGCAACCGCCTGTGGAATTTACTAGAGCAGGGGTGACCAAACTTTTTTGGTCATGTGCTGGTCATGTGGTTCATTGGGCCAGTCACGTGGTTCAGTGGGCCGGTCACGTGGTTCCTCCCACCGGAAGTGGAAGTAAAACATGCCTTGCAATCTGCCATTTTCTCTGCTTAAAGCAGGGGTGCCCAAACTATGGCCCATGGGCCAGATCCAGCCCTCAGTACCAATTCATCTGGCCCACGCTGCCCTCATCACTCCCAGAAGTGGAAGTAAAACACACCCATACATTTTACCTCAGCTTCTGGGAGCGATGAGGGCAGTGTGGGCTGGATGAATTGGCACTGGGGGCCGGATTTGGCCCACAGTCCATACTTTGGACATCCCAGTACTAGAGTTTTTGATTTTGTGGACATCAAGTTTGGTGATCTGGGGCTGTGTGTCCAACAGAACCATATGAACATTGTTATTCTCTCCAATCATCAATAATAAGATATACATAATCAGTAATAAGATATACACTTCTTTGTCATCAACCCTGCCCCCCAAAAATATAATAATAATAATTGTGTGTTATTGGCTGGGCTAAACTAGAGCCAAAGGCAAGTTTTAAAGAAAAGGGAGGTAAGGAAAGATTTTAGAATCACAATAGCAGTAACAATTACACTTATATACTGCCCATAGTGCTTAGTACACCCTCTGGATGGTTGACGAGTTTATTAGTACTCTGCTCAAAACTTTTAAGTTACAACTGTGAAGAATATGGGGGAAAATATTTCAAAATAAATCTCAGAATAGCAACATGGGCAACAGAGAATTTTCCTTGTATATTTTAACATTTGAAAGTGTTATTTGTAGCCTGCCTTTCTTTCAACAATATGGGGCATGCAATGCAGTCAAGAGCCAAAATTTAAAACATAACAGATTTTAAACTATATTAAATTCACACAAGCAGCAAAACAATCATCACTCCTAAACTGAGAGACAACAAAGGCGGTGGGTGGGGAATATAAATTATTTTCCATGAATAGGAAGATTCCTACTAAATTTGATCAGGGAGGCAGACAAACAGGCCCCTGCAATGGTTGGGCCTCTTCACTCTTGAACGACGGTGTCTAAGAGGTGACCTGATTGAAGTTTATAAAATCATGCACGGTGTGGACAAAGTAGATAAGGAAAAACTGTTTTCCCTATCGCACAACACTAGAACTAGGGGACACTCCATGAAACTTTTGGGTACTTGTTCTCAAACAAATAAGAGAAAGAACTTTTTCACCCAGAGGATCCATTGGTCTATGGAACTCCGTGCCAGAAGAAGTGGTGACAGCTGTCAGTCTTGACAGCTTCAAGAAAGGATTAGACAAGTTCATGGAGGACAAGGCTATCAATGGCTATAATTATGGCTACCTAAGGACAACCTCCGGGTTGGAGAGATAGGCAGGATATCTCTCAATGCCATTTCCAGGGAATCCTAAGCAGGTGAAGGCATCTCCTTGGGAATGCCCTGAAGGAAATGGTGAGCCACTGTGTGAGACAGAATGCTGGACTGGATGGGCTCCTGTGGCCTGTTCCAGCAAGGCTGTTCTTATGCTCTAAAGAACAACAAGGTCCAAAATTTTGGTGCCAACAGCTATATAACCATCAACTGCACCTCCACTAGTGGTAGAACAGGACATCCCTCCCTACAGGTAGGATAGGACCAGAAAGACCTTTAGTGAAGGTAAAGTTCTCCCTTGCTCAAAAGCCTGTCATTTCTGACTCTAGGAGGCAGTATTCATCCCCATTTACAGCCGAAGAGCCAGCGCTGTCTACATCTGCAGATGTTTCTGCGGTCATATGGCAGGCATGACAAAACACCTTTTCCATCGCAACATTACTATTTATCTAGTTGCAATGTTTTGGTTTTGAACTGCTAGGTTGGATAGACAAACTGCTGACCTGGGGTCCTTCCTGTCATCAAGCACAGTGTCTTAACCACTAAGCTGCTCTCCCTAGTGCTGTTCACGTGTCCAAGGAGTTCTGGTGGGGTTTCAGTAGGCAGTCCAGCTGTCATCTTGCCAGCAGCTCAGTCTACTGTGCTCTGTTTAATTTCACAATTCCTCAATTCAAATAGTTCACCATGTCTTTCACCTTGAAAATGTCAGCTAGGATGTAACAGGTCCACTGTGACACTGTCCCACCCCAAAGGTGAAAAGTGGCCCCTTTCTCTGACCTCAGAGTCACACAAATACCCCTGATTTTTTCCAGTGTAGCATAGCTTCCCAAAGAATGTACACATGGATAACAACAACAACAACAACAACAACAACAACAACAACAACAACAACAACAACTTCATGTCAGAAAATATTCTGGGTTGAAAGGATTTTTGCTGGAGAAACTCTGCTCTGGGGATATCTGAGTGAGGCTCCTTTCATGTCCCCAAGATCTTTTCCCCACCGAAGTGGTCCCTATTTATCCACTTGCAATTTCTTGCTTTCAATCTGCTAGGTTGGCAGGAGCTGGAACAGAGACGGGCACTCAAACTGTCATGCAGTACCTGAGTCTTGAACTGCCAGCTTGCAAGCCTTCCAGCTAGCAAGGCGAGCTTCTTAACCACTGAGCCACTGCATATAAATACAAATGTAGCATTTTTGTAAATAATGTAAACTTTGAGGCAGATTAAAATTATCTCATATAGACAGTGCTGTGTAAATAATTTTGCTGTTATTTATGATCACAGTATTAGCATTATTTGGGACACAATCATTAAGCATTAAATGATAATCGTGTGCTGTCATGTCAATGTCAGCACATGACAACCCTTTTCAGGCTATTTTAGATAAAGAATGCTCAGAGGTGGCTTATCACCCCCTCAAGCAGGAGGAGCCCTGGGTCTGTGTAGCTGGTTCTTCTGGGTGGCAAAGCTGGGAATTGAACACCCAAACTCTGGGTCTGAAGCTAGATGCTTCAATTACTGATCTGTTTCCATTAGCATTATTTGGGTCCCCACCATTCTTTAGCATAGCCCAGGAAGGACTGTATCGTACATACAGAGGGTGCCAAAATGCATACACATTTTAAGAGATGTTATCTAGGTCTTATGGGGGGGTTGAGTTGAATTACAGTAGCAATGTGTCGTATAACATTCACTCAAAAGAATTAATGCTAGTATCACCATGCGACAGGCAGGACAGTCAAAGAAAATGGTGGAAGCATGGTTGTCTTTCAAGGAGCACAAGACCATTTTGAAGAGGTGCGGTCGAGTTCCCCACACATTCTCCTTTGACTTCTGCCTATGGGGGACTTTCAAGGATGTGGCGTGCTGTAGAAATCTGACTACATTGGTGGTACTTCAGGAAGAAACTGAAATGACATGCACAGCGATACAAGTGGACACTTTGGTCAATGTTGCTGAAGCAGTAGTTTGCTGTAATCAGGAGTGGAAAATTGTCATAAAACCTTCAAGTGAAAATAATGCAAGTGCGGCGCCAAAATGGCCGCCGTGCCCTTTGCGGGCCCCCCCCATAGGACGAAGGCATCCGGGTAGTTAGGGGCGTGGCCAGCTCCCTTATAAAAGGGGTGGCCAAGAGGCAGCCGAGCTGCCATTTTCCGAAGCGACGGAGCGGAGAAGTTTTTCCCCTCTTGTCTCCGTCGCTCTTACCTTGCCAGGGAAGCCTTTTTGGCAGCGAATTTTCTCTTTTGGCTTCCCTTAGATTTCCTTGCGATGCCTGCGAAGAAGAGGGCGGCCGCGAGCGCGGCTCGCGCTGTTAGGAGGCACAATCCGGGTCGGAGGACCGCGGTTGCGCCTCCCCAGCAGCCGCCTTTACTGGTACCCACCGGGACCGGTGGAATGGGGTCTATTCCCCCTTGCCCGGAGGCGGGGGACCCGAGCATGGGTCAAGTGAGGGCTGTGGCCCACGGCCCGCAAGCGGTGGACGCCGCTCCTGGTGCTTCCCATCCTGTTGGGCCTCCAGCGGCGGGGGCGCAGCTCACCCCGGGGCCTTCTAGCCTTGGGTGGTGGTGTGGCCCCTTGCCCTGGCAGGTACCTACATCGGCCCTACCGGGCCTCGGCGTGGGGCGATGGCCCTATTAGGGTCCCGGGGTACAGGGACCTGTACCTGTGCCTGTAGCAGGAGGGCCAGCCGGCCCTTGGCCCCATGTCAGCGTGGAGGTTTTACTGGCCCGTGTCGCGGCCCTTGAGGCGTCCTTGGCTCGGGCCAGCCATGCGGGGGCTCCCTTTGGGGTTCATTACGACGCGTCGTCTGCTGGGCAGCGGCAGGCGACGGGACGGGTTGAGCTGCTTGAGGCGTGGCACAACCTCGGCCACTGCCTCGCAGCTCCCCAACCAACAGGCCGGTGCGGGTCAGCCCCCAGTGACGAGCTCTACGGCGGTCGTGAGCTCCGACGCCCCCAGTGGGCCGGAACCCCCGGTGGGGGCGGCCGCGGGGGTGCAGCACGTGAGTATGCGGTCCAAACTAGTGCACCTACACACGTGGCCACGTTTGGGGGGGGCTTTCCAATGGCCTTGGCCTCGCGGGGGTGGTGCGGCGGTGCACCCGCTGACGCCCCACCCAGCGATGACAACTACCACCCAGGGCCCCATGGTGGGGGGTGATCCCTACCCCGAGGGGAATGTTTTGGGTGGCCGGGTTGGTCCAAGCCCCTATTCCTTACCGCTGAGTGACCACTTGGCACAGGCCAACAGAGAGTAAATTTGGCGGGGGGAGTACGTGGATGTCTTCTCACTCCTAAACAGAGGGCCCACCAAGGAGGAGAGGGAGGGGCAGAATGAGAAGGATAGTGGCAGGCACGTCGTCGCAAGCCACCAAGTATGTGGGCCAAATGGTTGCCGGCTTGCATCATATGCATGGCGGTGTACCTTAGGGCCCGGCCGGATTTGGCAATTCCGATGGTCCAGTATTTGGACAACATCTACCGGGCGATGGTTTACTTTCCGGGCCCATCGTGGTTGGCTTGTGACGTGGAATGCCGTAGGCGGATTTCCCCGCACCCCGCGATTAGGGTCCAGCAGGCGGCCCCAGCACAGGTCACCGGCCAGGGGGCGGGGCGGGGGGTTCCAGCCCGCCTGCGGTGCTGGACTTTCTTGTCCAATGGCTCCTGCAATGGGAAGAATGGCAAATACAGACAGGAGTGTCCCACCTGTGTTGGCCCCCATGCGGCCTCTGCCTGTCCCAGGCCTAGAGGGATGCGGGGCAGAGGGTGGGGCAGACAGGGGGCTGGCAAGACTGCCGCAGATGGATCTAGTCCACCGAAGGCCTCCCTCCCCAATTAAGGTGGGCATGTTGGAGCGTTGGCTCACATTGTACCCGAAGGGAGAGGATGCGGGTTATCTCCTTCAGGGTTCTAGGCAGGGGTTCCGGATCCCCTTTCATGGGTAACAGGTCCCCTCAGGATGCCCCCGATCTTTTATCCCTTGGGGGGAGGGAGGAGGTGGCTCCTGCCAGCTTTGTCAAGAGGGTTTATGCGGGCAGGGTCGTTGGCCCTGTCCCTGCACCCCCGTCCCGGGGAGCATATTATTTCAATGATGCCATGCCTTTTGGCTATTCCATTGGGGCTCGGTATTCGAGCGTTTCACCACTTTCCTAGAGTGGGCCTTTGTCCGCAGGTCAGGGTCCCGGTCTGTAGCCCATTCCCTGGATGGTTTTATTCGGGGCTGAACGGGGCTGGGACACGTACACACGTCTCCTCAACACATTTCAGACGCTAATGGAGGAACTTGGTGTCCCTTTAGCGCCCGAAAAGACCGAGGGCCCATCTCCACAGCTAGTATTCCTGGGGTGGAGAGTGACACGGTAGCGCAGGATTCTGGGTTGCAGCGGGATAAGGTGTCAAGGCTAGTGGCCCTTATCTCGTACTGGCTGGCCGAGCGCATGGCATCACTGAGGGAACTTCTGGTGCTACATGGTCACCCCAATTTCGCTGGCAGGGTCGTTGCACCGGGCAGGGCATTTGCTCCGCGCTGGTGCGACGCCATGGCAGGATTATCCGGGCCCCACCATAGGCTTAGATTTACCCGGGGTATCAGGGCAGACGTGCTTGTCTGGCCATAGATCCAGAGGTAGTTCAACGGGGTGTCATTTTGGGGTCTGATCTCCTGGCTCCCCCTTGCTTTCAGATGCAGTCCGATGCCTCAGGATTCCTGGGTTATGGGATGTACTTCAATTGGAAGTGGGCCTATGGTGGGTGGCCACCATCCTGGGCAGGCAAGGGTCGCCTGCATGGTCTCACGTATCTGGAATGTTTCCCTATCCTGGGTGCTTTGATGCTATGGGGCAAGGAGTGGGCCAACTCGGTTGTGCAATTTTGGCGTGACAATGCGGCTCTTGCCCGCATCGTCAATGCACAGATTTCCAATTCGCCCGGGGTTATTGACCAGTGCGCGAGTTTGTGTTATGCAGCCTGTGCCTCAACGTTCTCTTCAGGGCCAGGCATGTCCCAAGGGTTGATAATGATATTGCTGCTGCTTTGTCCGCCTGCAGATCTCCCGGTTCCGTGCCTCGGCCCCGGATGCGGAGGACTTTCCCTCGCCACTCCCGGACGAGAGATGGAACGTTGGCAAGGAGAAGTGACCCGGGCGATTGGCCTGTCACTAGCGCCATGCATGAGTAAGGCGTATCACCACGCATTTAGTTCCTTCAGAGCATTATGTACCCAATTTGACTGCCAGGAACCTGGCCGATCCCAGTAGCCCATGTTCTGCGGTTCATGGTTTACCTGTATGCCCAGGGCCTTGCACCATGCACCATAGCATCTCAGCTGTCAGGGTTGGCTTTTATGGCCAAAGTGGGAGGTCGTGTGGACAGCACCAATGACTTCCGTGTGAGACACGGGAAGGGTGGGTGTGCGTGCGCGGGCGTTTCCCGGGCGACCGCCACCCGATTTACCCAGGGGTTTTTACCCAATTGGCCCGGGGCTGGCCTGGCCTCTGTTTTAATAGATGAGGCAGCCCATTTCATGCGGCTACTACGGTGGCCTTTTTGGAGGCGCTCCGCATCAGCGAGCTTGAGATGCTGAATAAGGCAGATGCAAGATTTTCCCAGGGTTTTTTACCCAATTGGCCCGGGGCTGGCCTGGCCTCAGTTTTGATAAATGAGGCAGCCCACTTCATGCGGCTACAACGGTGGCCTTTTTGGAGCGCTCCGCATCGGCGAGCTTGAGATGCTGAGTAAGGCGGTTGCAAGATTTTCCCAGGGTTTTTACCCAATTGGCCCGGGGCTGGCCTGGCCTCTGTTTTGATAGATGAGGCAGCCCATTTCATGCGGCTACTACGGTGGCCTTTTTAGAGGCACTCCGCGTCAGCGAGCTTGAGATGCTGAATAAGGCGGATGCAAGATTTTCCCAGGGTTTTCACCCAATTGGCCCGGGGCTGGCCTGGCCTCTGTTTGGATAAATGAGGCAGCCCACTTAAGAACATAAGAACATAAGAACAGCCTTGCTGGAACAGGCCACAGCCCATCCAGTCCAGCATTCTGTCTCACACAGTGGCTCACCATTTCCTTCAGGGTATTCCCAAGCAGATGCCTTCACCTGCTTAGGATTCCCTGGAAATGATATTGAGAGATATCCTGCCTATCTCTCCAACCCGGAGGTTGTCCTTAAGTATCCATAATTATAGCCATTGATACCCTTGTCCTCCATGAACTTGTCTAATCCTTTCTTAAAGCTGTCAAGACTGACAGCTGTCACCACTTCTTCTGGCAGGGAGTTCCATAGACCAGTAATCCTCTGGGTGAAAAAGTACTTTCTCTTATTTGTTTGAGAACTAGTACCCAAAAGTTTCATGGAGTGTCCCCTAGTTCTAGTGTTATGCGATAGGGAAAACAGTTTTTCCTTATCTACTTTGTCCACACCGTGCATGATTTTATAAACTTCAATCAGGTCACCTCTTAGACGTCGTCGTTCAAGAGTGAAGAGGCCCAACCGTTGCAGCCTCAGATGGTAAGGAAGGTGTTCCAGTCCCCTAATCATTCTGGTTGCCCTCCTCTGCACTTTTTCCAGCTCCATAATATCCTTCTGGAGGTATGGCGACCAGAACTGTAGACAGTATTCCAGATGGGGCCTCACCATAGATTTATAAAGAGGCAAAATGACACTTGCTGACTAATTTTCTATACCCTTCCTAATGATCCCTAGCATTGAGTTTGCTTTTTTCACTGCTGAGGCACACTGGGTTGACACCTTCATTGAGTTGTCCACCAGGACACCAAGGTCCCTTTCCTGGTTTGTCGCAGAGAGTTCAGACCCCATCAGTTTATAAATGTAATTGGGGTTCTTTGCCCCAACATGCATCACTCTGCACTTACTAATGTTGAAACTCATTTGCCACTGTTTTGCCCACTCCCCCAGTGTCGAGAGATCCCTCTGAAGCTCCTCACAGTCTCTCACAGTTTTCACTACCCTGTATAATTTAGTGTCGTCAGCAAATTTGGCTACCTTGCTTTTTACTCCTACCTCTAGATCATTTATGAAGAGGTTGAAAAGCAGGGGTCCCAGTACTGAACCTTGGGGGACCCCACTCTTTACTTCCCTCCACTTGGAGAAGTGTCCATTTAGTGCTACCCTCTGTTTCCTGTCCCTTAGCCAGTTGCTGATCCAGGACAAGACCTGTCCCTTTATTCCATGACTGGTAAGTTTATTCAAGAGCCTTTGGTGTGGGACCTTGTCAAAAGCCTTCTGAAAGTCCAGATAAACAATGTCAACTGGATCCCCCTTATCCACATGCTTGTTGACACTCTCAAAAAATTCCAAAAGATTAGTGAGGCATGATTTGCCCTTGCAAAAGCCATGTTGGCTCTCCTTTAGCAGCTCCTTCTCTTCTATGTGCCTATTAATTCTATCTTTTAGGATGGTTTCCATCACTTTACCTGGGACACATGTCAAACTGACAGGTCGGTAATTTCCTGGATCACCCCTGGATCCTTTTTTGAAAATTGGTGTTACATTCGCTACCTTCTAGTCATCAGGCACAAAGCCTGATTTGAGGGAAAGATTATATATTTTGGCTAGGATATCAGCAATTTCATCTTTAAGTTCCCTGAGAACTCGTGGATGGATGCCATCTGGTCCTGGGGATTTGTTAGTGTTTAGTTTAACAAGACATGCAAGGACCTCCTCCCTGGTTATTTCTATCTGGCTTAATTCTTCGGTTTCCCTCCCTACGAAGATAGGCTCTGTTTTGGGCATGTGGCCTCTGTCTTCTTCAGTGAATACTGAAGCAAAGAATTCATTGAGTCTCTCTGCAATCTCTGTTTCCTCTTTAATAACCCCTTGCCTTCCATTGTCATCTAATGGTCCAATGGCCTTCCTAGTTGGGTTCTTACTTCTAATGTACTTAAAGAAGTCTTTGTTATTTCTCTGAGTATTTTTAGCTATACGCTCCTCAAAGTCTTGCTTTGCTTTCCTGATTGTTGCCTTGCATTTGTTCTGCCAGAATTTATGTTTCTGCCTGCTGTCCTCATTCGGACAAGCCTTCCATCTTCTAAATGAGCTTTTCTTGCTCTTGATCACTTCCCGAACAGCTCCTGTAAGCCACATCGGAGTCCTCTTGGACCTGGCAGTGCCCTTTTTCCTTTTGGGTATGCATTCCAATTGGGCCTCTGTTATTGTTTTTGTAAACAGCCTCCATGCCTCTTGGAGTGTTTGGACTCTCTCAATTTTCCCTTTCAGTTTCTTTTTTACTAGTTTCCTCATCTTTGGGAAATTTCCTTTTTGAAAATTTAAGGTCTCTGTGTTAGATTTTATCAGTGACTTGCAGTCTATGATCAAGTTAAACATAATTGAGTTGTGGTCACTGTTCCCTATTGGATCAGTCACATTAACATCTTGCACCAGATCCTGAGTATTACTCAGGATCAAGTCAAGGATTCTTGTACCTCTAGTTGGGTCTTCAACCATCTGTCCCAGGGAACAATCATTTAGCATATCTAGGAACTTTATCTCTTTATCATGTGCTGAACTACAGTTCACCCAGTCTATGTGAGGGTAATTGAAGTCCCCCATTATAACCAGGCTTCCCTTCTTGGATGCCTCCTTTACAACATTCTCCAACTGCCAGTCTCCCTCAAGAGTTTGGGTCGGAGGCCGATAGTATATGCCTACTGTTAGACCATCCTTGTGGCCTGGTACTCTTACCCACAGAGCTTCTAATGGTGACTCTAAATCACCTAGATATTCCAATTCATACGATTTTATCACTTCTTTGACATACAAGGCTACACCACCTCCTGTTTGCCCCTTTCTATCCTTCCTGTACAGTTTGTAGCCTGGGATAACTGTATCCCATTGGTTATCATCTGTCCACCAGGTTTCAGTGATACCAATAATATCAATATTCTTATCTATTGCTAAGTATTCCAGCTCCCCTATTTTGTTCCGGAGGCTTCTGGCATTTGTATACAAGCATTTATATATGCTTTCCTGATACAGTCTTTTGAGTCCAGTTGCATTGTTAGACTGCCTCTTGCATCCTTCTGCTAGAATGCTAGTGACTAGCTCCTCGCTCTGCTCAGTAAATTTTGCATCCTCCTCACTACTCAAGTACACACTTTCCCGAACCGGATGCTGCCCAGCTCCTGTCGGCTTTCCCCCAGTTATCAGTTTAAAAGCTGCTCTGCAGCCTTTTTGATGTTGAGTGCCAGCAATCTGGTCCCATCATGGTTCAAATGCAACCCATCCCTCCTGAACAGATTTGGCTTGTCCCAAAATGTTCTCCAGTTCCTGACAAATCTGAAACCCTCCTCTCGACACCACCGCCTCATCCACGCATTGAGGCTTCTGAGCTCTGCCTGCCTGGTAGGTCCTGCGCGAGGGACAGGCAGCACTTCATGCGGCTACAACGGTGGCCTTTTTGGAGCGCTCCGCATCAGCGAGCTTGAGATGCTGTATAAGGCGGATGCAAGTCGTAGGGCACTGGAACTCGAAGATGTCTGTGTGGATAATATTGGGCTCAGTTGGGGATACGCTCCTCTAAAACGGATCAGCACGGCGTAGGCAGTGGAATAGACTGCTACGATGTTCCTCGACAGACATCTGTCCGGTTGGTGCCCTACAGGATTTCTGTGCACTGTGTGGCACGCACCATGGCACGTTTTTTATATCACCGAGGTGGGTCTTCTATTCCTAAATCCCAATTTGGAGGGTGGTGGGAAGGCACTAGACAGTGTTGGCCTCTCAGGGGCTCGTTGCGGCGCCCGTTCGCTCTGCATAGGGGCGGCTTCTGCTGCAGTTGTTTTTTGGGTACTACAGGGCTGAAATACGCCGCATGGGAGGGTCGGGATCACAATGTTTTCAGTTTTGTCTTCGCCCTCCTCAACTGTGAGTACCAGTTTTAGTCACTGCACTGTTTCTCCCCCCCCCTTCCCTTTTTTACTTGACAGACCCTGGGTGTCGTTTTACACCGGTGACAGTATGCCTGGTGGGCCGTAGCCAGGTGCACGGGGCAGCGCGTTACGCTGCATGGGGCAGCGCGTTACGCTGCGGCGACAGAGTGGGTACCCGACTGGGACAGGGTGCATCCGCACGTCGGACACGATACCGCGGTACGCTTACAGGGGGGCGTTCGGCCTCGGGGCTCTTGACTGAGCCGACGCTCCGTGAACGGGGCTATTGCCCGGTTCCCTTGACAAGGGCGGGGGATGCGTCATTAGCCTCCCCGCCATCAGTCTGCAAATTTACGAGCTTTACTCAGGGGATGGGGCCCATCTGTCGCAGGGAGGTATGGACCTCTGGATTATTGGACTGGCGAGCAGGCCTGTCGACCGAGCTGACGGTCTTGGGGGGGGCGGTGAGCCTTTGCAAGCCTCCCCGTGTGGCGGGTATCACTGGTAAGGTAAACATTATGACCCACAGGTATCCGGCAGGTTCGCAATTGACTGGACAACAATAGACAGGCATAAGTGGGTTAAACGTTGTCCGGTCAACGACGAACTAGGCGACGGGGTGATGGCGATAGCTAGCCAGCATGCATCACCCCGTGATTCCACGGATACGCGTCAGAGGGTGGGGTCATTAGTTAGATATTGACTACGGTCAACAATTTGTTTGTTGTAAACAAACAAATTGATACAAATCGATACATTGTAACCAATTGCCGTTGGCAATTTTGGGGTGGTACCTTACCAGTGTTACTTCGGCCTGCTTGCCTTAAGAATTATGATTGGTCGTTTTACCAATAGAAATTTATAATTCGGACTAGGGCATGAATCAATAAATGTGGCCCGATGCTGTTATCCACTTTTACCGGTGTCTGAGTCCTTTATTGGGGGGTGCGCCTGCAATGCAAGCGCGGCGCCAAAATGGCCGCCGCGCCCTTTGCGCCCCCCCCCATAGGACGAAGGCATCCGGGTAGTTAGGGGCGTGGCCAGCTCCCTTATAAAAGGGGTGGCCATGAGGCAGCCGAGCTGCCATTTTCCGAAGCGACGGAGCGGAGAAGTTTTTCCCCTCCACCCCCTCCCTAGTTAACACTGTGATATTTTGGTCGCTTCGGGGCCGGGTGGGAATTTTTGGCTAGGACCCACAATTGGCTCTCGGGTCCTGGTTTTTTCGCCCATCCCACACTGTTGCTATGGTTTGATATAGGGGTTTCTGTGATGCTGTTGACTTGGTCACATGGGCGGGTATCACTGGTAAGGTAAACATTATGACCCACAGGTATCCGGCAGGTTCGCAATTGACTGGACAACAATAGTCAGGCATAAGTGGGTTAAACGTTGTCCGGTCAACGACGAACTAGGCGACGGGGTGATGGCGATAGCTAGCCAGCATGCATCACCCCGTGATTCCACGGATACGCGTCAGAGGGTGGGGTCATTAGTTAGATATTGACTACGGTCAACAATTTGTTTGTTGTAAACAAACAAATTGATACAAATCGATACATTGTAACCAATTGCCGTTGGCAATTTTGGGGTGGTACCTTACCAGTGTTACTTCGGCCTGCTTGCCTTAAGAATTATGATTGGTCGTTTTACCAATACAAATTTATAATTCGGACTAGGGCATTGAATCAATAAATGTGGCCCGATGCTGTTATCCACTTTTACCGGTGTCTGAGTCCTTTATTGGGGGGTGCGCTTGCAATGAGTTTGTGTGTAACACACCCCTCTCCTACATTTTCCTCTTCCAAAGTTGTTGTTGTCATCCTTTAGCCCTACTGGAAAGGTACTCAACTTCATTCTTGGTGGCCTCTATGCTTCCTTATCAGTAGGTGGCAGCAATGGAAAGAAATTCCCTGGGAGAAGGCGCAGCCTGGATCTTTTGAGATCCCTCCTCACAATACCCTTGGTAGTTCTATGCCTTGCCCTGAACAACAGAAAAGCTCTTGACAGTACAGTTGACATTAAAATGCAGGCTGGAGTGAGAAACAGATTGGACGTGGGGCTTCTACCCCAGGCAAAACATCTGTGGAAATCCAAGGGAAAACAAAAGAGTTTAGTAAAAACAAGTGAATTTCCTCAGAGGGATTGTGCATATGCCTTTGATGGCATTTCAGGCTGAATAACAAGTGATGCTATATTCTTCCACAAACCCTGAAAACTTGATGTTAGGGTCAAATTTGGGGAAGTTATTCTTTGGACTACAGATCTCAAAATGGCCAGCTTTCTCTCTAGGGCCAATTAAAGCAAATTTACAAATCCCTTTTTTCTTTAGCAATAATTAAAACAGAAGGGAGGTAAATTGCACCACTTTATTTTTTAATTTCCCTTTTTCTGTAAAACACAAAAACTAAAGGTGTCTGATAGCCAAACCTCTGACACTAACTGTCTGAAACTTGGCAAATTTATTATCTTTACTTTCTTTGAGGTCAATTATGCATTCAATGTTCATGAACACCATTGCAAAATTTTAAAAGTTATAATATCTTTGGTTTCCCCATGTAAGTCAATTCAGATTGAAAGCATTTTAGTAGTATATTGTTAACAGGTATACTGTAGTACTAAAAAAATCCTTTAATGTTCCATTTTTTTGTTCAGTTGCACAGTCAATTCTGACCCTTTGTGACCCTATGGACCATTGCCTGCCAGGCACCTCTGTCTTCCACCATCCTCCTCAGCCCACCCAGCTTTGTGCCTATTGCATGTACAGTACCATCTAGCCATCTCATTTTTGGCTGCCCCCTTCTTATTTTGCCCTCCACCTTTCCCAGCATCAAGGCTTTCTCAAGTGAATCCTCTCTTCTCATTTGATGTCCATATTCCATTATGTGACAAAAAAGAAAGTGAAGCAATATGGCATCTGGAAGACCCTATGTAGTTGGAGATTCAGGACAGACAAATGAGTATTACACAATACTCAGCCAAACTATGGGATTTGCTAAAATAAGATATAGTGCTGTCTACCCACTTGGAAAACTTCAGTGTTACGCATCTTCTTGGAAAATAGAGCTACTAATCACAATGGTCTGAATTCCCTTGCTAGTCCCAGCTAGAATAGACCCATTGTGTCAGTTTTTGGATGAAGATTCAAATATATGGAGATCTAAGTAAGTCAAGGAGTCAACACTAGTTGTGATAACCAACTGGATCCCAGCTAATGTTACCACCCAGATCTGAATGTCAGTTGCCACTGAATGTGAGTAGGAGGGTGCTATTCCTAGAGACCTGCTTAAGAGATTTCCACTGGAGCATTAAGGTGACAATATGGGAAAGAGGAATGAGTCTCTAGAGCAGGGGTCAGCAAACCTGACTCTTCAGATATACTTTGGCTTCAGTTCCCAGAAGCCCTGATCAAGAAGTGTACTGACTTGGGCTTCTGGTAATTGATGCTTTTGTATGGTTAAGTGACAGCTACAGGCAGATGATAAGGGGGCACTATTGGGCCGGTAGGTCTTATTCTCAGGTGCTGATATGCCTGCATGCATTTGGCAATAGGATAAACAGGCACTTGATATGCATACAGCTGAAGGCACCAGAGATGGGAAAACCTATTTTTGTTTGGACTACTATTCCCAGAATCCTTCAGCTAGCAGCAATCATGCCAGCTGGTTTGGAGATTCCTGGCAGAACATACACCAAAAATATATATAACTCTTATCTCTCTTCTTTAAGGGGCTGCGGTGGCTCAGTGGTTAAGAAGCTCACCTTGTTAGCTGGAAGGCTGACAAGTCAGCAGTTTGAGACCTGGGTACTGCATGATGGATTGAGCACCCGTCTCTATCCCAGCTCTTGGCAACATGAAAGGAGCCTCATTTGGGCGTTCCCTGAGCAGAGTTTCTTCCGCAAAAATCCTTTCAACCCAAAATAATTTTTACACGAAATTATTATATCTCCTCTTTAAAAGGAGCTGAATTCCAAATGACATTTCCAACTTTGCAATCTATTTAGGGCTCCCCCACTTATGTGAGGGTCACTGGCCAATCCTCGCTCCTTTATCTTGCTTTGTACATGAACGGAACAGTCCTAAGTCATTGGATCCAATAGGTTTCCCTTGCTTAAAAGCCAGTCATATCTGACTCTAGGGGGTGCTGCTCATCTCCGTTTGCAGACAAAGAGCCAGCACTGTCTGCAGATATTTCCGTGGTCATGTGGCAGGCATGACTAGCCTCCAGAGTGCTACATTTCCCACTGAAGTAGTACCTATTTATTTACTAGCAATTTCTCGCTTTTGGTCGTCAAGCTCAGCATCTTAACCATTAAGCCACCACTGCCCCATCTGATCCAATAAGTAACCTGCAAAAGCAGAAACTGCCCATCCCACCTTACTTTAAGGTCTTGAAGCCATTCTTGTGAGGTTTCTTTAACGTCTGCACAAAATGTTATGTGGAAGGGTGGGATATCTCCCCTCACCGCTCCCCTCCATTCCAGCCTCCATTTCCATGGTAAATTTGTTTACTGTACTGCTGTTTGAATTCTGGAAGCAGAGAGAATGCATTTGCTCCATAACCTTTCTGGATCTGACAACTCTCATAAAATCTATTAAACCTTTTAATGAAATACCCGGTCTGCTGCAAAGCCAGCCAATGAATGCAGAATCAGAAATTGAATTTTAAATTAAGATGTTGTTTTCATAGTCTATGTGACTTCGCTGAAATGGACATTAAAGGGACCGCCGTGTGCCCAATAGTTATCTCTCTTTCATTATCTGTTACTGGAACATTGGACAGATCTATTTATAACCCATTGTTTAATTTTGCTGGGTAAGATTCATTGTCACAAATAAAGCATTTCACCCCCAGGCAGATGAGTTTGCTGTTTATGAAGCAAGAATTTGTGGTGGAAAACTTGATGATCAATAAAGATAATGTCTTCTCAAGCCTATCTCTCACTGAGGTAAGTAAAGCAGAATGTGTTACCATTGGTTTATCTCAAATGGGGCTCACATAACTGAATGTTCCTCGTAACAAATAAAATTACATTAAAATAAATTATGAAAAATCCCCTCCTCTCAGGAAATTAGAAGACAATAATAACCTCTCTTTTTTGTAGATTTGCTGTTCCCACTGGATCTTCTACCCAGAGTAAGCTTACATAGAAAATGTCTGACTGTACTTGAAAAATTATCTGTTAGTTGGATCAAGACTTCTGAAAGGAGGAACTCCATCCGTTGGGTGATTCCACTAGAGCAATATTCCCCAACCTTTGGGTTTAGGACTTCAATTCCCAGAAGCCTAAGACATTTCCCCAAAGCACTGATCAGCCAATGTACTGACTTAGGCTTCTGGGAATCGAACTCCCAAAACCAAAGGTTGGGGAACACTGCACTAGCAGACATGAAGGGAGCTGATATTTTTCCTCATTCCTCCTCCCTCTCTCCTGCCAACCTAGCATTTCGAAAGCAAGAAATTGCAAGTAGATAAATAGGGACCACTTCGGTGGGAAGGTAACAGTGTTCCGTGCACTCCAGTGTCTAGTCATGCCTGCCACATGACCACGGAAATGTCTGCAGAAGCAGACAGAGCTGGCTCTTCAGCTTAGAAACAGAGATGAGCACTGCACCCTAGAGTTGGATACGACTGGCTTTCGAGCAAGGGAAACCTTTACCTTTACCTTTACCTCCCTCTGGCAGCTTTCTCAAGAGGAAAAGAGAAAGAGAGCAATTATGGCACCTAATGCAAGCCATACTTCAGTATATATAAAACAAATGACCAAAGATGAGGATGAAGTTATAAGGATTACAGAGCATCAGAGGTACAAATGCCATTATAGGTGATATCTTTGTCAGACTACTAAAGAATCAACTAAAATTATGAAGATGACACTACCCTAGTGGCAGAAAATGAAGAAGACCTAAAGAACCTCTTGATGGGGGTGAAAGAGGAGAGTGCAAAAGCTGGCTTGAAACTCAACATCAAAAAAACAAGATCATGGCCCCCGGCCCCATCTCTCCCTGGCAAATAGAAGGAGAAGAAATGTAAGGAGTGATGAACTTTACTTTCTTGGGTTTCAAGATCATTACAGATGATGATTGCAGCCATGAAATAAAAAGATGTTTTCTCCATGGGAGGAGCATAATAAAAAGTAGAGACACCACCTTGCTGACAAAAGTCCATGTAGTTAAAACTATGGTCTTCCCAGTAGAAATATATGGTTGTGAGAACTGGACCCTAAGGTAAGCTCAGCGCAGAAGACGCCTTTGAACTGTGGTGCTGAAGAAGACTCTTGAGAGTCCCCTGGACTGCAAGGAGATCAAATCAGTCCATCCTGAAGGAATTCAACCCTGATTGCTCCTTGGAAGGATAAATACTGAAGCTGAAGCTCAAGTACTTTGGCTACCAAATGAGAAGAGAGAATTCACTGGAGAAGGTCCTGATGCTGGCAAAGATCAAAGGCAAAAGGAGAAGGGGAGCCAGAGGCTGAGATGGTTATACAGCATCGTTGACGTGGCGGGCGTTGATCTAGGCAGACTCTGGAGAATGGCAGATGACAGAGGAGTCTGGCGTACTGTGGCTCATGGAGTCATAAAGAGTTGGACTCAACTGTGAGAATGAACAATACTTTTATTGTTCAGTTGCACAGTTGATTCTGACCCTTTGCGATCCTATGGACCATTGTTCTCCAGGCACCTCTGTCTTCCACTATCCGCCTCAACCTGCCCAGCTCTTTGCCCATTGTCTACAATACCATCTAGCCATCTCATCCTTGGCTGCCCCCTTCTTCTTTTGCCCTCCACCTTTCCCAGCATCAAGGCTTTCTCAAGTGAATCCTCTCTTTTCATTTGATGTCCAAAGTACTTCATCTTTACTATTTGACCTTCCAATGAGCAGTCAGGGTTGATTTCTTCTAAGATTGGCCTATTTGTTCTCCTTGCTGTCCAGGTTACTCTCAAAATTCTCCTTCAACACCACATTTCAAAGGCATCTATTCTTCTGTGCTCAGCTTTCCTAATGGCCCAGCTCTCACAATGATACATTACCACCGGGAATACCATTGCTTTGACTATATGAATTTTTGTTTGCAATGTGATGTCTCTACTTTTAACTATGTTCCCCAGGTGACAACAAAACAATTCAAGCATAAGCGAGATCTCATGATTCATGATCACGTCTTCAACTATACACTGATTGTAGATAATGCAGAAAAATTTATATAAATGAGAGTCCAAGCATTATGACATATGTTTGTGCCAAGTACGCTTCTTAAAGTTAAGTTAGGAGATGAGCAGGTTACAAAGAAGATACGTTTACAAACTGCACCCTTGGTAGCTGTTGGCTGGATTTCTCGGCCTTGACATTTGGCCTCTCATTTATATTACACTGTGCTATCAATACATGGCCTGAATAAATGTTCTTGAATCACAAAAGCTCAGTGATGGTTGGATTCTTTAATCATAAAGGTATCACCTGTATCTGCATTTGTATTGCGGAAACACCACTCAGCTCTCTTCCTTCTTTTGAAGCATCAGAGGTGTAGTTTGTGTCTTTTAAAACATTCAGTCAACTTTTCTCTGCTTAGCTTGTATGGGAATGCTTAGCTTTTTCAAGGGAGAGAAGACTGGTTTTTCCTAGACAGGTTTTATGCAAGCCTTGGAGACCTTGATGGAGGCAAGACAGCAAAATCCTTCTCCTGCTTTCAAACTGGAGGTGAAAAAAACACATATACAGTGGTACCTCATACAATGATTTTAATCCGTTCCATGGGGCTCGTTGTTGTACTAAACAATTGCTATACGATACACACATTGTATAACGATTTTCCCTATGGAATGCATCATACAACGATTTACTTTGCTAAGTGGTTTTTCCCAATGAAAAATGTTGTATGATTTTTTTTTCCATAGGGGAAATTATTATGCGGGACACTATTTCCCCCAAAAAACCTAATTGTTATGCGATTTCGTTGCTATACGGGACAATTGTTGTATGAGGTTCCACTGGACCTTGAGAATTTGTTATTGGAAGTCTCCTTTGCAACCCTGTAACAAGATACACAGCATCGCTAACACTTCAGAACCTGCTTTATTTCAGTAGAGTAGTGATACAACATGACTTTAACTGTTGCTAAACTTCTACAATCTAGACCAGGGGTTCCCAACCTACAGCCTGTGGGCTGACCCCAGCCCATGGCACCATTTCATGTGGCTCACGTCGCAATCGCTGCCGCACTGGAGGCAGAAGCAGACACATTTGTGAGAGCTGTAAATGCGCTTGTGGCTGTTGTAAATGTGTTTATGACAGCCTTGGGTGCATTTTACAGCAGCATTTATGCCAGGAGAACCACCAGTCTGGCCCATTCAGCTGTCCGGGGTATGTGGTCTGGCCCACAACATAAAAAGTTTGGGAACCCCTGATCTAGACTGACATTTTCCCTTTACATGTTGGCTTTCTAGATGCAAGGATTTGTGTGCTTGTCTGGATGGAAAAGCAATAAAACTATCTGTCAGTGAGCAAAAAACTCCTTCCCATTGAGTTAGGCTGTTGGCAATTGATATGCTGCCAAAAGAAACCTGCTGAGAAACAGAATTTCACTTAAATTTTTTCATGCTGTACTTGTTTATTTCAATCATTTTTATTTTGTCCAAAACTATCCAAAACTGTTTTGATTCAGTGCTCATTTCAATATGATGATATGCTCTTTGGAGCTGCAATACTACACCTTATTGATTGAAACCCTGTTCATGTAGCTTTTACAGCATAACTCATGATGTCATCAGACAGAGTAAAATTTTGGATATTAAACATTCCCTTCTGCCATCAGGTGCGGAGTAATTCCCGTGAGGGGAGAAGGATGGATGGGGGAGTCATTAATTACTGAAAATCACAACCTTCAAGGTGACTTTATCAGTGACAACAATTTTCAGTAATTAAAGACTTAAAGAGGTTTTAGGATGAGAGGGGGAAATGTCTAATTTTAAAAATATTGCCACTGCCCTCACTAATAACATCATCATCCTTACATTGTGGAACCTGCTAGAAATGGATTACAGGCACCAGTAAATCACAACTAGAGTAGACCTACTGAATCAGTGGGAATTTGGTGAGTAAACCCATCTGTAAATTGCATTCATTCAAAGGGCCTACTCGAGTTGTGACTTACTACTTATTTCAGCCAAAGTGTTTTCCGTTACATCTGTTTCTACCCTTCTCTAATCCACTTTGGGGCTGCAGGGGCTCAAGTGGCTAAGACACTGACTGGGAGGTGGAAGGTCAGCAGTTCGATTCCAAGTACTGCTGGACGGAATGAGCTCCTGTCTTTGTCCCAGCTCCTGCCAACCTAGCAGTTCGAAAGCAAGAAATTGCAAGTAGACACTTCAGTGGGAAGGTAACAGCATTTCATGCACTCCAGTGTCTAGTCATGCCTGCCAAATGACCACGGAAACGTCTGCAGAAGCAGACAGCGCTGGCTTTTCATCTTTGAAACAGAGAAGAACACTGAACCCTAGAGTCGGATATGACTAGCTTTTGAGCAAGGGAAACCTTTACTTTTACCTTGGATCCCTGGGTAGAGGGAAAGGTGCAATATTAATAAAATAAACAAATAAATTATTAAAGAAATAATTCCAACTATATGAACTGAAAGTGGTAATATTTCATTTATAGGTGTCTTCTTCCCAGACACATTTTAATGTATTCAAAAAAGATATATTTTGAAAAATGTCAATGTAAATGGCATGCACATTTCTACACTTCCATATAGTGTTCTTAATATATTAGTATTTTAAAAACCTTATAAATTATGGACATTCACTGTCTTTGGATGAAGGTGCAAAAACAGAAGGGACCCTGGTTATTTGTGTGATTTGGGGACCTCTAACGTGTTTATGACAACCACAGGTGCATTTACGGCAGTGTTTTGCACATGTGCAGGCATGTTTTACTTCCACTTCTGGTGGGAGGAACCATGTGACTGGCCTAATGAACCATGTGACTGGCCTGCTGAACCACATGACTGGCCCACAGCCAGAAAAGTTTAGTCACCCCTGATCTAAAGGGTGGAGCAAAAAGCAGTCCCTTGTGTTAGCACACTGTTTGCTGGCATATAAGATGCATTAACGTATAAGACACACTCCGACTTTCTGGTGCATTTTAAGGGATGAGTGTGTCTTATACAGTGGCAAATATGGTATTGCTGGTGTATAAGACACATCAGAGTATAAGACACACTCCATTTTTCAGGTGTGGGTGTGCATCTTATATGCCAGCAAATACAGTAAATTCATCCTGTGCCACATCTCCTGTGCCACATCTCCTGTGCCACATCTGTAAACCCAGTGGACACTGCTGGGCTTGAGGTCCTACATGATCAACTGCATGATCTACTGGATTCCCTACTCACTGGATGATGCTTTCAAATGGCACACTTTGTGCTCTTCAAAGTGCTCTCATCAGTTTCAAACCAACCCACTCATCCTTAACACACAATGCCAATAAGGTAAGATGATGAGTTCATGACTGGACAACAATGGACAATGTCCTCCATGTTGACCTCCGTAATGGCTGCTGACTACAAAGCAATAGATGGGAACCCTAAAGCCCAAATCCCATCCTTCCGGGGTCTAGTCCTGACCTTCCCCAAAGAACCACAGCCTTTATTTATGACATTATGTCCCTGCTTCCCACATGTGGTTCAGGTTGGGGTTTGCCCCCAATAAAAATGGTTGGAAAATCACATCTCTAAAGTCTTCATTAATGACAACAAAATCTTTAAGCTCAAGTATGGTGTTAATTTTGGTTTGACCCATCAGAAACTGATTCATCTCCCTACTGCAAGAATTTCTGTGAAAATTGTATTTGATCCTGAGGTCAAAAGAGGCTCACCCTGTCCTCTTTACTTGACTGATTTCCTTCAAAATTGTGACCAATGTCAATATGTTACACCTTGTCATGCCAAACTCTAGTTTTCAAGCATACAGCTCACATGAATGAAACTTGAAGCACTGGTCATAAAGTTCAATGAGGCTTCAAATTAGGAATATCTAAAGGTCCTTCTGGGGCCATGGTGGCTTAGTAGTTAAGACCCTGAGCTTGGCGACCTGAAGAACAGAAGGTCAATGATTCAAGATCTGCAACATAGTGAGCACCCTACTTCTATCCTAGCACCTGACAACCTAACAGATCAAAAGCAAGAAATAAATGGGTACCACTTTGATGGGAAAGGTAACAGCATTCCATGTACTCCGGCATCTAGTCATGCCATCCACGTGACCATGGAGATGCAGACAACACTGGCTCTTTGGCTATAAATGGAAATGAGCAATATCCCCTAGAGTCTGACATGACTGACTTTCAAGCAAGGGAGACCTTTTACCTTGACTAAAATTTCTTCTGCCCCATCCTGTCTGCTTGCTCCTAACTGTAGGGAAGGAAGACCTTTTCCACCACTAGTGGAGGTGCTGTTGACATGAAGATTTTGGTGTTCCTTCTGCCAGGAGTCCTTTTTTGTCTGCCTCCCTGATCAAATTTAGTAGGGATATTCCTATTTGTGGAGAATATATATATATCTTTTCCCTTTTGTTGTCTATCAGTTAAGGGTGTTGATTATTTTCCTGCTTGTGTGAATTTAATATACTGTAATAGTATCTGTTATGTTAAAAATGTTGGCTCTTAGCAGTGTTACATGACCAGATTGTAGGGGGAAAGGCAAGAGACAAATAATATTTTAAAATGTTAAAATATGCAAGGAAAATTCATTATTACCAAGGTTGTATTGCCCCTTATATGTTATTTTGAAATCTCACCCCCATTTTCCTCACAGCTGTAACTTTAATGTGTTTGCATAGGGCAGTGATGGTGAACCTTGGCACTCCAGCTTATTCATTCATTCATCAATTTGTATAGCCGCCCCAATCGATGTGCGATTCTGGGCGGTGTACATAAAATCCCCAATGTTTAAACTATAGAGACCCTTAAAATTCCTAAAAACACTGAAAAACTACCTCCCACATGCACCAATTAAAAATCTAGTTAAAAACATTTAAAAATATGAGTGATCCTCCTCTAAATGAGCTAATGTGGGGAAGGGGCGGTTGCTGCCTCTCTACCTCCCCACATCTTCCCTGCCAGCTGGGCCGGCATCAGAAATTTCCGGGCCAGGTATTCAGGGGCAGGGCGCTACATTTTGGCCATGCCCCTATGGTTTTCTGTGCATGCATGGTTTGTTTGTGCATGCATATAAAAGTAGTTTCTCGGTGGCACCACACCCCTATGGTTTTCTGTGCATGCGTGGTTTGTTTGTGCATGCGTAGAAAAATGGTTTCCCGGGGGAGGCGGGCCCCTGTCATCTCCAGATCCAGGATGGGAGTCCTGATGTTCCCCTGCTGATGGCAGCCCTGCCTGCCAACCAGGTTTTCAGCTCTTTCCTGAAAGGAAGCAGATCTGTCTGGAGACACAGTTCAACTGGCAGGAGGTTCCATAGGGCCGGAGCAGATACCGAAAAGGCTGGTAAATTATTTAGATGAAATAATGAAGCTCTTCAGCTAGGGTGACTCTTCTGTCTTGGCCAGCGAAATACAGAGTGTTAAGGAATCAGGATTTCCTGCAGATATGAGTAGGGCAGGGATTCTCAACCTGTGGCCTGTGGGCCGGATGCAGCCCATCGCACCATTTCATGTCCCCCCCCCCCCCCACTGCCTCCACCACACCAGGAAGTGTCATGTGATGGAGGAAAGGCAAAATGGCCATCCAGCCCCAAAGCTTCCCGAGGGAGCGTGACCCGGCCCCCAGCTTAAAAGGTTGAGAACTCCTGGTGTAGGGCATGTTTGCTTTATAGAAGAAGGATTAATTAATTCTGTTGCTTCCATAATACATATACACTGGGTTCATGGCACTGTGGTCAAGCTGCAGCCAGAACTCTGCTCAAGATCTGAGTGTGACCCTGATGGGATCAAAGTTGACTCCATCCTTCTGAGGTTGGAAAAATGAGTATCCAGTATATTGGGGCAAAATGCTAATTATTCGTGAACTCTCCAAAGAGTGCGCTCACCGCTATGGTTGTACATAAGTACCATCCCTATTGCTAATTCATCCCTGCCTTCCTACAAATAAACGGAACAACAATCCACAGACTCATCTCTCTGTTGCCTCTTTCTCCTCCTGGTGTCTCTGCTCCAAATCTGCCACCTAATTAAAATGTTAATGAAATTAAACTGTTGCCTGTATTTAAGCCATTGAGTGCATTCAAGATCACTTATGAGGGCCCAGTGCAGATGGCAGAAGTTCTCTGGTGAGCCCATTGAACATCCCAAAGTGGTTCCTGGAAGAAGAAGAGCTGGCTCATCTGCGAATGTCTTACATTTCAAAGGCCTGAGGCAAGTTTATTCATGGCCCTCGGCATTCCTGCTGGTAGACACCAAGATTAGTGGCTTCCCTGGGTAAAAGCAGAGGCAAAACAAAAGTTTAGCGAGGCCCCGAAAGCCTTGCCACCCCTGACCCTCCACCCTGTCTCCAGGGCCATATGGCTTGCTGATAATCGGCTGAGCCTCTGCTGAAGAAAACTTGCTCCTTTAATTAGATCAGCTTAAGGAAAATGTAGCCTCCGATGCAACAAGGAGCCATGTTTGCCTTAATAACAAACACAGAGAGATTAACTGCATTCCTGGGGGAGGAGGTGGCATCAATGTACAGATGGGGAGAGGATGATTGAGAAAGTAATTAGAAGTGATACCAATAAAGGGAGGTGGGGCGGGAAGGAGACTTCTCTCTCTCTCTCTCTTTCTCAAATATCTTCAACTAGATTAGGCTGTTTTATACCACCATGAATCAGAATAGTATGTTACTAGGACATGAGGCCTGTGGGCCAGATCTGGCCCCTGGCATCATTTCATGTGGCCCCTCACCTTTAGTGTTTGGGAATCAAGACAATGGAAGTAGCTGTAAACTAGCCTAACACATCTTTATTGCATGGAGTACAGCACGAACATGAGGTCATGGCGGACAAACAGCTCCTTTTATGCAGTGGCTATACATTTGAATGTGGCTCCTCGATAGCGCATTGGGTACTGTCCATGTGACGTCATCCTTAGTCACGCCCTTCTTGTCCAGGTGAGGTGAGGGCGGGAATCTTTCCCTCGCAGCTGAAGGTATTTGAGGAATGTGTACCATGTGAGCTGAACGCTCGCTATTTCTCCCTAGTGGGATCCAACCTGGTTAACAACGAATGCAATTTCCTTTTCGTGAGGAGTTCAGCGGGGGAAAATCCCGACGCCAATGGCATCACCCTGTATGCCAACAAAAACTGGCAGAGCTGTAGGTCCAGATCCCCCAGTCCCATGCGCCGCAACCTCTCTTTCATTGTTTGCACCAGGCGTTCCACCTGGCCATTAGTTGCGGGGTGAAAGGGGGCTGAGGTTATGTGCCGAATGACGTTTGATTCCAAGAACGCTTGGAACTCTGCAGACGTGAAAGTGCTAGCATTATCACTCACAATGACGTCAGGTATCCCAAAAGTACTTATCAGCTTGCACAGCTGTTTTATGGTTGCGGCTGATGAGGTGCTGTGCATCGGAATCAATTCCAACCACTTGGAGTATGCATCTACTACCAGTAGAAAAAGGGAACCCCTGAATGGACCTGCAAAGTCTATGTGGAGGCGAGACCACGGTCCCCTGGCTGTGTCCCATTCTCTGTGTGGAAGTCGGGACTCCTCAGAGCGAGAGCTCCGGCAACTTTCGCAGGTGTTCATCATGTGCTCAATGTCTGCATCTAGCTGTGGCCACCAGAAATAGCTTCGGGCCAGCGCCTTAGAGCTCATGATCCCTGGTTGGCTGACATGTAGAAGCTGTAATACCCTTGCTCTCAAGGATTCTGGGACGACCACTCTCTCCCCCCACACGAGGCACCCCCTTTCTGTGGACAACTCAACCCTCTTCCTGAAAAACGCAGCAAACTCGTCTGCGGCGGAAGCCTTCTTGTCCAGGTGAGGTGGGGGCGGGAATCTTTCCCGCGCAGCTGAAGGTATTTGAGGAATGTGTACTGTGTGAGCTGAACACTCGCTACTTCCCCCTAGTGGTCACTAGTTCGTGTTCTATTGTGATTTGTTACATTGTTTCTATTACAAGCTACAGCTTGTTACATTAGCTCATTCATGTGGTTACAGATTGTTACACTCGCTCATTCATATGGTTACAATTACATTCAATACACAACATCACCCCTCCAAGGGTATTTCAGAAACAAAATGGCCAACTCTTTGAAGTTGTTGGGACAAAATGGCCACCACAATTGTGCAGGCAGAACATAATGGCTGTCCGGCCCTTGAAGTTGACTGAGAGAGCATGATCCGACCCTCGGCTTGAAAAGGCTAGGAACCCCTGTACTAGGAGATGTTGCATAATTCCTCTTGTTCTTCCTCTTCCTCTTCCTGTTGAGTGAGATACAAGGTTCTTGTTCAACCTGTTCAACCATCTCCCTTCTCCTTCCTGTAAGTAATCTTCAGCAGTACTAAAGAAGCCTGGGAACAAAGTTCTATTGTTATTGCAGTAAAACCTTGCATAACGTCAAAACTCCGTTCCACGGAGGTCAGCGCTATGCGGTTTTTAGCACTAAGCGGTTCAAATGGGCGATACCCTGGATAACGTCAAAAAAGTGGATTATCCGTGGTTCCTATACCAAATACCCCACATAACAAACATTTCTGTACGTTATGCGGGGTATCACGTGTGCATAGCGAACGAGGTCATTATGTGATTCTAGTGCTATGCGATGTGGTCGTTATGCGAGGTATTACTGTATAATCATTCATGCTCATCTGCACTCACCTTGATTGCAGAGTTTGGGAAAGTTTGGATTTTTTAAAAATCATTCTGGCCAGAAAATTCTGGGATATGTAGTCCACACTGTACCTGCAAAAATGTTATTCCCCACCTCTCCGTGTAAAGGACTTCACAGCAGACTACACTTGAGGGTTATTCTAAAAGTTCAAACACTTTCAAAAGTTACTATTGTTGCTGCTGCTGCTGTTACATGCTGACAAGTTACCTCCAATTTATAGTCACACACACGCACACGTGCGTACGCGCGTACACACACACACACACACACACACACACACACACACACACACACACACACACACACACACGTTCATTATCCACAGTTTCAGTTATCCGTAGGGCTAAAAATACTGAATTTTAAAATCCTGAAATATATAATATATATGTATTTTTCAGTAAATATGCCTGCTAATCTTAACCTATAAATCCAAGGGTTAACCGTTGGAACTCCGTCGGAGTTGTTTTAAGGAGGGGGAGGGAATTGATCCACTCTGCCTGGTCTCCTGGGTCCAGAAGTGTTGGGGCAATATACCCCTTTTGTCCCCACAAACCTCCCAACCCTAGGGTAGCCAGCGGAGAGGGGGGTCACAACCCCCACCCACTGATATTAAAGGGGAAACCCGATCTACTTTCACGACTTCACACAATCAAAGCACCATAACACACTAAAGCCCCCCTCCCCACCACCTAGCCCACCCTTCCTAACCCCCAATGACCATGTCCCCTCCCCACCACCTAGCCCACCCTTCCTAACCCCCAACGAAAAACAACTCACCGCCTCACAGCCAAGCAAACACCAGCTGGCTTTCTTTCCCTCACCAACAGCACCTGAAGGTCCCGTCTGGAGTTTCCCCTTTAACATCAGTGGGTGGGGGATTGCAATCCCCTTCTCCGCTGGCTACCCTAGGGTTGGGAGGTTTGTGGGGACAAAAGGGGTATATTGCCCCAACACCTCTGGACCCAGGAGACCAGGCAGAGTGGATCGATTCCCCCCCCCTCCTTAAAACAACTCCGTCTTTTCTTCTCTTTAAAAACGGAGTTGTTTTAAGGAGGGGGGGAATCGATCCACTCTGCCTGGTCTCCTGGGTCCAGAAGTGTTGGGGCAATATACCCCTTTTGTCCCCACAAACCTCCCAACCCCAGGGGAGCCAGCGGAGAGGGGGGTCGCAACCCCCCACCCACTGATATTAAAGGGGAAACCCCGATCTACTTTCACGACTCCACACAAACAAAGCACCATAACACAATAAAGCCCCCCTCTCTACCACCTAGCCCACCCTTCCTAACCCCCAATGACCACTCCCCCCTCCCCACCACCTAACCCACCCTTCCTAATCCCCAATGACCATGCCCTTCTCCCCACCACCTAGCCCACCCTTCCTAACCCCCAATGACCACGTCCCTTCCCCACCACCAAATAAATAAATAATTTTTTTAAAATTACTAAAAACAGTCAAACACATCCAAAAATACACAAAAACAAAAACACCAAAAACAATATGAAGTAAACAAAGACACAATCAAAAACAAAACAAAAAGACAAAAAATACAAATTCCAACCCACCCACCCACCCACCCCGCACACACACACACACACACACACACACACACACACACACACAAAAGAAAGAAAACAAGCAAACTTACCAAAAGATGTGCTACCTCCACCAGGACTGGAAAAGAAATGAATAAAGAAAGAGACTACTTACCAGAAGAAGCTCCACCCAGAGGTCAGGAGAGAAAAAAAAGTAAAAATACAATAACCCCTACCAGCACCACCTGCTGGCCACAATAGTAAAAACAATTCAAAAACACACAACAGCCCCAAACAAAAGGCCACAAGAGTAAAAACAAATCAAAAACATAACACAAATTCACAATTTTACACAAAAGGTCACACCAATAAAAACAAGTAAAAAAATTACACTAAACACACTTTAACACAAATCACAAACATATGTCAATAAAATACAATAGAAACTTTTAAAAATCCTGTGCTGAGTTATAACTCAAATTTAAACTCAAAACATCTAAACACATTTTAAAAACATTGAATGTAAAAAACATTTACTTTTACATTATTAAAATTATTACCTACGGTACAACTAATTAAAAAAATTCAAAAAACTAAAACATTATTCGCTTACATAAAACAATTTGAAAAAATTATATCATACTTTCTTCCTTTATTAATCCTCAAAAAAAACCAAAAAAGCAGATCACAGTTAATAACAGCCAAGCCAAAAAATGTTTACATAAATAAACATTTAAAAAATTAAAATTACAGACTAAGCAATTTTTAAAAAACATTAACACAATTTAACCTTCCAACACAATGTAAAACTATTGCAAAAATAAAATTGGTTCATTTTTTATTAAAACACACGGGGGGGGAAGCCCGGCAACGCCGGGCAACCCTTGCTAGTGCCTAATAAAAAAGAAAACATTTCCTTTAAGACTTTTAAAACCACATACTTAGCTTAATGTCACAGTTTAATTTGTTTCATCCCTACATACAGTACTTGGAGAATGAAAGTGTTTCCTAGAGGTAAACATGACAGAGAAACTACAGGTGACTTCCCTTTACACTGATGCCAATGGCTGACAAAGAAAGGATCAAGGAAAGGTGAAAGAACAGAGTGGTTGGAAAGGATTTCTGCCTGCTTTCCTTGTCTTTGATAAATCTAAATTCCTTAACAAAAGGCAGTTCTTTGACCATTTTTGCCATGATTAGATCTCCAATGGTCCTATAGCCTTGTCCAGTTTGGCAGATCCCATCTTCCAGCCATAGGACTAGAGGGAACATCAAGATAACATCCATCACAATCCTAAGCCATGTAGATTGTAGGTTTTTCATTGACATGCATTAATGGATGAACTGCTTATTTTGATTTCTTGTTAATCTGTTTTGTCCAACACTGAACTGTACACTGTTAGCTTATCTTTTTTAAAAGAAAACTTTTTCTTTAATAATTTTTTATAATTTTTATTAACTTTTAAATTATAAACATACAAAATAACAATATTACATGTAAAGCAAAAGAAAAAAGTAAGAATAAAATCAAAAGATAATAAAAGATAATGATAACATAGACATAAATTTTCTCTCTTTGATATACAGAGTATATATTTCTCATATCAAAACTTTTTCTATGCCATACATTTCTTAATTAAGAGTTCATATTACACTAATATACTAACATGTATATATACTTATATATGTTTTTGCTCTAATATATCTATAGATTATAAAATGAACTACTCCCAATATTTTTTAAAAAAAGATTATAACAAAACACAAGTTATAAAACACCGTTGATATTTCCAATGCCCTGGAGACTGCATTTGTTTTTACACTGTATTAGTTCTTCCAAAAACGTATCTGATCTGGTGCTGGTTTGCCACCCTTACCTTTATACAATGTATATTCCACAAATGGCTTCCAAATGTCCCAAAATTTATTCTCCTTAATTATACCCTTTTTCTGTTTCAATTCCCATGTACGTTTTTCATTCAATGCAATATTCCAGGTTTCTTTATACCATTCCTCCACCTTCAACATCAAATTATTTTTCCAATTTCTCGCAATACAATGTCTTGCAGTTGTCAAAAAGATAAATAGCAACTCTTTTTTATTTACATCTGTATCAATATCCTCCATGTCTAATAAGGCGATACTTATCCACTTATCTTTTAAACAAAATATGTAGAAATGTGTAGTCAAAATATGTAGAAATATATAGATATGTAGAAATATGTAGACAACATAGGTAGAAAAAAATAAATGAAATAAATAAATGAAGTCAATTTCCAGGACTTGTCACCAGTGTATCCCTCAACACCCAATGGAATAAAAGGTCGTCACCGGTGTGAAAATCTGGCGTTTGAAACTAGAGATGAGAAACATCTAAAATGTGAAGCACTTGTGCGCCAATACATATGCAAAGCTTTGTTGGTTTTATGCAACCTTGAAATCGCCCTACCTTATAATGCAGTGCCTTTGTGAGCAAAACACTCATCTATGAAAATATACCCCAAGCATTGTTCAAGGAACGGCAGCTCAAACCCCTGAAATAGGAATTAGACACTGGAATTTCTGCTCAACTAGGCTGAGAAACAAAACCGGGAAAGTTGCTGGAACTGGCTTTGCAGATGGCAACTAAACAAAGATTATATGAAGTGCTTATGACAACAAAAATAACTCCTACTCATAAGAGTCTGCATCCTCTTGTTTTAAAGGTTTAAATTGCTGTGGTCTATACTAGGCTTGTACATAGTGTAGCCAAGAGTGAGTGCATATTGTATTGGTTGAGAGACTCAAAACGATAACAGGGAAGATACCCTTGAAGGCAAAAGTGATTTCTAACACCCAATCCCAGACGCGCTCAGAGTCTGTTCCCTCTGTAGTTACTGTGAGGACTGGTTCCAGGTTTGAAGGGGAAGCGTCCACATTAATTTACCTTAACACGGACATTTAGTTGGTGTTGGTGGCTCCTTCTACTGCTGCAGAATTGCAGACTTTTAAACCCTTTCCTTCTTGAATGTAGACAGAGCCACATATTTTCTTTGTGCTGTTCCTTATGGGCCAGGGCCAAAAAGGGTCTTGTATCATATGAGCATTTTTCTCCCAGTGGAGAGTCTTAATATGTTGGCAGTATCTTTCATAGGATGAGAGAAATGTTGAGCATTTGTGATAATGTCATAGCCACTACCTGGGGGTGTCACCTGCTGATTCTGAGTCTAGTTACTCAGAACAGTTGATCCTTCAGTTGTTTTAATGTTTCTACATCACTGAACTTCATACAATGTCTGTGATCTATAATGAGTCTTGGGTGACCATGTGTATTCAACTAATTTTGAAAGAATGCTTAAAATCTGGGAGGGCATGATGGTGGAAAAAGAGATTGGGAAGTCAACATTTAGGGTTTATTAATACCTTTGCATATCTTTGCTCATTTGGACCAATATTAGACCTAGATCATGGGTTATTCTTTAAATTTGGGATTTCTTTCTATATTCTATCCCATTTCAGAAAAACACCCACTTGAATTTTCTGTTACCCATTGTCCAGGCATTAGCTACTTTCAAACCTGTTTGGCATCAGACAAATGGCCTATCTTTAGTATTGGCTAGCAAGAAATGCCAGGACCTTCAATCAAGAGTCCTTCCTAGCCCTATCTACCTGGAGATGTCAGGGTCTAAAACTAGAACCCTGACCAAACAAAATGTATGCAGTTATCGCTCACCTGTGAACATTCTACTAAATTTATTGGCCCAAATTTTGTTTGTAAATGCAGGGCCAAAAAGGGCTATGGCAAGGATCATCTACATTTGTTCTTGTTTCTTGCTTGCAGTTTCACAAGGCAGAGATGGATTTAGTTGGATTCTCCTACGCACAGGGGGTTATTGATTTTCCCCTCACACAAACAGTGAGAAAACTGGGGCCACAGATAGCGTCGAGCATTGTGACTTTGGGGACCAGAAGGATGTTAGACTTCACTCCCACCAAAACCTGATATTCAGATTCTCCTTGACCTGATGGCCATGCTGCAATTTCAAATTTAGAATTAAATAAATATACATGGATTCTTTCTCAATATGTCTTGAAGCCTGAAAACTTCACACAGGTCTAACAGACTTGTCACAAATCATTTATATGTGCTCAAAACAAAATTCCAGGCAAGGATGTCTTTCTTTCTTGATGGGAAAATGGGGATGGGGATAATTCATGACCAAGAATCTCATTCCATTATGCAAACCAAGCACATTTGTGTTTATTGGCTGGTATCACAAAATTGCATTCCACTTCCATGAATTGGTTTTGGCAGGGGCATTTCACATGGGGATCTGTCACTGGGGGATCTTTGGCAGCCATTTACATTTCCCTTGCTAATCTGTTGCAGAACGTCTGTGTCCTTTAGGAAGCTCGCACCGGCCTCCTATGGAGAGCTGAAATCACTCCATGAGCCCAATAAATTTGCTGTGATGCTTTGGCTCCTGTTGTAGAAAGATGGTACCATCTGCTTGGCAGCATCCATACATGTTGAACAAGAGCCTGTATCAGGAAGCGAATATCAGGGGCATTAAGGAGAAGGTATAAGAGGAAGAAACTATGAATCTACAGACCTTGAGAAAGTCACTTCTAGCATAGACCAGGGGTCAGCAAACTTGGCTCTCCAGGTGTTCTTGGACTTCAATTACCAAAAATCCAAGTCAGTAACCTGCTGATCATTGCTTCTGGGAACTGAAGTCCAAGAACATCTGGAGAGCCAGGATTGCTGACCCCTGGACTAAACCAAACAAACTCTGAGATCTCTAATGGCCTCTCTCATCAGATTGGAAGTTTCCCCTTCAGACAGGGGTGTCCTGCCAAGAAGAAAATGGTCATTAGAAAAAGAACAACAAACCAGCAAAAAACACCCTTGTTAGCATTATTTCATCATCACCAGGCTGAAAAGTAAAGGTCACCCTTGCTCAAAAGCCAGTTGTATCTGACTCTAGGGTTCAGTGCTCATCTCTGTTCATAGCCAAAGAGCCAGCGCCGTCTGTGTTTGCAGACATTTCCATGGACGTGTGGCAGGCAGGCCTAGACACCGGAGTGCACAGAACACTCTTTACCTTCCCACCAAAGTGGTCCCTATTTATCTATTTGCAATTTCTTGCTTTCGAACTGCTAGGTTGGCAAGAACTGGGACAGACGACAGGAGCTCATTCCGTCATACAGGACTTGGGTGTCAAACTTCAACCTTCCAGTCTTCAAGTTCAGTGTCTTAACCACTTGAGCCACCATAGTCACTGATTAGGATATTTCTGCATTCAAGACAAACCTCCCCAGAAGGATGATGCTAAAAGGGAAGGAAGGTAGCGTAGAATACGGTTAGAAACATTAGAAATCTGGTGACTTACTTTTTCTTTTGAAAATGAAAGTTCACATCACCAGGTTTTCCTTTGGAGGGACTGAGAAAAGAAATAAAGATTTTAATCAAGCTAATAAAAGCATCTCTAATGTAATTAGAGAGATACTTGACTGCCCGTTCTCTCTCCCCACCCACTCCCCACATACACATCAATTAAAAGCCAGACTTTTGTCAGAGCCCATTTCTAATCCTTTTACAAACTCCCTCCCTCACCCCGTCTCATCCTCCTCCACCTCTTCTAATATCCTTTGCTCCCAAACAGCTTCCGCCTGTCAAGGAGCCTGTTCAAATGGGACATTGTGAAGAGTAAATAAATTATTCCCTGCCCTCTTTCTATAACAGACGGCCCTGTTGCAAACAGCTGCCTTTATTGTGTAGTCAGCGCTCGTGTAGAAGAAAACAGAGGACTCTGCTGTACAAGGGTGCAAGCTTCCGGGTCAGGCAGGGTGTTTGTGTGTATCTCCTCCTTCTCCTCACATGGTCAACGTTGCTTGCAAGAGTTCTGAAATGGGTCCCAAGTGGATCACATATGTAGCCCTTAAGGAATCACTGCAACTCCCAGCTCTAAACAACTGGTTGATTGTTATTCCAGCAACCCATTTCATATTTTGAGCCCTCTTAACAAAGAAAGTGGTTCCGTTCACAGTTCCCCATACTTGATCATTCACTACTATTTTATTTTCTGTTTTCTGCGGTGGCTCAGTGGTTAAGAAGCTCGCCTTGTTAGCTGGAAGGCTGGCAAGTTGGCAGTTTGATACCTGGGTACTGCATGATGGATAGAGCACCTGTTTCTATCCCAGCTCTTGGAAACATGAAAGGAGCCTCATTTGGGTGTTCCCTGAGCAGAGTTTCTTCCGCAAAAATCCTTTCCACCCAGAATAATTTCTGACACAAAATTATTATACAGTGGAACCTCATTTAACATAAGTAATGCATTCTCCACAGCAGAGACTGTATTTTTTGAGAACTCTAAGGAAAAACCATCTTCCGCAAAAGCTTCTGATTGCCTTCTATCGCTGTGCTATTGAGAGCATGCTCACTTATGGCTTATGTGTGTGGTATGGGAGTAGTACTCATCGGATAGGATAATGTTACACAGAATTATTAAAACAGCGGAGAGTATTATTGGCTGTCCACTCTCCACTTTAGAACAAATGTACACCATCAGGTGCCACAGAAAAGCATTAGATATAGTAGGAGACCCATCGCATCCTGGCCACTGCTTCTTTGAGCTTCTGCCATTGGGATGGAGATATAGAACAATGAAGGTAAAAACGAGCCGTCTCAAGAACAGCTTCTTCTCCAGAGCAATTTTGGCCTTAAATGGAAACTCTGGATTCTGAAGTCATCTTATCTTATTTTAAATTTTTAAATTGTACTGTATGGTACTGTCTTAATTGGTGTTTCTGTAGCTGTTTTAAATTATGGGGTATGCCTTATTTGAGTTGATATATAGCAACTGAGAAATTTCGTTGTTCCCGCAAGGCGACAATGACAATAAAGATTTATCTTATTTATCTATCTTATCTTACAGAAAAATTACTTTAACTGAATTTCCCATAGGAATACATTGAATGCAAATTCCCATAGGAATGCATTGAAAACCATAATACTTTACCCAAAATGTAGTTTTCCATAGGAATGCATTGATAACCAATTAATCCATTCCAAAAAACTCCGTAAACCGAACCACTATTTTCTAT
Source organism: Bradypodion ventrale (assembly GCA_035047345.1). NCBI lineage: Eukaryota > Metazoa > Chordata > Lepidosauria > Squamata > Chamaeleonidae > Bradypodion > Bradypodion ventrale. Next base: position 8,525,391 of record JAWDJE010000004.1, read on the forward strand.
GGATTTCCTTTATATGCAATTTTTATGTTAACTGAGCCATTTGTTAACCGAGGTTCCACTGTATCTCTTCTTTAAAAGCAGCTGTGGTGGCTTCGTGGTTAAGATGCTGAGATTGATGACTGGAAAGTCAACAGTTCAACAGTTCGAGATCTGAGTGCTGCACAACGGAGTGAGCTTGTGTCTATCCTAACTTCTGCCAACTTTGCAGTTTGAAAGCAAGAAATTGCAAGTAGATAAAGAGATACCACTTTAGCAGGAAAGGTAAGAGCACTCTATGTGCTCTGGTATCTAGTCAGGCCTATTTCGCTCCACGAAATAACAAAATCTAAAATTGTATAGAGCTTTGCACATAAGTATTAAAACCTTGAGCCTGGCAAGGAATGCAATTTATTAATTAGTGCATCAATTCTGAGGTCATTGTACAGATACTAAAACAGGGAAACCTTTAGCCAAATTACATCATCTTTAAGGTGTTTATGTCTTGAAGAGTTAAAAAAACTGCTTACTACGGGCAAACAAATCACAAACTTCTTGAGCAAGAGGTCTGAATCATGCATTTGGCTGACTATTAATTGTATCCGTTAACTCTACAAAGTAATGATAATGCCCACATTCACATAGCTAGTTTAGGCGGACAATGCTACTTAACAAATTACTTGTAGTCTGCAATGCAACGTATTTTGCTTACAAAACTTGAACAAAACTGTTAATGGACATTAGTTTTTAGGGTCACCATATTGTGGAAGGAAGATTCATGGCACATAACTACTGCTACTACTCATAGTTAATTAGTAGTAGTAATGCACCATCAATCTTGCTTATTGTGACCCTACAGATTCACAGCCTCCAAAAGGTCCTGTCATTAGCAGCTTTGTACTACTGGTAGAGAACCACTCTTGTAAACAACAACAACTCTGCTACCCTTTACAGCAGTTGAGTATATCTAGGAGGAATGTGTATGCCCAAGGATGTATGCATGCATAGTCAATTGCTGAAAGTTTCTGGTTGCTGTGTAGTCAATCTAGATCTCACTCATAACAGAAAGAAACCAAGTCGACATAAGCATGGGCCACTAATTGGATTCCCAGATGTTTAAGAAAGTGTTTTCTATCAGCTGCTATGCCTAGGAATCCAATCCCCATGTTTAGCACCTGCTGTTCTAGTCTGCTGAGAAGCTGTTAAGGGGCTGGTTCTGTTGCATCTTTTGGCTCGGGAGAATTTGGACAGCATCCTACTCCACAGAGGAGTCTCAATAAATACTCCTGCCACACTTGAACCTCAGCATGTTCCCAAACATGCCTGCCAAATCACCAGACTGTGGTTTCCAGGAATTAGTTATGAAACACAGAAAACAGAGGATGGAGAGTGGAAATTTAACCAGCAGCCAGGAGTTCCCCCTTCCCCCTCTACCCGCTGGAAAAAATGGCTTATTCACATAAACATGCACAACAATTGTAAAGTTCTTTCAGGTACAGGTCGGTTCTGACACTGACTTTTATTTCTCTGCACATTTATAGTTGCGTAGAAGGGAGCTTAAACATAATCTAATCAAAACTCCGGTAAAATCAGCCTAAAACCTGCAATTCAGGATGTAAGTAGAGCATCTCTGACAGACAGTTTCTGTTTGCTTAAATATCTCCATGAAAAGTAAGCCCGCCATGGAATAAGACATCCATATAACAACAGATCTGCATGGAGTACATGGATTGTCTTCTTTTCAATTTTAGATGTACATGTAGATAGGTACTCTTAGTCTTCCTTCTTGTCAAGATAATTTCCTGTTTCTCACTTTTCCTAAAAGAACTAGACCTGCCAACACAGACAACCAAACCTTGGGGACTTCTGTGATCGGTGGTCCTGTGATTTCTTCCAGCATTATTCTTAAAAGTGATTCAGCCAACACAGGTAAAGGTCTCGCTTGTTTGAAAGCCAGTCGTATCTGACTCTACAGTGCGGTCCTCATCTCTGTTTACACCCAAAGAGCCAGCTCTGTCTGCGTCTGCAGACGTTTTTGTGGTCATGTGGCAGGCTTGACTAAAGCACACAGAAGTGGTACCTATTTATCTACTTGCAATTTCTTACTTTCAAAGTGCTAAGTTGGCAAGAGCTGAGACAGAAATAGGAGCTCACTCCATCATGCAGCACTTGGGTTTCAAACCGCTGACCTGCTGGCCTTCCAGTCATCAAGTTCAGTGTCTCAACCACTAAGCCACCACAGTCCCTTTTTCAGCCAACATACTGTGCAGTAAGTTTCCTTTTTGCCTTCCTTACAGTCCAAGTGATTGCATGCCCCTTTATGCTAATTCCACATAGAATAAACCATGGTCTTTTGTTCTGTTTATTTGTGATTAAAGTCTTGAATTTCTCATTCTTATAGATTTCCTTTGTCACAACTCGACAAAGACATACTGCACAAGGCTTGAAAGCCCGGTAAGATTTCTCATCTCCTCTTAGGAACAAGTACAAGACAAAGGTCCCCCCCCCCCGGTTAAAGTTCCCCGTGTTGGCACAAAGTTAATCTACACAAGATCACTGGCACTTCCTCCACTGATAAGTAAATCAGGGGCATACCTGTCAAGTATCCTGTATTTCACCCTTCTTTCCCAGTCCTTCCTGTGGCCATCCTGTATTTGAACAGCCAGAAAAGGGGTTACTGCACATGCGCGCCCATCAGAGGAAGTGGTGTGCATGCGCAAAGGGGTTACTGCAGTGGTGTGCATGCACAAAGGTGTCACTGTGCATGCACAGTAACCCCTTCATGCATGCGCACCACTGCAGTAACCCCTTCGCGCATGCATGCCCATCAGACGCAGCGGTGCTTCCCATTTTTCGCCGCCGCAACTTGACAGGTTAAGAGGAGGGGGCATATAAAAATAAACACAGAAGGACTATCTGATTGGTAAAAAAAGATGGAAATAACCCATCCTGATGCTTCGAATTTTTAAAGGTGTACGACGCGGGGCAGCAGTCATCCTTCATTTATACAAATTATGTTATTCTGTTTGAAAAACTAGACAGTAAGTTCCACACTAGGCTACTCTGCTCTGCAAGCATAAATGTCAATCATTTCAAAAGATAGAGAGCTTGTGTTGAGCAGGAATCCAAGAAACCAAAGCCTTCATGGTGTCCCTAGGAAATCATTTAACCCTTTGTGATGAAAATAAATCTCACCTGTATGACAGAAATTAGGTCTGATGTGGTTCTGTGTGGCTTTAAGGTGATAATCTCTCCCTGGGAAGGATAAGAGAGGGAGGGAAGGGAAATCATGGGGGTGGGGAGAGAGCAGTGGCGACTGTCTCTCAATTGCTATGTTGAAGTGCTTTTAGGGGCCAGTCTCTTTCTAGTAAACTATTAGCAGTAATTGGTGGTTGGGGGGGGGGGGGGAGAGTGTCCACTCATATGAAAAAAACATAGGCCCAGATGCTGCTAATAATTGAGTCTTTGTGATTGCGGCAATTTCCACCACAACAACCCACTCCTCTCCAGCTCCCACAACTGAGGATGTGCTTGTTAAAAGAAAGTTTATAAAGGAAAAAGAAAGAGAGTGCCGAATAAAATGCACACTCATTACAAGGAAATAACCAGCCCGCATCTGAAAGTCCATTAGACAAGGAGAGCTGGAGGGTGCTGTTTGGAGTTCCATGAATCCAGTAAATGGGCCAATTTGAGTCACTCATACGCACATGCCTGCTGTTCAGCATAAGGGGAAGCGGGGGATGTTAAATCTTTATGCACCTACAGAGACATACACATGGACACACAAACATATAGGTAACGGTAAACGTTGCCCTTGCTCAAAAGTCAGTCATATCTGACTCTAAGGTTCAGTACTCATCCCTGCTTATAGTCAAAGAGTTAGCGCTATCTGCATCTGCAGATGTTTCTATACACATGTGGCAGGCATGCTTAGACACCGGAGTGCACACCTTCCCACCGAAGTGGTCCCTATTTATCTACTTGCAATTTCTTGCTTTCGAACTGCTAGGTTGGCAAGAGCCTGGGGAAATGACTGTTGGAATCCTTACAGAACTACCTCCAGTCTACATAGACCAGGGGGGCCCAACCTTTTTGTGCCGTGGGCCTGAACCCACTCCCAGAAAAACTGAGCAGGCTGGACCACGCACCTGGAAGTGGAGACATTTATGGCTGACATAAATGCACCCACATCCGTGTTTACATCAGCTGTGGGCACATTTGCACACGTGCAGGCATGTATTATGGCTGATTTAAACACACCCGCTTCTACTTCTGGGTCCGAGGGAGATGGCAACAGGCCTGTTGGAATGACAACGTGGGCCAGGGCCAGCCCGCTGCCCATAGGTTGTGAACCCCTGGCATAAACCATGAGCTAGAGTCAAATTCAATAAAGGGTGGCTTTCCCTTCCCCCTCAAACATAGCCAGACACTCATGCATTCAAAAGCTTCTGAAAAAAGTCTGTTTACCCCTTTGGGTTTCTGATAATTTAATTTAATTTAATTCTTCAATATTTATCCCACCCACTTGGACAAATCTGACTCAGGGTGGCATACAAAATTAAAAACATATAAAGATAAGTTCCACATTTAGACGTATCTACTGAAAGATCACACCTACAAAGATCTGAATTGACTGTAAAGAAATTTGAAATCAGGCTAATTGTTCAATTTTTTTCCTCTGCATTAATTATGGCACAGCTTTAAAACATAAACTGAGAGGAGTTTGCTAATCACTGGTCATGTCTGAAATATGGGTTACAATTATGTTTTGGCATAGGCTGCATGCGCACATACACAGAGAGAATGTTTGGAGTGGAAAATATAAACACTGGAACCAAAGAGTAATAAAATGCAAGTAGTACATAGGAGCAGTGAGTAAGCCTTATTCTGGGAATGAAAAGCAAGAAGCACAAAACATTAGCAGGCAAGCACCACCAAATCTATTAATAATTGCAAAAGACATTTTAATATCTTTTCTGGAAATGTACTGCTGATTTAGCATCGACGTAAAAGAAGAAACCATGGTCCTGATCATGTCCCAAATGAACAGAATGAAGTTTGCACATAAATCCATTTGTTCTCATGCCTTTGCTGATCATGCATAAAGTTTAGCCCAGGGATTCTCAACCTGTGGCTCACAGCATCATTTCATGTCTCCACGACACCAAGAAGTGCCATGTGGTGGAGGAAGGGCAAAATGGCCATCCGGTCCTCAAAGCTGTCTGAGGGAGCGTGACCCGGTCCCCCACTTAAATAGGTTGAGAACTCCTGGTACAGCCTGTTGGTCCTACCAAGGCAACAGAAGGTCACTGCTGGCAGGTTATGGCATATGTTATCTTGAATCATGGCCACATGAATGGGTTTTTGATGGTATAGCTGATGAAATCCAGGTGTCATGGAAAATTGTGCAGTTTTTATTTGTCATTCCCATATTTCAACTGAAAGTTTATCAAATGTTACCTAACAATTCTGTCTTGAATAAGATCTAAAGACCGGTGTGATGTTTACCCCCCACCCCCAAAGTTTACCTGCCTTGCCCTTTTGTGTGCTACCCATGACAAAAATCAGAAACAATCAAAAAGCCACCTCCTTAAACAGCCTGAACTTTTGCTTTCATTTTAGAATTGCAGATCAACCTGCAGATGTCTTTCTCACTAAGGTAAAGGTCGTCCTTGCTCGAAAGCCTGTTATATCTGACTCAAGGGTTCAGTGCTCATCTCTTTTTCAAAGATGAAGAGCCAGCTCCGTCTGCTTCTGCAGACGTTTCTGTGGTCATGTGGCAGGCATGACGACACCAGAGCGCACGGAACGCCGTTACCTTCCCACCAAAGTGGTCCCTATTTATCTACTTGCAATTTCTTGCTTTCGAACTGCTAGGTTGGCAAGAGCTGGGACAAAGACGGGAGCTCATTCCGTCCTGCAGTACTCAGGAATCGAACTCCAACTTTCTAGTCAGTGAGTTCAGCATTTTAACCACTTGAGCCACCACAGTCTTTTCTCACCAAACCAGGTGATAAAAAAGAGAGAGCAGTGGCAGCATAAAATATTTTCTTTCAAGTTGAGAAGAAAGGGGAAGAAGGAGTGGGGGATAGCAACAGCCCATAATTAGGACAATTAAAGACATTTCTACATATGCCCAATTTGTGAAAAGCACAAACTGTTTCAGAGCTCGGCTAATTGGGGTAAGTGGAAATCAAACAAGGAAAAAATGTCTTCATTTGTACACTGGCTAATATAGGAAATTCATGCTTGTTGCTTTTCATTTCTATCTTGAAATTTCACAGGCTGTAACAGAACTGAACCTGTTTGGAATTTGCTAGAGACAGCCTACTCAGACATAGTTTGTGTCTTGGGGCTACCTAAAAGGAACTGCCTTTAAGACACAATTAGATTAAAACAGTGGTTCCCAAACTTTTTTTTGACAATGCCCCATCTACGCATCTCTAAAATCCTGGTGACCACCACCCCACCACACCTGTGACATAGAATTCTTATTATTCAGAATGTGAACTCCTATTCACTTGGAGGAAGCCTAAAAGGCCATTAACATTGTCTAAAGAAGCTTCCAAAGAATTAACGGTTAATAACTCATTCTCAAATTGCCCCCCCCCCCCCCCCCCGGGTTTGGGAACCACAGGTTTAAAACGTAATGAATCTTCCATGCCTGCAGATGGATCCCTTCGCCAAAAATTGACACAGGTGTGTTGACAAAGAAAGGTGTTTTAACAGGATATTTTATCAGGACCATCTGGAGCTCTGTGTGTAAAGGACCAGGGAAAAAATATATATTTCAGCCCTCAGTGGTGGTAGTGACAATCACCCATCTGCCTCCAGATCAATAATAAGGGTGTGTCTGTGTGCACACACATACAAATATAGTCAGAGGGTAAGTATTCTGTCGTGTGGCTCCATCTGCACAACAGGAATGTCACCAGTTGCTACAGATTGCCACAAATCGGAACAGCTCTCTCTCTTTTTTTCCAATTTTGAGCTGCTTCCTAGAGTGGTTTTTTGCCAGATAGATGGAATATAAATTTACTAGATAATTAAATGATATAAACTTGTGTGTACCTTATGCACAAGCACACCCACCCACACACCCACACACCCCTACTGTCCTTGAAGCAATTCCCACTTTTCCTGTCCATTTTCGTCCACCTGGTATGTGAGTTCCTTTGTGGCCACTCGCTGTCCCTCCAACACATAAATACACTTCTGAACAATATTGATTAAATCATGTGTGTTGTTGTTGTTGTTGTTATTATTATTATTATTATTATTATTATTATTATTATTATTATTATTATTATTATTATTATTATTATTATTATTATTATTATTATTATTATTAAAACAGATAGTCATCTGCCTTACAACACACCTGATATAACTGTTGTGGAGAAGAAGCAGGTCTGGTTTTTTGACATTGCTATACCAAGAGATGCACGAATTGAAGACAAACAACTGGAGAAAATCACAAAATATCATGATTTGCAAATTGAAGTTAAGCGTCTATGGCAGAAGAAATCTGTTGGTGTTCCCATAGTGATCAGAGCCCTTGGAGCAATGCCTAAAGGACTGCCTAGATATTTGGAAATTTTGGACTTACATCCTAACTCTCCAAAAAAAAAAAAAAACCCTCTACTGGGGACTGCATATATACTCAGATGTTACCTTAACAGCTCTTAGGTGCTTGGTTAGGGCTTGAACTGTTAATTTTATTCCAGTCCTCAACTGAGAACCAGATGGTTGATTTGTAATGTTGTTGTTGTTGTTGTTTTCATATCAGAAATTATTCTGGGTTGAAAGGATTTTTGCTGGAGAAACTCTGCTCAGGGGACACCTAAAGAGGCTCCTTTCATGTCCCTAAGCGCTGGGACAGAGATGGGTGCTCAATCAGTCATGCAGTACCCGGGTCTCGAACTGCTGACTTGCCAGCCTTCCAGGTAACAAGCCAAGCTTCTTAACCACTGAGCCACCGGCAATAAAACATTTTTTTAAATGATCCAGTTTTAGTTGTATTTCTGTTCAAACTAATGCATCTGGGTGTAAAGCTAAGGATACGACAGTAGAAAAGAGTCAACAGGCCTATATCAAAGCTGTCCAATAGATAAGAAGAGTCCCCACCTTAACAACTACAACAAAAAGATTTTAATCATGTTGGGCAGTTGGTTTCAAATAGATTTAACACCTGTTTAAAACAACAACAAAAACAACCACCCCTCTTCTCAGACAGGACTCGTGAGCCCATAGGTTTGCTTCCTGCATGGTTGATGTCTTCCCGCACTGTGACCTTTCTTTGCCCAGCAAGACATGGGAAGCCAGACCACCCATCCTAGTGATTCTCTTTTGGATTTTAAGAGCCATCCCTCAGGTACAAGGGGGTGGAGAAACAGGAGCTTTGTCAGGACTTCAGAAGCCTGCTCTAAATAATCTGAACTCAGATTAATGTTTGACTTTATTGATTTCCTGTTCAGGGAGCTGACATTGTACTTCAACTACAAGGGCTAGAGGTGGAAGGTCAGCTCTTCATTCATGTGCATTTTTAAACCTTCATGCCCCTCACTCTCTTTCTCACCATTGACCTTTGTGTCTTCTGCGCTGTGATCCGGCACCGTTTAAAAAGCACCCCTTACCCAATGAAACAGAAAAGTCTGAATGAACAAAAAGGACAGCATCCCAGGAAGATAATTTACAGTAACATCTGCTGGTTGTGGAGGATTTTTACATGCAGGATTATGTGGAAACCTTTTTTAAAAAATATCCTTTTAAAAAGAAAGACAAGAAAATGAAATTCCGAAGTGCTGGATTCATTTTTTTAAAAAAGAGGTGGGCTTTTTTAAAAAAACTCAAAGGACTGGACCTGAAAAGGATCATGAACAAGACAAAGAGATTATCAAAAGCAAACTGCTTGCACTGAATCTATTGCTATTTTTATGGATCTGTGGAATCCAAATCTGGGAGTAGATGTCACCTTTATCTTATTAAAATTAATGTGCAGATGCTTTTTATGGATTAAGGGACTGTGACATTTTAGTGGTTAAGATGCTCAACTTGACGAATAGAAGGTCAGCAGGTCAAGACCCGAGTACTGCATGATGGAATGAGCTCCCACATCTGTCCCAGCTCCTGCCAACCTAGCAGTTTGAAAGCAAGACATTGCAAGTCAATAGATGGGTACCACTTTGGTGGGAAGGTAAACAGTGTTCCATGCACAGCGGTGTTTAGCCATGCTTGCCACATATCCACGGAAATGTCTGCAGATGCAGACAAGCGCTGGCTCTTCGGCTTTAAATAGAGATGAACACTGAACCCTAGAGTCAGATATGGCTGGCTTTCAAGGAAGGGGAACTTTTACCTTTACTTTTTTTATGAATTACAATGTTTATCTTCCTGATTTATTTCTTTACTCACTGATTACCTTAATTGCCTACCTTGGCACTAGGAAATGCAAGGCAGTCCATGTGGTTTCTCTCATCCTTACAACAATCGTATGAGGAGGGTAGATTCAGCCCCTTCTTCTCCTGTTTTTAAACTATGACCTGCTCGGAGGGAGAGCTGGTAAATGCAGCCAACTCAGACCTCCACAGCTGATTTCCAAACAGACTCCTCTGCTGTCGGCTCCTCTGCCCTTCACCCTGACAGCATGTGATTTGCATACAGATGCTTGCTTAGCTCCATAACAGGCCTCCAACCTCAACTGCAGGAGTGGAGGCTGCTTGTGGAGAATTGGGACCGACAGTCAGATGTGGAAGGGAGAGGGAATGGGATCCCAGCTACCTCCACTGCACTGGCTGGGAGTTGCAGAGAAATCACAGAGTCCAGGTGGCTGGACAATGATGATTCAGAAGGGCTATTATGTTCTCCAGAGGTCCAGATCTTCCCCCTTTGCTTGGACAGCAAAGCAACTCAAGGAGCACATGGCATCATGCCCCATTCACTTTCTGCCACCCTAGAGCACATGTGCTTCTCCTTTGTGCCGACTGGGCTGGCAAGGACTGCAGGAGATTTGGTTGGGGAATTTGCTGAAATGCATCCCCCGGCCAGGCACCTGGGGGCAGGATTATGGGGTTTGTAGTCTCCCCCTCCCTCTCCCAACATAATCTCCAGTAGTTTCATGTTCTTCCTCTTAAAGTGTTGTGTTCTATGACTGTACCTTTTACAATGTATCCATTCACGTGTATTCAATGTAACCATGCTTGTGTAACATTATAACCAGCAGCTGCTTAACTGTAGCCCTTGCAATAGGACGCGAGCTAATGACCACCTGGTGGCAATAGCGAGCGTTCAAGCTCTCCTGGCCCAGACTCACCAGCAAACAACAGCGCGGGAAGATTCCCGCCATCACCTACACCTGGACAAGAAGGGCGTGACCGTCCGTGACGTCACGCGGACAGTAACCAATAGACTGTCGAGGAGCCACATTCAAATGTATAGCCACTGTATATATTGAGCTATCCATCCGCCATTACCTCATGTTCCCCTGGATCATCATGCAATAAACCTGTGTTAAGCCAACCTTTCAGCTGTTCATTGTCTTTGGTCCCATACACTAAATAAAGCACAACCACTTGGAAATTACCTACAAGTTCTTCTGTTTGAGGCTTTTGTTTACTCTGTTTAATGACTTATTCCCCCCCCCCAAAAAAAGGGGGGATGTTGGATTGATATTTTATTATTTTTATCATTAATCTCCTCTTTTCTGCCAAAGATTTTGTAATACAGTTGTACCTCGGATAAAGTCCGATTCAGATAAAGTCTGATTCAGATAAAGTCGCGGTTTTCATGCACATGTGATACATCACATAAAGTCCAAAACTGCTTAAAAACGGATGTTATCTGAGGTATTTGGTATAGGAACCTCAGATAAAGTCCATTTTTTGGATGTTATCCGATGCATCACCCATTTGATTCAGATAAAGTCCAAAATCAGAGAATGTCCAAACTTGTGAATGGAGTTTGGACTTTATCCGAGGTTCTACTGTACAGAGAACATATATAATTCATAAATGCAACTGTTGTTGTTTTTAAAAAATAATTCAAAGAGACCATGAAATGTCAGGAAACCATTTAAATTATCAAATACAGTGATACCTCATACAACGTCCAAACTTGGTTCCACAAGTTTGGACTTTATGCAGATTTGGACTTTGTATGAGGCATGCAAAATCCTAGCCGCGATGCCTCATACAACGTCCAAATGCTTGCCGCGATGCCTTGTACAACGTCGTTTCCATAGAGATACATTGTACTGTAACAGCACAGACTTCAGAGCAAAGTCAAGGAAACAGACAGGAAACTGACAGAACTTTAAGAAATCATTGTCTAAAGGCTAAATACATTACAAAAACATGTCAAACAACCCTGATTGTCCAAGAACTTGAAGAATTCTGCAAAAATCCCAGGAATGCTTCTAAAAATTCTGACAAAAAAAATTCAAAAAAATCCAAAATTGTGCTCAAAACCACTCCTAAACACTCTTCGCCTCGTGCAAAACCCACAAGAGCAATGCATGCATGCGTCCTGCCTTTTATACTGCCCAAGCACAATGCAACCTGGGAAAAACCTCAATGCCTCATACAAAGTCGCAGCGACTTTGTATGAGGCAACTTTTTTCAAGGAATTAGGCGATGTTGTATGAATTCAATGTTGTATGAAGTGGACTTTGTATGAGGTATTACTGTACCAATTAACCTGGGAAGTGGGGGGGGGGCTGAAAATGCTAGATAATTCCATCAAAGACTGCAGTCCTTGGTTTCCAATATTCCACAAAATATAGGATAGAGCTCTCTATCCTCCTTTTGGGGAGGAAATTCAGCTTACAGGCAGAGATAGCAGAGTTCTAGGGAAAGTAACTAAACTGATCCTTCCTTCTGTTATGTGTGAATTCTGGGAATAAACCCATTCTGTGAATTCTGAGATAAACCCATATCTGCAGCCACTTTAATTTCACTCACTTGGACAAGACTGACACTTCCAGCTAAGCCTTCTTCTAAGCCTTCATTTCCTTCTGCGATACTTTGTGGAAGTGTCCTTAATGAAGCATAAAAGGCAATTAGACTACCAATTAGCACTGGATCACCTTATTAAAACCCGGGTATAGAATGGTATCCTTCTTGCACAGCTTTCTCCTGGAAAGGGACTGAAGAGATTCCAAACTGCACAGGATTGCATCTTTCCTGTGCAGGAGCTAGGTGATAGGGCATTTGTATGTAGTTGGACACAAAATGTTGAGTTAAGGGAGGGGAGTGAAGTTGGAAATTAACAAAGATCAACTCAGAAAAATTGGGATGGCTCAACCAGGGTATATCTATCCATTTTCAACTACACCACTTAACTATAGAGCTGGAAGGAATCTCATGGATCATCAAATCCAACCCCTGTCAAGTAGACTCAGCGAGGAATGATTCTCCCAACCTCTGGCTCGACAACCAGATACCTAAACCACTATCCAACTATCCAGTACTTCTGTGCACAGCTCTTCCTGATATATAATTTCATGATTCTATCATTTTATTTAATTAGTGTCATTGTTATGTGCTGCCAAGTCAATTCCAATTTATAATAAATAGTGAATTCCAGAAGGTCTTGTTTTCAACAGTTCTGGCCAGCTCTTGTAAACTCAATGCCATACCTTCTTATACTGAGTCAATATACTGTATATACTCGAGTATAAGCCGAGTTATTTAGCCACCAAAATGAGACCCCAGAATGAGACTCGGCTTATACTTGGGTCAATGACCACAAGGGTCCAAAGACAGCATCGAATTGAGATGTGCTAACAAATTAATTAATTTTACCATATTTTCATGTATTTTGATTATTGAAACTCACTAGCAGCTGCTGCATTTCCCACCCTCATCTTATACTTGGGTCGATCTATTTTCCTGGGTTTTCAGGTCAACATTAGGTACCTCAGCTTATATTCGGGTCAGTTTATACTCAAGTATATACGGTATCTCTTGGTAGGTCTCTTTCCCTGTTGCCTTTACTTGCATTAATTAATTAGAGAAAGAGCACCTAAATGATACTTAAGAGACCACATCACCCCAAGGACATCTGCCCGTCCCACTAGAGCAGACCAGAGGGGCTCTCTTATAATTCCATCTGCTAGAGAGGCTCACCTCTCAAGCACAAGAAGGAGGGCCTTCTCTGTGTCTGCTCTGGCCCTGTGGAACCTCCTGCCAACTGAACTTCGTCTCCAGGCAGAGCTTTTACCATTCCGTAGGGACTTCAAGACCTGGTTGGAACAGCGAGTGTGGGGGCGGCTGTGTATTTAGTTAGTTAGTTAGTTAGTTAGTTGTTTAGTTGTTTGTTTGTTTTTTGTTTGTATCCCACCATCCTGGTGGGAACACCACTCAGTGTGGCTAACAGCAAAAGGGGGAAAAGGAAAGGGGCTTGAGCGGTGGAGGCAATCATGCCCCACACCCGCTGACATAGCCATGTTTTCAGAATTTTTCTAAAAGGGAGTAGTTCCATCTGGAGATGCAGTTCGGGTGGTAGGAGGTTCCACAGGGCTGGGGCAGACACTGAGAAGGCTCTCTTCCTGGTCCCAGTAAGATGTGCTTCTTTCACTGATGGGACCATCACTGAACCCCTCCTGTCTGCCCTAGTAGGACGAGCTGAATTCCTTGGGGTGACGCGGTCTCTCAGGTAGCCTGATCCAATGCCATGAAGGGCTTTAAAGGTCAAAACCAGCACCTTGAATACTGTCACCTTGGGCTGGCTTATTTGAGCGAGCAGTTCTTGGAAGATTGGGTGGTGGTAGTGGTGGGCTTTTGAAAAGAAATTTTTACAATTTTTAACTTTAAACAAGTCTAATTTTTAAATTGCTTTTAAAATGTTTCTGTGTTTTTACTGTAAGTCACCCGGAGTCACCTTGGCAAGGGGGCGGCGTTAGAAATATGATTAAATAAATAAATAAATACTGGTGTCATTTTGTTTGTCTTCCGAGTTCAATGCAAGTTTTGTTTAGTGCTTCTAAGCAATGGAATCTTCTACTCAAATGTGCAGCTTTGGGAAATAGTTCAGGATCTTCCTTAATGATTGGATTTGAAGAGGAGTGACCTTCAAGCATAGCCATCTGGAAATTGGAGAAGGCACACGTAGAGAACTCCTGACCTAACTGCAGCCACAAAAGATCTTCTCCAATGAGACTCAGTCCACAAGTTCCCTTCTAGGAATAGCGGCACAGATGTAGGGAGAAGTGGCTGCCCCCTCCATAGGCAGATTTGAAGCCGTGTTTGCCATTTGCTGTACAGAAATTCATTTGTTCCCATGCCTTTGGAGATCAGGCATAAAGTTTAGCCTGTAGGTCCTACCAAGGCAACAAAAAGTCACTGCTGGCAGTTCTGTTGTTCTTATGGCTTGTGGGTTTGCACCCCAATCCGACCCAAAATCTTGCCTTCCCAGCAAACTCAGAAGTTTCTCTCTACTTCTCTGTTCTTTAAAGGGAAGGCACAGACCTGTGCTGTTGTTTATTTAAGCGTTTGGTTTCAGCTAGTTGTTTTTATAATATAAGGAAAGATCTTTCTAATGCAAATGTTAGCTGGTGCTGAATGGACTCAAATCTTTCCCCCTGGATTGTCAAGGCAAAATCAGCTCTAAATCAGCATAGATGATTATCAACATAGATGAAACTCCTGAAGTATCAGTGCATCATTTGTGTAAATGTTAATAAGTAATGGTGCCATGACACTACCCTAAGGAAGGTGATTCCTTGTAACGATCCCTAGATGTAGAATGGTCCAGGCCAATGATAATTGTGTTATCTAAATAGAAGCACCCTTACATTTTGTCTTCGTCTTCATCTTGGTCTTGGCCTTGGCTTTGGCCTTGATCTTGGCCTTGGCCGCCTTCTTCTTCTTCTTCTTCTTCTTCTTCTTCTTCTTCTTCTTCTTCTGGGGTAGCAACCTCTCCTCCTCCTCCTAGGGTCATATCCAATTCCAAATATTGGTTATCATCATGGCAAAGAAGAAGCAGAAGAAGCTTTATGGTAGATAACACATAATAGGGATAGAAACAAGGAGTGTGTGGGTCATTAGATACCTTTCTTCATTCAGCCTGCAGTCACTAAACTTTACAGCAAACTGCTCATATTTTTGCATTAAATAATACCAGGGGACAGTTGAGTTTCTTCTTCTTCTTCACTTTCTGTTCTTGGCTCACCATTTGAGTACAAGGCCTGGAGGAAAGGAAAAAGGCAGGCAGGGAGGGTGTGTGCTGGGTGGGGTGGGGGGGCTGCTCTAAGATGACAGACGTCCAAAGAATGGCTCACTTGGGGACATTCCCAAAGCCTCCCACTTTCTCTTGGCTTCTTTATGTTGCTCTAAGAAATTTATACATATGCGTTGTCACACCAGCTGATCACTTTCTTCAGCATCGTTGCCATCCTCCTTTCCCTGCTCTCAACCCAAGCCCTCCCCTTCTAGTTCACTCTCTTCAACTCCTCTTATTTGGATTTATACCCCATATAATTAGCCCTCCGGATTCATTCCCTTTTGTTTCACATTAATTGCTCTCCAGTTTGCTCAGTCCGACTCTATCTCCCCTCCCTTTGGAGATGCATTTTTTTTAAAGAGAGATAGAGCAGGAGGGGGAAATGTGAGGGGTGCACAACAAAGTGAAATTGTTGGGTCTGAACACTTTTTTTTACTGTGTTTTGTTTTTTTAAACTCCTTTTCACGACAGCTGGGCTTAGAAAAGCTCAGGCTCTGAGTGTCTAAAGCCCATTAGCTGTGCCCACTTATTTAATGATGCCTGCAGTCTGGAGGGGGGTGGTGGAAGTGGAGGGAGAAAATATCTCCTCCCAGAAGTGTGGCAGGGGCCTTTGTTATTCTAATCAAGTTTGAGTTTATGGAATGGTGCCAGCTAGATCTTGCCGTTCACTTAGAGAACCAAAGCCTGGGCATGTGGAGGCTGAAAATGTCTGTGGGTTATTTATCTATCTATCTATCTATCTATCTATCTATCTATTTATCTATCTATTTATCTATCTATCTATTTATTTATTTATTTATTTATTTATTTATTTATATCAATTACACTTCTACACTACCCCATAGCATTTAGTGCACTCTCTGGGCAGTTCACAAGTTAATTAGAATGTTGACCCCAACATGCTGGGAACTCATTTTACTGACCTCGGAAGGATGGAAGGCTGAATCAACCTTGATCCCTGGTCAGGATCAAGCTCACAGTGTTCTGGCTGCAGTACAGCAGTTTAACCACTGGACCACCAAGATGCTATAAATTTATTTATTTATTGGCTATACCAGGGATGGCCAAACTATGGCCTGTGGGCCAGATCCGGACCGCAGTGCCAAATCATCTGGCCCACGCTGCCCATGCCACTACTGGAAGCGGACATGGATGCACCCAGTGCATGTGCAAACACACATATGCATGTACAAAACACTGCCATAAATGCACCCATGGCTGTCGTAAATGCATTTATGACAGCTACGGATGCGTTTTACGGCAGGAGGAACCATGTGACCGGCCCAAGGCTCAAAAAGTTTGGCCACCTCTGGGCTATACTGAGATTGAAAGGGGGGGATCCACTTGCCAGTTGCAACAGGAGTGGGCCCATTGAATCAATGGATATTAAGGAAGTGGTTGGCAAGAACAAACATTCTTGATGGTACGCAAGAGCAAAACCAAGTTAGAAGATGGAGGAAGGAATCCAATGAACAAGGAATAACATTAAAGGAGGTTATGGCTGGGGAACCCAACTTCCCCTGCATCACTTTGAGGACCCTGAATAGGCTGAGGGTCGGAGTCTCTAAATGCAAGACCAACAAACTCAAGTGGGGGCTGCTGACGGACAACATCATGCTGTGTAAATGTAGAGAGAGAAAGAATCTGGCTCATTTGTTGGTATACTGATTCCTGCCAGAAATATGTACCAATGGGGATTTGGTTTTGGCCAATAATAAGGCCAGGAGGATGGCTTCATTTTGGCAGTCCAAAGTTTGATCTGGACATGAAAGAAGAAGTAGGTGGTGACTTACCAAAGGAGACCCTTCAATTTGGTGAGTTATTCTCTGGGTGAGTTTAGCACATACAGATTTGGAGAATTGAATGTAGTCTGTTAGTCTATTTACTTATCAATAGCCAGAATCCTGTTGTTTCACTATGCCAGCATAAGTGTAATGGCATAAACTGCAGCTGCATTTTGCTGCTAGTTTCACACAGTTGTTGAGCAGCAGCTGCCAGAATAATACAGAATGAGGAATACAAGCAAAACTCATGAACTACCTGCAGTTTACACCCTTGCACTGAGCTTGATGACTGGAACATCAGCAGGTCAGCAGTTTGAGACCCAAGTACTGTGCAATGGACCGTGGAAACATCTGAAGATACAGACAGTACTGGCGCTTTGGCTGTAAATGGACATGAGCACCATACCCTAGAGTCGGACATGGCTGGCTTTGGAGCAAGGTTGGAAAGAAGAATGCTAGTTGGTTAGTGGCAAAAAGACAGTAACTACAGCCTGCAGAAAGTCTCTCCCACTTATACCTATCATAACCATGCAAGGTTGTCATTATCCCAACGGGTATTGTGGATGGGGTGATATATCCCCCCAAAAAAACAACAACACAACAACAACAAAACCCCTCACCTATGCTATCACATTCACAATGTCTTAGTTCACAGGAACCACCTTGGGTATTTTTAAAATAACTAGACAAAGAGTGTCCATAGAAGACAGGCATTTCAGAGCTCTTTGAATCTGTTGAGGATTGAACATTCAACAAATATTAATTTTTTTTAAAGTGGGTGGGTGATTGTATGGCTTTTAAAAACAAATGGGAAATGTGTGTAGCTCAAATCTACAAGAGAGTAACCTGCCAAGTCTTCAAATTTTATGTAATTGTGCCAAAAATATATATACAGTAGAACCCTGCATAACAAAAAACCTCAGTTCTGCGAGTTGCTTCGCTATGTATTTTTTCCCCGTCATGCGAAGCTAATGGGAGATGCCCCGGATAATAAACAAATGCTCATTATCTGGAGTTCCCATACCAAAAAACGTGCATAACAAACGATTTTTTCATTATGTGGGGTATCACCCTTGCATAACGAACACTTTGTTATGCGAATTTTTCGCTCTGTGATGTGTTCGTTATGCGAGGTACCACTGTATATGCAAGATCCATATCATATCTGATTGACCCATTGATCTAGGTCTGGAGTGCTAAATTACGCCCTAAGCAGAACTGGGAGGGAGTTCCAGCGCTAATTTAAAATAACAATACAAACTTTATCCAACTTAATGTGAAGAGCTGAGATGTCTTGATTTTTAAAATGTTAACTATTTTCAAAATGTTTCACAGTCAAGAGAGAGCTGCATTATAAATGTGACATACTATTACACGATTAACTAGTACAATTTATTTCAGCCACAAGATAAAGAGCGAAACCCAAGACTATGTTGAGTTTGTTGCAGCAATATTATACTAATATTGAATAATTCAGAATTAGAGATTTGATATAAAATATAATAGCATTGTCTCATGTGAACCAGATGATGTATTTCCTAATGCCCTGAGAAATATATGTTATCTATAAGTATCAGATATTATTATTATTATTATTATTATTATTATTATTATTATTATTATTATTATTATTATTATTATTATTATTATTATTATTATTATTATTATTTCAAATTTATATAGCCACCCACTCAACACATCGCGGTGACTCAGTGCGGCTTACAAAATTAATACAAGAAGATAACAAAAATAACAAGAGTTCGGAAGTTTGGGTAGGCGGTGAAGTATCCCCCAGCTAGGTGGATAGAGTCCGGGGGGGGGGAGGCATCCTTGGCCTCTGCACAGCCGGGGTGGCAGTATCAGCCACCCGTACGGCTGGGGCAGCATCTTTGACTGTTGGCTCTATTGGGCAGCCCTTTTGTCCTCCAGGTCAGGTGGAAAGAGTCTGGGGGGCGGAGGTGTCCTTGGCTGCCCGCACAGCCTAGGTGGCAGTATCAGCCGCCCACACGGCTGGGGCAGCGTCTTCGCCAATTTGCTCCATTGGGCATTTTATCCCCCTGGTCAGGTGGAAAGAGTCCGGGGGGGGGTAGAGGCATCCTTGGCTGCCTGCACAACTGGGGCAGCAGTATCAGCCACCCATACAGCCAGGGCAGAGTAACCTGTGAGGTTGCTCAAACTGAATGTAAAGTTCAAAGTTGCCACTCGGTTAGGTGGAGCTTATAGTCCAGGGGTGCCCAAACTATATCCCGTAGGCTGGATCCAGGCCCCGACACCAATTCATCCAATCCACGAAGCCCTTGTTGCTCCCAGAAGCAGAAGTAAAATGTGCCCATACGGGTGCATTTTACTTCCGCTTCTGGGAGCAACGAGGGTTTCGTGGGCCAGAAGAATTGGTGTCAGGGCCTGGATCCAGCCTGTGGGCCATAGTGACCGGTCTTCCCCATTACATCTCCATCCCCTCAAATTGTCCACCTTCAGCCATCCTTTAAACAGTAAGTTAATTCTCCTTCCTGAATTTGGAAGAATATTCTCAGAATACATTTCTGGACTATAAAATCCAAGTAGTAATTTTTCCAAGCTTAGTCCCTTCTCCAACTCTCAGCCAGGGAAGATACAAGATGATGTGCCTTGGGGCATTTTCTTTCTTTATCAGTTGAACACCCAATAATTTCTCCGGTGGTGGTTGCTAGAAGTGCCAGAGCAGGAAACTTGTATCTCCCTCAACGCCCAAAGGGGTGGTAGAAGGAGGAAGAGTAGAAGGAGAAGGAGAAGGTGGTGGTGGTGGTGGTGGTGGTGGTGGTGGGGTTACAATTCAGAAATCACTAACATGTGATGGGTTTTCTCAGCTCAACACCTCTAGCTCACCCATGGTCTCCTTTCAACCCCTCCTTTCATTTCCTGGATGTTCTGTATCTGAACATATTAAAACACACACCAAAGTACAGTTTTGTGGAAACGTGTGACTTTTTTTTAAAAAAAATTGCTTCCTCCATGAGCCAATAATCAACCATTTATTAGCAGCCTTTGCCAAGAGGGTTGTCTTTTATTAGCATTCCTGGAAAACACCTTGCACTCAGCATTAAAAAAGCCCCTACGGTTGAACTCTCGGAGGTTTCTGTTAATAGGTTGATGAGACCTTCGCTTGCTTTTGTTTGAGTGCCTGGTTTCCTAAGATAAAAACCTACCCCAGTGTGGTGAGGAGGCTGGGCCTCTTTTATGACTGAGCACCATTCATTCTGCGTACACAACAGCTCACAAATTTAATAAGCAGAATCCATTTCAACCTCATGGTCTACCATGGCAACAAAGAGCACGAAAGGGGGTAGGGACGTGATGCGTGGTGGAGGGGGGGGGGAGCGGATGGCTTGCTTACTTCAGCCTTCATTATTTCCAAAGCCATCTGCTGTGGAGAGAAACTCCAATTCCAGATTTATTTAAATAGAGCTGGCCTGAAATATGACAATTGCTCAATGCAAGATTGCTGTCCATTCTCTCTCTCTCTCTCATTCTCTCACACACATGCCTACAAAGTCTGACATTATTTTATAGGTCATGATTTTAACTTGAGGAAAAATACAGCAGTAAGAAAATTAAAAAATTTAAGGTTTGGTGGGAAGAAACAAAAAGAAGGAATAAATGAAGAATAAAATAACCTTATCTTGATGAGAATACCAAAACAGATGTTTAAAAAATTCCTCCTTATTTGTACTGCAGTGTTCAGAGTACTAAGATGGAAATTTTTTGCAAGTCCGGAAATGGTAAAGGTAAAGGTCGCCTTTGCTTGAAAGCCAGTAGTATCCAACTCTAGGGTTTAAGTGCTCATCTCTGAGTCTGCAAATGCTTCTGTGGACATGTGGTAGGCATGCCTCAACACGGGAGTATACGGAGTGCTGT
Source organism: Bradypodion ventrale (assembly GCA_035047345.1). Classification (NCBI taxonomy): domain Eukaryota; kingdom Metazoa; phylum Chordata; class Lepidosauria; order Squamata; family Chamaeleonidae; genus Bradypodion; species Bradypodion ventrale. The sequence goes on from JAWDJE010000004.1 coordinate 8,546,264, forward strand.
TTACCTTCCCACTGAAGTGGTCCCTGTTTATCTACTTGCAATTTCTTGCTTTTGAACTGCTAGGTTGGCAGGAGCTTCCGGGAGCGACAAGAGCGGCATGGCGCGGACTGGATGAATTGCAGCAAACCCTTTCATGTGGATTCATGGGGGCTTGGGCTTCTGGGAATTGAAGTCCAAGAACATATGGAGTGCCAAGGTTCACCATCACAGATTTAGACCTTAAATCCATCTTCTTAAAAATGGGCTGGAAGTTTCCAATCAAACAAGTTTCCCTGTTGCCCAATCTGGTATTAAATTTTTACATAGTTAAACAAAGGTATAAACATGCTTGCAAAGTTAAATTGTGAGCAAGGCTGGCTGATATCTAAGTAACTCCAGAGGCCCTGAGTGAGATTTTCAAAGATCAGGGCACACTTTCCATGTCTCAAATAAGTCCTTGCTCTGCTTGCCTAAATCCAAATAATTCGACCAAGAGTATGGAATGAATAACAATAACAATAGCTTGATGCACACTCTGGCCAGTTCACAAACTAATTGGCATTTTGCCCCCAAAATGCTAGGTACTCATTTTACTAACCTCAGAAGGATGGAAGGCTGAGTCAACCTTGATCCCCGTCAAGATCGAACTTACAATGTCAGCAGTTTCGGATAATTATTGTGAGCACCCAGTGACAAACAGAGGTCTGAACTTCCAACCCTGAAAGGTGGAACTGGCTGCAACATACAATCATTAGCTCTTACCTTGGACACACATGAATCTGAGTACATGTCTAAACAAATGCTTAGAGCATTCTTTCTAGCTCCCTGGGGTCTATATTGTCTATATTGACTGTCTGGCCAGGTTATCCTGCTATGGTAATAGAATAGATCATACTGCCAGCGACTCAACATCGAGCATCAGGTGGTGGTTAACTAACCTGACAACTCTGAGGACTAATGGCCCTGAGTTCCAAAGTCCAAAGGGAAGGGTGATGGTCTGGAAGGGTGATGGTCCATAAGGGTGATGTTGACTCGCAGAATTGGATCAGTGGGATGAGTGTCAGTGTGGATACTTAAGGACAACCTGCGGGTTGGAGAGATAGGCAGGATATCTCTCAATGCCATTTCCAGAGAATCCTAAGCAGGTGAAGGCATCTGCTTGGAAATACCCTGAAGGAAATGGTGAGCCACTGTGTGAGACAGAATGCTGGACTGGATGGGCTGTGGCCTGTTCCAGCAAGGCTGTTCTTATGTTCTTATGTTCTTATATGTGTCATGCTGTGATGCGGAAGGCAGATGAAGGGCTACTGCATTATATTCTCTTGACAGTCTTCATGGTACAGTTACACAGAAAGAGCCTCCTCAAAAATTGATAGTTTTGGACCACATTTGGGCATTCCCTGGTAACGGTAACCTTGTGTTGCTGGCTAATCTTTCTCACACTAGGTCAGGCCAAAGGAACTTGCAGAATGGACTCACAAAATGGTGGCTTCATTTTGACAGTTTCACGTCTGGCCTAGACATGGAAGAAGTGTCCATATGACCCTGGAGCAGCCTAACGTCTCCCTCAGAGATCAAAAATAGAAACTGCATTGGGAGTTCTACTTTTAGGATTGCTGAGGACCAGAGATGTCATTTTAACAGAGACAGCAGCCTTCAAAGGCTGCTTCTTCTGTCAACATCTGGTTTGTTGATAGAGCTAATGAGCCTGTCAGTGTACCGGATGTTTTCAATTTACACTTCCCCTTCTTCTTTACAAGGGACGGAAAGCATAAATGTTTTTCCCCCTCATCGACCCGTTATAACACTATATCAGCAAGGAGGGTGAAAATATTTATTTCCCTTCCTCTTTGTTTGCCAATCGTATCCACAGCTGTTCTCAGGGAAAATTTACTTGCTTTTTGTGCATTTTGTGTGCATTTCTGTACATTGTGAAATTCTGGCATGTTTTTCCTTCTTGGTTTTTATCTCAAGCCAATAGAAGAAGGGATGGAAAAATGAAAAGTGGGAGAAAGAAAGAGATGAAAGAGGAATATACAAAATATAATCACAAGGTAGGCATATACATTAACCTAAAGTGATCTGGATGCACAATTGAGTTGGATCCAATGGCTGGGATTCCTGATGACCCAATTGTGCTTTCTGGGATAACAGCCAGGGTGCATGGCAATATGTGCAGCCTCAAATCATCCCCAGAAGATGAGAAAGGTAAACTATTTCCAAGTACTCTACACCTAAAAATCCAGAGAAAGATTGTGTTGAGTCAGAATCCACTTGACAATACATAGTTAGGATTCATATAGACGATTGTGGTGGCTTAGTGGTTAAAATGCTGAACTTGATGACTGGAAGATTGGCAGGTCAGCAGGTAAGCTGTTCGAGGACTGACTACTGCATGATGGAACAAGCTACAGCCTCTGTCCCAGCTCCTGCCAACCTAGCAGTTGGAAAGCAAGAAATTGCAAGTAGATAAATAGGTACCACTTTGATGGGAAGGTAAACAGCATTCCGTGCAATCCAGTGTCTAGTCATGCTTGCCACATGTCCATGGAAACATCTGCAAATGCAGACAGCACTGGCTCTTTGGCTATAAGCAGAGATGAACGACTGTCTTTTGAGCAAAGGTGTCCTTTACTTTTACCTTAACTATTCTTATAGAATATATGTCCAAATAAAATTTTCACCTGAAGTTGGAGCTAGTAGAATAGATTTTCATGTGCAGCTAGGACAGTAAGATCTCCAGTTCATCTTCCCCTGCTGCCCCCTTTGTAACTTCTCTTACCATAGCCTCCATTCTTTCAACTCCACCTGCACCTTTGTCTTGCCCCATGTGTTCATCCTCTTAACCCTTATTCCTTTTACTTGCCCTTGTTCCCTACTTCTTCTGCCATGTGGTCCTTCCTGTCAAGTAAACAAAGGGAATCCTCTTCACACATACTGAATGGTTGGGCGGGTGGGGGGAATCTTGAGAAAGCTTCCCTCAGTACTTCATGGTGTGGCTATCAGGCCAGAAGATAGCCGATAAACAGGTTCTAGGCCAGAACCAGACAGGCTGATGGAGTGAAATGTGACAGGAAAAGAGGAGATCTAAAAATGGATCCCCTTTTGACTCTGCATGTGCTCTTAAGCAGAGCTGCTGCTGAGGAGAGCCAAACAAAGGAAGCGAGCACTGGTAAGTTTTGCAGTTGGAGTAGAGCTGCTTTAGAGGCCTCCACTAATTTAAATTGATAATTTAAACTGCTGAGAGCCACCTCTGTTCAAACAGAGGAAGCAGTTTGAAGCTTCCAGAAGCAGGGGGGCAGAGCCACACCAGGCCCTTCCCTGAACTGTGACTCATAGGGGCGGAGCCACACTAGCCTTTAAAAGCTCTGAGCTCTTTCAGGGTCAGCCCTTTTGACTCTGCATGTGCTCTTAAGCAGAGCTGCTGCTGAGGAGAGCCAAACAAAGGAAGTGAGCACTGGTAAGTTTTGCAGTTGGAGTAGAGCTGCTTTAGAGGCCTCCACTAATTTAAATTGATAATTTAAACTGCTGAGAGCCACCTCTGTTCAAACAGAGGAAGCAGTTTGAAGCTTCCAGAAGCAGGGGGGCAGAGCCACACCAGGCCCTTCCCTGAACTGTGACTCATAGGGGCGGAGCCACACTAGCCTTTAAAAGCTCTGAGCTCTTTCAGGGTCAGCCCTTTTGACTCTGCATGTGCTCTTAAGCAGAGCTGCTGCTGAGGAGAGCCAAACAAAGGAAGTGAGCACTGGTAAGTTTTGCAGTTGGAGTAGAGCTGCTTTAGAGGCCCGCGCGCCTAACGGCACGCTTGATTGCAAACTAGTAACAAAGGAAGAATATAGTCTTACTAGGTAGAAAGGTAGCAAACGTGTAGGCCCAGAATACTGCGCTTGTTAAAATGGATTCTGAGGGAACAGTTGTAGTTACCTGCAATACTTGTGCCATGTTTGTGTTCTTGCCAAAGCATATGGAGAACTACACTTGCAGCAAGTGCAAGCTGGTTGCACTACTAGAAGAGAAGGTCCAGCAGCTAGAGGCCCGCATATCTAACCATCAACAAATTAAGGAGCTTGAGCTGTTCTTGGACAGAGCGGAACAGACTATGCTGGACAAAGAAGAGACAGGGCACAGTTCTGAGGGAGAAGGCCCTTCACTAACTCAGGAGGTAGATGTTTGGAGGAATGTGACTCAAAGGAGGAGAAGAGTAGGGGATCACTCTGAGAGTCTGAAATTACAGAATAAATTTGAGGCTCTTTCCCTCATCACACCTGATGAGGAACACACAGAGGAACAACTGGTTCCACCTGATGATCTCTCTTTCATCACACTTGATGAGATCCAGGAAGATAAACAACAGGAACAAACTGAGGTTCTCTCCCTTAATATGGTTGATGAGGTGCATGTAGATGAACAGATTGCAGGAGAGAGGCTCCTTGTGCTAGGCGATTCAATAATTAGAAATACAGAGAAATGGATTTGTGATGCACATGATAACCGTATGGTGACTTGACTGCAAGGTGCAAAAGTTGCAGACATCACAAGAAATCTAGATAGATTGTTAGAGAGAACTGGGAATGAGCCAGTTGTCATGGTACACGTTGGTACCAATGATGTTGGGAAGGCCAAGCGGTCTGTCCTGGAAGCCAAATTCAGGTTGTTAGGAAGAAGATTGAAGTCCCGGACTTCCAAGGTAGCATTTTCAGAAGTGCTGCCTGTCCCTCGCGCAGGACCTACCAGGCAGGCAGAGCTCAGAAGCCTCAATGCGTGGATGAGGCGGTGGTGTCGAGAGGAGGGCTTCAGATTTGTCAGGAACTGGAGAACATTTTGGGACAAGCCAAATCTGTTCAGGAGGGATGGGTTGCATTTGAACCATGATGGGACCAGATTGCTGGCACTCAACATCAAAAAGGCTGCAGAGCAGCTTTTAAACTGATAACTGGGGGAAAGCCGACAGGAGCTGGGCAGCATCCGGTTCGGGAAAGTGTGTACTTGAGTAGTGAGGAGGATGCAAAAATTACTGAGCAGAGCAAGGAGCTAGTCACCAGCACCCTAGCAGAAGGATGCAAGAGGCAGTCTAACAATGCAACTGGACTCAAAAGACTGTATCAGGAAAGCATATATAAATGCTTGTATACAAATGCCAGAAGCCTCCGGAACAAAATAGGGGAGCTGGAATACTTAGCAATAGATAAGAATATTGATATTATTGGTATCACTGAAACCTGGTGGACAGATGATAACCAATGGGATACAGTTATCCCAGGCTACAAACTGTACAGGAAGGATAGGAAGGGGCAAACAGGAGGTGGTGTAGCCTTGTATGTCAAAGAAGTGATAAAATCGTATGAATTGGAATATCTAGGTGATTTGGAGTCACCATTAGAAGCTCTGTGGGTAAGAGTACCAGGCCACAAGGATGGTCTAACAGTAGGCATATACTATCGGCCTCCGACCCAAACTCTTGAGGGAGACTGGCAGTTGGAGAATGTTGTAAAGGAGGCATCCAGGAAGGGAAGCCTGGTTATAATGGGGGACTTCAATTACCCTCACATAGACTGGGTGAACTGTTGTTCAGCACATGATAAAGAGATAAAGTTCCTAGATATGCTAAATGATTGTTCCCTGGGACAGATGGTTGAAGACCCAACTAGAGGTACAAGAATCCTTGACTTGATCCTGAGTAATACTCAGGATCTGGTGCAAGATGTTAATGTGACTGATCCAATAGGGAACAGTGACCACAACTCAATTATGTTTAACTTGATCATAGACGGCAAGTCACTGATAAAATCTAACTTTTGGGTACTAGTTCTCAAACAAATAAGAGAAAGTACTTTTTCACCCAGAGGATTACTGGTCTATGGAACTCCCTGCCAGAAGAAGTGGTGACAGCTGTCAGTCTTGACAGCTTTAAGAAAGGATTAGACAAGTTCATGGAGGACAAGGCTATCAATGGCTATAATTATGGCTACCTAAGGACAACCTCCGGGTTGGAGAGATAGGCAGGATATCTCTCAATGCCATTTCCAGGGAATCCTAAGCATGTGAAGGCATCTGCTTGGGAATACCCTGAAGGAAATGGTGAGCCACTGTGTGAGACAGAATGCTGGACTGGATGGGCTGTGGCCTGTTCCAGCAAGGCTGTTCTTATGTAATGCTAGGGATCATTAGGAAGGGTATAGAAAATAAGTCAGCAAGTGTCATTTTGCCTCTTTATAAATCTATGGTGAGGCCCCATCTGGAATACTGTGTACAGTTCTGGTCGCCATACCTCCAGAAGGATATTATGGAGCTGGAAAAAGTGCAGAGGAGGGCAACCAGAATGATTAGGGGACTGGAACACCTTCCTTACCATCTGAGGCTGCAATGGTTGGGCCTTTTCACTCTTGAACGACGACGTCTAAGAGGTGACCTGATTGAAGTTTATAAAATCATGCACGGTGTGGAGAAAGTAGAGAAGGAAAAACTGTTTTCCCTATCGCATAACACTAGAACTAGGGGACACTCCATGAAACTTTTGGGTACTAGTTCTCAAACAAATAAGAGAAAGTACTTTTTCACCCAGAGGATTACTGGTCTATGGAACTCCCTGCCAGAAGAAGTGGTGACAGCTGTCAGTCTTGACAGCTTTAAGAAAGGATTAGACAAGTTCATGGAGGACAAGAGTATCAATGGCTATAATTATGGATACTTAAGGACAACCTCCGGGTTGGAGAGATAGGCAGGATATCTCTCAATATCATTTCCAGGGAATCCTAAGCAGGTGAAGGCATCTGCTTGGGAATACCCTGAAGGAAATGGTGAGCCACTGTGTGAGACAGAATGCTGGACTGGATGGGCTGTGGCCTGTTCCAGCAAGGCTGTTCTTATGTTCTTATGTTCTTATGCTTCAACTGTAAGTCACACTTACTACGGTTGCTTAGTTTTGATGAAATTATATATAAATAAGAAACACGGGGGTTTGATTCCCAGTTCAAGAATCTTACTTCAGCTTCTGGTGCAGCTTTCATCACTATATTCAAAACCATTGGTTGGCATTAACCATCAAAAGCATTTTCTCTGTCAACATGTTTCTGGAAAGGATGTCTCATAAACAGCAAGTGATTCATCGTGAGTACCCTCTCCACACACAGCGTTCTTGGAACAATTAAGCATCAAGTAGACTAACCTATCAATTCATTTTCCTCCCTCTACTGTGACTTTAATGGTTTACCTTTCTCTTCATAAATGGAGGCAGTGAACACAATCAAGTCATTCTTCGAGGAGTGGGAAGTTGTTTTATTTTTAAAAACACACACATAACTGCAAACTGATGAATGCTGGAGGCGACAGCTCTTACCTTCGACTAAGTCCCATTGAAACTCATGGCAGGCCTTATTTCCAAGAAGACTTACTAAAGATTACTCTGCAAAGAACTAAAACTTATAGAGGGAAACAATAACACCTCCTACTATTGGGTATCTTGTATGTGTCCAAGTCTTCCAGCCTCACCTCTTACAGACAGTTCTATACCACAAGGAGAATGAAAATGCCTCGTCTTCTTTAGGCAAAAGTAAAGGTCTCCCTTGCTCGAAAGCCAGTCGTATTAGACTCTAGGGTTCAGTGCTCATCTCTGTTTATAGCCAAAGAGCCAGTGCTGTCTGTGTCTGCAGATGTTTCTGTGGACATGTGGGAGGCATGCCTAGACACCGGAACGTTGTTTACCTTCCCACCGAAGTGCTTCCTATTTATCTACTTGCAATTTCTTGCTTTCGAACTGCTAGTTTGGCAGGAGCTGGGACAGAGAAAGAAGCTCACTCTGTCATGCAGCACTCAGGGCTCGAGCTGTTGATCTGCCAACCCTCCAATCATCAAGTTCAGTGTCTTAACCACTAAGCCACCACAGTCCCTCTTCTTCTTGACTTCCTCTTTTATCCCTTCAGGTGTCAAGGGAGATACTGTTCAAGGTTCCTACTCTGACACTTCTAGCTACCTCCACTGGTGTTATTTGATGTTCTTATAATATGTCCCTGATGTTCTCTCTCCACCTTCCTCTGGGTCTGCCTCGTGGTCTTTGTCCTTCTCCTCTTTCCACATATGCCTTGCATGGCATGGAATCCCATGACATTCTCTCCAAATGGGAAAACCACTTTATTTGTGAAATACAATGGGCAATATCCTCCACAAATTATTGCATGAATGATGCAGCTCTTACCAGGTAGAAAGGCCTGATCATGTGCTCAGTTGCACCCCTGCTTCTGTGGCTGGTTGCACACCTGCTTACTTGCATGCTTCAACTAGACCCTTCTCTGTTACAAAAACTACTTGCATGGATACTTTATGCACAGTAATTCAAACAGGGTACTGCCCGATGACCTCACATTGTATAGACATTATATTCAATATTGTGAAGAGGAAGAAAAGGAAGGAAGGGTGACGTGAACCCCTGTTACTATTGATGTTCTCTTCTCACAATTTTGAAGTTACAAGTAACATAGTCACTAGTTACTTTTAGAAACATTGTGTAGAGAAGTCAAATTTCAGAAGTAATAAAACAAGCAGGAACAAATCTGCTTTGGGGACGAACCACATAATAGTTACTGTACAATGCATAGCTGTCAACTGCGGCTCCAGTTCTACGCAAGCGTAAAAGGATTCTACACAAGCGTAAAAGCCTTCTACGCATGCGTAGAAGATGACTTGCGCAGAAGGGATGTGCAGTACCTCTTTTCCCCCGCTGCCAAATTCTGGGGGTTTGGCAGCTCCGGGCGGGAAATGGCACAAATCAGAGCCAAAAAACAGGAAATCCCAGCCAATCCGGGAAGGTTAACAGGTATGGTACTATGTTACTTTTAATGGATTTTTATAGACATTTTTGATAGGGATTTATCAAGTTTTATGCCATTCTTTTATCAAGGTAACTTTTTTATGCATTAACAGAAAGTAATAAAGAAACAAACAGCACAGCAAGTAACAACACGAGTACTTAATTGTTTCTCCTGGGTAGTGTTAAGTTTCCCCCCAATATATATGGGAAAGAACTGGTTAAGTTTCTGACACAAGCAGTCCATAATAAAGACTTGGATTCTTTTAAAAAAAATCAGACATAGAACAAAATTAACACAGATCTTAGAAGTGTTATTTTTGGACTCCAGTTGCCACACTTCCCAGTGAATGTGGTGTGTGTGGCCTAGGGATTTGGGGAACTCTAGTTCAAAAAAAGTAACATTGCCAAGTTCTGAATGAAGTGAACAGATTTGCACAACTGCTTCCATTTCATTTTTTCATTTCATCTATTAGATTTTTTGTGCCGTCCTACTCAGCAAATGTGATTCAGGACGGCCCACAGAACCACAACGTCAAATACACATTAAATACAGAGTCATACAACAAATACAGTAAAATACAATAGCATACAATAAAATACAGCAAGATACCATGACAACAATATAATATAGTATTACAAAACAGTGAAAAGAAACAATACGCTATTTCTGATCAAAAATACTAATGTCACAGACCACACAAAAGTTCACAAACAAATGGCAGTCCAGGGGTAAGACAACAGGCGTTCTCAGCCTCAGCCGGGGGCCGTCAGGGAAGGACGGGGCTTTCCATTTTTTATTGACAAATCTTTCTATTGGGCAACAAGCATGCTATTCATTTCCTCTTGTTTATCTTCATCAGGCACTACGTTGAATATATGCTTTGCCATTTGAGGCATTATTTTCCAACATCCTATTCTTTGCAAAATAGCATGTTGGTACGGAATATTGAAAAGCACATTTGTCAGTGCCTTCTATAAAACAACAAACCACCACACCCCTTCCCACTGCTGTGCTTCATTTATCTAACAGCTGTTGTTTTCATGCTCTTATCTGTGTTGCTATGGTTTGGGTTTCAGCCTCGGTGCCATTGTGTTCCTCCACAGAATAAATACCTTGAAAGGTAAATGGAGTAGTGACTCTTTACTAGTGACAGAGTGCTCTAAAAATATAATACTTTTCCTCTACTGCTGATCACTTTGGAAGGCTTCCTCTTCCCCCAGAGAAAGTGTTTCTTTAAAGCATCCATACCTAAAGTAGCATTAAGGAATGCTTTGTTTGTTTTTTAATAAAAAGGTGAGAAATCTACCATGTATGTTTCCTTACCAATAATTTTGAAGTACACAGAAGATTGTGGTATTTTTGAACCACAATCAGGCATACCTTGCTAATGGCAATGTTATGTTGCTGGCTAATCTTTCTCACTCTAAATCAGGCAAAAGGAACTGCAGAATGAATTCACCAGAAGGTGCCCTCATTTTGGCAGTTTCAAGGAGAAGAATTCTGAAGGCTTAAAGTTGCAGTCATATATTATCTCAAAGAGGATCCCAGGAATCATTTCATAGCAGATCTTGGTGAACAACCTGTGCAATAAGGTTACCTGAGCAAACACACTCCTGGCCATCCTCAAAACATAGACATCCAGATTCAAGGATACTCCCAAGATACACAGCTTGGTTTTCAAGGCAAACATTAACTCCAGCACAGGTTGAATTTCTATTCCCTGAGACACCTTTAACCGTGAGGCCCTCTTGTGTTGTCTGTGTTAAGTTCCAATTTGTTCACATTCATCCAATCTATTGTTGTCATCGGACACTGGGTTCAGAACTTATTCTTTCATGTCCCAATCAAACCCTGGACTGCCAAAATGAAGCCACTTTCTTTGCTTTGTTGTTTCCCAATCCCAAATCCTCATCAGTGCATGCCTCTGGCAGCAATCCACACTGTGCCTCTCCACATTCACATTGTGTGTTGTTGTCTGCCAGCAGCCCCCATTTGAGCATGGTGGTCTCCACCATGGACTCCAACCCTCACCCTATTAGGGACTCCAACCCTCACCCAATTCAGGGTCCTCCAAGTGATGAAAGGTAGGTTGAGATCTCCAGCTATATCCTCCTTTAATATTGTTCCTTGTCCAGTGAACTCCTTCCTCCATCTTCTAATTTGGTTTTGCTCTTGTGTACCCTCAAAATTGTTTGTCCTTGCCATAAAGCTCTTCCTGGATCTCAGCTGGTAGACTGGATGCTATCCATTCAGAGGGTGTTCAGAACTGAAACACATTGGATGAAAGGGAAAGATCCAGTTAGTCATCATTCATGCACTGGTGTTACATAATCTATAAATTCCAGGCAATCTCCTCAAGTACTTCTATGTATATGTAACAGCACTGGAGATAGAATAGACCCTTCAAGGCCCCAATAGGTCAATGCCTGTGATCCCTGATGGCAGCTTCTGATTTAACTGCCTCCCCACAGTTAGGACTGGACCGATATAAACACAAAGATCACTTAGAAATATATCAAGTCTGATGGTTCTGAAAGCTGTAGAACCAACAGAGACACAATCCTCATCTATTAGTTGGCATAAATCATCCACTGAAGTGACTAAATTTATTGCCATGGACCAAGACAATCCATTAATGGATTAGACCAGAGTTTCTCAACCTTTGGGCCCCCAGGTATTCTTGGACTTCAGTTACCAGAAGCCCAAGTCAGCATACCTGCTGATCGGGGTTCTGAGAATTGAAAACCAAGAACTTCTCAACTTCACAGCAAATTGAGAAACCCTGGATTACACAATCCATCTCATCCAGGGTTAATTGGAATTGAGAAGCCAACGCATACTCCAATATCTTGCTCAAGAGCAGAATATGGGAATTGGGACAAAAGTCACCCAGTCTGGTAGAATTCAAGGAGAGCTTTTCCAGCATTGGATCTTTCTTCATCATCTTCATTTAAGGCAGGGGTGGCCAAACGTTTCGGGCCATGGGTTTGTCACGTGGTTTAGGGGGCTGGTCCCTATGGCCTGGGGGCCAGATCTGGCCCCCAATGCCAATTCATCCTCCCTGCAAAGCCCTCATTGCTCCCGGAAGTGGAAGTAAAATTCACCCATACAGGCACATTTTACTTCCACTTCCAGGAAATACGAGGGCTCTGCGGGATAGATGAATTGGCATCAGGGGCCAGATCTGATGTTTGGGCACTCCTGGTTTAAGGCATGGCAAAACTTTGATACTAGGAGGCATTCACTACTCTTCTTACCCATTCCACCAATTCCTCCTCGACTGCTTTTATGATGTCTGGAAAGCCAAGGGTCATGTATATATGCAGTGAACTTCACCACATCCTCATCCTGCATTATTAAGATTATTTGCTGTTTTACCTGGGCCTTGATATGCTGAAACCCATTCCTTGTTTATTCTCCCACCAGTGGGAGGAAGAAGGTGCTGTATTAGTTTAAGACTCAGGTGGTACCATGGAGAAATATTCCAAAAGAGCAAATTTTGAGAGAAGAGGAAGGGGATTAGTACTTCAAATGTTAAGAGTGTTCTTGGATTTTTTTATTTTCAATTAACATTAGGTCATTTGCACAAGATATTAATAAGATCCTTCTGCCATATATGACCTACATCAGTCATGGTGAACCTTGGCACTCCAGGTGTTCTTGGACTTCAGTTCTCAGAAGCCCAAGTCTCTCTGAATCCACACAAATGGGTTACTGTGCATACGGATTCACAGAGACTTGGGTTTCTGAGAAATGAAGTCCAAGAACACCTGGAGTGCCAAGGTTTGCCATCACAGATCTATGTTAAAGCGGGGTAAATACAGAAATAAAACCAAAGTCATCTTTTTACCTGTACCGGTCAGCATTATATGGGCTTAAAGACAATCCCACTTTTAAACCTCCCCAGAGAAGGATTCATTTATTTGAGCTTTGCTGACTGGCTTAAGGCAGGCTTTGCTAAAAGACAAAATTAGGGTTTTGTCAAATATTTTATTTCTTGTCTTTTCAGTCCAGCAAAGGAAGGATTTCAAAATAAGAAGCTGGATGTTTAAGTAGTAAGAAATTCTCACTGGAAGGGAAGTTAGGCCTGCTTTAATTCATACTACAGTATGTTACTTTGTCACTTTGTTCTACTTGTTCACCGAATTTTTACTGAGCCCACAAAAATGGAGAGAAAATAGAGAAAAGACAAAAAGTATTTTAGTTATTTATAAACTGCTACAAAGTTGATATGGACAGAAGTACAGTAGAACCACGGATAAAGTCCAAACTCCATTCCACAAAATTTGGACTTTATCCGATTTTGGACTTTATCTGAATCAAATGGGTGATGCATCGGATAACATCCAAAAATGGACTTTGTCCGAGGTTCCTATACCAAAAACCTCAGATAACGTCCATTTATTTAGTGGTTTTAGACTTTGTGTGATGCATCACGTGTGCATGAAAACCGCAACTTTATCCAAATTGGACTTTATCCGAAATGGACTTTATCCGAGGTACCACTGTATATATATTTTAAAAATCTGCTTAAACTATTACTGATGTTTTGGTGCAATTTATCCTATCAACAATTGCTGCTTTTTCCCTTCCTTTTTCTAGATTGTGTCACATATATGCCTCAAAAGGATGTTTAGAATTTTAATTTAATTTAATTTGGTGTTAACATATTCCTTGTAGGAAGAATAAAAGCTCATAATGTCTTTTTAAAAATTGCTTTATTTTAGAGTCTCAGCAAAATTCCAAAGGTGAAATAAAAAAAACAAAGAATACATGTCCTCTTTTCTAAGCTATCTACTTTGTCCCCTTTCTATTTTCTGGTGGATATTTTATTTTTTACTGCAGTGGACCCAAGGAGGAAATCCTACCTGGTCAACCCTCACGCTAGTGCATATTTTAGAAATATGTCCTAGCTAATCAATGTATTTACAGTGGTTGAAATCCATATGTGCAATGAAGGTGATATCATTAGCAGCACAACTCAGCTGATTAAAGGGAAATTAGCACTGGTAATTCCAGGGTGTACAACACTTGCTTAACTCACATAGATGTCATGCTTGGTGTTTTTGCCTAAAACACCCTTCTGTATTTGAGCCAGCCTAAGCTCAGGCATCTTGGCGGGTGCAGATTAGTGAAGAATTCGGCCCCCAGTGAGCATGTACTGGGGAAGATCAACATGGGCACAGTATGTTTCTTAACTCTGTGCCCAATTATGAGTAAACCAGTGGGTAGAATCTCTTTCTTCTTCTTCTTCCTCAGCCACCTCTCCCATGGTCCTCCTTTTCTCCTGCCACTGCTTCTTTTAAGCCAAAGGCTCAGTGACTCTCAAGGAGCAATGGCAGCAGGAGGAAGGGCCACCCCACCAACTCCCTACCTGTAGTGACCACAGGCCTTTATGATCCTAGAAGGTGCCCAGATAGTAGGAAGGAGGGAGCCCTGTTTCTGAGGGTATCAGAGTATGAATCTCATGGAGGGATCATCATTCCATATCATAGTTTATTTGTATACCACTTTTCTCAACCCTGCAGGTGACTCAAAGCAGATTCACAACAAAACAAATACATAATGCAATACAAAATACCAAAAATGTTTGCAAAAATACAAAAACTATTAGAATACAGCACAAAATAATAAACCACTAAACACAATTCAAGCAACACAATAATACAAAATAAATAATCAATAACAATGTGTACGAGGCTTATCCAAATGGGCTCACAAAGTCTGGCTGGTGCTGCAGTGGTGGCTCCGGCTCCCAGCGTCCTTTTAAATTGCCCGCCCAAATGGGCCAAGGGGGAGGGGTGCCAGGCACAGCTGCCTCCCATCCCGGGGCTGATGACAAGAGCCCCAGGAGAGGCTCACGAAGTCCAGAAGCTCCGGTTCCGGCTCTGGCTCCAGCTCCTGGTGTCCTTTTAAATCCCCCGCCCAAACAGGGGAGGGGGGATAAGGTGAGAGTATAGAGCAGGGGTGCCCAAACTATGGCACACATGCCAGATCTGGCCCCAGATGCCAATTCATCCAGCCCACACCACTCCCGGAAGCAGAAGTAAACATATTTATGACAGCTGTGGGTGCATTTATGTCAGTGTTCTGTGCATACACAGGTGCTTTTTACTTCCACTTCTGGTGGGAGGAACCACGTGACCAGCCCACAGCCTGAAAAGTTTGGGCACCCCAGGTATAGAGCTTGGGAAGAGAGGGAGAGAGGAAGGAAGGAAGGAAGGGCTGAAGGAAGAACCACACCAACTCCTGCTCTGACTCCTTCTTGAAATCCCCACCCACCCAAGGATGTTATGGATGGGCCAGGTCCCCTTCTCTCATTGCCCCCAACACAAGTCCTAGGTCCACATGAGCCTCCTCCTGTTACTAGGGGGAAAGCATGGGGGTCAACCTGGGTGATCTCTTCCTTCAGGTGATTGTAGTAACATGCAGGGAGGAGCATGTGCTAGGCAGGCAACTGGCCAGACAAGGGCCCATGATGCACCTGGCACTTTGTCAAGTAGCTGTAATCAGCTATGGCAAGGTATGCAAATCTTAACCTGAAGCCCAGCACCGTTCTGACTATCTTGCCCTCACTGAGCTGTTCCATGAGCTCGATGAGCGCAAACAAAACCCATTGAGCAAAAGAGGGTCACATAAAATGAAGATGCAATCATTGCTTTTCCCAGGCACGGACAAAACAACAATGAAATAGAGAGCAATTTTGAGGTTGCCAAAAATGTTCTCAAATAGATGTGACAAATTAGGGCTTGATGAAACTTCTTGGCTGAGGAGATTAGCATAACAAATTTGAGGCCAAAATCCCATTAAACATCTTATAGGCCATTTGCCCAGAAAGAGTAGATATGCCACTTAGAAATCATGCTGCTTCTGGGGGTTTTATTTGGGAGGCTTTTATTTCTTTTTCTGCAGTTTGGGAAATGGAACTTCTTTTTTTAAATTTTGCAACCAATAGATTTTCAAATTCAGGTGAACAAACAGGGAGGCTGAATTTTTTTTTTTGATTACTTATGGCATAAATACTTTGACAGGTACAAAGTCCATCTTTTATCAAAAAAAAGATGCAGCAGGAGAGATGTGATAGAAAACAAGAAACTGAGCACAAAAACACAGAGGTCTTTGCCTAGGATAACACCCATCAAGGAAGCATGCAGAAGAAAAGTCAAAATCCAAACGAGGAAAGGAATGAAGTGGCATTGTTTTTGGAAGGTAACATTGTTCCATGAGCTCTGGTGTCTCAACATGCCTGCCACATGACCATGGACACGTCTGCTGACAACAGATGTTTGGCTCATTGGCTGTAAATGGAAATGAACAATGCACCCTAGAGTCAAACAAGACTGGCTTTCGAGCAATTGAGACCTTTACCTTACCATACCTTACATGTTATAACTCCTGCCAACTTATCAGTTAGAAAGCAAGAAATTGCAAGTAGATAAATAGGGACCACTTCAGTGGGAAGGTAAACAGCGTTCCGTGCACTCCGGTGTCGAGGCATGCCTGCCACATGTACACAGAAACGTCTGCAGACACAAACAGCACTGGCTCTTTGACTATAAACAGAGATGAGCACTGAACCCTAGAGTCAGATACAACTGGCTTTTGAGCAAGGGAGACCTTTACCTAAATGTTACAAAGCTGTAGTATTCTGCCTTAATGACATAAAAACATGTTTCAGTGGGGATGCAGATTGTTTTCCTAATACACTCGTAACACTCTTACCTTCTCCTTTCTTACTGTGGCTGGCATGGAATCCCATGACATCTACCACAAGTGCTTCTGGAGAGAGCATTAATTATCCACTCACCCCTGAGACTGGTAATTATCATTCCCTCCTAGTTCTCTTCGGGTTTCCCTGCAGGGTTCTCAGCAAACCCAGGCTGTGTAGGTTAGATGGCAGCTCAGGCAAACATAAGTTGACTCACTCCTTTTTTAAAAATCACACCTGTGGGGAAACTGATTCTTCTTCTTTCGTGTCATTGGTCAAACTTAAATCCTCATTGGTACATGTTTCTGGTGGTAATTGGCATACCAGCAAATGAGCCAGATTCTGTAATCTCTCCACATTCACACAGTGTGTTGACCACCAGCAGCCCCCACTTGAGCATAATGGTCTTTCATTTAGGAACTCTGACCTTCAGCCTGTTCAGGGTCCTCCAAGTGATGTAGGGAAGGTTGAGTCCCTCAGCCATACCCTCCTTTAATGGTGTTCCTTGTCCAGTGAACTCCTTCCTCCATCTTCTAATCTGGTTTTGCTCTTGCGTACCCTCAAGAATGGTTGCTCTTGCCATAAAGCTCTTCCTGGATCTGAGTTGGTGGACTTGAGGCACATATCCATTAAGAGGATGTTGATGGTCCTTCTCTTGCTTAGTTCTCTTGATGCCCGCTGCTACTTCTCTCCTTGATACTGTTGTCCCTTTCCAGAAGGGTTGCAAAGCTAAAGAATTCTTCTTCTTCTTTTGTGCCCAAATCAAACCCTGGACTGCCAAAATGAAGCCACTTTCTTTGCTTTGTCATTACCCAAACCCAAGTCCTCATCAGTGCATGCATCTGGTAGCAATTGGCAGACTAGTAAATGAGCTGGACTCTGTATCTCTCCACCATCACACAGCATGTAGTTGTCCACCAGCAGCCCCCACTTGAGCATGTTGGTCTTGCATTTAGAGACTCCAACCTTCAGCCTATTCATGGTCCTCGAAGTGATGTAGGGGAGGTTGACACAGAAAGAGCCTCCATGAAGATTGTGAATAACCTGTGCAACAACCTTGCTGGCTAATCTTTCTAACACCGGATCAAACCAAACCAAAAGAGCTAGAGCTGTGGTGGCGAACCTTGGCACTCCAGATGTTCTTGGATTTCAATTCCCAGAAGCCCAAGCCCCCTGTGAATCCACATGAATGGGTTTATAGCGATGCATCAGGCCCGCATTGCCCTCATTGCTCTTGGAAGCGGAAGCACAGTGTGCCCATACAGTTAAGGCTCTTCCAGGTTAACCCTTCCTCCGTGCAGGCACGTTTTACTTCCACTTCTGGGAGCTATGTGGGCAGCGCGGGCCGGATGAATCGCAGTAAACCCATTTGTGTGGATTCACAGGGTGCTTGGGCTTCTGGGAATTGAAGTCCAAGAACATCTGGAATGCCAAGGTTCGCCATCACGGAGCTAGAGGATTACAAAACACAACTACAACTATAAGCAGTCCAACTGGCCAAAATTATAAACCAATTGGATGAACCGAGACTGAACTTTAAGGACTTTGCAATTTATTTATTTATTTATTTGGAAAGCTCTCAGATTCAAAAAATGTTTGCTTGTGCAGTGCCTTGTATTGCTCTGCTCTGGTCACTAGGGATGCTGAGGAAACCATGAGATGGGTATGAGGGAACAAGCAGCCTTGTACAGTAGGGCAGAAACTTGTAGTGTTCAGATTATTTAAAAAAGAAATTAACGGTAACTAAATTAAAGGGCTGCATTGGCGCAGTGGTTGAGACACTGAGCTGGAGTGTCGACTGCTCAGCAGTTTGAGGCCTGAATACTACGTGATGGGGTGAGCTTACATCATCTGTCCCAGCTCCTATCAACCTAGCAGTTCAAAAGCAAGAAATTGCAACTAGTTGGTACTGCTTTGACATGAAAGGTAACAGTATTCCATGCTCTCCAGCATCTAGTCATGCCTGCCACATGACCACCGAAAGCTCTGCAGACACAGAGCTGTAAACGGAGTCGGACATGACCGGCTTTGAGCAATGGCGATCTTTACTTTCACTAAATGTAGTTACTTTTGAGAAATGGGGCAGCAGAGGATTTTTTTTTTAATCACTAGTGATAACTAGTTACTTTGTGAAGGGTTATATGAATCTTTCCAGATCTCACAACCACAGGGCCCAGGGCTCTTCACACTATTGGAATGCGCAGGAAGGAGTTATTCTGCAGACTTTGCCATCTAACCAGCATATCCCAAGGAGAAATGCCTGAGGCATTGTGATATGAAGAGAGGGGCCCTGGTGGTGCAGTGGTTAAACTGCTGGTACTGCAGCCAGAACATTGTGTGTTCGATCCTGACCCGGGTTCAAGGTTGACTCAGCCTTCCAGCTTTCCAAGGTCAGTAAATTATTACCCAGCATGTTATGGGGGGAGGGGAATGCTAATTAACTTGTGGCCCGCCCAGAGAGTGCGCTGAGCACTACGGGGGCAGTACAGAGGTGTAATTACTATTGATATCCCAGTGGGTGATGAGGGCAAACACACGGGGCATAATGTCATTAGCAATTTTGGCCAACAAGGCTTACTTCCTGCTCCTGATTCATTCTGACCTCAGTGGCGCCTTCCATCCATTTCTGAACTATTATTTGCCAGCTAGAGTTTTGCTTAAAAACATGCCAATCTTTAAAGGAAATATCAATCTGACATTGACTTTTTTTTTTAAAGGAAGGAAAACGATTCAAACTACATTTTCTCTTCCTAAACAACAGTTCTTATTTGTGCCTCTTTTCTGATGATGCCCTGGTAGGCTTTTTTGATTCCTTTCCCCAACTACTGCTTACATCTTTTAATCCTAACTCAAACAGGGGTGAGCAAGGAGATCTTCCTGGGACAACATCCTCTTTTGGCGCGGGAACAAGGCATGATATTTTCTTAAGCATTTGTGGATTTGTGCCAACAGGGTGGGAGGTGTGGGGGGGGGGGGAGAAGAGAGATTTATTCCCATACAATTGCCAGCAAGCACAGATTTTGGAAATGAAAACTGTGAAATCCACCCACCGACCAACATTGTGAGTTTTGCCTCAGCCAAGTGACAATTTTCTGCTATTGAATCTGCCCCTTGTAGGAGGGAGGAGGAGAAGCAAACAGAAACTGTGACAAGAAAGACATCTCTTCCCCCACAGCTCTTCAGTGACTAGAATACAGATTTGGCATGAATTTCACACACCAAGAGCTACTGTGGTGTAGTGGACTGAGTGGAAGGCTTAAGAGAGCTGGGTGCAAATTCCTGCTCTACCATAGAAACTCAATTGCCATATTCCACATCTCCTTATACCATTCCTCCAAACCTAAATGTCTATACCTTCTTCTTCTTCTTCTTCTTCTTCATCATCATCATCATCATCATCATCATCAAGCTTAATTTGTTTACCGCTTTTCTCAACCCTGCGGACGACTCAAAGCAGTTCACAATAAATAAGATAAACAATAAGATACAAAATACCAAATATACAAAACCTAATAGAATACACCAATGAAATAATAATTCAGCCACTAGTTACAATTCAGTAATACAGAACAAATAATACAAAAAAATCTGATAATACATCATACATCAATATCAATATCTCAAAAATAGTACAAACTAGGACCTGTCCAAACAACATGCTTAATTCTTTATTTATATTTTGTATTGTGTTTTTGCATATTCTGATGTTTTGATTGTATTAATTGTGCATTGCCTTTTGTATTTTATTGTATAACTTGCTCTGTTTATTGTATTTATATATGTTGTAAGCCGCTTTGAGTGGCACTTGTGCTAGGAAAGCAGGATAATAATAATAATAATAATAATAATAATAATAATAATAATAATAATAATAATGCTTGAACAGTACGGCTCCAGTGGCGGCGGTAGCTCCAGCATCTTTTAAACTCCCCACCCTGATGGGCCAAGGAGACAGCTGCCTCCCATCCCGGGGCTGATGGCTCGAACATATCAAGATGGATTCAAGCGGGATTTAATCCACTTGGGGACCATCACCCTTCCCTGTGGACTTTGGCACCCAAGGCCGCTACTCCTCAGGGTGGTCAGGTAAGTTAACCACTGCCTGACACTCAGCATTGAGTTGCTGGCAGTATGGGTTATTCTATTACCATAGTAGGATAACCTGGCCAGACTGGTATACATTTTCCAGTTTCTAGCAATTAAGATCCTTATAGCTGTCATCATGATAATAATATCTTTTTTATGTTTTTGAAGTTTTAATCCTCCCAGTTCATATAACAAGGCAATCCTAGGGGCACAATCATTTTCTAAGTGATAATATGTTGTTTACTATTTCAAAAATATGTATCCTAGTTTTATTCACCTCTTTACATTTACACCATAAATGAAAAAAATCTCCCAGGATGTTCATTACATGATTAATGATAAATTAATGTATGAATTGAAATTGAAAAAAGGTATTACTTTATTATATTACTTAGTATATTACTAAGTATATTACTTAGAAAATTGAGTTTGTGGATATTTGGGGAGAATTTATTGAGTATAGGTTGGAAAAATTTAAAGGTGTTAAACCTAGAAATGAATGTATGATATTTTGGAGATGGGAAAAAGATATTCATAATACTGTATGTACAGTTGGTTTAAGTAACTGTTTTGGACAAGAACTCATTACCCCCCAAGTGATGGGTTTACACTATATTTGTACTTATATGTTATATGTATATGATTTTTTTCTTTATATTTGTATGTTTCTTTTTTCTTTGTTTTATGTTTTAAAATTTATTTATTTATTAAAAAAAGAAACTTACTGGGGTGGGAGGAAGGGTTGGGTGTGTCAATGGTAAGTCAGTCCTTGAACATCTTACAAACACCAAAATCTTTTTTATGGGCTGCATTATTCAGATGTGATCTGATGGCATGGATGAAATTTAACATTAATTTCCACTGATTCAAGCAAAAATGAAGCATGTTACAATAATTATATAATATCTTAGAACTGAAAAGCTGGAATGATCATCAACTCCAGATGCGATCCAGGAGGCACAGTGGGAAACGAACTCTCAACCTCCAGATAGTTAAACCACTGAGCTATCCAGCAAGTTGCATGTAGATACCAAAGAGTTGGCTTGAAGAAGTCAAGTGTGTCTTGTATGCAGCAATCCTTTGCAATAAAGTGGGCCATGAATTCTTCTTCTTCCCTTGGCAATGGCAAAAAAGAAGGTTAAATCATAAGTCAGGACTGTAGATGGGCCAGATTGTAAACTGAGGCCAGAAGTATTTTAAGGCACAATAAAGTAGCTACAAGAGAATAAGAGTTAGGATTGCTCTTGGCAGTTCTGTAGTGGGAATTATGCAGCCCATAGATTGCACATGGCTTCACCACACTATTTTTGTGGCACTGACACTCCAAACAACAATTATCTTTCTCTATGTAGTAGGTGCCAGTCTGGCCACATTATCCTGCTTTGGTAATAGAGTAGACCATAATGCCAGTGATTCAATGCTGATCATCAGGCAATGGCTAACTAACCTGACAACCCTGAGGACTAGCAGCCTTAGGTGGCAAAGTCCACAGGGAAGGCTAATGATTTCAAGTGGATTAAATCCCACTTGAATCCATCTTGATGGAGGGCTGCAGCTTCATCAAGACTGGCCAGGGATGAAGGAAGACTTTGTGTGCCAAAGGGCTCAGGACCAGAAAGTGACTTACGGGACTGGACCAACGGTATGGGTATTATGTTGCAAATGGTTGGCCACTGCATTGTAGACTCAGGACAATCTTCATTGCTAATCACCATGAGGATAGCCAATATTTGGAACCAGATACAACATAAGAAGAAGAATGTAGTAGGTGTAATAGTAGGCAATTAAACAGTTGACAGTTAAGGAGACATAGGATGGAAACACAGAGAAACAAAGATGTTCTTCTCTTCTAGTGTTGACTTTAGACCCATATTTCTCAACCTTTTTAAGCCGGGGGCTGGATCATGCTCTCTCAGATGGCCATTTTGCCCTTATTCCACCACATGGCACTTTCTGGTGTGGTGGAGGCAGTGGGGGACCACATGAAATGTGCCATGGGCTGCAGGTTGAGAATCCCTGCTTTAGACATTTTACATCACCACAGGGTCTGGGAACCTACAATCTACTCCTTTCTGTACTAGGGATTTACTGGAATCTTCTTTACCTTCCAGGCATCCTGGCCTACCAGAAAGTCACACAAGTGAATCTCAGATCAGATCAGGCTACAACATGTTCTAGAAGCTTGGTCGATTGTATTTTGGGCACATCAGGAGAAGTCAGCAGTCAGTAGGCTGAGAAGTAGGCTGGGAGAAGTAGAAAGCAGAAATAAAAGAGAGAAGCTTAACATGGGACAGCATGACCCCATAAAGAAAGCCACGGCCTTGAATTTACAAGTCCCAAACAGATGATATGATGATGATGATGATAATGATGATGATGATGATGATGATGATGATGATGATGATGATGATGATGATGATACTTTTGTGTCAGAAATTACATATTCTAGTTTGAAAGGATTTTTGCTGGAGAAACTCCACTCAGGGGACACCCGAATGAGGCTCCTTTCATGTCCCCAAGATCTTACCCCACCAAAGTGGTCCCTATTTGTCTACTTGCAATTTCTTGCTTTCGAACTGCTAGGTTGGCAGCAGCTGGGACAGACAACGGGAGCTCACTCCATCTTGCAGTACTCAGGTATCCAACTCTGACTTTCCAGTCTTCAAGTTCAGTGTATTAACCACTTGAGCGGTACAGAACAACAATGAGGGAAGATGCAACAAATAACGGTGAATTCCCTTCTTGAAAATTGAGGTGAGGAAATAATGGCTATTTAGAGAACTATAATAATTTAGAAAGGAAATATGTTGCTGAAAAAAGAGGAACTAAATGAAACCCTAGACATTCATAAAACGTGCATCTACTACAATTAATGTTTATTTGTAGATGCAAATGAACTCCCAACCTCAGTCTCCACAATAATATACTAACTGGCTGAGCTATTTAGCCGCCTCTGTCATTTTGAGACAATAAAGAGCCTTGTAGGCCAAGATGGGACTCAAAGTCATTTCTCCATTATTTGCATGAACTAGGCAGCAGATCAAATAGCAGACATACAATTCAGATGCTCTCACTCCTCCCCATAATGATGAGATGTGTGTTATTTATATTTAAATGACATCATTGGTTTATAAATGAACATGTCTCTCAGTCTCTCTTTTTGGTGATGCATGTGACTCAACTCTCCTCCTCTTTGTGCATAAGTAGTTAGCCTGCATGTGTGAAACACCTGAAGAAATCTCAAAAGCTAAAAGACATGCTGAATAAGATTGTAGCTTGAATATGTAGTAATAAGTAATATAATATAATGTAATGTTTTATTCTTAAGTAGTAAGGTAAAGGTAAAGGTTTCCCTTGCTCGAAAGCTCGTATCCGACTCTAGGGTGCAGTGCTCATCTGTGTTTCTAAGCCGACGAGCCAGCACTGTCTGCTTCTGCAGACGTTTCCGTGGTCATGTGGCAGGCATGACTAGACACCAGAGCACACGGAATGCTGTTACCTTCCCACCGAAGTGGTTCCTATTTATCTACTTGCAATTTCTTGCTTTCGAACTGCTAGGTTGGCAGGAGCTGGGATGAAGACGGGAGCTCATTTCCATCCTGCAGTACTCGGGAATCGAACTGCTGACCTTCTGCTTCCCAGTCAGCATCTTAGCGACTTAAGCCACTGCAGTACCCTTTTCTTAAGTAGTATATTGTAGTTAATATATTCAGAATCTTCCAGTAGAGCAATACAAGTCCAATACATTGTGAAAGTCAACCGGTATGCAGACTCTTTCGGGAGAATTTCCCTTCATCAGACAACTTGACTTGCTAACTTTCCAATATCTGAAAATACATACAATATATATAAAAAATTAAATTCTTTACTGGAATATTGCTGCTGAGCTAAGTATAAAAGAGAAACCCACCTGGATATATAACATTTAGTTTTCAAAGGGTATCTTGTTTTCATGTTGCGTCCTAACCTCTTTCCGTTTATTCATTTTGGGCTGTGGACGTTACTGACTCAAAATATTACTCCCCTTATAAATCCTGCTGATAGGAAACCAGGTGTGCATAATCTAGCATTCCCCTCCCATGCCTCCTAATGACTAGATATATTTATACATTCTTGGCATTTTTATACATTTTATAGTGCAGGGCTGCAAATTGATATAATTGTGTAAAGGGGGATAAAATATATATCTACAGAAGTACATTACACCACAATGCTTGAACTCTTAACAATCTCAAAATTGTATTAGCCAGGATAACGCTGGCTATGTA
The DNA here is from genome assembly GCA_035047345.1 of Bradypodion ventrale. NCBI lineage: Eukaryota > Metazoa > Chordata > Lepidosauria > Squamata > Chamaeleonidae > Bradypodion > Bradypodion ventrale. The sequence goes on from JAWDJE010000004.1 coordinate 8,571,109, forward strand.
AGTAATTAGTAACAGCTGTGGGAAGAGGTCTCATGTTTGTTGAATCCCCACTGTTTTATAGTTTTGGATTCCAAACCCCTCACAACTTTTGGCTCATCTCTGGCTGAGAAGAGTTTGTAGACCTTGTGTCGAGGCTTTGGAACCTTCACCTCTAAAGCCAATTCTGGCCCTCCTAGAGTCTCAGTTTGGCCCTTTGAAGTCCTCCAAGCAACAGTGTTTGATAAGCATCCTCAACCTAATTCAGTCATTGAGGAGGCCTCCATATCAAAATCTCAAGGCAAGCAGCTTACACAGCTGGGGTGTAGGATTTATACCACCACATCCCTTGGCATTAGAATCTCCAACTACAAACATGTGGATGGGGACACACCAGAGATTTCTCTGGGCTAAGATGCTGCCCCTCATAAATAGTTTGTCAGAAGACAAGAAGGTTCTGGAATCTGGCTCTCATCTTTCAGCAAGAGGCCATGTCTCTGGCCACACAGCGGATGTTGTCAGTGAGACACTCTGTGGAGTGCCATGCTCACAATGTGACTGCTTCTAATGTCTCACATTGATATGCCTGGCCAAGGTTATCAAGTCTAAGCCCTGGTGGCACAGTGGTTCAACTCCTGTATTGCAGTGAGTTCGGTCATGAGAGGACACAAGGTTGATGCAGCCTGCCATCCTTCTAAGGTCAGAAAAATGAGTACCCGGCATGTTGGGGGCAAAAAATTGCTAATTACCTTGTGAACCCCCTATAAAGTGCATTAAGCACTATGGAATGGTATGTAAGCATAATTGCTTTTGCTATCAAGTTTGCCAGAGGAATTACACACTAGGATGGAGGATCTTTGATGGGGAGAGCATTTATCATGAGAAAACAGATGAAGTGATGGATAATATTTTTAAGAAGCTGGTTCCTCAGCGTTCGTATAATTCTTCTCCCCGTTTCAAAAAACCCACCTTGAAATGCTTCTCTTAAAGCAGGGGTTTCCAACCTTTTCAAGCCAGGGGGGGGGGGCCAAGTCATGCTCTCTCAGTCAGCTTTGAGGGCCAAACAGCCATTTTGCACTGCCTGCACATCGGGGTGGCCATTTTATCCCAACAGCTTCAAAGGGGTGGCCATTTTGTTTCTTGGATGCCCTTGGAGGGGTGGGAGCACATTAAATGGTGCCGCGGGCCAAATCTGGCCCATGGGCCTTAGGTTGGGAACCCCTGTCCTAAAACTTAATTATTGGCAGTAAGAGTTTGAAGATAAAATGTGCTGGTCCTTTTGGTCTTTAGATGTTGTCCCCAACCACCAGGAGGACCTGTCCAAAATTGAATTCAGTCCATGATCCGGCAGAAGTTCGCCTCCAGAAACGCAGGGAGGTGGTTCATCATTCTCTGTGTGTTGGAATAATAAATACTATAAGACACATCCTTAAAAGAAGAAGGACAGATGAGAAGTTGCTAGGGTTGGTGGTGTGCTGGCAAAAAAAAAAAAAGCTTATTTCCCTAGCAGTCTAGTTTCTAAGGCAGATTGTTTATGAGTATCAACAGATAGTGAACCTTGTCAGCTAAAATGCAAATATTTGGAGACAAAGCATTCATTATGGCAGAACTTGATTTCTTCAGGGTCAAGACTTTTTTTTAACTGCAACAAAACTGATAGGCAGCTGAAATGTTTACTGTTGCCACCCTCTGACAGTTTTGACAGCATCTATCAGGAGGAACTCAACAGCCCCGACTTATTATTGCTCTGTATTTTTAGCCTACAGTAATTTTTTTAAAAAAAAAAACGGGAAAGGGGAGATGATTAAAGGACTGGCATTAACAGCCAACCTAAAGGGAAAAGCAGAAAGCATTACCTGACTTGTTTAAAACATGTCCCTCCTCTGACTGAGCCAGGTTTTGTTTCTATTGTTTTGCTTTGCAAACAGAGCTGAGAGGATTAACCATTCTGCTACATGGGTTGTAGCGAGAAGATTTCTAATCTTCTGGGGTTTTTTTTAATCTGGAATGCTGTGGGTGAATCATGCTAACTAGGGAGAGTGGGTTAATTTATCATAAATGGATGCTAGCTTTCTGCAAGGAGACACAACAGTGAACACAGTTCTGAACTTTCAGGGTTTTTCCAGCTTCAAAACAACCCAGCGGTGTAGGCAGACTGAAAAAAAGGGATTACTCAAGTCAACCAGTACGTATCGTGATTGGGTATCAACTGGTGGTGCAATGGTTAAACTTTTGTCCTGCAACCAAAAGGTTGTGAGTTCAATCCTGACCAGGACGCAAGGTTGACTTAGCCTTCCATCCTTCAAAGGTTGGTAAAATGAGCACGTCCCAGCATGTTGTGAACCACCCAGAGAGTGCACTAAGGACTATGGGGTGGAATAGAAGTGTGATTGCTTTGCTTTTTTGATTTATCAGAACCTGGCTCTCTGTTATCCAAAGGTGGGCATTCTTCAGAGTAATTTAGATCTCAATCAATCAATCTTTGTTGTTGTTGTTGTTCAGTCGCACAGTCGAGTCTGACCCTTTGCAACCCCATGGACCACCGCACGCCAGGTTCCTCCGTCATCCGCCAGCCTGGCCTGATCTATGGCCACTACGTCAACAATGCTGTCCAGTCACCTCATCCACTGCCTCCCTCGTCTCCTTTTTCCTTCGATCTTTCCTAGCATCAGAGACTTCTCCAGTGAGCCCTCTCTTCTCATTTGGTGGCCAAAGTACTTGAGCTTCAGCCTCAGTATCTGTTCTTCCAAGGAGCAGTCAGGGTTGATTTCCTTCAGGATGGACTGATTTGATCTCCTTGCAGTCCAGGGGACTCTCAAGAGTCTCCTCCAGCCCCACAGTTCAAATCAATCTTTACTATAGTCCAAGACCAGCATAATTTAGATCTCAGCTCTCCTTACACTCCCCACCCACTCCAATAGAAAGTCTTACCCCCAAAGTGGTATTCTTTTTTAAAAAAAACCTCTGTGTATCTTCTCGTGTCCTCTTCTTTTTCTAAAGTAAGATGTTTGAGTGTGCCAGGATGTCTTCCAGCCTAGCCTACACCACTGGGTTCTTGTGAAGCTGGAAAAATGGAGGAAACAGAATCCTATCAAAACATGCGGTGCTGGAGGCTGCCTTTGGGACTGGATAAGTCTCCTCTGCTCTGACACTCACTTCACTCCCTCACACTGGCGTCCACATCTTTTAACATTCCTCCCGGCTCTAGATTTGCTCACCGCTCTTGGCAGGAAGCAAAAGCCATGTGTCAAATTCTGGAAACATTTGAGAACACTGATGTGAATCATGCTTTTGCTTCATGCTGGTGCACTGGGAAGAGAAAATTTTCTCCTCCCTCCCTCCCTCCCTGGCTTGGCGTCTCCCAGAAGCTGATAAGGGACCAAGGCTAGTAATGGGTAATTTGGCTGCTGTTCATCAGAGGGCTCAAACAAGAGGGGAAAGAGAAGGTGAAAATAAAAAAGCAACTTTGGCAATGAGCTGATCCAATGTGTCCATATATGTTCTATGAACCAGGAGTAGGGAGACCTTGGACTTAAAGGGGCTACTTTTTTCAGAGCAGTCCCCGGGTCAGTTTGTTTTTTCCACAGATAACAGGAACAAAAAGCCAGAGGGGTCACTATTGAGGTATTCAGGTTGAATGGAAGGCTGAGTCAACCTTGTTGCCATCAGGATTGAACTCACAACATTTTGGTTTCAGTATAGCAGTTTAACCACTACACCACCAGGGCTCTTAAATACACACACTTCTTCAGATATTTGTTTCGTTTCTTCGCAATAATCATGAAAACTCAGAAATAGTTACAAAAGATATAGATCAATAATTAAAGAAGTCAAAAAGGGTTGTTTTGAGTCTTAGAACTGGGCATTGCTCACAGCTTCCCACATTGAAGTCTATTCCCAGGTGTCATATCCTTTCTTTATCTCAGTAGCAAAATTTGGGGTGAAGGGGAAACTATTTTCTCGTTGTTCTTGTTAAAGAGGTCATAACGGTATTTTTGGCTGTTGAATTGCTTTCCATCTAGGCACACGGTTCCTTCAAAGCTCTGTGTATGAGATATGAGACTTCCAAACGAAGTTCCATGTTTACCTCCTAATGGACAATTGCAAAGCAAAAGCAATTCGCAGAGTGAAGCAGATTCATGCTATGATTTATAGGCAACTTCTTCCTGTTAAAGAATCTTCTGTTTCTAATGTGAACTGTTTCCTGGGAATCAGAAATCATTTCCAATCTGTTTCAAATCATCCTGCGATCTTCTGTTAGATCTGGTATAAATCTAGGGCAAGCCAAAAACCTTTTGATGCTTGAGTAAAAACAAAAATTGCAATAATTTGTTAGTTGACAAATAGTAATTGTAAAAGGTTAAATCATGTTATTTTAAATGTTTGTGCCTTCAAATCATTTGCAAGCCACCTTAGAACATAAGAACATAAGAACAGCCTTGCTGGAACAGGCCACAGGAGCCCATCCAGTCCAGCATTCTGTCTCACACAGTGGCTCACCATTTCCTTCAGGGTATTCCCAAGGAGATGCCTTCACCTGCTTAGGATTCCCTGGAAATGGCATTGAGAGATATCCTGCCTATCTCTCCAACCCGGAGGTTGTCCTTAAGTATCCATAATTATAGCCATTGATACTCTTGTCCTCCATTAACTTGTCTAATCCTTTCTTAAAGCTGTCAAGACTAACAGCTGTCACCACTTCTTCTGGCAGGGAGTTCCATAGACCAGTAATCCTCTGGGTGAAAAAGTACTTTCTCTTATTTGTTTGAGAACTAGTACCCAAAAGTTTCATGGAGTGTCCCCTAGTTCTAGTGTTGTGCGATAGGGAAAACAGTTTTTCCTTATCTACTTTGTCCACACCGTGCATGATTTTATAAACTTCAATCAGGTCACCTCTTAGACGCCGTCGTTCAAGAGTGAAAAGACCCAACCGTTGCAGCCTCAGGTGGTAAGGAAGGTGTTCCAGTCCCCTAATCATCCTTCTGGTTGTCCTCCTCTGCACTTTTTCCAGCTCCATAATATCCTTCTGGAGGTATGGCGACCAGAACTGTACACAGTATTCCAGATGGGGCCTCACCATAGATTTATAAAGAGGCAAAATGACACTTGCTGACTTATTTTCTATACCCTTCCTAATGATCCCTAGCATTGAGTTTGCTTTTTTCACTGCTGAGGCACACTGGGTTGACACCTTCATTGAGCTCTCGTCCACCAGGACACCAAGGTCCCTTTCCTGGTTTGTCGCAGAGAGTTCAAACCCCATCAGTTTATAAATGTAATTGGGGTTCTTTGCCCCAACATGCATCACTCTGCACTTACTAATGTTGAAACTCATTTGCCACTGTTTTGCCCACTCCCCCAGTGTCGAGAGATCCCTCTGGAGCTCCTCACAATCTCTCACAGTTTTCACTACCCTGTATAATTTAGTGTCGTCAGCAAATTTGGCTACCTTGCTTTTTACTCCTACCTCTAGATCATTTATGAAGAGGTTGAAAAGCAGGGGTCCCAGTACTGAACCTTGGGGGACCCCACTCTTGACTTCCCTCCACTTGGAGAAGTGTCCATTTAATGCTACCCTCTGTTTCCTGTCCCTTAGCCAGTTGCTGATCCAGGACCTTGATTCTCTTTTTGCGAAAAAGGAGAGATAAGAAATAAAGTGAATACATGCATACATTACATACACACACTTGCCAGATTAGTCACCCAAATTAATTTGCATAGTATCTAAATTGCTAGCCAACTATATTTGTTTGGCTGGTTCTCCTGAGTAAGAGCTTTGGTCCACACCACCCAATATATGGCAGAGCACAGAACGAATCAAACATTTTGAGGCTATTGACGCATGATAAGATTTCCTGAAGTAGATATTCTATTTGAAAAGCTGTATATATCCAGGAAACAGCTTTGACAAATCTTGAGAGCCAATATCTCATCCATTTTGGATTTATTCAGTTGAAATATTTACAGACATTATAATTCACCTTGATGGTTTCACATAAGTTTTGAACGACTTCTATAATTGGATATAATTTGAGACTGTACTTCATTCTATTGGATTTATACTAGTCACAGATGATGAATTGAATTTCTGCATAATTTTTGAGTTAACCTTTATGGACCAATTAAACAATTAAAGACTAGTTTTTGGAGAATTATCCTGTTTATTTCAAAACAGCTAGATATACAGTGACATTGATTTTGCCTCAGATGGCTTTCTTGTATCCTGAACCCAATATTGTCAACACCAACTGGCAGCAGCTTTCCATTTTTTCTGACATGATTCTTCCCCAGATTCCCATATGGATGCTGAGGATTGAACCTAGGATATTTTCCATCAATATAGACAGTCCACCACTGAGTTGTGTCCCTGTTATAGTTCAACAGTCCCTTCAAATGACTCCTCTTGCCTATAAATACCACTTCTGTCTTGGCTGGATTCCCATTTCTCATCCCAGGCAGGTAGTTAACTATCTACCTGCTCCTTTTTAACACACCAAAACAAGAGCACAGACCAATGTTTCTATTTGTTCCTTGGCAGAAACAACAGAAATTGCTTTGAGAAATGGGAATTAATGGCTGTGTACGTTGTATTAAATCTTCCTCCAGAGTACTGTATTTTCAGTCCGGGACACCATGTTCAAGAACAGTTGAACACAGTGCCAGTTGAACTCAATCACATAATGTTAATGGATTGGTCGCCCGACAGTCCATCAGCAGCCATCTGATACTTGAATGATAGCTCTCTGTTTCCAGAGGTTTCTCAGAGAAAGTTCTTGGAAATAGAAAGAAGGTCTTGGTGGCCTTTCGGCTGATTTTGTGTGGGGTTTCTTGTGTTTCTCTTAGGACTAGACACACAAATAATGTTTCTCTCACTCTCCAACCAACCCCACATGCTTTGCATTTAGATCTGCATGCCTAATATTTTAGAGCAAAGCAAAGGCAAAAATTTGCTTGCCAACCCTGGCAGATGAGAAATACTGTTAGCAGGTGAAGTTTCATGTTGCAAATTCCCATAAAACATGGCCTCAACAGGAGCACAGGAATGAAATGGCATTCATTTCCACTTTCCTGACATTAAACATATTTCCTTGGGAATAAACACCATTTTGGCAGATAAGGATTTAAATCTGTGTCTGACTCATTCTAACTTTTTCTCACCAAGAAGGGCAGCAAAAGATTTTTCAGTGAGCATTCTAACCTTGGCAAGAAAGTTTTTATAAAATGCAAATTCTGCAAAATTGTGTTATTGTACAAAACTACAATGGCAGTTACTTAGTTTCTTGGATTACAAACTGAAAACAATCACCCAATCTTTCTGTGCTTGTGGGGTGCACACTTGGTTCTGAAAAGGAAATGAGACTTTATACACAAATTGCAGAAACCTTAGGCAAAAGACAATTGTTTGTTTCACGCTCTCTGTGAAGGCAAGGAATTACACAGAAACCTGGAAATTACCATGTTTGCAAGTGTATAAGATGCACATATTCCCCCCTCAAAATACACCAGAAAAATGGAGTGCATCTTATATTCCAATGCATCATACACCAGCAAATACTGTCTTTGTCAGCATATAAACATATATTCCAGTTAAATTATTCAAAGCCCTAAAAGATGATGATGGAATTAAAGCATTCTATATACCAGCAGATTTGGAAAAGACAACAATGGCCACAGGATTGGAAAAGATCAGTATATGCTCGAATTGGTGGTGGAATCAAAACAAATTACTACCACACTGTGGGCATGGTATGGTTGGCATGGCCAGGGGTAAAGCCTGTATCGCATCCGAATTATGACTACTTTATTTTAAAACTTGGATAGGCAGGGCCAACCAGAATTTCTGCTACTGGTTCTGGAGAACTGGTGCGAACCTGCTGATGCCCACCACTGATTCATACCCAAAAAAGGGCAATGCCAAAGAATGCTCAAATTATCGAACAATGGTGCTCATCCCACATGCTAGCAAGATCATGCTCAAGATAATACAGGACAGGCTTAAGCAGCACGTGGAGAGAGAACTACCAGAAGTGCAGGCTGGGTTAAAAAGAGGCAGGGGAACTAGAGATCAAATTGCCAATATATGTTGAATTATGGAGAAAACAAAGGAATATCAAAAACAAGTCTACTTCTTTTTCATTGACTACACCAAGGCATTTGACTGTGTGGACCACAATAAAATGTGGCAAGTAATTAAAGAGATGGGAATACCAGAACACATTATATGTCTAATGAGAAATCAATACACAAGCTAAGAAGCAACAGTTAGGACAGGATACGGAAAGATGGAGTGGTTTGGAAAAGGAGTAAGACAAGGCTGCATTTTGTCACCCTGCCTATTTAACTTATACACTGAGCACATAATGTGCAAAGCAGGGCTGGATGAATCAAAAGTTGGAATTAAAATCACTGGGAGAAAAATCACCAATTTGAGATATGCAGATGATACTACCCTAATGGCAGAAAGTGAAGAAGGTCTAAAGAAGCTCTTGCTTAGGTTGAAGGAGGAGAGTGCAAAAGCTGGTTTGAGACTTAATATCAAGAAAACCAAGATAATAGCAACAGGCCCTATCACTCCCTGGAAAATAGATGGGGAAGAAGAAGAAGCAGTGACAAAATTTACTTTCTTAGGATCAAAAATCACTGCAGATGGAGATTGCAGCCATGAAATAAAAAGGCGACTAATTCTTGGGAGGCAAGCTGTGAGAAAACTCGGGAACATAGTGAAAAGTAGAGACATCACCTTGCAAACAAAAATTTACATAGTCAAGGCAATGGTATTCTCAGTAGTAATGTGTGGTTGTGAGAGCTGGACCATAAGGAAAGCTGAGCACAGAAGAATAGATGCCTTTAAAATGTGGTGTTGGAGGAGAGTTTTGAGAGTCCCCTGGACAGTGAGGAGAACAAATAGGTCAATCTTAGAAGAAATCAACCCTGACTGCTCATTGGAAAGTCAAATAGTAAAGATGAAGCTAAAGTACTTTGGACATCAAATGAGAAGGGAGGATTCACTTGAGAAGGCCCTGATGCTGGGAAAGATGGGGGCAAAAGAAGAAGGGTGCAGCAAAAAAAATGAGATGGTTAGATAGTACGGGCACAGACCTGGGCGGGTTGAGGAGGATGGTGGAGGACAGAGGTACCTGGCGGGCAATGGTCCATGGGGTCGCAAAGGGTCAGAGTCGACTGTGCGACTGAACAACAACAAGCATACTTTTCCCCCTTAAAATATACCAGGAAAATAGAGTACGTCCTATACTCCGATGTGTCTTATACACATGACTCATCTTGTTTAGACAGTCCACACTGAAGAGAATAAGGCAATTGGCAAGGATTTTTCCTAAGCATCACATAGGAACATCCAGACCAGAAGCGTATTGGCTGCCAGTGCAAATCCTTCAGAACTGGTATCATGTGAGTTCTCAAAGATGTTCCTGCTAGGAGTCAAGCTACTGCATACTGCACTTGCTGCAGCATCCATTCATCTTCAAGGGTAGCCCCATGAAGAGTGCATTGCAGTAGTTAACCAGGAAATTCTCAGAGCATGGACTACTGTGAACAGGTTATTCCTGTCCAGGAATGGTCACAGTGGGTGAACCAGTCAATGTTGACTGCAGGCACTCCAAGCCACTGAGCTTGCATGAGGCTCCAGTGACAAAGATGGAACTCGTAGAATGGCCAGACTATACACCTGTTCTTTCACGGGGAATGCAACTCCATCAGAACAGGTCTCCAACCAACTCCTGGACCTGGGAACCACCAAACCACAAAGCCTCCATCTTGTCAAGATTCAGCTTCAGTTTATTGGCCCTCATACAGCCCACTACAGCCTCCAGACATAGACCCAACACATTCGCAGTCCCAGCCCACCCAGATGATAAAAGAGAAATAGAGCTGGTTGTTGTCAGCATATGAATAGCACCCAACCCTCAAATTCCTCAAGGCCTCTCCAGCATGGGAGATAGTATGGAACCCTGTAGGTACCCTTCTGCCATGGAGTTGAGAGTTAAGAATGGGTCAGCTGTACACTGTAGTTCCATTCCATAGAACCTGTCTAAGAGGATATCATGATCAATATTATCAAAAGCCGCTGAGAGGTCCATGAGAATCAATAGAGCCTCACTCTGCCTGTCTTTAGCCCTTAGCAGGTCAGCAGTCAGGGTTACTTGAGTGCCAAGTTCTGGCCAGAAACCAGATTGAAATGGGTCCGGATAATGACTTTCCTCCAAGAACATCTGATGCTGACCTTGACCAAAAACAGGCCTCCAAGAACATCTGATGCTGGCCTTGACCAAAAAGAGGATTTTTGTAATGGGCCAGAATTTTCCACCTACTTCTGTGTCCTCTTCAGGAAAAGATCACAATTGCCACTTTCAAAGGAGAAGGACACACTCTCTACTGTAATGAGGCATTTATCACCTCCTGGACCCACCTAGTCAAGCCATCCTTCTAGATCTTATCAACCATAATGGGATAAAGTCAAGTATGAATGGAGTGGGACAGACCAATTCAGACAACTGACCATGGCTTCTTCCATTGGCCTCTGTCTTGATCAGCAACTTTTCTATCCTATTGTTGTTGTTGTTGTTGTTGTTGTTTATTTTCATTTCAAGTGTCTTCCCTAAAGCCTACATTTATTTATTTATTACTCACATTTCTACTGCCACCCCCTCACCGAGGTGAATCCGAGCGGCTTACAATAAATAAAAACTTGCAAAAACAATACAAATAACATTAAAATTGGATTAAAATATTTTTAAAAAAAATGCCTTCCTAGTGCTGCATACTAAAACTGACAGCCCGGGCAATAGTTAAACAAGCCAGCCCATGGTGGCTATCTCCCCAGCTGCCACACACACCCGCTGCGGCAGCCAGGTCTTAAGGCTCTTCCGAAAGGATAAAAGTTCTGCCTGGAGATGAAGTTCATTTGGTAGGAGGCACTGGAGCAGACACAGAGAAGGCCCTCCTTCTAGTGCTAGAGAGGCAAGCCTCTCTAGCAGATGGAACTAACAGGGAGCCCCTCCGGTCTGCTCTAGTGGGACGGGCATATGTCCTTGGGGTGATGCGGTCTCCTAAGTACCCTGATCCACTACCATGTAGGGCTTTAAAGGTAATCACCAGCACCTTGAATTGCATCCGGAGGCACACTGGCAACCAGTGCAGCTCCCGAAGCAGTGGTAAGGCATGGGCATAATGCCCACACCCCATCAGCACATGGGCAGCTGCATTCTGGACCAGTTGCAGCCTCAGAATGGTCATCAAGGGCAGCCCCATGTAGAGTGCTTTCAATAGTCAAGTCTGGAGATGACCAGAGCATGCGTGACCATGAGCAAGGAGTCCTGGTCCAGGAGCGGGCATAACTGGTAGATCACACAAAGTTGTGCGAAAGCCCTCCTAGCCACGACTGCCACCTCCCATCTCCATAAAACCTTCTTTGTGTCATGAAGTGAAAGCACTATCCCTAGATGTTTCTGCTGATGCACGTCAATTTGAAATCTCTGCCATGCACAAAAAAGACATGCGCTATATGGAAATGCTTCGAAATGACCTTTTGCAATGCCTGTCCAACGCTGCAGGAATCAGGGAGAGAGAAGAACTACTTAGCTGCTTTCCATTAAAGCCTCGGGAGGCCAAAGATGGGAGAAGAACAAAAATTTCCACATGCCAAAAATATAATTGTTATAGTCATTTTCCAAGCATGAAGCTCTTAACAATGTCACTTCTCATTTTCAGAAGATGAGCTCGGAACAATGAGTGTTTTGCAAAGGAGGCTCCACTAGCATGAAAGATGGGAATTTATAAGTGTGCAATTGTGGGTTTTAATTTTCCCCCCAGAAGTGAATAGAAATAACCCCTCTCCTATACCTAGATGTGTTTGTGTTCGTGTCCAATCTATCTCTACTTCCTTCAGCCTTGATCTGGAATTATAAATGCCTCTAAGATGCAGTGTTCTTCTGAAATTGTAACTGGAATACAACGGTGCTGTTTGAAACAGCAACACAGCCATTGTTGAAACTCTTGTATTGTGGTACTTTCATTATGGGCTGTCACCACTTTGGGGTAGCAAGCAATGGTGTCTTTCACCAACAGAATGGAGCACATTTGCGGGCAGAATCTCCCTCTCTCAGCAGAAGACCCCAAAATGGCTCTAGTTTAAATTTGCTGGGGGAAATGGGAAAGTAATGGGAGATAAAAGAAGTGGGAGAACATCCCGGATGGCTAGGATATTTGTTGTTGTTCAGTCGCACAGTCGATTCCGACCCTTTGCGACCCTATGGACCATTGCTCTCCAGGCGCCTCTGTCCTCCACCATCCCCCTCAGCCCTCCCAGCTCTGTGCCCATTGTGTCTACAATGCCATCTAGCCATCTCATCCTTGGCCTCCCCCTTCTTCTTTTGCCTTCCACCTTTCCCAACATCAATGCCTTCTCAAGTGAATCCTCCCTTCTCATTTGATGTCCAAAGTATTTTAGCTTCATCTTTACTATTTGACCTTCCAGTGAACAATCCGGGTTAATTTCTTCTAAGATTGACCTATTTGTTCTCCTCGCTGTCCAGGGTACCCTCAAAACTCTCCTCCAACACCACATTTCAAAGGCATCTATTCTTCTGCGTTCAGCCTTCCTAATTGTCCAGCTCTCACATCCATACATTACTACTGGGAAAACCATTGCTTTGACTATTCTAATTTTTGTTTTCAGTGTGATGTCTCTGCTTTTCACTATGTTCCCCAGGTTTCTCATCGCTTGTCTCCCAAGAATCAGTCGCCTTTTTATTTCATGGCTACAATCCCCATCTGCAGTGATCTTTGATCCCAAGAAAGTGAAATCTGTCACTGCTTCTACTTCTTCCCCATCTATCTTCCAGGAACTGATTGGGCCTGTTGCCATTATCTTGGTTTTCTTGATATTGAGTCTCAAGCCAGCTTTTGCACTCTCTTCCTTCAGCCCAATCAAGAGATTCTTTAGGTCTTCCTCACTTTCTGCCATTAGGGTGGTATCGTCTGCATATCTCAGATTGTTGATGTTTCTCCCAGCGATTTTGATCCCATATTGTGATTCCTCCATCCCTGCACTGCGCATTATGTGCTCTGTGTATAGGTTGAATAGGCATGGTGACAAAATGCAGCCTTGTCTTACTCCTTTTCCTATTCCAAACCACTCTGTCATTCCGTGTTCTGTCCTAACTGTTGCTTCTTGGTTCATGTACAGATTTCTCAGGAGGCATATGAGGTGCTCTGGTATTCCCATCTCTTTAATCACTTGCCACATATTGTTGTGGTCCACACAGTCAAATGCCTTAGTGTAGTCAATAAAACAAAAGTAAACTTGTTTCTGGTATTCCTTTGTTTTCTCCATGATCCAACGTATGTTGGCAATGTGGTCTCTAGTCCCCCTGCCTCTTCTGAAACCTGCCTGCACCTCTGGTAATTCTCTTTCCACATGCTGCTGAAGTCTATCCTGTATTATCTTGAGCATCACTTTACTGGCGTGTGGGATGAGCGCGATTGTTTGATAATTTGAACATTCTTTGGCATTCCCCTTTTTTGGGATTGGGACATATACTGATCTTTTCCAATCCTGTGGCCATTGTTTTGTTTTCCAAATCTGCTGGCATATTGAATGGCTAGGATATAAATATAAATAATAAATGAAATGAAATAAATAAACTCCTTTGTGAGCTGAATTGCATTCACAGGATGTTTGATGTAACCATCTGTAATTTTTACCAAATCATTTTCAGAGTTTATGACATTTTCTTCTTCTTCTTCTCTCTTTCTCTCCCTCCCTCTCTTTCTCATCCTCTTTTTTATTACTGAAAAATGCTCAGTCACACCATAGGTCCATGATGGTGAACCTCGGCACTCCAGGTGTTCTTGAACTTCAACTACCAGAAGACCAAGTCAGCGCTCCTGCTGATCAGGAGTGCCAAGGTTGGCCATCACTGCCATAGGTATTTGTGTTTTAGACACGGATACTGAGCTTTCATGTTTCATCCCACTCTATATCCCCATTGACCAGAAGTTGCATGCTTCATAGCAAAATTCCTCTCTCTCTCTCTCTCTCTCTCCCACTTGTTCCTTATGAATTTCTAGAAACCTGGTGTTAAGCTAGAAGACTCTTGCTCTTTAATCCCACAAAGCTGCTCCTGTCTTCTGAAATTAGCCTGACAGCTGCTTGCATGTCCCAAAGTTAAGGAGAAAGCTCCTTAGAACAAGGTTCGGAACCATCCTTCCTCTACCCTATGTAGTGGTAAAGCAACCCTCAACAGTGGGGCTGTTGTTAACAGCAATCCTGCAATTTCTGAAAAGTTCCTCATTCCTCTCTTAAAAGGACTACCTCCATTCCAGAATGCAAGGGCGGCGCCAAAATGGCAGCCGCGCTCTTTGCGCCCCCCCCCACCGGACGAAGACATCCGGGTAGTCAGGGGGCATGGCCAGCACCCTTATAAAAGGGGCGGCCACGAGGCAGCCGAGCTGCCATTTTGCGAAGCGACGGAGAGGAGAAGTTTTTCCCCATTGCTCCGTCGCTCTTACCTTAGCCGGGAAGCTACTTCAGGCAGCGGTCCTTTTCGTTCCTTTTCTTCGGCTTCCCAGCGCTTTCAAGAATGCCTTCCAAAAAGAAGGCATTGGCGAACGCGGTTTGCACTTCGAGGAGGCACCAGCCGGGTCGGAGGACCGCGACTGCGCCCCCCCCCAACAGCCCCCTTTGCCGGCGCCCACCAGGACCGGTGGGATGGGGTCGGTTGCCCCATGGCCCGGGACTGGGAGTCCTCAGACCAGCCCGGCGGGGGCCGCAGCCTCCGGCTCTCAATCGGTGGCTCCCGGCTCTGGCCCGGTTTATACCTCGGGGCCTTCTGCCCTTGCCCCGCAGCTACCTGCGGTGGGCTTTAACCACGGGGGGTGGTTGGGTTCCCTTCCCTGACAGGGCATACCTCCGGCCCCTCAGGGGCCGGTACTGGGTTCATGGCCATATTCGGGACCCGGGGTCCAGAGACCTGACCCGGCGCCTCTTATCAGTGGGCCAGCCGGCCCTATGCCCCCCATCAGTGTTGGGGGCTATGTTAATGTTGACGCCCTTCTGGCCCGCATAGCGGCCCCTGAGGCTTCTTTGGGGGTGGTTAACCCACCCGGGGCGCCTTTGGGACCACAGGTCGACGCATCGGCTGCCGGTCATCGGCAGGCGGCCGGACGGGTAGAGCTGCTTGAGGCCCGTGGGTCGGCGTCAGCCGCTGCCTCGCAGCTCCCCATGCAACAGTTGCTGCCGTCAGGTACTGACCAGGCCTCGTCCACGAGCTCGGTTGCGGTCACGAGCTCGGTTGCGGTCGCGAGCTCCGACGCCCGCAGTGGGCCGGAACCCCTGGTAGGGGCGGCCCATGGGGGTGCAGCGTGTGAGTATACTGTTCAAACTAGTGCACCCACACCACTACCTACACTGGGGGGGGGGCTTCCAGTGGCCATGGCCCCGTATGGCTGGCGCGGTGGTTCAGCCGCCGCCGGGCCATACGGGGGCGGCACCATCAAACCAGGGCCCCACTGGGGGTGGCGCCCTCTGTCCCGTTGGGAACTTACTCGGGGTGGCGGGCTTGGTCCAGGCTCCTTTCACTGTGCCCAATGCGGCCTCTGTGCCGTTGTCGGCATTGCCTACGGCGGGGTATTCCCTGCCCCTTGGGGATCATCTGGCCCAGGCCACCAAAGAGAAAATCTGGCGGGGGGAGTATGTGGACATTTTCTCCCTTCTGAATAGAGAAGCCACCAAGGAGGAGAGGGAGGGGCAGGATGAGAAAGATAAGGAACAGGCACGTCGTCGTAAGCCGCCATGCACGTGGGCCAACTGGCTGCCAGCATACCTCATATACATGGCTGTGTACCTCAGACCCCGGCCGGATCTGGCCATTCCGATGGTCCAGTACTTGGACAACATATACCGGGCGATGGTTGACTTCCCGGGCCCGTCGTGGTTGGCTTACAACGAAGAATTTCACATGAGAGTGCCCCTACACCCGGAGATGAGGTGGGATGAGCCCTGCCAGAAGCTGTGGCTTCTGTATATGACCCCCACGTGCCCGGCGCCTGGGGAGAGGTACCATTGTGGACATGCGGTCCAGCGAGCTGCTCCGGCACAGGCACCCCGCCAGGTGGCGGGGCAGGGGGTTCCAGCCCGCCTGCTGTGTTGGACCTTCTCGGCCAATGGTATCTGCAGCAGGGGAAATTGCCGATATAGGCATGAGTGTCCCTCTTGTGCTGGTCCCCATGCTGCCTTCGCCTGTCCCAGGCCGGGAGGAGCGCGGGGCAGGGGTAGAGGTGGACAGGGGGCAGGCAAGACTGCCGCAGAGGGAGCTGGTCAGGCAAAAGGCCCCCTCACCAATTGATGTGGACATGTTGGAGCGTTGGCTCACGATGTACCCGAGGAGGGCAGACGCAGCTTACCTGCTTGAGGGTTTCCAGCAGGGGTTTCGCATTCCTTTCACGGGGGTCAGGGCTCCCCAAGATGCACCCAACCTTTTGTCACTTAGGGGAAGGGAGGAGGTGGCTGCCTTGAGCATTATTAAGGAGGTTGATGCTGGCAGGGTTGCCGGCCCTTTCCCTGCCCCCCCCCGTTTCCTAATTTTAAAGTTTTCCCCTTGGGGCTAGTGCCCAAAAAGTCACCGGGCGAGTTCCGCTTAATACATCACTTGTCCTACCCAGCCGGCAGATCGGTCAATGATGCTATCTTTTGACCAGGCCCTGCACATGGTGCGCTCATGTGGCCCGGGTGCACTTGGCTAAGTGCGACATCAAGTCGGCCTTCCGTCTTCTGCCGGTGCACCCGGGCGACTTTGAGTTGCTGGGTTTCAAGTTCCGGGGTGAATATTACTTCGATAAGGCCATGCCTTTTGGTTGTTCCATCTCCTGCTCGGCTTTCGAGCGTTTCAGCACCTTCCTGCAGTGGGCGTTCGTCCGCAGGTCGGGGTCTCGGTCTGTAGCCCATTACCTGGATGATTTCTTATTCGGGGGTGAACGGGGCTGGGACACGTGTGCGCGTCTCCTCAATACATTTCAGACGCCAATGAAGGAACTTGGTGTCCCTTTGGCGCCCGAAAAGACCGAGGGCCCATCTACCAAGCTCACATTCCTGGGGGTCGAGATTGACACGGTAGTGCAAGCATCCAGGTTACCGGCTGATAAGGTATCACGGATCGTTGCACTCATATCCGGCTTGGTGGCTAAATGCAAGGCGTCCCTTCGTGAGCTACAGGTGCTGCATGGTCACCTCAATTTTGCTTGCAGGGTGATCGCACCTGGCAGAGCCTTTGCTCGACGCTTGTGCGACGCCATGATAGGCTTAACCAAGCCCCACCACACGGTACGTCTTAGCAGGGGCCTTAAGGCGGATATGCTCATCTGGCTCCAGTTCCTGAGGGAGTTCAACGGGGTGTCCTTCTGGAGGTCCGATCTTCTGGCTTCCCCTCGTTTCCAGGTCCAGTCCGATGCATCGGGGTCCCTGGGTTATGGGATATACTTCTATGGGAGGTGGGCCTACGGCAGGTGGCCGCCAGCCTGGTCGGGCACGGGTCGCTTGCGCGACCTCACGTATCTGGAATTTTTCCCATTCTGGGAGCCTTGATGCTATGGGGTGAGGAGTGGGCCAATTCGGTAGTACATTTCTGGTGTGACAATGCGGCAGTTGTCCACATTGTCAACTCGCAGACGTCTAAATCTCCCAGGGTCATGGAGCTGGTGCGCCAGTTTGTGTTGCGTAGCCTGTGCCTCAATGTGCTGTTCAGGGCTAGGCATGTGCCTGGTGTTAATAACGATATTGCTGACGCTTTGTCCCGCCTGCAGATCTCCCGGTTCCGTGCCTTGGCTCCGGACGCAGGGGAATTTCCCTCGCCGCTCCCGGACGAGATATGGACACTTGGCAAGGAGAGGTGAACCGGGCGATCGGCATGTCGCTGGCGCCCCGCACGCGTAAGGCGTATCACCACGCGTTCATCACTTTTCAGGCCTTTTGTGCCCAGTTTTGACTACCCGAGGCTTGGCCTATCCCAGTCGCCCACATTCTACAATTCATGGTTTACCTACATGCCCAGGGCCTAGCACCCCGCACCATAGCATCCAGGCTGTCAGCATTGGCATTCATGGCCAAAGTAGGGGGTTACGCTGACAGTACCACTGATTTCCGCATACGACATGTTTTGGAGGGGTGGGTGCGGGAGCGTGGGCGTAGCCCGGATGACCACCACCCAATTTCCCCAGGGGTACTTACCCACCTAGCACGGGGCTGGCATGACCTCTGTTTTGACAGGTATGAGGCCGCCCTGTTTCATGCGGCTACTACGGTGGCCTTTTTTGGAGCGCTCCGCATCAGCGAGCTTGTGATGCTGTCTAAGGCGGATGCAAGTCGTAGGGCACTGGAACTCGACGATGTCTATCTTTGCAATGATTGGGCTCAGTTGAGGATACGCTCCTCTAAAGTTGATCAGCACGGCATAGGCAGTGGAGTACGACTGCTACGATGTTCATTGGCAGACATCTGTTCGGTTGGTGCCCTACAGGAGTTTCTTGCACTGCGTGGCACGCACCATGGCCCGTTTTTCTGTCACCAAGATGGGTCTCCCCTTACTAAATTTCAATTTTGGAAGGTGACCGGTAAGGCACTAGCCAGTGTTGGCCTCCCTGGGGCTCGTTACGGCACCCATTCATTTAGGATAGGGGCGGCTTCTACTGCAGCTGCTTTTGGGTACTCCGGGGCGGAAATACGCCGCATGGGAAGGTAGGGATCACAATGTTTTCAGTTTTATGTTCGCCCTCTTCAACCGTGAGTACCAGTTTAGTCACTGTATTGTTTCTCCCCCCTCTTTTTCCTTGACAGACCCTGGGTGTCGTATTACACCGGTGACAGTATGGCTGGTGGGCCACAGCTGCGTGCATAGGGCAGCATCGTATGCTGCGGCAACAGAGTGGGGACCCCGACTGTGACTGGGTGCATCCGCAAGTCTCAGATGGTATGGTAAGCGGCATGTTATGGCGGGAACTGTTGCCATTCCTTTTATCCAGCAGGAATGCTGACCCGCCAGATGTTCTGATCATACACCTTGGGGGCAATGATTTGGGGCAGGTCACTGGCCTATCGCTGAAGCATGCGATTTGCGGTGACCTGGCTTACTTACATTATGTGTGGCCTGCCGCAACCCTCATCTGGTCGGACATGGTACCGCAGCACGCTTACAGGGGAGGGTTTACCCTCCAGGCCCTCGATCGGGCTTGCCGCTTGGTGAACAGGGCTATTGCCCGGTTCTTTCCGAACACGGTTGGGGGCGCATCATGCGACACCCCACCATCAGTCTCCAAAATTATGACCTTTACACAGGGGATGGGGCCCATCTGTCGCAGGGAGGTATGGACCTCTTGTTGTGAGATTGGCGAGCAGGCCTGTTGACCGAGCTGACGGTCTGGGGGGGGGGGCGGTGAGCCTTTTGTTGAAGCCTCCCCATGTGGCGGGTAGCACTGGTAAGGTAAACATTTATGACCCACAGGTATCCGGCAGGTTCCCAATTGACTGGACAACACTAGACAGGCACAAGTTGATTAACGTTGTCCGGTCAACGACGAACCAGGCGATGGGGTGATGGCAAGAGCTAGGCAGCATGCATCACCCCGTTATTTTACGGATACCCGTCAGAGGGTGGGGTCAGTAGTTAGATATTGACTACGGTCAACAATTTGTTTGTTGTCAACAAACAAATTGATATAAATTGATACATTGTAACCAATTGCCGTTTGCAATTTTGGGTGGTACCTTACCAGTGTTACTTCGGCCTGCTTGCCTTAAGAATTATAATTGGTTGAATACCAATAGAAATTTATAATTCGGACTAGGGCATGAATCAATAAATGTGGCCCAATGCCGTTATCCACTTTCATCAGTGTCTGAGCCCTTTATTGGGGGGTGCGCCTGCAAAGAGAAATAGATTGAGAGAGGGCACTAAACATAAGTCACCATAGGTTTGTGGTCCATAAAAATAATACATCTGGCCCTGCAACTTCCAAATGCCTTCCTTCTTAGGTCAGCCCACTTTGTTCTCTGCCAGGGCTTATTTTTCACTATGTGATGACAATCTAACTGTTTCAGCAAGCCCTTTATTGGGAAATCCAAGGTGCTGGAGTTTTCTATCTGTGACTTTAACTTCCCTGTCCCCCTGGTACTAAAAGATCGTAAGACCAGTGCACCAACATCAATTGACCTGGTTTTATCCTATACCTTGGAGTTGTTGTTGTTGTTGTTGTTCAGTCGCACAGTCAAGTCTGACCCTTTACAACACCATGCACCACTGCACACCAGGCTCCTCTGTCATCTGCCATCCTCCGTAGCCTGCCCAGATGTACACCCACTGCGTCAACGATGCTGACTTGACATCTCATCCTTGGCCACCCCCTTCTCCTTTTGCAGTCGATTTTTCCCCAGCATCAGGGCCTTCTCCAGTGAGTCTTCTCATTTGGTGGCAAAGTTTGTTGCCTTGCCATGGTGAGGAGGCTTACGTGGTTCAATGAGGCTATGGGCTATGAGCTATGCAATGTAGCCCCCCCCCCCCCCCCCCAAGACAGATAGGCCATAACAGAGAACTCAGACTAAACACAATCCACTGGTGAAGGAACTGGCAACCCATGGCAGTACCCTTGCCACGAAAACCGCATGGACAGGATCTAAAGGCTAAAACTTGGGGTACACACCAGTAATTCAGAAGTACACAGAAAGAGTCTCCTTGACGATTATGGTATTTTCAAACCACAATCTGTCATACCCTGATAACGACAACCTTGTGTTGCCAGTTAATCTTTCTCACACTAGGTCAGGCAAAAGGAACTGCAGAATGAACACACCAAAAAGTGCCTTCATTTTGGCAGCTTCACGTCTGGCCTTGATACGGAAGAAGAATCCTAAACTGTGCGTGCATGCGTGCGCAAGCACGTGCACGCACACACATATTTGTATTAAAAAGTTAAGATGCTTTCAACAAAGGACTCAATGGAAGATCTGCACGGATAGAGTAAATTGGCCTTCATCATCATCCCCTTCTTTGGGTGTGTGTGTGTGTGTGTGTGTGTGTGTGTTGTCTGAGCTTTCTCCCAAATCCAAACCAAAGAAATTGCATTGCACTGGCAGTCCCTGCTGAGATAAATTGCTTTAAACTCCCCTTTAGTTAATGTCAGCTTTATGTCTGTCTCTTATTACACCCACCACCTGTCCCTCAAATTATACATTTTTTTGTCTGCCTGTTTTCCCCACCCTCTCAAAATACTCAAGGGGTGTGGGTGGGCCTCCACCCTTTTTCATACACAAGATACCTAAAGCCAATTCAGTTATTTACATGCGAGGGTTGGTGTGGCCCAGCCTGTCTGCACTTACAGCCGGATTTTCTGAAGACAAGCTGGGCAACCAAGTCAAATGATCATCAAAAGAAATATCTCTCTTGTCTCTCCCCATCTCACCCTCCTTCCCTCCTTTCCCCCTTCTCCTTTTCTCTCTGAGATCCGAAGCTCTCTGGGTCACTGATGTAAGCCAAGGTCTTCACCCTAGATGGCACTGCAGTCAGCAAGCCATGCAAACAAGCCCAACATTTTCTAAAGAAATGTATTATTAGATTTGGTGCCCCTTCGCACACAGGCGTCTTCTCCTGATGGCATTAAGCCAGCTGCCTTCTCAGCTGGGGCTGGGTGTGACCATCTGTCTTTGGGGGCAGGGGGTTGCCCTGTGCATTGTAAAGGGCAGCACAGCTACACAACGTCTCTCCACAAAGAACAAAAGCCTGAGACATGAAACACCCTGTTTAGAAGTGAACTTTTGGTCTTGCAAAAGTACATACATCAAGAAGATGCCCAGTTTTGTCTTACTCCAAGTTGGACGCAGGGCTTAGAGCAGCTGTGTTTCTGGACTATAGTGGTTCATCATGCCAGCTGCAGGTTTGGGAAGTTGTAGACTAAGAAAAGAAACTTTTCTCAACTGGCCATTGGTCCTTTTGGTATTTAGTGATAACTTAGCATGGCAATGGTCTCCTGGAATTCATAATATTCTCCTTGCTTCACTATATCAGAGAGTAAACAAAATAAAACAAAAAGACAAAAAATGTTGTGGCACCTTAAAGATTAACAGTTGCATTTTAATGTTAGTTTTTGTGGATCAAGTCCACTTCGTCAGACATAGGAGTGAAATGTCATGGCATAAATTTATACATATCAGGTACAGAGGTACACAATGGTTGGTTAGTGTAACATATCTATTACACTAAGATAAAAGGTAAAGGTCACCCTTGCTCAAAAGCCAGTTGTATCCAACTCTAGGGTTCAGTGCTCATCTCTGTTTCATAGCTGAAAAGCCAGCGCTGTCTGCATCTTGCAGACATTTCCGTGCACATGTGGCAGGCATGCACAGAATGCTGTTTACCTTCCCACTGAAGTGGTCCCTATTTATCTACTTGCAATTTCTTGCTTTCAGACTGCTAGGTTGGCAGGAGCTGAGACAGAGGCGGCAGCTCATTCTGTTGTGCAGTTCTCGGGTAGTGAACTGATGATCTTCTGCCTTACAGTCAGCATCTTAATCACTTGAGCCACTGCAGATATGTTCTTGCTTATCTAGGTTCCGCTGCAGTGCCTCAAGTGGCTAAGACGCTGACTGGGAGGCGGAAGGTCAGCAGTTCGATTCCCGAGTACTGTAGGACGGAATGAACTCCTGTCTTTGTCCCAGCTCCTGCCAACCTAGCAGTTTGAAAGCAAAAAATTGCAAGTAGACAAATAGGGACCACTTTGCAAGGGAAGGTAACAGCGTTCCGTGCACTCCGGTGTCTAGTCATGCCTGCCACATGACCATGGAAATGTCTGCAGAAGCAGACAGTGCTGGCTTTTCGGCTTTGAAACAGAGATGAGCACTGAACCCTAGAGTCAGATACGACTGGCTTTTGAGCAAGGGTTGCTTCCTATTCAGGGAACTATCCCTAGTTACTAAGGAATCAGCCATTTGTAGTTAGTAAGCAAACCATATGTAAAATTATGTATTCCCAGTGTCTTGGGATAAATGTGCCCAGGCCCCTAAGATGACAAATGGAAGAACTTAACATGTGGCCTCTGTTTGAAATGTGGGGGATGAAACGCTTTTCCTGTGGTGGGGCCTTTCTTATGGAATCTCCTTATTTGAGAGGCAGATCTTTAAAAGGCTCTTTGCTTTAGGTTCCAACAGGTCTGTTTTTAATATTTTATGTTTTCTGGTTTTCATGAATGCTGGCATGTTTGTTCTTGTGTAAGGACTAGCTCACCATCAACTCTTGGAGGGTGATCACACACTCAGATAAAAAAATTCCACCATCATTCAGTCTTTCCAGACTTCCTAGATTAACCTTGTGCAACCTGTTGCTGTTCTGTAACATTGGATGATGAGAATTTTAGTTTCTCACATCACAGAAGGCTGTCCTAACCTTGAACACATCCAGCAAGACTTAGTACATAACCTTAACCAGGTATTAAATGTTTTACTTTTCCTGCTATCATGGACTTGACTTTCAGAATTTCTAAGCCATTGCAAATAATAAATAACAATAAAGCCATTGTTAATTTACACTTTTAGAACTTCCCTATCAGTTCCTGGGGGAAAATGGGGAAGAAGTAGAAGCAGTGACAGAGTTTATATTCTTAGGATCAAAGATCACTGCAGATGGGGATTGCAGCCATGAAATAAAAGGGGACTGATTCTTGGGAGACAAGCAATGAGAAACCTGGGGAACATAGTGAAAAGTAGAGATATCTCACTGCAAAGAAAAATTCACATAGTCAAAGCAATGGTATTCCCGGTGGTAATGTATGGTTGTGAGAGCTGGACCATTAGAAAAGCTGAACGCAGAAGAATAGACACTTCTGAAATGTGGTTTTGGAGGAGAGTTTTGAGAGTCCCCTGGACAGCGAGAACAAATAGGTCATTCTTAGAAGAAATCAACCCTGTCTGCTCCTTAGAAGGTCAAATGAGAAGGGAGGATTCACTTGAGAAGGCCTTGATGCTGGGAAAGGTAGAGGGCAAAAGAAGAAGGGGGAGGCCAAAGACTAGATGGTATTGTAGACACAATGGGCACCGAACTGGGAGGGCTGAGGAGGATGGTGGAGGACAGAGGCGCCTGGAGGACAACGGTCCATAGGGTTGCAAAGGGTCGGAATCGACTGTGAGACTGAACAACAGAACTTCCAAGTCATACCTGAAAAGGGCAGCCTTTGTCGTCCTCTAACACAACCCATCCTGAAATGTGGCAAGTGGCTGTTTAAACTTTTTCTTGAATGTCTCCAGAGTTGGAGCACTCACCATCCCAAAAAGACATTTGGTTTGACTGTTGTTCTGGTCTAACAGTTAGGAGGTATTTCCTAATAGCCATCAAAAATCTGACTTCCTGTAACATTAGGTAAAGGTAAAGGTTTTCCTTGCACAAAAGCCAGTCTTATCTGACTCTAGGGTTGTTTTGGACAGCAAGTGAGAAGAGAGGACTCACTGGAGAAGGTCTTGATGCTGGGAAAGAGCATCCAAAGTATCAGATGGAGAATCAAGGGAGAGCAAAGTTAGGACTGCTTGTTTCGTCCCTTTCAGCTACCTAGCTGGATTGACAGGACCAACATAAAAGATTTATATTCTCCTCTTGTTTTTATGGCACTTTGTTAATAACTATGATAAAATCATTTTTGTTCAACCCAAGAATCATCTGCAGTGGATTGTTTTGCTCTGTGGTATTGTGCTAATCCTAACAGCAATCAGTAAATTGTCACAGTGTATTGAATAAACGGTGTCCCAATTATTTTGTTTGCTTGCTGGTCTGCCTGCCTGCTTTGCCTGTATCCCACTGATCAACCCCAAAAAATTCCAAGAGCAGCCAGAAAGCAAAACAATCAAATAAAAGCAATGAATCATAATAGTAAAACAGCAAGACACTTGTCAGCATTACTAAATGTGAAAGCACATAAAAACAGTCCTGGTAAAATTAAAACAGATGTTTAAAAGCATCTGAAAGACCTGGGTAATGAAACATCAGCCTTTGCCCAATGCCAGAAAGATAACAAAGTTAGCACCAGGGAAAATCTCTCCAGAGAATACCTCCCAATATTTGGGTACCACCACAGAAAAAGGCCCATCTTGCCTTAGTGCCTTCTTCATCTCAGAAGGCTGGGGATTCATAGAAAGGCTTTCAAAAACATCTAAGGGTCTGAAGACAAAAGTGGTCCTTGAAATATGTAGGTCCTTAGCCTTAACAGGGGGGATGCGGTGGCTTATTGGTTAAGCTTGGCAACCAGAAGGCAGTTTCAGGCCTGAGTGCTGCACTATGGAGTGAGCTCCCATCTCTGTCCCAGCTTCTGCATACCTAAAAGTTTGAAAGCAAGGAATTGCAAGTAGGTACTGCTTCAGCAGGAAAGGTAACAGTGTTCTGTGCATTCCAGTGTTGAGTCATGCCTGCCACTTGAAAATAGAAACATCTACAGATGCAAACAGTGCTGGTTCTTTGGCTGTAAATGGAGGTGAGCACCACTTCATTGAGTTGGACATGACTGACTTGTGCACAAAGGGAAACCTTTACCTAGCCTTAACAGAGTAGCCACTCAATGTTGTAGCTTAACATTGCATCTTCAGAAGTCACTGTCAACCAATGATATGGATCCAAAGAATCTTAGAAATCCACCTGGCTGTCTAAGAGGCCATGAGGTCTCAGCTTCTTGAGTTGTTTGTCCCCTTCTGAGTCTCAGGTGTCCTTCAAAAATGTGGCTGGATGTATGATGTTCAAAAGAGGGAAAATAAATCTTAAAATGCCATGTGATGTGCTTTTGATTTTTTTGGTTATACCTTAAGTTGAGAGCTAGCATAAAATAGACTAGGTCAATGATGGTGAAACTTAACACTCCAGGTGTTCTTGAAATTCAATTCCAAGAAGTCCTGATCAACAGGAGTGCTGACTTGGGCTTCTGGTAATTGAAGTCCAAGAACACCTGGCGTGCCAATGTTCGCCATCACAGGTAGGTATTCTCCAGTGACTCTTTTCTTCTCGTGATACATACAAAGTGGAAAAGGCCAAATCAAGTCATTTTTGCTTCAAGAAAGAGCTGAGGTGTAATTTGATCTAAAACACATTTCTTAGTTTTTCCAGCAGTACATGGAGTCAGTTGGCCCCCAAATGGCCCATATTTTGGCATAAAATTAAAACATGGTTGCTTGGGAGATACGAGCGATATGACAGTATAATTTCCAAACTATCTAGTGATTAGTTTGGGGTTGTTTTTTTAATCATCACATCACATTCTCATCTTTGATAGCTTTTTTCAGATTCTTGTGAGGTGATTTTAATGATTACATTCCACTCAGATATCTGTTGATTTCAGGGTGGGTTAGAAATAGTTTCATAAATAATGCATACAAATTGGGGGGGGGGGAGCCACTGGTTCAGGCTTTTCATTCTAACTCGCTTACAATTTTCTACCAAGGGTGGCAGTTTCTACAGATGGAAAAGCAAGCTATCTGAGATAGAAAACTGTCTTTCCAATTGCTTCTCTCATTTTCATTACCAGAATCATGTTTCTTAAAAGGTGCATACACTGATAATTGTGCAAACAGCCACTTCCCTTTGCTTGGGCAGTCATACGCTGATTGTGAAATTGGTGGTACAACAGACATCCCAGCAAAGGGGGACAAATTACTTGTGCAAGTATTGGAGGCATATGCCATTCCCCCCCTTCCCAAAAAAATTCTGATTTTATCTGTCCTCCTAGAAAATATACCACCATTCCAAACCATTCAAATTCTCCTTCAGTGTTGCTTTCAGCATCCCAGAACTATGCTGGGTAAGCTTCCAATCATCTTTGCCATTGGTCAAAATTTGTGTTAAAACGTTGCTGTCTAATAAAAGGTTCCACAATTAATCTGGATTTCACTTTACATGAATGTCCATGGCAGCTCTACCCCCACTGGTGTCTGCTCAGGTTCTGTCTAAATATCTGATCATGTATCTGATCATGTGCATTGCCAAACTC
Organism: Bradypodion ventrale; assembly: GCA_035047345.1. Taxonomy (NCBI): domain Eukaryota; kingdom Metazoa; phylum Chordata; class Lepidosauria; order Squamata; family Chamaeleonidae; genus Bradypodion; species Bradypodion ventrale. The sequence goes on from JAWDJE010000004.1 coordinate 8,598,100, forward strand.
TGGCATTAGCAGATGCATTTCTTCTACTCTTCTTCTTTGCTTCCCCTTTTACCCCTTCAGGTGTCAAAGGAGATACAAGGTTCTTGCTGTTGTACTTCTAGTGGCCTCCACCAGAGTTATTTTGTGTTCTTATATTATGTCCCTGATTTTAACTCTTCACCTTTGTCTGGATCTGTCTTGTGGTCTTTTTTCTTCTCCTCTTTCCACATACTTCTTGTGTAGTGTGGATGTCCAAGACATTCTCTCCAAATGGGCAAATATGTAGGGCTGCCCAAATTTGTTGTCTCTGTATCTAGTTTAAGATTGGTTCTATTCTGATTCTTTCCCTTATAATCTCATTCCTGATTTTATCCCTTCTAGTCACTCCAGCAGCCTTCCTCAGACACCTCATTTCCATAATCATCTTCTTTTTTTGTGTCCAGATCAAACTTTGGACTGCCAAAATGAAGCCAATTTCTTGGCCTTGTTGTTAGCCAAAATTAAATCTGCATTGGTACATGTTTCTGATAGTAATCGGCAGACCAGTAAATGAGCCAGATTCTGTATCTCTCTGCATTCACATAACATGTTGTTGTCTGCCAGCAGCTGAGATCGAGGAGGAGCTTTATGGCTAGAACAAATACTCTTGGGAGTACACAAGAGCAAAACCAAATTAGAAGATGGAGGAAGGTACAAGGAACATCATTAAACAAGGATATAGCTGAGGAACTCAATCTTCCCTTACATCACTTGGAGGACCCTAAATAGGTTTAGGGTTGGTGCCCCTAAATGTAAGACCAACATGCTGAAGTGGGGGTTGCTGTTGGACAACAACACATTGTGTGAATGTGGAGAGATTCAGAATCCAGCTCATTTACTGGTCTACCAATAATTGCTAGAAACATGCACTGATGAGAACTTAAGTTTGGCCAACAACAAAGCCAAGAAAGTGGCTTCATTTTGGCAGTCCAGGGTTAGATCAGAACAAGAAAGAAAGAAAAAAAGAAAGAAGCCCCCACTTGAACATGTTGGCTTTATAGTTAGGGACACATGGTGACCAACTTTCATTGATGTTTTGTTGTGAGTTGAGTGTCCATGTTTGGCACCGGCAACATAAGATGGGAATGAATATGCTTTGTATGAGGTGTTTCTTTGTGCTGGTCTGTACTGCCTTATGTTGTAAGAGCAGAGCAAACTGTCCCAAAATTTAGTTTGCCTTCCTGCACCACGTGTCAATCTCTTCGTCCTTTTATGCACTGTGGAAATTAAATACCTGCCCAGCTGGTTTCAGGAGCACATTGAAGAGGACACTGCAAAAAGTCGCTGCTGTGGACTGCAGCAGTTGTGTGCTTCCCCATTCAGACTCATCCACCTCACTTCTATTGTCTCTTGTTTCAATAGCAATTCAGTTGTGTGAATCCAGGGACTGCCTGAGGCCTGATTGGCTGCTTTTCCAGCTGCCTTGATTTGCAATTAAAGCTTGAGAAGCTCCCATTGGCCAAACCGCCTTCTTCGGAGGCCCTCTCGGATGCATAAGTTTTTGCCCTGGGACTCTAACTTTTTCCCCACACAATGAAGTATCGTGTCTGACTTGAACGCTTGTGTCTGTCTTTCAAGATTGACTCAGGGGGGAAAAACCAATACAAAACAAAGCAACGATGAAGCTGTGTGGAACATTTTTAGGTGCGTGTTTGAAGCCAAACCAAATCTCTCTCTCTCTCTCATTCTCTTTTCTGTTGCTTGATTGTTTTATGCTTTAAAGATTTCAGACATTCAGGGGCAGATCTGTTGCGTTGCACAAAGAAGATGTCCCAGAAACAACCAGGACTTGACTCGCTGTCTTTGTGCCCTTGAGTGATGCAGGGGGCTTTAATCTGTCTGTGCCTATGGATCAACAAGATGTCAATTAGCCAAGGAGATCAGAACAAAATTACAAAACCTAGATCCTGTGTTTGATCTGTTGGGGGAGGCAATGGGCATATTCCACACACACACACTCTATGTGATGGTGTTAAACGCAATCTAAACGTTAAACTGCAATCTGCAAAATTAAAAAAAATGTGCCCACTAGTTTCATAACAGGAAGGATAGTTCTTTGTTGATGATTTGTGGTGTATATAATTAAAGTCCTTAAGTTACAAAGACTTAGAATACAAAGAAGCAGCTAAGTAGGTTAATGCAGTTTTCATTTCTATGGATGAAATTATAGACTAACATCTGGTGAAGTTGCTTACAAATGTTATTTTATAAATCATGGGAGATAAAAATATAATTTCCAGTTTGTTTGTTTGTTTCTTCTTTTTTCTTTCTTTCTTTCTCTTCCACTTTATTTCTTATAAAGATTGAGCATGATATTATCAAAAGTAAACTTGATAAAAATTTAACAGAAATAGACCTGCTTAGTTCTACTTTTTTCTTCTTCAAAAAGACTGTATAAAGAGAAATGCTGGATATGTCGAGATGAATGCATCAATGGCACTATAGAGGCTTTGAGGTTAGAAGAGAAAACATTTGAAAGGCGGAAGAAAAGGAGTTCTCAGCTTTGGGGAAGGGGGGGGGCTTTCATCCGATTAAAAAGATCAACTTCCAACTGTAAATTTTACATAGACAAAGAACTTTTTCCCCCTTCACTCCTGAGGCGTGATTGTATAAATTTCAGAGAGAAGGGGGTTATTAAATGGGTTTTCTCCCTCCCCCCTCCTCTCTTGTTGCTCCATCTGCTTGGGGCCTGCATCAGGCAGAATGTACTCTAGCCATTCAGCTGTTCCATATACAATATTAATGCAGGGCTATTTCCTCTTGGCATAGTATTCTTAATTGTCATCGGAGGTATTACAGCAAGCAAGTCTCCCCATCTGCAGGGGGTGGGGGTTTCTTTTCCACAAAGAAATAATGTAGGGGGGGATTTCCAATCTTTCCCCATTTTGACCACCACCTCCTCCCTCCTTCACCCCCTCCCCCCTTTTCCATTCTTCCAGCTGGCAAGCAGAGAAGTTGGTACCCAATTTCAAATGCATTAAGTTTGAGTCCTAAATGAAAAGGCGTTTCTGAGACGTGTCGAAAGCACTCCGCTCTTGTACGTCTGGCTTTGGGAAAAACTCATTGTTCTCTTAATTACAGTGATCTGCGCAAAGCCCAAAACATTTATTTCAGGGTTTTTTATATGGTTCTTCTAAGTCTTGGATTCTCTTTTCAGATATAGATGTGAGTATGAACTACTCTAATTTTAAAGTGTTCATTGTTAAAGGAAGCAGTTGCCTTAGAATTATTAGTGTTAAGTGTATACTCTTTTACACTTACTGCAGGCAAATAGGCATGTGTATTCCCCAAAGATGTTTTCCATCACATTTACTAATAAATCCTATCTTTAAAATTCAGAAGATTAGATATTTATAAAGAACTAAAATTTAAAGAAAATTGACTTCACAAGAATTGGGAGAAGAAGGGTCAGGCTTTTTATCCACTCTCTTAAAAGAAAAAGAAATGGTTGGTAAACTTGCAGAGATTCTTGGAATATACAACTGTAAAAAGTAAACTGGATCTGATCAGATTTGTGCTTCACTCTTTGAACAATCAATTTGCAAAAAAAATGATCCAGTTCTTCAGTTTCAGACTTCCAGAGATGTTATTAGAAAGTTTAGCAAGGAGCTGTCCCTCTCATAGTTCTGAACTGACCAATTTCTTCTTGCATCTTAAACGTAAAGATAATTCCAGCTTTTAGACTTTAAAAGATTTCTATGGCTGTGCTACACTTTACTTTTCAGTGATGTGAAGTCACACAACAGTGAGCATTTTTTTCCATGGTTTATTGTACTCAAATCTCTGTGGACTTCATCATGAATAATGACTAGCCAGTGGAGATTTGAAATTTAATCTTGGGTGGTTTTCCTTTTCAGAATTCATCTTGAACATCAGATTTTTTCTTGCTCCATATACAGTAAAAGCCCTTATTGTAACATGTGAGCATCATTTTGCTTGAATGGGAAATTAAAGCAATGGGTGTATAGTTACTGGCATCTCTTTTCTGACAAATAACATCTCTTCTTAAAGATGTACTGACACCTTTTGAACCTATCTCTACAGGATTATTGCTCTGTGCATGACATAATTTATATAAGATCATATGACATGAAAACATCTCTATGCCATGGGTGTGATCAACCTATTGTACATACTTCATATTGAATATATATGATACATTCCAGCACCTCATCCATTAGCAGTGACAAGCCATACACAAACACCAAGAGGATACTAGGCATTGTATAGATTCATCACTTTCCAACTGCTTTTCAGTTTTTAAAAACAATATCAGCTGCTGGTGCCCTCTTGACTTTATGTCTTCAAATTCATCATCAAGGAGAAAAAACAAGTATTATATTAAATTTCCATTCTGTAGCTTTGTATATAAAACATAAGAACAAATCTTTGGGTTTAAAGGACCAAAGAGTGATCTTGTTCATCTTCTTTTATTGTAGTGAACAAACTGATGCCACTAGCAATAACTTTATACTGTAGTTGCTTTGTAGCATTTGGCATTGAGAAACATAATTGTTTCTGAACATACATGTTCCATTTTGCCCCTTTAGCTCATAATCATAGATTTATAAAACTGTAGAGTGGGAAAGGATCTAATAGTCTTCCTAGTCCAACCCCCTACTAATGCAGGAAATCTACAGTTAAAGCGTCCCTGACAGATGGCCATCCAACTTTTGTTTAAAACCTCCACCAATCTTCTGATGTAATCCTGTGTTGAACAATTCCTATCATTAGGAAAGTCTTCCTAATGTTTGTGAAGTTCTTTCTCTCTTTCTCTCTCTCTTGTGTAGTTGCATTGAATTCATTGTTCTAAGTCTTGCAACAGAAAACAAGTCTGCTCTTTCTTGTTCTGACAGTTTAGAAAACTGAGCATGTTTAGCCTGAAGAAGTTAAAAATGAGAGGTTCATAAAAAGGCCACCTTCAAATATTTAGGATTTTGTCATATGGGTAGATACACCAAGGATGCTTTATGTGCTTCCAAACAGTCATTGCTGTTTTCTGCCAGGAAGATGATGTCATCTGCACATCTTAAATTATTGATGCTCCTTCTACCAGTTTTCAACCCTTCTTCATCTGAATATAGTCTGGCTTTCCATATGACATGCTCTACATACAGATTGAACAAATAGAGTGATAAAATGCACCTTTGTCCAACACCTTTGCCCATAGGCAACCATTCAGTCTCCCCATATTCTAGATAGCTTCTTACCTAGAGTACAGATTATGGGTTAGAAAAATCAAGTGCTGAAACACACCCATTTCTTTCAAAACAAACCGTAGTTTCTCATGTTCCACACAGTCAAAGGTTTTGCTGTAATCTATAAAGCATAATCTGACTTCTGAAATTCTTTGGTGCACTCCAGTTAGCCACCAGATATTTGCAATTTGATTTCTAGTGCTTCTTTCTTTTTGGAATTCAGCCTGAGCATCAGGAATTTCTCACTCCATATAAGTTTAAAGTCTTTATTGCAGCACCTTGAGCATCACCTTGCTTGCACCAAAAGTTAATGAAATTATTGTCTAATTACTGCATTCCTTGGCATCATCTGTCTTGAAGTTTGGAATCTGAACTTTACTAGTCTGTGGGCCATTGTATTGTTTTCTGTATTTGTTGGCATATTCTTGTTAAGATTTTAACTGATTCAGTTCTCTGTGGTATTAAATAATTCTACAGCTATTGCATCTACCTCTGGTGCTTTATTTCTTCCAATTGCTTTTGCAGCACATTTCACTTCACTTTCTAAACTGTGGGTTCTACTTCAGAGGGTTCCTCTTCAAAGGAGTTCATCATCCTCTTTTCTCTTCTGTATAGGTCTTCAGTATACTGTTTCCACCCATGCTTTTTTTCAGAGAGTATGTTTTCTTACTGGTCATTTAGCATTCCTACTCTAGAATTACATTTCTCTTTGATTTCTTGAATCTTCTGGAAGAGCTCTTTTATTTTACTCCTTTTGTTGTTCTCTCCTATTTCTTTGAATTGGTTGCTGTAGCATTTCTCTTTATCTGCATGTGACAATCACTGAAAAATTGCATTCAAGGCTCTGACCCTATTTCTGTCACTTTTTACTTTTGCTTCTGTCCTGTTCCTTTGCCATTTTAAGTGTTTCTTCCAGCATTCATCTTGGTATTCCTTTTTGTTTTACCACAGAAGTGTTATTTTCACATAAAACAGCCAACATTCCCCCACCCCAAGCAAAATGTCCCTTAAAATCTTAACATATTAAAATGATGACCAAAGGTTATTTAATGCACCATAAAAAAATCAATATGAAAGTGTGAAGCTAATAATATTGTTAATCCCATTTCTAATTTCTTCCCCTCCTCCCCCCAAAAAAACCCCATGGAGGTTTGAATCTTGTTCTTATGTAATCACAGCTGGACTACTTATGCGTATGATTCTTCCTTTCGTCCTGCTTGCACAAGGGGAATTCTTTTTACCTGTTGTATGAGTGGAAACCCCATAATATTTCATGGGATGGTCTGTAGTTTGTGTAATGGGACACAACAGATTATCGGGATGGAATACCCTTCCCACTGACCCTTTATGTTCCACATTTGCTAACAGGAGTCTTCCCATTACAACTAACATCATTACTTCGTTATGCTACTCAGAAGTTCTGTAAAACTTTTGTCAGTAGAACTAGATGGGGAGAACTGGCCAGCCATTAGATTTACTGTTCAAGGCAGATACTTGACATTGTGATAAACTGGCAGAAGCAGTAAATGTTGTCACATTTGTATTTTGATTAGATAGATAAATCTTTATTGTCATTGTCCTGCACAGAACAATGAGCTATGGCCCATGTATTTAGTCCAATTGCTTTCTAAGGAAGAGATTACATCTATATCCAGTTAGTTGTGTACAGAATCCCATGGTTAAGCTTCCTTTTGACTAGTTGATGGTAGTAAGAAAATATAAACAAACAAACCTGAAGAGTTGTGGCAATTGGATGTTAGGATTTTCCAAACAGTCACATCCCAAAATTATGTGATGCCAGGGAATCTTGGATTGACAATAATGGGAACCTTAAGTATTTTGCAGCTTAGTGCCTGAAAATACTGAATCTTGAAATTAATTGTGCCATCAATACAATCCCAAGAGGCTTAATTTAATGTGTACGGTTCACTCAACTACTGTGCCACTGAATATAATTGTGACGGCAGCTTAGCTAAGGAAAACAATAATATAATAATAAATGTACATTTCAGAGTTCTTCTTAAGAGAACTATGTATGTGAAAGGGCTCTGCCCAACAGTTACATGGGTTTGCATAGTTAAAATTATCACAAACGTGTGTTTCTATGCATGCACACTTTTGCTCCTCTTATTTTCCCCAGCACTTTGCTTTTGTTTTCCAAGTTGGCGTGTTACAGATTGGAATTAAATAGCAGTCAAAGGGACCATCCGGCTTTGTTCATGGGATAAAGTTGATCCGGTCTCTTCCCTCCCTTTGATTCTATCTTGAATGCAGAACAATGAAATGCAGTTAAAGCCCCAGGCCTGGTGCCTGGTGATAAGGCTCTAATAGAATTTATGAATGCCAGAGGTTTAGGATGTAAAATATCCCTGTCTTCACAGCATGGTCCAAGAAGATAGAAATTTTTTTTCCCCTTACAACCACTCTCAGATGAACACATCCTTTTATGTTAATGGCTGAGATTGGAGGGTGGGGGAAGGGGTGACAATTGAAATGGGCCCTTGTAAGACTTTGCCAGGGTTTCTAGCAAATTTGAATACCCGCATTCAGAGCAGAGACGGAAGCAGGAAAAAACAATGAAGCAGGCAAATTGATTCAAACAGAATCCAAAGCTGTTACTTCTCTTCATCAGCACTGACATCAAAGGAAGGAAAGCAGCCCTGAAAAGCTACCTTCACGCAAAATGTTTTAGCACCTCCCAGACTTGTATACCTCTTGTCTCATGGTCCAACCACAGCCTGAATAAGGCCTGGGGGAAAGGGGGAGAAAGTAGCAATTTGCTTAATAGCCCTTTTCTAATTAGTGGAAGGTGATTCTCTTATGAGCCTCAACTAAATAGGTGAGTGGATAATAATGGATTGAACTTCTGCACGCACACACACAAATTATAATTACAGCCATACAGTCATAGATGCAAAAGTTCACAGGAAATGAAGAGAATTATTAAGGGGTGTTTGGAGTCCGTATGTGGGAATCACAGCAATACTCTATGCGCAATAAGTCTTACCTGGGCTGTGGGGTTCCTCCCTTTGTTTTTCAGCAGAGACTATGATGTCTACAAGAGGTACCGTTTCCCTGTGACTTTACTTAAATGTATGTCAAATAGAAAGGCCTGAAATGTCCACTTCCTTTTCTGGAGTTGTACTGCTGGGTGGGGACTGTGGTGGCTTAGTGGTTAAGATGCTGTACTTGATGACTGGAAGGTCAACAGGTCAGCAGTTCAAGACCTGAGTGCTGCATGACGGAGTGAGCTTCTGTCTCTGTCCCAGCTCCTGCCAACGAGGCAGTTTGAAAGCAAGAAATTGCAAGTATATAAATAGGGACCACTTCAGTGGGAAAGTAAACAGTGTTCTGTGCACTCCTGTGTCTAGTCATGCCTGCCACAAGTTCATGGAAACATCTGCAGAGGCAGACAGCACTGGCTCTTTGGCTGTAACTAGAGATAAGCACTGAACCTTAGAGTCAGATATGACTGGCTTTCAAGCAAGGGTGACCTTTTCCTTTTTCTTTACCTTTAGTGCTGGTTGAAAGAGAAGAGTGTGAGTTGAACGTGCCAAGTCTGTATGTGGGCTCAGATTCTGGAGATAGTTCTATTACAGTGAACACATTCTGTACAGAAATGGATGGATGGATGGTATGGTATCTTGAAGAATCATGACGGTCCCTAAATCAACATAGTAATATGTTCATTTAAAGCTGTCCACTGTTTTTGACAGTTGGATTGAAATCTGAGAAAGCAAGATATTGCAAGTAAATAAATAGGTACCACTTACTTGGGAAGGTAACAGCATTCTGTGTGCTCTAGTGTCTAGTCATGCTGTCACATGGCCAATGAAACATCTACAGATGCAGACAGTGCTGGCTCTTTGGCTATAAACTGAGATAATCACCATACCCAAGAGTCAGATATGACTGGCTTCTGACCAAGGGAGACCTTTACCTAATCAAACTTAGGATCCTGGTATATAATATTGCAGGAATTGACTGTATTGTACTTCTTTATTTTATTTAAGTCTAAGTTCCCTCCTGAACATAGATCCACTGAGTGGCTATGAAAAAGACGTTAACAGATTGATCTGCTTAGCCCTGCTCTACTGGCTAAGATCTGCCAACTGAAGACCTAGGAAAGAACAGAAAAGAAGGGGGATGAGAGAAAAGCTTAGTTGCACCAAAGTTCCCCAACCCAGTTATCCCTGGACACCATGCCAGCAGCCGGTTCCTGTGTAGCCCTAGACAATTTCCAAGACCCTTTGGCTGGGAATGGTTTGGGTTCAGCGCTGCTTCAAATGACCTGCTTCTGGGGCAATTTGGTTTGTGTTGTTGTAGTTTAACCACTTCACTGCACTGTCTTATGGTGGAGACACGTCTTACGGCAGAGATGGGTGACTTTGGCAGACCTGTCAAAGAGCCCTGGTGGAGTAGTGGTTAAACTGTTGTACTACAAACAAAAGGTTGTGAGTTTGATCCTGATGGGGATCAATGTTGACACCACTTTACATCCTCCTGAGATCAGTAAAATGAGTACCCAGAATGTTGGGGGCAAAATGTTAATTTACTTGTGAACTATTGTTTCTGCTGCTGCTGTTGCTGTTGTTGTTGTTACTTGTGAACTGCCCAGAGAGTGTACTAAGCACTGTGGGGTAGTATGGAAGTGGAATTACTATTGCTACAGGTAATTTCTATTACTTAGAAGCCAGTCTTTGGCCTCTAGAACCTTTTGGGGACTTCACAGAATCCACCACCCAAATGGTTTTAGAAAATAGTAAATGAAATCACAGATGGCTCGAAATCCAATTCCAGTTCTTAAAGCTTGATATTAAATAATATGGAAGACTGTGATTGTTTTTAAAATGTAGGAAAGGGGGTGAGTAATACCTGTCATAGAATTTCAGGCCTTCTAACTCTGGAATCTCCAGTCTTCATGATGGAAATAAGGCTTTCACCAAGTCATCTCCAAACTGATGACTGAAAGCCCCAAACTCTGATTCATTGCTTTGTATCAAAACCATTTTTCTTCCCTGCAATCTTCTGTGGTAGTTCATCACAATTCTTAATCTATATCTATGGATCCAAGATAGATAGTCTGACAGTGATCTGTCCAAGGCCAGGTTAGGGCAGTAGAAGGGACCCGGAGCCCAGTTCTACAAAAGTTCAAGTGTAATGATGAATCCTTCCTCCAGGCTATACATTATATGAATTGCTAAGAGAAAGGCATTCTAAGATTGTCTAGAAACCACACAAAATAAGCTTGCTACAACATTCATAGAAAGATCAATTGATAATGAGCTTTATCATTTTATTCCAAGGCATTCTTCTGATACTTCTTCTTTTGTGTCTAGATCAAACCTTGGACTGCCAAAATGAAGCCACTTTCTTTGCTTTGTCCTTGCCCAAACCCAAGTTCTCAATGGTGCCTGCCTCTGGCAGCAATTGGCAGACCAGCATACACACCAGCAGCCTGTACTTGAGTATGTTGGTCTTGCATTTAGGAACGCCAATCCTCAGTCTATTCAGGGTCCTCCGTGATGTAGGGGAGGTTGAGATCCTCAGTTATAGCCTCCTTTAATGTTATTCATTGTCCAATGAACTCCTCCTTTCATCTTCTAATTTGTTTTTGCTCCTGCGTATGAATATTTGTTCTTGCCATAAAACTCTTCCTGGATCTGAGCTGGCAAACTTGAGGCTCATATTCATTTAAAGGGTGTCAAGGGTCATTGTCTTGCTTAGTTCTCTCAGTGTCCACTGCTACTTCTCTCCTTATCTTAGGTGGAGCAATACCAACAAGAGGGTACATTTTCTCAACTGGTGTAGGTTTGAGGCACCATGTCACTATATGCATGGCTTCATTGACAGCGATGTCATCCTTCTGATGAAAAGATGACATTGTTCTTCAATGCAATGCTAAAATCAAAGCTAGTGGACACTTTAACTTGAGTCAAAAGAATTGCATTAGATTCATATTTAATTTACATGCATGTGTGTGTATTTACATGCATGCATGCATACCCATTCCTATGTGCTGCATCTCTTGGAAATTAGCATTTTGTACCCTTCCCCAACCCAGTTTCTTCCAGAAGTACTGGCTACAGCTCCCATCGTTCCAACAGAGCCAGCTCCTTGAGATGGGAGTTATAATCCAATGCACCTAAAAGGAATCCTATTGAAGAAAACCAGCAATCCATGCCTTCCTGAAACATCTGAGGTTCTTGAGACAGGAAATAAAAAAGTTAAAAGCTCAATGCATAAGAAAATCCACCTACTCACATAAGCCACATACAGTCATACAAGTCCTGATCATGTCAGTGGGAATTGCTCAAGGAAGGGGGATACATGCTAATGATTTGGGGCCTTGGAACAAAACTCTCTCTCTCTCTCTCTCTCTCTCTCTCTCTCTCTCTCTCTGAATTCAAGAATAACTGAATTTTTCAAGCAGTCTCATAAGTGCTCGCTCTTCATTCAGTAGCAAGAAAGAAGGGTGTGTTTGTGTAAGAGAATGAAGAAAGTTAGATTTGCTTACAGATAGCAGAATTCAAGGGCAAAAGTGAATTTAGGAAAAGTTTGCAGGAAATGTTTCAGGTGGATCTTGGTGTAATCTTTATGCAAATTGCAATCTGTTGGATATAGGGTTGCCAAGAGTTGCTTTTTTGGAAATGCAACTACTAGAATTCCAGGGGACTCTGGTCGTTGTAGTCCCAAAAACTCTTTCAAACTCTAGACCAGTGTTTCCCGACTTTTGGTTTTGGGACTTCAATTCCCAGAAGCCTATGTCAGTACATTGGCTGACTAGTGCTTTGGGGGATTGACTTAGGCTTCTGGGAATTGAAGTCCAAATACCAAAGGTTGGGAAACACAGCTCTAGACAGACTAGACAGCCTACTGCTTGATCTTCCAGTATACAAACGAGTGTTTGCTTCCTGTCATCCAGTTTGCAGATTGACCACAAATCCACGACACACACACACACAACACAACACACCAGAAAAGTCTTCTTTATGGCAACGGGTCACCTTTGCTAACCATTCATAAACATTGCAAAGTAGTTTCGCTGCAGCTCAACCAGGGCATCTGTCATCCCTTGCTTGTTGCTATTAGAAATTATGGGGACTGTACCATCGGCAGGAAAAGCGGAGGGGGTGGATTAAGTTGACAGCTCTAACCTTGCCAGATCCCTTTTGTCTCTCCTTTGCATTTTGTGGCGGGGGGGGGAGGACTCTCAACCCAGATTTCATACTAAGTATAAGGACCCGATTAGAATTATTATTATTATTATTATTTGGGGGGGGGAGGAAATTTACCCCATTCTGCTGGATCAGGAAAAGAAGGACAAATCTATCCTGAGGATCTCTCTCGATTCCTTCCCCACCCCCCAAAAAAGTCCTGAATCTCCATGCTTCTCCCCACCCCCCACCCCTCCACCGGGCCTGTAGATTTATTTCACCTCGGAGAGTAAACAGATATATTGCAAGCCCAAAGGGTTGATGGGTAGTGTATTTACAAAGGGAAGGAGGAAAAAGCCCCCCCCCCCTTCCATATGTACACGCACATGAAACCACCTCCCCCCCCACCCCAAACCAACCAACGCCATTCCCTTTAATGAGAGTGATCATTAAGTGAGACATTGCCTTTAGGAGCCTTCCAGAGTTCACACGCGAAAGCCTGATCCGCGATTTAATTGAAAGCTACGGACCTCCTCCTTCCACGCATGTTTCGCGGTGGGAGGGGGGGGGCTGATTTAGCAAGTGCTTCTCTCTCTCTCCCCCCCTCCCTCATCTCTCTCTCTCTCTCCTGATCCCCCCCCCCAAAGGAACCCGGTTGGCGACCACTCCACCTTCCAACTCTCTCTCGCCCCCCCCTCCTTTTCATCCCCATGTAAATTTCATGATCGCTTTCCGTGATGTCATTTTGAAAAGGAACAGACAATAGGCTGTGGGCAAAGGTAAGCCAATGTTATGTTGTCTCTCTCTCTCTCTTTTTTTTTTGTGGGTTGTTGTTGTTGTTGTTGTTTACGATGACAAAAGGCAGAGAAGATGAGGAAGGGCGGGTTTTTAAAAAAAAGAAAGAGAAAGAAAGAAAGAAAGATGATGGTAGTGGAGGCGATGATGATGATAGAAGGAAGAAAGGGACCGTGTTATTGGGAGGAATCCAGAAGGTTGGGATAGGGGGAAATGTGCGCAGGGAGGGGAGGGGAAACGAGAGGGCTTAGATCCGGATCGTGGCGCCTGTCCGGAACCCGGTTGGCTTGATTCGGAACAAGGGCGATCTTTGATGAGAAAACGGTGGCTTGATGGATGGTTGCTATTTTATTTTATTTTATTCCATTTCTGGAGTTCGGTGGATGAGTTTTTCCGGCCAGGCGCTGGACAGCAGCATTGCAATAGAGAGAGAGAGAGATGGCAGGAAACGAGAGAGAGATGAAGAGAAGATAGGGACTGGAGAGGAAAGAGAGAGGACGCCCGAGCTTTTCTCTGGGAATCTTCCTTCCTCCAACTGGGAAAGTTTCCCAGCCCTTTCCTCCCTACCCACCCACCCCCGGACAGCCCCACTTTTAAAGATTTTAAGTCCGTGAAAGACATGGTGCTCAGATCAATTATTGCCATTGTGTCTCACTATTCATGTGAGGTTTGCAGATTTTTAAAAAAATATTTCATTTTGATAGCAAAGAACTTGGAACCTAAGCTCTTTGGAAAGCTTTGAATCAAGAGGTTAACAATTATTATTATTATTATTATTTGGGGGGGGGATGTGTAACTCTTGAGTAAGTTTTAGTAAATGTGACAAAAATAAAGATCCTCGCTCACCTGGGGCCTCGTCTTTCAAGGCTACCCATCCGGAGCAATCTCTTCTTCTGTGCTTCGATTCCGGGCCCTTTGCTGCCGTCCAAGGTCCTGAAATTTCAAGCTTTCGCGGGGGAAAGTTGTAGCGTCCTGCCTTCCCGGCTTTTCTCGCTTCTTATGAGAATCCGGATGAAACGGTGGGGATGGGGGGGTTGACAAATAGGAAAACCGGTTTAAAAAAAGTATCAGTTTTTTCCCCTCTTTTTCTTTTTACTCTTCTCCTTCTCCCCCTTTCTCTTTTTTCCATTGATATAAATTGAATCCTTAAAAGTTTTAAAGTCTTTTTTCCCCTAAGACAGGCCATGCTTTAAGGTAAATGTGCAAGAAAAGTCATTGTGTCTCACTATTCATGTGAGGTTTGCAGATTTTTTTAATATTTCATTTAACAGCAAGAAACTTGGAACCTAAGCTCTTGGATAGCTCTTTGGTGTGTTTTCGAAATAAGTTACTCTCAAATCCAACAAAAACCAAGTGTGTGTTTGCTGTTTTAAATAGTGAATGGACAGCCCTTGATTGACACATAATAATCAGAAACAAAAGGGAGGTGACTTGTTTTTGCTCTGGTTGCGTCTAAATATCCTCTAAAACGTATTGTGTTGCTTATTTAGATGGTTTGATAGTTCCGTGGCACTTCAATTTCCTTTTTTTTTTTCCTTTAATAACCTGAAAGGGGAAAATGTTTTTGCAGATTATGCTTAGTAGCATTTTAGGTCTTCCTAAACACACGTCTACATAAATGTCTCAGTGTTTATTGATAGTGTTTGAAGTGAAAACACAAGGTCTAGCTTTTGTAAGATGAACAGAAAAAGAAATTATTGGACATTGTACTCATAATGAGCAAAGAAAACATCTGATGGGTTGCTGAGCTGCCTGTTTGTTTGTCTCGGGAACCTCCATTGTTCATATGAGTTAAAGCCTTTTTAGTTTTGGTTTTTTCTATTTATCCCAGATTTTTTGATCTGGAAGCTGAACCATCTGAGTCCTGAATTAGAGGTTTTTCAGGGCAGCCATTTGCTTCATTTGAAAGGGAAAGAGTAAAGGGCATCATTATGACTCACCCAATTGTAAACACAACTATCTTGGTTTCATATTATTGCTTGCCAGCCAGCCGGCTGGCTGGCTCCCATTTGCTTGTGGTTTCCTGGTGATCTACTTTAGGCAAAGTTCTTCTCCTCTCCAGTAATTACATCCACCCTCTCTGGCATTGGCTCATCTGTTCTTATTATCAGCTTCTTTCATATGTCCACTTTAATTAATGGCAAACAAAAGGAGAAGGAAAAGAATAAGAGAGAAGAACAGGTTGTTGGAATTAAAGTTTGAATATTGTTTTGGCTATCATGGGAGAGTGGCTGAAACTGGGTACAAAGATTGTAGAGAGGCAGGTTTGTATGGTGCACTTTGCGTCTTTTCCCAATGTTGTACATATTGTTCTGAAAGCAGATTGCTAATCTGAGAATAGGGAAGCCTGCAGTAGACTCAGCAAAGGCAGAAATATTGCTTTGCTTTTTACCCAACTCGACCAGAAGGGAGGTTGTATTAAAGCTCCAAATGAACTTGGCAAAACTAGATAGATCCTTCTTTGTCCTTTTGCTGAAAATTCATTTTTCATTTCACAAGCATCTCTCAGCTTCTGGTAACTTCTTGGTAGTGTGTATATCTAATGTGTGTCCAGAAGACAGACAGATTCTGGCCAAAGAAGACGAAGAAGAAAAATCAAAGTTCTGAAAGCAGGCCAGCTGGTTCACCCCAGGAGAACCCTGGGAAGTTTAAAAAAAATCAGAAGATTTGCTAATCAACTCTAGTTCTATATTTAGAGTTGTATAAATAGCATCCCACAGAAGGAGCCAGGACACATCATCTCGGAAGGAAATTAGAGGAGGCTTTTCACATTTCCACTTTCCTTAGATACCTATCAACATTCAGTACTGAACCTAGAAGGAGGATGTTAAGTGTTGTGTTTTCACCTCCCATTGGAGACAAATACGACTTTCTCTTGCAGTAAAATAGTCCATGGAATCCTTTGGTCAGTTATTAAAGAGATTCAAATATTACCTTGTCTGGACATCCAGGCTTCATATGGTACTATGGGGTGTCTAGCAGCAGAACCATTTAATTCAGAGATGCCTATTTTGGCTTCTATTCCACTCAACTTCCCCAAAATCCTGTCACACTGGAGTGTGAACAAGAAAGGGAATGGGGTAGGGATATATAAATAAGGGCTGGTACAATTCTCAGAGGTTCACATGTAGTGTTCTTGGACATAGCTCGGAAAAAGCAAATTCTGCTTTTCTGTCTAGACACTGTGTGAGAAAGGGATACCACCTACACCCTTAGGTATTCTGATGGAGTGGCCCAGAGCAGTAACTTTCCCACCTCCTGAAGCCAACACCATATGTGTTGCATGTGTGTCTATAACAGTGGCCAGGACTGTGCTGTTCATATGATGTTTGTGTAACTTGCTGTGGCTAACAGCAGCTAGCTGTTGCAGTTCCAGGGGTATGCCATATTCCTCTACTTGGCGGTGTACTAAGTGGTAAATCTGAAATGTGCTTGACACCTATTAAATGCAGTAAGCTACACAAAATTCACCATTTCAACTTCTATCTTTAGTGTACCTTCCAGGTTTGGGGGGATACACACACTTCTCTCTTTTAGGGCTGTAAACCAGGGGGGTTGGAATATTTGGACTAGGATGGAGGGGAGCTGGATTCAAATCCCCATTTAGACTTAATGCTCTCTTCATGACCTTAGGCCAGCTATTGTTTCTCAGGCTAACCTACCTCACAAAGGTGTTATAAAAGAGAGCTATGTATACCTTGTTGAGTTCTCAAGGGATAAGAAAGGGTATATGGGTAACAAATTGTTTTTAAAAACCAGATGTGGGATAAGTAAGCTTTGGAAAGCAGGATTTGTTTTATCTTTTTAGATATGCCAAAATAGTTGAGAAATGGCCTGGAACATGCCAACTTACCCTCTTCCCTTCCATCCAATCTGACACAGCCTTTACTCCCATTGAAAGCATATTCAGTAAACTTTACAAATGCAATTTAAGCCAGAATTCTGGGCCTTAAGGTGATAACACTGGTCACAGGTGCTGTGTACAGAAGCAATGTACAACTCACTTAAGACAAAAGTGCAAAAAATCTAAGCTGATTTCATTCTCAGCGGGGAATGCTTTTGAGCTGCACAATGAAAATGGAAATACTGTATAATAGTATTTCAGACCTCCTAGAACAAAACATCAGGAAAAAAAGAAGGGAGGGAGGGAGAATTATGATACCTTTTCTGTTATCTGGTTTAATTAATATAATGCTATCTTCTTTACTGCACACGCACACATGCACACACACACACACACACGCATGCACATGCACGCATGCATGCATGCACGCACACACACACACACACACACACACACACACACACACACACACACACACACAGGCCACCTAGGAAATGAGATGGATTTGTAAATTTTGTAGTGAGAAAGGGATTTTATCATTACATTGCACTATGTCTGCTAGAAGCAAACTCTGTGTAGAAAGTTGGCATGTGCAAATCCCACTGAAGTTCTATGCTCAGCATGGAATGAATCATTGAGTCAGTACTAATCAAGAGAATGGTTGGCCATGGTTGCTCCCCCCCGCCCCCGCCCACATCCAACTCTAATGAACAGCAGAGAAATCAGGCAATGAACATGGATCTCCAAACCACCCCTTGACACTGTAATTTATGAATAATATTATGAGTTGTGCTAAAAGAGGGATGAGATCAGCTTATACGCAAGTGTTTCAACTTGATCAGGCCACAGATCATACCGAAAGGCATGTGTTGCTTCCTCCTTGACAGAGCAGTTTCCAAGCCTCATCTGACGCATTCCCTCTCTCTTTCTTAGAATAATAAGCTCTGTCTTGACCTTTAAATAAAAAGATGAGCATGGGTACTATTGCAAAATGCTCCCCAATAAGCTGTGCAGCCAAATTCATTCCGTAAGTTCTATTGTTGTGTGATCACCTTCTAATCTTCCATGAAGGTCCTTTAGTAACCATTCAGGCAAACATACCCATAAAAATGGACCAAAGCATTACAGAGTAAATCTGAAATGTGGCTACATCAACACTGTATTCTCACATTTTATTCTGCTGTGCAGGAGAATTGTCTTTTATCAACTGGGAAGTGGTGCTTTCAGAGGGGAAAACCCTCCTCTTAATAGCTAAGGAGAATCCAGAAGTGAATTGTCTCTCCTTCTAAACTTCCAGCAGGATTCTTTTCAAAGGGCTTCTTTAAACCCTTTTTGAAATTTAAACACAAGTCTCCCTTATCCAAGAATGGCAGGCTTTTCACTGTACCCAGAGTGGCACTAACAATACTTGGCATTTAATAAATCCCATTTCAAGTTTTTTTAAAGTGCTCTATGTACATTAGCTCAGCAATCCCTGCAGCAATCCTTAAGGTAGGCCATTATTGTTATTCTTTATATGGCTGAGGTTGAGTACACAGTGGCTTGAAATGAAGGGTGGCGGGTGAACTAGATATTGGCTTAAACATAATACTAGTGCATAAGTAGCATGCTTAGCACTGCCATCTTTTGCCATGAAGTCTTGCAGAAATTTATTGATGCCATTGTAGCACAACATTCTACTCCACCACATACGAGTGGTGTCAGCTGAAGTCTCAGATAATTGCTTCCTTAAGTCTGGCCAGGTTATAGTGCTATGGTAATAGAGTAGACCTGGGATGGTGAACCTTGGCACTCCAGATGTTCTTGGACTTCAATTCCCAGAAGCCCAAGCCCCCATGAATCCACATGAATGGGTTTTCTGCGATTCATCCAGCCTGTGCTGCCCTCGTCCCTCCTGGAAGTGGAAGTAAAATGCACCCATTACAGTTAAGACTCTTCCGGGTTAACCCTTCCTCTGTACGGGCGCATTTTACTTCTGCTTCCAGGAGCGATGAGGGCAGCGTGGACTGGATGAAACGCAGTAAACCCATTCGTGCGGATTCATGTGGGATTGGGCTTCTGCGAATTGAGGTCCAAGAACATCTGGAGTACCAAGGTTCACCATCATGGGAGTAGTCCATACTGCCAGCAACTCAACATCGAGTGTCAGGCTGCAGTTCACTAACCTGACAACCCTGAGGACTAATGGCCCTTGGGTGGCAAAGTCCACAGGGATGGGTGATGGTCCCCAAATGGATTAAATCCCACTTGAATTGGTCTTGATCGAGGGCAGCAGCTTCATCAATACTGGCCTGGGACTGAGAAGGACTTTGCGTGCCAAAAGGTCTCAGGACCAGAAAGTGACTTGCAGAACTGGATCAGTAGTACCGTTATCATGCTGCGATGTGAGAGGCCACAACACCATATTCCCAGGGCAATCTTCATGTGTGCCAAAAGGGCTCAGGACCAGAAAGTGACTCATAGAACCTGATCAATGGTATGGGTGTCATGCTGCACTGCGGAAGGCTACTGCATTATATTCTCACAATAGTCTTCATGACTGATCGCCATGATGATCGCCAATATTCAGATTTGGATACAGCAGCAGCAACAGAAGAAGAAGGTCTCTAAGCTAGGAGCCCTAATTCTAGGCCCTGTTCCTCCTTCAGTCTATCCCTCATTGCCAATATTTGCTTCCTTCAGCTCTAGGACTCACCAAGGGTCAAACCGTGTGAGAACCTCCCCTTGGTCCCTTTCAGTCACTAGCAACTCCACCACCTTAATCCAACCAATGCTGTGGAATGAGATTCAAATGCAGACATATCATGGTGACAGCATCTGGGAGAAGTTCTGCTGGACATTTTGGAAGGGGCATTCAACACATTGCTGCAATTGTCAGTGGCTGCTCCATGTTTTGTTCAGTTTTGTGAGCTCATGGCTGGGTGAGTTCTGAACTGGGGATGTGACACACTCTACAGTTCTAACATTCACAACAGATGTAGTTCATGAAGCTGCCAGGTAGATACATCTGATCCGTAATTGTTCTTTCCATTTGCCAGCAGCTCCCCAGAGACAAATAGTTCTCTCCCATCATCTGCTACTTGATATCTTTACCAGAAGATACCAGGGACAGAATCCAAGCTTCTCATGCAAAGCATATGCTCTCCCTCTGAGCTACAATCGAAGATGACTCATGTCTACAAGATAAACCATATTCCAAGGGAGAGAGAAGGAATGATGAAGTCACTCCTATCACGTTGACCTGGGAAACAGATCGTTACTTTTTTATCCAGTTTAGATTGTTCTGTTAGTATCATTGTTGGGTAGGTTGTTGTATTTTACTGTAGTAAGCCACCCAGAGTGCTGCTTGCACCAATTGGGTGGTGTATAAAATAAATGTGGGCCACAGTGGCTTAATGGCTAAGCCATTGAGCTTAATGACTGGAAGGTCAGCAGGTCAGCAGTTTGAGACCCATGTGGTGAGTGATGGAATGAGGCCCCAACATCTATCCCAGCTCCTGACAACCTAACAGTTTGAAGGCAAGAAATTGCATGTAGATAAATAGGTACTGCTTTAGCAGGAAATGTAACAGCATTCCATCTAGTCATGCCTGCATGTTCCATGCAATCCAGCATCTAGATCACAGAAATGTCTGCAGATGTAGACAGCTCTGGCTCTTTGGCTTTATATGGAAATGAGTACAGCCCCCCTAGAGTTGGACAAGACTGGTTTTCTAGCATGGGAGACCTTTACCTTTACTATTGAATGAATGAATGAATGAATTTTCATATTAATAGGTTTTCTGATGAGCTCATCCTCACACACATGAAATACCAGTCAGCTGAAGAATATCATGGGTAGGAATCTACAGCTCATGCTTCATTCCAGCTGGCTAGGGTTTTAGAACTTCATACTCCTCATGCCTGCCACATGACCACATAAATGTCTGAAGAACCAGACAGCGCTGGCTCTTCAGCTTTGAAACAGAGATGAGCACTGAACCCTAGAGTCAGATACAACTGGCTTTCAAGCAAGGGAAACCTTTCCCTTTACCCTCTAGCAGCCAGATACAGAGACAATGAACATTTGGAGTTTTCAGAGTATGATAGGCAGACTGTAATTGTGGACAAGTACTCTTAAGCAGTGTATACTGGGAAGTTGATGATTTGGTGGAAGCTCAAGTCGTTGGGCCTAGGAAAGATGGAGGGGTGGAAATCATATTCATTGGAAACAAACAAGAATACCTTAGGGAGGGCTGCTGGGGAAGTTCGCTGGGTGTGTTTTTTAAAAAGCAAAACAAACTGAATCACAATTCCTAGATCAATATGAAGAATGAAACACTTAACTTTTCGATCTGTATTTCTTTACATTTTTATACAGTTCTCAGCTAAAGCAAAAGCAAAACAATCACATAGCGCTTAGTACAATTCTGTGTGGCTCACAAGTTAATTAGCATTTTGCCCCAAACATGCTGGGTACTCATTTTACCAACATCTGAAGGATGAAAGGCTGAGTTAACCTTGCATCCTGATCAGGATCAAACTCACAACCTTTGGGTTGCAGTACAGCAGTTTAACCACTGCGCCACCAGGGCTCCTAATGGATCACTGTTACCTTTCCTGCAAAAGTGGTATCTATTTATCTCCTTGCAATTCCTTGTTTCCGAACTGCTAGGTTGGCAGGAGCTGGGACAGATGACGGGAGCTCACTTTGTCATGCAGTACTTGGATCTCAAACTGCTGACCTGCTGACCTTCTAGTCATCAGCTCAAAAACTGTATAAAGATGCATGTAATATTGAAAGTTATGTACAAGAAAATTTGTAGGATGGAAAGAAATATAGAGATACAGTATGTATATTAAGAAACGTGACACATAAAATGACTGTAAAATACTAAGAGAATTTCTCTCTGATTTTTGGGGAATTCACAGAATGATGTAGAAACGGTGACAGAATGGACTTGAGATGGGGGGGGGGAATTGGGGGCGGGGGAGGAATTAACACAAACTGAACCTGATTTGTGCTTCCCAAGGTTATGGTTGGATTTAGAGGAAGCAAAGTGTGGCCCTCCAAATGTTTCTGGACTGCAGCTCCAACCATCCTTTATCATTGACCGGGGGGGGGGGGGGCTGGTGGGATCTGTAGTCCAACAACATCTAGGCAAGCAATTGCTCACTCTTGGGCTAGACTAGAGAGATATAGGAAAGGGAGCTGTCCAGCTAAAAAAAGCAGGAAACTTTTCTCATCCAGGCTGAGCAAAAAGGCATTGAAGAATAAGCTAATGGCAAATGTTTCCCTTGCTTGAAAGCCAGTCGTATCTGACTCTAGGGTTCAGTGCTCATCTCCATTTACAGCACTGTCTGCATCTGCAGATGTTTCTGTGGTCATGTGGCAAACATGACTAAATGCATGGAACGCTGTTACTTTTCCTGCTAAAGAAGTACCTAGTTATCTCCTTGCAATTTCTTGCTTTTGAACTGTTAGGTTGGCAGGAGCTAGGACAGATGATGGGAGCTCACTTCATCATGCAGTAGTTGGGTCTCGAACTGCTGATCTGCTGACCTTCTGGTCATCAAGGTCAGCGTCTTAACCACTAAGCCACTGTGGCTTCTGCATTGAAGAATAGACTTCTGTTAATCTGGGCTTTTACTACAGCTGTCAAACTAACTGGGAAAAGCTCACCTGCTCTTCTCTAGTACATGTAACTGATCTGCCAAAATCAGCTAGTAAAACTCTTCACAAAAGTCATTAAATGTCATAGAACTATTGAAGTGCTGTTTCGCTTGAACGCCCAATTTTTCCCCATTCCTAAGAATTAACCCTCTGCTTCTGCATAATATGTGAAATGATCATAAGCAGTTCTATATCCAGTCTAGCAAAAATCTGCAGGAATATGATCCCTTGTAAAAAAAGGAAAAAAGAACACAAGTAAACAATAAAGTCTAGAATTTATCTGTATTCATTACACCAATAATTCATTTTGCCCTCATGATCACTGCAGGGAACAACAACCTTATAAAAAGTTAAGATTTCTATTATTACATAAAAATAAGGAGCATCAAACAATACATTTAAAATATATGAGCAGGCATTTGAAAAACATACTACTACCATAAAGTCTTATTTATTCCTGGCCACTAAGTGCTTGCCTATACAGTAATCATTTTTCATTGCTATTCCAGCAATGCTGAAGTTCACATTCATTTTTTTTGGACATGAGAGCTATGCCACATTCAAAGCATAGAATAATTGAATTGGAAGGGGATTTGGGGGCCTTCATGTCCAACCTCCTGCTCAATGCGGGAATCCACTACATTCTCATAGCATACTCCATCCCAAAGCATGGAATGTAAGAACTTCAGAAGTTCTCAGGCCATTGGTCCATCCAGTGCAGAATTGTCCCTTCCATTGTGGCAGAATGGATGTCAGGCAAGATTATTTCCCTAAAACTCCTGATACTTTTGGCCTCCCATCCAAGTCTGAACCAAGCCTAACCTTGCTTAGTTTATAATATCAGATGGGATCAGGTTTGGTCAAGATGAGGTGGTAGCAATGAGTTCAATCCAACTTCGAGCCATAAGGCATCTACAAGCCATCTGTTTATAAGACACTCAATGGCTACTCACATCCAATTACATGGCAATTCATTCCAGACATCACCTCATAGACATCGTCCCATCTAAGAGACAAGGGTGAACATGAACACTAGGCTGGAGAAGCAACCCAAAGAATATACAGAATAAGATGACAAATGTTTGACCCTACCACTTTAAAGTGAGCGGGGATGCATTGCATTTTATTACCTGTGATTTATTCATTTAAAATGTTTATTCCCTGCCTTTCTCCTCCAGAGAACCCAAGATGACTTATGACATTAAAACAAAAAAATAACTTTAATAAAACAGCAGATCTGTTTTAAAAACCTCCCTCTTAGGCAGCCCGTAGGAAAGGCTTGTCTGAAAAGAAAGGTCTTTGCCGGTTTGCAAAAGAACAGCAGAGAGGAGGCGACCCTGACTACCAGTGGAAAGGAGTTCCAGAGTTTGGGAATAGCAACATAGGAGACCCAATTCTGTCCATGGATCAGGAAAGTGCCTTTTCCCCAGATATTGCCCCCATTGGTTTATCAACCAGCTATGGTTGCCAGTAGTAATGTCATGTTAAAGATGATCAGGCTGACTTCAGCATAAGGTCTTCTAGACCTGAGCTTATTATTTACCTTACTTGAGATGCAGACAGAAAAGTGGCTAGTGTTCAGGGAAGCCAATGCCAGTGAGAACATGATAGTCTTTTTTCAGTATGACAAAACCTTTTGCTTTTCAGAAGATATTCTAGTGGAATAGCAATAGCAATTAGCCTTATACACCACCTCGAAGCACTTAGTGCACTCTCTGGGTGATTCACAAGTTAATTAGCATTTTGCCTCCAACATGCTGGGTATTTCTTTTACCAACCTCAGAAGGATGGAAGGCTGAGTCAACCTTGATAGTCAGGATTGAACTCACAACCTTATGACTGCAGTACAGCAGTTTAACCACTGCACCAGCAGGGTATAATAAAATGTGTTTCTGATTTTTGCTTTTATCTACTTGAAGACTGGAAGGCCAGGGTTCAATACCCATGTACTGCAGGATAGAGTGAGCTCCCATCTCTATCCCAGCTTCTGCCAACATAAAGAAAGAAATTGCAAGTAGATAAATAGGGACCACTTCGGTGGGAAGGTAAACAGCATTCCATGCACTCCGGTGTTAAGGCATGCCAGCCAAATGTCCATGGAAATGTCTGCAAATGCAGACAGCACTTGCTCTGTAGCTAATAAACAGAGGTGAGTACTGAACCCTAGAGTTGGATACAACTAGCTTTCGAGCAAGGATGACCTTTACCTTTACTCAAGCAATTTCCTTGAGGTCACAGGAAATAGGAGCCATTTGGGGGCCCAAATGAATGTTGAAAGCTTTTGTTTACCTTTGTATTCATCCTGAATTTCTCCTCATATATATTCCTTCTGGTCATTGGGTGTGAGGGAGAGAATAAGGGCCTGCTATAATGCTGTACCTTGCTCGTTAAGATAGCTCATAATCATAGGAATTAGATATATAATTACGTGGAAGGGGAGGGAGAAGGCAGAAGGACCAGGTGACTTCCCATGGTGAAAGTACAGAAAATGATTAGCATGAAGCATCAACCAGCTGGGACAAGCAGTTTTTCTAGAGGAGGCTCCATAAAATAGACATCAGAGAATAATAAAATCATATACCATCCAGAACAGGCAGATGGACAAGCACAATTCTTTGCTTGCTAAGAGAGATCCCTTACTGCTTCCTACAAAACAATAAGGGCTGCTGGAGGCAAAAGCTAAATCTAAAGAATGAAAGATGTGCAGATTTGGGTTTTTAAAGACTACAACACCCAGAATTCCCTAGAGAGAGCATGGCTGCCTGGGGGATTCAAGCACTGTAATCCAAAAAACATAAAATCTCCACACCTCAGCACAAATTCTTGACTAAAATAACTTGGAAAATTGGGGGAGTGGGGTAAAAAGAGTCAAAATATTAGGGAACTGTGGCGGCTTAGTGGTTAAGACGCTGAACTTGAAGACTGGAAGGTCAGCCTGTCAGCAGTTTGAGACCCAAGTGCTGCATGACAGAGTAAGCTACTGTCTATGTCCCAGCAGTTTGAAAGCAAGGAAATGCAAGTAGATAAATAGGTACCACTTTGGTGGGAAGGTAACAGCATTCCATGCACTCCAGCGTCTAGTCATGCCGACTACATAATCACAGAAATGTCTGCAGACACAGACAGCACTGGCTCTTTGGCTAATACACAGGGATGAGCACTGAACCCTTGAGTTGGATACGAGTGGCTTTTGAATAAGAGAGACCTTTACCTGTAACCTGCCAAAATATTGTGATACTTTAACATTTATTTCAGTGTGAGCTTTTGAAGAGCAAAAGCTACATCTTCAAACATGAGGAGTCAGTTTTGATCTTTGAAAGGGGACACTGAAATAAACACATTAAAATGTCACAATATTTTGCCTCTTGCCAGGGCCGTAGCCAGGGAGGCCGAGGGTGTGTGTGTGTGTGATGAAGTAACTTACACCCTCCCTCTTATTGCTGGACTCCATTTGCCTTTGTATATATAAATTATGGAAAGCACTCTTTACAGTTTGTTAGCTAAGGGATTCTGGAAGTTACATGCCAGAAAAGTAACTTTCAAGCACTGGTTATAACTCCAGGGGAAATTCATTTGAGTGGCTTTGGGTGGAGCCAAACCCAAGAATGTGTCTATTATTCAGAAGTAAGACCTGTTGAGTTCAACATACCGTTGCATTTATTTCCAGAAGTCTAACACAAGGATCAAAGCTTTCCTCCTTCCTGATGCACTACATCTCTCCCCTTCCAATTCCTCCTTCACCCCCAGTAGATTTGCAGTCATACTTTGGGTACATCAGAGAAGCCATGGAAAAGAAAGTAATGCTAGTAATGATATGTTGAAAGGAGCAGGAAAAGAGGAAGTCCAAATATTAGATGGATTAACGTCTTAAAGGAAGCCAAATTTGTGAGTTGCACGAACTGAGTAAGACGGTTGAGGACAGGACATTTTGGCAGTCAACCATTCATTGGATCGCCAGGCAACTTGACTGCATGTAACAACGTTCATGTTTTTGGGTGGCCCCTGGAATCGAACCAACAGCCCCCATTTCAGATCTGATACATGGAGTGCAAGAGGGCTTAAGAAGCTGTATCCCTCCAAATGTAGCAATCACAGTTATATACCACCCCATAGTGCTTAGTGCATTCTATGGGCAGTTCACAAGTTAATTAGCATTTTGCCCCCAACATGCTGGGTCCTCATTTTACCTACCTTGTAAGGATGGACGGCTGGGTAAACCTTGATCCATGGTCAGGATTGAACTCATATCATTCTGCCTGCAGTACAGCATTTTAACCCCTGCACCACCACGTCCCCAAAAGCAGGAGGCCAGTAGCTCTAAAAGATGTTCTTGTGAATCTAAAGCAAATAAATAAACAACAACAAAATAGGGCACTGAATTGACAAGCTTTGATGTTCACAATGCAAAGCTGTTGTGCACTTAGGATTCATGTGGTAGTCATTGAGCTTGAGAAATACAAATCCTCCAAATACAACTCCCAGAATTTGCCTTAGAGGATTCTGAGACTTGCAGTACCAAAGAAAGTAACTTTCCTAAACTCAATAATAATGCGTAAGTGCAGTGGTGGAATTAAAAATTTTTTTACTTCCTACTCTGTGGGCATGGCCAGGGGGAAAGCCCTGTGTTGCATCCAAATTAGGACTGCAGTGGTACCTCATAGGTAAAAGTAAAGGTTTCCCTTGCTCGAAAGCCAGTCATATTGACTCTAAGGTTCAGTGCTCATCTCTGTTTCAAAGCTTCTGCAGACACTTCCGTGGTCATGTGGCAGGCATGACTAGACACCAGAGTGCTGTTACCTTTCCACCGAAGTGGTCCCTATTTATCTACTTGCAATTTCTAGCTTTCGAACTGCTTACAGTGATTTTAACCCGTTCCACAGGGCTCATTGTTGTACAAAACAATTGCTATACGATGCATGCATTGTATAGTGATTTTCCCTATGGGATGCATCATACAACGATTTTTTTCGCTAAGTGTTTTTTCCCACTGAAAAATTGTTGTATGGATTTTCCCTGTAGGGAAAATTTTTATGCGGGACACCACTTCCCCGCAAAACCTAATTGTTATGCGATTTCGTTGCTATACGGGGCAATTGTTGTATGAAGTTCCACTGTACAGTACTTTGTTTCAAAACTTGGATGGGTGAGGCCAGCCAGAATTTCTGCTACCGGTAATGGTGAACTGGGACGAATCTGCTGAATCCCACCACTGAGTAAGGCATACCTGTCAAGTTTTGGAATTGGAAATAAGGGAAATTTCCCGGCAAATACAGGATACTTGACAGCTATGCTTATCCTGTGCTGCCCTCCAATGGTGGCAATAGGGCATTGCAGTCTAATTAATAAGGGATGACGGCAGGAAAGAGGGTAAAATAAAGGGTTTTCCCGGCCAATAAGGGATACTTGACAGCTATGAAGTAAGGGCCTCCATAAGCTGAGTGTGGGTTCCAAGGAGAGACCTTGCTGGCCATGCCGTGACCCCGGGAATCCCAAGCAAAAACTAAAACTGTTTTGAGTGTCAAGAGAGACGTTAGGTTTGGTTCTGTTAGATCAGGGCCAGGGTCAGCCTGCAGCTGTCTTTCCTTTTAAAAACAGCAGGCGAAAAACCAAAACAACATTGAAAAGTTATTTGTTTGTTCAATATATTTACACACCGCCACCTCTAGAGAACAAAAGCTCCCCATTCTCATGAAAAATACTTTTAAAATAACTTTTTTTAAAAATCCCAAAACGTTCCGGCATGTTTAAAACGAACTGCTATATTTTAGTGTGAGTTTTCCTAGATCAAGTCCCCTTCCTCCACTTTTCCATTAAAGTTTTTTAAGTGGTTTTTTTTTTCTTCTGTTTGTTCAGTTGCCTCCAGGGCTTTAACCTGATGGTGGAAAGGCGGACAATTCAAAATCTCTTCCCTCCTGAATGAATGAGCATTTCCCCCTCCCTCCAAAAAAAAGTTCATTTTGCTTGCTAGCTGAGGCAATGGCATTGGTTGGTTGGTTGGTTGGTTGCAAGCTAAGCCATTCCTAAAATCTTCCCAATCTCTTTCCTAATAATGCCAAATATTTGCAAAACTGAAGTAGAGGTGGGGTGGGGTGAGAAGTGTTACTGTTTGTTTGTTTGTTTGATTGTTTGATTGATTGATTGATTGATTGATTGATTGATTGATTGATTGATTGATTGATTGCAAAGCTTCTTGCCCAAGCCCACCCGCAGTTCAGTTTTGCATCCCTATTCGCTCTTCTTTGAACCCTCGAGCAGGCTTCTGACGTTCCGAAGGCGCGAGGACGGCGTGTCTAAGCCTTCACACGTGCAACGGAGGAACTGGGGAGGGAGGCGGATGGGAGGGCAGCTTTGACCGCCGTCCTTCGGGCTGAGCCAAGCCAAGCCAAGCCAAGCCAGCCACGTCGCCCAGCGTCACCGCCGCTGCCATCTTAGGGCCGACATGTTACTAGCACCCACCCACGGCCTTCCCGCTTGGTTTTCCTGCGTGTCAACTCCTTGCTGCGTCTTCCCTCGACACGCGTGTTTTCTCGGCCGCGCCCGGAGCCTCGGAGGTCTAGGGAGGGGTTAAAAACAAACACCAGAGCGCCCATTGAGCACCGGCCATCACAACAATCACAGCCCTTAAACCCAGCCCATTCAAAACTTAATCAGCTTTTCCATTTCTCATTAATTAAAAAGTCTGCGAAGGGGACAATTGGGGGGGGGGGGGGGAAATGAACCTGATACTCTTCTGTGTAGAGTCGCCATCCATTTACAAGAAAATATATTTGCAATCCTTTCTTTGCTGTGTTGTTTTTCTGTTCTGATCAGGGCTTGTTCAACATTGAAAATAACTTTAAACTCCAACTATGAGATTACTTTTTTAAAAAAAAATAGATCGTGAATTTGAGTTCAATTATTGGCTTCAAGAACTATGGGATATAGTAATAAATGATGGATTGACGTGTGAATTAAAGACAAAGAAGGGTATAACAATGATTTCGATGAGATTTGGGGAGATTTTTTTTGAGTATGTTCTAGTTAAAGCAAAAGGAACAAGACTGGGACAGGAATATACAACTTTTTTGGAAAGGGGACAAATACATAAAACTAATGTTATACATTTTTAATAAGTTGGAGGTAACGGACTGCACAGTGGCTAAGAAGCTCGCCTTGTTAGCTGGAAGGTCAGCAAGTCAGCAGTTCAAGATCCGAGTACTGCATGACGGAATGAGCACCTCTCTCTGTCCCAGCTCCTGCCAACCTAGCAGTTTGAAAGCAAGAAATTGCAAGTAGATAAATAGAGACCACTTCGTTTGGAAAAGATCTTGAGTGCTGACTTGGGCTTCTGGTAATTGAAGTCGAAGAACACCTGGAGTGCCAAGGTTCACCATCACTGGTCTAGAGCAGGGGTCTCCAAATATGGCTTTCCAAGTGTTCTTGGACTTCAATTTCCAGAAGTCCAAGTCAGTGCACCTGCTGATCAGGGTTTCTGGGAATTGAAGCCTAAGAACATCTGGAGAGCCAAGTTTACTGAACCCCTGGTATAGGGCATAGATTCTCAACCTTGGTCCCCCAGATGTCCTTCGGCTTCAATTCCCAGAAGCCATGATCAGCAGGTGTGCTGACTTGGGCTTATGAGATCTGAAGTCCAAGAACACCCAGGGGCCCAAGGTTGAGAAATCCTAATCTAGGGGCTTGATGCCCATGTAGTATGCCTATCCGTTTAGAACATATTTGCCCTGTTCTGGCCACAAGATGATCTCTTGGCTGTTGGTGGTTCTTAATAATATGCCAGGGATGATATCCATTAAATGCATTGACAAATTACAGTAACTCAAAAGGAAAGAAAGCAAACTTTTTGCAGCCTTATAAATGTGGGAAAGAGATGAACTCATCCCAAGAAAGGGCGTGAGTTCCCAGAAACTGTGAAATCAGCAGAGGAGAAAGAAATCCCTTTTACAGAAATGTAAAGTGAGATGGAAGATTAGCTAATAGGAGATAGAGGTGGGGGTAGCAAAGGAAGAAGGCTCAACTATTAAGAATATTCTAGTGTGATTCTCATATAAAACAAGCTGCATCCTTAGGGAGAAGAGAGGGCACAGGGAGAGTTCTGGGTCCAGGGAAATAGTTCCTACACCCAGAGGTAGTCGCATGAGAAAGTGGTCATAGGACTTCAGGGCTTTTCATAGTGGTATAAAAACAAGAAATCTCAAACTGTGCCTTAATTGTTTCCTGTATGTGAAGTAGTGGATTGTAATCCACCAAGGTTAACTGCTGAAGTGTCATATTCTAGAGGGGGTCTTCTTCTTCTTCTTTCATGTCCAGGTCAAACTTTGAACTGCCAAAATGAAGCCACCTTTGTCATTGGCCAAACTGAAATCCTCATCGGTACATGTTTCTCATAGTAACTGGCAGACCAGCAAATGAGCTGGACTCTGTAATCTCTCCACATTCACACAGCATATTGTTGTCCATCAGCAGCCCCCAACTTGAGCATGTTGGTCTTACATTTAGGGACTCCAATGCTCAGCCTATTTAGGGTCCTCCAAGTGAGGTAGGGGAGGTCAAGTTCCTCAACCATATCCTACTGTAATGTTGTTCCTTCTTCATTGAGTTCCTTCCTCCACCTTCTAATCTGATATTGCTCTTGCATACCCTCAAAAATGTCTAGTATGCTCTGACTGTAACTCATAGGAGTCCTACACTGCAGTAGTAGACTTCCTGTGGAAGTCTATTCTTATCCAGCTAGCAAAGGTATTTTATCAATATGAGCTGCATCCTGAAGGGTTTTGTACCTTGTTTCCCTTTAAGATACCCTTATTAATATTATTATGAGTCCATAATAATAAAGTGAATGTCCAAACAACTACCATCTTCCTCTCCCACCTTTTTTTTTTAATTCTCTAAACAATTGCAAAACTTAAGGAGGCTTAAAATGATATTTTGAGAATTGGAAACAGCTTGAGTAACATGTTTCGGATTATAAACTCTTCAGATAATTGAAAGATATAAAGATAAAAAGAAGAGGGGCAGGATCTGTTCTTGATCATCCCAGCGTGCCGGACATATAATAATAGGCTCAAGATATGGAAATCCAGATCTAGGATGTATATCAGGAAAAACATCTTAACTGTTAGAGCTTTAAGACAATGAAACCAATGCCCTGGAGGCATTCAAGAAAAAGTTGGACAACCATCTGTCAGATCTGAGTTGATTTGGATCCCTGCATTAAGCAAGGGGTTGGACGCAATGGCTTTATAGGCCCCTAATTCATTGATTCTATGCGTTATGAATACAATTTAAACTTATGATAATTGTTTCCAATATGCATGCATTGGTAATTCAAAAATGAATTACTGTAGTGCCCTTTACATGGGGTTGCCCTTGAGCTTGGTACAGAAACTGCAACAGGTGTAGACTATGGCCACCAGACTAGTTTGATTATATCTCCTCTTGTCTGGCAGGGCTGCACTTGTAACCTGTGGCTCTCCATGCCAAACTCAAAGTTTTGATGTTAACATTTTAAAAAACTGAACTGTTTATGACCTCACTGCTTTTCAGAGCAAATGTTCTTGGAGAATATCTACCAGACCAGCCAGTCCTCTCAAACCATGACTGAACCCCAAGAAAGGCGAAAGGTCATAACATAGAAACATGCCTATTTGGTGGTAGTTCCTTTATTATGAAGGGACTGCGGTGGCAAGTCAGCAGTTCGAGACCCAAGTGCTGCATGACAGAGTGAGCTTCTGCCTCTGTCCCAGCTCCTACCAACCTAGCAGTTTGAAAGCAAGAAATTGCAAGAAGATAAATAGGGACCACTTCTGTGGGAAAGTAAACAGGGTTCCGTGCGCTCCAGTGTCTAGTCATGCCTGCCACATACCAATGGAAACATCTGCAGATGCAGACAGCGCTGGCTCTTTGGCTATAAACAAAGATGAGTACTGAACCCTAGAGTCAGATTCCACGGCTTTCAATCAAGGGCAACCTTTACCTTACCTTCAAGAAGGCAATGAAATCAGTGTTCTTTAAAGAGGCCTTTTAAAACATTATTCCCATGGATAGGGCTGGGTAAGATGAGTTTGTTATGAATTCAAGATGGATTCAAGTGGGATTTAATCCACCCTTCCCTGTGGACTTCGCCAAGGCCACTAGTCCTCAGGGTTGTCAGGTTAGTTAACTGCCACCTGACACTCAGCATTGAGTCCCTGGCAGTATGGTCTACACTATTACCATATCAGGATAACCTGGCTAGACTTGCAAAGGGGGACTAAGTGACATAAATTACAACAATAACCAGAATTGAATATTTCCAGGTGAGTGTAAGGCTCCTTCTTTCTGCACCTGTAAGTAAAAGAACAGGCCTGGTCCTGCACAGCTCCCTGGTTTAGACACATACCAGGGCAGATCATGAGCCCAGTTATACTCTACAACTTGAGCATAGCTTCTGGGGAAATCTTCCATGCAATCACCACAATAATTGTGGGGAACTGTGAAAGCTCAGCCCCAAAAGCCTTACTCTGTTGAGTAGGTCATCTCTTGTGGGGCTGTATAAAATGATGCATTTAGAGAGGGAAAGCAAAAGATTTTGCCTGCACAGACATGTGGTAGAGGTGACAGAATTCCTTTTTAACATAAGTGATGAAATGACAGTTCTCTTTTTACCATTTTCTTTTTTTTCCACACAAAAAAAGGGCGGTGGGAGAGAAAATGAAACCTAGAGGGAGGAAAAATAATCATTTCCACCTGAATTAAAGTATCTTTGATCTATGTATTTCATTGAACTTTTTTTCTTCTTTCTTCAGAGAGAATAGATTAATAAACACTTTCAAATGGAAAAGAAATATTGTGAGGAGAAAAAAGCCTTGTGTTTTATCTTTTTAAGCCACCAGCATTGTTGCTAACCTGTCTGTGATGCTGTACCTCCCTTTTCTTTTTGTCTTGCCTTTTAAAAAATATTATTGGAAATTAGGATTTCTTTCTTTTTCCTCCCTATATTTTGTGATCAGCCTGGCCTTTCCCAGCTGCTTTTGTAAAAGTTCATCCTTTTTCGTTTGTCTCTATCAATTTTGAAGTAAGCAGATGATAAAAAAAACATTTAAAATTTTTTTTTGCACTGTTATTTTAATCAGGCTGGATGAAAGCACAAATCAGAAAGAAGGGATTTTCATCTCCCCCAAGCAAAACTGCCTCATACATCTGTCATGTTTGGGATTAGGGGAACTCTTTTAAGGAACTGGAGAGTTTTTAAACAAAGTATGGAACATGGGTGACCTCATTTCCATCCTTACAATATTCTCATTAATAAGAGTGGAAGGGCCCAAGACATCTGTTGGCAACGTTTTAAAGAATATTACACAGTCCTTATCGACAACAAAAACAACAAGCAAATCTTCTAAATGGAGCAATTGACATACTTTGCCCACGGGGTGTTTACTGGAGACCTGCTTATTCTCCTATTGCTAGGCAGGAAACCTCCTCCCCATGCAAGTTATACGACATCTGCAGAATGTTTTGATGCAAATGTAGTTCAGCATGATTGTGTCTCCTCTTAGACCTGCCGCTCTTGTTGTGTGCAAGATGACAGATGCTCCATTCTAATACGCACCAACAAGACGGAAATGCATCTTTTCTTTCTCCCTCTTCTTTCCCCTCCCACTTTGGGGAAAAAACACAAACTTTGTTTCATGCTATGGAGTCAATCCTGTCATGTGGAGACCCTTGTCAGGATTTTCTATGTGTAGAGTAGTCAGAAGCATACCTGTCAAGTATCCCATCTTGGCCAGGATTTCCCATTTTTCTGTGCTCGTTCCTCCCCTTTCCTGCCGCCGTCCCATATTTGAATGGCGGGGAAAGGGCTTACTGTTCATGTGTGGCCACAGTATGCATACACAAATGGGTTACTGTGCATGCACAGCCATGTTGTGTATGTGCAAGTGGGTTACTGTGCATGCACGGCCATGGTGCGCATGCACAAATGGGTTACTGCACATGCGTGGCCATGGTACACATGCGCAAATGGGTTACTGTGCATGTGTGGCCATGGTGTGCATGTGCAAATGGGTTACTGCACATGCATGGCTATGGTGCACATGCGCAAATGGGTTAGTGAGCATGTGCGTCTATGCATGTGCAGTAATTTCCCGTACTTTGCAGAGCCAAGCTTGAAGGGTATGCTCAGAAGTGGTTTACCATTCCCCTTCTTCTGGGAGCCTGGTAGGTTTATGTGGATTTGAAATCAGTGGTTCAGCCCCATAAACAAACCAGTTTATCCTGATGGAGAATCGGGAAGCAATAAAGGTAAAGATCATCCTTGCTTGAAAGCCAGTCATATCCGACTCTAGGGTTCAGTGCTCATATCTGTTTATAGCCAAAGAGCCAGCACTGTCTGCATCTGTAGATGTTTCTGTGGACATGTGGCAGGCATGCCTTGACACCAAAGTGCACAGAAGGCTGTTTACCTTCCCACCAAAGTGGTACCTATTTATCTACAGTACTTGCAATTTCTTGCTTTCGAATTGCTAGGTTGGCAGGAGCTGGGACAGAGACAGAAGCTCATTCCATTGTGCATTACTCGGGTCTCAAACTGCCGATCTGCCTGTTGTGAAGTTCAGCATCTTAACCATTAAGCCACTGCAGTCCATTAGGGAGTGATGGGGTGTCTAAAAGGTTATGGGTTCAGCATTCTTCCCTTCAGTATCCTATCTAATCACAGCTGATTTTTCTCCCCAAATTTCAAGCACAGAGATGCACAACCTCTAAAGCAGGGCTTCCCAACCTTTTCAAGCTGAGGGCGGGTCACAAACTCTCAGTCAACATCGAGAGCCAGATGGCCATTTTGCACTGCCTGCATGATGGGGGTGGCCATTTTGTCTCAACAGCTTCAAAGGGGTGGCCACTTTATTTCTTGGATGCCCTTGGAGGGGGTGGAGGCCACATGAAATGGTGCTAGGGGCCAGATCCAGCCCACGGGCCTTAGGTTGGGAACCCCTGCTCTGAAGGTTGGCATCATCATATGCCTATTGCTAGACTTCGAAGGGGCTTTATCTGTCCCAAAGAACCCCAAACTCCTCTTCTGCCCTCTAGTGGACAATTTTAAAAATAAAATAAAACTGGGTGGAGACTCCAGGGTGCTGGGGGGCCTCAAAAATGCCAGAATTCATCACCTCTATGCAGTCCATTTCTTTTAAATTGAGGTATATGGGGTGTATGGAGTCTGTGTGGCTGCATATAGCCAACAGGCTGCTTGTAGTCCAACCCAGTCTTGAAGGATAGGTGATTATGGGGGTTTAAGGGGGGGTTACATTTAGCCTACCTCTGCATTGTCCAGATAGAAGCTTAATTTCTTTCCACAGCAAACTATGAGAGAAAGGACCAGAGGCTAATTGACGTGTTAAATCCTCAGTGGAACATACACTTTGGTTCCCATTCATTGGGCAGAAATTAGAGTGCACACAAAAAGCTGTAGTGTTGTGAGCAGGATAGATCAGAGTTCAGCACCCTCAACATAATGCTATATTTAATTAATATTCACTGCTGTAATAGTGCATGCAAGTCACTCTGTACTATAAATATTTATTTTTCTTGTCATTGCTAGTTTTCTGGTTTGTTTGGCATATCCTATTTGACAACCTGCTCACCGGGGTCCTGAAAGCCATGTGCAGTAAAAAAGCACATTGTAAAAATGTAGCAGAAACAAATCTTTTGTTTAAAATAGACTGAACTGTGAAAATGGCTTTAAAAGCCAAACACATTGCCAAATAGCCATGACATTTTAGAAGGGAAAAAGTTTTTATAATACAGTAGCTGCAATCAACAAATATTTCCATTCTCATACCAGTACTGAAGAATTTTTTATTGTGCTGAACTCTTTGGTCTCTCTCCACGTATCCAGCTGGAGTCATGCAGCTTCCTAAGCCACCGCATTCCCCTCTTTACCAATAGCTCCTCTTTTATCATGATGTTCCAAAAGGATGATCGCCACAGTTTAGTCATTTTTGCTTCTAAAGAGTATCCATGCTTATTTGCTCTAGGACTCACTTACTTGTCTTCCTGGTGCCCCCTGGTGTCAATAAAGACCTTCTCTAACACCACCTTTTCAGGTGGATTTTTTTTAAATCTACTATCCAGCCTTCACAACTGTACATAGTAATCATGAATACCATAATATAGACATTCTCAACATTATGCTCTACGGCTGTGAGAGCTGGACCATTAGCTGGACCATTAGAAAGGCTGAGCGAAGAAAAATAGATGCCTTTGAGATGTGGTGCTGGAGGAGAGTTTTGAGAGTCCCCTGGACAGCGAGGAGAACAAATAGGTCAATATTAGAAGAGATTAGCCCTGAGTGCTCCTTAGAAGGACAAATAACAAAGATGAAGTTGAAGTATTTTGGACATCAAATGAGAAGAGAGGATTCACTTGAGAAGGCCTTGATGCTGGGGAAGGTGGAGGGCAAAAGAAGAAGGGGACGGCCAAAGATGAGATGGCTAGATGGTATTGTAGACACAATGGGCACGGGGCTGTGTGGACTAAGGAGGATGGTGGAGGACAGAGGTGCCTGGAGAGCGATGGTCCATAGGGTCGCAAAGAGTCGGAATCGACTGTGCAACTGAACAACAACAACAACATTATGCTCTAGGACAGGGGTGGCCAACTTTCTTGCGCCATGGGCCAGACCATGCCCCTCAGACAAATGTGCATGCTGGGGGCATGGTTCCTCCTGCCACTTCCACCATTTCCAGTGGCGGAGGCAGCAGGTTCATTCATGGTGCGTTTTCACCCATTTTCGCTGCTTGCGCCTCTTCCCATGGTGGTGGCAATGATGGGAGTGAGGGCAGTGCATTTTCATCTGTTTTCAGCCCATTATCTGTGCTTCTGGCTCTTCTTCGGCTTCCAGTGGTGGCACCGGGATCTTCACTGTGGCTTGGTGGTCCATCCCATTCATCTCCATCTCACCTCCCTCTCTTTAGAAAAAGAAAAACAGGAAAAGGGGGAAGTGAAAATCAAATAGCAGTGCTGTGTCATCATTGAATTATAGTTAGAATAATTTGTACCTTTGTAGTTACTATAGTTCAAAGACAAATATAAGAGAGCCCAGAGAGGAAGAGAAAAGAAGAAGGAACTAAAATGATCAAAGGCCTGAATCTATTTTCCCTTTGAGAAAAAGCTATGGAGGTTGAAAAAAATTAGTGGACAACAAAGGTGAGGGGGAAGTAGAGGAGATTTGTAAATTAGGAATCATATGGAGGGCTAAGAGACTGAGCTGTATACCTCTAGTTGCCAAAATCTCCAGGAAAATGCCGGATCTTTAAGTCATGTTGTAGTCAGAGAAGACAACTTGGGAGCATAAGACTTTCCTAATACTGACTCAGACTTTCATTGCTGTTACTGCCAATTCAGACTCATAGCAATATCACTCTGGGGTTTCAGAAAGGGATATTTCTATGATCTCTCTGTAGGTATCACAGATTGGTCCTGGGAACTTCTGTATCCAGAACATGTAAGCTCCATGGAACAATGGTCTTACTTGATTGAAGGAAATGTCATATATCCATCTCACAGTTGTTGCATCTAAGTTGATCTGCTTTGACTTAAGACAAGACATAGTGAAAAGCATGAGGTTGCTGGGGGAACCTAGAGTGTGAAATCAGGTTCCTTCAGGCATTGTTGGAATGCATAAGACAAGCATGGGGAAATTTCAGTCCCTGAGACATTGTTGGACTTGTGTGACCATCAACCCTAACAAGTATAGCCAATCTTAGATGGGGTGAGAGATGCAATCCAGTGACATCTGGAGACCCACAATTTGCCCATCCCTGCCATAATACATAATACATAATCATGGAGCTATGCAATGTAACATCATGTCTTGCAAGACAGATCCCTTGGTCCTCAAGATCAGATATGGTGACCTGGAGAAAGATGGGGAAAGCGCATCAAATTATGACATTTTCTGATACACTTTTCAAAGGTGCACCTTGGGAGAAGAGGAATCAGGATAACTTTGTGTAGGTTTGCCCATTTTGCTTTTGGGTGGGCACAGAGGATCTACTCCAGTGAATCTTCTACAGTTGGGATAACATAGAGTAGAACTAGGAATGAGAACTGTTACAGGCAGGGGAACCTAGTGATTCCAGTTTTGCAAAGGAGGGGGTAATCTGTTCTGGTGCTGGAACTATTTTGGAGGTGAGAATTCAGCACCCTGGATAGATCCTGTTATTCCTCTAAAGCAGGGGTTCCCAACCTAAGGCCAGATCCAGCCCATGGCGCCATTTCATGTTTCCCCCACCCTCCAAGAGCATTTGAGAAACAAAATGGCTACCCCCTTGAAGCTATTGGGACAAAATGGCCACCCCATCGTACAGGTTGGGCAAAATAGCTGTCCAGCCTTCGAAGCTGACTGAGAGAGCGTGACCCGGCCCTCGGCTTGAAAGGTTTGGGAACCCCAGCTCTAAAGCAGAGTTGCCCACCTTCATGGCCAACCTCCATTGTCTCAATGTCTCCTACTCTATGTTATCCCATCTATGAAAAAGCTCACTATCAGGCCTTCTGTGAACTCAGAATCTGTTTTTTAAAAAAGCATGCCTTCACCTGGTTTCCTGAGGTTAAACTTGGTCTTCGTCTCTGGGCTTGGGTGGCTGCCAGAAAAAACCTGAGTGTGCAGAAGAGGGCAGTTTAGTCCCCCACGCTGCCCAAAATAACGTCAATGAGTCAGCTGCAGTGTGTAATTGTAGAATCACACCATAGCCATTCAGGAGTGGAAAGGCAAAAACTCTGAAATGACCTTGGTTTGTATG
This sequence comes from Bradypodion ventrale, assembly GCA_035047345.1. NCBI lineage: Eukaryota > Metazoa > Chordata > Lepidosauria > Squamata > Chamaeleonidae > Bradypodion > Bradypodion ventrale. The sequence goes on from JAWDJE010000004.1 coordinate 8,637,543, forward strand.
CATATTTTGTGGAGAAAGTAACACAGAGGAAACAACCAGTATAGCTTGGATGTCTGTCCCTCTGGAAAGAGCCATGTGGTCCATAGATTCTTCCCTGAAAGAAGCAGCTTTCATTATCAACAGGGGACTACAGTAGCCCAAGTGGCTAAGATGCTGACTGGGAGGCGGAAGGTCAGCAGTTCGATTCCCGAATACTGCAGGATGGAATGAGCTCTCGTCTTTGTCCCAGCTCCTGCCAACCTAGCAGTTTGAAAGCAAGAAATTTCAAGTAGATAAATTGGGACCACTGCAGTGGGAAGGTAACAGCGTTCCGTGTCTAGTCATGCCTGCCACATGAAAAGTCTGCAGAAGCAGACAATGCTGGCTATTTGGCTTTGTAACAGAGAGGAGCACTGAACCCTAGTCGGATATGACTGGCTTTCGAGCAAGGGAAACCTTTACCTTTACTATATCTTTTTTGAGAGAATGGTTGCAATCTTTTTCTTTCATGTCCTGATCAAACCCTGAACTGCCAAAATGAAGTCACATTTTTGGCTTTGTCATTGGCCAAATGTAACTCCTCAGTGATGCATGTTTGTGGCAGTCATTAGCAGACCAGCAAATGAGCTGGATTCTTTATCTCTCTACATTCACACAGTGTGTCACTGTCTGCCAGCAGTCCCCGCTTAAGCACGTTGGTCTTGCATTTATGGGCTCCAGCCCTCAACTTATTCAGTGTCCTCCAAGTGATGCAGTAGAGATTGAGTTCCTTAGCTATATCCTCCTTTAATGTTGTTCCTTGTCCAGCGAGCTCCTTCCTCCATCTTCCAATTTGGTTTTGCTCTTGCATACCCTCAAGAATGTTCTTGCCATAAAGCTTTTCCTGCATCTGAGCCAGCAGACCTGAGGCACATATCAATTCAGAGGATGTTGAGGGTCATTCTCTTGCTTAGTTCTCTGAGTCTGCTGCAGGAGAATGAGATTCAGACTTTCCGTCTTTCTTTCTATTCTTTTCAAGACCCAGATAATCTTGCAAGTCAACTTCTACCAATCAGTCAGCACCCTATAGCTTCATTTGGTAGAGGAACCTATTTTATGGGGAGCATTAATGGTTTTGTCTGTCTGTCTGTGCTAATTTCGAGCAGACAACTACAGACTTTGCAGGCGCACCCCCCCAATAACGGACACAGACAACATTGAAAGTGGATAACAGCATCGGGCCACATTTATTGATTCAATGCCCTAGTCCGAATTATAAATTTGTATTGGTAAAACGACCAATCATAATTCTTAAGGCAAGCAGGCCGAAGTAACACTGGTAAGGTACCACCCCAAAATTGCCAACGGCAATTGGTTACAATGTATCAATTTGTATCAATTTGTTTGTTGACGACAAACAAATTGTTGACCGTAGTCAATATCTAACTCATGACCCCACCCTCTGACGCGTATCCGTGAAATCACGGGGTGATGCATGCTGGTTAGCTATCGTCATCACCCCGTCGCCTGGTTCGTCGTTGACCGGACAACGTTTAACTAATTTATTCCTGTCTAGTGTTGTCCCGTCAATTGCGAACCTGCCGGATACCTGTGGGTCATACTGTTTACCTTACCAGTGCTACCCGCCACACGGAGGGGCTTCAAAGAAGGCCTGACGCCCCCCCCAGACCGTCAGCTCGGTCAACAGGCCTGCTCGCCAATCACCCAACAGGAGGTCCATACCTCCTCGCGACAGATGGACCCCATCCCCTGCGTACAAGTCATAATTTTGTAGGCTAACAGCGGGGTGATGACTGACCCGTCCCCAAGCCCTGTCGGCAAGAAACCGCGCCACCGCCCTATTGACCGTGCGCCTAGCGCGGTCAAGGGCCAGGAGGTTAACGCCCCCTCTATAAGAATGGCGCGGGACAATGTCCGACCAAACCAGGGTTGTGGCAGGCCAGACATAATGCAAGTAGGCGAGGTCCTCGCAAATCGCAGGCTTAAGCGATAAGCCGGTGACCTGGCCCAAATCATTGCCCCCCAGGTGGATGATGAGAATGTCAGGCGGGTCAGCACCCAGGCCAGAAAAAAGGAAAGGCCGCAGCTCCCGCCATAACATCCCAGGCTTACCATGCCATGTGAGACTGGCGTGTTCACCCAGTCCCAGTCGGGGTCCCCACTCTGTCGCCGCAGCGTAACGCGCTGCCCTGTGCACATAGCTGTGGCCCACCAGCCATACTGTCACCGGTGTAATACGACACCCAGGGTCTGTAAGAAAATTGAGAAAAATTGAGAAAAAGACGGGAAGGTGACTGGATTGGTACTCATGGCGGAAGTGGGCGCACATAAAACTGAAAACATTGCGAGCCCCACCTCCCCATGCTGCGTATGTCAGCCCCAGAGTACCCAAAAGCAGCTGCTGTAGAGGCTGCACCAGTACGGAATAAATGTGTGCCATAACGGGCACCTGGTAGGCCCCACCCTGGTGAGGGCACTGCCTGTCACCTTCCAAAACTGAAATTTAGTAAGGGGAGACCCATCTTGGTGACAGAAAAACGGGCCGTGGTGCATGCCACGCAGTGCCAGGAACTCCTGTAGGGCACCAACCGGACAGATGTCTGCCAAAGAACACCGTAGCAGTCTTACGCCACTGCCTACGCCATGCTGATCTGTCTTAGAGGAGCGTATCCTCAACTGGGCCCAGTCTTTGGCAACATAGACATCCTCGAGTTCCAGTGCCCTACAACTTGCATCCGCCTTAGACAGCATCTCAAGCTCGCTGGTGCGGAGCGCTCCAAAAAGGCCACCGTTGTAGCCGCATGAAGTGGGCTGCCTCATTTCCAAAACAGAGGCCAGGCCAGCCCCGGGCCAATTGGGTAAAACCCTGGGGAAATCTTGCATCCGCCTTACTCAGCATCTCAAGCTCGCCGATGCGGAGGGCTCCAAAAAGGCCACCGTTGTAGCCGCATGAAGTGGGCTGCCTCATTTATCAAAACTGAGGCCAGGCCAGCCCCGGGCCAATTGGGTAAAAAACCCTGGGAAAATCTTGCATCCGCCTTACTCAGCATCTCAAGCTCGCCGATGCGGAGGGCTCCAAAAAGGCCACCGTTGTAGCCGCATGAAGTGGGCTGCCTCATATATCAAAACAGAGGCCAGGCCAGCCCCGGGCCAACTGGGTAAAAAAAACCCTGGGTAAATGGGGTGGCGGTCGGCCGGGAAACGCCCGCGCACGCGCACCCACCCCTCCCAAACATGTCTCACCCGGAAGTCATTGGTACTGTCCACACGACCTCCCACTTTGGCCATAAAAGCCAACCCGACAGCTGAGATGCTATGGTGCGTGGTGCAAGGCCCTGGGCGTACAGGTAAACCATGAACCGCAGAACATGGGCTACTGGGATCGGCCAGGTTCCTGGCAGTCGGAATTGGGTACATAATACTCTGAAGGAACTAAATGCGTGGTGATACGCCTTACTCATGCATGGCGCTAGTGACAGGCCAATCGCCCGGTTCACCTCTCCTTGCCAACGTTCCATCTCTCGTCCAGGAGTGGCGAGGGAAATTCCTCCGCATCCGGGGGCCGAGGCACGGAACCGGGAGATCTGCAGGCGGGACAAAGCAGCAGCAATATCATTATCAACCCTTGGGACATGCCTGGCCCTGAAAGGAACGTTGAGGCACAGGTTGCAGAACACAAACCAACACACCAGCCCCATAACCCCGGGCGATTTGGAAATCTGTGCAGTGACGATGCGGACAACAGCCGCGTTGCCATGCCAAAATTGCACAACCGAGTTGGCCCACTCCTTGCCCCATAGCATCAAAGCACCCAGGATAGGGAAACATTCCAGATACGTGAGACCATGCAGGCGACCCTTGCCTGCCCAGGATGGTGGCCACCCACCATAGGCCCACTTCCCATTGAAGTACATCCCGTAAACCCAGGAATCCTGAGGCATCGGACTGCATCTGAAAGCAAGGGGGAGCCAGGAGATCAGACCCCAAAATGACACCCCGTTGAACTACCTCTGGATCTATGGCCAGACAAGCACGTCTGCCCCGATACCCCGGGTAAATCTGAGCCTGTGGTGGGGCCTGGAGAATCCCGCCATGGCATCGCACCAGCGCAGAGCAAATGCCCTGCCCGGTGCGACGACCCTGCCAGCTAAACTGGGGTGACCATGTAGCACCAAAAGTTCCCTCAGTGATGCCATGCGCTCGGCCAGCAAGACCGAGACAAGGGCCACTAGCCTTGAGACCTTATCCCACTGCAACCTAGAATCCTGCGCTACCGTGTTACTCTCCACCCCAGGAATACTAGCTGTGGAGATGGGCCCTCGGTCTTTTCGGGCGCTAAAGGGACACCCAGTTCCTCCATTAGCGTCTGAAATGTGTTGAGGAGACGTGTGTACGTGTCCCAGCCCCGTTCAGCCCCGAATAAAACCATCCAGGGAATGGGCTACAGACCGGGACCCTGACCTGCGGACAAAAGCGCAATCTAGGAAAGTGGTGAAACGCTCGAATACCGAGCCCCAATGGAATAGCCAAAAGGCATGGCATCATTGAAATAATATGCTCCCCGGAACGGGGGTGCAGGGACAGGGCCAGCGACCCTGCCCGCATAGACCCTATTGTCAAAGCTAGCAGCAGCCACCTCCTCCCTCCCCTTAAGGGATAAAAGATTGGGGGCATCCTGAGGGGACCTATTACCCACGAAAGGGATCCGGAACCCCTGCCTGGAACCCTGAAGGAGAGAACCCGCATCCTCTCCCTTCGGGTACCATGTGAGCCACGCTCCAACATGTCCACCTTAAATGGGGAGGGAGCCCTTCAGTGAACTAGATCCATCTGCGGCAGTCTTGCCAGCCCCCTGTCTGCCCCACCCTCTGCCCCACATCCTTCTAGGCCTGGGACAGGCAGAGGCCGCATGGGGGCCAACACAGTTGGGATACTCCTGTCTGTATTGCAAGTCTTCCCATTAGAGGAGCCATTGGACAAGAAAGTCCAGCACAGCAGGCGGGCTGGAACCCCCCGCCCCGCCCCCTGGCAGGTGACCTATGCTGGGGCCGCCTGCTGAACCGCATGCCCACAATGGTATATCTCCCCGGGCGCAGGGCGCGTGGGCGTCACGTACAAAAGCCGCAGCCTCTGGCCTGGCTCATCCCGCCTAATCTCGGGGTGCGGGGAAATCCGCCTACGGCATTCCTCGTCACAAGCCAACCACGCTGGGCCCGGAAAGTAAACCATCGCCCGGTAGACGTTGTCCAAATACTGGACCATCGGGATTGCCAGATCCGGCTGGGCCCTAAGGTACACCGCCATGCATATGATGCAGGCCGGCAACCATTTGGCCCACATACTTGGTGGCTTGCGACAACGTGCCTGCCACTATCCTTCTCATTCTGCCCCTCCCTCTCTCCTTGATGGGCACCCTGTTTAGGAGCGCGAAGATATCCACGCACTCCCCCCGCCAAATTTACTCTCTGGCGGCCTGTGCCAAGCGGTCACTCAGCGGTAAGGAATAGGGGCTTGGACCAACCCGGCCACCCAAAACATTCCCCTCAGGGTAGGGAACACCCCCCACCACAGGGCCCTGGGTGTTAGCTGTCATCGCCGGGTGAGGCGTCAGCGGGTGCACCGCCGCACCACCCGCGCGAGGCCAAGGCCATTGAAAAGCCCCCCCCCCCCCATATTGGGAATGTGTGTGGATGTACTCGCTTACACCGTATACTCACATGCTGCACCCCCGCGGGCCGCCCCCACCGGGGGTTCCGGCCCACTGGGGGCGTCGGAGCTCACGACCGACGTAGAGCTCATCACCGGGGCCTGACCTGCACCTGGCTGCTGGCTGGGGAGCTGCGAGGCAGTGGGCGAAACCGCGCCACGCGCCTGCAGCAGCTCAACCCTCCCTGTCGGCTGTTGTCCTCCTGCCGGCAGCGCCTCAAAGGAACCCCAAAGGGGGGCCCCCGCCTGACTGGCCCGAGCCAACGACGCTTCAAGGGCCGCAAGGCGGGCCAGTAAGGCTTCCACGTTGACCTGGGGCCAAGGCCGGCCGGCCCGCATGGTCCAAGGCGTGGGTACAGGTCCCTGTACCCCAGGACCCGAATATGGCCATTGGCCAACACCGAAGCCCGGCAGGGTCGGTGGAGAAACCTGCCAAGGCAGGGGGCCGCACCACCCCCCAAGGCTAGAGGGCCCCGGGAGAGGCTGCGACCCAAGAGCAGCAGGCCCAACCTGGTGGGCAGGTGCAGGAGCGGTGTCCACCGCTCGCGGGCCGCGGGCCGGAGCCCCTACCGCGCCCGCAATCTGTTCGCCCGCTCCGGGCCAAGGGGCGATAGACCCCATTCCGCCGGTCCCGGCAGGGGTCTGCAAAGGCGGCTGCTGGGGAGGCGGCACCGCGGTCCTCCGACCCGGGTTGCGCCTCCTAACAGCGCGAGCCGCACTCGAAGCTGCCTTCTTCTTCGAAGGCATCTCCACCGGAGTGAAGGGAAGCCAAAAAGGAAAAATCGCCGCCAAAAGGCTTCCCGATAAGTTAAAGAGCGACGGAGACACAGGGGAAAAGACTTCTCCGCTCCGTCGCTGAGGTAAAATGGCAGCTCGGCTGCCTCGTGGCCACCCCTTTTATAAGGGAGCTGGCCACGCCCCTAACTACCCGGATTCTCTGTCCTGTGGGGGGGGGGCCGCAAAGAGCGCGGCGGCCATTTTGGCGCCGCGCTTGCATTTTTTTTGTGAGCTTGTGACTACTGAAAGAAGAGCCTGTAACTGGCAAAAGAAGTTACCTTTCATTGTTTTTATAAATCCATTTTGTGACATATTAAAAGTGGGAAAGGAGGAGAGCGTAAAGCAGACCTAAATACAATTTCTGCTCCCAACCAGAGTAAACCCAATGAAAGGGTTAAATCAGTATCAAGTAACTTTTCAGCCATTAATTCAATAATTCTACTCCAGTTCTCCAGTTAGGAATTAGCAATTGGATTTAAGCGCTTGTTAACAAAAACGCCCAGGGCTGAATTTCATGAGTAGATGTGTAGCCATTAGGAAGACATATAGCCATCTCTTACAAGAAAGAAGACTGCAACTATATTTCCAAGAAGAAGCACAGATGAAGTAAAGTCTATGAATTGCAATCAACAGGTAGTTATATAGAAAGACAAGAAAGGAGAAATACTTGAGTCCTGTTATCTCCCTATTGATCCCCACCTGTTAACGGTACTTCTTACAAGCATTGATGTTCAGCTTCCAAAATGCACTCAATTTTCCTGGCCACTGTGCATCTTCATTGTCTGTATCTTCTAACTATTTTATTGTTCTCCAGATAGCAGAAGGAGGGTTGGGAGCAATCAAAATAAGCCTGTTAAACTGGATTACTAAATCCAACTTGAATAGACCCATTAAATCAATGGAGTTTCCAAAAAAGTTGGCTTACAATTCTGCAGTTGATTCAATGTGTTTAGTTCAGAACTGGGGGAAAGTCTCACACAGAGCAATCTTCTGTTTTCAGAGCCATAAGAAAATAGTCTTCTGTGTGAAGGCGTCGACTATTTGAAAGGCTGCCCAGTCCCTGACCAGTTTTAAGATAACTCATCTTAAGGGAAGGCAAGTGCCTCTGCAGGAATCTTCAGAGATTCAGTAATGTCCAAGGTTAACATTTTGTAACAATATTTGTCTACTCCCAACCTCAACTAGGCTTCAGAGGTGCTTCATCTGCCTTCATCTCTTGAAGAACTGAGACTTTGTTCACACAACAGTTTTATTCCCTTTTATCTATCAATTGGCAATATAGAAGGACAAGCAGAATATTTTTCAGTAGAGGTCACTAGATATCTTACACAACTAGAATTATAATAAAATATACAGAAGAAACATACACAAAGCAGATTCATGCTGGGAATTTTTCCCCCATTGTTTTATCCTTACCACAAACTCCAGACAAATTGAAAATGTGAACATGGCTTCTTAACATGCTACTGTAATATAATAATTTTGTGCTGTCACATCAATTTTGATTTATGGCAACTCCTTCCAGGGTTTTCTAGGTAGGGTATACTCAGGAGCAAATTACCATTTCCTTCTTCAGGTAGCATCCTAGAACTGTGAGGTTTGTTAAAGGACATATAACTTGGCTTTTCTCTCAACATCTGGCACCACAGCCAGGGACCTAACTTACTGAGCTATCCAGCCAGCTTCAATGCTACTTTAAGGGTGGACAAAATGTGACTTCCAGCTTTCCTGGCCATGGGTCATGCTGGCTACGGCCGGTGGGAGCAGCTGTCCAAAAAACATGTGGATGGCTGCATTTTGTTCTTCTAGGTCATGGGTGCCCAAACTTTTCAGCCCGTGGGCCAGTCACATGGTTGAGTGGGCCAGTCATGTGGTTCCTCCCACCAGAAGTAGAAGTAAAATGTGTCCATGCATGTGCAAAATGCTGCCATAAATTTACCCACCGCTGTCATAAATGCATTTACAACAGCCGCAGGTGCATTTACAACAGTGTTTTGGGCAGGTGCAGGCACATTTTACTTCCACTTCTAGGAGTGGTAATGGCAGGATGTGTTGGATAATTTGGCTTTGTGGGCCAAATCTGGTCCATGGGCCATAGTTTGGGCACCCCTGTTCTAGATCAAAGTGAAATCCATTCATTTGCAGTCTTGCTTCTTTCCCCCAAGCAGTAGTCATAAGTTCCAGAAAGATAGTCAAATACAGTCCCTGATCATTCACCGGTTACTATTATTTATTTATTTATTGTTAAATTTCTATACCGCCCACTCAGCCAAAGCCGACTCCGGGCGGTTCACAACAGTGGGTAAAAACAGATAAAAACAAATAAAACAGATAAAAACCAGCAATAAGAACCTACCCCTAAAAAGAGAGCGGTGCAGGAACTGAAGAAACTGTGGGGCAGGCATCCTCCCCTATATTAACCACCCAACGGAAGCCACCCCTCCACCTGCACCCCAAATTTGGCCCGCCAGCCAGGTTTCTAGTTCTTTTCTAAAGGGCAACAACTCCGTCTGGAGACGCAGTTCCACAGGCAGGAGGTTCCAAAGGGCCGGTGCGGACACAGAGAAGGCTCTCCTCCTTGTGCCAGAGAGGCAAGCCCCCCTGGCCAATGGCACAGTTAGAGAGCCCCTCCGGTACTATCCTGGATTTCATCCCAGTGACAGGAAGAAATGAAGGGGAAATCATCTCCTTCTGCAATCTTGTTTGCTTATGTACTTTCTGCTGGCTTGGGAAGAAAGTCAGGCCTATTGAGCACACACAGATTTCCAAAGCTGTTGTACTGTGCTCCTGCTGCGAATATTATTGTAAGGTACACAAGATATCTCTGGAGGTGGCTGCATATGTATGGTACTTAAATCCTGAAGTACCATTGGCTTAATCTGCAGGTGACTCAGGAGGGGCTTTTTGATTTAGACAGAGGAAAGAATGGGGAAAGAGCTATAGAAATTCCTCAAAAGCAAGATGTTTTGATATTGTATAGTTGTATGTACTCTCTTTGCCATTCTTTCTGATTCTCCTGCACGTGGAGTGCCAGGTTTCCTTGTCAAAATATTGTTGTGTTGTTGAGGTCCCCCCCTCCCCCCCCCCTCCCCTTTGCCTGCACAACACCTAAAATCCTACTTTCAAGCTATTTCAATAGCAAAGTAAACATTTAGAATTATAGTACTGGGAGAAGAGATGAATACACAATAGCAAGTTTCATGCTGTCAGACATAAATATGTGCTGTACCCACATTCGGAACATTACGTACAGTTCAGGTAATACACTCTCAGAAAGAACATTGAACTGTAGAACTATGTCAAATGTTCCCTTGTATATATTTTCAGGCTGGATGTTGTGCATTCCAGCGAGTCAAAAGTATTCTTGAAAATCTCCAGCTTTTCCAATATTTTTGCATCCCTAGCGCTCTACAGGGGGACTGCAGTAGCTCAAGTGGCTTAGACACTGACTGGAAGGCAGGAGGTCAGGAGTTCGATTCCCAACTACTGCAGGGCGGAGTGAGATCCCGTCTTTGTCCCACCTACCAGTTCGAAAGCAACCTACCAGTTCGAAAGCAACCTACCAGTTCGAAAGCAAAAAATTGCAAGTAGATAAAAAGGGACCACTTCAGTGGGAAGGTAACAGCGTTCTGTGCACTTTAGTCATGACTGCCACATGACCACGGGAACGTCTGCAGAAGCAGACAGTGCTGGCTCTTTGGCTTTGAAACAGAGATAAGCACTGAACTCTAGAGTCAGATACGACTGGCTTTCGAGCAAGGGGAAACCTTTACCTTTACCTAGCACTCTATAGAGGTTTTTTCCCTGGCCTCTTATTCCCAAATAAGGAACTGTAACTCCCAGAATTTACGGTCATTACTGTGTCTGAAGGATTCTGGAAGTCCAAAAGTTAAATTCCCCCCTGCCATTTCCCTTCCACTTTCTGATGCCATTAATGGAGGGATCATAGCTAGTCAGGGAAAGAGTGGTGTGTATAATAGCATCAAATAAAATAAAGACACCATTTCTGGATGAGATATACAATCCTCTCTTATTATGCCTAAAATACTGTTTAACCATAAGTAGAGAATTGCTATTCATTTCACAAACAAAATCCTACAACAATTCCCAGTTGTTATGTTACTTTTGAAATGCACCTAAGAAGAAAAGAGCCACACTGGATTATAGCAAAGTCCAATCTTGTATTCAAATAGGATTTAACTATAATCCAGTATGTCTCTTATTTTGACTATACTCTCTATATGATTGCTGATTGATTGATATCCCTCTAGTAATGACATCGGAGAGTAGGAGGGATGTGACAGAACGATGCTCTTCTATCCCCCCCCCCCCCACAAAAGTAATCCATTGCAAGAAAATACATTCTTTCCAAGTTGTTCTAAATCTTTTTAGAAAGTTGCCTTGCTTGTTCCTTCTACAAAATAAAACACTTTTGTCTTCTGAATTCTTTTCATTTGGGACCAAATGGAAGTCTCTCTGTTGCTTCTGAGAGATACCCTTCAGCAAGCTCATAGCATTCTCAATGCCTCTGATTTTGCCTTTAGGATGCTGTGGGCTGCAGGGCTCTTAGAGTACAGCACCTTTGTCTTCCATGTTTCTGCACGGTGAGGGTCACTGTCATATTATTGCAGAATCTAAGGCAGCTTTCTATAATTGGCTGCCATTCAGATTTGTTTGAACACAACCACATGTCTTCCTACCATCTCCACCCTGCATAGCCAAAAAAAGTTGTAGCCCAGCACGTAGCGAAGGCACAAGTTTTGGCAAAGTTTGTCTGTGTCATCTTCACTGTCCTAATATTTAAAGGAGTTTTGTAGTGTTCCTTCCAGTGACCTTCATATTTGCTCTCAAAGTCTTCCTGAAGCCAACCAGGTTGCCTCAAGAAGATAAAAAGAATAGACAAGAAGAAAGACAGGTGATTAACAACATCATGATGATGTTATACAGAGTGAAAACTGCCCCAAGAAGCTTCCATTCTAAAACTCAACCCAAGAAAGTCCAAGAATTTTCTGGCATGGTTTTCTGGCAGTAGAGGGTTGAGGAAGATGAAGGCAAGAAAGCTAAATAGGAGAAGAATCTGTTTGGTTCGGTAATATTTGTGTAAGTTATTTAGGAAAGGTCCTCATTTTGGTACTTTCCAGATGTATAAGATTACAACTCCCATGGTCCTGAGTCAGTATGGTTGATGCAACTGGGGGAATGTTGGTCCCACACAAGCCAAATAAGAGAACAATATAGCCTGCTGAGTATAATCCAGTGGCAGAATTTCAAGCATGTCAAATGGGTTGGGGGCAGTTGGGGGAAGACTGGCCCAACTGATGTGTGGACATGATTGGACTAACCTGTCCCAAATAACAGGCTACATGACTATGAAGACAGCCTCTGAGTTCTCAAGTTATCTTCATTCTTAATAGGCAAATATTTGAATCTTCATATTAAAATGGCATAAAATGAAATTATTCCTGCTATACCTGACCTCCCTGTTTTCCAGCTAAACAAAATGGCCAACACTTTTCAGTTTCTTTTTTTTATATATTATTATTCTCTACACCTCTTGTAGTGAGGTGAATGAGGTAGGAGGGTGAAATGTTCCTTCACCACTAACTTCCTGCTTCGCCCCATTCAAATTTCAGAGATTTCATCTAATGCCATTGATATACAATGATTTCTTCCTCATCAATGAAGACTAGAAACATTTTTTTAAAATGCAGAGTAAACATGAACTTATTCTTATGATCTTAAGCAAAACCACGCCAAAACAAAAAACTCAGTTTGCTTTCCTGTGATTAGGAAATACACTTTAAAAGTGCTTAATTGTGTCTTTTTATGCTATTGAGCTATTATGGGCTGGAAGGGACTGTGTGCGGGGCTGTGCGGGGTTGTATGCATGTATTTTGATTTCTGCTACTGAGGGTTGTCACAGGGCGCTTGGAAGTGTTAAACCACCCCAAGGGGCTTTGCTGATTCCAGAGCGATTTTGCTTCCTCATTACGCCTTATTGCTTCTGTCTCTTTGACTCGGCGTGACACACATTTTGTGTCAAGTTTTCACTTCTCATATGACAGGAGGAAGAAGGGACTTAATATCGGGCCGACAAGCTGGCGGCATCAAAAGAGCTTTCTTAGTCATCTGATTCCAAGTCAGGAAGCCCATCAGCTAGCTTATGCTTTTGATACTGGCCTGTACTTATGTTTTAACTTTTAACCATATTTCTAGCAAGAAACAGAGAGATCAATGCAGAAAATGATTCTGGTCCGGACTGCACACCCCACGTTTTCCTTAAGAGCATGTCTAGTCCCTTCACATAACTGTGGATCTCCAGAGAGTTCATTCTTTGGCAGTCCTTTGTGGATTTGTGCTTATATCTAATATTAAGAAACTACTACACAAAGAAGCAGGAACATGAAGTCATTTGTGGTAGAAACATTTGCTGCCCAAAACTAGCTTGTTCCAATTTCAAGTAAACACATTGACCAAAACCCTGTTGGGCAATTATGCAAAAGGCTTAGTTTTTGTTTTTTACAGCAAATTGCTGTAAGTTAAGAAATCTAAGTCAAGAAACTCCTCATTACTCCTTAGGGATTTATATAAAGATGCATTGTTCCCACAAGAAATTTCTTAACTTGCAGCAATTTGCGAAAAATGTATGCCCTGTGCAAAAGGATTTTGGCCACTGATTCAACTGCTGAATGGTAAGTCAACATTATGTCAATGGGTCTACCCTAGTTGGGACTAGAAATAGGGCACAGGCCTAGAGATGTGAACTGGCTCCCATAATTCAATCTGTAGCTCAATAAAGACACACAAATTGGATCCATTCTGAACCCTTAGGGAACCCTCCAACCTGAACCTTCTTAATGTGCATATTTCCAGATCTCTGTGCAAACCAAGTTCTTGGGAATGGGGGAATGTAAAGAGCTATGGATGGAGTACAAAGTGGTGTTATGCAGTGCCAACAAATTTATCACTGGCAAAATTACATGGCCACAGGAGATAGTTATTATAAGGGTTGGCAGTGGCCCCATGGCATCCAGAAGAAAGGAAATAACAAAATGTTGGGAGAAGAAAGACATACCATAGTATCTGAATGAAAAGGTCTAACCTCACTACAAGAGTGCAAGCATTCATTTACCCACACTCAATCTCAGTAGTAACACCAACAATGTTTTTTCAAAGGAAGTATAAAGCAAAGCCAGGAATTTTGCTGACATTTCTCAGAAAACTTCCCAGCTCCTTGGTGTGTAACAGGGGTGCCCAAACTTTTGGGGCTGTGGGCCGGTCACGTGGTTCAGTGGGCTGGTCACATGGTTCCTCCCACTGCAAGCAGAAGTAAAACATGCCTTGCAATCTGTTTTGCAACAGGATGAGATAGATTTTAGGCTGTCATTTTCTCTGCTTGAACCAGGGGTGCCCAAACTATGGCCCGTGGGCCAGATCCGGCCCACAGACTGTAGTTTGGGCACCCCTGGTTTAGAGTGTACAAAAGCACTCTGACTTTTATAACCACACTCTCCTTTGGTGCCAGATCAGAGTCCAAAGTAGAAGTTCTGGATAGTCAGTTCCCTTCTCCTCATTATGGCTTTATTATCTTAACATTTCTAAACCCCAAAATGCTGAATTGAAGACAAACAGTTCTTCTGCACCTGATGAATGCCCTTGTCTTGTTGTTCCACTCCATCCCTAGTCACTCTGAACACACACACACAAATGTCTCATATTTGGTGAGTGTGTTGTTATTTGGTTAAAAGGAGTGCGAAGCCCTGCTAAAAGGCACCTGGGAAAGAATAAATATTTGTAATTGTACATCCTGTGCCGAGCCATTTTTTTAATGGCAAGGGTTTTTTTACAGAAGAATCCATTAAGCTGAATGGACTTGTTCTTGGTGGCTTAGTGGTTAAGACACTGAACTTGACGACTGGAAGGTTGGAAAGTCAGCAGTTCGAGACCTGAGTGCTGCACAACAGAGTGAGCTCCCGTCTCTGTCCTAGCTCCTACAAATCTAGCATTTTGGAAGCAAGAAATTGCAAGGAGATAAATAGGTATCACTCAGGTGGGAAGGTAAACAGTGTTCCATGCACTCCAGTGTCTAGTCATGTCTGCCACATGTCCACAGAAACGACTGCAGATGCAGACAGCACTGTATCTTTGGCTATAAACAGAGATGAGTACCAAACCTTAGAGTCAGATACGACTGGCTTTTGAGCACGGGAAACTTTTACTTTACCATTAAGCTGGGGGGGGGGTCTTAATTACTTTTTTGAAATGAAATGCAGTAGAAGCTTGGAAACTGCCCTCCTTAACGCACTGTTTATTGTTGACAGTGCCATTCCTCTCAGGTGCCACATAAACTAGGGTACCTTTTGTCAAATGTGCATTAGGAGAAGATGGGGAAGAATACCAGGCCTGTTGCTGTGATATTCCCGTTATTTCATCCCAATTTGACTCTCCTACAACCTTCTGCCTTCAATAAATGGCAAGATGCAAAATGTGTCCCTTAATCTCTGAAACAGCAGCTCACCGCAGAGAAAATGATACAGATGTAACTTCCAACATCATGCACTTTCTTTTCCATTTAAATGCAAATGCCGACCTTTCACCCAGGCTGTCTCAAAGAAGTATTTCCTTAAAAATGCAAATGGCATGTTTCAGGCAGTTGCTTCGGCTGAGGTTTTCTTATAGCATTATTACTGTTATTATGTCTTTTAACCTTGGCGGGGCTGGTGAAAACACTGCTAAACTGCGCACTACGAGTAATTTCCTTTTGCATCACAAATCAAAATTCCATGCATGGGGGTTGTAGAGGTGATGCCAGGCAGGTGAGCTTGGGAAGTGGGCAACCCTTGGTAGCTGCACCACAGCGCACAGAAATGCTAAGATATGCATCAACCCAGTGTGTGATGATGAATTTTCAGACTCTCCCATCCTCTATTTTTATTCTTTTATTTATTATGATAATTGCTCCCATAATCCGAGGTGTCTTGCAGTATGTTTTGCTCTTCAAAACATGACCAGATGATTGAAATGCCACTGATGTAAAAATTTTGCCATCATTCCTTTATCTTTGCAAAGGCAAGGATAGAAAGCAGCCTCCTTCAAACTTAGGGGAATTCTGAGATTGAAGATCCCTATACATGCATTTTCAGGACCTTCAAAGCATGCAACACCTTTGAAGGTGAGCCAATGGTGGTTGCTGACTAAATTGTCATAGCCCCATGGATTGACTACAAGGCTTAATCTGAATTTTAAAGTAACTATCCATAGTGCTGAACCTACTTTGGAGATATGGTTCCACATGTTGGACTCCTCCAGCGAGGTATAGCTAAAGGTCACCCTTGCTGGAAAGCCAGTCGTATCCAACTCTAGGGTTCAGTGCACATCTCTGTTTACAGCCAAAGAGCTAGCACAGTCTACGTCTGCAGACGTTTCCGTGGACATGTGGCAGGCATAACTAGACACCGGAGTGCATGGAATGCTGTTTACCTTCCCACCGAAGTGGTACCTATATATGTACTTGAAATTTTGTGCTTTCGAACAGCTAGGTTGACAGGAGCTGGGACAGAGACAGAAGCTCACTCGGCCATGAAGTACTAGGGAATCGAACTCCAACCTTTCAGTCGTTGAGTTCAGTGTCTTAACCACTTGAACCACCACAGTCAAATTCATAATAAATTCTTACTAAAACCTGGAGAATATCCCCTGCCCCATAACATCAGAGTTAGTCTCGTGTTTCTCTTTGCTTTTTCCCCCTGTGAGAAAAAAGAATTGTTATCGTTGTCCCATACTTGTGACAGTGAACATTGGCACTCCAGATGTTATTGGACTTCAATTCCCAGAAGCCTAGGTCAGCACTCCTGCTGATAAGGGCTTCTGGGAATTGATGTTCAAGAACAGCCTGGAGTGCCAAGGTTTGCCATCACTGTCCTATACCAACACATCCTCTATTCCCATCTTTCATAAAGAGTAAATACAATGGTTGGCTAAATTAATGAGTAACATTTGAAACCCACACATTTGTTTTTTGAAAGGGGGCACAGCTATGAGGCCCCCATCACGAGAAGAATTAGGAAGTGTGGAAACAAGGAAAAAGTCCCAGCCTTACTCTTTATGTGGGAGGTGCAGAACAAGGCAGTTTCTATTAGAATGCATAACAAACACATTTTCTACCATTCTAGTGATTTTTAAGCCAGTCTGGCCAGGTTATCCTGCTATGGGAATAGAGTAGACCATGCTGCCAGTGACTTAATGCCAATTGTCAAGCAGCAGTTAATTAACCTAAGAACCCAGAGGACTAACTGCGTTGGGTGGTAAAGTCCACAGGGAAGAGTGATGGTCCCCAAATGGATTAAATCCCGCTTGAATCCATCTTGATGGAGGGCAGCAGCTTCATCCATCCTGGCCTGTGGCTGAGGAGGACTTTGCGTGCCAAAAGGTCTCAGGACCAGAAAGTGAATTACAGAACTGGATCAGTGGTACCGTTATCATGCTGCAATGTGAGAGGCCACAACACCATATTCCCAGGGCAATCTTCATTGCTGATTGCCATGAGGATGGCCAATATTCAGCATCGGATACAGTACTTGGAGAAGTTTTTAAAAAGATAATTAATTGTGATAAGCATGTTGCCTTCTAGAAAAGTATCTCAACAAACACATTCTCAGTATCATTTTCTCATAAGGGAGTCTATTGGCTTGCATAAATTGGTGCAAAGACATTGCTGCTGCCAAAAGAGCATTTGAGAAGGACCACACGGCCTTTTATTTCCCCTTGATGTGCCCTGATATAAGACCTTGTGTTTGTCTTTCCACCCTCCCTCCCTCTCCTTCGCCCTAGTGCCATCAGATTTGAACTAGATTATGCTCAGCTGTCAGCGGAAAACACCTCGGAGGCGTGTTTCTGCTGAGCTGGGAACATCCTTTCTACAGTGAAGCGGCACAAGACTTGACCCGCCTGAATCAGCAGCTCACTGCCCCCCCCCCCCCCCCAATCTCTTACTCCTTTTGATTAGGCATGAGAAGGAAATTTCAGTACATCCAAGCCCTGATGTTAGGGGAAGGGGTGGAGAGAGTGCTTTAAGCATGGCAGTTTCAACATGAATGATGTTGAAAGGGGGTGTCATGACAGAAGTCGAAAGAATAGCATCCTTCTTATGTTTAGGATTTCTATCAAGCACTGTGGAATATCCCCCTGCCTTTTAAAAAGAGACTAAATGAAAAAGCTGGTCTTATGTCAATCATGACTAGTGAAGAAAAATGGTTGGTGTCACTATTTTCTGCAATTGATTATTCAGTTTGTACAATGTGCATAGTTTATTCCATCTCTACTGGAAATTGCATATCTTTTGCCCCCTCCTTCCCTGCTGCTGTTCATGTGCATTAAGCATGCTTCCAAAGCCCTATGGATACTGGAAGCTTAATTTAAAGAGGGAAGGGCGCGTATACAAACATTAAAGCTGAAATTGTGAAAATGCTGTGCCTAGGAACAGGTCTCACAGTTTAATTGCATTCCCGCAGAATTGCAGCAGACACAATCCAAGGTCTGTATCTCTAGCTCCTGGAGTTATAAAAAGCAACCTCCAGTCATATTATTTAAGTGCATAACTTTTGCAATTTAATTTTGAAAATATTCAAGAGCCCCTTCCCCCATCTTGTGATTCCCTCCTGCTAAAATCTCTTCATCACCACCAGAAACATTTAAAATGATGGTCTAGAATGGCGATGGCAAACCTTGGCACTCCAGATGTTCTTGGACTTCAATTCCCAGGAGCCCAAGCCCCCATGAATCCACACGAATGGGTTTACTGTGATTCATCTGGCCCGTGCTGCCCTCGTCACTCCTGGAAATGGAAATAAAATGCGCCCGTACAGACTCCCCATTGCAGAATTGCTGTTTTATTGCGCAACCCTATGTGTGTCTACTGAAAAGTAAATCCCATTGCATTCTGTGGAGCTGAGTCCTAGGAGCTGCAGGTACACTGGGGTCTTACTGTGCATAGATTTCACACACGTAGGACTGCAACTTTAGGTTGCTTATAGTATAATAAGTATCTTAAGTGTTTAAGATTCTACGTGTGCTGAAAAATTAAGATAATCACACTTCTGGGAATGTTGTGGAACTCAGTGAAAACTACTTCTAAGTACAGGATTCTGCTGTCAGCTACGATATCATACAATCTTACCAATTAGCCTGGGAGCAGAGATCCCATTTTATTTTCTTATCTTTAGCATTATAATTGGTAATACAAGGAGGAGGAGAAAACTGGAATAGTGATTCCCTTTGGCATACCTGGGGGACTGTGATGGCTTAGTGATTAAGATGCTGAACTTGAGGACTGGAAGGTTCAAGACCCAAGTATTGCAAAATGTAATGAGCTCCCATCACTAACACAGCTCCTGTCAGCCTAGAAGTTCAAAAGCAAGAAAATGCAAGTAGATAAATAGGTACCACTTGGGTGTGATGGTAAACAGCATTATGTGCACTCGTGTCTAGTCATGCCTGCCACAGGTCCAAGGAAATGTCTGTAGACACAGACAGCACTGGCTCTTTGGCTATAAACATTGGCATGCCTATCCATGTCTGCCCCAGCCCTGTGGAACCTCTTACCACCTGAGTTGCGGCTCCAGACGGAACTACTCCCCTTTAGATAGATGTTGAAGACATGGCTTTTCCAGCAGGTGTGGGGCACATTTGACTCTACCAGTCAAGCTCGGTGGCTGGTTTAGCCTAAGTGAGGGGCTGCCCCCTGGCCTGGTTATTCTGTTTTAACGGGGGTGGGGTGGGTTGTTTGTTTAATGATGATATGTTTGTGTTTCTAATGTTGGTTTTAATTGGGGCTTTTAGATCTGTTTTAATTATTGTTGTTTTATTGTAATTTTTTTACTATGTTGTTAGCCACCCTGAGTGGTGTACCCACCAGGAGGGCGGGATATAAATGCGTAGAAATAAATAAATAAATAAATAAATAAATAAATATCCATTAGATTGCAGAGGAGTTTAGCAGGGTTGCATGAGAGGAAGATCCAAAGCAGAGCATTGGAAAGTTACTTTTTGTGCACCACAACTGCCACCAGCACAGCTGAGGGGGTTGCAGACCAACCTTTGACTGGGAAGCAGACTTAGCGATTGCTCTATCATCCCCTGCACCAAATTTCTGATCGATTTTTCTAGGGTGTTGTGGGATCCTTCTGAACAGCGACCACTCTGAACATACCTGCACCTTGTTCAAGCTTTACCTTTATGGTTCTCTTTAATGTACGATGATACCTCGCTTAAAGAGCATAATGTATTCCACAGGATTGGCTTTTTAAGCGAGTTTGCTCTTTAAGCGAAACACCATTGTAAGTGACCAATTGTGACTTCTGGCAGGGGGATTGCGAACCCTGATTTAGTTGTTAAGTGAATTTTTGGTTGGTTTTAGTTGTTAAGTGAGGTGACCATTCAGAGAAAATTCTGCTCTTTAAGAAAGTTAGTCTCTAAGCGAGGTGTTCTTTATGCAAGGTTTTACTGTACTTCAAAAGGAGTGACCAGATCCTCCTCTGTCTCTCTCTCTTGTCACATTCTTCACACAAGGAGTGACATGTCTTCAGCAGAGAGGTTTCTGCCCACTTGTCTACTCCTCGTATAAACAGGAGCTATAAGTTTCCAGAGTTCTACAAACAAACAGAAATCTTTCTTCTGTAGATATGATGCAACCCACATTGCAAAAGTGATGATGCATAAAGGTGCTACTTCCTAAGTTTGTAGGAGAGAAGCAGGTAATGACTCAACAGGGCTCTGTTCTTGTCTGATTTTAGAAGCTAAGCAGGACACCAGGAAGAATTAGGGATGCCCAGATAACGGTAAGTGGGCCACAGTGGCTTAGTGGTTAAGACGCTAAGCTTAATAACCAGAAGGTCAGCAGTTCGAGACCCATGTGCTGAGTGATGGAATGAGCTCCCATCCTCTATCCTGGCTCCTGCCGAGTTAGCAGTTCAAAAGCAATAAATTACAAGTAGACAAATGGGTACCACTTTGGCGGAAAAGGTAGCAGCATTCTGTGCACTTTGGAATCTAGTCATGCCTGCCACGTGACCATTGAAACGTCTGCAGATGCAACGCTGTGAACAAAAATGAGCACTTCCCTCTAGAGTCAGATAAGCCTGGCTTTCAAGCAAGAGAGACTTTTATCTTTATCTAGATCAGTGGTTCCCAACTTGGGGCACACACCTGTCATGGTAGAGCCTACTATGGGCTCACAAGTTGTACCAAGTCCATATGGTAGTTGGGCTTTGTTATTTCTCTATACAGTATGTATATATAACAGACAGGGAAGGTGCTGGACTCTAACACCCTGTTGCCGGGCAGAAGACGTTAAGGATACAGGGATGTATCTGATTGGGTCAGATACAAAGTCTTTGTGAGTTGGGCAGCTATATAAATATAAATAAATAAATGCAGGAGGGGGATGGTGAGGTATACAAAGTAAAGTTTTTTTCTGAGGAGAACTTGAAAAGAACTTTAGGGAGATTCTAAAGAACGGGATAGAAAAGACTTTCTGAAGGGAGAGTCTGAGGTAAACTTTCAGAGAGAGAGAGAAACTTTCTGAGGAGAATCTGAAGAGATTCTGGGAAACTTTTGGAAGAGATTCTGAGGAGAACCTGAAGAGAACAAGCCAGAGAAGAACAGGAGGAAGGAAATCCTGCTCTCTTCTCGCGACAACTTGTATGTCCAAGGTGTTGCTCTTCCTGGATCTTTTTGAGTAGTGTTGTATATATTGTATAGTTATCTGTACCGTGTGAAAAATGTATCTTTAACATCCCTTATGAAAAATAAACCACAGTTCCTTTGACAACTTGTATGTTTATTGAAGGGGGGGACAGAGTAAAGCCATCGTAAGCCAGGAGAGGCCACACTGCTCCCATTCTCTCCTTTTAACATTTTCTGGGGATCACTTTTAGAGTGGATCTTCCAGGTTGCAGCAAAAAGGTAATATTTTGCTGGACCAGCACCCATGGAAAACAGCTTGGAGTCTCGGTAGTCCCAAAATTGGAGCTGCTTGTGTCTGAGAGACCCAGAAGGGGACAAGGAGAGGACTGAGGCGGAGGGGGTTTAGTGCCAGGTAATGTTAAATTAATGTTGGCATGTGTCCAGGAGTCGCTGACATGGTGACTTTTGTGGTGGGATTTAATTAATTGATTAATTAATCCTGTACCCATTTGTGGCTAGCTCAGTATGTCAGATAAGCCTGGTTTTCTAGCAAGAGAGACATTTAACTTTATCTAGATCAGTGGTTCACAACATGGGGCACACATCCCACAGTGGAATTCAATTCCCCGAAGCATAAGTCAGTACAGTGGTTGATCAGTGTTTGGGGGAATTGGTTTAGGCTTCTGGGAATCGGAGTGCAAAAACCAAAGTTTGGGAAACACTGACCTAGATCAACAAGGGCCAGAGGTAGAAGACAGCTTCTTATCCAATTATTATGCAAAAATATATTGATGAAGGTCCAGTTCATCTAGCCCAGGGGTTCTCAACCTAGGGTCCATGGGCCGGATACGTCCCATGGCACCAAATACTCTGACCCCCAACCTCGCTTCAGCCGCAGCCGGTGCCGCCGGAATCAGCAGTGGACTCTTTTATGGCTGTTGCAAATGCATTCACGGCTGTCATCAATGCATTTACAGTGGTCGTAAATATGTTTACAACAGCTGTAGATGGGGGGGACCACCTATCCGGCCCCCTCTTCTGTCTAAGAGAGTGTGATCTGGCCCCTGACTTGAAAAGGTTGAGAACCCCTGATCTAGCCCAACATCTGCATTGGGGGCCAATGCATTCTATTCATACCAGAAAACCTTCCATCCATGCAATTACCATTCCAGATGCAATTCAGTATGTAAACTGCATGTGTTCATAATTTGGTGGTGTGACAGGGGTGCCCTTTTTCATATGTCTATTGTAGCAAAAAGCTGCAACACTTAATTGGCCTTTGTTTATTTAATCAATTTCCCCCTTCTCCTTCAGAAAGAGGCACCGCATCTATAGTTCTGGTCCCATGTGAATATTATTTACTTAAGCAACACAGTGACTGATGCCTGGGAAATTTAGCTCTTGAATCATGCATTTAATTTAAACTCTAATACAGAATGCTAAACTGTATATCGCGCCACTAATGGCTAATCATTAAACCCTATTAATTGAGGTTTAACAGCTGTGTAATAGAGATACATGGTGCTTGCTCCATCACTAAATATGATGTAATATCTGACTGGGGGGAAAGTGATGCCAGTCTTTGTCTCTAAATAAACAAAATCATGCAGAGCTTCTTAGGAAGAAGCTGTGAACAAAGCAAGCCCTGGATTCATTCCTGAAAAACATCAGCAATGCTTTCTCTATCCTCCCCATCATTTCTTCCCATCCTTCCTTTCCCCTCTGCTTAAAAAAAATTATAAAATCTGTACATGCTTTTAATTCACTTGATGAACTCATCACCTCCATCTTGACTTCACACCTGGATACTGAACATGCCGAATCTTCTCTACCTTAGTTTTTTGTTAAATGCGACATTTGTTATAAAGTAAAGATCTAACTCTCGCTACAAAGATACGAACAGTGAGATGTTACATATTTCCCGTGTTGTTATATGGAGTCGAATCTTGACTAAGGTAAAGGTAAAGGTTTCCCTTACTCGAAAGCTAGTCGTATCCGACTCTAGGGTGCAGTGCTCATCTCTGTTTCCAAGCCGAAGAGCCCAGCACTGTCTGCTTCTGCAGACGTTTCCGTGGTCATGTGGCAGGCATGACTAGACACCGGAGCGCACGGAATGCTGTTACCTTCCCACTGAAGTGGTCCCTATTTATCTGCTTGCAATTTCTTGCTTTCGAACTGCTAGGTTGGCAGGAGCTGGGACGAAGACGGGAGCTCATTCCGTCCTGCAGTACTCGGGAATCGAACTGGTGACCTTCCGCTTCCCAGTCAGCGTCTTACCTACTTGAGCCACTGCAGTCCCTTTGAGCTACTGCAGTCCCTTGAATCTTGACTAAAGCATCTGAAAAGAAAATTGAAGCTTTCAAAATGTGGATCTACAGATGGGTGCTAAGGATATCATGGGTTGACCATGTGACTAATGTAGAGAGTTTGTGCCAGATGGATAAAGAACAAGAATTGTTTAAGGCCATTAAGCAAAGAAAGCACCAATACCTTGGCCATATCATGAGGAACAACATAAAATATAGAATGCTCCAACTCGTTCTGCAAGGAAAGATCCCGGGAAGAGTGACTCTGGGCATGGCTGAAGAACCTGAGAGACTGGTGTGGAAGTCTCCTCCTCCTCCTCCTCCTCCTCTTCCTCCTCTTCTACTTCTGAATCCAAACATTGGCTATCGCCATGGCAATCCTCAGCAGGATAACCTGGCCAGACTGGAAAAATTAAATCTATTGTATGGTAAATTTAAACATTGAACAAGTGCGCATACTGGTTAACTTGGATTATGGCCAGCTTTTCAGTTTTTTAGCCCATACTGTTCAATGCTTTGAACCTAGAGAAGGAGAACATAGCAACATTTTTTTAAAGTTGAAAATCTCTGGTTATTTTGGTATTGCTGAAAGACTAGTCACAGATCCTTGGCAGTACATATCATAGTGTTCTCTCTCTCTCTGCACAAGACTGAAACAGTCATTATAGGTAGCCCTCATCAAAAGAAAATCCTTAAGAGCTGGTTGTGCATGAGTGTCACAGCATGATTTTTGTCTCACCTCCAGGAGTTTTTAGATTAGCTTGTTTTGTTTGGTGATTTGTCTTCAGGAACTAACCAGAGAATTCTTTCTTCATCTGATATCACGAACACAGAAAGCCTGCCTCAGTCACTGCTCTCCAACACTAGTCTAATTTGAGGTCTATTTACAGGCTGTGGTTAATTTTGGCTTTGGCTTTATGGTTCCCAAATCCTTCTTC
Organism: Bradypodion ventrale; assembly: GCA_035047345.1. NCBI lineage: Eukaryota > Metazoa > Chordata > Lepidosauria > Squamata > Chamaeleonidae > Bradypodion > Bradypodion ventrale. The sequence continues at coordinate 8,661,931 of JAWDJE010000004.1, forward strand.
ACAGTCCTTCAGTGCAAGGCCTCCTGAATAAAAAGGGGGATGAAAAGGTGGCAGGTGAACCTCAGAGAGAAATTCACCTGAGTGTACTGAGATACCTTCCGTGGCTTTCATAAGCTGCCTCTGTTGTTCATGCTGTCTATTTCTCTTCCATCCGTAGAAAATGAATTCCGAGGCAAACTGCTGAGGCAAAGGTGGACCCGTGGAGAAAAAATCAGCAGTTGTGAGACATCAAAAAGCCTCCACAGCAGGCCCCTCAAGGTAAGCAGATAAGACCCTCTTTCTCCGGGGGGGAAAGCAGCAACAGGGCACAAAACATGCAAAATGTCACCATCCACACCATACTATGCCCTGATGTTGGAATGAAGGCCACTTCTTCAGCCATGAAGATTGTCCTGGTAACAATATAATACTGTGGTCTTCCATTTGGCTTCTGCATTGCAGTGCAACCACCGTACCACTGATCCAGTTCTGCAAGTCACTTTCTGGTCCTGAGCCCTTTTGGCACACAAAGTCCTCATCAGCCCCAGGTCAGTCTTGATGAAGCTGCTGCCCTCCATCAAGAGGGATTCAAGTGGGATTTAATCCACTTGGGGACTATCACTCTTCCCTGTGAACTTCAACACCCAAGCCATTGGTCCTCAGGGTTGTCAGGTTAGTGAACCACCACCTGACACTTGCCTTTGAGTTGCCGGCAGTAGGGACTACTCAATTACCTAGCAGGACAACCTGACCAGACTTTAGAAGGCCACTAGGGATTTCCAATTTGTGGAAGAACATGGGTTCTAAGGCATGGGAGCTAACTGGTTTGAACAGAGCTAACTCCTGATTATATTGGAAGGCTCTGTTTTCAAAAGCAGTGTATCTGTAAACACCTGGTGGTAGGGACAAACAACAAGTGGAGGTTATTTATTTTGTGGTTGTAAATTCCCAGAGACATTTCCCTGGAAGTTTTGAAACACTGTGTCAGCCAAAATTCTTTTTTCTTGCGTATCCATGACAGACTTCGAACAACCAAAATGAAGCCACCTTCTTGGGTTGTTGTTGGCCAAACATACATCCTCATTGATACATATTTCTGGTAGTAACCAGAAGACCAGCAAATGAGTCGGATTCGCATTTGCTGAGAATCCGGCTGCATCTCTCCACACAGTGTATTGTTGTCCACCAGCAGCCCCCACTTGAGCATGTTGGTCTTACATTTCAGGACTCCGACCCATAGCCTAATCAGGGTCCATCCAAAATTGACTTAATTGCACAGGCAAAGACTATGTTCACATCACATATAAATACATATAAAACCAGAGCTTAAAAAGGTATTTGCTTTGCTTTTCACTTTGCTTTGGAACAGACTTCTCCAGCCAGCAGAGATATGATGCTGGTTAGATAATTGTGGGAAATATATTGGGGGGGGTGGAGAGAGACTTATCCAACCTCTATGGGGTCTAGGCTAGAGTGATTTGACCATGGATGGAATGGTTGCTTTAGGGGAGGCCACTCTCAGCAAAACAACTCTTCCGGGTGTGATCAGACACAACCCTTTCTCACTGTCTGATCATATCCTAAATAACTAAATAGGTCTGACACCTAATTACACTGGACATCTCCTTCCCAAGAGCTATTAAACCAGCACGTTGACACCAATGTCCATTCTCCTCCTACATCAGGTTGAGTTAAATGCAATCCTTAGCCTGATTTAATGTGGACCTAATTTCAATAGCTCAGCGCAAAAGATCGGTTATGGGAAGGGGGTTCTATCACTTCCTTGGAAACAAAGGAAGAGGAAGAAGGAATGAGTGGCAGCAAGAAAGTGACCCTCAAGCTGTTGCCCTACCTATTTGTCACTTTGACCCTTCACACTGTGGCTCTTCATCTTCTTTAAATGTTGTATCCGATTCTGAATATTGGCTATCCTCATGGCGATGAGCCATGAAGACTGTCCTGGGAACAATGTAATGCCGTGGCCTTTCATTTGTCTGCTGCATCGCAGCATGAGACCCATACCCATTGATCCAGTTCTGCAAGTAACTTTCTGGTCCTGAACCCTTTTGGCACACAAAGTCCTCCTCAGCCTCAGGTCAGTATTGATGAAGCTGCTACCTTCCATCAAGATGAATTCAAGTGGGATTTAATCCACTAGGAGACCATCACCCTTCCCTGTGGACTTCAGCACTCAAGATGCTTAACTAACCTCCACCTGGCAATCAGTGTTGAGTCACTGGCAGTATGGTCTACTCTATTACTATAACAGGATAACCTGGCTAGATTTAAATGTGACTCTTGACAGAATATATTCCCAGCTGTCAATGGGAGCGGGTGGTAACTCAAGTTGCAGGTGTGCTGTGAATCCAGGTTTTAGTTTTCACTCTAAACCCTATTCACAAAACAGGATCAGTACTTTGGACAGCTCCTGGTGGCATATGTTGTAATCCAGGGGTTCCAAATCTATAGCCCATGGTCCGGCCCCGCCCGCAATACCATTTCATCAGGGTCATTGCCTTCTCCCCTGTACCTGGAAGCAGAAACAGATGCGTTTACGCATGCGCAAATGCACTCGCAACTGTTGTAAATGCGGAAGTGGGTGCATTTACAACAGCCATAAATGTGCCTGCTTCTGCTTCCAGGGGTGTGGCCCAGCCCGCTCAGCTGACCGGGGTCATGGTCAGGCACACAGCAAAAAAAAAAGGCTGGCTACCCCTGTTGTAATCCAGTGGAGTCACAGCACACATGTTCCAAAATAGGAGTCACTTTTTCTTTCTTTCTTCTAGTTACTAGGATACACCCAATTGTGATTCAAAAACACCACAATCTTCAGGGAGGCTCTTTCTGTGTACCCTGTTGGAGTCACTGCTGCCCTTATTACCCCAGATAATTCCCTGATTTAATGAACCTCACCTCTTAATCATAACCACATTCTCAAACATATGTTCAATTTTAAAAATAACTATAGTACTTTGTGTTGCCATTAACAAGAAACTGGAGCATCTGTTTGCTTCTATGTGTAGAGGTTCCAGTTTTTAGTGATTTTCAAGGGGTAGCTAATGTTCTGAGTGGGGGTAGGGGTGGAATGCAGAAATAAGTTTTCCGTGTCAGTTTAGGCCCGTGATGGCAAGCTTTGGCACTCCAGATGTTCTTGGACTTCAATTCCCAGAAGCCCAAGCCCCCATGAATCTGCACGAATGGGTTTACTGCGACAAGGTATGTTTTACTTCCACTTCCAGGAGTGACGAGGGCGGCACGGGCCGGATGACTTGCAGTAAACTCATTCATGTGGATTCATGGGGGCTTGGGGTTCTGGGAATTGAAGTCCAAGAACATCTGGAGTGCCAAGGTTCGCCATCACAGGTTTAGGCAAATATGATCAAGCTATTAGTCAACAGCAATGGAACAAACGAAATCCAAAAGAAATGGGGGAAATATGGTCTGCAAAGGGAGAATTTTCATTTCGTTTTCTTGATGGTTAACCCAGACTTTCACAAAGATGTTGAAGTAAAAGTTCCATCATCCCTGAAAATAATGGCCTTCTGCCAAATGTCCAAAATAATGATTTCCAATCTTGTTCAAACACTTATTTTCCTCCCAACTGTCTCATGCTAGAAATGTGGGTGTATTTTTCTGTGATTTGTTTCCAATATACCCATTTCTTACATTGACCAAAGAAAGGTTGTGAACATTTTCAAATGTATGCATTTTTAAAAATTGAACATGTTTTCAGAATGCACTTGCAGTTTGTGCATTGTCCCCCCCCAACATATGCATCAGAATCCACCTGAATGTGCAAATTTCTAAAGCAAGAAAGAATTGTATTCCTATACAATGTCTTGACAGAGGAAAAAATGGATATTTCCATATAATGCAAATCCAATATATTTATTTTCCATCCACAAACACTACTGGAAGAAGGTCAGCCTAGACCCATGATGGCGAACTTTGGCACTCCAGATGTTCTTGGACTTTAGTTCCCAGAAGCCCAAGCCCCTGTGAATCCACATGAAGGGGTTTACTGTGATTCATCCATCCCACGCCACCCTCATCACTCACAGAAGCAGAAATAAAACTCACCTGGACAGAGGAAGGGTTAATTCAGAAGAGTCTTAACCGTACGGGTGCGTTTAACTTCTGCTTCCAGGAGCGACGATGGCGGTGCAGGCCAGATGAATCGCAGTACACTCCTTCGTGTGGATTCACAGGGGCTTGGGCTTCTGGGAACTGAAGTCCAAGAACATCTGGAGTGCCAAGGTTCACCATCATGGACCTAGACTGAGAGTTCTTGATGCTTTATTTTCTAAATCAACATCTGCCTCTTACCTTTAAGAGAAGCTTGATGTGAAGCTATTAGCCCAGGAGTTCCCAACCTTTTTACACTGCGGGCCTGGCCATGCCTCCGAAAAGCTGAGCGGACCTGGCCACACACCCCAGAAGTGAAAGCAGGCGCATTTATGGCTATGGTAAATGCACCCACTTCCATGTTTATGACAACCGGGGAACATTTATGCATGCATGGGCGTATTTTATGGCTGACATAAACATGTCTGCTTCCACTTATGGGGCAGGGGTAGACCAGACCAGATGAAATGGTGCCATGGACCAGGGCCGGCCCACGGGCCATAGTTTGGGAACCCCTGTATTAGCCAGTAGTAAAACTTATTAGTCAGTAGTAATACTTATTTGCTTGCTACTGCCTGAGTGAACAGCTGGTAATTGTTCTACCCTTTCACTGCACCCATTTTTCAGCTAAGCCCTGGCACCGCATCTCATGAGATACTGCTTGAAAACTTCTAAAGCCCATAACCCACTGGCTTTTGCTTCCAAGGTACATTTCTTTCCCAGTAAAAAGATTCACAATAAATATCAAGAAGACAAGCTCTGAATGTTGGAACTATCTAGCTGAAAAGGTCCCCCCCCCCCCCCTCGCTCTGAGACATAGGCTTTTCAGAAGCAGCTCCTGCGATGGGCCAGGTGAAAGACGAGGGCATTCAGAGAGCAGAATAAACTCCTTCATTAGTGAATGAAGTGACCCTAATTAGAAGTCTTAGTGAGAGGGCAGCAAGTTTGAAAAAGAGAGTGAGTGTTGTTGTTTTCAAACAGGAGGGTATTTAAAGGGAAGAGATACAGCTGCAACTTTTTGAAAAGACGAAAAGAACTGTCAAAAGTTCAGGCTGAATTCTTTTGCTCGGAGATCAGGGGAGCTTTTATGAAGGCAAACTTCCGGCCTTATCTGGATCCCACTAAAACACGGTGGCCTGTGTCCTTGCGCTAACAAGGCATCATCTTGTGATGGTAGAAACAGTCTTCTCTTAAGGCAGCTGAGCTAGCCTGTATTGAAAGACCTCCTGTCAGTTACGCAGTGGCGAAGGAGCCAGATTGCTCCAGTTTGCTGGATCAGAACCTGGAATGTTTTTTCTTTCTTTAAGAGTTGCTAAAAAGAGACAGTTTTGCCAGTTGTGGCTTTTGTCATCACAGTTGCTCACAGAAGAGCTTGTGACTGGTGAAATTTTCCCTTTCGTACAACTCTACAAGTAGCAGGAGCCTCGCTAGGCCTGGCTTCCACAATGCTGGAAATCCAAAATAGAGACATTTTGCAAGGAGTATGAGAGAATTTTGTTAAGAGATGGGGGGCACAATATTTGAACAAACTCCACTAATGTTGCAACCTGTGGGATTCTGGAAAGTATAATTAAAAAACCCTAAAGAACTAGGACAATCATGAGACATTACAGCTTCTTCAGCTTCTCCTTCTCTGAGGTAGACCCTGGTCAAGATGAGTGAGACAGAGGTGTCTGTAGATGTCTGTCAGAAGTCCCCAAATTCTGTCTGGGGAATTTCTTCAGAATCCTGGGAATTGGAGTCCAAAAACCCAAATAGCAAACCCCTAATTCAGACAAGGCTCCATTTTATCACCCTGCTTATTCAATCTATACACAGAGCACATAATACGCAATGCAGGGAGGGAGGAATCACAATATGGGATAAAAATTGCTGGGAGAAACATCAACAATTTGAGATATGCAGACGATACTACCCTAATGGCAGTGAGGAAGACCTAAAAAACCTCTTGATTGGATTGAAGGAGGAGAGTGCAAAAGCTGGCTTGAGACTTAATATCAAGAAAACCAAGATAATGGCAACAGATCCGATCAGTCCCTGGAAAGTAGATGGGGAAGAAGTAGAAGCAGTGACAGATTTTACTTTCCTAGGATCTAAGATCACTGCAGATGGTGACTGTAGCCATGAAATAAAAAGGCGACTGATTCTTGGGAGGCAAGCTATGAGAAACCTGGGGAATATAGTGAAAAACAGAGACATCACCTTGAAAACAAAAATTCGCATAGTCAAAGCAATGATATTCCGGTGGTAATGTATGGGTGTGAGAGCTGGACCATTAGGAAAGCTGAGCTCAGGAATAGATGCCTTTGAAATGTGGTGTTGGATGAGAGTTTTGAGAGTCCCCTGGACAGCAAAGAGAACAAATAGGTCGATATTAGAAGAAATCAACCCTGACTGCTCATTGGAAGGACAAATAGTGAAGATGAAGCTAAAGGGAGGACTCACTTGAGAAGGCCTTGATGCTGGGAAAGGTGGAGGGTAAGAGAAGAAGGGGGCATCCAAAGATGAGATGGCTAGATGGCATTGTGGACACAATGAGCACAGAGCTGGGCGGGCTGAGGAGGATGGTGGAGGACAGAGGTGCCTGGAGGTCAATGGTCCAAGGGGTCGCAAAGGGTCAGAATCGACTGTGCAACTGAACAACAACAAAAACTCAGAGTTCTGTGTAGTCCTGAAGATGGCTTATTATTACATCACACTAATCTCATTTCCAAATGCCAGACCAAGGTGATGAGACTCTTCTAATGCTCAGTGCACTGCCTTCTAGTGGGTTTTCTCATCCCATTTCATCCACCTAAAGGAATGCTCACTTGCTCACAGATGGTTAAATGTTCCATTTGTGCCCTTCATTTCTGCAAATGAAAACTGACAAGCCAGCTTTGTTAAGCTGTTTATTACACAGCCGTAATTTTTAATTTGAGGCCTTGGGAAGGAGTGAACAGCAACCTCTGATACACGAAACGTGTCAGGAGAAATGCTCCTAGGATGCAAAGCTGGTGAACACCATACAACTAGCAGCGTCTTTTCTACGGAACACGGAGGGTTGAAGGGTGGGAGTAAAAACAGCCAACTGCGAGTTAATTCAGCTGTAAACCCAAGTTACAAGGAGAGGAATTGTCAAGAAAACTTAAATCACACCAGGAGGACCCTGAAGGAAAAGATGAGATGAGGGGAATTCAAAAGATATCTATGAAACTGCTCCTAGGAGCTAAAGAAATGCTTTATCTACTATAGAGTAATTCACAAGTGAACAAGTTTATTAAACATAGTCCACTTAGTTCAGGAAGCTTGTATGTTTTGTTTGTTTTGTTTATACTTATTTAACCACCCCCTCACCAAGGCGACTCCGGGTGGTTTACACTGTAAGAAACCACATTGACATAAAAACACTCCAACACACAATATATATAAATAAAACATCATAAAACTCTAAAATCTAAAAATCTCAAATCTAAAAATCTAAAAACTAGATGGTAGAGTTGACTGATAATCATATGAGCCAGCAGGGGTGGGTGGGTGGGTGGTAGGTCCAGTAGAAGCACCCCACACCTGCTGGGCCAACCATGTCTTTAAATCTCTTCTAAAGGCCAACAATTCTGGTTGGAGGCAGAGGTCGGTCGGTTTTACAGCTGGAGTTCTGAGAAATCCTCCTTCTCTCTGTTATTTCCCAACCCCTGTCGCTTCCTCTGGACCTTTTTGTACAACCAAAATTTAGATGTCAGGGTTGTGCAACTCTTCTGCGGGATATTCATTTCTACAACATTAGCAAGGCACAGTGTACCACTCTTTGGATTCTGCAAGGCTTTCTTCTTTACTTGAGCATTGCAAGCAACACTGACACTGGACCAGAGCATGAATCCCTATCGGGAGAAAAAGTACCTGTATCTTCGAAGCAAAAAAAGATCTGGAATAAAGTCCCAGCTATCTTTATGATCTGAGGCATATTACCCATGCCACTTGTGCACAAAACTATTGAAATTCTGTTACCTAAACTAGAATATCATCCTGGCTCTTCTAGTTGTGAAATCTGAAAAGATATTCTAAGCTTTTTAAATGTGGATCTACAGACAGCTGCCAAGAATATCATGGGTTGACCCAGTGACTAATGTAGAAGCGTTGCACTAGATGGATAAAGAACAAGAACTGTTAAAGACTATTAAGCAAAGAAAGCTCCAATACCTTGGGTATATCATGGGGAACGAAATGAAATATAGAATATTCCAACTTGCTGTTCAAGGGAAGATCCCTGGGGAGAGAAGCCCTGGATGTAGATGGACTTCATGGCTCAAGAACTGAGAGACTGGTGTGGCATGTCCTCGGAAGAACTGTTCCCAGGAGTTGAGAACAGGAAGACTATCGCCATGATGATGGCCAATATCCGGAACAGATATGGCACTTGAAGAAGGAGGCGGTTTGAAATCCACCCCCAACAGGCATTTTGTAAAGGGGGTAGGGAAATTTTATGACTATTTTATCTCTACTTTCTAGGAAGTACGAACACTTTTAAAATTCATCAATGAAACAAACAATGTAAGCAACAACAAAAAGACATTTTCCTGCAGCAGGATGCAGGGACATCCTTGATAGCCAGGAATTCATGCACCTCACTGGTCCACACTTTCTCCACTGTTCTCCAATTGTTCAACAGGCACATTGGGCTAATATGCGTGAACATCCTGTCAGCTGCTGCCTTTCCCTCTCTGCACAGACTCTGTTCCAGCCATCTGATTATTATCATATCCCTTCCCCCATGTACATACACATAAATTTATCTTCAGGGTTATGGTTGTGTGAACATAGCTAATGTTGAATTCAGTCCCAGAGAGAGTTTGTCTTGCTCACTGCTGCTATCAAATCTCAATTGAAAGAGGCCAGGCCAGTGTTATTTTATTTTATTTTATTGTAGGCAGCTGATGACTTCTCTCCAAGCTTTATGATATACCTCAGTGATGGCGAACCTTGGCACTCCAGATGTTCTTGGATTTCAATTCCCAGAAGCCCAAGCCCCCGTGAATCCATACAAAGGGGTTTACTGCAATTCGTCCGGCCCGTGCCGCCCTTGTCACTCCTGTATGGAGGAAGGGTTAACCTGGAAGAGCCTTAACCGTACAGGCGCTTTTTACTTCCACTTCCGGGAGCGACGAGGCTGGCGTGGGCCGGATGAATTGCTATAAGCCCTTTCGTATGGATTCATGGGGGTTTGGGCTTCTGGGAATTGAAGTCCAAGAACATCTGGAGTACCAAGGTTTGCCATCATGGATATAGCTTGTCCAGCATTTGTTAACGAAAGGCTTTGCACAGAGCATGGAAGAATTCTCTGTTCTGTCTCCTAGACTCTCCCCAGCCTGTATGACCAGCAAAAGTACCTTTTGCTACTTAGCTAGTAGATCTCATCCTGAGAGCTTCTCGTGATATCCCCAGTAACTCTTGTTTCTTCTGTTCCGTGATTGAAGCCTTTGCCTGATCATTTTGGTATGAACTGTTTTGCAGCGGGGCATAGAGGTAATTATAAGGAACTGTGGTGGCTTAGTGGTTAAGATGCTGAACTTGGTGACTGGAAGGTCAGAAGGTCAGCAGTTTCAGACCTGAGTGCCGCATGACAGAGTGAGCTTCTGTCTCTGCCCCAGCTCCTGCCAAACCTAGCAGTAAGAAATTGCAAGTAGATAAATAGGTACCACTTTGGTGAGAAGATAAACAGCGTTCCATGCACTCCAGTGTCTAGTCATGCCTGCCACATGTCCACAGAAATGTCTGCAGACGCAGACATAGATGGTTTATAGCCATCTCTTTGGCTATAAACAGAGACAAGCACTGAACCCTAGAGGCCTGGCTTTCAAGAAAAGGCAACCTTTACCTTTACCGATAGAGGTAATTATTTAAAATCCTGTCCCATGCTGTCTCGAGCAGTGGGGAGAGCAAGGAAGAAAAATTTCGAACAAATAACATTCTCCCAGCATGGTAGCCAACAACAGCTTCCTATAAAACAACAGTCATCTGGGTCTTTTTGTGTGCAGCTTGGACACCTTAGTAAATAACAGCCACAGGACGAGGTGTTAAATTGAATCTCTTCAGCTGGCGACACGTGAAGAGTGTTTTGTCTTCTTTTTTTGTTGTTGCTGCTGCTGCTGTTGTGCTTTTTCCCCCCTTCCTCTTCTCACTTTAATGCTGCATCTGAGCAAAATTAGGTCATGTGGGGGGGTGGGAAGGACAGCGGACAGATTTAAAATCCTTCTTCATGTTATTTTCCCTGTCTATCTTCTAGTGGCCAAGCTGAAAGCAGAGCTCTGTTTAAAGGATAATTATTCAGATGTTACCCTCCTGGAATACCTGGACATGACAATAGTCAGGTTTTAGTTTTGGTTTTGATTTGGTTGGTTGTGGTTGGCTTTCCCCATCCTGGCTCGGACCTGTCAAATAAATATTCTTAGCCAACCAGACATTAATCTGCCATCTCACCTACCAGCTCACCATCTAAGGATGCTCTGTCTAGTTTAAGAAGTTGAAGTCTTTGATATTTGTGCATATCAGGGTAAAGCCCTACCATTAGAAGGAGTGAAGCTGCTGCCTCAGGCAGAAGGTCACCATGAGTAGTAAATGTTGTTTAAATCTATTGCTTTTCTGGTGTTATGAAGAACGGCCTTCCACAGCACTTGGATAGTTTCTGGTCCCTTCTTTCTTATTGTGATGGGAAACAGGGTGCTGGTGTGTATGTGCATTCATTTTTGTGTGTTTGTGATGGCATGTAAATTCCTCTGTCTGTCTCTCTGTCTGTCTCTCCAGCTCTGTAAAGAAATATGCTTCTCATGCCATCCACAGCTGCCTCACCAGGAACAATCGGACACTGCTCCACCACAAGAACAGCATAGTTTGCCTTGCTTTCTTGCTGATCTGGTTGTACATGTGTGACTCTATGTGTGAAAGCTAGAGAATGGAATGAATGAATGAATGAAAAGCCATGAGATATTGGCTGTATGAATGTCTGTCTTTGCCCTTGACTCTACCTGCCCTCTCTGACTCTTGCCAACTTTAGCTGTTGTGCTTTCCACTTCACCATCCATAGAGAGCATTAGCCACGAGTTGGCAGAACCCCTCACAAGTGAACTTCTGGACTGTCAGCAAAGCAAAAAGGAGGCTAACTGGTCCATTACCTGTCAGCTTTTACCACTTACGAACTTTCTCTTAATCTAAATCTATAAAACAGAAATCTATGTTTGTATGTGCTGAAAAGGCTCCCCCACCCCTGGACCAATCCCGCTGAAATTTGGCACATACGTACCTTGGGCCAGCGAGATCAGCACTGCAGGGGTCATAAGCCCAATGGGGGGCATAAGTCCACCAAATTGTGTCCCAATTGATCTATACAATGTGTGTGTTTCCCAGTGATGTAATTGGCTGATTTCATAGTTTTGGGTAGGTTGAGATAGTCTAGTGGTCTTGGGAACCACTCCAAGTACTGTAGAGATGGAGGAAGGGAGGCAGGAGTGACCCACATACACCCTACGAGGATTCCAAGAGGGAAAGGTTGGCCTATGTTAAAGAAAAAAAACGTGCGAAGCCGGGTAATCAGCTAGTATTTTACTAAGTGGCACAGGGGTTAAGCTGTTGTACTGCAGCCGAAACTTTGCTCACGATCTGAGCTTGATCCTGACATGGATCAAGGTTGATTCAGCCTCCCAACCCTCTGAGTTTGGTAAAATGAGTACTCAACACTTTGGGGGCAGAATGCTAATCAGCTTGTGAACTGCCCAGAGAGTTCTTTAAGCACTGTGGGACTGCAGATACTTGTAATTATTATTGCTATGTAGCCCAAACCTATCTGGTTTCTTAAGGGACTCTTTGAGAACTCTTCTGTCTTTCTTCATTGACTATTATGCCTTGAAATCCTTTCCAGAAAAGCTTAATGGTGCTACTACTCTGTATGTGTCCTCAAGTCCTAGTTCAAGCCTCAACCTTTTTTGTGAAGCCTTTGCACTAATCTCTTCAACTTAATCTAGTATCTATTTACTCAGTTGTAAATCTCCATTGATTTGGATCAGATTTATTCCACATAAGTACAGTATTCCTAGAATGCAAGCAATTCCCAACATTAATGGAAAGGCAAACTCAACATGATCCCAATCACACATTTAGCAATTCTGTGTTTCTTTCAGAGTACATAGCAGGTGGCAAACCAGAGTGAGAAACAGCTTTTGTGAAGGGACATGAAAGAATAGAGCAAAAGAAAATAGAGTGGGAGAAAAAATAACATGGCAGAAGTCCTGAAGGTAGAAGTGGGATACATCAGTCTCTACAGTGAGGGAATCCTGGAATATTTTGTCTATATGTGACCTGTGGTTATGTAACCATACCTGTACTTGTGTGTAGCTCACTTGTTCAATGTACCTGCTCCATTGGGGGATGGGCAGGTTAACAATTGCATATCTGGGGAATATACCTTGGGTACCTTGATAGACTGGGATTTCATGAGATGAGGTAGTCCTTCCATTGATGCATATTGCAACAATGTCACACTTCCATGATGCTCACATTTATAAAGACCAATTCATTCTTACCAGATGGCAGATGTTGTGGAGATGAACCTCTTCTTACTTACCTAGACTGGTCCTCATGTGACAGACATACGGTTGGGAAATATATTGAGAACTTTACCAACTACAGCATTACTCCACTCAACTAGTCTTCTATTAGATATGAGCAAATGGATGAAAGAACCTGGATAAAACTAGGGGATTGTCACACCAGCAGCTTTTCTCTCTCATACTTTGCCATTTATGTTGCTTTGTCAGGCCATGAACATGGGCTTTGTTTTAATAATGGGCTACTGTAGTGTAGAGTTTGATAATATTCATGGGGTTTTCTTGGCAAGGATACTGGAGTGGGTTGCCAGCTCCTTCCACTGGGTTGCCAGCTCCTTCCACTGTGGATCGTGTTTAGTCTGAGTTCTCTGCTATGGCCTTTTTGTCTTGGGTAGCCCTACATTGCATAGCCCATAGCCTCATCAAACCACACAAGTCATGGCAAGACAACAATCCCTGTAGAGTTTTGTTAGGAAAGCTTGGAGGCAAGCAGAAGATGAGATGATTATACAGCATCATTGATGAAATGAACATGGATCTGGGAAAACTCTGGAGGATGACAGAGGAGCCTGGCATGATATGATCCATATATAGTCAGTTTTATTATATTGTCAGTTTTATTAACAAGAGTGTCTGCCCGTCCAACTAGAGCAGACCGGAGGGACTCTCTAGTTGTGCCATCAACTAGAGGGTCACATCTATCTAGTACTCGAAAGAAGGCCTTCTCCGTGTCTGCACCAGCCCTCTGGAACCTCCTGCCAACAGATCTAAACTACAAACAGAACTGCTGCCCTTCAGGAAAGGTTTGAAGACCTGGCTGGCAGGGCAGGTGTGGGGCCCTAATGGGAATATGGCCCCTGTCTGTTGGGTCACAGCAAGATAAAAATTAGGAGCCCTCTCTGTCTCTTTTTTTTACAGTGGGTGGGTGGGTAGGATAACTAGGGGTTTTATGTGTTTTATATGTTTTTAAAATTGTTGTAATGCCGCCCTGAGTCAGGTTTTACCTGAGTGGTGGGCATATAAGTGTGACTATTAAATTAAATTAAATTAAATTAAATTAAATTAAATTAAATTAAATTAAATTTGATTGATTGATTGATTGATTTACATTAAAAAGGCAGGGGGGAATGCTTCCATAGTGGCCTTTCCTTGTGTTTGTTTCTAAATTACAAATGGAGAAAGGCAATGTTGAAAAGAAAAGATATGAAAGCTACAGCTGTTGACATCCATCTGTAAGAGTTAGCAGCCTACTGCAGTAGGTAGGTAGGTAGATATAGATTTAGATTTACAGTAGAACCTCGGATAAAGTCCAAACTCCAGTCCACAAGTTTGGACTTTATCCAAATCAAATGGGCGATGCATCAGATAACGTCCAAAAATGGACTTTGCAGGCGCACCCCCCCAATAACAGACTCAGACAACATTGAAAGTGGATAACAGCATAGGGCCACATTTATTGATTCAATGCCCTAATCCGAATTATAAATTTGTATTGGTAAAACGACCAATCATAATTCTTAAGGCAAGCAGGCCGAAGTAACACTGGTAAGGTACCACCCAAAATTGCCAACGGCAATTGGTTACAATGTATCGATTTGTATCAATTTGTTTGTTGACAACAAACAAATTGTTGACCGTAGTCAATATCTAACTAATGACCCCACCCTCTGACTCGTATCCGTAAAATCACGGGGTGATGCATGCTGGCTAGCTATCGCCATCACCCCGTCGCCTGGTTCGTCGTTGACCGGACAACGTTTAACTAATTTGTTCCTGTCTAGTGTTGTCCAGTCAATTGCGAACCTGCCGGATACCTGTGGGTCATACTGTTTACCTTACCAGTGCTACCCGCCAATGTGACCGGAGTCAACAGTAGAATGAAAGAAACCCCTATATCAAACCATAGCAACAGTGTGGGATGGGCGAAAAAGCCAGGACCCGGAAGCCAATATGGGTCCCAACCAAAAATTCCCACCCGGCCCCGAAGCGACCAAAATATCACACTGTTAACTAGGGAGGGGGTGGACGGGAAAAACTTCTCCGCTCCGTCGCTGAGGTAAAATGGCAGCGCGGCTGCCTCGTGGCCACCCCTTTTATAAGGGAGCTGGCCACGCCCTAAACTACCCGGATTCTTCATCCTGTGGGGGGGGGCCGCAAAGAGCGCGGCGGCCATTTTGGCGCCGCGCTTGCATTGCAGGCGCACCCCCCCAATAACGGACTCAGACAACATTGAAAGTGGATAACAGCATAGGGCCGCATTTATTGATTCAATGCCCTAATCCGAATTATAAATTTGTATTGGTAAAACGACCAATCATAATTCTTAAGGCAAGCAGGCCGAAGTAACACTGGTAAGGTACCACCCAAAATTGCCAACGGCAATTGGTTACAATGTATCAATTTGTATCAATTTGTTTGTTGACAACAAACAAATTGTTGACCGTAGTCAATATCTAACTCATGACCCCACCCTCTGACTCGTATCCGTAAAATCACGGGGTGATGCATGCTGGCTAGCTATCGCCATCACCCCGTCGCCTGGTTCGTCGTTGACCGGACAACGTTTAACTAATTTGTTCCTGTCTAGTGTTGTCCAGTCAATTGCGAACCTGCCGGATACCTGTGGGTCATACTGTTTACCTTACCAGTGCTACCCGCCACACGGAGGGGCTTCAAAGAAGGCCTGACGCCCCCCCCCAGACCGTCAGCTCGGTCAACAGGCCTGCTCGCCAATCACCCAACAGGAGGTCCATACCTCCTCGCGACAGATGGACCCCATCCCCTGCATACAAGTCGTAATTTCGTAGGCTAATAGCGGGGTGACGACTGACCCGTCCCCAAGCCCTGTCGGCAAGGAACCGCGCCACCGCCCCGTTGACCGTGCGCCTAGCGCGGTCAAGGGCCAGGAGGTCAATGCCCCCTCTATAAGAATGGCGCGGAATCATGTCCGACCAAACCAGGGTTGTGGCAGGCCAGACGTAATGCAAGTAAGCAAGGTCCCCGCAAATCGCATGCTTGAGCGATAAGCCGGTGACCTGACCCAAATCATTGCCCCCAAGGTGTATGATGAGAATGTCAGGCGGGTCAGCACTCCTGCTGGAAAACAGGAAAGGGAGCAGCTCCCGCCACAACATCCCAGGCTTACCATGCCATGTGAGACTGGCGTGTTCACCCAGTCCCAGTCGGGGTCCCCACTCTGTCGCCGCAGCGTAACACGCTGCCCTGTGCACATAGCTGTGGCCCACCAGCCATACTGTCACCGGTGTAACACGACACCCAGGGTCTGTAAGAAAAATTAAGAAAAAGGAAGGTAAGGTAATAGGATTGGTACTCACGGCGGAAGTGGGCGCACATAAAACTGAAAACATTGCGAGCCCCACCTCCCCATGCTGCGTATGTCAGCCCCGGAGTACCCAAAAGCAGCTGCTGTAGAGGCTGCCCCAATACGAAAGGAATGTGTGCCATAACGGGCACCTGGTAGGCCCACCCTGGCGAGGGCTCTGCCTGTCACATTCCAAAACTGAAATTTAGTAAGGGGAGACCCATCTTGGTGACAGAAAAACGGGCCATGGTGCATGCCACGCAGTGCCAGGAACTCCTGTAGGGCACCAACCGGACAGATGTCTGCCAAAGAACACCGTAGCAGTCTTACACCACTGCCTACGCCATGCTGATCTGACTTGGAGGAACGTATCCTCAACTGGGCCCAGTCTTTGGCAACATATACATCTCCGAGTTCCAGTGCCCTACAACTTGCATCCGCCTTAGACAGCATCACAAGTTCGCTGATGCGGAGCGCTCCAAAAAACGCCACCGTTGTGGCTGCATGAAAGAGGGCTGCCTCATAATGGTCAAAACAGAGGCTTGGCCAGCCCCGGGCCAACTGGGTAAGAACCCCTGGGGAAATAGGGTGCCGATCGTCCGGGCAACGCCCGCGCTCGCGCACCCACCCCTCCAAAACATGTCTCACACGGAAGTCAGAGGTGCTGTCCACATGACCCCCTACTTTGGCCATAAAAGCCAGCGCCGAGAGCTTGGATGCTATGGTGCGAGGTGCAAGGCCGAGAGCATGCAGGTGGACCATGAACCGCAGAACATGGTCAACCGGAATAGGCCAGGTCTCTGGCAAGTGAAATTGAGCAGCAAATGCCCTGTAAGAATTAAATGCATGTTGATACGCCTTACGCGTGCGTGGCGCTAGTGACAGGCCAATCGCCCGGTTCACCTCTCCTTGCCAATGGTCCATATCTCGTCCGGGAGTGGCGAGGGAAATTCCTCCGCATCCGGGGCCAAGGCACGGAACCGGGAGATCTGCAGGCGGGACAAAGCGTCAGCAATATCATTATCAATCCCTGGGACATGCCTGGCTCTGAACAAAACGTTGAGGCGCAGGCAGCGCAGCACAAAATGGCGCACTAGGTCCATAACCCTGGGCGATTTGGAAGTCTGTGCATTAACAATGTGGACAACAGCAGCGTTGTCACACCAGAAATGCACGACCGAGTTAGCCCATTCCTCGCCCCATAGCATCCAAGCCCCTAGTATAGGAAAAAATTCAAGGTATGTGAGATCACGCAGGCGATCTGTGCCTGCCCAGGCCGGTGGCCACCCACCATAGGCCCACTTCCCATTGAAGTACATCCCATAACCCAGGGATCCTGAGGCATCAGATTGGATCTGAAAATTGGGGGATGCCAGGTGGTCAGACCTCCAAAATGAGACCCCCTTGAACTCCCTCAGGAACTGTAACCAGACAAACATGTCTGCCCTGATACCCCGGGTAAGTCTAACTCTATGGTGAGGCCTGGATAACCCTGCCATGGCGTCGCATAAGCGTCGAGCAAAAGCCCTGCCCGGAGCGACCACCCTGCAAGCGAAATTCAGGTGACCATGTAGCACCTGCAGTTCCCTCAGTGATGCCTTGCGCTTGGCCATCAACTCCGAGATAAGGGCCACTATCCTGGACACCTTATCCTCCGGTAACCTAGAAGCCTGCGCTAACGTGTCAATCTCCACCCCCAGGAATACTAACTTGGTAGATGGGCCCTCGGTCTTTTCGGGCGCTAAAGGGACACCGAGTTCCTCCATTAGCGTCTGAAATGTGTTAAGGAGACGTGCACACGTGTCCCAGCCCCGTTCACCCCCGAATAAAAAGTCATCCAGGTAATGGGCTACAGACCGGGACCCTGACCTGCGGACGAAAGCCCACTCTAAGAAGGTACTAAAACGCTCAAAGGCCGAGCATGATATGGAACAGCCAAAAGGCATGGCCTTATCAAAATAATATTCGCCCCGAAATTTGAAACCCAGCAACTCAAAGTCACCCGGGTGCACCGGCAGGAGGCGAAAGGCCGACTTAATGTCGCACTTGGCCAGCAGGGCGCCCGGGCCACACGAGCGCACCATGCGCAGCGCGTGGTCAAAAGACGTATACCTGACTGAACAAAGGTCATCAGGGATAGCGTCATTGACCGACCGGCCGGCTGGGTAGGATAAATGATGAATAAGACGAAACTCGCCTTGAGACTTTTTGGGGACCAAGCCTAGGGGCGACACCTTGAGGTTGGGGAACGGGGGTGAAGGGAAAGGGCCAGCGACCCTGCCCGCATCTAATTCCTTCCTGATACTGGCAGCAGCCACCTCCTCCCTCCCCTTAAGGGACAAAAGATTGGGGGCATCCTGAGGGGACCTATCACCCATGAAAGGGATGCGGAACCCGTACTTAAAGCCCTGAAGGAGATACTCCCCATCCTCTCCCTTCGGGTACACTGTGAGCCAACGCTCCAACATGTCCACCTTAATTGGGGAGGGGGCCTTTCGGTGAACCAGCTCCGTCTGTGGCAGCCTTGCCAGCCCACTGTCCGCCCCTTCCTCTGCCCCGTGTCCCCCCAGGCCTGGGACAGGCGGAGGCTGCGTGGGGGCCCGAACATGTGGGACACTCATGCCTGTATTTGCAATTCTTCTTATTGCAGGAACCATTGGACGAGAAAGCCCAGCACAGCAGGCGGGCTGGAACCCCCTGCCCCGCCGCTTGGCGGGTAACCTGTGATGGGACAGCTCGCTGGACCGCATGTCCGCAATGGTATCTATCGCCTGGCGCGGGGCGCGTGGGTGTCATGTACAGAAGCCAAAGCCTCTGGCACGGCTCATCCCACCTCATCTCCGGGTGGAGGGGAATCCGCATACGGAATTCCTCGTCATAAGCAAGCCACGAAGGGCCCGGGAAATCAACCATTGCCCTGTATATGTTGTCCAAATATTGGACCATCGGAATAGCCAACTCTGGCCGCGCCCTCAGATACACTGCCATGTAAATTAAATAAGCCGGCAGCCAGTTGGCCCAGGTACGTGGCGGCTTACGACGACGCGCCTGCTCCTTATCCTTCTCATCCTGTCCCTCCCTTTCCTCTTTGGTGGGCTCTCTGTTCAGGAGTGAGAAGATATCTACATACTCCCCCCGCCAAATCTTTTCTTTGGTTGCCTGTGCCAAGTGATCACCCAGTGGCAAGGAGTACCCCGCAGTTGGTAAGGCCGAAAAGGGAACCACAGACACCGGGAAAGGGCCCTGAGCTAACCCAGAAAAGCTCCCCCCATAGAAGGAATATGTGTAGGTGTACTGGTTTGGACCGCATACTCACATGCTGCACCCCCGTGGGCCGCCCCCACCGGGGGTTCCGGCCCACTGGGGGCGTCGGAGCTCCCGACCGACGTAGAGCTCGCCATCGGGGCCTGACCTGCACTCGCCTGCTGGCTGGGGAGCTGCGGGGCAGCGGCCGAAGCCACGCCACCTGCCTGAGGCAGCTCAACCCTGCCTGTCGCCTGTTGTCCTCCCACCGACGGCGCCGCAAAAGGGACGCCAAAGGGAGCCCCAGCCTGGCTGGCCCGAGCTAAAGACGCTTCGAGGGCCGCAAGGCGGGCCAGCAAGGCCTGCACATCGATCTGGGGCCAAGGGCCGGCCGGCCCACCAAGTCCAGGCGCGGGTACAGGTCCCTGTACTCCAGGACCCGAATAGGGCCATTGCCCAACACCGAAGCCCGGTAGGGTCGGTGGAGGAACCTGCCAAGTTAGGGGACCACCCCACCCACCCAGGCTAGAAGGCCCAGGTGGAATAGAGGCAGGCCCAACAGGATGGGCAGGGAGAGTAGCGGTGTCCACCGCTCGCGGGCCGCGGGCCGAAGCCCCTGCCGCGCCCGCATTCTGATCCCCCGCGTCCGGCCAAGGGGCGATAGACCCCATTCCGCCGGGCCGTGCAGGGGGCTGGACAGGCGGCTGCTGGGGAGGCGCAGCTGTGGTCCTCCAACCCGGGCTGCGCCTCCTCACAGCTCTAGCCGCACTCGAAGCTGCCTTCTTCTTCGAAGGCATCTCAATTGCAAAAAAGGGAAGCCGAAAAGAAGATCCGCCGCCAGAAGGCTTCCCGCAAGGTGAGTAGCGACGGAGACACAGGGGAAAAACTTCTCCGCTCCGTCGCTGAGGTAAAATGGCAGCGCGGCTGCCTCGTGGCCACCCCTTTTATAAGGGAGCTGGCCACGCCCTAAACTACCCGGATTCTTCATCCTGTGGGGGGGGGCCGCAAAGAGCGCGGCGGCCATTTTGGCGCCGCGCTTGCATTATTTGAGGTCCCTATACCAAATATCTCAGATAACGTGCATTTTTAGCGGTATTTGACTTTGTGTGATGCATCACGTGTGCATGAAAAACACGACTTTATCGGAATCGGACTTTATCTGAATCGGACTTTATCCGAGGTACCACTGTATTTGAAATCTCTTCTGTTCACCAGCTTTCTTTTCTTCTTCTTTTTCTTCTTCTTAATAATTTGTCTGCATGAAGTCCAAATCATCCAGGCATGCTTGGGAATCAGCAGCTGTTCTTATAAATGGGATTGTTAACATGTCCATGCTACAAAGGTAAACCAGTCACTTTCTGGTCCTGAGCCCTTTAGGCACGCAAAAACCTCCTTAGCCCCAGGCCAGTATTGATGAAGCTGCTGCCCTCCATCAAGACGGATGTAATCAGCAGCATGTTTGCCAATTTTCCAGGGAAAACTGACAAAATAATAAGTGGGGGCGGGGTGGGGAGAAAGAGAGAAAGCCACACTAGACTTCATTTCAGCCGAGAATGCACACACACGACACACACGTACATTACCCATCCAGTATTCAAAATATGCATGCTATTGTGAGGCATGTATCGGAAGGCATTAACTCCAGAGAACGCCAGGAAAGGCAGATCTGAAAGCCTCGTAAATGTAATGAAGTCCCTTTGACACCTGCTCCTCTCCACACTTTAAATGTGAGCCACCCGTCCGGAGGGAATCAAGGCTTTAAAAATAGAAATTATAGTAATTGTCTTCTTGGGTTATTGGGAAGGTTGTAATAAACGCCGAGCTCGTAAGGCGGTGGCGCGGCAAGACTGGAGTTGACAGGATGCATAAATTACCCCTGTTTTTATATTTCCTTCCCCTCCCCCTCTCCCCGGTCCTATGGCCCCTACCAGCAAATCATACCGTATAAATCATTGAGTGTTAGCGCTACATTATTGCGAGGGAGAATAATATGCATGGAAATGCCATCTGAGACGTTTGGTTCACGAACAGCACTTCAGGACACTCTGTCACCCTTCAGCATTTGCAACTGAACTGCTCTCCCAACAACTCTTGCCCTTCCTTTGTGTAGCTGAGGGGAGGAGATGTAACAACCTGGTACCATTTATTTATTTATTTTGAAAAGGAGCTCCGCCATGAGGAAAGTCTTTTGCAAATTCTGGAGGCAGAGCTTGCTCCGCAAATTGACATCAGTTCTATGCAAGCATCCCCTGCCTGCAAAAAAGGCTGCCCAGGTTATCCTACTAGGGTAATAGAGTAGACGCTACTGCCAACAACTCAACACCAGTTGTAAAGTGACAGTTAACTAACCTAACAACCCTGAGGACTGATGGCCTTAGAGTGGCGAAATCCACAGGGAAGGGTGATGGTCCCCAAGTGGATTGAATCCGTCTTGATGGAGGGCAGCAGCTTCATCCAACCTGGCCAGGGGCTAAGGAGGATTTTGCGTGCCCAAAGGGCTCAGGACCAGAAAGTGCCTGGTTTACCTTTGTAGCATGGACATGTTAACAATCCCATTTATAAGAACAGCCTCCTTCCCCAGCCCCTCCCCACCCCACTGCACATCTCTTCATTGAAGAACAACTGGCCACATGTGTGGTAGCTGGCACAAAGTCATGACTCTGTGCCAGTGGAATAACAGTAGGTTATGTTTTTATGAAACATTTATTTCAGCCAAGGGGACAGAGAAAGGAAGTCATGTGTGCTGCTCCATGCAGCTCATGTTCCAGCTGCCACCTATGATGCTCCATTTCTGCACATGAACACTTTTCACCTTCTTCTCCTGCTTCTTCATTTATTCACTTCCATTGTATTTTTTGTTTATTGTTTTGGCTGTTCTTTATAGCAAATCATTCACCCTACTTGTAGAGACAAAATGTCTTATGGCAGGGTTAGCTAAGCTAGCAGCTGCAAATGATCTCTTTGTGACCTGCCGCACTGAACCTATGGCTTTTCTTCATGTACCTAAGGGCTCTGTTCACACCACACAATCATTCTACTCCCTTTTTTTGGTCGCTTGGTGACACAGAAACATAGGGTTTATCAGGATTTGTGTCCAAGCAGCAACCAAACCAGTGAAGCACTTGCTTCTTTTCCAAAGTTGACCATAGGTAAAGGTAAAGCTCATACCTTCATGCAGCACTCAAGTCTCAAACTACTGACCTGTTGACCTTCCAGTTGGCAAGTTCAGCATCTTAACCACTAAGCCACTGCAAGTCCCAAAAGTTGACCATAGAAAACTTTTTTTAAAATCTTGTTTTCTTCTCTGAGAAATCAACACCTCTTTCAAAACCTCTGGAAGAAATTCTTGCATAAACTTTGACAAATGAGCTTCTCCGCTCAGTTTTGTTTGTTTCTTCTCAAATGATGGTAATAGAACTAACTGAAAGCTTCTGACCAGGGAACCTTTTGTTGCCTAAGTTCCATCCATGGCACAATCCACAATGCAAAGCAATGCTAAAGGTGAACTGTGCTGTCAGTAAGAGTGAAAAGTGGAAGAAAGTAATGGGCAAAAGTTCTTTATGAAGCAAGATAAGACAAATGCTGTATGGATGGAAGGAGAAATATCAATCAAGCCATAGAATCACGGAATCACTGAGTTGGAAGGGCCATCGAGCCCAACCCCCTGCTCAATGCAGGAATCCGAATCAAAGCAGATCTGACCTATGGCTGTCCAATTTCTCTTGAATGCCTCCAGTTTTGGAGAGCTCATCACTTCTTGAGGCAGTTGGTTCCACTGTCGTACTGCTCTAACCATTAAGACATTTTTTCCTGCTATTCAGTCTATTTCTGGCTTCCTTTAGTATGAGCCACTTATTTTGTGTCTTGCACTCTGGGATGACAATGGAGGACCAAAACTCCATGTGTAAGAGCCCTAAATGATCTGAGCTATGTTTAACATAGAGCCGTGATGGTGAACCTTGGCACTCCAGGTGTGCTTGGACTTCAATTCCCAGAAACCCAAGTCTCAGTGAATCCACACGAATGGGTTTATTGCACATACGAGCAGTAAACCCATTCGTGTGGATTCACAGAGATTTGGGCTTCTTGGAATTGATGTTCAAGCACACCTGGAATGGCAAGGTTTGCCATCACTGGCATAGAGTCAGCCATCTTTCTGTTTTAATGTGGGGAGGGTGTGGAGGTTTGTTTTTTAATGATGATTTGTTTGTTTGTGTTTTAATGCTGGTTTTAGCTGGAGTTGTTGGGTCTTGTTTTTAGCTGTTGTTGTTAAACTGTTTTATATTGTATTTTTTACTTATTGTATTTTCTCCCTCTTCCCTTTCCCTTTTTGTTGTTAGCCGCCCTGAGTGGTGTACCCACCAGGAGGGCGAGATATAAATGCGCAAAAATAATGGAAGTGAACTTTCCCTTCCCACACATGACAACTTACATAAAGTCCAGTTCAGTGCACAAACATGATTTTAACACAAATATATAATGATTTATATAATAATAAATTATTAAAAGCAACTCTCAGCAAGAAGCAGCAACCAATTTAGTGAAGATATTTATATGCCTTAAAATTAAAACATCATTCGTTCCAGGGCATGACTCTTTGTCCCAGTTTGGTGAGTCCTCAGAAAAGCAAGGTTGACCATCGAAAACTTGAGTCCACCCTTGCCCACCAAAAAACTCATCAGGAGCTCTGTGGAAGACCCACAGATCAGGGCTGTAACTGGGGGTGGCCAGGGTGCGCACTGCCCCCCCCCCCCTGAGTTAGCAATTTGCCCATCCTCAAATGCCTGGCTGCTTACATGTGTGTGTGTGTGTGTGTGTGTGTGTGTGTGTGTGTGTGTGTGTGTGTGTGTGTGTGTGTGTGTGTGTGTGTGTGTGTGTGTGTGTGTGTGTGTGTGTGTGTGTTTCACCCACCCACATCTAGAATCCTGGCTATAACCCTGCCACAGATACCATAGCAGTACCTCAGGGTTTCTTCAGCAAACACATTGATTTGAAAAATGTCCCCAAATGAAGAAGGTATAAAAACCGCTGACTTTTAAAAATGCAAGCCCCTTTTTTTCATTTTGTTAACACTGTACTTGAGACTCTCTTCACACACATGGTTGGTCTTGCGCAGTTCACTCTGTGCAGCTGTGTCTCACCTGATGTGCTGAGCCCCCTGCTTAGTCCTATGAAATGATGCCAAAGCAGGGGCCTTGTTTATTATTAACCTTGAATTTGAGCTAATTTCTCAGATGGTGCATGGCTTAGATCTTTTCCCACCCCCTTTGTACAACACAGCTCCTAGTTTCCAGGGGCACATTAGCTTTGATTGGGGATTGTTTTCGTTAAACAAAATGTTAATTCTGTTGTTTGTTTGATTCCAGATGAGTTTAGAGAATGACGATAAGCGAGCACGTACGCGATCAAAAGCAATCCGAGGTGAGCGCTTTGTTATTTCTCCCATGTGGAATTATGTGAGCAGGTGGTGAAATCTTGGAATGAGCCTTTGCATGGCTCGACTGATGGGATTTCTCTCTGAACGCAATGATCTTGAGCTTGGGCGTGCATGTGTTTTGGCATACGTGCAATTTTAAAGATATACTCACACACTCTCCCCAACTTTTGGCCCAAAGTGGGTTTTTTTTACTCATGTCACCCATAGTCAAGTGAGCTTAAATGGGTCATGAAGGAGAATGAGCTAGCCCTGTCTCCTACCTTGATTTTCTTTTTTTAATTCCATGTCTGAGCCAGACGTGAAACTGCCAAAATGAAGGCACCTTTCGGTGAGTTCATTCTGCAGTTCCTTTCGCCTGACCTAGTGTGAGAAAGCTTAGCTGGCAACACAAGGTTGCCGTTACCAAGGTATGCCCAATTGTGGTTCAAAAATACCACAATCTTCGAAGAGGCCCTTTTTGTGTACCCAGCTTGATTCACATGAAGCCTAAAGTTTGAAGAAGACTAAACTGCAAAGGGGCTCTACATGAGCCAAAATACAAAATTCTGGCTTGTGTGGAAAGCCTTTGTGGATTGGCACATCTCTCTTCTTCTGACCTGTCACTTCATGTCACCAGAGCAACAATGGCAGATTGCACGTTCGATTTATGCCCCTTAGATAACTGAATGAATGGGTAGACCTATGAATGTTCAGAGGAAGCATTTCTCAATCCACAGTCTGATTTTTCCTGTGGCTGCTTCACTGTCTTTATAAATGCAGCCTCATATCCTTTCCTTCATAGAAATCTTGATAGCTTCAGATCACTTTTATCGGCCTGAGGCTTTGAAGTCATACATCTGAGAAAGGCCACGGAGGATGTTGCCGAAGCAAACAAGGCAGTCTGGTGGTGGCGGTTTGAAGACAAATGACTTGTTAATTCAAAGCTTGATTGCTATTTATTTCTGGCTTTGAAAAGGAAATGCATTCATGCTTTTCACCTGGCAGCAGGAAGGAAGTATGATATATAAAACCAGATCCTTGTCTTGAATCTTAAAAGAAATACTGTATGAAATCCAAATTATAAAGTCTAAATGTGGTTTTCCATTCTGAATGAATTGTTTAGGGTACATACTGATGGGAATGCTGTGACAGAGATGGTGGTTTGTATGTTCATATACATATAATTAATTGTTGGTTGTGTAATAGTCATTTACATTTCAGAAGTGTGAGATGATAATCTCCAATTTCACCAATTTTTTAAATAATGCAATTTCATTTTTGCTTTACAGCTGATACAAAAAAATTGGCCATCCAAGTAATTCTGGACATCATCCTTAGTTACTCCAACCAGAATGGCCAAAGTTAAAAGATTGTGGGAGCTATCCTATAAAACAGTGTTTCCCAAACTTTGATTTTTGGAGTTCAATTCCCAGAAACCTAAGTCACTGATCAGCCAATGTAATGACTGAGGCTTCGAAAGTTCACCAGTGTTCCACGGAACAAAGTTTGTGAAACACTGCTATAAAACATCTGGGCTGCTAGTTGTTCTCCATGTATACTTTGCTTCTAAAGCTATCAAAGAAATGATTGGTAAATTTGTCCATTGCAGCAAATTGGAAGATCTTTGGACTCTGTTCTATTGCATGCATAACTTTTAACTAAAATTTTGGGAATAGCTCCGATGACTTTATTGACAAATTATCACCATGCTCTATCTGCTCCACTATGCATGCTCCATCCAAGTGCCCATAGAACTTTATGCATGGGAAATATTCCCCTTTGACTGGAATATTTTAATGTCCAATATCATCATTGAACATGAGTTAGATATAAGCATAGTGCATAATGCTAAACCTAACCATTAGTTACAGAAAAGGGGCTGTGCATTGCAATGTACTGTGGTACACAGATCATTCAGAGCTCTAGCTGCTGCCTTTGAAGCCCTGGGATGGGGTCCACAACATGCTCCCACCACCAGCACCCAAACCCTCTGGTGTCGCCAACCCCCTTAAAGGTGTTGTTGAAATCGGCATCAAAAATCTTTCCAAATTGGGGATGTATAGGTAATTTTTCCATGTTTTGAGGTGGAGACAGGTCTACCACCTTAATAAGGTCGGAGTTCAGAACATGCTGAAACCCAGATCCTATAAAAAAAATCTCACTTTTGGCCTGAACACTTGGTAAAGCAGCGTTCCTCAGCACATTTTAAAATTCCATGACGTCACACATTGCAGGCGCACCCCCCCAATAACGGACTCAGACAACATTGAAAGTGGATAACAGCATCGGGCCACATTTATTGATTCAATGCCCTAATCCGAATTATAAATTTGTATTGGTAAAACGACCAATCATAATTCTTAAGGCAAGCAGGCCGAAGTAACACTGGTAAGGTACCACCCCAAAATTGCCAACGGCAATTGGTTACAATGTATCAATTTGTATCAATTTGTTTGTTGACAACAAACAAATTGTTGACCGTAGTCAATATCTAACTCATGACCCCACCCTCTGACTCGTATCCGTGAAATCACGGGGTGATGCATGCTGGCTAGCTATCGCCATCACCCCGTCGCCTGGTTCGTCGTTGACCGGACAACGTTTAACTAATTTGTTCCTGTCTAGTGTTGTCCAGTCAATTGCGAACCTGCCGGATACCTGTGGGTCATACTGTTTACCTTACCAGTGCTACCCGCCACACGGAGGGGCTTCAAAGAAGGCCTGACGCCCCCCCCCCCAGACCGTCAGCTCGGTCAACAGGCCTGCTCGCCAATCACCCAACAGGAGGTCCATACCTCCTCGCGACAGATGGACCCCATCCCCTGCATACAAGTCATAATTTCGGAGGCTAATAGCGGGGTGACGACTGACCCGTCCCCAAGCCTTGTCGGCAAGGAACCGCGCCACCGCCCCATTGACCGCGCGCCTAGCGCGGTCAAGGGCCAGGAGGTCAATGCCCCCTCTGTAAGAATGGCGCGGGATCATGTCCGACCAAACCAGGGTTGTGGCAGGCCAGACGTAGTGCAAGTAGGCAAGGTCCTCGCAAATCGCATGCTTGAGCGATAAGCCGGTGACCTGACCCAAATCATTGCCCCCAAGGTGTATGATGAGAATGTCAGGCGGGTCAGCACTCCTGCTTGAAAACAGGAAAGGCAGCAGCTCCCGCCATAACATCCCAGGCTTACCATGCCATGTGAGACTGGCGTGTTCACCCAGTCCCAGTCGGGGTCCCCACTCTGTCGCCGCAGCGTAACGCGCTGCCCTGTGCACATAGCTGTGGCCCACCAGCCATACTGTCACCGGTGTAACACGACACCCAGGGTCTGTAAGAAAAATTGAGAAAAAAGGAAGGTAAGGTGATCGGATTGGTACTCACGGTGGAAGTGGGCGCACATAAAACTGAAAACATTGCGAGCCCCACCTTCCCATGCTGCGTATGTCAGCCCCGGAGTACCCAAAAGCAGCTGCTGTAGAGGCTGCCCCAATACGAAATGAATGTGTGCCATAACGGGCACCTGGTAGGCCCACCCTGGCGAGGGCTCTGCCTGTCACCTTCCAAAACTGAAATTTAGTAAGGGGATACCCATCTTGGTGACAGAAAAACGGGCCATGGTGCATGCCACGCAGTGCCAGGAACTCCTGTAGGGCACCAACCGGACAGATGTCTGCCAAAGAACACCGTAGCAGTCTTACGCCACTGCCTACGCCATGCTGATCTGACTTGGAGGAACGTATCCTCAACTGGGCCCAGTCTTTGGCAACATAGACATCCTCGAGTTCCAGTGCCCTACAACTTGCATCCGCCTTAGACAGCATCACAAGTTCGCTGATGCGGAGCGCTCCAAAAAATGCCACCGTTGTGGCTGCATGAAAAAGGGGTGCCTCATAATGATCAAAACAGAGGCTTGGCCAGCCCCGGGCCAACTGGGTAAGAACCCCTGGGGAAATAGGGTGCCGGTCGTCCGGGCAACGCCCGCGCTCGCGCACCCACCCCTCCAAAACATGTCTCACACGGAAGTCAGTGGTGCTGTCCACATGACCCCCTACTTTGGCCATAAAAGCCAGCGCCGAGAGCTTGGATGCTATGGTGCGAGGTGCGAGGCCGAGAGCATGCAGGTGGACCATGAACCGCAGAACATGGTCAACCGGGATAGGCCAGGTCTCTGGCAGGTGAAATTGAGCAGCAAATGCCCTGTAAGAATTAAATGCTTGTTGATACGCCTTACGCGTGCGTGGCGCTAGTGACAGGCCAATCGCCCGGTTCACCTCTCCTTGCCAATGGTCCATATCTCGTCCGGGAGTGGTGAGGGAAATTCCTCCGCATCCAGGGCCAAGGCACGGAACCGGGAGATCTGCAGGCGGGATAAAGCGTCAGCAATATCATTATTAATCCCTGGGACATGCCTGGCTCTGAACAAAACGTTGAGGCGCAGGCAGCGCAGCACAAAATGGCGCACTAGGTCCATAACCCTGGGCGATTTGGAAGTCTGTGCATTAACAATGTGGACAACAGCAGCGTTGTCACACCAGAAATGCACGACCGAGTTGGCCCATTCCTCGCCCCATAGCATCAAAGCCCCTAGTATAGGAAAAAATTCAAGGTATGTGAGATCACGCAGGCGATCTGTGCCTGCCCAGGCCGGTGGCCACCCACCATAGGCCCACTTCCCATTGAAGTACATCCCATAACCCAGGGATCCTGAGGCATCAGACTAGATCTGAAAATTGGGGGATGACAGGAGGTCAGACCTCCAAAATGAGACCCCATTGAACTCCCTCAGGAACTGTAACCAGACAAACATGTCTGCCCTGATACCCCGGGTAAGTCTAACTCTGTGGTGAGGCCTGGATAACCCTGCCATGGCGTCGCATAAGCGTCGAGCAAAAGCCCTGCCCGGAGCGACCACCCTGCAAGCGAAATTTAGGTGACCATGTAGCACCTGCAGTTCCCTCAGTGATGCCTTGCGCTTGGCCATCAACTCCGAGATAAGGGCCACTATCCTGGACACCTTATCCTCCGGTAACCTAGAAGCCTGCGCTAACGTGTCAATCTCCACCCCCAGGAATACTAACTTGGTAGATGGGCCCTCGGTCTTTTCGGGCGCTAAAGGGACACCGAGTTCCTCCATTAGCGTCTGAAATGTGTTGAGGAGACGTGTGCACGTGTCCCAGCCCCGTTCACCCCCGAATAAAAAGTCATCCAGGTAATGGGCTACAGACCGGGACCCTGACCTGCGGACGAAAGCCCACTCTAAGAAGGTACTAAAACGCTCAAAGGCCGAGCATGATATGGAACAGCCAAAAGGCATGGCCTTGTCAAAATAATATTCGCCCCGAAATTTGAAACCCAGCAACTCAAAGTCACCCGGATGCACCGGCAGGAGGCGAAAGGCCGACTTAATGTCGCACTTGGCCAGCAGGGCACCCGGGCCACACGAGCGTACCATGCGCAGCGCGTGGTCAAAAGACGTATACCTGACTGAACAAAGGTCATCAGGGATAGCATCATTGACCGACCGGCCGGCTGGGTAGGATAAATGATGAATAAGGCGAAACTCGCCTTGAGACTTTTTGGGAACCAAGCCTAGGGGCGACACCTTAAGGTTGGGAAACGGGGGTGAAGGGAAAGGGCCAGCTACCCTGCCCGCATCTAACTCCTTCCTAATACTGGCAGCAGCCACCTCCTCCCTCCCCTTGAGGGACAAAAGATTGGGGGCATCCTGAGGGGACCTATCACCCATGAAAGGGATGCGGAACCCGTACTTAAAGCCTTGAAGGAGATACTCCCCATCCTCCCCCTTTCGGGTACACTGTGAGCCAACGCTCCAACATGTCCACCTTAATTGGGGAGGGGGCCTTTCGGTGAACCAGCTCCATCTGTGGCAGCCTTGCCAGCCCACTGTCCGCCCCTTCCTCTGCCCCGTGTCCCCCCAGGCCTGGGACAGGCAGAGGCTGCGTGGGGGCCGGAACAGGTGGGACACTCATGCCTGTATTTGCAATTCTTCTTATTACAGGAACCATTGGACGAGAAAGTCCAGCACAGCAGGCGGGCTGGAACCCCCTGCCCTGCCACTTGGCGGGTAACCTGTGCTGGGACAGCTCGCTGGACCGCATGTCCGCAATGGTACCTGTCGCCTGGCGCGGGGCGCGTGGGCGTCATGGTCAGAAGCCAAAGCCTCTGGCACGGCTCGTCCCACCTCATCTCCGGGTGGAGGGGAATCCGCATATGGAATTCCTCGTCATAAGCCAGCCACGAAGTTCCCGGGAAATCAACCATTGCCCTGTATATGTTGTCCAAATATTGGACCATCGGAATAGCCAACTCCGGCCGCGCCCTCAGATACACTGCCATGTAAATTAAATAAGCCGGCAGCCAGTTGGCCCAGGTACGTGGCGGCTTACGACGACGTGCCTGCTCCTTATCCTTCTCATCCTGTCCCTCCCTTTCCTCCTTGGTGGGCTCTCTGTTCAGGAGTGAGAAGATATCTACATACTCCCCCCGCCAAATCTTTTCCTTGGTGGCCTGAGCCAAGTGGTCACCCAGTGGCAAGGAGTACCCCGCAGTTGGTAAGGCCGAAAAAGGCACCACAGACACCGGGAAAGGGGCCTGAGCTAACCCAGCCACCCCCAGTACATTCCCCGTAGTGAAAGACAAACTACCCACCCTGGTGCCCTGGGTGGCAGTTACCGTCGCCGAGTGGGGTGCCGGCTGCTGTGCCACCGCACCACCCGAGCGAGGCCAAGGCCATTGAAAAGCTCCCCCCATAGAAGCAATGTGTGCAGGTGTACTGGCTTGTACCGTATACTCACATGCTGCACCCCCGTGGGCCGCCCCCACCGGGGGTTCCGGCCCACTGGGGGCGTCGGAGCTCACGACCGACGTAGAGCTCATCATCGGGGCCTGACCTGCACTCGTCTGCTGGCTGGGGAGCTGCGGGGCAGCGGCCGAAGCCGCGCCACCCGCCTGAGGCAGCTCAACCCTGCCCGCCGCCTGTTGTCCTCCCGCCGACGGCGCCGCAAAAGGGACGCCAAAGGGAGCCCCAGCCTGGCTGGCCCGAGCTAAAGACGCTTCGAGGGCCGCAAGGCGGGCCAGTAAGGCCTGCACGTCGATCTGGGGCCAAGGGCCGGCCGGCCCGCCAAGTCCAGGCGCGGGTACAGGTCCCTGTACCCCAGGACCCGAATAGGGCCATTGCCCAACACCGAAGCCCGGTAGGGTCGGTGCAGGAACCTGCCAAGGTAGGGGACCACACCACCCGCCCAGGCTAGAAGGCCCAGGAGGAAGAGAGGCAGGCCCAACAGGATGGGCAGAGGGAGTAGCGGTGTCCACCGCTCGCGGGCCGCGGGCCGGAGCCCCTGCCGCGCCCGCATTCCGATCCCCCGCGTCCGGCCAAGGGGCGATGGACCCCATTCCGCCGGCCCCGGCGGGGGCCTGGACAGGCGGCTGCTGGGGAGGCACCACCGTGGTCCTCCGACCCGGGTTGCGCCTCCTCACAGCTCGAGCCGCACTCGAAGCTGCCTTCTTCTTCGAAGGCATCTCAATCGCAGGAGAGGGAAGCCAAAAAGAAGATTCGCCGCCAAAAGGCTTCCCGCAAGGTAAGGAGCGACGGAGACACAGGGGAAAAACTTCTCCGCTCTGTCGCTTTAGCTAAAATGGAAGCACGGCTGCCTCGTGGCCACCCCTTTTATAAGGGAGCTGGCCACGCCCTAAACTACCCGGATTCTTCGTCCTGTGGGGGGGGCCCCGCAAAGAGCGCGGCGGCCATTTTGGCGCCACGCTTGCATTTGCTTGTCAAATGCAAACAATGTTTTCTAACTTAGTCCTTATCCTTTAATCTTGAAATACTCTGCCAATAGAAATCTCTGTAATTGCAAATTACAGCAGCTCACACCAGCAATTCCCCTGGCAGGTGAGCCTAGTTATTGTGCTGTGTGTGTAACTAATCAGGAGCAACACAGCACTGCCACCAAGCTCAATATTCCCAGATGAAGCTTTTCCATAGAACATGGAACATGTTGCACCAGTAGGACTTTATCATGAAAGTCTGGAGCTACTTGTTTAAACAGCTCTTGGCATAATCCAGTAGCCAACCTCGTTGAGGGATTTTAAGAACTGTAGTCCTAAAAAAAAATTTTCTGAGCTCTGCTCATGAACCACCATGTTTCTCTAGATCCTCAAAGCTGTAGCTGCAAAAATTGGTCCTACTTGTGTTGTTCATTAGAAAAACAAAATAACAGGACAATGCTCTTATTTGGGCCAGCTGAAAAGTTGCAAAAACCATAAGCAAGTTTATAAGGTCTCCAGAACTGTTTTTTCAGGATGGAAGTGTAATAAAAACATGGTGGAAAGACTGAAAATTAGAGAAAGTAGGCAATGGTAGCTTTCAAGTTTACAGTTCATAAGTATAAATCTAGTTGTTACTCATGGCTAGCGTAGATTTAATAGCTGAAATCCTGTTGCTTTATATAGTGAACTAAAACTAAGGTAAAAGTAAAGGTCACCCTTGCTCAAAAGCCTGTCATATCTGACTCTAGGATTCAGTGCTCATCTCTGTTTATAGCCAAAATGCCACTGCTGTCTGCATATGCAGACGTTTCCATGGACATGTGGCAGGCATGCCTATACTCCGGAGTGCACTGAACGCTGTTTACTTTCCCACCGAAGTGGTTCCTAGTTATCTACTTGCAATTTCTTGCTTTCGAACTGCTAGGTTGGCAGGAGCTGGGACAGAGATGGGAGCTCACTCTGTCATGCAGTACTCGGGTATAGAACTCTGACATTCCAGTCTTCAATTCAGTGTCTTGACCACTTGAGCCACTGCAATCCCTTGAATTGAAACTAGAGTAGACCTATTTGAATCAATGAAACATATGGAGGATCTGACTTCCTAAATCTCCACTGAATCAATGGTCCTACTCTTATTGCAGCCTACTAAGCTAAGCAACAGGAATTAAGTCATTGAATGTGAATGGGAACTTGATAAGTCCATATGTAACTAAGTTTTTGTTTTATCAGGTCTACTCTAGTTAGGATAAGCAAACATTGTAGTACAGGAGGAACTGTGCAAATTTAATCGACTTAACTTCTGCTAGATACTGAAAAGGTCCTTGCCTGCACCAACCATTGACTATGCATAGGTCCTCAAACATGGCTCTCTATATGTTCTTGGACTTCAATTCCCAGAAGCCCTGATGAGCAGGTGTGCTGACTTGGGCGTCTGGGAATTGAAGTCCAAGAACACCTGGAGTGCCAAGGTTCACCATCATTGGACTATAGCAAAGGTCCAGTGTTCAGCTTCATATAACATAACTGGGATGCTTGTTTGTATATTTCTGGTTTTAACTGTTGTAAAAATGTAATAAATAAATAAATAAATGTTGTATCCATATAGACGCTGCTCTGTGACAGGTACAGTGTTGAGAAAATCTCCACATTTGGAAAGCAGTGGCATCTTGTTTTACTCACTGTCTTGTATTGTTTCTTTTTGTTTCTATTTTCCTTCCCCACCCCACCCCCCACCCCATTCCCTTTTTCTGCCTTTCTGTTGCTTTCCACAGTACCCACAGAACTCATTGGCCAGGAGGTGAGGTAAGGGGGGAAAAAGTTTTGTACTGTACATGTCTTTCACTTCGTTCGTGACTGTTCAACAAAGCACAGGAAATGTTCCCATTAAGAACTATTGTGTTCGAAATGGGTACAAAGGGCTACAGAAGCACTGTGGTCTTTGATCTTGGATGAAACCTTGCGCTCATCTTTTCATCCCCATTTCATGCCACCTGAACAAGCATTTGTAAAGTCACCCTGGCTTCCATTCTACTACATTTTTTTTAAAATGGGAGATGCACTAAACTGAGTATCAAGGGATCATGATTATTCGCCACCTGCCAATAAATATCATCACGTCATCCTAGAATATGTTGTGGAAGATCAAGCCACCAATCTCCAATATTTCCCAGCTGAAAGCCTTCAATTTTGCTACCTCCGTACAGTCATCTTTCACAAGCCATAAAGACTGAATAGTTCCATGGGGCGCTTGGTGCTTTTTAACACAGCTTCACAGTGGGAAGGCTGTGGGAGAGACTGAAGGAAGTCTTGAAGAACCTCACACTGCTCCGATCTGAGGAGCGTGCAAATTATACGCCCCTGAAACCACCGAGTGCTGTTAGAAACACACAGGTTTGCTTGAGATGAACTCTGTCGTGTGGAGCAAATGATGGGGGCTGGTTTTCCCGCTCCCTTTTTTGATGTGAAAACCTCCTGCATCAAATGTAATTGGACCTTACGTGACCCGGCTTTCTAGGGTGTTTGTGCTGCCAGAACCTGCTGTTTCTCTGGAAATGCAGGTTGAGAGAGTGGCAGGCACACCGCGTGTCTACATTTTATTGCTGAACACATGAGTGGAGGTGGTAATTGAAGCCGGTGACATATTTAAGGGGCACGTCGAAGGGCTGCACAGAGCCACCGCTGCAGCTGTCCTCTAATTGCCTGATTAACTGGACGATTAATCGACTAATTGATGCCTAGGCTGTGTCTGTGTAACAAAAAAATTAGAAATAAGGACTCGGGGAAAGAAATTAGTGTGGCTGCAAGGAGCGGGGAGGCTCCTCAGACACAGTGGTAGTTGGGAATGTTTCAAGGACGAGGAAGAAACTGGTTATGATCCTATCTACACATAAAACAGGATGAGGGAGGTGTTCGTTATTTATGCAAAATATTTCTCTATCACTTTTTGAGGTAAAGTTCCTTCCACCCCAAAGTTAAAAAAAAAATCCAAAACCATAAAATTGCTTTCTAGATAGTCTCCTGAAGCCATTTAAGGTTCAGTGCTCATCTCTGTATATAGCCAAAGAGCCAGCACTCTCTGTGTCTGCAGAAGTTTCCTTGGACATGTGGCATGCATGACTAAACAGCAGAATGCACGGAACGCTGTTTACCTGCGCACCAAAAGTGGTCCCTATTTATCTACTCTACTTGCAATTTCTTGCTTTTGAACTGCTTGGTTGGCAAGATCTGGGACAGAGACAAAAGCTCACTCCGTCATGCAACACTCTGATCTCAAACTATTTACCTGCCAATCATCCAGTTGTCAAGTTCAGCTTCTTAACCACTAAGCCACCACAGTTCCCTAGTTTTAACTTACAAAGCCCTAAATGATTCGGGACATACAACTTTTGGTGCTGATCTAGATTTAAGAGATTTTTTTTAAAAAAAAAAATCACTTCACCTGACCATTCATAGACAATCAGGACAAGTGTTCAATTACACTGAAAGAGTCAGTTCCTGTTTGGATGCAAGTGATGCATTGAATAGCTAGCACATCATTCCTCCCCATGAATGGATATCTACATTTTTTCCAGCCAATCCAGGCACACATTTATCAGGCAGTAATGGGCAGACCCTTAGTTTATTCAAGAATTGACTCATTAGGAAAGATTCACAAGTTTAAGGCCTAAATATACATTCCTTCATAGATTCACAAAGAAAGACTTTAATCCATAAAGCAGGAAATACAACATCATAGAACTTCATTAGGGGGGGGGGACTTGTGTTCAATTGGATATGTGTATATTCGCATATGTTATGTCAATAGTAAATAAATAAAAACAATAAAAACTGAAGTGAATCCAGGAGGTGTCTGATTTTTAAAGGCTTGCTTGAACACATGCAAATATTTAATTAAACATAGCCATAAAACTATAATGAACCATTCATTTAATAAAATGGTTTGAGTCATTTCATTAATTTTTAGAAAACTGTAGAGCCACTGTACAACCTTTCTCTCTTGGAATTCAAAGAGAAGATAGGAACTGTTTAAAGGAAATGATCTTTTCTGGCATGGGGCATTTGCTGGGTTTGTTTTGAAAACTCTTCATAAGTCAACCTACTAGAGCCCTTGTGGTGCAGTGGTTAAGCTGTCGTACTGCAGCCAAAGCTGCTGACAGTATGAGTTCAATTCTAACAGGGCTCAAGGTTGACTCAGCCTTCCATCCTTCTCTGGTCAATAAAATAAGTACCCAGCATGTTGGGGGCAAAATGTAATTACATTGTGAACTGCTAAGTGCTAAGGGGCAGTATATAAGTGTAATTTTTATTACTATTGCTACTTTGATTTTTTTAAAATCATTTTCGTTTCCTTGAAGTTGTGTCTTTTTTTCCCATTCCATGGCCGTGGCCACCTCCCCCTTAACTGTAGCTGCCCTACTCCAGGTTGTAATGGATCGGGACACATACGGGGGAAATATGCAAGACATAGGAGGTGAGTTCTTATAACTGATACCAACTGATAACTGATATCATCGTGTTCATTTGTGCTTTTCAAGAAGGGAGATAGGTGTATAGAAGCATTTTTAGCAAAAAATATGGGATATGGCAAGATTTTTCTTTGTAGGGCATATGGAGGGCTGTATGGTTTTGGTCGCCGCCTCCTTCAGCCCCAAAAAGCTGAAAGAACCACCATCACCACTCAAAAAAGAGGGTTCAGCTAAAAAGTTCAAGAAATGAAAGCCATTTCCCTGTGAGGAAGATTCAAAACCATATGCCATGTATCAGACATGTAGACTTCCTTTGTCTGCCTCAGCAGCACTTAGGCAAAAGGCCTTTCCTTTTTTTAATGCTATATCTCTTTAAGCATACTGTCAAGTATCCTGTATTGGCCGGGATTTCCCGTATTTTAGTGCTCGTTTCCCCCCCTTTCCCACCACCATCCCGTATTGTGAATGGCGGGGAACTGGGTTACTGCGCATGTGCGCCCATCACAAAGGGGCTCCCGTTGCATGCGCAAAGGGTCTGCACATGTGCAAACAGGTTCTGCCATGCACAAATGGGTTCTGCACATGCAGAAACGGGTTCTGCGCATGCGCAAATGGGTTACTGTGCATGCACAACTGTGCATGCGCAGTAATTTTCCATATTTTCCAGAGCCGTGTTTGATGGGTATATCTTTAAGTTCCCCCTAAAGCTTAGCTGGCGCCAATTCTGCTGCCATTTGGACACCAGATCAAAGCTCAGCCTTTTTTTCCCAGACATTCTAAAGTGTTACTCAGAAATGTGATTCATTTGTTCTACTTTTTTTTAACCATCTTCTCTCCTTTTTTATTGCAATATTATATGGCTTTATAGTGCTGTGTTGTAAGATATGTGGGGATTCCTCATGTATACTGCACTGATAAATTAGGATGAAGGGCATGTCAAAAATACTTTTAACCAACCAACCAACCAATTATGTCTGTCTGTCTGTCTGTCATGAGTTTTTTAAAATAATTCATTTTGTGGAAGTGACTATAGAGAAATGTCCTTCAACTCATAAAATTAGAACTTCAAGCCAGTTGATGGACTTTATTCAGGGCAGTTCAAAAATGTTACTCTTCACACTATGTGTTAATTAGCCAATGGGATGCATTTTTTGCTTTGGGGCCTTGTATGTGGTGGGGGAGACATCTAAGAGAGAACACTGAGTAAAATAAAAGTTTGGTCTAAATCTAGCAGGGATCTTCTCCTATTCCCGTATCTTCCCAGTAGTCATGGCTGAAACCTTTAACTGGTCTGGAGAGCAGAAGAAATATTTTGCATGCACCAACCTGTTTTCTTTTGAGCTACTGAGGGATTCTGAGAATTGTAGTCCAAATAAGTAGCTTCTGAGTCATGAAAGGTGGAATAATTCCCAGAATCCGGACAATAATGAGAGGAAGCAATTCCACATCTCAGCCTGATTGTGTGGCAGGATTTGTGGTATGGAAGTCCATCTCAAGTCCCCGCATACTCAAAATGGCTTTTCCCCAGGTCAACAAAATATGAGTGGCCTTTCTTTTAAAATAGAAAGTCG
The DNA here is from genome assembly GCA_035047345.1 of Bradypodion ventrale. NCBI lineage: Eukaryota > Metazoa > Chordata > Lepidosauria > Squamata > Chamaeleonidae > Bradypodion > Bradypodion ventrale. Next base: position 8,700,412 of record JAWDJE010000004.1, read on the forward strand.
GGTCTCAGGTTGTCAAGAGCAAGCTACAGCTGAACCAAAGCTGTGAAATTAAGAAAGACGACATGAAACTAGCATCCTGCCTGAACAAGTGACAAGTTGGTTACCTATCTCATTTGGAACAGGTGAATAAAGAGGCTAGGAAAATCATTAAGTGAGCTTCAGCCAGATATGCCAATTCTACACGGTGAAAGTAAAATATTATAAGTGTATATCCAAGAATGCAATTTCTTTTAAAAAAAAACAAGACTGACCTGTGTTTGCAAGTACATTTATGTCCAATTTTCATAATTTGTTTTTTTATGTATATAGCACTACATGGTGCTTTATTAACATCTCATTTGTTGCTTTTCCTATTTTAAGCAACTTGCAGTCTAAAAACAGCCACAGGATTAGAACAGGTAAAAGGGAAGCAGAGATAAATAACTGGTGGAGGGGAGTGAAATATGCTTTATTTTTATTATATTTACATGGCATCATAACAATCAGCAGAGCTTGGGGGGGGGGGGATTACTTTTCCAGACTACAGCTGCAGAATCCCTCCAACCAATAAGGCAGTCCCTACATTTCATAGGAAATGCTGGGAGTTACAGTCTTAAAAAAGTAACTTTTACAAGCTGTGCAAGAGGGCACTAAAACTACAGAGGCATCAATTATTGTATGTGGTAAGTAACACCCAGCCCATGTTTTGAGGGGGTTTCCAAAAACCCAGGACCCCAAACACCCATCCAAAAATGTTTTAGTTGTTCAGTCACACAGTTGAGTCCAACCTTTTGTGACTCCGTGAACCACTAAATGCCAGACTCCGCCATCCGCCATCCTCCGGAGTCTGCCCAGATCTATGCCCACTGCATCAATAATGCTGTCTAACCATCTCATCCTCTGCCACCCCCTTCTCCTTTTCCCTTTGATCTTTCCCAGCATCAGGGCCTTCTCCACTGAGTCCTCTCTTCTCATTTGGTGGCCAAAGTACTTGAGCTTCAGCTTCAATATTTGTCCTTCCAAGGAGCAGTCAGGGTTGATTTCCTTCAGGATGGTCTGATTTGATCTCCTTGCAGTCCAGGGGACTCTCAAGAGTCTTCTCCAGCACCACAGTTCAAAGGTGTCTATTCTTTTGCACTTAGCCTTCCTTATGGTCCAGCTCTCACAGCCATACATTACTACTGGGGGAGACCATTACTTTAACTATGTGGACTTTTGATGGCAGGGTGACATGTCTACTTTTTATTATGCTGCCTAGGTTTAATTTAATTAATTTAATTTAATAGTCATATTTATATATGCCGCCCACTCAGGCAGAACCCGACTCAGGGCGGCATTACAACAAGTTCTAAAAACACATAAAAACACTTTAAAAGCCTCATATCCCACCCACTTTAAAAAAACCCATATCCCACCCACCCATCCCACCCACTATAAAAAGAAGAAGAGAGAGTTCTTAATTCTTTACATAAGCCAGCAGGCGGGGACCGTGTTCCCATTCGGGCCCCACACCTGCCCTGCCAGCCAGGTCTTCAATCCTTTCCCGAAGGGCAGCAATTCTCTTTGAAGTCTTATATCTATTGGCAGGAGGTTCCAGAGGGTTGGTGCGGACACGGAGAAGGCCCTCCTTCGGGTGCTGGACAGATGTGCACCCCTAACTGATGGCACCATTAGAGAGCCCCTCCAGTCCGCTCTGGTTGGACGGGCAGACACTCTTAGGACGATGCGGTCTCTAAGGTATCCTGGCCCACTGCCATATAGGGCTTTAAAGGTCAAAACCAGCACCTTGAATTGCATCCGGAGACAAACTGGTAACCAGTGCAGCTCCCGAAGTAGCGGTGAGGCATGGGCATATCGCCCACATCCCATCACCACCCGGGCTGCCACATTCTGGACCAGCTGCAGCCTCCGAATGGTCGTCAAGGGCAGCCCCATGTAGAGCACATTACAATAATCTAGTCAGGAAGTGACCAGAGAATGGGTGACCATAAGCAAGGAGCCCCGGTCCAGGAGTGTGCGCAACTGGCGAATCACCCGAAGTTGGGCAAAAGCCCTCCTGGCCACAGCCGCTACTTGTTCTTCCAGCAGCAGCAGCGAGTCCAGAAGGACCCCCAAGTTGCGCACTGGGTCTGTCTGGGGCAAAACAGCCCCATCCAGTACCAAAGATGGTAACTCCCTGGATAACACGGGGCCCCTTATCCACAGCCACTCTGTCTTGCTGGGATTCAGCCGAAGCCCATTGGCCCCCATCCAGACCCCAATGGCCTCCAGGCATCCGGATAGGATTTCAACAGCATCACTGGGGTCCCCACGGGCCGAGATGTACAACTGAGTGTCATCCGCGTACTGATGGTACCGCACCCCGTGGGAACGAATGATCTCACCCAGTGGCTTCATGTAGATGTTAAATAGGAGAGGAGAGAGTACCGAGCCCTGAGGCACCCCATACTTGAGGAGCCTAGGGCTGGACCTCTCACTCTCTAACCACACCGACTGGGTATGGCCCTCCAGAAAAGAGGAAAACCAGGACAACACAGTGCCCTGGATCCCCAATCCTTTGAGCCGTTCCAGAAGGATACCATGGTCGACGGTATCGAAGGCCACTGAGAGGTCAAGAAGAGCAAGGACGGATGGATAACCCCCATCCCGCTCCCGCCAGAGATCATCCATCAGTGCGACCAATGCCGTCTCCGTACCATACCCGGCCCTGAATCCTTATTGAAAGGGGTCTAGATAATCCGCTTCCTCCAGGACACTCTGCAGCTGGCGCGCCACCGCCTTCTCCAAAACCTTACCCAGAAAGGGCAGGTTGGAAACCGGCCTGTAGTTGTTAAGGACAGCTGGGTCAAGGGATATTTTCTTCCGGAGGGGGTGCACCAAAGCATGTTTTAGCAGTGCAGGAAATACCCCCTCCCGTAATGATGCATTTATTATCGCCCCAACCCAGCCACCTGTCACCACCTTGGAGGCTTTCACCAACCAGGTGGGACAGGGGTCCAAAGGACATGTAGTGGCACGCACAGCTGCAAGGAGCCTGTCCACTTCATCAGGGACAACAGGATCAAACTGATCCCAGATCGTACAGCAAGACTGTGCTCCGGTACCCCCCCGACCCTCCCCATCCACGCCAGGATTCAGTCCTGAATGAATCCGATCGATTTTCTCCACCAGATGGTCAGCAAAGTCCTCAGCCGAACCCTGCCAACCGGGCACCGATCTCCCCCTACCGAGGAGGGACCTGGTTACCTGGAACAGGGCGGCTGGGTGATTATCAGCGGAGGCAATAAGGGTGGTGAAGTATTGCCGCCTCACCACCCCCATCACCACTAGGTAGGCCCTAATAGCAGCTCTAGCTAGTGTCCAATCGGAGTCATCCTGGGTCTTCACCCAGCGGCGCTCTAGGCGTCTCTTTGCCCATTTGAGTTCCCGCAGTTCATCCGTGAACCACGGGGATGACCTAACCCCACGGGCGCGGAGAGGCCGCAGTGGCGCGATTTCATCCAAGGCTGCTGTTGCCGTCCTGTTCCACAGGTCGACAAGTGCCTTGGGTGAATCGTGTAGCCGATCCAGAGGAACATCCCCCAATTCCCTCTGGAATCCATCTGGATCCATTAGTCGCTGAGGGCAGGCCATTTTAATAGGCCCTGCCTCCCTACGATGAAGCGTCGCCCCCAGAAAGTCAAGAGTCACCAGATAGTGATCTGACCATGGCACAGGTGAGATGACTAAGTCCTGTAATCTCAGATCACTCTGCCACTGCTCCGACAAGAAAACTAAGTCTGGCATGTTACCACTGCCCCTGGTCGGACCCCGAACTACCTGAGTCAGGCCCATGGCTGCCATGGAAGCCATGAACTCCCTTGCCACCTCAGAAGCCATCCCCAATGATGGCAAATTGAAGTCCCCCAGAACCATAAGCCTCGGGAACTCCAACGCCAGCATCGAGGCGGCTTCGAGGAGCTCAGGCAGGACATCCCTTACCCTGCAAGGGGGCAGGTACAGGAGTAAGATCCCCAACTGACCCTTGAGGCCTCACAACCAGACACTTGTGGAGCAGTGGCCCTAGCAATTCTCAAAGACTCCCTGGCAACAATGGCGACACCACTGCCCCTCCCCTCACCTCTAGGCTGGTGCCAAATACCGAACCCAGCTGGACACATGTCCGAAAGAGGTACTCCATCCTCAGGTGTCAGCCAGGTTTCGGTGATGCATGCCAGGTCGGCCCGCCCCTCCTGGATAGCATCTTGGATCAGGGGGGCCTTATTACAGACTGATCTGGCATTCACCAGCAGCAGCCTAAGGGCGGGGTCACTCTGGATCTGCTGCTCAGGGCCCAGAGATGTACCTACAGGGCTGGAATGAGGGACCGCACTTAAACATCGGACCCGCATTCCCCGAGTGCGGCCCGCCCCACGGTACCCACCATACCACCCCATGCCCGTCACAACACCTATATGGATCCCTGGAACCTCCCTAGATGGAATGCTGCCCCTCCTTCCTGGCTGGCAGGACCAACTCTCTCTCTTCCCACCCCATCCACAATCCCCCCCCCCTGGATCCAGCAACAAGCATGGGCTCCCGGAACGAGCAGGGAACGCTGGCGAGTCCCGGCGTCGGCATCTCCTTTTTCTTCCCCCCAGGTGGGGAGGGCGGAGGCAGAAGCGATGGCTCCCACCTGCCTCAAATCCCGGGAGCCGGTGGCATGGGCTCCTGGAACGAGCAGGGAGCGTTGGCGAGCCGCGGCGTCGGCGTCTCCTTTTTCTTCCCCCCAGGTGGGGAGGGCGGAGGCAGAAGCGATGGCTCCCACCTGCCTCAAATCCTGGGAGCCGGTGGCATGGGCTCCTGGAACGAGCAGGGAGCATTGGCGAGCCGCGGCATCGGCGTCTCCTTTTTCTTCCCCCCAGGTGGGGAGGGCAAAGGCAGAAGCGATGTCTCCCACCTGCCCCAAATCCCGGGAGCCGGTGGCATGGGCTCCCGGAACGAGCAGGGAGCGTTGGCGAGCCGCGGCGTCGGCGTCTCCTTTTCTTCCCCCAGGTGGGGAGGGCGGAGGCAGAAGCAATGGCTCCCACCTGCCCCAAATCCCGGGAGCTGGTGGCATGGGCTCCTGGAACGAGCAGGGAGCGTTGGCGAGCCGCAGCGTCGGGGCAGCTGGGAGGAAAGGCAGTGTCCGTTCTCCATGGCTGGAGTTGGGTTGCAATCTTTGAAGCCGTCTGCCTGATCCAGCGAAGGAGGCCTTTGGGAAAGGGGCTGGGTGGAAGGTCTTTGCAGCCACCTCTCCTTGCCTTAATACAGCTGCTGGCACTCTCTCTTCTCCTTCCTGGTCCAGCGAAGGAGGCCTTTGGAAAAGGGGCTAGGTTTGCCATAGCTTGCCTCATTGCACTAAAATGGTTCAAGGGAGCTCTTTCCATTTAAAAACCAAGCTCTGTCCTTGGAGCTACAGACTTGGATATATCACTCCCTCACTGTGGAGAGTGATTCTGAGCACTAAAGCAAGAGAAGAAACCCTCAGGCATTCACCATGGTTATCCTGCTATAATTCATTTCAGCAGCCAAACATTCAAAGAGCAGAAATAGGATAGTAATGGCAGACTTCAAATTGGTTCCTCCTGTGATTTGCATGAGACATGCTAGATTTATATTGTACATTAGGCTAATTTTTTAACCTTAACATTGGGGACAAAATGAATTTTAAATAGTCAGCTATAGATGATAGATGGGTGGATTTAGGGAAGGTCCAATCTCCAAAGTTTTCAGGACCCCACGCCCATCTCTGGTCCTTTTCCCATGAACCCTGTGTTGTTGTTGTTTTTGGGAGGGAATCACAAAATTGATGGGTTTTAGCCAAGAAATCTTCCTTGTGCTCTCTAGTTCTCTCCAAAAATATTGTTAAAAGAAAAAATACTTGAAGGGACATAGATGCTGGGTGCCCCTCAAAGCCTGGACAATTTTTTTCTCTCACCCTCTAAAAGAGGGGTTCCCAACCTAAGGCTGGATCCGGCCTGTGGCATCATTTCATGTGCCCACCCACCCACCCCTCCAAGGGCATTCGAGAAGCAAAATGGCCACCTCTTTGAAGCTGTTGGGGCAAAATGACCTATTGTGCAGGCAGAGCAAAATGGCTGTCTGGCCCTCAAAGCTGACTGAGAGAGCGTGACCCAGACCCAGGCTTGAAAAGGTTGGGAACCCTTGCTTTAAAAGAACAAGTGGTGACTTTCTGAGGAAACTCTTCAATTTTTTTAAAAAAATCTGTGTTGCATGTGTTTGTGTGTTTTGTTTATTACAATATGTAGGTCACCAGGGTGCTGAAAGCACATTTGGGTTCTTGCTCAACCCATTCTGGACAGACAGACAGATAGATAGCTATATGTGACTCCTTTGACGCATTGTCTCCCTCTTTCTCTCTCTCTCTCTTTTGTATTCTCCAGTTTACAAAGTTGTCCACTAGCCAAAAAGAGGAAGCTTCAACATGCAGAGGCAGAACATTTAGCATCCAAGAGGAAGTCCCATCCCCTTAAGTTAGCTCTGGATGAAGGCTACAACATGGACAGTGATGGGAGTGAAGAGGCAGAGGTGAAAGAAGAGTCTCTGACAGATGACTCTGAGGGCACGGTAGAGGAAGAAGAAGCAGAAACTGTAGACCAAGAAGAGACCTGCAGTGACCCTCCACCAGAAGAAGGTGTTTTATGCCATTATTTGACTGCAAAGGTTTACTTTATTGATCAGGAACTGCCAAGAGAGTTAACAACCTAGTATTATAGTGCCTCAAAATCCTGCTTCATGCATTGACAAACTAGTGTTATATTGCCTCGAAATCGTGTAGGAATGGTTGTCCAGTAATATTCCGGCAAAACAACGAGAAAGACCCAAGCGGTTATACTTTATCGAAATTCGCCCTGTTCAGTTCAGGATTCAGCCAACTCAGAAGCACACCCTAATTAAAATAAGCCACTAGTCCTGTCAGTGGAAGTCTTGTGTTAGCTGCAATCAAAACCGATCCACCCAAAGGCTTGATGGCACAAAAAAGAGGGAATTACATTCAATAAGCAAAGATAGTTGCTTGCCTTGGAAGTCCCAGCCTCCAAAAATTATTCAATAATGTATTATTTCATTGATATCAACATTCTGCTATTTCTCCTACACAAACATGTTGCTCTAGAGAGGCTCAAGAGAAAACACACTGGAGTTTAGTTGGTGGATTCAGGAAGCAACGTAGAAAGGGGGGGGGGGGTATTTCATATGCTGGCAACTCATCAGGGGGAGCAATTTTAAGATGTAAAACTGCCTGTTTACCTGTCATTGCTGAGGAGTATCATACCACTATGTACAGTATTACTATACAAAGTATAAGAGTAAGATATGGGAACTTTCTCAAAATGGGCAGTAAACTGTCCACTAGTAGAATACTCATTAATTAGTTTCTGTGATTGCTTTCTGGCCCTCCCTCCTCCCCATTTACAGGCCAAAATCCTGACCCCATGTTATGGTCAATGCATGGGCACTTTTACACCTGCCCAGCTGAAGGCCAGCTACAAAAGCTATCATAAAATAATTTCTTCTTTTTTCATGTCCAGGTCAAACTTTGAATTACCAAAATGAAGCCACCTTCTTGGCTTTATTGTTGACCAAAATTAAATCTTCATTGGTACGAATTTCCGTTAGTAATCGGCAGACCAGCAAATGAACTGGATTCTGTATCTCTCCACCTTTACACAGCATCAAAGGAAAAAAATAGCCTCCTTGAAGATTGTGGTACATTTTTGAACCACAGTTGGGTGTACCCTGGCCAGTGGCAACGTTGTTGTGCTGGCTAATCTTTTTCACACTCAGTCAAACAAAAGGAACTGAGGAATGAATTCACCAAAAATGTCTTTGTCAAGACCAAGCTTAACAATTCTCTCAGTAAAGATTGAGGGACTTTCTAGTAATAAGAGTATTCTACTGGCGGACATGTGTAGTAAATACAAATATGACATACCTGTGGTCCAGGAAACACATCAGAGAACAGCAAGTTACACACCCAAAGTGGTTGGAATGGAAATAGTGATTGAGAGACTTCATGACTAATATGGGAATGCAATTTTTGTGGGACCTGGTCTCAGTATAATATCAGCTGCATTGACAGAAATGAATAACATTGAAATTCTCACCATCTGAACCCCACAATTCTCTGTTACCTCTTTTTATAAGGCACCAGAACTAAATTAATGGAACAGATAATTTTATATATGACCAAATAAATTTTGTTATTGGAGATTTTAATTGTCATAGTAAAACTTAGGGATATAACCAAACCAACGAGGATGGTGCACAACATGTATCTTGGGCAGACTCCAATGACCGTTGACTTGTCTATGATCAAAAAATAATTGCCAACTCTCTTTTAATATCTAGGCCAAATATTGGAAGGCACCCTGGAAGCAAAGGAGCAGAGAGGTGAAAGTGAAGAGAAAGTCTCCAGTGCTGGGGAAAATATTACACATTCGTTGCATGAAGGAATGGCAGAGGAGGAGGAGGGAGAAGAGGGGGAAGAAGAGGAAGAGGCAATCCAGGAGGAATGTGAGAAGGAGATCATCATTCACACGGAAGATGCAGAGGAAGTCATTGAGGTCACCAGTGAGAAGAGCAGTGATGTATGCCTGGATCATCGGAACGATGAGGTGGGTTATAATGAATCTTGCAAACTGAGGAAACAGGAGGAGGAGGAAGAAGACAATGAGGAAGAGGAGGAGGAGGAGGAAGAGGAGGAGGAAGACTATGAAGAGGATGAAGAGGAAGAAGAGGAAGAAGAACCAGCAACCCAAGTCATGTGTGAAGAAGCTCCTCATACATCTCAGGACTCCCCAAAAACCCACTGTGAAGGACCAATGGTCAGCCCCAAGCCTGAATATTCTGTCATCGTAGAAGTGAGGTCTGATGATGACAAGGATGATGACTCTCACTCCCAGAAATCCACTGTGACTGATGATTCTGAGATGTATGACATGATGACCCGGGGAAACCTGGGGCTCTTGGAACAGGCCATTGCACTGAAAGCTGAGCAAGTCAAGGTTGTGAGGGAGCCCGGACAGCAACTGATGGGGGAACAGGTGAAACATTTCCAGCCTGAGGAGAAGCAGAATAAAACCTTGGACTCCATCAGGAAGAACTACTATAGCAAAGGTGAGGACTTCACACTGCTGGGTAGCATATTGTCCAATCGGGGCTGTGGGCGCCTCATCCTTGTTAAGCTCTACCAGCGTCAGGGCTCCTCTTCACACTCCCTTTCATTTCCCCTGACATGGACTGGGAGAATCCCTGTGAGTCAAAGGATAGTGGAACACAGTATCAGCTCCTATCCACTATAGCAGACATGCCCAAACTACGACCCGTGGGTTAGATCCAGCCCGCACAGCCCTCGTCGCTCCCATAAGTGGAAGTAAAACTTACGGGCGTGTTTTACTTCCACTTCTGGGGGTGACAAGGGTGGTGTGGGCCAGATGAATTGGCATCAGGGGCTGGATCCAGCCAATGGGCCATAGTTTCGACACCCCTGGTTTAAGCAGAGAAAATGGCAGCCTAAAATCTATCTCATCCTGTTGCAAAACAGACCGCAAGGTGTGTTTTACTTCCACTTCCAGTGGGAGGAACCATGTGACCAGCCCATGGCCCAAAATGTTTGGGCACCCCTGCACTATAGCTCACAGGGCAGAAGGCACACAACAGCCTGTCTTGATGGATTTGTAGGTAACAATCCACCTCCACCTGTAGCTGTTCCTTCCACATATCTTTCACATATTCACACGAGTCTGAAAGTTAAGGAGGAGGGGAAGACAAGTAGGACCTAGAGCAGGGGTGCCCAAACATTTCGGGCAATGGGCCAGTCACATGGTTCAGGGGTGTCCAAACTGTGGCCTGGGGCCCAAATCCGGCCCCCAATGCCAATTCATATGGTCTGCACCACCCTTGTCACTCCCAGAAGCAGAAGTAAAATGCACCCGTACTTCTGCTTCTGGGAGCGACATGGGTGGCGTGGACCGGATGAATTGGCATCAGGGGTTAGATCTGGCCCCAGGGCCATAGATTGGGCACACCTGGCCTAGAGCCTTTTGCTCCTGGCAATGAGGCAGGAAGGAGTGGATTGGCAGGGCTTCTCCTGAGCCTGGGGTGGCACAACAATGTCACATTTGTGCCAATAAATCAGCTGCTACTACTGAAAGGCGAGGGCTATTTCTCCATCCTACATCCTCTTTGCCCTTAAAAATGAACATACAGATACAGTAAAACTCTGGAAAATGACAGTGCCGGATAAAACGCCAAATGACAGCAATTTTTGAGGAAAAAGTTGCACCGGATAACACCATTTTAGTGTTATCCAATGCAGCATGTTTGATCTCCTACCTTTTCATGCTGTTTGGGGCCAAAAAAAATTGCCATTGTTGGGTGCTTGTTTCCAGCTCTCCGCCTCCCCAGCAGCATCTGGAAGGGTGGGAGGACCTTTTCCGTGCTATTCCCGCCTTCCTAGGACATCCCTGGGCTGCACAACAGCTAAAAATAGTTGCAAACACCTTTTTGTTGTGTGTGTGTGTGTGTGTGTACACAATAGTTTTGTTGCACCTTAAAACTCTGTCTCAGCTCCTGCTAACCTAGCAGTTTGAAAGCAAGAAATTGCAAGTAGATAAATAGGTACCACTTTGGTGGGAAAGTATACAGTATTCAGCACACTCCGGTGTCTAGTCATGCCTGCCATACATGCATGGAAACATCTGCAAATGCAGACAGTGCTGGCTCTTTGGCTGTAAACAGAGATTAACACTGAACCCTAGAGTCGGATAAGACTGGATTTTGAGCAAAGGCAACCTTTATTATTATTTTACATCTCAATTTAGCATTAAGACATCAATAACCAACAAATCCAGATCCTGAATGGAGTCTGGGCTTTACTCTACCAACTGAACCCCCGGGGCTCAACGCTGCCAACGGAGCCCGGGGCTAAACGTTGCAGATGTGGCCCAACTCACATCCCTGACATATCCAAGGTATTCTACCCGTCCTACGAGGGCAGACCGGAGAGGCTCAATGCTGGTCCCTGCTGCAAGAGAAGCACACCTGACCAGAACCAGAAGAAAAGCCTTTTCGGTCTGCCCCAGCCCTGTGGAACCTCTTACCATCTGAATTGTGCCTCCAGACAGAGCTGCTCCCCTTTAGGAGGGCACTTAAGACCTGGTTATGCCAGCGGGTGTGGGGGGCATCAGGTGTGATGGCCCAGTCCCCCTGGCTTATATAAATAGTGCCCTACAATTGACTTGTCTGTTTTTATCTCCCCCTCCTCCTCTCTCTCTGTTTTTATTTCTTCTTTTTCTTTTTTCTTTTTTCTTCTCTTAAGGGGTTAGGGGGGTATTGGAGAGTGTATGTATTTTAAGATTGTATTTTAGGTAGAGGTTTTAGTAATGTTTTTATCTGTCAATACTTTTTATTGTCTTTGTATTGTATTGTATTCCTTTTTATGTTGGTAGCTGCCCTGAATGGTGTCCGCACCAATAGGGCATGATATAAATACATGAAATAAATAAATAAATAAATAAATAAATAAATAAATAACAGCATCCGCGGCGAAGTTCTTTCAAAGGGAGGAGATGCCGAGCTCCGCATCTTCCATCTCCATGAAGCCAGGTGCTCCCACTTCCTGCCGACTGGGCCAGGTCGGAGAAGGAGCTTGGAGCATCTGCGGTGCCCCATACCTGGAACCCAGGCTCAACTGCGATGGCATGGCCGGAGGGGGAGAAGACGTGGCGCTCAGCGTCCTCTTTTTCTGCAGGCCACTCATCCACGGCCAATGGTAGGGGCTGCAGAATGATGCGGCGAAGCGAGGTCCTCCATCTAGCCGTGGAGCCGTGGAACCCAGGTTTTCCACTTCCCCCGCAGTCAGGCCGAACCGGGGGGAAGGAGTTCGAACCGTGGCAGTGGCAGGTGTTCTTATTATCCGTTTTGGGAGGTTTTCCCCTAGATTCTTTAAATTCCAGTATATTTGCAAAATGCAAACTGACCATGTGAGGAATATTAGGAGAAAACAAGAGAATTTTGATTTTTGAATTGTTTTATTTCTCAGAAGAGTTTTGCATTTCTCATCACTTTCTTCCTGCATTCTCTTCTCTCTTCACATCCTAGATCCTTCAAGGCCCGAGAAGCGTGAGATCAAATGCCCAACTCCCGGCTGTGATGGCACCGGCCATGTCACGGGGCTGTATCCTCACCATCGGAGTTTGTCTGGCTGCCCGCACAAAGACAGGATTCCTCCTGAAAGTAAGTGTGTGTTTGTGATAGTGGCACAACTGGCCTGGTCTGGTTATTGTTGCTGCAGCTGTAATGCATTGGTAAATTCAACAGCGCTGGTCCTCATGTGGATGGGATATTCTGAGTATAATGTGCTCTTCTTGTTGTTCTGCCATATCTAAATCTGAATATTCTCGATCCTCATAATAATCAGCCATGAAGACTGTCCTGAGAATATGCAGTAGCCTTTTATCTGCCTTCCGCATCGCAGCATGACCCCTGATTCAGTTCTGCCAGTCACTTTCTGGCCCTGAGCCCTTTTGGCACTCAAAGTCCTCCTCAGCCCAAGGTCAGTATTAGTGAAGCTGCTGCCCTCCATCAAGATGGATTCAAGTGGTATTTAATCCACTTGGGGACCATCAACCTTCCCTGTGGACTTTGGCACCCAAGCATTAGTCCTCAGGGTTTTCAGGAGTGGTGGACTCCAAAAAAAATTACTACCACACTGTGGGTGTGGTATGGTGGGTAGTGGCCAGGGGAAGTCCTGCGTTGCACCTGAATTAGGACTACTTTATTTCAAAACTTGGATGGGCGGGGCCAGCCAGAATTTCTGATACTGGTTCTGGCGAACTGGTGCGAACATGCTGATGCCCACCACTGGTTGCCAGGTTAATTAACTGACATCTGACACTCAGCGTTGAGTTGCTGGTGGTATGGTCTACTCTATTACCATAGCAGGATAACCTGACCAGAGGCTAGAGCTGGAGTTCCCAAACTTTTTACACTGTGGGCCAGGCCACACACCCCAGACAGCTGAACAGGCCAGTTACGTGGTTTCCCCCAGCATAAACGCTGCTGTAAAATGCATCTGAGGCTGTCGTAAATGCATTTATGACAGCCGTAAATATGTAAAAACCCGGGCAGTAGTTAGGGGGTGGCCTGAGTTAGAATTTTTCCCTGCCTCAAACTCCTGGCTTCTTTTAGATAGATAGATAGATAGATAGATAGATAGATAGATAGATAGATAGATAGATAGATAGATAGATAGATAGATAGATAGATAGAGATAGAGATAGAGATATAGGGGTGGGGGGTTGACATTGTTGCCCACCCTGAAAAAATATTCACCCACCCACATACCCACATCTAGAATCCTGGCTATGGCCCTGGTAAAAACGCATTTACAACAGCTGTAAATGCATCTGCACTTCCGGTGCAGTGGCGGCGGAGACATGGGCCCCGTGAAATGGTGCCGCAGGCTGGGTCCGGCCCACAGGCCGTAGGTTGGGAACCCCTGCACTATATATAAGAGTGGATAAAAGAATGTAGCAAAAGGCCTATAATGTATTTTCTGAGCATTTGCTTTGCACTGGGAATTAATTAATTTGACTTATATGCTTCCCATCAAGTTGCTCTGAACAGTTCACAAAGCAGCAAAGTTCCCAAGAATTGAACAGTCAGGTTTTTTTATTTAAAAATGTTCAAGCCTCAATTAATTAATTAATATAAAATTGTGTTAAGGGGTATACTGGTTTCCACCATCAAAGGATATATGTTTTGTACCTTGAGATGTAAAATATTTTCATTTACAAAAGCATTCCGCACAAAAATCACAATGTTTGCTTATGATCGTATAGTGAAATCACTGCCTTATTTGTTCATTTCAAAGATTTCAGATGGGGAGGGAATAAGTCAACAGGACATCTGTTATTTTCTGTTTGGCTTTCAAAAAGAGTATAATACAAATGCAAGCCATTGCATTTTGAAGGTAGTGTAAAACAAATTATTTTCTTTGCTTTTAAGGTCAGCACCGCAGGAGGTAGTAAGACTGAAATCCGTTTTCTAAAAAAATATCAAAGAATACGGATAAAAGCAAATGCAATTCCAATCACTTAAAAGTCCCTGAAAGTGACAGACAGTAGAATTGCAATGAAGGAGGGAAGAAAATAATTTTTCAAAATATTTACTTTTAAAAATCTGTGCTTCTTCCTTCCATGAAGAGGCCAGGACTAAAACAGTCACCCATCCAAACTATGATTGCAGGTTAATTTGTTGAACTTCAGTAACAAAAATGCTCGATAATTGTTTAGAGAGCTCAGCTGGAATTTAAAGCCAGGGATTTATGGCTCACTGCCAACATTTAGCCACTGTACTATGCCATTTTGGGATGATTATATAAGATTCCCAGTTTAATAATAATAATAATAATAATAATAATAATAATAATAATAATAATAATAATAATAATAATAATAATAATAATAATAATAATAATAATATTGTCAGAAATTATTCTGAGTTGAATGAATTTTTGCTAAATTAGCAGGAACTGGGACAGAGAAGTGCACTCGAACTGCTGACTTGCTGGCCTTCCAGCTAACAAGGCGAGCTTCTTAACCACTGAACCACAGCAGCCCCTTGATTCCCAATTTATCAGGCTGGAAGATTCCAAGTTAATCAATCTGGAAGCTAATCAGGTCCAGATGAAACTGGACAAGATAATAACATTTTGCAAAGGACTGAAGATGTTTCATTCTGAACTACCACTCCCAGAAACTTCCAGCCCAAAGGAGCAGTAGTCACGCTGCGCAGGGGATGCTAGCCATTAGAGACCAAAAAAGGATAGTAACATTCCCAAATGCTGGATCCTGCCATTTATGTGATAGGTTGGCCTGAGTCTTCAAGATCTCAACAGATCCTTCTTCTCATGTTATCCATTCCATTGACAGTTTATGAACGACCTCCCCTTCCTTCTCTTCTTTGCACGCTGCTGCTTTTTCACCATTTTTTCTCTTTCCCATCTTCATTCTAAAGTCTTGGCCATGCACGAGAATGTATTAAAATGTCCAACACCCGGGTGTACCGGACAGGGCCACGTGAATAGCAATCGCAACACTCACCGAAGGTAAGTTGGTTTCCCCTGGATTATTTGTTCATAGCCCTATCAGAGGGGTTGGGGTTTTTTTTAGATTCAAGTTTAAACTTCCTGTATGTGATGTCTGACAAAAGTCTTGGGTTCTTACTATCGAGTTTCCATTTAGTATGCAAATAATTTGCATCTTTTTTAAATTGCACAAGTGTTTGATGGGAGAACAGGTTTAAAAGTCAACACAAACAAAAGGGAACTGGTTTGCTTCAGAATGTCCTTTTTGCTGGAAAGTCCAATTTTAAAAATATTTTTGACTAGAAGCAAGGATAGGACTGAACAGAAATATGTTTATATCATGGGTAAACTCCCAAAAAGCAACCACCTTCTGCCACCACCTTTAGCTCCAACTGTCCTTACCTCCCTGGAACAGAGGCTGTAGATGTTATGTTTTAGATTGCAATCCCTAGAATCTCAGATGCATTGTTTGCCAAACCGATGTTCTTTCACCATCTCAGTTTAGGCATTGGACTATAGCAGTGATGGCAACCCTTTTAGAGACTAAGTGCCCAAACTGCAAACCAAAACCCACTTATTTATCCCAAAGTGCCAACACAGCAACAGGGGAGGAAGGAAGCACTCCCATTGAGCTGCAGGGCAGAGGGGTGGGGTGAACTCTGTGCTGAGGGAGGGAGGAAGCGCTCCCATTGGGCTGCAGGGCAGAGGGGCGAGGTAAACTCTGTGCTGGGGAGAGGGAGGAAGCGCTCCCATTGGGCTGCTGGACAGAGGGGCGGGGTGAACTGTGCTGAGGGAGGGAGGAAGCGCTCCCATTGGGCAGCAGGGTAGAGGGGCGGGGTAAACTCTGTGCTGGGGAGAGGGAGGGAGTGCTCCCATTGGGCTGCTGGACAGAGGGGCGGGGTGAACTGTGCTGAGGGAGGGAGGAAGCGCTCCCATTGGGCTGCAGGGTAGAGGGGCGGGGTAAACTCTGTGCTGGGGAGAGGGAGGAAGTGTTCCCATTGGGCTGCTGGACAGAGGGACGGGGTGAACTCTGTGCTGGGGGAGGGAGGAAGCACTCCCATTGGGCTGCTGGGCAGAGGGTGGGGGCTGGGGCGAACTATGTAGTGGGGTGACTGCACGGGTGCCCACAGAGAGGGCTCCGAGTGCCACCTCTGGCATGTGTGCCATAGGTTCGCCACCACTGGACTATAGGATTTATGAAGCTCCTTCTTTTATTTTACTTTGGTCAAGGAAGATTGAACTAGTAAATTGAGTAAGAACTTGAAGTACCATTCAGGAAAACCCAGCTTTGAACCTGCCATGAAATTAAAAGATATCTCTTAAAATTTGAGCCATGTTTTGCAGCCTAAGGCGAAAGAGAAGAGGTTATTTCCTCTCCTCTCCTCCATATCATGTTTAGAGATCATCTGAATTGGCAGCAGAGGCTTACTTTA
Organism: Bradypodion ventrale; assembly: GCA_035047345.1. Taxonomy (NCBI): domain Eukaryota; kingdom Metazoa; phylum Chordata; class Lepidosauria; order Squamata; family Chamaeleonidae; genus Bradypodion; species Bradypodion ventrale. Next base: position 8,716,957 of record JAWDJE010000004.1, read on the forward strand.
GTGCTGGTAGTGGATTAGAGTCCTCCACCACACCTATGGAAAGGGACTGTGGTGACTAAGTGGTTAAGATGCTGAACTTGACAACTGGAAGGTCAGACGGTCAGCAGTTCGAGACTTGAGTGTTGCACGAGGGAGTGAGCTTCCATCTCTGTCCCAGCTCCTGCCAACCTAGCAGTTTGAAAGCAAGAAATTGCAAGTAGATAAATAGGTTCCACTTAAGTGGGAAGGTAAACAGTGTACCATGCACTCTGCTGTCTAGGCATGGCTGCCACATGTCCATGGAAGACAACGCTGGCTCTTTGGCTATAAACGATGAGAAGCGAACCTTAGAGTCAGATGCGACTGGCTTTCGAGCAAGGGTGACCTTTACCTTACCACACCTATAGGCAACAGGCAAGGCTTGGGATATCTGGCACAAGGATCTCACGACATTGTGTGCTTCAACTCCAAACCACTATTTTGACAATATTGGTTGCTTGAGACATCTGCCTTCTCCAGGCCAGAGTTAGGTATGGCTCTAGAGCAGTGGTGGTGAACCTTGACACTCCAGATGTTCTTGGACTTCAATTACCAGAAGCCCAAGTCAGCTCTCCTAGTGATTAGGGCTTCTGGGAATTGAAGTTCAAGAACATCTGGAGTGCAACTCCTAGCTCACTTGCAATATGATAGCAAAAAAGGGTTTGTTGTTAAGAAATACAGCAAACTAATGTGTGTGAATTCTTTGAACACTGTGCTTGCTGCTGCTGCTGTGTTGATTTCCTTCTTCCTTCCTTCCTTCCCCTTCTTCCTACAGCTTATCTGGGTGTCCCATTGCAGCTGCAGAAAAACTAGCCAAATCCCACGAGAAGCAGCAGCCTCTGACCGGTGACCCTTCAAAGAATAACTCAAATTCTGACCGGATACTCAGGTAATCCGAGACATGATAAATAGATTCCAAAACACAGGATTGCTCCCATTTTCCTGCTCTTCCCCCAGCCCCAAATACACACACACATAAAAATATATCTTTGATCAGTAAAGTCACCACCGATGCTAGTACTGGTATATCTTCTGCCTGCCAGTATTTTTTTTTAACTGTTAAGTGAAAGAAAACGGACAGTGGATATTTAATTGATGCTCCTAGTGAGGGCATTCAGGACAATAAATAGCTTCTGGAGAAACAATTAATGTTGAGAGAACAGGCCAAAGGGGTTTAACAGTGCACTGAACAGCCTTCATACAGATTACACTGGAATGCAAACTGCCAGAGAATTACAGCTATTACATAGACATTATAAGACAACGGGGCAGAAATCCACTGCAATTTTTCACTTTCTGTTGTAACATATCTGTGTACCCTTTTGTTTCCTAGGCTGTGTGGCTTTCAGTAGGAGGGCTTGGCCCTTATTAATGACTATAACATATATACTCTTTCTCACCCCAATCATCATGTGACTATACATTGCATCTGCTAGACTACCTTCAGTATATGTTTGAGATTGTATGCATACAAAAAGATTGAGCCTCTTCCATGCTGATTTGTTAACTGGGAACAACGTCCTGTCTGTGGGACTAAAATCTAGTCTGCAGTCATATGAAAGAGTGTGCATTGATAGGGGCTGAAAAGAAAAGGCTCAGTCTTATATGAGCAGGGAGCACAATTGTTGCATAGTTACATGTGCTATAAGAATGCTATTGTTGTTGTGTGCAATCAAGTTGCCTCCAGCATATGGTGACATGAATAAGAGATTTCCAAAATATCTTGTCCTCAATATGTCTCCTCTGGTAAACGCAGGTCTGTGGCTTCTCTTAGGAGGTCATTAGTCAACTGGTTACAAGCAATTTACTCTAGGTTTGAAACCTACATCTGTGGAAATCTATTCTATAATCAGTGCCAGGAAGTAAGGCAACTACCATGGCACATCTTCCAAAATTAAGAATGCATTAAGAATGTACATTGTGACGACCTTGTTGGTTAAAAATTATTAGATCTGATTGGCTAGTGTCCTCTTGTGTAGGCATGACTATAGAAGACTACTGCTAATTTAGTATTCTTTTTTCCCAGTTTCTGTGTCTGCATGCTTTCATAGCATTGTGCATGTGTCAAACATACCCCAATACCAAAATATACATTCTTTATTTAGCAGCAATGTGCCACAACCACTGATGTTACTCCCCATAACATGATATTGGCCATTGCTTCAAATTTTGGCCAAGAAACATAAAATTACCATATGTGTGTGTGTGGGGGGGAATTATCTTTCAAAACATTTTAGAAATGGTTTTCTATTATGTATTATTTAATATACGGATACAAAGTGCTAGGACACGGCCATGCAGCTGAATTTACAACCTGTGCCTTGTGATTTATTTGTTCAAGATTACACAAAATTTATACAAACACCAACAGGATACTGACCATTTGGTCTTTAAATCCTACCATAAGTGCATTTTTTGTAAACTTCATACTTTATGATCCAAATTATTCAAGCTACAAAACTCCATTTAAAAAAAAATTATGATTTGAACATGAATATAATAGTAATACCTCATATAAAGTCTGCTTCGTACAACATCGGATTCATACAACATCGCCTAATTCCTTGGAAAAATATTGCCTCATACAAAGTCACAGTGACTTTGTATGAGGCATTGGGGTTTTTCCCAAGTTGCATTGTGCTTGGGCAGTATAAAAGGCAGGACGCATGCGTGCATTGCTCTTGTGGGTTTTGCACGAGATGAAGAGTGTTTAGGAGTGATTTTGAGCGTGATTTTGGATTGTTTGGTGTTTGCTGCTGTGGTTTTTAAAAAGAGATTGCATGCTTCATAATTTTTCTTATGTTGGTCTTTTTTGGGGGGGCACTGTTTGGTGGGGTGGGCAATTGTTTGGTGTTTGCTGCTGTTTGGATAATTAACACTGTGATGCATGATGGGACATGTTGGCATCTATTTTGTCCTTGCTTCCATCCAGTACGGTAATTGTTTACAGTAGTTTGTACAAAATGGATGATTGGCCGCATGGCTGCAGATTAACACTGTGCTGCATGATGGGACATGTTAACTTTTAAACCTGCACTTCATAAAGTTTTCAAAGGTTAAAAACTTGTTGTATGGTTTGTCCCCTAAAATCAGGGTTGTTTGACATGTTTTTGTAATGTATTTAGCCTTTAGACAATGATTTCTTAAAGTTCTGTCAGTTTCTTGTCTGTTTCCTTGACTTTGCCCTGAAGTCTGTGCTGTTACAGTACAATGTATCTCTATGGAAACGACGTTGTATGAGGCATCGCGGCAAGGATTTGGACGTTGTATGAGGCATTGCGGCTAGGATTTTGCATGCCTCATACAAAGTCCAAATCTGTATAAAGTCCAAACTTGTGGAACCAAGTTTGGACATTGTATGAGGTATCACTGTATTCCAATAAAATATGCCACAGGCATTTTCTTTAAACCAAGAGGCTGTTTTGCTTTGAATAAAACCAGGCGTTGTCTTCTCCTTCTCTGCAGGCCAATGTGTTTTGTGAAGCAACTGGAGATGCCTCAGTATGGGAGCTACAGGCCCAGTATGGTTCCCACCACACCAAGAGCCAACTTGGCCAAGGAACTGGAAAAGTACTCCAAGGTCACCTTCGATTATGCAAGTTTTGATGCTCAGGTTTTTGGCAAACGCATGCTTGCCCCAAAGATTCAGACTAGCGAAACCTCACCTAAAGCCTTTAAATGTAAGTTGGGGCTCGACAGGGATTGCACTGCGGAACACCCAGAAGGGTGGATTGTTGTGTCGTGTTGTAACATACGTATTGCCCTATAGCAGGGGAGCTCAACTTTGGGTCCCCAGATGTTCTTGGACTTTAATTCCCAGAAGCCCTGAACAGCAGGTGTGTTTACTTGGGCTTCTGGGAAATGAAGTCCAAGAACATCTGGGGACCCATTGTTGAGAAACCCTGCCCTACAGAATCAGAACAAAGTCCCATCAGGTCCACTATCTTATTCACACTAGTGGTGCACCAAAGGATTCTGATCTATACCCAAGCAAATCAACAAGACTAACAGAGCGTTTATTCCACACATATGGCCTCTGGACCTAGTGTTCTCCCTTTGCTATCCTGGCTACTAGCCACTGAGGGAAAAGTCTCATTCATCTATGACAGTGGTGGCGAATGTATGGCACACGTGCCAGAGGTGGCACTTGGAGCTCTCTCTGTGGGCACCCGTGCAGTCACCCCAGCACAGAGTTTGCCCCACTCCATGCCAAGTAGCCCAATGGGAGCGCTTCCTCCCTCCCCCAGCACAGAGTTCGCCCCGCCCCTCTGCCCAGCAGTCCAATAGGAGTGTTTCCTTCCTGCTCTGTTGCTGTGTTGGCACTTTGCAATAAATAAGTGGGTTTTGGGTTGCAGTTTGGGCACTCGGTCTGTAAAAGGTTCACCATCACTGATCTATGAATTTCTCTAAGCATTAAACACACACACACTCAAGCTATCAACCTTAGTATATTCTGTGGCAGCACATCCTATAAGCTAACCGCATGTTATCTGCTTGAACTTTCTATTTATCATTCTTATGGGACAATTTTAAATTCTAGTATTGTGAGGAGTGGGTTATGTGTTACCTGCAGATATGCATCATTTACGCTGACAGCAATTTTTTTAACAAATTTTGAAGACACAATTTAGGGTCTTATAATCAGGATGGAGAGATAGGAGATAAAATGCAATCCTGCCCAGTTTTGCTGTGCAAAATATCCCCAAAACTAAGTTTCCCACCAATGTATGATTTCAAACCAGACTCTCCCTCTGCTCCAAATATCCTTGTGAGTTCTACTTTTTGAGAATCAAACCTGTTGCTGTCTGCATGGATCCACCCTGCGTCCTGTTTTTTGGTCACACAGAATCTGATGAAACGGCTAGAGAGGCTAGAAGGATGGCCTTTTTGGTATCCGCTCCAGCCCTGTGGAACCTCCTGCCGACTGAACTATGCCTCCAGTCAGAGTTATTAGCCTTTAGAAAAGGCCTCAAAACTTGGCTGGCCCAGCAGGTGTGGGGTGCTGCCTGTGGAGCAGCCCCCCCCCCCCCCCCGGTGGTTCATATGAATGCCATCTAGATTTTAGTCTTTAACTGTTGTGAATGTGGAGGGGTATTTTAATGGTATTTAATGCTTTTATGGTTTTTAATTGTTATTGTGGGGATGCTTTTATATTTTAGTATTCTCATTGGCTAGACTGTAAGCCACCCGGAGTCGCCTCGGCGAAGGGGCGGCGATTAAAGTCAAACAAAATAAATAAATTTCAGGGGTTAAATGGAGCAAGCAGGACCGAAGCCTTCCTACTTTACCTGCACCATTCAGTCTATGACCTGGCCTTGCAATTTGCATTTCCCCATTGGCAGAAATGGATTTTCCCAGAAAACTAAAAATGCACAAATACCAATGCAGAATCAAACAGTGATCTGGATGGAGCATCTCAAAAGGGACGTAGGGCAAAGCCAGCAGCAATTGGTGTGCACATTCTTTTGTGAAAGCAAAGTCTCTGCTTTTTGAGTGGGTGGGGTGGATTTTGTTTCCAGAAATATTCACCACTCAACAGATGTCAGTAAACACTTGAATGGAAAAAGAAGAGAGGGTTCATCTCCTCACACCTCTCTGAATTCCTTAGAGACATGCAACGGTACGGCTTTAACAGGGAATATTGTAGTATTCTGGGAAGTTGACGGCACTCTCAGTTAGTGGGTAAACCTTTCACCTCCATAGACCTGCCCATAAATCTCACTCTCTCCAATAGCCCTGTTCCATTCCCCATAGGTTTTCAGGGCAATTGCACTGATAAAGAAGACAAGATCTCCGCGGGATTGGACCAACAGGTAGACTTAGTCCTGCCATCCTATTCATCACATTAGCCAAACAGCCACCTCATAGGGAAGCTGGCAAGCAGGGCATGAAGGCATAATCTTTCTTCCGAGCTCTTGATCCCAAACTGTCAGCACTGCAGTGGGGTAGCATTGCAATCAGATCTCAAGGCTACTGTTTACAATCTATACTCCATGAATTTGTCTAATCTCCTATGAAACCAGGAGTGAGCAATGTCCACAGTTGTGGCAGCCTCTTCTTCTTCTTCTCCTTCTGCTTCTTCTTCTTCTGCTTCTTCTGCTTCTGCTTCTTTTGCTTCTTCTTCTTCTTCTTCTTCTTCTTCTTCTTCTTCTTCTGCTTCTGCCTCTTCCTCCTCCTCCTCTTCTTTAATTACCAACAGGAACCTGACCAGACTTGGTCCCCCTTCCCAGTGCCCCAAATTCTGCAGGCAAAGGTCCACCACTCCCCCTGCTGCTATTCTGTATCAGAGTGCTTTGGTGAGGGGGGGATCTTTATCATCACCGTCAAAGTGATTTTTTTAAAAATCAAATAGGAGAGCATCCCCTCACATATTTGTTTCTAAACCATGGATTTTTGAAAAAACATTTCTATCCCAATATGAATTTTAGTGGCAAACTGGAGGGGCAGCAGGAGACCCTCATGGGCTGCAAAAACATGGACAGCTGAAGGCAACCCATGGGCCGCACTTGTTGGCTTTGGGCTATTGATTCCAAAACATGTTCAAAACAACCTAAGCCAGGGTTTCTCAACCTTGTGCCCCCAGATGTTCTTGAACTACCATTACCAGAAGCCTTGATCAGCAGTTGTACTGACGTGGACTTCTGGGAACTGAAGTCCGTGAACATCTTAGGGACCAAGGCTGAGAAGCCCTGACCTAAGCCATTGATCAGGCACTGGACTGATTTACTCTCAAGGGATCCTTTGGCAACCATCATACATCACTTCCCCCCTGTGTTACTCCCTTTTTACAGCCAAATCTTTTCCAAAGGCCTCCTCCCCCGGCCACAGTCCCTCCAGCAGTTACGTGAAGAGCACTTCGTCTTCGTCCACAGGCTTCGACTACTCCCAAGACGCCGAAGCAGCGCACATGGCGGCCACCGCCATTCTGAACCTTTCCACTCGCTGTTGGGAAATGCCTGAGAATCTCAGCACCAAGCCACAAGATCTCCCCAGCAAGGTGAAATGATCATCATGTCCATGAAATATATCCAGGGAAAGACCGTTCTTGTCTCATACCATTTAGAGTTTTATAACACAAGGCCAGGGTTGAGGAGCCCACATAGAAGTGAAACTAGAAAGCAATGAAGCAATGCTCAGCACCGCAAGTTCCAGTGGGTGACCTGATCACTGTAGTTTAAACCTCTGGTGATCTCTGTATAATTCCGCAGGCAAATGCATATTTAATGCATTAATAGTAATTGTGTGTCATAAAGTCAACTCTGAAATATGGTAACCCCTTTAAGGGCTTTCTAGGTCGCACTCAGAAGTAGTTTAACATCCCCTTCTCTTGAGGGCATCCTAGGAATGTGCAACATGCACAAGGGCTCACAGGAAGAATGGTTCTTCTGGGATGCACAGTGGGGCATCAAACTCCCAACCTCACTGATACCTTACTCAGTGAGTCATCCAGGCAGCTATTTGATGCATTACAGTACTCTAATCTGAACCTCATCAAGACCTGGATAGCTTTCTGATGAGAAGGTTCATGTATTCAGCTAGCTACTATGGCTTGCATCTGCATGAGAAGTGCTTTGTTTATGCGAACAAGAGCTGCTGGCCAACTCTGAGTGGCCAAGAGGACTGAAAGGAAAAAATAACACTCCAAGTGTAGAGCAAGAGAAGAGCTTTATTATTAAAAGTAAAACACCTTTTGCAAAAGGGCCTCTTCTCTCTATCCTCCTTCATGGAGGTGAGCAAGAGAGAGGAAGATAAGCAGCTCAGGAGTCTAAGCAGTTTTATAGCCTAAAGTGGCAGTCAGGGGACTTAGAAAATACATATTCCTTTGTTATCGCCTTCCCATTTACTACTCCTGCTTTCACAGGCTTAAGCTTGTTTCACTGCAGGACCATCTCTGGACCATCAAGGGTCATTTCCTATCATCTAGAAGTTGCCCTCACTAGGGATTAACTTAACATATACATATGGACCAGGGGCAAGGTGGAGGTAGGAAGGGGTGCAAGTGACTCTTAGCATGCACTCAAGATGGATGTTCTCAAATGGAAGGGCTGGCACATGGCCCATCAAGGCATGAGCTTGTTGCCCGTCACAAACACAGCTTCATGAATTACGTGGCATCCATTGACTGTTTGAACTAGTGTACAAACAAACCAGAATCCCAACTCAAGCACTCCCTGGCCTTAACTAGGTTATGCTAGCTCCCTAGTGAACAATTCAAATAATTTGGTGCTCAGCAAGGAGAGGGGTTAGCTGGTACATGGCAATGTTTTGTCAAGTTAATTAGGGGCAAATGGAGTAGGAAACATGGAGCCAAAGCTGTTCTCTTTCAATGTTTCAGCCAATGGACATTGAAGTGGATGAAAACGGAACCCTAGATTTGAGCATGAACAAGCACCGCAAGCGTGAGAACGCCTTCCCCAGCAGCAGTAGCTGCAGTAGCAGCCCTGGTGTCAAATCCCCAGATATCTCCCAACGCCAAAACAGCACCAGTGCCACGAGCAGCACCATGACCTCACCCCAGTCCAGCCACACATCCCGCCAGGATGATTGGGACGGCCCCATTGACTACACCAAACCAAATCGTCAGCGGGAAGAAGAGCCAGAAGAGGTAAATGGGTGAAGGGGTGGGAGAGCACTCATGAGACATACTCATGGGATTCGTCAGGGTGGGGCTGCAGCTTCCACCAACCTTTGACAGAACATGGAAGTTACAATCCAAGATCACCCAAACATCCATAGGTTCGCTACCCATGACTCTGATTTAGTAAACACACCCAGCATTTTCTACTGGGAGGTGAAGTTTGATAATGAACAGAGGAGCATAAATCTGGCATGCTTGACTAGGTCAATGATCCTTGTAGAACAAGGTTAAGTAACATGTAGCCCATGGGACTCATTAGGTCTGTGAGAGGCTCAAATGAGCTTCCATTCAAACATACCCTTAGTTTAAAATTCCTTTTGAAAAAAATAAATGCAGGAGGAAGGTGATCCTTCCTCCTGTATTCATTTTGTGTATGGATCACATATCTGTCCATGTTTGGTTTTGAAAAAAAATTATGTTGAAAAAGTTCCCTTGATCCTCTAAGACAGGGGTGCCCAAAATACAGCCTGGGGGCCAGATCTGGCCCCTGATGCCAATTCATCCGGCCCCCAACACCCTTGTTGCTCCCAGAAGTGGAAGTAAAACACGCCCATATGGCTCATTTTACTTCCGCTTCTGGGAACAATGAGGGCATTGTGGGCCAGATCATTTGGCATCAAGGGCTGGATCTGGCCCCCAGGCCATAGTGACCAGCCCCTTGAAGCACATGACTGGCCCGCAGCCCAAAATATTTGGACACCCCTGCTCTAAGAGACCTTGGGGAACAATGTTGCCAAGGTTAAGGGGGTCCCAACACACCCGTGGTGGATTAATGGTTAAGATGCTGAATGTGACAACCAAAAGATCAGCAGGTCAGCAGTTTAAAAGTGAATTCGTGTCACCTGTCCCAGCTCCTGCCAACCTAGCAGTTCAAAAGCAAGAAATTGCAAGAAGATAAACAGGTACTACTTTGGTGGGGAAGGTAACAGCATTCCATATGTCTAGTCCTGCCTGCCACATGACCATGGAAATGTCTGCAGACACAGATAGCACTGGCTCTTTGGCTGTAAATGGAGAGACTTTTACCTTTACCTAAAACACCTGAGTCCCTTAATATAATAATTGCATGCCAACAAGTCAATTCTGACTTCTGGTGACCCTTTTCAGGATTTTCTAAATAGAAAGTACTTAGATGTGGTTTACCATTCCCTTCTTCTGGGAGTGCCCTGGGACTCTGTAGCCTACTCAGACAGTTCTGGCTGGCATATCTGGGACACCCAGTGGGGTATCAGGCTCCCAACACCTGGCTCCACATCCAGATACCCAACCCACTGAGCTATCCAGCCCACTCAAAAATTAAAGTGTGTGTCCTCGAGTCAATTGATGTCAAATTGATTCTGACTTATGGCAACCCTTTCCAGGTTTTTCTAGACTGAAACCATGCAGAATTGGTTGAACCTTTCCTTCTTCTCAGGAGTGCCCTGAGACTGCGCAGCTGGCCCAAGGTCATACAGTCTGCTTTTCTGAGATGCACAGTGGGGAACTGAATTCCCAACTTCTGCCTTCAAATCACTGAGCTGAGTCCATTGCACATCCCCGTTTTAAGAAATGTTTTATAAAATATATATTTTGGTCACTAGAAGGCATAAGGGAGCTTTCCCCTTAAACATACTGCATATACTCAAGTATAAGCTGAGTTTTTAGCCCCAAAAAGGAGCCCCAAAAGGGGACTCGGATTATACTCAGGTCAATGACCACGAGGGTTCAAAGACCGCATCAGATTGAGATGTGCTAACAATTTAATTAATTTTACCATATTTTCATGTATTTTGATTATTGAAACTCACTAGCAGCTGCTGCATTTCCCACACTCAGCTTATACTCAGGTCAATCTATTTTCCTAGGTTTTCAGGTCAAAATTAGGTACCTTGGCTTATATTTGGGTCAGCTTATACTCGAGTATATATGGATAACCCATTTTTGTAAGAAAAAAAGTAGTTGTAACCACAAATCAGTGCAGCCCTCTAACGTGAAGGCTTGAATTTGTGTAGCCCCTGGACTCCTGGAGATAGCTCATTCTTGTTCCAGGTCAGTGTATCCAGTCTTTTTGCAATGGCCAACAATATGCCCCAAGAAGAATTGCACATACAACATCATGGTTACTATTATAAGTTGCTAGGATCTGGTTACCAAAGCATAAGGAGCCAGAAAGACTTTGCTTCCTTTGCCAAAGGAATTGACAGGGCATAATGCATGCATTGTTCAAAGCCAGAGATGCCAATAGCATCTTCATGACTATGTTGATGGATGTGTGTACAGTTGAAACCTATAAAATGCAAAGAATCCATTTCAAAAGCCTTGCATCCAGTCTGCATGCTCATGTGCCAGTCGGTTTGTACAAGCTGTTTCTTCCTGAATCTGTTTCTTGCTGGATCAGGGCATACTGAACTATCTGATCCTTTTTATGTACCCATTTTGTACTATTAGTCATCATAATGACTATGCAGTGATAAGAATGCTACGTTTTGAAGGAATTTGCTGCATTATTTGTTATTTCTCAGCAGCTAGGCTGCCATGATCATTGCCATTTATTTTATTGCCTGAATAATTTGTAGGTGTTGCATTTTATTAACACAGTGTGTAGTTATTACTAGCAGACCATAAATATGCAGAGAGATACTTTTCAGTCCCCTCTAGTAGACAATTCTGATATTTCACCTTAGAAATGTTTACAAAAAGGCAAAAGACAAAGACTTGAGAATTACTATTCTTGCCATTTAGATTAGATTAGATTTTTAATTTGTACCCCGCCCTACTCAGCTTGTAGGCCGACTCAGGGCGGTTTCTAACATAATTAAATATACAGTATAACAAAACCAAAATAAAAAGCATATCAGCAGACAGCAACTAAAACAATACAATATCATTTAGGACTGATAAGAGAATAATGTAAAACTTGAAAATATCCTACTGGATATAAGTGCAGTGGCATAAAATGTAATAGCAAACTGGCACCAGCGAAAGAGATACTGCTCATATTTCTGTGTCATTCGTCCAGTCATGTAACTAGCCAAAGAAAAGAAATGCAAATCAGTAACTAGTGGCAGTTACCATCACATTTTGTGTGATTGCATAAATAACCAAAGGGATTCCAGCCAACACCCAACAATGCCTTACAATGCCCTTTAAAAGTAGCCTATCTGGCAAGATGGGCACCCTGCAAAACAGAAAATTATCTTGCCAAAATTGACCTTGTGGGGGGGGGGGGGTGTATCACTCCAAACATCATCCAACATACCTGCTTTGCTGGTTTCTCTCAGTCAGAGCCTACACTCCGTTCCTTCGCCTCTTCTGAAGCCGATGATCAGGAAGTCCCCGAAGAAAACTTTGAAGAAAGGAAGTACCCTGGGGAAATCACCTTAACCAACTTTAAGCTTAAATTCCTTTCCAAGGAGATCAAGAAAGAGCTGCTCACGTGAGTCTTTGCAACTTGGGCTACGAAGCCACTCCATAACATTATCTAGCATGAGATAAGGAGGGAGGGGTGGCTTTGCCAACTGGGTAGAAGAGATGGGTGGCCATTCGTCTTCAATTTCACCAGGTTTTTGGTTATATTTCATACTGCAAGGGTCTTATTTAATCCAAACACTTCAAAACAAAAGCTTTCAAGAGAATACCTCATCTTCTGAGTATTCTCAATTCTGAAGATGAAATCTGTATTGTCTCCCGAAGCTATGCCATGATGAAAAGTGGAACAGGGGGGTACTCAACAAAAGCAGCCGAATCTTAGAATATGCTGCAATGACTACAAAGGCATGATTTTCTCTTATGTAGTTTGTGTTTGGGTTTTTTTCATGCTCCACTTAGCCTTTTCACACAATTGGTGGAGGAAAACACTTTTTGTTAAGCATACTGCTTTGGTTCTTTGTTTACAGAACAGGATATTATCTAGAGAGATGAGTTTCTGAAACCTTCCAGGTTGATTGAACTAGTATTCTATACTGAGCCATGGTAGCGCAGTGGTTAAACTGCTGTACTGCTGCCAAAACATTGTGAGTTCAATCCTGACCAGGGTTCAAGGTTGACTCAGCCTTCCATTCTTCCAAGATCAGTAAAATGAAGACCCAGCATGTTGGGGACAAAATGCTAATTACCTTGTGGCTGAATATTAAATACCTAGAAAATTGTAGAGAAAATAATTAACATATTTCTAAATTGTAGTCTATTCTTAAGAATATATAAGTTTTAAGAGTTTTTGTTTCTCTAAGCTCAAATCTGACTGAATATTGGCTACAGAATGAGAATATTTTATATCAGTACAGGCAAACCTATGGCACGCGTGCCAGAGGTGGTACACAGAGCCCTTTTTGTGGGCACGCGCACAGTCACAGGCAAGCCCCACCCCATGCCACTGATGCTAATGGCAGCGCCATTTCCCCACCCACCCCTTTCCCAATGGGGAGGCAAGAGGGGAGGCTGAAATCCCGCCCAGGAGGCGGTGGTGGGGATGAGTTGAAGTGACCAAAACTACTCCCTCCTAGAAAGCGAGAAGGTACCGACAACATCAAATGGGTGTGTGGCAGTGATGCGCTGCTCCCGGTGCCTACAGGTGCATGGACACCGGTAGCGGAAATTCCCCCAGGCCATGCCCACTTGACTGGCAACATCCACCTCCTTCCCCCAGGTCATGGTATGGCCGGCCAAGTGGGCGTGGCCCACAGAGTTAGCCATGCCCAAGATGGGGGTAGTAAAAAAATTTGCAGCACATGACTGGTGTGTGGGCACATGCAGTGCCTGCCCTCATGCTGCCTCCTCCTCCTTTGGCACTCGGTCTCTAAAAGGTTTGCCATCCCTGCTTTATACCATCAATATATGTAGACATAAATAGCCATACCATAAACTCCAAGTACTAATAAATTTATTAGTACTTGGGGATTATAGTATGGCTATTAGTACCATTTATTTTATGTGTAAACTCTTTAAAGCTAAGATCTAACTTGATTCTCCAAAATCTAGAACCTCTTCTTCAGTATTTCTTGGTGCTTAAAAAGTTAGAATTTTGTGTCAATAGCCTTGCTAGTAGTGGGATTTCAGAATTTGGGGTACAAAACCTAACTTCTACAAGCTCTACTCAAATTCATCTGGTAGAGTCTAGAGATATCAAGGTATCAACATCACAAGAAAAAAATGGTATCAATTACAGTAATGTGGTAGAGTAGTAGAGGTTAGGGAAGCCTATCGTCCAAGTAGATAGGTCTATTCTTAACCAAGATCAATACCAATCTGCTGCTGCCAACCTAGTAGCTTGAAAGCAAGACATTGCAAGTAGATAACAGGTACCACTTTGGTGGCAAGATATACAGTGTTCCGTGCTTAGTCATGCCTGCCACATGTCCATGGAAACATCTGCAAATGCAGACAGCGCTGGCTCTTTGGCTATAAACAGAGATGAGCACTGAACCCTAGAGTTGGATATGACTTACTTTCAAGCAAGGGCAACCTTTAAGATAATGGTTATGATTTGCCGAAACGTTGCCAGTAGTTATTTGTGGTGCTTAACTCAGTTTTTCTCCCTGTTCTTGTGCAAAACAATGGGCCACACACATAACTTGTAGGACAGAGATCTAGCTATGATGGAAACATGGGCACAATGGGAGGTCATTGGGAAGACATTTGGAGCAAGGTAGGGAGCGATGCAGGGACTGTGGTGGCTTTGTGGTTAAGGTGCTGAACTTGATTACTGGAAGGTCAGCAGGTCAGCAGTTCAAGACCCAAGTGCTGCATGATGGAGTGAGCTCCCGTCTCAGTACCAGCTCGTGCCAACCTAGCAGGTCGAGAGCAAAAATTTGCAAGTAGATAAATAGGCACCACTTTGATGAGAAGGTAAACAGCATTCTGTGCACTCCACTGTTTAGGCATGCCTGCCTCTTGACATATCTATGAAAATATATGCAGACAGTGCTGGCTCTTCTATATCTATAAAACAGAGGTGTGGGTCTGTATGTGCTCTAAAGGAACCCACACCCCTGGACCAATGTCATTGAAATTTGGCACATACATACCTTGGGCTTGTGAGATCAGCACTGTGGGGGTCACAAAACCCATTTGGGGGGTTATGCCCCCCAAAGTGGGACACAAAGGGGATACCCCCACCGACAGGAGAAAAAGCAACAAAAGAGCAGTACTGCGCACGCGTACCACAGCCTCCTTTTTCCGTAATCAATCCCAACGCAGCCAATGCAGTCGCACCTTTCCTTGAGGAGAACTTACTGCCAGGACGGTTTCCAGGCTTTCTTGCCAGTACAACGTAAAAGTGTCAAAGGCCACAGAGGACCATGTTTACAAGTAAGGAATAAAGGAAGGAGGACACAGATTGACAGTGGTTTGAATTTTCCACCTGGCGGCGTCTCCGGCCCATAAACTTAAATTTCTGTCAAGCCGTGGCCTCCTTCCGCTGAAGGCAGGAGGACACGGCTTCACAACGGTTTTAAGTTTCCGTCGGGACACACCACTGCTAAAGAATTATACTTCCTTTAAAGGGGGAAACACCCGAGCAAGGCCGGGTAATCAGCTAGTTGGTTATAAACAGAGATGTGCACCACACCCTAGAGTCAAATGCAGCTGTCTTTTGAGCAAGGGCGACCTTTACCTTTAGGAAATGAAGTGCCACACTCATGACACATATGCCAATTGTTGCACAAGGCCTAAGGAAAAACCCCTCCAAGGGTCTAGCAGTAAAACTGTATCTTTATTTGTAGACAGAAGAAATCTCAACTGATTTGGTCGCCAACACCCAGCCCCATCCTCCCCCATTGTCACTATGTGGGCATAAAACTCATGTCCCTCCCTTCTCAGAACTCCTTCTGCAAAGTTCTGTCTCTGCTTTTGTCACATTAAGATCAAGTTCAGCAATAAGACTAGCAATCACACTTACATACTGCCCCTTAGTGCTTAGTGCACTCTCCGGGCGAATTGCAAGGTAATTAGCATTTTGCCCCCAAGATGCTGGGTACTTATTTGTTGACCATAGAAGGCTGAGTCAACCTTGATCTTGATCAGGATCAAACTCAGATCATGAGCACCATTTCAGCTGCACTACAGTTTAACCCCTATGCCACAAGAGCTCATGGCTCAGGTTCAGATGCTTGCCCTGTATGTGAAAGAAACTTAGCCTAGCACTCAACTTCGCAAGCAAGTAGTTCAGTGCACCTGATTTCAAGAAAAGGAATATTCCCATAAATGGCATTCGTTTGCTCTCCCCGGTAAAAAAAAATAAGGAGGCAATCCAATGTGTTTAAAAGGCAGAAAGGAAAAGATGTACAGAATTAGATTTCACCTCCTCCAGCAAGTTGCTAAGCAAGTCGCTAAGACGCTGACTGGGAAGCGGAAGGTCAGCAGTTCGATTCCCGAGTACTGCAGGACGGAAATGAGCTCCCGTCTTCATCCCAGCTCCTGCCAACCTAGCAGTTCGAAAGCAAGAAATTGCAAGTAGATAAATAGGGACCACTTCGGTGGGAAGGTAACAGCGTTCCGTGCGCTCCGGTGTCTAGTCATGCCTGCCACATGACCACGGAAGCGTCTGCAGAAGCAGACAGCACTGGCTCTTCGGCTTAGAAACAGAGATGAGCACTGCACCCTAGAGTCAGATACGACTGGCTTTCGAGCAAGGGAAACCTTTACCTTTTAGCAGAGAACATCCTCCTCTTTCTCCTGAGTCCATAAGTCACTGTACAGCCCATAGTGACTAAAGTCAAGTCACTTAAGGAAGATGAGGAATAAAAACAGGCACATGTTTTTACAATCATTAACAAAACCAGAGTAATAATTTCCTCTTAGTGAATATCACAGGGTGCTGAAGCACAGAGCAGTCTATCTTCCAATCGTGTCTTAGGGACTGTGGGAGCACAGTGGAATTAATCTGTGGATCTATTCCTCTTAAAGGTTATTTTGTGAATCCTTCCCGCACAGCAGAACAGAGATTGGGAAATGGCAATTTTAGGCCATTTTTTGTGTTATTCTAAGAAAACAGGGAGCGCCTGAATGGAAATCTATCCTAGTTCTTTGTTTTATTTGGGGGTTGGTGGGTGGTGTCAGTTAAAGGATCTCTTCAAGGCCTCAAATGCCAAAATCTGGAGTCCTCCAGGACAACAAGGGGTCAACAACTCATATGGGGAGACGGTGGTCTCCTTGGGGCACAAACACACACATCAAGGGTGCACGTGATCAACAGGTTATAAGTTGGCCTCACGACTTCATTGCCCTCCTGCTGGAGATTGTAGGTTTGTGCTAACACTAGAGACTCTATGGCTGAAGGGAAATGAGTCACTCAATATTCCCAATCATTATCCAGATGGAAAGGAAAGTTTCCCATTTTTGCCATGTCTTTACAGAGATCCTTCCACATGCCTAGTTTGATTCTTAAGGGGCTTTCTTGGCCTTCACGATGGCAAGCCAGTCCTTCTTGAATCCCAAAGAGTCAAATGCATAAGGATGCCCACCCATGAGTAATCAAACAGAGAGAAGAAAGGGGATGGTACGGGTCCCTGCCTCTTAAGTTTCTCCTCTCTCCTCATGATCCAGATTTTAAAAACACAGCAAGGCAGGTTAAATATCAAATAGCATTCAAACGCCATGTGCTTTTACTCCATTCTTCAAAGCCATCAGAATGGGAAAAGATCACAACTTGATACAGAGAGTGTTCCACAGGCTAGGAGCCACATGGGAGAAGGCCCTATCCTTGCATGTTTCTTAGTCAGCCTTCTGAAGCTGCTGGTATTTTTAAGAGGACGTCTCCTGAAGATGTAGCCCATTAGTAATGTATGGTTGTGAGAGCTGGACCCTAAGGAAGGCTGAGTGCAGAAGGATAGACGCCTTTGAACTGTGGTGCTGAAGAAGACTTCTGAGAGACCCCTGGACTGCAAGGAGATCAAATCAGTCCATCCTAAAGGAAATCAACCTGGACTACTTCTTGGAAGGACAAATACTGAAGCTGAAGAGAAAACAATGAGAAGCAAGGACTCACTGGAGAAGGCCCTGATGCTAGGAAAGAGTGAAGGTAAAAGGAGAAGGAGGGTGTCAGAGGATGAGATGGCTAGACAGCATCTTTGACATGGTGGGTGTGATCTGGGTTGACTACAGAGGATGGCAGGTGACATAGGAGCTTGGCGTCCTGTGGTCCATGGGTTGCAAAGGATCAGACTCAACTGTGTGACTGAACAACAGCTCCTGAAGATCTTGAACTTCATAGCACGACAAGCCCTCACAGCCTTCATTGAGCAGCTTGATCCATCACGTCCCTTTTTTTTTTTACATTCCATTAGAACTCAGCAATGTTTTCTCTCTGTCCTTCCCTCACTATTGGAGTCTTGTATGGAATCCATACAAGAAACATTGGACTAGGCAACAAATACAAAGTATGCCAAAATGTATACCTATTTCAAGAAAGATAAACTACTGTATATTAAAATTGTAGTACTCAATACAAGTCACATTTGGCTTCTGCAATTACAAGAGGTGCTCAAAGCGGTTACCATCAGCATCCAGACATTTCTGATTACGGCAAAGTACTTCTTGTCCATTTGTAATACAGTACATGTTGTTTCAACCCCTTCCTGAAGTATCGCCAGTGTAGGCAGTTTTCTACAGTACACCACATCCTTTAAGGTCCCCCATAGATACCCACATAAGTCAAGGAGTGTTAATTCAAGAGAACAGGGGGTAAACTCAACCGCACGGCTTCAAAATGGTCTTGTGCTCCTTGACCAACTATGGTGCTTCCACCATTTTCTTTGACTGTTCTGCCTTGTCACATGGTGACACTACCATTAATTCTTTTGAGTGAAGGTCATACTACACGTTGCTACCATAATTCAATTCAACTCCAAAAAGTAAGACATAGCATCTCTTAACATGTGTATACATTTTTGTCACCTTCTGTATATGCACCATTCTTCTCCACTTGTCACTCAGAGCATTAGCTCTATTACTTTTTAACCTAAACAAGAAAGTTATTAGAAAAGCTTGTCTTCTTGCTTGGAGCACAACAGCTGACTGACTGTGAGCTTCTCTTTCAAATTTTCCCACAAACACACTGGATAGACTTGGGTAATTGCCATTCTTAGATAATGATTCCCATAGCATGGTCACACCAGTAAGTAAAGGCCAAGACTCTGTCATGTTCTGCTATGGAGGGTCTGACAATCATGCAAGTCCTTGTCTTTGCTTTAAAACTGACCCCATCTCTCCATTTGCTAGGAAACTGTCAGGAACAAACCAAGACCTGCTTCCCATCACATCCAGAAACTGTGGTTTTGTGCTATTCACAGTTAAATGTTATTTTCTCTATATGCCAAATGCCCACATTCATTTACTTTAAAATAAATAAATAAGTTTCATGTCATAAATTACTCTGGGTTGAAAGGATTTTCACTGGAGAAATTCCACTCATGGGATGCCTGTATAAGGCTCCTTTCATGTCCCCAAGATCCATCGTGTAGCACTCGAGTATCGAACCCTGACCTTCCAGACTCCAAGCTCAGCATCTTAACCACTAAGCCACTGCATTGGTTAAAATAAACCAATGCTTATTTCCATGTTGAAACCAGGATGAAATCAAGCAAAACAAACCAATACACAGATAGTTCCACTCTCAAAGCGGTACTGATTCATTTACTCAGTTCCTGAAGTTTGTCTTCATAATATACCTATAATCTTTTTTAAAAGGAGCCTGATTTGGAGTCCCTTGAATGGAGTTTCTCCAACAAAAATCCTTTCAACCCAGAATAATTTCTGACACGAAATTATTATTATTATTATTATTATTATTATTATTATTATTATTATTATTAAAAAGAGAGAAAATCTTATGAACTGCAAACATAAAAGTCATCCATATGGGAAAGTGACAGAAATAGCAAATTTTACTTCAGTGAATTCTTCAATATAATGTAGTATTAATGTTATCTGTTTTTATCTTTTATTATTTCAATGTTATAAGCCACCTAAGGGGACTTTCTGGTGGCTGCAAAAAAGGGTTTTCTTCCTCTGCCCTTAATTTTCAGATTTTCAGATTTCAGTTATTGTGGTAAAGACTGTTGGGTGTTTTTTCCCTTTTGGAGGCCACTATCTGAACCTTTGCAAATATGAAATTATAGGCATTTGGAGATAGCAAAAGAAGAAAAACATGAACCGATGAAGAAGAAAAATAGATAGACAGACAGACAGATGGCTGTAGCATAACATTGATGAATCAAGGCAGCCTAATCAAATAAATAGACTTTAACAGCAATACCAAGTGGGTATTTCCTCACACTCAGGGGTGCCCAAACTTTTCAGGTCGTGGGCCGGTAATGTGGTTCTGTGGGCTGGTCACGTGGTTTCTCCAATTTTGCAATGGGATGAGATAGATTTTAAGCTGCCATTTAATATGTTTAAACCAGGGGTGCCCAAACTATGGCCCACAGGCCAGATCTGGCCCTCAATGCCAAATCATCTGGCCCACACCACGCTCGTTGCTCCCGTTGCATTTTACTTCCACTTCCAGGAGTGACGAGGGCAGCGCGGGCCGGATGAATTGGCATCAGGGGTCAGATCTGGCCTGCGAGCCATAGTTTGGGCACCCCTGCTCAAACTCATAGCATTTCACTGTTTTATGCCAACATTGTGCAGGTTGGGGGTTTGCAGTTTTAAACAAGCAGGTGTATTGCCCTTAGGACTAAAAGACTGGCAGCTGTAAGCAGTTACGGTGATCTACAATGCAAGACAGAGCTGCTGTCAGTAAGCAGCATGTACTAGAGAGAAAGGAAATGTGTGCATCTGTTAGCCATGATCCAGGGACTAGATTTGCTCAGGCCTGCCCAGATCTTTTAAATTACTCCAGCTATAAATGCTTTCCAAAATCTGGCCAGGTTGTCCTGCTATGGTAATAGAGTAGGCCATACTGCCAGTGACTCAATGCCAATCGTCAGGCAGTGGTTAACTAACCTGACAACCCTGAGGACTAATGGCCTTGGGTGCCAAAGTCCACAAAGAAAGGTGATAGACCCCATGTGAATTAAATCCCACTTGAATCCATCCTGGTGGAGGGCAGCAGCTACATGAATACTGGCCTGGGGCTGGTGAGGGCTTTATGTGCCAAAAGGGATCAAGACCAAAAGTGACTCGCGGAACTGGATACGTGGTATGGGGGTCACGTTGCGATGCAGAAGGCAAGTGGAAGGCCACGACATTATATTGTTCCTAGGACAATCTTCATGGCTGATCGCCATGATGATAGCCAATACTATATTTAGAATCGGAAAAGGCACTTGAAGAAGATAAAGAAAAATGCTTACAGCAAAGTCCACTTAACTCAAGCTGGTGAGTGGGGTGTCTAAAGTTTTCACCAGATTCTCAGTGGGGTCCATGGTCAAACAATGTTTAGAGTTACTGACCAAGAATGGGGGGGCATAGATCCATGATGGTGAACCTTGACACTCCAGATGTTTTTGGACTTTAATTCCCAGAAGCCCAAGCCCCCTGTGAATCCACATGAATGGGTTTACTGCAATTCATCCCTCATCACTCCCGGAAGCAGAAGTAAAATGCTTGAAGTCCAAGAACATCTGGAGTGCCAAGGTTCGCCATCATGGACATAGATTATCCTGTGGACATCTGGGTCAAAGGAACAGGAGAAGAATACCATGAAATATTTAAAAGCAACTGCTGTCAAGTCAGTAGCCAACCAGCACTATGAACCAGGCAACACTTGGGAAAAGTTATTTTTCTGGGCAATGCTGGCTGTCAGATTCTGGGAGCCAGAGTCCAAAAAATAACTTTTCCAATCGATAGAATGAAGCTACCAGTTATGATTCTCACCTTACCTCACCCCCACTTTTATGATCTGTTGTCATAGAACAGGACAGGCACTGATATAACATCTCCGCTTTGTCCAAAATAGCAGCAGTTAGTTGTACTCTAACACAGCACTTTAGAGCTTCTTCCCATTTTATATATATATTAAATGCACAGTATTTTGGTGGAGTGAATCAAGATTTCCAGGACAGTTTATGTCAGATTCTAAAAAAGGCAAGGAATTGTAGCCAAAGAACTTAACTAAAAGTAACAGGAAAACAGGAAAAGAAACAAGGGAGCAAATTACAAAACGCTATAAAACAATCAGCTGATTTTTTTTAAAAAAAGTAAAGTTGAGGCTTAGAGAAATAAATGGGTCTTTGCCTATTACTGCAAAAATCGTGGGGACATGAAAGAAGCATCATTCAAGCATCCCCTGAGCAGAGTTCCTCCAACAAATATCCTTTCATCCCAGAATAATTTCAGACACAAAATTATTATTACTGAAAAAACCAAACAGTATGGTATGGTCAAACAAATACTCCTTAGAAGATTGTTTAGTAATTTGGATGTCACTACTGAAGAAGTCTTCTTCTTCTTAGTAACTGTCTGCTTCCCATCAGCCAGGGCCATAGCCAGGATTCTAGATGTGGGCGAGTGAATATTTTTTCAGGATGAGCAACAAAGCCTCTTTTCAATGCATTCCTATGGGAAACCACGCTTTGCCAGGGTGAACAAACTGCTAACTCAGGGTGGGCCAAGCCCACCCTGCCCACACCATGGCTATGGCCCTGCCATCAGCTGTCCTTTTAATGAAGATACCAGTAACATAACATACAGAGATAGGCATTCCTTTAAGGAAGCTATTGCCAAATACATGTAACTTTTTTTATATACTAAACAAAGTGCCCTTGAGATGGAGATTAAGTGGTTATTCCTCCTCCTTAAGATGAAGGTTCATTGTACTACCAGAGTCCAAGGGTTTGGGGGAAGGGCTAGAGTTCCATGCCCCAAAATTAGACTATGGATTGCCAATAGTATGCTGTGTGGCATTGCTAGAAAGAGAGATAAAAGCCATGCAGTGTATAATGGTGGTGACTAGATGCTAAATTCCGCAAGCCCAGGGACATGGTCATTGCTACAAAGGGTCTTCTAGGGCAGTGTCCCCCCCCCCATCCTTTGGTTTTTGGACTTCAATTCCCAGAAGCCTAAGTCAATTTCCCAAAGCACTGATCAGCTAATGTACTGACTTAGGCTTCTGGGAATTGAAGTCCCCCTGTGGGGACGCCCACATTGGGAACCACTGGTCAAGAAAAGGAACTTCAAGAATTATGACTTGACTTCTGCAAATCTGTGCCAACTTTTCCATAATTTCCCCCTTCCGTTTCTATGGAAGAAGGATTTTCTTCTCCCTTTTTTATATATATATATAATTTTTTTTAAAAAAAAAAATTACATATGCATGAGTCTTACTGGTTTCTTTGATTTTTTTTGTCACTCACATTTTCCCCCCCCATAATTATTTTTTGTTCAGTTGCCCTACCCCAGGTTGTGATGGCAGCGGACACATCACGGGGAATTATGCTTCTCACCGCAGGTTAGTTGATCTTACCTACCCTATTCTTTCAGGCTCAGACAGTCTCTTAAAGATCTCGTTTGTGAAAAAGAAAGAAAGACAATATGGCTACTTTGGTTCTATTCCCTCTTTCCCCTGTCTTTTACCTTCCCTACTTTTTTTTAGCTTACCCAAATATTCCATTCTCTTCTTTTTCAGCCTTTCTGGTTGCCCTCTTGCTGACAAGAGTCTCAGAAATCTCATGGCTGCCCACTCTGCTGACCTCAAGTATGTTTGCGCTACTCTTGAATCTCCCTCCTCTTTTCCTTTTTTGCTACCTTTCTGGCTCTCGCTTCCTCTCCCTGCACTTTCCCTCTAGAAACTGCTGACCAGAAGCCTGCCTGTGAGCTAAATCGACCTTGGGCGAATTAGCCGTATTGGATTTGGCAAATAGTATCAAAATGGGAGGGAGCCCAACATGTGGATGAATATTCCGTTCCTACTTTTTAAAAAATGACTTGAAATATAAATGTCTCTGAATCGCAGGCAGGTTTCCCTTGGATGTCATAGAGATATGGCTATCCTGCTTTTTCCCCCTCCCACTTCTGCTTTAATGGTTCTCTAGAGATTGCAACCTTGTCAATGGTTTCCTTGGATCATAAAATAGTATCATTCTTATTAGGTCAATAATACAGTATATGTCCCTCTGCGGCACTGGTTTTTCATTGTTTGAGGCATAAATTAGTGGCTGCTCAACTCTCCACCCTCATGTAGTACTCAAAGTTGCTGTCCCAGGTGAATCGGTTTAATTACCCTTGAAGTGCATGCTCACTTGTAGGTGTTTGAAAGAACAATTTTTATGGTGATTTGAGGCAAACAAAGAGACAGAAATAAACGAATTCATATTTCAAGCATGAGTCTAACTGGCTCCATCAAAGGTGGTGGTAATACCATCAATCCAATCTCCACATTCATAAGAACAGGTTGCTGGAATGCTTGCTGTCCATGAAAGTCAATTGGCATGGCAATTCCAGGGAGTTATTTTCCATCCACCATGGCTTGGATGGTTTTGTTCAGCCTGGATGTTCACTTGGGTGAAGCAACCCTACAAACTGTTCGGCATAAATATATCTCACAATCTACTACTTTGCCATATGTGATTGATATAAAATGGTTCACCCTGGTGCACTGAGTTGAAATCTGGGCAGGTTGAAGGGGAGGTTGAACAACCCCATTCAGTCCAGGAATACAAGAGGGAAACAGTGTGGGTGGCGAATGGATTTTAAAACTTCTCATGTGGAGCAATTCAGAGATATGGAGAGAAATGACCTTAAGTATCTATTTTCAATCTACTACAAGTTGCTTCCTCTAGAAAGCCAGTAGAAGAGGGTTGAACTAAATAATTAGCCATCTTCTCACTGATCTTGTTTTCTTGAAAGTAAGTACCATTTGATGATTTCAAGTAATTATAACTGAGAATGCAGCCTTCAAAATGTACTTCTCTTTGCCAGGAAAAAATGGTGGATAATTCTAATTTGCTCCTTGGCCATGTTGTAAAAATGAAAGCCCTGATCTTGAATTATTGCAAAAATGTACGTAACAATTGGGTACAAATTGTGTTGTTAAAGGCTGCACTGGGCTGAAATTCTCTGCAGCCCAGAATGCATCAACATTCAGTGTGCCTTAATGGTATTGTGTTATTCACAGTAGCTGATAGGTTGGAACATTCCAGTGTTGTTTTACAATTGCAGAAAATTGCATATTGTAAACCTCTTAGTTCCACAGAAAGGTAAGTTATTTTTAGCCTGCTAGCTCTCAAAAATGTTTAACGGATTATTTAATAAAATTGAGGGGGAAAGGAAATGGATCAGAAGTATGTGTACATCAGATTTCCTTCATAAAGGTGCTGATTGTGAAATACCCTCAAGTGGCTAAGATGCTGACCGGGAGCTTTGTCCCAGCTCCTGCCTACCTAGCAGTTCGAAAGCAAGAAATTGCAAGTAGCTAAATAGGGACCACTTCGGTGGGAAGGTAACACCGTTCCGTGCACTCCAGTGTCTAGTCATACCTGCCACATGGCCATGGAAATGTCTGCAGAAGCAGACAGCGCTGGCTCTTTGGCTTTGAAACAGAGATGAGCACTGAACCCTAGAGTCAGATACGACTGGCTTTCGAGCAAGGGAAACCTTACCTTTCCTTACCTCTCCATTGCAGCTGTAAGTGGTGGCTTGCATGTGTAAATGTGCCATCAGTTTGAATTTTGTTCTTGTTGTTCTGTCGCACAGTCGATTCCGACTCTTTGCGACCCCATGGACCATCGCTCTCCAGGCACCCCTGTCCTCCACCACCCTCCTTAGTCCACACAGCCCCGTGCCCATTGTGTGTACAATACCATCTAGCCATCTCATCTTTGGCCGTCCCCTTCTTCTTTTGCCCACCACCTTCCCCAGCATCAAGGCCTTCTCAAGTGAATCCTCTCTTCTCATTTGATGTCCAAAATACTTCAACTTCATCTTTGTTATTTGTCCTTCTAAGGAGCACTCAGGGCCAATCTCTTCTAATATTGACCTATTTGTTCTCCTCGCTGTCCAGGGAACTCTCAAAACTCTCCTCCAGCACCACATCTCAAAGGCATCTATTTTTCTTCGCTCAGCCTTTCTAATGGTCCAGCTCTCACAGCCATACATTACCACCAGGAATACCATTGCTTTGACTATGCAGACCTTTGTTTGCAGTGAGATATCTCTATTTTTCACTATGTTCCCCAGGTTTCTCATAGCTTGTCTCCCAAGAATCAGTCGCCTTTTTATTTCATGGCTGCAATCTCCATCTGCAGAGCTCTTGGATCCTAAGAAAGTAAAATCTGTTGCTGCTTCTACTTCTTCCCCATCTATTTCCTAGTGACTGATATGGCCTGTTGCCATTATCTTGGTTTTCTTGATATTGAGTCTCAGGCCAGCTTTTGCACTCTCTTCTTTCAACCTAATCAGGAGCTTCTTTAGGTCTTCTTCACTTTCTGCCATTAGGGTGGTATCATCTGCATATCTCAAATTGTTGATGTTTCTCCCAGCAATTTTGATCTCATATTGTGATTCCTCCATCCCTGCATTGCACATTATGTGCTCTGTGTATAAGTTGAATAAGCAGGGTGACAGAATGCAGCCTTGTCTTACTCCTTTTTCTATTCCAAACCATTCCGTCATTCCATACTCTGTCCTAACTGTTGCTTCTTGACTCATGTACAGATTTCTCATGAGACATATGAGGTGTTCTGGTATTCCCATCTCTTTAATTACTTGCCACATTTTATTGTGGTCCACACAATCAAAGGCATTTGTGTAGTCAATGAAGCAGAAGTAAGCTTGTTTCTGGTATTCCTTTGTTTTCTCCATGATCCAACGTATGTTGGCAATGTGGTCTCTGGTCCCCCTGCCTCTTCTGATCCCAGCTTGCACCTCTGGTAGTTTTCTTTCTACATGCTGCTGCAGTCTATCCTGTATTATCTTGAGCATCACTTTGCTAGCTTGTGGGATGAGCGCAATTGTTCGATAATTTGAACATTCTTTGGCATTGCCCTTTTTTGGGATTGGGACGTATACTGATCTTTTCCAATCCTGTGGCCACTGTTTTGTTTTCCAAATCTGCTGGCATATAGCATGTAGTAGCTTGATTCCATCATCTTTTAGGGCTTTGAAGAATTCAACTGGGATACCATCATCTCCACTGGCTTTGTTATTTGCCGTGCTTTTTAGGGCCTTTCTGACTTCACTCTCTAGGATGTCTGGTTCAAGTTCAATTTCCCCCTCATTGTTACTATCCGGGGTGTTTAGGTCTTTTTTGTAAAGTTCCTCTGTGTACTCTTTCCATCTTTTCTTTATCTCTTCTTCATCCTCTAACTCTTTGCCATCTTTGTCTTTTATCGTGGTCATTTTTGCTTTGAAAGTTCCCTTGACTTCCTCAATTTTTTTAAAGAGATCTCCAGTCCTGCCTCTTCTGTTGCTTTCCTCTATTTCTTTGCACTGTTCATTTAGGTAGCTTTCCTTATTTCTCCTTGCTCTTCTTTGAAATTCTTTATTTAAGTGATTGTATTTTTTCCTTTCTCCTTTGCCTTTTGCGTTCCTTCTTTCCTCTGCTATTTTAAGAGCCTCATCTGACAACCAGTTTGCTTTTTTGCGCTTCTTTTCTTTTGGTATAGTTTTCCTTGCTGCCTCCTGCATAATGTCTCTCATCTCTGTCCATAATTCTTCTGGTACTCTGTCTATCTGGTCCAGACCATTGAATCTGTTCCTCACTTCCACCGTGTATTCCTTGGGTATGTTGTCTAGATCATATCTATCCGGCCTATTAGTTTTCCCTATTTTCTTCAGTCTGAGCCTGAATTTTGCGATCAGTAGATTGTGATCTGAGCCACAGTCCACTCCAGGTCTTGTTTTTGCTGACTGTATGGAGGTTATCCATCTTTGGCTGCAGAGTATGTAGTCAATTTGGTTTCGGTGTTGGCCATCTGGTGATGTCCATGTGTTGCTGGAAAAGGGTGTTTGCTATGACTAGTGTGTTATCTTGGCAGAACTCTATCAGTCTTTGCCCTGCTTCGTTTTGTGTTCCCAGACCAAACTTGCCTGTTATTCCATCCACTTTTTGATTTCCTACTTTTGCATTCCAGTCTCCTAAGATAACGTGGATGTCGTTTCTTGGTGTCTGTTCTATAAGATGTTGTAGGTCCTCATAGAACTGGTCTACTGTGGCTTCATCTGCACTAGTGGTTGGTGCATATATTTGGATTACAGTGATATTAAATGGTTTGCCTTGTAGTCTGACTGACATCATTCTATCATTTTTGAGATGGTATCCCATTACTGCTTTTCTCACTCTTTTATTTACAATTATGGCCACTCCATTTCTTCTGAGGTTTTCTTGTCCACAGTAGTAGATATGATGGTTTCCAGAACTGAATTCGCCCCTACCTGTCCATTTTAGCTCACTGATTCCGAAGATGTCAATACTTATTCTTTCCATTTCCTTTTTTACCACTTCCAGCTTTTCTTGGTTCATAGATCTTACATTCCATGTCCCTATGCAATATTGTTCCTTACAATATTGTATTTCTCCTCCCCCTTTCCTGCCCATCCTTTTCTGTCCATCTAGTGTGCTGAGCATCCTTCCTGTTTCCTCTGATTTGTCCCTTTGTTTTGCCTTTGCTTTGGTCAATAGGGTTCTCTTGAATAACATGGTCAAAACTTTCATATCAACTGTTCCAGCTATAAGTCATCAAAGGTTGACTACTTAAGTCATGAGAAATTAAGGTGTGTACTTGCATTATGCTCTTCACCACATGGATTGATGGTATGGTGGCTCCAAATGAAATCAACCCCAAGGAACTGCCAAGTATCTTAATAAGGCATAAATTACTCTAGAAGAGCTGTGAATAGTTAAGGAGATTTGATGGCCACTGTTTTAGCACTGAGGTACAAAGAGAGTTTGAAGGTGAATCTGATTCTTGACAGGTGGTAAATCTACACTTGGGTTGAGTGCAAAATGTACAGGAGCTATACATGGTGTTCCCTCAGATAGCTTGGTCACAAACCATTCAAGACTTGAATCTGGCATGGAGAAAAATGAGCGACCAATGCAGGCTATCCAGGACTGGTGTGATATGGTCAACCCAAGCAATATTCACAAGCAGCCTGGCCACCACATTTTGCACTTGCTGAAGTTTCCATACCAGCCTAAAGTAAAGGTAAAGGTTTCCCTTGCTCGAAAGCCAGTCTTATCTGACTCTAGGGTTCAGTGCTGATCTCTGTTTCAAAGCCGATGAGCCAGTGCTGTCTTCTTCTGCAGGCATTTCCGTGGTCATGTGGCAGGCATGTCTAGACACCGGAGCACACGGAACGCTGTTTACCTTCCCACCGAAGTGGTCCCTATTTATCTACTTATTTATTTATTTGGTTTATTTATATCCTGCCCTTCTGGCGCTAGCACCACCCAGCGCGGCTAAACAACAAAAGGGGAGAAAGCTCTTTTACAATAAAAGAGAACAATCTCACCCGATCATAGTGCATAATGCACCAAATACAGAAAAATACAATAAAAAACACAGTCTTAAAACCTTTAAAAAAAACCAGTACCCTCCCTAACCCCTTAAGAAAATAAAAGAATAAGAGTTAAAAAGATAAAAGCCATACTAAAGGAGAGCATAAATCTGGGGAAATGTACAAATTCTAACAACTCACAGCACTATCCTAAGGCAGCTAAACCAGCCAGCGGACCTGGGCCGTTCCACATGTCGAGTCCCAGACCCGCTGCCATAGCTAGGTCTAAAGGGGAGCAGCTCAGTCTGGAGGTGCAGATCTGGTGGTAAGAGGTTCCACAGGGCCGGGGCAGACACAGAGAAGGCTCTCCTCCTGGTCCCCATTAGGTGTGCTTCTCTCATCGAGGGGACCACCACAGAGCCTCTCTGATCTGCCCTCATAGGACGGGTAGAATACCTTGAGGTGATGCGGTCCCGTAAGTAACCCAGTCCACTGCCATGAAGACTTGTCTCTTGTCTAAGACCTTGCAATTTCTTGCTTTCAAGCTGCTAGGTTGGCAGGAGTTGGGACAAAGACGGGAGCTCATTCCGTCCTGCAGTACTTGGGATCGAACTGCTGACCTCAAGGGTAGTAATATTTTGCAAGCTACCTTATGAATAAACAAACAATATGCAGGGTTTTGTCCATCTGTCAATGTGTTTTCACACTGAGGAGAGTGAAACCAGTCTCCTTGCTTGATTATTCATCATTGCAAAGCTGAAACGGGGAAGCGTTTGGATAAAATAAGAGCAGACCTGAAACCCAAATGAACTCAGTTCCATCTCCGACCTTTCCTTGCAACATAGAAAACATTTTGTCTTTTGTTCATGCTGAGTTGGTTTCTTCTATCCAGTTATGTCGTCTCACATGGGATTAGCTGATTCTGAGAATGCTGCCATTGCATCTCTATTAACCCACAGAGGCAGAGGAAGTATTCAGTAGGGAATATTACTACATCATTAAAAGTTAGACATGATTATAAGCTTGGGGGAAAGAAAGGGGAAAATAAAGAAAAGGTTAGATCTAGGAAATCTTGGATTTGATCAGTTCATAGAATATATAGGATTCACTTGGATCTCACTCTACTTATTGAAATGTTTGAAGTGGTAGCAGTGTTAGTCTATGCAAGCATATCAGAGAATAAACAAGACAGCAAAGCTCACACAACATTTTTGTCATTGTTTGCTGTTTTATTTTGTTTGGTTTACTCTCTGAATCTACTTATTGACTTACTGATGGGTCAACGTTACTTTGTTAAGAGTCAAAATGCTAAAATCTGGCACCTATAAACACCTAGTCTTTCCATCCATTTTCTCAAAACTCACAAGGTAGAAAATCTGACACATAACAAAGTAGCAAAAAAAACGTGGCACATCCATGAGTTGATCTTCCAAGGTTTCTATTTTTAGTGAACACCATCTGTACGCTGCTCCGGACTGAATTGGGAAGGTAGCTTCAGGCTGTTCACCTTATGCTGTTTCCTTGATCTAGCTGCCCCCTTCCAAACTTACTACTTACCTTTGTGGAGAAAGAAAACATAAATTTCCCACTGAGAAGAAGGCTAAGTTCACCTTCCCCAGTGCTCCTACCCAAAATAAATGTACAGACTTGAAAATAGGAACTCTGATCGAACAACTTCTGCATCTCAGCTTTTTTTTTTTTTTACTCAAGATGGCTTTGTTTCTATGGATGAGTGAACAAGATCACTCACCACCTCCTGTTACTTAAATTAGTTGAGGAGGAGCCAGAACTTTACTGGCACAAGACATGCTTCATGTGCCAAAGGGCAGAGGCTCAATCCCAGCCACATCCAGTTTTTAGAAAGGAAAGACTTGTCTCTTGTCTAAGACCTTGCAAAACTGCTGCGATTCATGGATGATCCTGGACCAAACAGGCAATAAGATGGTAGCTGGACAGTCATATGCCTGATGGTACCAGAAACAGTCATTTTTTCAGGGAGCAATCTCCCCAAAAGTGACACCTCTGCCAGGAAATTGCCCCGGTCCAATCTCGGTTGTACCCCAACAGTTAGACCAAAAAGGTCCACCTGGGAATGGACCCGGGTCAGGCAGGTGGCCACTAGGCAATAGATCTCACTGGAATATTCCAAAATAAGTCCAAAATGCAATGTGTTTTCCTATGTGATAACATCCTCAGTTTGACCAAGGGTAGGATAGTTTTCTGTGTTCCCAAACATAACCCAAGGATATGGTAAAGGAGGCAGGCAGTAGAGAAGTACTTGGAGATGTCCTCAGCCTGAAACAGGGCAGAATCCCAATGGTCCTAATGGGTGAGAGGCCACCTACTGACAGGGATGCGGGGAGGGGGTCATTCCTCACAACTGTTTTTGTCAGTTTTGATGTTCCCATATCAAAGACTGGCATGAGCTCACAGACTATCCTATTCGAACATAGTTGCTCATGTGAAACAGAGCCCTTGAATTTATGTACCTCTAGGTACAAATCATTAAGTAAACAGTGCACTAAAACAATATTTTTCATACAGTATATTAAAGGGGAAATGACAATGGCACTACAAGGTAGGCAGCACAATGTTTAGTCCTCATTTACATAACCTTCTGTAGGACAACCTCACCCCTCGTGAACTGAAGAAAAATGTGCACCCACTTCTATTGGCACAGTTAGTGGGGGGGTTTCCTTTCTGTCATGGATGTTTCTTGAAAATCTGTGTCTTCTCAAACAACTTCAAGTGACAAATTACTATGCTATTGCGTCAAGGGGAGAAAAGTCTTCCCAAAAATCTATGGCAAAACTGTTGACTTTGAAATCATAGATTGCTTTGTCCCCAATTTGTTGCAGAATTTGAAAATGTAGCCATGCAGGTAGCATGTGTTTTCTCTTTGAGCCTAATGACCCAAATGATGAAATCAATTTCCAGTTTTATTCCTCACTGCTCTTCTTTCTCTTGTTGTCCTTCAGGTGCCCAACTCCTGGCTGTGATGGCTCTGGCCACATAACAGGAAATTATGCATCACATAGAAGGTATGTTGGATATGTGCTAGGAGAGGAAATATGAGAGGAAACGTGGGGTTAAGGGTGCAATCAGATAGTTTTTTCTTCTTCTTCTTCTTTGTCTTTAAACTGCCAAAATGAAGGCGCCTTCTTGGCTTTGTTGCTGACCAAACTTAAATCCTCATCAGTACATGTTTCCAGCAGGAATCGGCAGACCAGCAAATGAGCCAGATTCTGCATCTCTCCTCATTCGCACATCATGTTGCTGTCCTTCCAGCAGCTCTCACTTGAGCATGTAGGGGAGGTCGAGTTCTTCAGCCATACCCTCCTTTAATGTTATTCCTTGTTCAGTGAGCTCCCTTCTTCATCTTCTAATTTAGTGTCCTCTTGCGTACCCTCACTGATGTTTGTTCTTGCCATAAAGCTCTTCCTGGATCTGAGTCAGTAGACTTGAAGCTCATGTCCACTCAGAGGATGTCAAGGGTCATTCTCTTGCTCAGACAGTGATATAGGATCATGTGGGTTCACACTGGAAAGGGTTGCTTCACTGTTTGCAATCCCTTGATCTAGTCTCATCACTCCAGCCCAGCTCCAAAACAAGAGTTGCCTACCATAGGTCTGGATAAGGCATGGAGCAGGATTATGTTGGTTCATGATATCCTTTCTATTGTGCAGTTACCAGAAAATAGCTTAAACCAGGCCATTCCACAAGCTGTCCAAAACCACATGCTGTATCGCCATCTGATTGCACCCTTAGGAGGATGGAAGCATTCTGGGAGGAAAGATAGATGGCCAAATGTGCAAAATCTTGAAGGCAGTGGCGGGTGGTAAACAGAAGGAGAACTGAACTCATCAGTTTCATCTGGGGCATTTTGAAGGCCAAGATGAAATAGGAGGGGGATGAGCAATGAGTAGAAAAGCTGTCTATGCCCCCTTTGTACCCCACAAGAAGTTCCCTATCATTGCTACAGGGTTGAAACTTTTCAAATGCTTTGAGATGAATCTGTAATATAGTAACTTCTTTCAAATCCATGAGAACAAAGATCCTCCCTTAATATATAAGACCTACTCTAGTGCAATTTACTACAGGGTACCTTGCAAGAAGGGACAGCAGTGGCTGTTGTTAAGACGCTGAACTTGATGACTGGAAGGTCAGCAGGTCAGCAGTTCAAGACCCGAGTGCTGCACAATGGAGTGGGCTTCTGTCTCTGTCCCAGCTCTTGCCAACCTAGAAGTTCGAAAGCAAGAAATTGCAAGTAGATAAATAGGTACCATTTCGGTGGGAAGGTAAACAGTGTTCTGTGTGCTCAGGTGTCTAGTCATGCCTGCCACATGTCCACGGAAACGTCTGCAAATGCAGACAGCGCTGGCTCTTTGGCTATAAACAGAGATGAGCACTGAACCCTAGAGTAGGATATGACTGGATTTCAAGCAAGGGCAACCTTTACTTTAATTTAATTTAATTAATTTAATTTAATAGGTTTATATACCGCCCTATCCAAAGGACTCTGGGCGGTGTACACAAGTTAAACCAATATACAGGTTAAACAATTTTAAAAAACCCTTTAAAATAACAATATTACCCCCCGCCATGACATCTATTATCTAAAAATATATATATAAAATCTACAAAAACCTTAAAAAAATAATTACAGGAGCCAAAAAGGGGATTGTTGACAATCCCGGCCCCCAGACCCATTTTGCCAACCATGTCTTCAGATCTTTCCTAAATGGTAGCAACTGGGCCTGGAGGCGTAGCTCTACTGGGAGGAGGTTCCATAGTGTGGGGGCTACGAACGAGAAGGCCCCTTTCCTTGTGCTGGAGAGGCGAGCCTCCCCAACAGATGCCACCTGAAGAGTGCCCTCTCGGTTTGCTCTTGTGGGATGGGTCGATGTCCTAGGGATGATACGGTCCCAGAGGTATCCTGGTTCGCTACCATGAAGGGCTTTAAAGGTGACAGCCAGCACCTTTACCTTTACCTTTACCTTTACCTTTACCTTTACCTTTACCTTTACCTTTACCTTTACCTTTACCTTTACCTTTACCTTTACCTTTACCTTTACCTTGCATGAGAGAGTTCAGGGATGATCATTTCCTGCTAAGTTGTCCTCATGTCCTTATGAAATGTTATCTTCAATGATATGTCTCTTTTGAAGCATAGATCCCAGGAATGGAGGAAGGTACATTAGTAGGCTGTTGAATAGTAAGAACCTCTGGGTGCAGCTCCTGTGGGCCTTTCCAACATTAACCAGTGACTCATTCCCAAAAGAGAGGACATGGGGAAACCCCAAAGAAGAGGAGGGGAAAGAGAGATAGTTCTCCCTAAAGCCTGCATTGCTTAAGTCACATGTATAGATGCAAAGATGATCTTCAATATATGTGCAATTGTGTTACTGACTGATAGATTGGCAAGAATTTAACAGACCCTGTGTCTGACTCAGTAGAAAGGCCTGTCTACTTAACAGACACTGCAATACAATACCTGCTTAACACTTTTGGAATAAGACGGGCTAGGTGCTAAAATATATACACACATATATCTATACATGCACATTTCTAGGAGAAGGCAATTTCATTCCAATTCCAAAGACATTTCTGATTGCTTGTGGGTACAATGGAGAAATTGCAATCTGCCCTTGAAAGTGAGCAACAAGTGAGCCTTCCTTTCATCTCTTTAATCTGATTTTCAAAAACATTTCCCAGAATCTGATTAGAAGCTCTTTATCCAGCAGAATAAAAGACAAAAGGGTCAGATTTGAGCTGATGTGAAATTTCTGTTAATAACACTGCCTATTTATGACTTCTATTATCATTTTTTCCAAACATAAATGGGGACCTCACGATGTTGTGTATGCAAGGACACTGTTGCTTTAAGTAAATGAATGTAACCAGCCCCATATCACAATGTATCACAGCTGCTAAAAGAACGCGAGCGGACCGCCCATTGAGGGCGGATGCGAGCGTTCATACTCACATGGCTCAATCCCCAAATCACGGACAGCCGCGGGAACTTCTCCGCATGAAGAACTACAGAAGAGGGGGCGTGCCTCTAGTCGACGCCCCCAACGGTGGCAGCCAATGAGCCACCGTGCAACCAGATTCAAATGTGTTTCGTTACTGTATATAATGTGATGTACCTCCGCCATTACCACATGTTCGTTCTGATCATCAACCAATAAACCTGTGTTAGTCCTCATTGCGACTCCTTCTTTGTCTTCCGTGCAAGACACTAAATTGGCGACGAGGATGGGATTATGGCGAATCCCAGAGTCAAGACGTACCATTTCGACGTCAGCGAGCCTGACCAGTGGGAGCTCTACGAGTGCCAGTTTCGGCACGCGATGGAAGCAGCCGGCGTCGACGACGACGCATTGATACGCTCCCATTTCCTGGCCCAGGTGGGACCGGCCACGCTGCGCATTCTCATGAACTTGGTGGCGCCAAAGAAGGTTGAAGCAGTGCCTATCGACCAACTCCTGGAGCTGCTGAGGGCACATTTCCAGCCGCCCGTGTCGATTTTTCCGGCCCGGGTCGCGTTCCACCGGCGGGACCAGCATTCAGGCGAGTCCGTGTCCGACTACGCAGCGGCCCTCCGACTGGCGGCCGTGCACTGCAAGTGGGACGACCTGAACCAGGCTCTGCGAGACCGCCTGCTGTGCGGCCTGCGGGACGAAGAGCTACAAAGGAAGCTCATGACCCGCGACGAGCACCTCTCGTTCAATGAGGTGTTGCGAGAGGCGCAAGCGGCCGAGGCGGCCAGGAGCGGGGTCAAGGTGTTCAAGGCCCGCAGCACAGCGTCCGAGCGGGCCAAGTCCCCCGTTCAAGCGGCACGGCGGACTCCAGCAAAGGCAGCCTGGCGGGCACCTAGGTCGCCCGCCGGCACTCCAGAGACCTCCGACGACTCGTCCGTAACGGCGGACTCCTACACCAGCGAGGACGATGGCGTCCAGAGAGTAAGGAAGCGCGGGGAGCGGCGGCAAGACCGAGAGCGGCAGGACCGCCGCTGCGACGGCTGTGGCGCGGCCCACGACCGCACGAGGTGCCCCTTCCGCAAGGCCGAGTGCCACAATTGCGGTCGAAAGGGGCACATCGCCCGAGTTTGCAGGCGCGGGCGACCCGAGAGCAAAGGCAGTTCCAGCCATCCCCAGCACCACCAGCGGAAGGCGGCCGGTTCCAGGAAGGTGTCCACCATTCGCGGCGAGGACGGCGTGCACCGCGTGGCCCTGGAGCACCGGCGATTCTACGTGGAGGTACAGTTGCAGGGGCGCCCCGTGAAAATGGAGATAGACTCAGGGTCGTCATACTC
This sequence comes from Bradypodion ventrale, assembly GCA_035047345.1. Taxonomy (NCBI): domain Eukaryota; kingdom Metazoa; phylum Chordata; class Lepidosauria; order Squamata; family Chamaeleonidae; genus Bradypodion; species Bradypodion ventrale. The sequence goes on from JAWDJE010000004.1 coordinate 8,753,286, forward strand.
CATACTGTCCCAGAGGGAGTACTTGCGCATCCCCCCAGAGGCGCGGCCCAAGTTGCGGGCCATGCGGTCCCATCTGCGGGACGTACAGGGAAACGGGATCCCAGTGTTGGGGGTGGGGAAATTCAAGGTGAAGTTCAAGAATTTCTCCGAAAGGCTGCCCCTAGTGGTCCTCAAGGGGGGGAAGTGTTGCCTCCTAGGGACGCAGTGGTTTGCTCCCCTGGGAATAGAACTGTCCGGCATCCATGCCATAGAGACTGACCCAATGCAGGACGTTTGCAATGCGCACCCGGACGTTTTTAAAAAGGGGCTCGGGACTTACAGGGGGCCCCCAGTTTCATTCGAGTTGGACCCAGAAATCCGGCCCATCCGCCTTAAGCCGAGGAGGGTGCCCTTCGCACTCAAGGACAAGATCGAGGCGGAACTGGACAAATTGGTGGGGCAGGGGATTTTGGTTCCAGTTGATTCGGCAGAATGGGAGACGCCGATTGTTACGGCCCTTAAATCAAACGGGGAGGTCAGGATTTGTGCGGACTATAAATGTACGATCAATAAGGCCATTCGGCCAAATGCATACCCAGTGCCCGTGGTCAGCCACCTGCTGGCCACACTCCATGGGGGGAGGTGTTTCGCCAAGTTAGACCTAGCCCAGGCCTATCAGCAACTTTCAGTGACCCCAGCCGCTGCCGCTGCGCAGACCATAGTAACGCATAAGGGGGCATTTAAGGTAACGCGCCTTCAGTTCGGCGTGAACTCGGCCCCCGGGATCTTCCAATCCCTCGTGGAACGCCTTTTAAAGGGGCTTCCAGGAGTTCTACCATACTTCGACGATGTGCTGATAACAGCGGGGAGCGAGGTAGAACTAGCTAAAAGACTAGATGGGGTCCTCTCAGTTTTCGAGAAAGCGGGGCTTCGACTAAGGAAGGACAAGTGTGTGTTTTTTGCGAGGGAGGTTGAGTTCCTAGGTTTCAAAGTAACCCCAGAGGGGATCAGGCCCTCAGAGTCCAAGGTTGCAGCCGTACAGAATGCCCCTCGCCCCACCACAAAACCGGAGCTGCAGTCGTTTCTGGGGCTCCTTAACTTCTATCACTCGTTCCTGCCTAGGAAGGCATCGGTTGCGGAGCCACTGCACGCCTTGTTAAAAAAGGACGCGGTTTGGCGGTGGGGGGACAAACAAGAGAGAGCCTTCCGAGAACTAAAATCACTCCTCTCCTCAGATGCGGTCCTGACACATTTTGACCCTAGGAAGCCAGTGGTTCTGGTATGTGATGCGTCCCCGGTGGGGGTGGGGGCGGTCCTGTGCCACGTGTTAGAGAGCGGGCGGGAGGCCCCGGTGGCTTACTACTCCAGGTCCCTTTCGAAGGCTGAGCGCAATTACGCGCAGACAGACAGGGAGGCACTGCCATAATCGCAGGGACCAAAAAGTTTCATGATTTTCTATACGGCCGCGAGTTTACGGTAGTGACTGATCACAAGCCGCTTCTGGGGATCTTCACTACCGGCAAACCTACCCCCCAAATTCTCTCCCCCAGGATGTTGCGTTGGGCCATATTCCTCAACGCCTACCAATACGAGTTAGTCTACCGCCCAGGGAAGGAGATCTCCCATGCAGACGCCCTGTCCCGATCTCCCCTCCCTAACTTGGGGGATTCCGCATGCGAGGTAGAGCAGGACCACCAGGTCATGTTAATCGAGTCCCTCGACTCACCCCCCATTGTCCCGGCCGACCTCGCCAAAGCCACGGCGGCCGACAAGATCCTAGCCCAGGTTAGCTCATGGGTGAAAAAGGGGTGGCCCACTACTCCCCCAGAGGAACCGTTCAAACCGTTCTGTAGGCGCAGGGTGGAACTTTCCCTGGAAAGGGGCTGTCTACTCTGGGGCCAGCGGGTGATTATCCCAGAGAAATTAAGGGCAAGGGTACTGAAGTTACTACACACCAGTCACCCGGGGATCGTGCGGTCCAAAGCCCTAGCCAGAAGTTTATTTTGGTGGCCACAGATAGACGCTGACATAGAGCGTCTAGTGGGCACGTGCGAGAGCTGCCAGAGCTCCCGGCCCGAGGAGTCCCGATTACCCCATAGAGAGTGGGACACAGCCCGCGGGCCGTGGTCTCGTATCCATGTCGACTTCGCGGGGCCTTTCCGCGGGGCCACGTTCCTACTGGTTGTCGACTCCTACTCCAAGTGGTTGGAGGTAATCCCCGTGAGCAGCACCTCCTCCACGACAACCATAAAGCAGTTGCGCAAACTCTTTGCTTGCTTCGGCCTGCCAGACGTCCTCGTGAGCGACAACGCAAGTTGCTTCACGTCGACCGAGTTCCAAACCTTCATGGAGAGGAACGCAATCAGACACATTACTGCTGCCCCATTCCACCCCGCCACAAACGGTCAGGTAGAGCGCCAAGTGCGCACTACGAAAGACGCACTGCGGCGCATGGGTCCCGGCGACCTGAACCTACACCTGTGCCAGTTCCTAATCACCTACAGGACCACCCCCCTAGCTTCAGGGTTCTCCCCGGCCGAGCTGCTTATGAAGAGGCGCCCGGCAACGCTGTTTGACCGGATGGATCCGTCCAGGGTGGACGATGAGGGGAGAAATATAAATTTAGGTGGGGGGAGCTCCAAGAACTTTTCCACAGGGGACCCGGTTCATTGCAGGAACTACGCGGCCTCGGGGCCAGCGTGGGTGCCGGGGACAATCATCGAGCAAACGGGGCCAGTCTCCTACAGGGTCGAGACGAACTCAGGGCTAACATGGAGACGGCACGCCGATCAGCTCCGAAGGCGAGTCACTAGTGAGGGGGAATCAGCGTTAGGGTCCTCCCCCACCCGCATTACCCAAGGGGGAGACACGGAGGCGTCCGAGAACACTTTGAAAGAGAGGAATGAGTTTGTCCCCGCATATGAAGATGATTATAATTTCCCGTACCAGGGGGAGTTAGCGGAGTGGTCCCCCACCCGTCCTAGCGAGAAGAGGGGTTTCAGTTCAGCCCCTGGTACATCACGTCCCCAAAGCTCGGGCATGCTAGAGTACACCATAGTCCCGGCCCCCAAAAGGCAAACGCCACAAAGACAGGCGACCAGCGAAATCTCGCCAGCCTCAAATCCCCAAACCCCCGATCAGGCAGCGGGAGATAGCGGGTCCACGAGAGTCTCATCGTCAGTTCCGAGGTTCGTGCTAGGTGGGTCCCCGGGCTCTACTGGCAGTAGGCAAGGGTTCACTTCCCAACTGTTCATTCCATTCCCGTCCCCACAGGCAAGGTCAACGCAACCTCATTACAGAACCACTAACGAGTCCCCACCTTACATTGCAGGACAAGACCGCGCGGGACCAGGAGCCACGGGCTCCCCTGTGTTAGGGCAAGCTGACACGCGCCCCAGGCGCACGTGCGGGAAGCCACAATGGTTAAGGGACTTCGTCCCATCCTAGGGGGGAGGGATGTTGTGTATGCAAGGACACTGTTGCTTTAAGTAAATGAATGTAACCAGCCCCATATCACAATGTATCACAGCTGCTAAAAGAACGCGAGCGGACCGCCCATTGAGGGCGGATGCGAGCGTTCATACTCACATGGCTCAATCCCCAAATCACGGACAGCCGCGGGAACTTCTCCGCATGAAGAACTACAGAAGAGGGGGCGTGCCTCTAGTCGACGCCCCCAACGGTGGCAGCCAATGAGCCACCGTGCAACCAGATTCAAATGTGTTTCGTTACTGTATATAATGTGATGTACCTCCGCCATTACCACATGTTCGTTCTGATCATCAACCAATAAACCTGTGTTAGTCCTCATTGCGACTCCTTCTTTGTCTTCCGTGCAAGACACTAAACACGGTCTCCCGTTTGAGCAGTTCTATTAACTGCAAAGTATCTCCTTTTCAAAGTGAACAGATGCTGTTTCTTCTTCTTCTTCTTCTTCTTCGAATAGAATAGAATAGAATAGAAACTTTATTTATACCCCACCCTCCTGGTGCAAGCACCACTCAGGGCAGCTTACAACATAAAGAGAGAATTTAACACAATATCAAAATATATAATACACAATATCACAATATATAATGCACAATATACAATAAATATAATACATTTCAGATGGAGCCCAGGCTCAATGTCACAGACGGAGCCAGGACTCAACGTCTCGAATGGAGCCCGGGGCCCAACTTAGAAAAGCCAAAGGGAAAAAGGCCGAAGGGAGGAAAAGATGCAGCCGGCCCAAAGGTGATGAGTCCCAGCGTCCAGCTCTGTGGAGGTTTATCTGCTCCAGCCGAGGTTCCTATGGCAGTGGCAGCAATGTCTTTATAGCCACGCCGGCCACCCCCACAGCCAGGGCCAGTCTTCTCCCATCCCGGGCTGATGGCATGGGCCCAGGAGAGACACAATATACAATTCTTCTTATTCTTATTCTGCCCCCCCCCCCCCCTAATGAGGAGTGGAAATAAAATTCTCAAGATCAAAGCAGAAACAGAAGAAATCAAAGGGGGAAATTGTTCCTTTTTCAGGGGGCTGGAATCTGCCATTGGGGAGATGTTCAGCTGGAGAGAAGGATATTTTCACAAACAACTTATGATGTGTGATAGTGACACAAGTAAAGGTTTTATCATCAGTTCGGCTATGGGCTCTCAAGGAGCCTTATACACTTCTCTGCCCAGTCTATGTATAAAAATAAGGAAGAATTCCCAGGATACCTTGGTTTTTGGACTTCAATTCCCAGAAAGCTAAGTCAATTCCCCAAAGCACTAATCAGCTAATGTATTGGCTTAGACTTCTGGGAATTGTGGGCATCACGTTGGGAACCACTGCATTAGAGCATGTGGGATTATCCTCTAATGCAGGGGTTCTCAAGGTTTTCGTGCCATGGGCCAGACCACTCATCCTCAGGCAGTTGAGCAGGCCGGACACGTGGTTTTCCCTCCTGTCATAAAGACTGCTGCAAACTGTGGTGGGTGCATTTGTGCATGCATGGCCATAGGTTGCAAACCCCTGCTTTAATTATTCCACACCTTCTGAATGTACTTTTTGTTTTGTTTGAATCAGTTTTGCAAACATACTAGCTTGGAAGACATCCCTCTGTAGAGATAAATGTGTTATCACCTCCCTGTGAAGCTGCTGTTGGTTTAGTTTGGTTTGGCCTTGAAGTCTAGTAGCAAGGTGTTTGCTGCCATGCCTTTATATATGATACATTTTCTTTTTCTTTTTACTTTTCAAAATACAGTCTATCAGGCTGCCCTCGTGCCAAGAAAAGTGGAATAAAGATCACCCCCACAAAGGATGACAAAGAGGACCCAGAACTGATGAAGTAAGTGAGCAAATTATTCTGATTTGTTTGTAGAAAGAAATAGCACAATCTATTTCATATACATACACATTTCTCTTTTAAGATACAAGGGGCTTTCTCAACAGAAGCTCTTCTCGACTAGAATTCCCTTCCAAGTGAATTTATGCTGACTCTACATTGGTCAAACTGGACAGCTAAAACTGTATTGTTCCCAGTGGTCTTTCTTCTTCTTTTTCTGCCATATTTGAATCCGAATACTGGCAATCATCTTGGCAATTAGCCATGAAGACTGTCCTGTAACTATAATGCAAGTGGTCTTTCATCTGCCTTCCACATCGCAGTGCAATACCCATACCACTGATTCAGTTCCATGAGTCACTTTCTGGTCCTGAGTCCTTTTGGCACGCAAAGTCCTCCTCAGCCCCAGGCCAGGATGGATGAAGCTGCTGCCCTCCATCAAGATGGGTTCAAGGGGGATTTAGTCCACTTGGGGACCCTCATGCTTCCCTGTGGACTCCAGCACCCAAGCCAAAGAGCAAGCACTGTCTGCATCTGCAGATGTTTCTGTGGTCATGTGGCATGACTAAACACTGGAGTGCACGGAATGCTGTTACCTTTCCCGCCAAAGTGGTACCTATTTCTCTACTTGCAATTTCTTACTTTTGAACTGCTAGCTTGGCAGGAGCTGGGACATAGATGGGAGCTCACACAATTGTGCAGGACTCAGTTCTCAAACTGCTCACCTGCCGACCTTCCAGTTGTCAAGTTCAGCATCTTAACCACTAAGCCACCACAGTTCCTTTTATAAGTACTAGCTGATTACCCGGCTTCACTTGGGTTTTTCTTTTCTTTAACGTAGGCCAGCCTTTCCCTCTTGGAAACCTAATGGAGTGTATGTGGGTTACTCCTTCCTCCCTTCCTCCATCTCTCTCTTCCCTCACCTATCCTGCTTATTCTTCTCTTACATGTGTCTGACCACCTGGTGGACCAGAAGTCTCCAACATCGGTGCCCAATGGCATACACCCCCACATGGGGCTTGTGATCCCCACAGTGCTGATCTCGCATGCCCATTTGCCTTCAACCTACTGTGAAAACTACAGCTGAGCTCAGAGGGCTACAGCTGAGCTAGTCAGATGATGTCACAATCTCAACCTACCTGGGACTATGACATCACTGGGAAACACACACACATTGTATAGATCAATTGGGATGCAATTTGAGGTTTGTGACCCCGCAGTGCTGATCTCGCTGGCCCAAGGTACGTATGTGCCAAATTTCAGCAGGATCGGTCCAGGGATGTGGGAACTTTTCAAGCACATACAAACCTACACCTCTGTTTTATAGATATAGATTATAGGAGGATAAGCCTCACAATAGCTAACACTTGGATTGATTGTCTCTCCTTCCTACATGTTCTTCCTGCTCTAATGCTTCCTGGACCTTGTTTTTTCACTGCCCTGCCACCTTCCTGTATTTCTTTATGAGCAGCGAAAAACAGCCTGATAGAAGTGCAGAAATGCTATACGCTTCAGCGTCTGCTGGAATAGTGATGTTGCAAGTGATCCAAAGGTCTTTGTAAAAACCAGATGATGCTTTGAAGCCATCTGTTCTGCCTCCAATCCTCAGCGAAGGAGAGCATTCGCATTAAATGAGCCATGTCACAATTAGCAGGAGTAAGCAGAGTTTATAAAAAATCAGCAAACCCCCGCCCCACCTTCAGTTTTTAGGACTCCAGGAAGAAGTGGGGGAGGGGGGGGAATAACAATAGAAACAGGTCGCACTGCTAAAGAGAAATGCTGTGTTGTGCAGTTTATGGCCCTTTAGTGCAACTAGCAGGGTTGTGTTATCTCCTTCCTGTGCAATGATTCTATGCTTGGTTCAGGAGAATCGTTGTAGAATCAATGCAGCCTGTAAATGTGTCTACCCTTCACTTAGGCTTTCCAGGATTTGATTTAAAGAATAGAGCTGCCCTTCAGATGGGCTTCCTTAAACAGAATGTGGTGGACCAAGGATTGTCACATCTAAGCCACAGGCAACCTGGCAACCCTGATGGATCCAACAGTGAGTCTTAAGACTCTAGAAGAGCTCTTTGAGAAATTCATTCATCATGGAATAGGCTTTCTCTGACTGCTGGTGACATGGGCTACAGGTAGAACCTAACAAAATACAAAATATTTTATGATCTAGTGGTTCCTCAATGGATCCTATTGGAATATGGCATTTAGTGGCCATGGTTACCTGACAACCCACAGTAGTACTTATTATGTTATACAGTAAAACCCCGACTTATAGTTACATAAAATTTGACTTACATAATGATTTTTACACTAAAACCATGTCCCGATTTAAATAACACAATTTTTGTAATAAAGGTAGTAGTAGTAGTAGTAGTAGTAGTAGTAGTAGTAGTAGTAGTAGTAGTAGTAGTAGTAGTAGTAGTAATTTCCTATGGGTTTGCTTTGAGTTATGTAAAACATTCATTTTTCCTATGGGGTTGCTTCAATTAACAGAAATATCATTTTCCTATGGGTTTGCTTTGAGTTAAGTAAAAAATTCATTGTTTCTATGGGTTTGCTTTGAGTTAAGTAAAAAACAGACTTACATAAAAGACTACGGAACAGACTTTTTACGTAAGTAGGGGTTTTACTGCATACCATAGGTCACATATTAGCTGGCTCTCCTCCTCCTCCTCCTCCTCCTCCTCCTCCTCCTCCTCCTCCTCCTTTGGGTGTCAAGACTCAATACAAGATTCTTACTCTGGCATATCTGGCAGCTTCCACCGACATTATTTGGTGTTCTTGTAATATGTTCCTGATGTTATCTCTTTACCTTCCTCTGAATCTGCCTCATGGTCTTTGTCCTTCTCCTCTTTTCACATATGCCTTGTACAATATGGACATCCAAGACATTAACTTCAAATGAGCAAGCCACTTTATTTGTTGTTTCTGTATATAGGTTAAGATTGGTTCTATTCCAATTCTTTTCCTTTATAATCTCATTCCTGATTTTATCCCTTCTGGTCACTCCAGCAACCTTCTTCAGACATCTCATTTCTGTGATGACCAAGTTTGATTTGCTAGCAATCTTAAAGTGACTGTGTGAGACCATGTGTATGTCACCTATTTGCTATCAGGGCTTTGTCTGAATAATATGGGAAGAGCTACATAGCCCAAATTGCGTAATTCAAAGGGAGGCTGTCATCTTGCGCTTCTGATGGAAAGGAGGGAGGGGCACAGATGAAAACACTAAAGAGAGCAGCTTTACAGGAACAGATAAAAGCAAGCAAGCAAGCAACATGCTGGGCACTCATTTTACAACCTCGGAAGGATGGAAGGCTGAGTCAACCTTGATCCCTGCTCAGGATTGAACACACAACCTATTGGTTGCAGGACAGCAGTTTAACCACTACACCACCAGGGATCCTGGTACTACTTTCGTGTGTGTGTGTGTGTGTGTGTGTGTGTGTGTGTGTGTGTGTGTGTGTGTGTGTGTGTGTGTGTGTGTGTGTGTGTGTGTGTGTGTGTGTGTGTGTGTAAAGAATTAAGAAGCTATGTGGAACCGACAGAGAAAATATAAGAAAAGAAACTTTCCCTTTTATTGCCAAACACTTTTGAGTCCTTGGGAAAGTAGCATTTTGTCTTCTCTAACAAGGTACACTCTCGTGAAGGTCCCTGCAGGTTTGTGTTAAAGAGCCTCAGCAGTAATTCTCTTTCACCATCTGTGCGGCAGAAACCACTTGGCTGCAGTCCGAGATTTCCACGCTGCCACTGGAAAGAAACTAATATGGTCCCTAGTGCGTTGTTCCTTTTCCTCACATCATTTACCACGCTGCTTACACGGGAAGGGCATTCTTTCCTACCCTAGCCACTCAGGATCGCCCAGGAAATAAATTGCAACTGTCTTCTGCAAGACCCACCTCAACCTTCTGCCTTCCCTCTTTAAAAAGGCAATTCGGAAGGGTGGCTATTCAATTGACCGGCCGTTACTACCACTTCAATTAAACAGCAGTGATAAATTTTAAAAGCACATAGAGAGACGGAGACAGAGACACAAACGCCCCTGCATCCCATGCCAGCTGTTTGCCACAATAAGACGCTGCTTTATTTTTTACAATAAAACTGTAATGAAAGTTAAATTAACAGTGTAAAATATGTAATGGCTGGGCCATAAACAGCGCATACTAATCGTTGCCTTCGCCTTCCTTTTCTCCACCCGTCTCTCTCTCTCTCTCTCTCTATCTCTCCATCTCTCAATTTCTCCTGAGGTTTCTGTAATTTGCTCACGATCATATAAACAGTGATGCCGTTATGAATTTAGTGAGCATCCTGCTGGCAACAATATAATAAGTGAATTGTGCCACATTTGCAGATGATTAAAAACAGGATCAGCATTTTTCACATCATCTCAGAGGGGAAGCGAAATAACAGTGGCGCAGCCCTTGACTGTCGGCCCTTCTGTTGTTTGCCGTGGTTGTTGTTTTAATGGAATAAAATAAAAATAATGATGATAACAATGAAACATGGGATTTGAATTTCAAGCACAGGCTGGCGCTTATTTTGACAGTTGTCTTTGACATCCCTAATTGCTGCCTTGCATAAAAGGGGTGGCGCTCCCATTTCACAGCGACTCTTTTTCTTTAAAGCTTTGAGCTGAAACAAACTTATCTGTGTGTTTATAATTGGCGTGTATATTTAAACACATGCAAATAAGTGCAGAAAACTTCATTGCAGAGGGCATCACAAGAGCGGGTTCGCCAATTTCTCATTTCGGAAGAAATGAGGTAAAATGTAAGATTGGATCCAGGACATGATGGGACGTGGAATTGTTCTAGACAAGGGGAAATGGTTCAGACTGGGTGGGTCAGTGTATGAAGGGAAAGTTAATAGATCGGGGTGAAATTCAGGGATGATGTGTTGGATCAAGGAGAACCCTTGGAGAAATGCCCAAAGACCCAGAGCAACGGTGGGATTTGATAAGCTAACAAGCAATTTCTATACTGTACTCAGTACAATATCAGGTTTGAAGTCAGCCCTGGTAGCGCAGTGGTTAAACTGCTATACTTCAGCCACAACTGCTGGTATAGTGAGTTCGATCCTGATTGCGCGCAAGGTTTACTCAGCCTTCCAAGGTCAGTAAAATGAGTATCCAGCATGTTGGGGGCAAAATGCTAATTACCTTGTGAACCGCCCAGAGAGTGTACTAGGTGCTATGGGTCAATAAAGTAAAGGTCACCCTTGATCGAAAGCCAGTCATAGCCGATTCTAGGGTTCAGTGCTCATCTCTGTTTAACTCTTGGACAGAGATGGGAGCTCACTGCATCATGTAGTACTCCGGTCTCAAACTGCTGACCTGCCGACCTTCCAGTCATCAAGTTCAGCATCTTAACCACTAAGCCACCACAATCCTTTATAAGTGTAATCAATGGTGGGCATCAGCAGGTTCGCACCAGTTCACCGGAGCTGGTAGCAAAAATTCTGGCTGGCCCCACCCATCCAAGTTTTGAAATGAAGTAGTCCTAATTCAGGTGCAAACCAGGGCTTTCCCCCTGGCCACGCCCACCATACCACGCTCACAGTGTGGTAGTAAAATTTTTTGGGAGTCCACTACTGAGTGTAATTGCTATTGCTATTAAAGAGATCCTTACATCCATGAGAGAACGATGTACAAAGGCTGTCCACGTCTGTGTGAATCACCTGCAACTTTTGGGAAGTCCATAAGCCACAATCTTCTGTCTCTTTGTACTTTTCTAGGTGCCCTGTTCCAGGTTGTGTTGGACTTGGACACATCAGTGGCAAGTACGCCTCCCATCGCAGTGCCTCGGGGTGCCCCCTTGCTGCCCGGAGGCAGAAAGAAGGGTCTCTTAATGGGTCATCCTTTTCATGGAAGTCACTCAAGAATGAAGGTCCAACTTGCCCAACTCCAGGTTGTGATGGCTCAGGTCATGCAAATGGAAGTTTCCTCACTCATAGAAGGTACAGATGTAAATTTTTGCTTAATTCACTCTTGCAAGTGAGAATGAAATTTTTCAAAGAGCAAAATTATGACAATGTTTATTTTTGCATTTTAGGACTTCTTTTTCCCAAAGGTGGATTTTGTGCAACACACACTTCCATGTGTATATATTTCTCATATTCATATGGTATTGCATATCATCAATATGCAGCCCATGTCTCTCCTCTTCATCTCTATATCATCTAGTTCAGGAATTCTCAATCTGCAGCCCATGGGCCAGTTGTGGCCTCTGGCACCTCCACCACACCCGAAGGCGCCATGTGGTGGAGGAAGAGTAAAATGGTTGTCCGGCCCCCAAAGCTGTCTGAGGGAGCATGAACTGGCCCCCAGGTTTAAAAGATCGATAAATCCTGGTCTAGTTGGATGGAAGTCAAGGAAAGACATGGGCTACAATCCTACATACTCTGCATATGTATGTATGAACACATACAAAAACATGCATGTTCCATCTCCACTCTCAGGAAACGGTGCCAGGGTTCACCCACTGGGCCAAGGATGGGCCAGGTGGGTAGGCTGGATTACAGTCCTTTCAACACCACCTGCCATCAGAGACAAGAGAAGACCCCGTCTGAGAACTGCCTCAATGTTGCAAAACCTTCTCATAACGATGTGGGACACACAGGCAGATGTTCTCAAGACCTAGCTCTGAGATGAGGGCATTTACTCCCATGGGATCACCCTGGCAACCTTATCACATCCTGAGCCGATGTCTCTTTTTAGCAAATCCGCTCTTTCTCTACCCCTTCCCTTCCCAAGGTCTATCTTTATGTGAAAATGTAGCCAAAGTTAGCTACCCAGGAATCTTATCTCGACAGATGAAACAGTCCCAAATCCTCTCTTCTTGCTCCATAGACGAGGTGTTGGTATATTTTATTTATTTATTTCTCACATGTCTACTGCCACCCCCTCACCAAGTTATTGTAGAAATGATGAAATTATCCATATCACGAAGCAAACCAATAGACTAACTATTAGGTCTAAAAATACTTTCCTTAAGAAAGTAGACCCTCGCACAGTAGACCCTCGCACAACGACGTTACTTGGTTCCCCAAGTATCGTTGCTAAGCGAATTTTGTTGTTATGCGGGTTTCTATGGAGTTTCCCGCATAACGACGTTTTAGCATCATTGTCTGGTTATTTTAGCATTGTTGTCCGGACAATGACACTAAAAACGTTATGCGGGGGAACACATGGAGCATAACGATGCGTTGTTAAGTGAAAATGATGCTATACAAACGCGTTATTATGTGAGGGCTGACTGTACAATAATACCTCAGATAACACCAAAACTTGGTTCCACAAGTCTTAGCGTTATCTGATTTTTAGTGTTATCCAATGCATGCATTGGATAATGTTTTAAAAAAGCCTGGCTGCCTTCTCCAGAAGGCAGGCACCAAGTGGAGCGCCTGTACGCCAGCTGCCCACCCCCACAAAAAGGACGGTGTGATCTCCTACTTTTTCACGCTTTAAAAAACAAAATGGCGGCTGCAACTTTTTTCAGCTGTTGTGCAGCCCAGGGATGTCCTAGGAAGGCAGGAATAGCACAGAAAAGGTCCTCCCACCCTCCCAGAGGCTACAGAGGAGGAGGAGAGGCAGAAACATGTACCTGACGAAGGTGATTTTTTTTCCCCCAAACAGTGTGAAAAGGTAGGAGATCAAACACGATGCATTGGATAATGATAAAATGGTGCAATTTTCCCCCAAAATCTCATGTTGTAATCCGATTTTAGCGCTATCTAATGCCGTCGTTGTCTGGGGTTTTACTGTACCCCATTTGGGTCTTAATCTATTTTAACTCTAATACTTGAAAAATAACAAAGTGCTGGCTTCACTAAAGACAGAATTTAGAAACTAAGACCAGCTGAGGTTAGTTTTCAGCAAGGCTCTTAGAATATGGGCACAACAGTCCCCATCTCCATCTCTAAGTTTCCATCTGGTGTTCCTTATCAGATCTCCAAAGAGATAAGGCTCCTGCTGTCTTGGGAAATGGTCCTCACTATCTAACACCAAAGCTCTGATGAAGAGAGCACAGCAGAGGTTATACTTCTTGAGAATCCTCAGGAAGAAGAACAATCTTTCAAAGGACCTGCTGCTGGCATTCTTCTACCACTGTACCATAGAGAGTGTGTTAACCTATGGTCTGTGTGTATGGTTTGGGAGGTGTACAGCTAGGGAAAGAACAATGCTGTCCAGGGTCATAAAGACTGCGGAGGGGATAATTGGGCGTACTCTTCCCACTCTAGATCAAATCTATGCCACCAGGTGTTATAAGAAAGCTGTAGAGATTGTGCAAGATAGTACGCACCCTGGAAATGATCTCTTTCAGCTTTTGCCTTCTAGAAGAAGGTATAGGGTCATAAAGACCAAGACCAGCCGCTTGAGAAATAGTTTCTACCCAAAAGCAGTTCTGGCTTTGAATGCAGTGCAATGCAGTCTATGAGGGAGCTTCTATATATAGTTGTTAGAGTTTTTAGTGTTTTTAGAGTCTTAGAGTTTTAGAGCTTTTTAGGGGTTAAATGTGTATATGTGGGGTGGGAGTATATTGATAATTTTGTACAGTTGTATTTTGTTTAGGTTTTGTTGGGTTGATAAGTGTTGTTTTTTTCCTCCCCAATCTCGTTGTTCTGTGCAGGACAATGACAATAAAGATTTATCTAATCTAATCTAAATTCTAGGGTTTTTATACAATTTTTGATCACTCCACTCCTCCTTTGGAATGTGAGTTATGTGGGAACTTCCAACTTTTCCCACACATGTGTCTTTCCATAAACAATGATGCAATATATTCCCACAGATGTGTTCTCTCTGTAGGGGACCCATGATCCTAGCTGGGTGTCCCTTCACCTTTCTCCTTTGATCTTGGAGTTCAAAAGTCCTAGTCAGAGGTATTATGTTATGGGTGAAAGTGTTCCTTCCTTAGGAACCCCTCCCAATTTGCAAAAAGGTTAATGACCGACAATTAACCTGAATGAACTTGGATTACCTCGGTTCATTCCCCTTCATATGCAAACTACACATGCTCAGGGACTTTAACTGAGCATGCTAAAGGCAGTGACTTAGTGACATCGAATGTTATTGTTGGAATGTGCTGTTAATGTTGCACTTTCACTGAAGCTAGGGGATTCTCAAACTATTCAAATCCTACTAGACTATTAAACCAACCAATGCAACTGAATATATGAAAAGTAATTCAAAGAAATAACAACGTTCCTTGAATTCTCACGACATCCACCATTCTGAAGGTTTCAATAAGGTTACTTAATCTGCTCTCCTCATGATTAAGAAGAATATTTTGATCCTTTTTATTACAACAGGAATGTGTGTTTGTTGTTTTTTACTCCCTGGGGCAATTTCCAAAACTGGTATAATAATAATTTTGTATCACAAATTATTCTGGGTTGAAAGGATTTTTGTGGAATTAACTCCACTCAGGGAATGCCCAAATGAGGCTCCTTTCATGTCCCCCAAGAAATGGAACAGAGACGGACGCTCAAACCGTCATGCAGTACCCGGGTCTCGAACTGTCAACTTACCAGCCTTCCAGATAACAAGGCAAGCTTCTGCTTATCATTCAGAGGATGGGGTTATGTAGTATGGACAACATCATTGCAGGCGCACCCCCCAAAGAAAGACTCAGACACCGGTATATGGATAAAGACATTGGGCCACATTTATTGAATAATGCCCTAGTCTGAATTATAACTTTCAATTGGTACTCAGCCAATTATAATTCTTAAGGCAAGCAGGCCGCAGTAACACTGGTAAGGTTCCTCCCAAAATTGCCAATGGCAATTAGCTACAATGTATCCATTTGTATCAATTTGTTTGTTGAGACAAACAAATTGTTGACCGTAGTCAATAAACTATCTACTGACCCCACCCTCTGACGTGTATCCGTCAAATCACGGGGTGATGCATGCTGAAGAGCTCCTGCCATCACCCCTTTGCCTGGTTTGTCGTTGACCGGTCAACGTTATTACACCTGTACCTGTCTAAGTGTTGGCCAGTCAATTGCGAACCTGCCGGATACCTGTGGGTCATAAATATTTACCTTACCAGTGCTACCCGCCACACGGGGAGGCATCCATGATGACTCACCGCCCCCGCCCCCAAGACCGTCAGCTCGGTCGCCAGGCCTGCTTGCATCACACCCAGAACGAGGTACATACCTCTAGCCGACAGGTGGACCCCTTCTCCTGCCTACCAGCAAAATTTTTGTGTAAGCCTATTATCCGGTCTCCAATGGCCGTCTCACAGCCATGCTCAGAACGGGACGGAGCCACAGCCCCGTCCACTGACTGCCTGAACAGTCCGAACTAGGGAGATCCGCATCTCCCCTAAATTTGTGTCTCGGCACGATGTTAGACTATAGCGACCGTATGTAAGCCATACGTGATATAAAATGCCAGGTCACAGCCCCTCGACGGTTTAGTAACAGCAGTGATCCGTATAAGATCGCTGCCGCTGAGGTGCCTGTAAAACATTGGGTGGTCCAGCATCCCTGTCAGACAGCAGGAATGGCCACAGTTCCCGCCCCCATGTGCCGCGCATACCATACCATAGCATACGTGCGGATGCACACAGCCCAGCCGGGGTCCACTCTCTGTCGCTGCAGCATATACTGCTGCCCAGTGTACATAGCTGCGGCCCACCAGCCCCCTGCCACCGGTGTGTTGAGACCCCTAGGATCTGTAAAAGAGGAGGAAAAAAGGTGAAGGACATAACTAGGTACTCATGCAGTGAGGGGACGTACATATCTGAAATTGCGCGTAGACGCATATCCACCTCCGAGTACCCCAAACGTAGCCGCGATGAACGCGACGTCTATCTTAAGTAAATGGTGCCAAAACGGGCCCCACACCGCGAAACGCGGCACTGGTCACCCTCAGGGACTTTACTATGGTAAGGGTAGACCCATCCCGGTGGCAGAAAACAGGCTGGGGCGTGCAGCAGGCACTGTCGAAAATTCATGTAGGGCACCAACCGGACAGATGTCTCAAAAACTTCGTAGCAGTATACACCACTGCCTACACCGTGCTGAATAACCCGTGAGGACCGCATCCCCACTCGAGCCCACTCATGTGTGACAGAGACATCTTCGAGTTCCAGTGCCCTACGAGACACATCCGCCTTACACAGGTGGCACCAACTCTGGCACCCACTCACTGATGCGGAGCGCTCCAAAAAGGCTACCGTGGTAGCTGCGTGGCCAAGAGCCACCTCACACCTATCCGTACATAAGTAATGCCAGCCTCGTGCAAGGTGGGTCAGAAACTCTGGGAACAGGGGTGACGCGTGTACGGGCGGCGGACACGTTCCCGTGACCACCCCTCCCAAACACGACGCATGAACGCATAGTGGTACGCCTTACGCGTGCGAGGTGCCAATGACATGTCCGGTTCCCATCTCCTCGCCAAACGTCCAGCCATCGGCCAAAAGTGGCGAGTGGAATCCCTCTGCTTCCGGAGTAAGGCACGGAACCGGGTGATCTGCAGGTGGTGGAAAGCAGCAGTAATGTCATTATAAATACCTAGAACATGTCTGGCCCAGAACGGCGCATTTAGGCGTAGGCTTCTCAAAAGAATAGACAAACTAATGTCATGACCCTGGGGGATTTGCATGTCTGGGTGTTGACAATGTGCACCACTGCCGCATTGTCACACCGAAATTGGACCACTGAGTAGGCCCACTCATTGCACCATAGCATCAGTGCTCTCAAAAATGGGGGAAAACGCAAGGAAGGTAAGATCGCGGAGGCGATCCGTGCACCCACCCTCAGAGTAAACCCCCATAAGTCCGGGAGCCGGAGGTATCCGACCGTACTTGAAATCTAGGGCAGACCATCAGGAAGAGACCCCGTTAAACCCAGGAGTAATTTGAGCCAGACCGGACAAAATTAAGGTGGCCATGAATTAACTGCAGCTCACAAGGGCACACTCTATGTTTGGCAATCAATGCCAAACTCACCGCGGAGATCCAAGCCACCGTATTCATGGTTAACCCGGATGCCCGCGCGACATAGTCGATTCCGAAATGTGAGCTTAGTAGATGGGACCTCGGTCTATTCAGGCGCCAAGGGGACACCCAGTTCCCACCTGAGTGTCTGAAATGTGGTGAGGAGACGCGTGCACGTGTCCGAGCCCCGTTCACCCCCGAACCCAAAGTCGTCGAGGTAATGGGCTAGAGACCGAGACCCCGACCTGTGAGCAAATGGCCACTGAGTGAAGTCCCCAGTCGGTCGAGTGCTGAACATGAATTAACTCAGTCAGAAGGGGGTTGGCCTTATCTAAGTAAAATTCCCCTCGGAACCTAAAAAACCCAATAGGTCTAAACCATTGGGTGCACTGGCAATAATCTGAAAGCCGAGTGCATATCACACTGTGCCAAAACAGCACCAGAACTGCGTGAGCGTGCCACCCATAGTAGCCGAACCAACTACGAGTACCTGACTGAACAAGGTCATCAGGAATGGCATCCCTGAATGGAGGACCCACAGGGTAAGCTGAATGGAGGATTAAATGACATTCACCCTAGTTCTATCTCCGTATGAGCTTATGGGAGAGACATTCGACTTAGGAAAGGTGGTTCCAAGAAGGGCCCCCGCTACTCTCATAGCCCCAACTCCCTTAGCTGTCGACAGTGGAGCCCCCTCTTCGTTACCCTGCAAGGGAACCAAATTAGTAGCATCCTGGGACCCCCAACACCCCCGAATGGATACAAAAGCCCCATAGAAAACCCTCCAGCAGGTATCCCGCCCAATTCCTTCTTGGATGAAATGAGTGCCATCTCTCCAGGCTGACTATAACAATTGGGGGGGGGGCTTATGACAAGGTTAGTTGCTTCAGACGGAGCTCTGATCGCCCCTGTGCACCCCTACCTCTGCCCTGTAACCCACCAACCCGCGGGCACGCGGAGGCGGCGTGAGGGCCAGCGAAAGGGGACACGAAGTCGGTAACGACCGTGATGCTTAGTACACGCAACGTCAGCTGAGCAGGCCGAACACAGCAGGCGGGCTGGAACCCCCTGCCCGACCAGTTAGCTCAGCACGACCACCATGGTACCTATCACCAGGCACCAGTCACGTGGGAGTGATGTACATGAGCACACTTGCTGACAGGGCTCATCCCCCCTCCCCTCAGGGTATAGAGCCACCCTCATCCACATTCCTCACCGTAAGCCAACTGCCATGGGCCCATCTAATCAACCATCGCCCTGAATATTAGCGATGGATGGAAGCACCAGGATGGCACAAGCAGGTCAAGCCCTGCGGCATACCACCATATGTACAAGGTATGCCACCAACCAGTTGGCCCAAGGTGCGCGGTGGCTCACAACGATGGGACATCTCTTTGTCTCAGTCGCCCTGTCCCTCTCTCTCCTCCTAGTGGGCTCGCAGTTCAATAGGGAGAATATCCACATGTCCCCCTCCAGCCCTTACCCCTCATGGCCTGCGGCCAATTATCAACCAGGGGCAAGTAATAGCCGGCCGTCGGCAGAGCTCTTGACGGCACGTTCTGTATAAAGTACTTACGCAGCCGGACCCAGACAGCCCCTGCGATGCTCGGCACTGTCCCGGGGGCGGACGCCCCAGTGCGTGGCGGCTTACTACGGCGGGACCACACAATGTCTCTGTCCCCCTGTCCGTACTTCCCATCCTTATTGGGATCTCAGTTCATAGGGAGAATATATCCACGTATTCCCCCCCCCACCACCAAATCTTTTCCTTCCTGGTCTGGGTCAGATGATCACCGGGGGGCAATGAATAACCAGTCGTCGGCAAGGCCGTTGCCGGTACATGATGTACACAGGGCATATGCAGAGGGACCTGGACAGCCCCTGCGATGCCACGTACTGCCCCGGGGGCGGAAACCCCCACCCCCAACGTCGTGCCAGAATGCAACCAAGGGGCACTGGGATGGGATGGCAAATGATGCCCACTAGCCTCAAATTGGCAAGGCCATGAGCACTGAACCCCACCGCTGAAAGTGGACTGTGATTTGGGTGTATTCAACTTGAACCTAATACTCACTAGTTGCACCCCCGTGGGCCGCCCCCACTGGGGGTTTCGGCCCACGGTGGGCGTCAGAGCTCGCGACCGAAATCGAGCTCTGGGGCGACCTCCAACGCACTCCAGTCGCAGTTCTGGACAAACAGGGAGCTGCGAGACAGCAGCAAGCACAGGCCGGAGTGTCTCAAGAAGCTCGACCCGGCTGGCCACCTGTTGCAGAGTGGCAGCAGTCGAAGTAGCCGGCAGACACAAAGGGGGCCCGGTAGATAGGGAAGGGGCCCCCACCCACTGGATTGCTAAGGATGCCTCCAGCACAGCCAAACGTGCTAACCAGGCATCCCCTACCACGGAAACCCCTAGTAGGTGGGCCAGGTGGGCCGGACGGCCCGATAGGAATTGGGCCAGAGGCCCTAAATTGAGAGCCTGGGCCAGAATAGGGCCATGCCCAAAACTCCAGCCCCTAATGGGGAAAACGTGCTGTGAGCCAGCACCAGGCCCTCCCCCCAATCATTCCGTCCCATGGCCGGCAACCATGGGCCGAGGGCCGCATCCTCCGAAGGGCCGGCCTGAGGCTGAAAACGAGAGCTCATTCTGTCCTGCAGTACACAGGAATTGAACCCCTGACCTTCCACTTCCCAGTCAGCGTCTGAGCCACTGCAGTCCCACGTAAAGTTTGGGCACCCCTGGGGTAGAGAATACCATCCAGGGACTGTATAACTTGCCCAAGGCTGCAGCCAAGGGCCAGCCCTAACAGAGGATTTTCGTCTGCATGAGGCTCCTTTCAGGCAAGGACGAACTCCGTGTCTTAACCACTTGAGCCACCGCGATCCCCCGACGAGCTAAATAGAAAGATCCCTGTACGGGGATCGCAATAGCGCCAAGCGCCCAGAGCCAGCCGTAGCAAGGCTCTGTAATGGAAGAAAGAGTTCAGCGTCTTAACCCCTTGAGCCACCGCAGTCCTCCCGGGAAACAAACAGCGACGGAGAAAACTTCTCCTCTCCGTCGCTATTTCTAAAATGGCAGCTCGGCTGCCTCATGGCCACCCCTTTTATAGAGGGGTGGCCACGCCCCCTAACTCACCCGGATGTCTGAGTCTGGGGGGGGAGCCCGCAAAGAGTGCGGCGGCCATTTTGGCGCCGCGCTTTCAGTAGTTTACACACAACTGACATGAACTGGAGGAAAAAGGCATGTCTCACTGGCTTCTAAATCTTGCTGCTTTAAATCCAGAGAAAACTTAGTTCCATACTAAGAATTGCAATATACACAGAATTGGATATAATTGTGCAAATTTAATGATGCATTATTTTCAATGTTGAAATATACCATTTTGAATCTAGTCACAGTCCACCCCACCCCCCCTGCACTACCTGACACTCCCCAAATGTAAGGTTCAACGTTTGTGTCTGGAGGGCATTTTTGACGGTCTATGCTACCCCCAGCAAAGAGCAGAAATCTATCCCCTTTGCCAACCCCAAGTTGTAAATTCAGAGTGCATGAAGATAAGAAATCCTCTAAACACTAGTTAAAATTAATAATTATTATCATCGTGTGCTGTCAAGTCACTTCCAATATATGGTGACTTTTTCCATATAGGTGGCAGTGAACTTAGCCTGTGATGCATGCTCCAGGTGATCTCTGTTGTATCCTCTCCCAGGTGGCATATTGAGGATTTGAACTCCCTGCTCCTGATTCCACAACCAAGGACTCTGAAGCAATGAGCTACAATCTAATGACATTTCTTAAATGTTTGCTGCCCTTCTCTTCACAGCCATGGCTTTATGTTCCTTTTCTGATCTCAAACTTTAGAAAAGTTACTTTTTGACTATGCTGGCTTTAAAAAGTCTAGGATCTGCAATCCAAAAAGGTAGCTTTTCCAAGATCTAAACCTGGAAAAATTAGAATGGCAGCTCTTGTGTTGTCTGCAATGACCATCAAGCATGTCTCCAGGGTCTCAGATTGCCTTTTCCAGTCCCAGTACTTCCTGAATTAATCACACCCACCCTGTCTGGGGTTATGTAATGTATATCACATGGCTGCATATAAACATCACTAGACATAAAGAATTAAGACACTGTGGAATGTCTTAATCAATGGGATTTATCTACCTGATGATAGCACTGAGAGTAGATGAGGGCAATACTCAAGATATGTGGTGGCTTTTGGGGGGGGGGAGGGTGAAGCTTGGTTTCATTCTAAGTAGACTTTTTATTGGTGCTAAAAAAAACTTTCATACTGTTTCAATTCACTCATGATGATCACTTGTTTTCATGTTGATCCTGACATTCTAATAGAATACCTCTTTATTTGTCATTTAGCCTGTCAGGGTGTCCAAGAGCTACGTTTGCTGGCAAAAAGGGGAAAATCTCAGGGGATGAAATTCTCAACGCTAAATTCAAAACCAGCGACGGTAAGAGACTCAAGTCTGGCACTTACCTAGCTTTTGCAATATTGGCATTAAATGTTGACACCTATAAAAGTGTAAACACCCTGGATTGGATCCATGGTTAATGTTCCATTAACAGAACAGCTCTGGTTTATGGATGGGGTGGGTGGGTTTTTTAAATGTTTTTTAATATTTTAATATGACAATGTTTTAATTATTTTAGTGGGGTTTTATATGTTTTTTATAAGCCGCCCGGAGTCACCTGTCAATTGGGTGGTAATATAAGTTGAACTAAATAAATAAAATAAATAAATAATAAAAGCCTTTGCACAGATTTAGTTGGATCTTCACTGCCTGCATCTACACGCAACTCTCCCCATTTCACAGGGTCCCCTGAATCTCTGGGGCATTTTGTGGAGTTGAAAAAGATATTCAGGGAAGCAAGGGGCAAAGAAGTATTCTTGCACTAACCAATGCTACACTTGCCTGTAGCTGGACTTAATCTATGTATTTCCACACTATTAATGTTTTCAAGTGAACCAATAAGGTTCACAAAGGTTGAATTAGCATTTCCTATTCCAAAAAGCTCTAATATTCAAGAACAGGTACTACATATGGAAGACACATGGAACAGAAATCTTCCTTCAGTTTGCAACTGAATCTGATTTCTAGTATCTGAATAAAATGTACATTATTCTAAATGAAATCCATGCACATACAGCTAACATAGCTTTCCAAAAACTCCATTGGTTAAACTTGGGGCACATGAGACTGGCATATAAAGGGAGAGGAAGAATTGAATAGGGAAGAATTGGTTGGTTGGTTGGTTGGTTGGTTTTCTATACTACCTTTTTCCTTGTGGAGAACTCAAAGAATCACTTTGAGCATGTAGTGGCCCTTAATAGTATTGCTCCAAAGCTACCCTATTTATGTTTCCTTCTGCCAAAAGAGGAGAGGCTAGTGGCATTATATATGGTTGGAGATGGTGGTTTCATGTCCTTCCATCAGTAAATACCAATTGGGAGGTTCTGTCAAAGTTTCAGCACCCAGGGAAAACTTCAGGTTGCCCTAGTCTAGTCATGGCTTTCATGGTTAGAATAGCACTTTAGCAGTGAACTTACCAAACAACCTTAGTCAAGCATTTGTTCTCTCAGACCTATCCTCTCCCATCTATGTTAACAACATATTGCAGAGAAGTGATAAAGATTTAAGATATATCTAATAGGTACATTTTCATAAGTTCTATTAAAATTAACTCTTCAACCGAGCAGCTATGCTTAAGAGCTTGTCATACTTAAAATATTGGTTTATAACACTTACGATGTTCATGATGCTGAAACACAAGGTGGCATATATGACCATTTCCAGGTAGTTTTCCAGTCAGGCATTGACCATTACTAAACCCTGACCTACTAAGCATCAGCATAAACAGTGCCATGTCCTGGCTCAATCTGCAGATATCAGAAGGAAATGTGTCGGATAGCTGTTTTATGACCCCTTTTCACTCTTACAGTTCTAGAGAATGATGAAGAAATTAAACAGTTAAACAAAGAAATTAGTGAGCTGAATGAATCCAACACTGAGATGGAAGCAGCTATGGTGAAGCTGCAGTCACAGGTACGTGTTTCCATAGCTGGACCCTACGCTCATGTGCTAAATAGGGCACATAAGGTAATTAGAATGGTCTCTTGGATAAAGTACTTCAAATTCCTCTTATTCAGAGAATGCTCTTGGATCTCCTACACCATGAACCCAATTGTTTCCTTATGTCCTCAAAATATGAACAATTAAGACTCCCTTGCTTTCCTGTCAAGCGTTTTAAATGGGTAAGCCTTAGCATACAAAGTAACAATTAGAACCTCTTGAGATGCCACCAGCCCTGAGCATTACTCAAAATAAATGGTTGACTCTGTTGTCATTTTGATTATGCATAATATCAAGCACAGAACAATTAAAACTTTTTATCTATTCCACAAGTCTTCAAAACCTATGCTGATTCTTTTGTCTCAAAATAATGAGCACATGACTGACACCCAGCAGAGTAACTATATGCATCCTGCTTCTAGTGTTCAGTGGTGGCCATGGGACATATTGGCTTTTCCCCCCCTCTAACATTTATCAGTAGGTTCACCTCTAGATTTTGGTGTCCTCTAAGTTTTGGTGCCCCATTGCTTTACCTTGCTTACAGTGCTGGCTGCTTGTCACTTAAAACTCTTTGTGTGCAGCACATCATTTTCGTTTGGTTCTGTCTCCAAAATTTCATAATACAAATTCCATCCTCTGATAATTTCCTTGTGACTTCTTTTGATATTTCTGTTCTAACAAGGCTTTACTTGCTAAAGCTTGGTAGATTTTCACACATACAAACCCCTTCTCATCTTTCCTGCTGTTGTGTGATGTGATGACTGGTGAGCTTGCTTTTGTCTATAAATGCTTTGAATAAGAAAGTAAGCCTTGTTCTGTCCCGTTTTCAAAAGACATCAGAACAATGACAAGTACCTAAAGACTGGCTGGTCTAAAATATAGCATCCTGCCGCTTCTCCCTGTATTATAGTTATTACAAAATCAAGCAGAGAATTGTACCAGAATTGAGGAAGAGTTAGCACAATGCTTTGTGTAATCCATGCCTCTAGAGTTGGAGTCTAGTCATCATATGGTGTGCTAGTAGAAGGCAAACAAAAGAGATACAAAAGACAAGTGCCTTGCCAAACTGGCCAGCACAAGCCAAGCCTGATGAGCTCAGGTTCTTTTAGGGCAGGGGTACCCACGCTACAGCCTGTGGGCTGGATCTGGCCCCCAACGTGAATTCATCCGGCCCGTGCTGCCCTTACCGCTTCCGGAAGCAGAAGTAAAACATGCATGCGCTGATGTGTTATGCACCCATGCATGCGTGTTTTACTTCCGCTTCTGCTGGGAAGAACCACATGACTGGCCCAATCAGCTGTCCAGGGGGCGTGGTCAAGCCTGTGGCCAGAAAAGTGTGGGCACCCCTGTTTTAGGGTCTCAGAGACAATGCACACTCAGTAGGTGAAGAAATAAAGCTTCTTTTAGACAGCTCTCTGAGCAAAACAGAACTGAAACAGAACAAGAAACAGGAGCTCTCCATACATCAGAAGTGCCAGAAGCATCCCTGCCAACTACCTGGGCTCCAAGGTGACTAGAGAAGGGTCAGAAGGAATCCATGCTTGGTATGCATTGCTTGCTTATGTTAATGTCTGATGAGACAATCATGTATTATAATCCTTCTGGACAATAATGTACTGTCTTTCATTCTACAAAGCAGTATATGTACATCTATGCCATTGTATAAACCAATTTTAAATATAATCCTATGTATGATTTAAAGTACTGTACAATTTTTTGGAATAGTAGCCATGCTAGTCTGTTGTTCAGGCACATCAGAAAACAAAAAGAAAAAAGAAAAACAAAAGCACTGTAGCACTTTAAAGACTAGCTGCTATATTTTTAGTGTGAGCTTTTGTGGATCAAGTCCACTTCATCAGACATGTTGTTGTTGTTGTTGTTCAGTCACACAGTCAAGTCCAACCCTTTGCGACCCCATGGACCACCACACGCCAGGCACCCCATCCTCCACCATCCTCTTCAGACATAGGATGTCTGATTTATGTCCATTGATTCTTAATTGAAACAGAGAAACCTCTTTCAAACATTTAGAGCTAATCCAAATAACAAACCAGAGATCATCTGCGACTGCTAGCTCTGGGGGAAGCTGTATTGCTATGCATGCTTATCTGTCATTCTGATTGATTACTCTTTACCTCTGTATCTGGTGTATATAATCTCATGCCTTGAAACTTTACTCCTATGTCTGAGGAAATGGACTTGATCTACGAAAGCTCACATTAAAAATATAGCAGTTAGTCTTTAAAGTGCTGCAGTGTTTTTCTTTTTTTCTCAGTACTGTGCAAATGTCATCACCAGCTGGTTTGTGGAGAATTCAGTGAATGATTTGAGGGAGAAATAACACAGCCCCTGAGTCATGTAGACACACCAAAACTGGAGGGATTTTTCTACTGATTCTCCTCTCAACTCTCACCAGGTTTGGTGATGTTTGGTATTAGGATATCCAAGTTACAACCCACCAAATCAGTCATTGAATTTTTCCCAAACCAGCTGGTGATGGCCTAAGATAGTGATGGCGAACCTTGGCTCTCCAGATGTTCTTGAACTTCAATTCCCAGAAGCCCTGATCAGCAGGAGTCCAAAAACACATGGAGTGCCAAGGTTGGCCATCACTGGCCTAATACTTTTGCACAGTACTGTAATTGCATTACATATTTCATTGCCCTGAGAATCCACAGTCAATAAAAGCTAAGTGATAACTATGGAGTGTGCATTATGTTTAACTGGTTGTCCAGGTGCTGGGAGTGGTGTGAAAGAGATGCAGACAATGTTCTTTTTTGACAGCCGCCAAGCACCTCCACATGTGCTCTTTAGGGAAAGAACATAAACAACCTTCAAATCCTCTGGTCATTCCCTCTCTAATCAATATTCTTTCCATCCTGCAGATCTCAAGTATGGAGAAAAATCTCAAGAACATTGAGGAGGAGAACAAGATTATAGAGGAGCAGAATGAAGCCCTGTTCCTTGAGCTCTCAGGGCTGAGCCAGACCCTTATCCAAAGTCTTGCCAATATCCGCCTTCCACACATGGTGAGGGATACTCTTGTAAAACCAGCCTCTGTCTCTATGCTATGAAGCACCTATTTCTAAAAGCATTCTTACAAGGAGCTTTGCCAGAATAAAGGAGTAGACGAGAAGAGCCTTCCAGAGATCTATTTTTGGCTCTTTCCCTAAAATTCATTGAGGTTGGTAAAAAGCACCATTCTTAAGTTGGTGGTGTGGAAAAGTTTGAGTTTCTGTGTTTCTCAGAAACCTACCAACATTCTCATACTCCAGTTTCATTTCAAGCAGGAAAATAATTTATTTCTTGCACATATTTTTGGACTTTCCCACCAAATGTGCAGGTTTTTTACACATTTCTTCTAACATGCATGTTTTGTATGCATTTGCCAAGGTCACCCTTGCTCGAAAGCCAATCATGTCCGACTCTAGGGTTCACTGTTCATCTCTGGTTCATAGCCGAAGAGCCAGCGCTGTCTGCATCTGCAGACGTTTCTCTGGAGATGTGGCAGCCATGCCTAGACACCGGAGTGCACGGAACACTGTTTACCTTCCCACCGAAGTGGTCCCTTTTTATCTACTTGCACTTTCTTGCTTTCGACCTGCTAGGTTGGCAGGAGCTGGGACAGAGACGGGCGCTCATTCCGTCCTGCAGTACTCAGGTATCGAACTGCTGACCTGTTGCCTACCAGTCAGTGTCTTAACCACTTGAGCCACTGCAGTCCTATTGAGAGTCATAATTGTTGTCATTGTTTATTTGTTTTATGCCCTTTTTTTGCTGGACCTAGGAGCCAATCAGCGAGCAGAACTTTGATGCCTATGTCAACACCCTCACTGATATGTACACAAACCAGGAGTGTTATCAGAATCCTGAGAACAAAGACCTACTGGAAACCATCAAGCAGGCCATTAAAGGAATTAAGGTCTAAGTATGGAGGGACAGAAGGGGGGAAAGGTGGAAAAGAAAAGAAAAAGGAGAACAAGAAAAAGTGGAAATTAAAGCAACTGGAAGAATATAGAGGACCTTCGCTTTGCATATTCAGGTTTAAAAGTTAAGAAACTTATTGAATGAATGAAAAAAGGACCAAAACTGAACCAAGTGGCCATTCACGAGAAGCAGAACTGAATTCAGATGTTTTAGTTTACTTGAGGGCATCCCTTTGGCAAACATTGGGTGCTTTCTTTTGGATTTTTGAACCCCATTCTGTGGGATGGGGATTCAAAGATAGGCTTGGAAGCGGATGGAGATTGAAGATCTTCATGAGCTACTCAACACTTCCAACGACAGAGGAGGCTTCATCATAGACTTAGTTCAAGATATAGAGAGTATTAAAGGGTCAGCGCTTTCGTCTGTAGCTCATACAACAAGTTCCACAACCTTGTGTTGCCTATGGAAGTGTCCCCAGACCACAACATGATGAATTCTGTGAAATGTATTATACACAAGAAACTGGAGCTGCCTGTCCATACAAATCTGGGTTGGGATTTTTACCCAAGAAAGTATCCCAAAGCCTGCCTGACACAAGAACTCTTAACAAGTATTTTAGTATAGCGTTATTTTTTAATTTCCAAAAGAGCAGCTGTGGATCTCCAGTGGAAAGCGCAATGGAAAAAAAATTACAAAAGGTTCTCAGGGAAGCTTTTTCGGAGTTTGAAACTAACAGTATTCCTTTGTCCGTCTTAAAAATAAAAATGATAGTAGCTAAATAAATAGACCAACATTGGGATGTTTTGTATGGAAGAACTCTAAATGTGTCATGGTCCAGTGTACATGAGTTTTGGAAAGTCCTTTTGCTGACTGTTCTGGTTCTGTTTGTCGTCGTTGTCACCATTGGGTAGTTGCAAAAAGCAATGCTGGAGACATGTTTTAAGGTACAGCTAGGAACAAAAGGGAGTCTATGAAGAGTTATTTTGCTCTTTAATGTGGACTTTGGCTAATTCATACGTGGTAATTTTTATTTTCGCTGTTGTCATTTTCAGCTTTGTTTCCTACATTTTTGTAAGTTTCACAAAACAGAGTGATTGTCATTCTAGGGAAGGAACAATTGGATTTAGATCTTCCAAAGAACCACTTTGTTTTGCTTTTCTGGGTTTTTGTTTGTTTGTTTTGTTTTAGATAGCCCTTCAGTATAGATAGCCTGCTGTGCACTTACGGAGCTAACAATGAAGTGAATGTCTGGTAGCAAAAACAAATTTCCTTAGCACCTCTCGGATATGTATTGCTGGATTAGTAGCAGGAGGTAAAAAATGTCAGGGGGGAACACAAACTATTGGTTCAGCGTGTAGAATATCAACTTCAATTAAGTCTGGAAAAAGAAACCTTTATAAAGTGCTCAGTTAGTAGTTGGAGGCTAAACAAAAGCCGTTTTGTGACAGGCTCGGCCATAGCTTGGGTGGGAAGAGATTAGAAACTCTGCCAAATGCCTCTCCACTGTATCAAATGCCATTCCAAAAGTGTGAAAAATGCAATTGCAAAAATGCACAAAAGACAGTGCCTCTCTTCTTCCCCTAGCACATCTTCTTATGCAGCTCCTCGTCACAGCTTATGAACTGTGGTTTCAGTAAAGGGAAAAAATGAAAGAAAAGCAAAATAAGAACAAAAAAATTGTGGCTATTTAAAGATGAACTGCTGTGTTTTAATGTGACCTTTCGTAGGAACGCGTCCACTTCCTTGGATCCACGAAAGCTCTAATTTTATATATATATATATATATATATATATATATATATATATATATATATATATATATATATATATATATATATATATATTTTGTTTCTTGTCTGAAACATCTGCAGAGACTAACACAGCTACCACTCCAAAAAGTACAGCAATGGAAGGCACTCAGTCTGTCAGAAGAATGTGCTAGATGAATTTAACAGGATAAACTATTTTTTGGGTGTTTCTATTGGCAATGGTTCGATTTTGTTTTCACAATAAAGTCCCACCTCCTGCTAGTTTCTGATGCTACAGCCCTATACTTGCTTACATCAGAATGTGATTCACGGAATACAGCGAGATTGCCTTCTATTTTTAAAAAAAGTGTACAAGGCACAAATACAGATATACCTGTACTTGCATTTTCCATCCAGCTAGGACCATTTCAGTTGGGGATTCACTAACTGAAATCCTGGCTTCAATGAAATGAATGACAAAATTTGTGGATTGGGTGGACACAAGAATTAGGATTCAAAGTTTCTAAAACACTTCTTTGAGCACATGTGTATGGATCAGTGTGTGCCACTTTTCCCTGCTCTGGATGATGCCCTTTACACCATATCAAATGCTGCTTCAGTAGTTTCTCCACACTCTAAAAATGGGGAGGTCTTTTGAGGAGTGGAAAGGGTTGCATAATGAGAAAAGGGAGCTGATGAACATCGGTCTGCTCCTGGAATTTGTCAATATCCCTTGGATCCCAAATCAAACTTTAGCCAAAATTGACACATGGGGTTTATGGATGCATTTTCATATGTGAGGCTGTTTGTGGTGCACAAGCCTTTGATCCTTGCTTTAATCACAGGCACATAACTTACTAACCATGTTTACAGTGCAAGGGGGAAAAGAGGTATTTAAAATTAGAATAATTTCTCTGACCTACATGGGTTTCATGTTCCCATTACAATGTGGATTGAAACAAGGACTTTTTTCAGCCTCTGTATGAAAATGCTTTAAAAGCCTAATCCTAGTAGTATAGGCTATAAACTAAAATCAGTGTCACTGGTAAGAGGCACAAAAGGACAATGAGTGGAGCAGGAGGTGAGGAAAAAGATGGCGGACTTTACTCAAATATAAAACTTTGTGGTAGAACCCAGGCATTACTCATCTGAGTAAACTGACTTCTGTGCTAAAGATGATTTTAATGTTGAGCTCTTTGACTAGGCTTCATTTAGATGAATTGTGGAAAGTGCAAAAAAAAAGAAGCAAAAAATTGATATGAAGTATTAAATGCATAGGATGCTTTTTTATATGTAAATAGAGTCTGATTTGGTAGTAACCTCAGCTCATTTAGTATTTAAAACTAGAGAAATTGCACTTCCTTTAAAGAAAAAGAAAGGTTTTGGGGTAGTAATTAGCAGAATTATTCTGTAAATTATTTGAGGGTGCATTCAAAAGGCACAGACTAAGAATGGTGGAACCGCTATGGATGGGCACTCACTGTGTTTTGTTCACATAGCTCAGGGGTTCCCAAACTTTTCACACTGTGGGATGGACCACACACCCTGGACAGCTGAGCAGGCCAGACACGTGGTTCCTCCTGCCATGATTGCTGCCATAAAACGCATCCACGGCTGCTGTAAATGCATTTACAACAGCTGCGGGTGCATTTATGGCAGTGTTTATAGCAGGCACAGGCATGTTTTACAGGTGTCATAAATGCATCTGTTTCAGCTTCTGGTAGTGGTGAGGGTGGTGCCGCAGGCTGGGTCTGGCCAATGGGCCATAGGTTGGCCACCCCTGACATAATCATGGTTGGCCAACCGTGGCGCTCCAGGTGTTCTTGGACTTCAATACTCGGAAGCCCTGATCAGCAGGTGTCCTGACTTGGGCTTCTGGTAATTGAAGTCCAAGAACACCTGGGCAGCCAAGTTTGAGGAACCTGACATACAAAATCTTCTCTCCAGGGAAAAGGAGTTTCTTGTGGCTGCAATGAGAGGCAAGGTTTGCTTAGCTCCCATGGGTTAGCACCTATGCCATTCTTAATTCAATTTCCCAGAGCAGTGCTTCACCTTTTAAAAAAACCCTGTGTTTTCCTGTTATACTGTGATCAAATGTTATTGGATAAAGTGACACACCGTGCAACCGAGATAGAAGACAGCCAATCGGCATTTTATTCACTGATAAACAGCTATATTGAAAGTACAGGAAACATGGTTTACCCCACTGGAGGGGGTGGGTGGGAACGTGCCCTAATTTGAGGAAAATGTATGTAATTTATATTTGCAACACCTTATGTTTCTTTTCTTTTATTTTATTTTTTGGCTATTTATTGAAAGCATTTTATTTATTCAATTTATATTTCTGTTGAAGCTGGACATCACATCACGAGAAAAGAATGAAGGCAAAATAAAAAAATCCTGAAAATAATATGTTTTTTGATCAACAAAACAATATTCCCTCTAAGAAAGAAATAAAGAAAAAATCTAACTTTTGAGTGTAATTTTGATGCAACCAAGTTATTTTAAATATATTTTTGTTATTTATTCTTTTACCAATGGGAATTTTTTAAAAGATATTTTATAACTGAAGTGCTTTTTTTAAGAAAAAGTTTTTGTTTGCTCTTATTTTTGGGGGGGTTAGAGAGCGAGAGAGAAAGAGATACCTTTTCCTTGTTTCTTTTGTCTTCTCAACGTTCCTATTGTTTCAGACACTGATAATGGTTTTAAAAAATTAAACATGTAATTTATTATTTATTTACTATTTAAATTAAACATAAAAAGATTGATCTGTGCTCTTGTTGTATATTTATTTTGTCATGTTTGTGTGTCAGTTATGTGATGGCTGAGTAAGTGTTTATGTGAAGGAATACTGTTCATATTCAAGTAATAAAGAATCACGTTGGGGAAAAATATGCAGACTACATGTTCTTCTGTGAAAAAGAAAATTAATACTCCTCGAGAAATATATTGCACTAAAAGGAGTTCAGTTTTTTCTTTCCACCATTCTTTAAAATTAAACATAATTCCCACAGTTTCAAACAGTCAAGGACTGGAAGACTGTCTAAGTAGCCACAGTGACAGAGAGCAAACAAAACAAAAACCAAAAAAAATGTTGTGGCACCTTAAAGACTAACTCCTGTTAGCTTTTCTGGATCACGTCCACTTCATCAGACATAAGAGTGAGTTTTCATGGTATTAATTTATAAATATCAAGTACAGAGGCACAGAATGATTGGTTGGCATAATAGATAGGTTTGCAAATCAATGTGCTATTTACAACCAGTAATGACACACAATCAGTGTGGCTATTTACAACACTAATAATGGATGATCCATGATTGGGTTGGGTTGGTTATCTTGAAGTTTGGGTCTGTTAAGTTGTAAATGTTTATTGTAAATGTTTAGCCACAATGACAGAACCCAAATCTTCCATTGGTATTAAATAGGATACCTTGGAGTCGTTATTCAGAGAGGAGTCCACGCATTGGTGGCTGTCTCTGTGATGATATTCTGCTCATGAAAACGGACTTGAGAAATCTGCATGCAGTTTTTTAGCCATTTGAATATCACGTCACCCACTGGCTACCACATGATGTGTGCCCGTCACTTTCACCTTGCTCAAGGGATGCGTTGGAGGGCGCTTTGGTGAGTTTTAGACCCGGCCTAACATCATTGTCAAGAGATGGGCAAGACTGCCTAGTTAGACCGCTGAAGCCCCAGTGCCCAAATAAGACTCTCACCTAGCGGGAGATTAAATAGGATACAATGCACAAAAGGCTGTCTAACACTGAGTCAACTCCATCAAGAAAGAGGTTCTGCACTTTATGATCAACAGTGAGGGTCAGACAAAAACTCTGTTAAATTTACCATATTAGTACCTGAATTGTTACTTTTTCATCAAGCAGAAGGAAGATCTAATATTTTTTAATTGAAATTAACGCTAGAAGATTTTACGTGTGACTTCTATATCATTATTTTCATTGAATTGGCCTCCTTTTAATTAAAAAGTAATTTCTTTTATCCCTTCGGGTGTTGAGAGAAAGACAAGGTTCTTGCTCTGGCACTTGTTAACGGCCTCCACCAGCGTTGTTTGGCGTTCTTGTAATAAAAGTTACTATTTTACATTAACACTAATGAATTATTTCAATTTCATATTATTCCCTTACCCACAAATATGTACCTACTCATTCATTCGTCCTTCCATCCATTCGTTCATTTTACTTAAAGCATTTGTTCGGCAATTTTCTGCCTAACGGGGCTTCCAAGCAATTTAAAATGCAATTTAAAAAAAAACAAGAAAGGTTTTTAAAATGTTGGGAACAAATTAGAAGCATTTGCATTGGTTTAAGATGTTTAAAACTGGCTCCAAGGCATTCTCTAAAAGTAGTTTTTGTTTTAAAGTGAGTCCTAGATACCAATAGCCTCTCAGAAGAGTATCCTTTTAACTGCTCAGCGGAAGCTGAATGGAGAGTGAGCTATTCTAGCTTCATTAAGGAAGGGATTCCTGAACTGAGGTCCCTGGCTCACATACCACCTAATCTAGTTTCTCGAGCATTGCGATTCGTAACAGGATCACAGACTGGGCAAGTATATACAGGAGAAGAAAAATCTTCTGGACATCCTGGCCTGAGGCTGTTTAGGACTTCAAAGCAGGACCGCCATCAGAAATTTCTGGGCCCCATACTGAGCAATCCTATTGCCCCCCCCCCACACACACACACACACACATACTTAATGTCACAGTTATGGCCGGCGGCAGCAGGACCCCTGTCAGGACCGGGCCCTATATGGCAGTACTGATAGTACTGTCCCGATGGCAACTCTGCTTCAAAGGCTTGTATTGCCTATTGCAGAAGACTATTTGCGAGGAGTTAGTAATATTTCCCATTTTCCCTTTCCAAGCTCTAAAATGGTTAAAAATCATATAAATGTGTATTAAAATATTAAAATATGCTTGCTAACCAGCTTATGCTTGGCAAGTACATGCTGGTCAAACAAAGATGCTTCACCATGGAATTTGTAAGATAGATTGGCATGAGAACACATGATGTCTAACATCTTGTGTCCTTGGCTAGGATGTCTGCAGAAACAGCTGTGTCCTTGACTAGAAGCAGAGTAAGCAGCAACATCTGTAAGTTTTAAGATAAGACACCTGCATGTGTAATGGGCAGAAGACATCAGATCAAACAAAGGAAGAGAAAAGGCATGGCAAGGTGACCCTCCCTAAGTTCTCAAGCATTATGACTGGTGGTGGTGAGGTAGTGAGTCCAGCTACAGAGGATGTAGCATCAATTAATTATTCTAGATGACAGTTTATGAGTCTGGACATTCTTCAAGTGAGGGGCATAGAGCCAAGGTTGATGAAACAGCATCTTAGGTTCAGGGTATATAAGAGGCTTAAAGGTAAAGGTAAAGGTTTCCCTTGCTCGAAAGGGTTCAGTGCTCATCTCTGTTTCAAAGCCGAAGAGCCAGCGTTGACTGTGTCCGCAGACATTTCCGTGGTCATGTGGCAGGCATGACTAGACATGGAACGCTGTTTACCTTCGCACCGAAGTGGTCCCTATTTATCTACTTGCAATTTCTTGCTTTCAAACTCGCTCAGTCCTCACTCACAATCCATCACTTGGTGGGGTTGAGTTGGTGACTTTTTTTGTGTATTCTTTGAAGTGTTTTGTGATGGGTTGATATTTTGTGATGGTGGTTGGGATATTTGCTGTGTGGTGGTTGTTCAGTCGCACATTCGATTCCCACCCTTTGCGACCCTATTTCTTCAACTTCCTCTAACTCAGGTTCTTTGATCTTCTTTTCTCTTTGCAAATGGCTTGTATGTTATGGAATTCCAAGACATTCTCCAAATGAGCAAACCCCACACCTTTGTGATTCTCCCCAAACCTATGGTTTATTTTATTATGCTGCTTTATACCAAGCAAGGAGTTTGGCACTGTGACAATCCCTAACATTGTGATGGCGAACCTTGGCACTCCAGATGTTCTTGGACTTCAATTCCAAGAAGCCCAAGCCCCCTGTGAATCCACACGAATGGGTTTACTGTGATTCATCCGGCCCGCACCACCCTCGTTGCTCCCGGAAGCTGAAGTAAAACGCGCCCATACAGTTAAGGCTCTTCCGGGTTAACCCTTCCTCCATACGGGCACGTTTTACTGACACTTCCGGGAACGACAAGGGCAGCGCTGGCTGGATGAATCGAAGTAAACCCCTTTGTGTGGATTCACGGGGGCTTGGGCTTCTCGGAACTGAAGTCCAAAAACATCTGGAGTGCCAAGGTTCGCCATCATGGCACAAGCACTTAACACACCAATGCAGTCTGCCAACAGAGTACATGAAAACATCCACACACTCCAAACGTTCTCCTTCCTTCCTATTGTAACACCTTAAGAGCAAAAGGGATTGCCACCCTGTATCTTTGCAGCTGCCAAAAGCTCAGAGAACTTTTCAGAAGAATGCCAGCAAGCATTTGAAGTTAACAAGTAAGTCTTTCTTCTGGTATACTTCTTCTTCTGCCATATCCAAATCCGAATATTGGTAGTCATCATGGCAATCAGCCACAAATACTGTCCTGAGAATATAATACAGTGGCCTTCCAGATCGCAGCGCGACACCCATACCACTGATCCAGTTCCATGAGTCACTTTCCGGTCCTGAGCCCTTTTGGCACACAAAGTCCTCATAAGCTCCAGGCCAGTATTGATGAAGCTGCTGCCCTCCATCGAGATGGATTCAAGTGGGATTTAATCCACTTGGGAACCATCACCCTTCCCTGTGGACTTCAGCACCCAAGGTCATTAATCCTCAGGGTGGTCAGGTTAGTTAACTGCCGCCTGACGCTTGGCATTGAATCGCTGGCAGTATGGTCTACTCTATTACCATAGCAGGATAACCAGTCCAGACTTTCTTCGGTATACTGGAGGAGATCAAAGCCTTCACATTTCTGCCTGTTAAGTAAGTGTTAAAGGCACACCTGTCCTCATCTCACATGCCACAGAAACTCTGTGGGTATTTTATATGACAGATAACATTTTGGACTGGAGTTCTGCAAAGTCCTATGCTCTTTCATCATCGAGTGAAGGCAATACAGACCCTCCATTTGGAAGAATTCCTACAGGGACCTGCCTTTTCTGACAGAGACAATACAAATCCACGCCTGCATGCTGATTCTGTTTTCAGTCCTCAAGATGACAAATTTCATTCATGCCCATGGGAGCTACTGTTTGATTAAGTCAGTTCTACAAAACAGTTGAAATGTGCAATCATATCGAACAAACTTTTAAAATATTATTTTTGGTCTGGTCAGGACCGTTTGTTGTTTTTTTCAGTGCATCCCTATGGGAATGCATCGATTTACGTTAAAAAAAACTGTATTATGTAAAAAGCTGTGGAATGGACTTTTTACATAAATCAGGGTTTTATTGTACTGGGAGAGGTGGAAGGCATCAGGACAAAAGGAAGGGCAAACATGAGATGAATTTACTTCAAGACGGTTGTTGAGGACAGGACATTTTGAAGGGCATTCATTCAAAATTAACGACGGCGTCTAAGAGGTGACCTGATTGAAGTTTATAAAATCATGCACGGTGTGGACAAAGTAGAGAAGGAAAAACTGTTTTCCCTATCGCATAACACTAGAACTAGGGGACACTCCATGAAACATTTAGGTACTAGTTCTCAAACAAATAAGAGAAAGTACTTTT
The DNA here is from genome assembly GCA_035047345.1 of Bradypodion ventrale. NCBI lineage: Eukaryota > Metazoa > Chordata > Lepidosauria > Squamata > Chamaeleonidae > Bradypodion > Bradypodion ventrale. The sequence goes on from JAWDJE010000004.1 coordinate 8,789,972, forward strand.
TCACCCAGAGGATTACTGGTCTATGGAACTCCCTGCCAGAAGAAGTGGTGACAGCTGTCAGTCTTGACAGCTTTAAGAAAGGATTAGACAAGTTCATGGAGAACAAGGGTATCCATGGCTATAATTATGGATACTTAAGGACAACCTCCGGGTTGGAGAGATAGGCAGGATATCTCTCAATGCCATTTCCAGGGAATCCTAAACAGGTGAAGGCATCTGCTTGGGAACAATACCCTGAAGCCAATGGTGAGCCACTGTGTGAGACAGAATGCTGGACTGGATGGGCTCCTGTGGCCTGTTCCAGCAAGGCTGTTCTTATGTTCTTATTCATAGGGCTGCTACAAGTTAGAGGAGACGTGACAGCACATATCAGGAAAAAGAATTAACATATGCAGCTCATAGTCCTAATATAGAGTCCTATTCATTGGGCGGATGGGGAAGGTAAATGATATGTTGGTTTTTTTTTAAAGGGAGAAATGTAAAGAAATGGTAATGGTTAATTTACAACTCTCAAATATATCTTGTTTCCTTTGCTCCCAAGCAAAACACATCCTTCAAAAGTAAATGAGTTGTATTTTGCTCATCAAATGAACTTTAAGACTCACACTTATGTCCCCCTATCCTTCACAACAATGGGCTTCCCTTTCCACATCTAAACTGCCCCCTGAGCTCAACTGCCTTGGGGAGATGAACCAGCCTCTTCGGCACTTGAGTGCTTTCAAACGTACACATCTGGTTCTGAAAATCGGAACAGATACAAGGCCAAGGACAAAAAAAAAACCACATTTTTTTTAAAAAAAGAAAATACCTCTCAGTCGAAAACATTGCATAAATATAAAACAATGGGGCCTTTTGTTAACAGAGAAGTGCTACACAGTTTGCTCGTTAGGATTGTTAAATGTCCTTATCCCTTCAGTGAACCCACCCTCATGCTGGCATGGAGGCATGGAGCAATTCACGGAATAATGGGCGATTCCAGGGAGATATTCTCTTTAGTGCACTTCAGCGAAAGATTTTGATGGAGAGACGGCTGTAGGGGGGTTGCTGGTTGCTTTTTACTGGCAACGATAAAAAGCCGTACACATTTATGAGTGTGGCTTTTTTTATTCTCCCCCCCCCCCTTTGCTGCTGTTGTTCTTAAAGAAAATCTTGTTTAGGTTTTAGCTGAAAGACAAGGGTACATTTTGTAAATATTTATCACTATTTGCTTAATGTTTTCAAAAGTTTGGATGGAAAAATACTGCATTATATTTTTCCCAGGACAATCTTTGAGGCTGATCAAAGGAAGAAGATGATGGTAATGGTGATGGTGATGGCGATTATGATGATGAAGTTGATTTACACCTATATAAGGAAGGTCATCTAGCGTGATGGACTAGCATTCAGGAGACCTTGATTCAAACTTATGCTCAGCCATCGAAACTTGTTGAGAGTGTAGAACTGGCGAAACTACTTCTTAAATATCTCACCTTGAAAACACAATTAGGGGCAGTTTTGACTTGATGGCAAAAACACACCAGGATCAATGAGGTGCACTCCTGGCTGTGCACTTGACCGTAACCAAGAACTCAACTAGTACTTTGTGAAGGAACAGCATTTCACCATCATAACTCATATGCATGCATAAACCACCAACAGGTTCTAGCCATTGATAGCAAATCTTTCATCTGGATATCATGCTAGTCAGCCAAAAGCCTTCCACAAATCCATAATTATGTTCACATTTCCATTTTTTAAAAATTATTTGATTTGTTTGCATCACCAACAAGGTTATTGCTTTGTTATCTTCTGCAGCATGGGGCTGGACGTGATCAATGCAACTTGTCCTTTCTTAACAAATTGGCACAACGCGCTGAATAACTGAACACTTACATTGTGTTTCCAATGACTGCTATGGGAGCTGTTATTACACAACGCTTGCTACTTGGAACTGGCTTTCTTTATGGAAGGGAATTGAATTGGTTTAAAGAAGGCACTGTGTAAGCTTTAGAGAGCTCTTAAGCCCCTTCCAATATCCTTTCAGGAAAAAAACCCTCAAAGATCTTCTCTTGCATTTCAAAGATATGAAGCGATGAATTTTATCATAAGTTTCCTGCCAGATCCTTCCAATAATCATTAACCTGTTAATTTCGAGACAAATATCAACAAGTGGGATTTAAAAACCAATAGTTGTTAACAAAAAACATCTGCAAGGAGAACATCAGGTTCATTTAACAAATTTTTCACTCAGCTTTAATGTTTTGGAAAGAACATGTGGTACAATCTTCTGGGGACTTTACCACAACAGAATGCACAAGGAGAGAAATGGTCAAACACACACACACACACACACACACACACACACACACACACACACACACACACACACACACACACACACACACACACACACACACACACACACACACACACACACACACACACACCAATTTAAAATCCCCATGCACAAGAACGTTAGTTGGTTTGTGCAAGTCATTTCCAAACACAACTGCACCCTATCAGATATGTAACTGAAAATGACTACATTCAACAAATGAGATGTGCACAAAAAACCTCCCTCTGTCCAAAGCTTGAGCAAAGGACTTTCAGTACATGAAGCATTTGAATCAGGAATGATGGTTGTGTTGTTCAGTCGCATAGTCAAGTCCGACCCTTTGTGATTCCATGGACCATCAGGGAGTACATCAATTCCTTGAAATGACAGTCAGTGCCCTGCCACATGTGGCAAACTCAATTTAGTACAATTCTATTATGATTCCACCAAACTTCAGACCTGGGTGGGGGGAAAGAAATAAAGACCGAATAGAGCATCTAAAGCAGGGTTTCCCAAACTTTTTGCACCATGGGCCGGTCACATGATACCTCCCACCGGAAGCAGAAGTTAAACATGCCCATGCATGCGCAAAATGCTGCCATAAATGCTCTCGCAGCTGCTGTAAATGTGTTTGTGACAGCTATAGGTGCATTTATGGCAGCGTTTAACTTCTGCTTCCAGGAGCGGTGAGGGCAGCACAGGCTAGATTATTTGGCATAGTGGGCCATAGTTTGGCCACACCTGATCTAAAGCAATCAAAGAGCTGGAGAGCCTCTTCTTCTATGGACATATTTGCACTACAAAGTTGAGCTGGATCTAATCTATTTTAGACTAAATTAAATTAGATTGTTTCACATGGTTAGATTTACCTCAACACCCAAAGGCTAAATGATTAAGTAAAGAAGATGATAATGATATGGTTAGATTGGAAGCAAAAAAAAAAACTAGCAATAGTAATTACACCTATATACCACCCCATAGCACTTAAGAGTACTTAAGAGATCCAAGGTTGAGAAACACTGCTGTATACCTTCACACCGAAGTGGTACCTATTTATCAACTTGCCGTTTCTTGCTATTTCGAAATGCTAGCTTGGCAGGAGCTGGGACAGAAGACACAAACTCACTCCATCGTGCAGCGCTCGGGTCTCGAACTGCTGAACTTCCAGTCGTCAAGTTCAGCGTCTTAGCTTTACTTTACTTTCGGGATGTTTCACAAGGTAATTAGCATTTTGCCCCCAAGAGGCTGGGTACTCATTTTACTGAGGGCTCGTTACTGAGACTATCATATTTTGGGCACATCACAAGATTTGCTGAGAAACCTTAGGAAAAGTTAGGCTAAGAAAAATTCAAGCCAGCAGGAAAAAAGGAATGTCAAATATAAGATGGATTAACTCCCTAAAGGAAGCCAGGGCATTGAGGTTTACATGAGCTGAGCAAGCTAGTTGAGGACAGGATGTTTTAGATGTCATTCATTCATAGGGTCACCATATGTTGGCAGTGATTTGGTGCCACCTTCTTCTTCAGGTTCCATATTTGTTCCACATATTGGTTATCATCATGGTGATAGTCTTCCTGTCCTCAACTCCTCGGAAAAATTCTTCTGAGGACATTTCACACCAGTCTCTCAGGTTCTTCAGCCATGAAGCCTGTCTACATACAGGGCTTCTCTCTTCCCAGGGATCTTTCCTTGCATAGTGAATTGGAAGATTCTATACTTTATGTTGTTCCTCATGATATGGTCAAGGTATTGGAGCTTTCTTTGCTTAATAGTCTTAAATAGTTCTTATTGCCACCTAACAACAAAAATGAGCTCACCAACTTGAATGCAACTGCAGTTTCTATGTGGCCAAGAGTGTGACAAGAGAGCTACTGCACTCTCTCGTACAGTTGCTTTTTATTGTTCAGTCGCACAGTCAATTGCGACCCTTTGCGACCCTATGGACCATTGTCCTCTAGGCACCCCTGTTCTCTACCATCCTCCTCAACCCTCCCAGCTCTGTGTCCATTGTATCTACAATACCATCTAGCCATCTCATCTTTGGCCGCCCCCTTCTTCTTTTGCCCTCCACCTTTCCCAGCATCAAGGCTTTCTCAAGTGAATCCTCTCTTCTCATTTGATGTCCAAAGTACTTTAGCTTCATCTTACTATATGACTTTCTAAGGAGCAGTCAGGGTTGATTTTTTAAATTAATTTATTTATTTATAGTTCGACTTCCAAGATTGACTTATTTGTTCTCCTCGCTGTCCAGGGGACTCTCAAAACTCTTCTCCAACACCACATTTCAAAGGCATCTATTCTTCTGCACTCAGCTTTCCTAATGGTACAGTTGTTGTCTGGACTAAACAGAAGACAAAGAAGGCTATCCTTCTGGGCCCTACAGGCTGATTTTCCCTTTGCTGGCCTTTCTTCAGCACACCCTGCCATACCCTATTTAACAAAAAGCTACGCTTGGAAAGAGGACTAGCAACTTGTCAGAGTTGCCTTAAATGTAAATCAATTTGCATACTGTCACTACAGTGGAACCTCGGTTAACAAATTTAATGCTGTCAGGATCCGTTACTCACAGGTAGGGCTCTGGCCCACAGGTGGTTGGGATTCCTGCTTCTGAGCTGCCACGCCTCTAACTTAGCAACTCAGGATATTAGCTTATGGTAGATAAGGTAGCTCATAGCCAAGTAAACACTCGTCATCTTCTGGTATTTGAAAAGTATATTGCAATCAAAGTACTGTACTGTAAGTTACAGAAGAAAGTTTTTTCAAAAGTTCAGAAAGCACATCAAACAAAGAAAGCTTCTCTGTTTGGGGAAGTCCAGCCCCCCCCCCTTTTCTAGCTTAAGTTCCTTCCTACATGTTTCTAAGTTCACTGCTCACCCTTAGCATGAAGCATCAGATCAAGTCTTGCCCCCTCCCTCTGGGTTTTATCTCCTCACACAATTCATCTCCTTGCCATTCCCCTAAAGGAATCCAGCTAATGATCATACAGTATCACATGTCTATCACAAATTAGGTTTCATTTCTTCCAACCCATGAGGCTGTTTTTGAACATCAATCCTTCTAAGGAATGTGCTACAGGAACCTCCCACCCATGGAAATCTCCATCTTGGAATGAGGCTGAGTTCAGGGTATAGTAAAAGCCCTGACAAATGCATTCTCCAGGGCCTTTTGTACTGCGAAAAATTTGTAAAGCAAATTTCCCATAGGGGTGCACTGAAAACCAAAATTTGATAACCGAAATGTGGTTTCCCATAGGAATGCATTGAAAACCAATTAATCCATTCGGGGGGGGGGGGGGAATTGTTGACCGAGCAACTATTTTCTAAGGACTTCCTTTCGTTATGTGATTTTTGTGTTAAGCAAGCCATTTGTTAAGCAAGGTTCTTTTGAGATGCTGAAAGAAGCCAGAGATAACTCAGAATTAAATAAAAGCTACTCCCTTTATGCTTCAGAACAAATTTATCTCAAAAATATTTCCATCATGATCAGATGTAACTTTTCTGAGGTCTGCTATTATCACTCTGTTCCGCTGATTTAAATAGGTGCACACTGATTAATCAGGTAAAGTCTGATTTGTTAACCTAGTGATTAAAGGTTAAGGCCCAAATTAGGAAGGTGTTTATTTAAATAAAAAAGCTGTATACATATGTGGGGCAGGGGGAATAGAAATAACAAAGATAGTTTGCTTTCATGCCCTAATTATCTAATGAGGAAAATATGTGCAGCCTCATTACATTTCTCAAGGATTCACTGGGCTGACAACAGTTGTGGTTCATTACAGTACTTCCTTTCCTGTTTTAGAAGCAGATTAACATGGTTTGCACATCAGAACCAAGTGAGATACTGTGGCTTTTCCCAACGCAGAGATGGACAGCACCCTTCACTGTGGAACCTAGTGCATCAACTTTGGCAGGACATGCCAAGTTTTATCTGTCCTTTGATTGAGCTATCTAACCTTGCAGGCGCACCCCCCAATAAAGGACTCAGACACTGGTAAAAGTGGATAACGGCATTGGGCCACATTTATTGATTCATGCCCTAGTCCGAATTATAAATTTCTATTGGTATTTGACCAATTATAATTCTTAAGGCAAGCAGGCCGAAGTAACACTGGTAAGGTACCACCCAAAATTGCCAACGGCAATTGTAACAATGTATCTATTTGTATCAATTTGTTTGTTGACAACAAACAAATTGTTGGCCGTAGTCAATATCTAACTAATGACCCCACCCTCTGACGCGTATCCGTAAAATCACGGGGTGATGCATGCTGTCTAGCTCTTGCCATCACCCCGTCGCCTGGTTCGTCGTTGACCGGACAACGTTTAACCAACTTATGCCTGTCTAGTGTTGTCCAGTCAATTGCGAACCTGCCGGATACCTGTGGGTCATAAATGTTTACCTTACCAGTGCTACCCGCCCATGTGACCAAAGTCAACAGCAGCAGAAAGAACCCCTATATCAAACCATAGCAACAGTGTGGGATGGGCAAAAAAGCCAGGACCCAAGAGCCAATTGTGAGTCCCAACCAAAAATTCCCACCCGGCCCCGAAGCGACCAAATATCACACTGTTAATTAGGGAGGGGTGGAGGGGAAAAAACTTCTCGTCTCCGTTCGCTTCGCAAAATGGCAGCTCGGCTGCCTCGTGGCTGCCCCTTTTATAAGGGTGCTGGCCACGCCCCCTAACTACCCGGATGCCTTCGTCCGGTGGGGGGGGGGGGGCGCAAAGAGCGCGGCGGCCATTTTGGCGCCGCGCTTGCATTGCAGGCGCACCCCCCAATAAAGGACTCAGACACTGGTAAAAGTGGATAACGGCATTGGGCCACATTTATTGATTCATGCCCTAGTCCGAATTATAAATTTCTATTGGTATTTGACCAATTATAATTCTTAAGGCAAGCAGGCCGAAGTAACACTGGTAAGGTACCACCCAAAATTGCCAACGGCAATTGTTACAATGTATCTATTTGTATCAATTTGTTTGTTGACAACAAACAAATTGTTGACCGTAGTCAATATCTAACTAATGACCCCACCCTCTGACGCGTATCCGTAAAATCACGGGGTGATGCATGCTGTCTAGCTCTTGCCATCACCCCGTCGCCTGGTTCGTCGTTGACCGGACAACGTTTAACCAACTTATGCCTGTCTAGTGTTGTCCAGTCAATTGCGAACCTGCCGGATACCTGTGGGTCATAAATGTTTACCTTACCAGTGCTACTCGCCACACGGAGAGGCTTCAATAAAGGCTCGACGCCCCCCCCCCCCCCGACCGTCAGCTCGGTCAACAGGCCTGCTCGCCAATCACCTAACAGGAGGTCCATACCTCCCTGCGACAGATGGACCCCATCCCCTGAATAAAGCTCATAATTTTGCAAACTGATGGTGGGGTGCCGAATGACGCGCCCCCAGCCCTTGTCGATAAGGAACCGGGCAACAGCCCTGTTCACCATGCGCCGAGCACGGTCAAGGGCCTGGAGGTCGAACCCTCCCCTGTAAGCGTGCTGCGGTACCATGTCTGACCAAACGAGGGTCGTGGCAGGCCACACATAATGTAAGTAGGTGAGGTCACCGCAAATCGCGTGCTTCAGCGAAAGGCCAGTGACCTGTCCTAAATCATTGCCCCCAAGGTGTATGATCAGAATATCAGGCAGGTCGGCATTCCTGCCTGAGAAAAGGAACAGCAACAGTTCCCGCCATAACATACCGGGCTTACCATACCATGTGAGACTTGCGTATGCACCCAGTCCCAGTCGGGGTCCCCACTCTGTCGCCGCAGCGTAACGCGCTGCCCTGTGCACGTAGCTATGGCCCACCAGCCATACTGCAACCGGTGTGAAACGACACCCAGGGTCTGTCAAGGAAAAAGGGGAGAAAAGGTGCGGTGACTAAACTGGTACTCACGGCGGAAGAGGGAGGACATAAAACTGAAAACATTGTGATCCCCACCTCCCCATACGGCGTATTTCAGCCCCGGAGTACCCAAAGGCAGCCGCAGTAGAAGCCGCCCCTATCCTGAAGGAATTGGTGCCGTAACGGGCCCCAGGGAGGCCAACACTGGCCAATGCCTTACCGGTCACCTTCCAAAATTGAAACTTAGTAAGGGGAGACCCATCTTGGTGGCAGAAAAACGGGCCATGGTGCGTGCCACGCAGTGCAAGGAATTCCTGTAGGGCACCAACCGGACATATGTCTGCCAAGGAACATCGTAGCAGTCTTACTCCACTGCCTACGCCGTGCTGATCCGTTTTAGAGGAGCGAATCCTCAACTGAGGCCAATCATTGCAGACATAGACATCGTCGAGTTCCAGTGCCCTACGACTTGCATCCGCCTTAGACAGCATCACAAGCTCGCTGATGCGGAGCGCTTCAAAAAAGGCCACCGTGGTAGCCGCATGAAACAGGGCTGCCTCATACCTGTCAAAACAGAGGTCATGCCAGCCCCGTGCCAGGTGGGTGAGTACCCCTGGGGAAATTGGGTGGCGGTCGTCCGGGCTACGCCCGCGCTCTCGCGCCCACCCTTCCAAAACATGTCTCACACGGAAATCAGTAGTACTGTCCGCATAACCACCCACTTTGGCCATAAATGCCAGCGCTGACAGCCTGGATGCTATGGTGCGAGGTGCAAGGCCCTGTGCATGCAGGTAAACCATGAATCGGAGGACGTGGGCAACTGGGATAGGCCAAGTCTCGGGTAGCCGAAATTGGGCACAGAAGGCCTGGAAGGAAATGAATGCGTGGTGATACGCCTTACGAGTGCGCGGCGCCAGCGACATGCCGATCGCCCGGTTCACCTCTCCTTGCCAAGCGTCCATATCTCGTCCGGGAGTGGCGAGGGAAATTCCTCTGCAACCGGGGCCAAGGCGCGGAACCGGGAGATCTGCAGGCGGGACAAAGCGTCAGCAATATCATTATTGATACCTGGGACATGCCTGGCCCTGAATAGCACATTGAGGCGCAGGCTGCGCAAAACGAACTGGCGCACCAGGTCCATGACCCTGGGAGATTTAGACGTCTGTGAGTTGACAATGTGGACAACAGCCGCATTGTCACACCAGAAATGTACCACCGAATTGGCCCACTCCTCACCCCATAGCATCAAAGCCCCCAGAATGGGAAAAAATTCCAGATACGTGAGATCGCGCAGGCGACCTGTGCCCGACCAGGCTGGCGGCCACCCACGGTAGGCCCACTTCCCATTGAAGTACATCCCATAACCCAGGGACCCAGATGCATCAGACTGTATCTGGAAACGTGGAGAAGCCAGAAGGTCGGACCTCCAAAATGATACCCCATTGAACTCTCTCAGGAACTGGAGCCAGATAAGCATGTCTGCCCTAATGCACCCAGTGAGTCTTACCCTATGGTGGGGTCTGGACAAGCCTGTCATGGCATCGCACAAGCGCCGAGCAAATGCCCTGCCAGGTGCGACCACCCTGCAAGCGAAATTGAGGCGACCATGCAGCACCTGCAGCTCACGAAGGGACGCCTTGCGTTTAGCAAGCAAGTCCGATATGAGGGCCACGATCCGTGACACCTTATCCCCCGGCAACCTAGATGCTTGTGCTACCGTGTCAATCTACACCCCCAAGAATGTGAGCTTAGTAGATGGGCCCTCTGTCTTTTCGGGCGCTAAAGGGACACCAAGTTCCTCCATTAGCGTCTGAAATGTGTGGAGGAGACGTGTGCACGTGTCCCAGCCCCGTTCACCCCCGAATAAGAAATCATCCAGGTAATGGGCTACAGACCGAGAGCCTGACCTGCGAACAAAAGCCCACTGCAGGAAGGTACTGAAACGCTCGAAGGCCGAGCATGAGATGGAACAACCAAAAGGCATGGCTTTATCGAAATAATATGCACCCCGGAACTTGAAACCCAGCAACTCAAAGTCGCCCGGGTGCACCGGCAGGAGACGGAAGGCGGACTTAATGTCGCACTTAGCTAACACCGCACCTGGGCCACATGAGCGCACCATGCGCAGCGCCTGGTCAAAAGACGTATACCTGACCGAGCAAAGGTCATCAGGGATAGCATCATTGACCGATCGGCCGGCTGGGTAGGACAAGTGATGTATTAGGCGAAACTCGCCCGGTGACTTCTTGGGCACTAAGCCCAAGGGGGAAATTTTAAGATTGGGGAACGGGGGTGCAGGGAAAGGGCCGGCGGCCCTGCCCGCATCAACCTCCTTAGTAATGCTCACGGCAGCCACCTCCTCCCTTCCCCTGAGTGACAAAAGGTTGGGTGCATCTTGGGGAGACCTGTCCCCCGTGAAAGGAATGCGAAAACCCATTTGAAAACCTTAAAGCAGGTAAGCTGCGTCTGCCCTCCTCGGGTACAATGTGAGCCAACGCTCCAACATGTCCACATTAATTGGGGAGGGGGCCTTTCGCTGGACCAGCTCCCTCTGCGGCAGTCTTGCCGGCCCCTTGTCCACCCCTACCTCGGCCCCGCATTCCCCCCGGCCTGGGACAGGCGGAAGCGGCATGGGGGCCAGCGCAAGAGGGACACTCGTGCTTGTACCGGCAATTCTTCCTACTGCAGGAACCATTGGACGAGAAGGTCCAGCACAGCAGGCGGGCTGGAACCCCCTGCCCCGCCACCTGGCGGGGTGCCTGTGCTGGAGCCGCTCGCTGGACTGCATGTCCACAATGGTATCTCTCCCCAGGCGCGGGGCGCGTGGAGGTCATGTACAGAAGCCACAGCTTCTGGCAGGGCTCGTCCCACCTCATCTCTGGGTGCAGGGGCACTCGCATACGGAATTCTTCGTCGTAAGCCAACCACGAAGGGCCCGGGAAGTCAACCATCGCCCGGTAGATGTTGTCCAAATACTGGACCATCGGGATGGCCAGATCCGGCCGGGCCCTGAGGTAAACCGCCATGTATATGAGGTACGCTGGCAACCAGTTGGCCCACGTGCGTGGCGGCTTACGACGACGTGCCTGTTCCTTATCCTTCTCGTCCTGCCCCTCCCTCTCCTCCTTGGTGGGCTCTCTGTTCAGAAGGGAGAAGATGTCCACATACTCCCCCCGCCAGATCTTCTCTTTGGTAGACTGGGCCAGATGATCCCCAAGGGGCAAAGAATACCCTGCTGTCGGCAATGCCGACACCGGCACGGTGGGAACGGTGGGCATAGTAAAAGGAGCCTGAACCAACCCCGTAACCCCTAGCAAGTTCCCAACAGAAGAGGAGGCCCCACCCCAAGTAGGGCCCTGGGTTAGAGGTGCAGTCGCCGGGTGGGCCGGCGGCGTCTGAACCGCCACGCCACCCGTGCGAGGCCACGGCCACTGGAATGCTCCCCCCAATGTAGTTAATGGTGTGGGTGCACTAGATTGAACCGTATACTCACGCGCTGCACCCCCATGGGCCGCCCCCACCGGGGGTTCCGGCCCACTGTGGGCGTCGGAGCTCACGATCGGAACTGAGCTCATCGATGGGGCCTGGTCAGCACCCGGCTGCGGCGCCTGTTGTATGGGGAGCTGCGAGGCAGTGGCCGACGCCGGCCCATGCGCCTCGGGCAGCTCGACCCGTCCTGCCGCCTGCCGCTGCCCGGCAGACGATGCGTCGACCTGGGATCCAAAAGACGCCCCTGAGGGGTTGACCATCCCGAGCGATGCCTCGAGGGCCGCTACGCCGGCCAGAAGGGCATCCACATTCACATAGCCCCCAACGCTAAGGGGGGGCAAAGGGCCAGCCGGCCCACTGGTGGCAGGCGCCGGTCCAGGTCTCTGGGCCGCGGGGCCCGAATACGGCCACGAGCCCAGTCCCGGCCCCTGGGGGGCCGGAGGCATGCCCTGCCAGGGAAGAGGACCCAACCACCCCCCATGGCTGAAGCCCACCGCAGGAAGCTGCGGACCAAGGGGAGAAGGCCCCGTAATATGAACCAGGCCAGGGGGAGCGGCCATTGATTGCGGGCCGGGGGCCGTGGCCCCTGCCGGGCCAGTACGCGGCCGCCCCGGCTCGGGCCAAGGGGCAATCGACCCCATCCCACCAGTCTCGGTGGGCTCTCCCGGCAAGGGAGGCTGCTGGGGAGGCGCAGTCGTGGTCCTCCGACCCGGCTGCCGCCTCCGAGCAGCGCGAACTGCGTTCGCCGTTGCCTTCTTCTTAGAGGGCATTGCTTCAATTTGCTGGGAAGCCGAAGAAGAAGGAAGAAAAACCGCTGCACCAAAGAGGCTTCCCGGCGATAGGTAAGAGCGACGGAGCTAAGGGAAAAAACTTCTCGTCTCCGTTCGCTTCGCAAAATGGCAGCTCGGCTGCCTCGTGGCCGCCCCTTTTATAAGGGTGCTGGCCACGCCCCCTAACTACCCGGATGCCTTCGTCCGGTGGGGGGGGCCGCAAAGAGCGCGGCGGCCATTTTGGCGCCACGCTTGCAAAAGTGTCGGAAGCATGTTGTTCTTAGCATTCAGCACCTTGGATAACTCTTGTAATTTTTGGAATTAAACTCAATGTGGATTCACTGCCTCCATTACCACGAGTGCCTCCAGTCTTCTGTGACCCTTTGTCTCAACAGCAGCAGTCTTCATGTGTCTAGCAAACAAGTGGAAAACCAATGGCCATCTACTACCTCCAGTTAACTGTAAATGTTTTTAAAAGACTTACTTTGTCCAGATTTAACAAAGTTGTTTTAATTGTAAAGCATCTCGGTGGATTTTGATAGCATCAGCCAGGATGTTAGCAATCGCAATAGCAACTACACTTATATTCTGCCCCAGAAGCGCTTAGTGCATTCTCTGGCCGGTTCACATGGTAATTAGCATTTTGCCCCCAACAAACTCCTTTTACCAACCTCTGAAGGATGGAAGGCTGAGTCAACCTTGAGGATGGTCAGGATCTAAAACTCACAACATCAGCAGTTTTGGCTGTAGTACAGCAGTTTAACCACTGTACCACCAGGTATTCTTTGGTCTAAGCATCCAATGTGGAGATTAAGTCTACAGACCTTCAATGGACACATTCCTGCCATCTTATGGAAATGATAGGCCCTTAATGCAGTCAATAAAATAGCTGAGAACATTTCCTCAGTTGACCAAATAGCAACTACCCAGAGAAGCCTTAGAACTGGGGTGGTATGGCGAGAGCTCAGTCACATCCTTGGCCTTCCATGCAAGAGGCCTGTGGTTTCACTTGAAATTCACTGAAAACGGCAAACACAAGTCTAATGTCACACTGAAACAGATGAAAGTTACTGTCTGTTCTGGGCAGCTGAATTACTTAACAGAATGACCTTTAAAGCCCTACATGGTAGTGGGCCAGGATACCTAAGAGACCACATCGCCCAAGAAGTCTGTCCGTCCAACCAGAGCGAACCGGAGAGGCTCCCTAATTGTACCATCAGCTAGAGGGGCTCGCCTCTCTAGCACAAGAAGGAGGGCCTTCTCCGTGTCCGCACCGGCCCTTTGGAACCTCCTGCCAATAGAGCTACGGTTTCAGACTTTAGTATACATTCCGCTCCTGTCAGACTCTAATTTGCACGCCACTTGAAATCTCGCGAGACTACACTGTCTGGCGAGAGTTCTTAGCTGTCAAACAGGGACGCTGTTTGACAGCTAGGAAAGCGCAGGAACATGGCTGTTTGAATCGCCTTGACAGTTACAAGCACAGTTAACATACATAACATTCCTCCCCCCTAGGTAAAAATAAAATCCTTTAACCAGGATGGCGGTCTAGTTTTCCTTCTGGGTCGGTCGCTTGGCTGAGCCAGCTCAGGGGCTCGTAGGATGGGCGACCCGACTGGAGTGAGGGATTGACTAGAGGGGGAGGATTGTAAACCCAAATTAAAGCCCCGTTTGTCAGATGGAGGAGCAGGGGATCGCTCAAAACCAAAATCTAATTCTGTGGATGAATAAGACAACTCAGGGTCCCTCCTGTGCGTACTAAGAGTGGAGGGCGACTCTGAACAAAATTGGTCATTATCAATAAAGGAATCCAGAGTGCTAGGCTGGGACAGTGTAGGGGTACACATGGCCGGAATAGGGGAGCATTCCACAAATTCTCCTTGAAATCGGTTCCTAGAAGACACTTCTGGGTCAATGTTGGCTGACTGCTGACTATTACCTCTGCCCCCTGGGTTTAAACGGGTGGGGGCCAACCCTAGCGTTGAGTGTCTGTATTCGTCTTGTGGGTCCAGTACTCTGGGTCTCAATTGATCCGCGTGCCTCCTCCAGATCAGACCAGTGGCTGTTTCGATTCTGTAAGAAACAGAACCAGTTTGTTCGATCACAAACCCAGGCACCCACGTAGGGCCACCAGCTGCATAATTGCGGCAATGTACAGGGTCTCCAGACGAGAAACCCTTATGGTGTTGGATTGCTATATTTGTGCCTTTATCCTCTACCCTAGAGGGATCCAATCTGTCCTGCAAGGATGACAGTTTCCTTCGCTGGAGCAATTCAGTAGGGGACAGCCCTGAGGCAAGGGGGGTGAGCCTATATGTGAAAAGAAACTGGCATAACTGGAGCTTCAAATCCCCTCCACCCATACGCCGAAGCGCGTCTTTAGTTGTGTGCAATTGCCGCTCCACCTGGCCATTGGTGGCTGGGTGGAATGGGGCGGCAGTGATCTGCCGAATTGCATTCCTTTCCATGAAGGATTGGAATTCTACAGATGTGAACGTGGATGCTTTGTCGGACACCAGCACATCTGGAAGTCCAAATGCTGCAAACAGCCTTCTCAGGTGCATTATTGTTGTGGCTGAAGTGGTATTAGGCACCCTAATCACTTCCAGCCACTTAGAGAATGAATCTACAACTAACAAAAGTAGGGCACCCCTTAATGGACCTGCAAAATCTATGTGTGACCTGGACCACGGGACCCTAGTAGAATCCCATTCGTGAGAGGGAAGGTGGGATTGCTCTGGGTGAGAAGATTGACAGCTGGCACAAGTGCCGACCATCTGTTCTATGTCTTGGTCCAGTTGAGGCCACCAAAAGGAACTACGGGCAAGGGCTTTGGAACGTACAATTCCCGGGTGACTTGTGTGAAGTAAATGTAAAACCTTTTTCCTGAGAGTGACAGGAATGACCACCCGCTGGTCCCATAGAAGGCAACTTTGTTCCATTGACAGTTCCAAATGCTTGCGGTGGAATTTCTGAATTCCTCGGCTAGAGGAGAGACAGGCCAGCCTTTTTGTACCCAAGACGTTCCTTTAGTCAATGTTACATCCTTGGCCGTAGCTTTGGCTATATCTGAGGGGACGACTGGGGGTGAGTCGAATGCCTCAATCATGAGGACCTGGTGATCGCTTTCGATCTCGCAATCTGCTTCCCCGACCCCTGGCAGTGGAGAAAGTGACAGGGCATCAGCGTGGCTGATGTCCTTGCCGGGCTTGTGCACCAAGGGGCAATCATACGCATTTAGGAAAATTGCCCAGCGCAACATCCTTGGGGACAGAATTTGAGGCATGGGCTTCCCATTCACAAAGATTCCAAGGAGGGGCTTGTGGTCAGTTACGATGGTAAAAGATCTTCCGTAAAGGTAATCATGGAATTTCTTAGTGCCAGCCATGATTGCCAACGCCTCCCTGTCTGTCTGAGTGTAATTTTTCTCAGGCTTTGAGAGTGAACAGGAATAGAATGCTACAGGGGCTTCCCCCCGTCATTTAGTACATGGCATAACACAGCTCCCACCCCCACAGGGGATGCATCACAAACAAGTACAACTTCCTTGTTAGGATCAAAATGAGTTAATACAGCATCCAAAGATAGCAGCCTTTTAAGTTCTAGGAATGCTTTCTCCTGGCAATGGCCCCAGTGCCAAACAATATCTTTCTTAAGAAGCCGATGTAATGGTTCGGCAACCGAGGCTTTGCGATGGGGAAAAGCGTGATAGAAGTTTAACAATCCTAAAAATGATTGCAATTTGGCTTTACATTTCAGCCTGGCTGCATTTCGCACGACCGCCACCTTGGAGTCAGAGGGCATGATACCTTGGGGTGTAATCCGGTACCCCAGGAACTCCATTTCCCGTGCCAAAAACACACATTTGTCTCTTCTGAGACATAGACCTGCCCGCTCGAAACGTGACAGGACTCGATCGAGCCTGGCCGCAAGTTCGATGGTGTCCTTAGCGGTGATCAGGACATCTCAAAATATGGCAAGACACCGGGCAAACCTTTTAAAATACGTTCTACAAGGGATTAAAATATTCCGGGGGCCGCATTCACCCCGAATTGTATTCTGGTTACCTTAAATGGCCCCCTATGCATTACTATGATCTGGGCTATGGCAGCAGCAGGAGACACAGTCAATTGTTGGTAAGCTTGGGCAAGGTCAAGTTTTGCGAAGCAATTTCCTCCATGCAAGAGGCAAGAAGGTGGCATACCATGGGCACAGGATATGCGTTCAGGCAAATAGCTTTATTGATTGTACACTTATAGTCTGCACATATCCTGACTTCCCCGTTACTTTTCAAAGCAGTCACAATTGGTGTCTCCCACTCTGCCGAGTCCACTAGGATGCCCTACCCCACCAGTTTGTCCAGCTTGGCTTCTGTCTTCTCCTTTAAGGCAAAGGGTACCCGGCGTGGCTTCATCCAGATGGGCTGGATGGTAGGGTCAAGTTCAAAGTCAACAGGGAGTTCTTTGTATAAGCCTAAACCCTTTTTGAATACCTCTGGATGTGCAGTACAAACATCCCGGATTGGGTCAGAGTCTATTGCGTGAATGCCAGAAAGCCGGATTCCCAGGGGCCTAAACCATTGAGTCCCAATAAGACTGTTAGTGTCCTGCTTAACTACAACCAATGGCAAGGAGGTGCGAATGTTTTTGAAGCTAACCAAGAAATTACCCACCCCCAGGACTGGAATCTGGCAACCTTGCACATCCCGGAGGGAAGTCTTAAGGGATTTAAGCTTGGGCTGAGAAGCAGGGGGAATCCTCAAAAACTCCCGCTGTGGAATTATGGAAAAGGTAGTACCTGAATCCACCTCCATCTTGAAGGGGATGTCCTAAAGGCTCAGGTCTGCATAGAAATGCTCGCTGACAATGCCCACTTCATTCATTCATTCATTCATTCGATTTATAACCCGCCCTACTTGGCCAGGGCCAACTTAGGGCGGCTTACAACAAGTAAATTAAATACAATATAACAAGCGAAAACAATATAAACACACAAAACACAATAGTATACAATTACAAATCAATACAAAATTAGTAAACCATGTACATAAGCAGAATACAATACAATCCATACCAATATACCAATACCCATATCAATATACAAAATAAATAAATAGACAATAAAATGCCAAAAGTCCAAGAAATACAATTCAAAAATACAATAGCATTATACATAAAAAATATACCAAAATACTATAAGGTAAAGGTTTTAAACAAAATATCAAAAATCAAATACAATAAAATTATACATAATAAAATACCATAATAGAGTAATTACAATTAGACCACAGAACAGAACAAAACAGCCTCGCCAGTCCATAGGGTCCAGGGAGCAGAAACCAGGGCCCGACAACCATGAACGTAATCCAAGACTCCACGTACCTGTAGGAGCCCATGTTCTACGCTCCACAGGGCCCAAATCAATGTCCCTGATAGGAGGAAAGGCAGCCCCCCGGCCCAGGCACAGCTGTGGTGGCAGGTCTTCGGCTAACCGCAACCCATCGGTATCTTCTTCCCTTCCAGACTGAGCGGGGGAGGCAGCCCCGGGAACAGCTGTGGAGCGAACCGGCAGGCAGAGAAGCAGGGGGGCAGTCCCAACACTGGCGTTTTAAAGCCATGCCGGCTGCTCCCAGGTGTTTCTTGGCTCCTCTGAGCCTCGACCGGGCTGGGGAGCGAACTGGCAGGCGGAGAAGCAGTCCGGGGGGGCAGTCCCAACGCTGGCATTTTAAAGCCATGCTGGCTGCTCCCAGGTGTTTCTTGGCTCCTCTGAGCCTCGACCGGGCTGGGGAGCGAACTGGCAGGTGGAGAAGCAGTCCGGTGGGGGACAGACCCAACGCTGGCATTTTAAAGCCATGCCAGCTGCTCCCAGGTGTTTCTTGGCTCCTCTGAGCCTCGGCCGGGCTGGGGAGCGAACTGGCAGGCGGAGAAGCAGTCTGGTGGGGGGCAGGCCCAACGCAGGCATTTTAAAGCCATGCCGGCTGCTCCCAGGTGTTTCTTGGCTCCTCTGAGTCTCGACCGGGCTGGGGAGCGAACTGGCAGGCGGAGAAGCAGTCTGGTGGGGGGCAGACCCAACGCTGGCATTTTAAAGCCATGCCGGCTGCTCCCAGGTGTTTCTTGGCTCCTCTGAGCCTCGACCGGGCTGGGGAGCGAACTGGCAGGCAGAGAAGCAGTCTGGTGGGGGGCAGACCCAACGCTGGCGTTTTAAAATCATGCCAGCTGCTCCCAGGTGTTTCTTGGTTCCTCTGAGCCTCGACCGGGCTGGGGAACGAACTGGCAGGCGGAGAAGCAGTCCGGTCACTTGGCACGGCTCAGGCTTGGGTGACACTTTGGCGAAGGACACGTTGTGGTGATGACCCTTCTTGAGCTCAGGCGCTGGAGGTCTTTGCTTTTGCTGCCGGCATACTTTAGCAATGTGCCCTCTACCCCCACAGTTGTGGCATTCTGCGGTGCGAAATAGGCACTTCTTACGGTCGTGCCGGCTCCGCAGCCATCACATTTGTGAAGGAATTTCTTCTCCCAATCGTCACGGTGTTCTTGGTGCTTTCGTTGGACCGCTCGGACTTCACCCTCTACATCGCTGGACTCCAATGAAGAGGTGGAACCAGGCAATGCTGAGGGGGATGAAGATGAACTTTGCTGAGCTTGCACCGCTGAATCGGTGGCACTGGTGGTGGCGAGAAAGTTTTATCCTGGACTGTGCGGCCTCAGATGCTACTGCCTCTTCTAGGATGGCTTTGAAGGTTAGCATCTTTCTGATCATGAGGCGGCATTGAGCATCTTCGTCCCTCATGCCGGCCAGCAGACGGTCCCAGAGCGCTTCTTCGATGTTGTCCCACTTGCACGGGGTGGCAGCAATGCGCAGAGCGGCGGCGTAGTCTGCAATGGATTCACCGGGTCACTGCTCCCTTCTGTGAAAGGCCACCCTGGCCGGGAAGATCGAGACCTCTGGCTGCAAGTGCCTCCTCAGTGCGGACATGATCTCTGCGAGCGGCATCACATCCATGTCCCGTAGAAGAACGAGGTGGGTTGCCAGCTCAAGCGTCTCAGATCCGCACTGTGCGAGGAAGCAGGAGCGCTTCTGGTCTTCCTCGGTGATCTTCTGCGAGGCCATTGCGTGGCGGAACCGGCGTTCGTATGTTGCCCATTTCTCTGGACAAGCTGGGTCGAATGGGCCGATGTTGCTGCCGTGTGGGGACACCCTCCTATCTTTGTCACCAGTTTAGTGTTCAAGGAATGAAGACGAGACGAATGAAGTAGTGAAATTCAGCTCTTTATTAGTGGGGTTTGAACATAGTTTGGATGGGGCAAAACTCGGAGTTATATACACAATAAACAGTAACAGTAACAATAACAAAAGCCCATTGGCTAACAGTGTGTGCACATTTTTCGATCCACTTATTTGCATAAGAAAAGATACATGAGAAAAGATACATTCCGCTCCTGTCAGATTCTAATTTGTGCGCCACTTGAACTCTCGCGAGACTACGCTGTCTGGCAAGATTTCGTAGCTGTCAAACAGGGACGCTGTTTGACAGCTAGGAAAGCGCGGGAACATGGTGGTTTGAATCGCCTTGACAGGTACAAGCACAGTTAACATACATAACACAGACGGAATTGCTGCCTTTTAGGAAAGGTCTTAAAGCCTGGCTGGCGGGGCAGGTGTGGGACCCTGATGGAAATGGGGCCCCCGCCTGCTGGCTTGCACAATAATCAAAATCCTCCCTCTTTTTATGAATGGGGTGGGAGGTTTTTAATGGGGGTGGTTTTTATCTGTTTTTATATATCTGTGACTCTGTATTCATTGTGTTTTTCACTTGTGACTGCTATGTGAGCCATCCTGAGTCAGGTTTCCTGAGTGGGTGGCATACAAGCATGAAAATTAAATTAAATTAAATTACCCCAGGAGCAAACCCAAGAAAAGCAGATGTAACAAAGACAGTTGAGTTCCTAGCTTGGAGTCCCTCATCTAATGGCAACAAAATACATTTTGTTAAATTTGACAAGAAAATCACAATTTTGCATACTCTGAAGGTAAAGGTAAAGATTTCCCTTGCTCAAAAGCCAGTCGTATCCGACTCTAGGGTTCAGTGCTCATCTCTGTTTCAAAGCCGAAGAGCCAGCGCTGTCTGCTTCTACAGACGTTTACGTGGTCATGTGGCAGGCATGACTAGACACACGGAACACTGGTACCTTCCCCCGAAGTGGTCCCTGTTTATCTACTTGCAATACTCTGAACCATACCTGTCAACTATCCCATTTTTCCTGGGGAAACCCCTTATTTTTACCCCTCTTCCCACCCCCTCCTGTTTTATTAATTTTCCCTTGATATCCCTTATTTTTAAAAAAAAAAATCCTGACCGGAGCCCTCACAGGCGAAGCTGCAGTATTTTTTCCGGCCACCAGAGGTCGCTGTGTGGCAGGCTTTTTGCTTGTGGAAGGAGAGAGAGAGAAGGGGGGGGGCGTTCTGTAGTTTTCCCTTTCTCTTTCCCTTTCCTGCCAGCCACATGGTCCCAGAGGTTTCGTTTTGGCTGCTGGGAGCAGGAGTCTACTCTAGGTGAGCAATATATTTCATATATGCAGGGGCAACCTCATGCTTTATTGAGCTGTTTCTGCCCTGCCTCCTGGCTGGAGGATTTCGTTTCTAGAGTTCTAGAGTTAACTTGGGAGGGGCTGTTGCTTGATCACTATATGAGAGAGAGAGAGATGGGGGGAATTAATCCCTTGCTCCTCCACCCTAATTGGGGGGGGGGGTGTTGCCTGATCACTATATGAGAGAGAGAGGGGGGGGTTTCCCTTGCTCGAAAGCCAGTCATATCCAACTCTAGGGTTCAGTGCTCATCTCTGTTTCAAAGCCGAAGAGCAAGCGTTGTTTGCATCTGCCGACATTTCCGTGGTCATGTGGCAGGCATGACTAGACACCAGAGCACGGAACGCTGTTACCTTCCCAGCTGAAGCGGTACCTATTTATCTACTTGCAATTTCTTGCTTTCAAACTGCTAGGATGGCAGGAACTGGGACAAAGACAGGAGCTAATTCTGTCCTGCAGTACTCGGGAATCGAACTGCTGACCTTCTGCCTCCCAGTCAGCATCTTAGTCACTTAAGCCACTGAGTAAACAAGAAAGAAAACAAAACAAAAGTCCCCCAAGAAGATGGGGAAAGGGTTCCTTGGCCCACACAGCTTTGTGCCCATTGTATCTACAATACCATCTAGCCATCTTATTTTTGCCCACCCCCTTCTTTTGTCCTCCACCTTTCCCAGCATCAAGGCTTTCTCAAGTGAATCCTCTCTTCTCATTTGATATCTTTACTATTTGACCTTTAATGAGCAGTCAGAGTTGATTTCTTCTAGGATCAACCTATTTCTAACACCACATTTCAAAGGCATCTATTTTTCTGCGCTCAGCTTTCCTAATGGTCCAGCTCTCACAGCCATACATTACCACCGGGAATACCATTGCTTTGACTATGCAATTTTTTGTTTGCAAGGTGATGCCTCTACTTTTAACTATGTTCCCCAGGTTTCTCATGGCTTGTTTCCCAAGCATCAGTCGCCTTTTTATTTCATGGCTGCAATCACCATCTGCAGCGATCTTTGATCCTAAAATGGTAAAATCTGCCAGTCGTATCCAACTCTAGGGTGCAGTGCTCATCTCCATTTACAGTAAAAGAGCCAGTGCTGTCTGTGTTTGCAGACATTTTCATGGCCATGTGGCAGGCATGACTAAAGCCCAGCAAGTCACATGGCTATATTTGGCCACGACCACATATTTGGCCACACCCACAGAGGGGTGTGGCCAAAATTTCACTTATTTTCAAATCCAAAAGTTGACAGGTATGCTCTGACACTTTATTAAATACAAAGTCTCTGTAATTCAATCCTTCCAGGAATTCAGCCTTATTATGTGAAAGGCAGAGAGCCTTTCTTCCAAAACCCATAGTTTCTGCTGCAACAATCAGAGGTGTAAGCACACTGGCTTGCTGCATGTATTTTCATCACAAAGATCCCTGGGAGAAGAGGAGGAGGAGGAGGAAAAGACCATAAATGTGCGAAGTCTGAACAAGAGTGACACCTTGTGGCCAAAAAACCAAAACACTCTGTAGCTTTTTTGCACATAAAGCAATTTAAAAATTCCAGTTAGGCAAATACATGCAGCACAGTAAAAACCCCACGGTTTTCTGTTGTTTTTGCCACCATATACCATTACCCCTGTGAAGATTTCTTGTTGATTTTAACTTCTACAATATTCCCCACGGCATTTTCAAGTGTCTTTTGTCCAGTTCTCTTCTTGCAAGCTATTTAAGAATCCTTTAAGAATGCAATGAATTGCACATGGTAGGGCTTGGACTGAGAGATTCTAGGTTGCCTAAAGTACAAGTAAAGGTCTTCCTTGGCTATGTTGCACACATGATTAGATGCCAGAGCACACAGAAAGCTGTTACCTTTCCCATCAAAGTGGTACCTATCTATCTACTTGCAATTTCTTGCTTTCAAATTGCTAGGTTGGCAGGAGCTGGCTGTCACACAGCACTCAGGTCTCAAACTGCTGGTCTGGCCAACCTTCTGGTCGTCAGATTCAGCATCTTAACCACTAAGCCACCACAGTCTCATGATGGAAGTTTAGGCTGTGCTAAATAAAACTTCATGCAGCTGCGTATTCTCATACACCTTGCATTTTCCATGCCATAGAGCATGGATTCTCAACCTGTGGCCCGTGGGCCAGATGTGGCCCGCAGCACCATTTCATGTGGCCCACCACCATCTCCACCACACCAGGAAGTGCTGTGTGGTGAAGGAAGGGCAAAATGGCAGTCCGGCCCACGAAGCTTTCTGAGGGAGCGTGACCCGGCCCCCAGCTTTAAAAGGTTGAGAACACCTGTCTTATGGCCTTTTTGTGCATCACCGAACTGTACTTGGTTGGACTGTGAAAACGTTGCTCATTACCCTGTTCTGACCTCTGCTGTGGGACTGAGGATCAAATTGAACTGGGGGAAACCATGATTATAATAAACAGTAGAACTCTAATCTCTAAACCTTGTGGGCTGGGGAGATTGGTGGGTCTGGAATTCAGGATTTGGCCCAAATGGGATGCCCCATTTACTGCTTCAGCTTTCTTTAAAGACAGTAAGCACATATGTATGTCTGTTGAGCGTTGGCTCAAATAGCAAAACAGCTGATGAGGTCGAAACGTAGTAGAAGGAAAATAAATAACACAGAACTTCAAGGAAAGCCTTAAGTGCAAGAAAAAACCATATGCTCTGTTTAAAAGGATCTTGCCATCTTAAATCCTAGATCTGACCGAATGGAAGTCATGTGAAACAAAGTGGGAAGAGTAGAAAGTCATCCCATCTGCAAACCTTTGTTGTTGTTATTGTTGTTGTTGAATGTCATCAAATAGCCTCCGACTTACGGCAACTCTATGACCTCCAAAATGTCCTGTAGACTCAGTGCTGTAGCTTCCTTTATGGAACCAATCCATCTCGTATTTGCTCTTCCTCTCTTCCTCCTGCCTTTGACAGCTCTGCATATCTTCAACATTCATAAAAGATCCAATCAGGGTGAGCACTGAAGTAGCCAGATGAGCAAGTCATGCCAATTATTAGTACTATTACTTATTGTTATTCAACCAGTAAATAATTCCTATTTAATATTATTAATTAGTACTGAATTACTAAATATTTCCTGTTATTTTCACTATGATTTCAGAGTATTATCATTGCTCTAGACCAGGGGTGTGCAAACTTGGGTCTCCAGAATTTCTTAGACTTCAATTCCTAGATCAGCAGATGTGCTGACTTGGGCTTCTGGTAATTGAAGTCCAAGAACACATAAGAGAGCCAAGTGTACAGACCCTTGCTCTAGATTATTCAGGGCAGAGGCGAAAAACGATGCATGTTCTAAAGCAATCCAACAGCATTTCCTCAAACTGGAAAGCAGCAGGCTAGATAACATAAATGCAGATAGGCCTGGACAGTTTGCGGGACTGGACATTAGGCCAGGACCGTTTGTGGGACTGTTAGTGGGCAGCATTGGCAGTGAAAAGCCTCCTGATGAGATTAGAAAAGAGGCTTATGGTTGTCAGTACTCTATGGTGCATTTTATAAAGACTGTGATGGCTTTCTCTATCTGGGATACTCACATAGCAGTCAAGTGAAAAACACAACGAATACAGAGTCACAGATATATAAAAACAGATAAATACCACCACCCCCATTAAAAACCACCCACCCCATTCATAAAAAGAGGGAGGATCTTGATTATTGCGCAAGCCAGCAGGTGGGGACCACATTTCCATGTCAGAGAAGCTGAGAGCAATGCTGTTTACACTCCTAGCAGAATCACCGAAGACTGCAAGGTCAAAACCAAGACACCAGGT
Source organism: Bradypodion ventrale (assembly GCA_035047345.1). Lineage (NCBI taxonomy): Eukaryota > Metazoa > Chordata > Lepidosauria > Squamata > Chamaeleonidae > Bradypodion > Bradypodion ventrale. The sequence goes on from JAWDJE010000004.1 coordinate 8,814,771, forward strand.
TAAGTGATATACTATATCCTTCTTCTTCAGCAATTAACGCTCACATTAGCAGTTCCAGTGCTGATTGGAAAGTGAAATTCTTGAAGGAAAGACATCAGGAAGCAGCAACAGTGGAAGATGATTCTAGCAGTGATTTTTTTTATATGCAATAACAGGGAAATGCACTGGTACTGCACAAAAGAAGGCAGTACTTTCAGTATTTCGAAAATCATATGAGAATATTCAGAATTTAAAAAGCGATAGGGCTAGAGCATGAGACTCTTAGGTACTCAGGTTCCTCTTCAGATTGCATAAATCTTTAGCCTTTTAATAAAGAGCAGGGATGAGAGGTCCTTCGGGATTAATTCATAAAATAGTGATTAAGTTTTAGGCAACATGACAGCAACAAACAACACGATGCTACCAAAAAAAATTAGGAATTGAGCCCTAAAAATTTTCAGGTGAGGTAGTATGTTTGCAAAAATTGCTCTCTTTTGAACCTCAGGAAGCAAATTAGCAGCTATTGGCAAAGGTTTTAAATTGGTAACCAATAATTTTGGAATTGTTTTGGTTGCTGAAACCAGGAAGGGTAAGAGAGTGACTTCCCTAGTATTTCCATTTCTTGCCTTCTGATTTGGTCTATTGCCATTTTCTTTTCTTTCTTTTTTTAACTTTCTCTATTTTTGAGATTGTTTGTTGATGGAACTCAAACTTCCACAAGGTCTATTCTTCTTTATGGCTTATCCAAAAGTATAACATCTGGATGGTGGTGGTATTGTTATGTCCTTTATCTGCTCCCTGCAAACAAAATCCAGGGGTGATGCATGCATAAAAGTACTTACTTACTTACTTACTTACTTACTTACTTACTTACTTACTTACTTTTATACTCTGCTCTTTTGGCAAGCACCACTCAGGGTGGCTTACAATATGTATATAAACATTATATATAATATTTTTTTAAATCACCTCATAATAAAAACAGGAAAGACCACAGGAAACAACCAGATGGCATTAAAAATCTTAAAATAACAATATTCAAATGAAAACACTTATCATCAGCAGTAAAAAAATGGGTATTATCACTTTAAAAGAGTCCAGGGTCAACACTGCATAATTCTAATAATCTTATAAAGCCTTAAAAGGCTTGTTGACACTGGTAGGTCTTAAGTAATTTACAAAATATTAATAAAGTAGGAGCAGTTTTAATTTCTACGGCAATTCATTCCAGAGGGTAGGACAACAGTAATAATGCCCCTCCTTCAAGGCAGGAGCCACACTTTTTCCAGAACTGGGAAAAGTTACTATTGAGGACTACAAGTCCCAGAACGTTGTTGCCAATCTGTGTACCCATATGGCAACGCTGGGGCCCTCTGGAGACTATAGAAGTTGTAGTTGGGAGGGGGGGAGAAGTAACTTTTCTGAATGGAAAAGTAACATTCTCCCTATAGCCAATGAATAAGTGTACAGTATTGTATACGTAATTGGAATATGCTACCCTTGATACCATCAATTGTTATTTTGTGTATACAGTATTTCTGGTTTTAATTGTTGTACACCACCCAGAGTGGGAAAATATCTCAGATGGGCGGAATAGAAGTTTGATAGACAGACAGACAGACAGATAATTTCGTGTCAGAAATTATGCTGGGTTGAAAGGATTTTTGCTGGAGAAACTCTGCTCAAGGGACGCCCGAATGAGGCTCCTTTCATGTCCTCCAGATGTTTCCCCACAGAAGTGGTCCCTATTTATCTACTTGTCATTTCTTTCTTTCGAACTGCTAGGTTGGAAGGATCTGGGACAGAGACGGACGCTCAATCCGCCATGCAGTACCCGGGTCTAGAACTGCTGACTTGCCGGCCTTCCAGGTAACAAGCCGAGCTTCTTAACCACTGAGCCACCGCAGCCACAGACAGATAGACAGACAGACAGATGGATAGAATTAAAGCATGATTAGGTAGGTAGGTAGAATTAAAGCATAGAGATAGATAGATAGATAGATAGATAGATAGATAGATAGATAGAATTAATGCATGATTAGATAGGTAGGTAGGTAAGTAGGTAGAATAATGCATAGATAGATATACAGTAATGCATGATTAGATAGATAGATAGAATTAATGCATGCATAGATAGATAGATAGAATTAATGCATAGATATAGATAGATAGATAGATAGATAGATAGAATTAATGCATGGTTAGATAGATAGATAGAATTAATGCATAGATATAGATAGATAGGTAGGTAGGTAGGTAGAATAATGCATAGATAGATATACAGTAATGCATGATTAGATAGATAGATAGAATTAATGCATGCATAGATAGATAGATAGAATTAATGCATAGATATAGATAGATAGATAGATAGATAGAATTAATGCATGGTTAGATAGATAGATAGAATTAATGCATAGATATAGATAGATAGATAGATAGATAGAATTAATGCATGGTTAGATAGATAGATAGAATTAATGCATAGATATAGATAGATAGGTAGGTAGGTAGGTAGAATAATGCATAGATAGATATACAGTAATGCATGATTAGATAGATAGATAGATAGATAGATAGATAGATAGATAGATAGATAGATAGATAGATAGATAGATAGATAGATAGATAGATAGATAGATAGATCTCTCTTTCCCTCCAAGTCTCATTCCTTGGTACAGTACTTTCCTTCCGAGTCCGACGGTCGACCCGCCTTTCCGGTAATGGTACAGCCCGGCCACCTCTCTTACCTCCCCCCCCCCGTTTTGTTTGGGTCAGAATGGTACATTCCCCACCTGACCCCCTCCCCTCTCTCTCCTCCTGCTTGTCGCGACTCCAGGAGAGTCCGTTGGCCTTGCGGGTGCGCGCGCAGGCGAGCCAGCAGCGACCGGTGGCGCCTGCGCAGTGGCGTTTTCCCTGAGGGAGGCGTATGTTCCTCACACAGCTGAGGGAAAACTGTTTACAGCCGAGGGAGGCGGCGGCGGCGGCACCGAGGCCGGTGGAGGCGGCGGCGAGGCAGGTAGAGCTCCGCCGGCTGTCCTTTTTGAGGGGTTCCTTCCTCTCTCACTCTGAGGCCGAGGCGGGCGGGGAGAAAGACACGACACCCCCCCACACACACACACACTCCCTGCCAACCCTTTTCTGTCACGACGACAGGCCGCCTTTTCTCCCCCCCCCCCCAACTCCCCACTCTCGTGTGACAAGCGGCGCCTCAGGCTCGAGGGGCGAAGAGTGGGCCTCCTTCCCACCCAACCCCCTCCCCCGACTAAAAAAACACCCTTCTCCCCCCCTCCTCCTACTTGTGGCGGGGGGGGGGGCTCCAGCTCCAGACTGTTTTTTCCCTATTTTCCCCTCAGGTGAAACGCCCTGCCAGGTAGACTCCCCTCCACCCACTAGGGGTGACAGCCCCCCTCCCCCCCAAAAAAAAACGCATTGCCTTCCTAACCCCCTCAACCACACACGACCCTCCCCACCTAAAAAAAAAAACACCCCCTTCCCCCCCCTCAAAAAAAAATAACACATTGCCTTCCTAACCCCCTCAACCACACACAACCCACCACACCATTAAAAAAAAAGGAAAACTACACACATACTTGCTGAATTTGGGGATAATAGGTGTGGGACCCGATTTTTCTCTTTAAACCCCCCCCCCCTTTGCAAAGTTTCCCTATTTACCTTTTCTCAATGGCTCAAGTAGCTAAGATGCTGACTGGGAAGCGGAAGGTCAGCAGTTCGATTCCTGAGTACTGCAAGACGGAATGAGCTCCCATCTTTGTCCCAGCTCCTGCCAACCTAGCAGTTCGAAAGCAAGAAATTGCAAATAGATAAATAGGGACCACTTTGGTGGGAACGTAACAGCGTTCCGTGCACTCCGGTGTCTAGTCATGCCTGCCATATGACCACGGAAACGTCTGCAGAAGCAGACAGCGCTGGCTCTTTGGTTTGGAGACAGATGAGCACTGCACCCTAGAGTTGGATACAACTGGCTTTCGAGCAAGGGAAACCTCTCTCACACACACACACACACACACACACACACACACGCACGCACCATTGGAGTGAGACAGAGTAGCCCCATATATCAGTGGGAAATAATCCCAGACGGGAGGTATAAAAATGAAATAAATAAATAATCCCCTTCGACCCCCTCCTTATTGGGCAACCTAGCAGTACGAAAGCAAGAAATTGCAAGTAGGTAAATAGGGAGCACTTCAGTGGGGAAGGTAACAGCGTTCCATGTGCTCCGGTGTGTAGTCATACCTGCCACATGACCACGGAAATGTCTGCAGAAGCAGACAACGCTGGCTATTCGGCTTTGAAACAGATGAACACTGAAACCTAGAGTCAGATACGACTGGCTTTGGAGCTAGGGAAACCTTTACCTGATGGTTGCCTACACCGGTGAAGGATGTTACCTGGCCAAGATGTAGCTTCCACCTCTCCCTATGTTTTTTCCACTTGCTCTGCCTGATTCTTTTGAGTTGGTCCCCTGTTGCTTTGTGAGGACAAACCAGTGGTGCTAGATCAGGGGTGCCCAAACGTTTTGGGCCATGGGCCGGGCCGGTCACGTGGTTCAGTGGGCCGGTCACATGGTTCTTCCCAACGGAAGCAGAAGCAAAATGTGCCTTGCCATCTGTTCTGCAACAGGATGAGATAGATTTTTATGCTGCCATTTTGTCTGCTTCAACCAGGGGTGCCCAAACTATGGCCTGCGGGCCGAATCCAGCCCCTGACACCAATTCATCCGGCCCATGCCACCTTTGCGACTCCTGGAAGCGGAAGTAAAACGTGCCTGTATGGGCACATTTTACCTCCACTTCCAGGAGCGGCAAGGGCAGTGTGGGCCGGATGAATTGGTGCCTGGGGCCAGATCCGGCCCACAGGCCGTAGTTTGAGCACCCCGGTGCTAGTTGGATAAACCTCCATAGCTCCAATGCCTTTGTGATTTATTTCACTCCCCACTGCTTCTTCAGAATTATGAGCATAATAAAGCTTTCCTCTTTCTTCCTCCCTGTTAATGTCTCCCAGTACAATTGAGGACACTCACCCCTCTCCCTACACGTACCAGGACTTTGTGGTTTTCCCCAATGCTCCCTTTTTGGCTTCTGGAAAATGAGGATAAATTCCCATTCATGTCTATACACAGATGTAAATACCTCACCCAGGCTTTCCTTCCTTCCACCTGTTGATAAAAAGTCTTGGGAGTTCTTTTCCTCATAGGTTGCACTCCAGGATTTTAAAAAACTGGACTCTTCCCCATCCTATTCTACTTGATAATGGGACCAATGAGTTACAGTATTTCCATTTCTTTTGTGAAGGAGACCCCATAATTTATATTTTTCTGCCTGAAACAGGTCTCAAGATAATGAGTATAAAACCTGTGTTCCTTCGCATTTCCTTATTATTATTTTGCAGAATTGCCATATGTCTCTCTTACAGTTGTGTCATGTACTATTATTTCCAGAATAAGGGAGGGCAAGTATAAAGTTTTGCTCCTGTCACGGATACTTATCCCTTAGGATAATCCCTGCATCTCTTTCTTCCTCTTTTCCAGTGATAACCAAAATTAGTCATTCACTCCCCCTGATAAGCTTTCTGTTGTGATCATGGGATTATTTAATGTGTGCTGTGGCAGCTACTGTTCCTTGATTCGAAAGCAGTGGGTGGGTGCAAAATCTCACTGTCACATCACCTTCCTGGCTTGTGGAAATGAGGTCTCATCTCACCTCAAAACTGTAGAGTTCTCTTTCTATTCTTCAGATGAAGCTCTGGTAGCATATGGTTAACTGCAAGACCAGATTTGTCATGCTAGTTCTTTCTCTTGTATATGTACCTTTTAAGTCTCAAGTTCTCTGCCACAGTTGCAAAGTTGGGTGCTGTGGTAAAATACAGGAGCAATTCTGATTGCACTGTGTAAACCTTGTGCAGAAAGCCCCCTTGTCTTCTGTGTTGTTCTTTGTTTCGAGACTTGAGTGTTTACCTCACTCAGTCCTGCAGCACAAAGTTTCTAAACGGGGGGAGGGGTTTCCCCTTTCCCTCCCCCAAAGTGGTACCATGTGACTATCCCTGTTTTAATCCTTAAAGCAAAGTTTCAGTTCATTTTAGCAGTATTTCTTTGTACATGTACCATCAAATCCCAGCTGATATCTTTCAAGGGCCAGAATTATTTCAGTGTACATGCAAAATTCTATAATTCTGCCTTGTGATTCACACAGCAATGTTTTGACTCTGGCAGGATGTAGGAGATGTGCCAGGGACTGTAATTGTATTGCCAGAAAATCAAAATAAAGGCACACCTATTTTAATGACTAACTGTATTGCATCCATGGGGTCGCAAAGGGTAGGAATCGACTGTGCAACTAAACAACAACAACAACGTATTGCATTTTAAAACTAGGAAGTTTCCTGCAGATCTTGGCTATAAAATAACTATTGCTGTGGGTAGTCTATTCATTACCAATCACTGTTACCCTACTTACTTGTTCTACTCAGCTCTTCTGTGTGAGGGCAATGTAGACAGAAAACTGCTTTCAGTAAGTGTGGCCTGAATTGGCTGCAAACCAATTATCTCTTGTAGAGGCACAACAGAGTGCTCAAAGGCGTGCTAATAACCCTGTAATGGACTGCAGCCAGGTCAGAGGGCAGCAGTCTTGTATGGGGAACTCCTTGATTTGGTGCTCAAGTCATTTTGTGAAGAATGGAAATCAGCTGCAAAATGTCGTGCTTGAGGCCTTGTGCGTTTTACTTAAAGTAAACCTTCTGCCAAATTAAGAACCAGGAAGAGAAGATAGGGAAAGATACATTCACACTCAGTTTACATTGGGTGTTCCTTGTTTTAGTATGTTGGCAGTTTTCATCACATAGTGCTTAGAATATTTTGCTCACATTGATTGTTCTCTTTTCTTATAAACATCCTTGTCCTTGCAGGTGAAAAAATGCTCTTAAAAACATAAGGGCAATATATGTTACTATGTTCACTGAGCATTGCCCCCTCCCAATTTACACAGGAGTAATTTTTCATTTATTCCAGCCATTGTGTCTACTTTTTGCATGTGTGCATGAACCTATATAATTAATGGGTTATAAAATAGCAGTCAGTTGGGTGGATTAGTACTATAAGAACTATAATCTCCCTGTGAGTTTTTCAGAGATGTGTCCAATTGCTCATTAGGTAAAATAGGAATCTGAACTACATGGCCTTTGTAGATAAATGTCCCAGGGGGGTTTTGTGTTTGCCATTCATTCTCTGCAAATGACTGATCAGGAGCAAAACACAGAGACAAGCAGGCCAAATAATCACTCTTCCTCTCTTTCAGCACGTGCATGATTGGCTGAGGTGGAAAACATATACCAGTGTGTCCTCTTTCCTGAAAGTAAGAGGAAGACAGCAAGTTGTGGATTTCTGGCACTCTCCCTTCATAGCCGGAAGACAACTTTGAAGAGTTTTCCAGTTCACATTATACATAATTTTAATTGCATTTAGCCACAGGTCAGAACAATAAAACACAGTAAAGCATAGGAAAATGAAACAGCAAAAGGAGAGAACAATTTTAGGAAGTTTGGTTTCCTGTGGTTTTCTGGTCCACGTGGCATTTATCCCTTGAGCCCAAACAGCTTCTTGCATGCCTCTATTCTGCTGCCACCATAAGCTCTCTGCTGGCTCAGCGTGTGTGCCCATTAGCTTGAAGACCTTTGTCAAGCAGTTCCAGATTTAACAAAGGTTCATTTCTGGGATTCAGGCCCAAATTATGCAAACATACAAAATAAGCAGTTCTGCATAATAAAATTAAAAACAGTCCTGTGTTCAAAGTTTGATTTTGTGTCACTAAGTTCCACACACTTGTTGATCGTATTTAATATGGGCACTTTGTTCATCTCACAAGGAAAATTTGTACAGTGCCAGTGCTAATCTCTTGTTTGTATTTTGTTTTGTCTTCTGGGTTTATGCATGTGTTTTTGATGCATTTGGAAGAATAATCTTTTCTGCTGAACACATGCAACAGTGAAGAAGAGGGAAAAGTTTTAAACTAAAAAACAAATGGAAAACAACTGTTTCTACAGTTCTTGTCAGAACAGCAAAACGCTGTTGATAAAGATTCACATTATGTTCTTATATGGAATGTTGACAATCTATGATGGGTGCCCAAACTTTTTGGGCCGCAGGCCGGTCACGTGGTTCCTCCCACCAGAAGTGAAAGTAAAACGCGCCTTGCAATCTGTTTTGCAACAGGATGAGATTTTAGGCTGCCATTGTCTCTGTTTAAACAAGGGGTGCCCAAACTATGGCCTGCAGGCCAGATCTGGCCCCCACCATCAATTCATCCAGCCCGCACCACTCTTGTCCCCCCCCTCCCCCGGAAGTGTTTTACTTCCACTTCCAGGAGTGATGAGGGTGGCATGGGCCAGATGAATTGGCATGGGGTACGGGATTTGGCCCATGGGCCATAGTTTGAGCACCCCGATCTATGAGGAAGAGGTGGCCAACTTTTGCAGTGCAAACTAAATTCTTAACAATTATATGGAAATTATCCAAAGATGGAAATTATCCAAAGGACTGAAGTGGCTCAAGTGGCAAAGACGCTGGAAGGCGGGAGGTCAGCAGTTCTATTCTCGAGTACTGCAGGACGGAATGAGCTCCCGTCTTTGTCCCAGCTCCTGCCAACCTAACAGTTCGAAAGCAAGAAATTGCAAGTAGATAAATAGGGATCACTTCGGTGGGAAGGTAAACATCATTCCGTGCACTCCGGTGTCTAGTCATGCTTGCCACATGACCACGGAAACATCTGCAGGAGCAGATAGCACTGGCTCTTCAGCTTTGAAACAGATGAGCACTGAACCCTAGAGTCGGATATGACTGGCTTTTGAGCAAGGGAAACCTTTACATTTATGAGGCCCTTCTACATTGTTATGGTGTTTGTATATTAGACGTAATGGCAGAGTCTTGGTTCACATCTGCTTGTAAACTCAAGAGTTTTTCTTTTATAATGCTATCTTCACGTTTCAGTTGATTTTAAGGCTGGGATCCAAGGATATACTTTAAAGGCACTTTGGGTTTGTATAATCGGATTCTTGACATTTTTCTTTCATTAGAGTCTTGGCCAAATGTCTGCTATACACATATATTACTGCATGTATATTTTGTTAGCTCACATCCCAATTACTAATTTCTCATTTACATGCAGGAGGATTGTTGAGGAGGGGTCTACTCCACAGCCCATCTTATTGATAAGAGATCTAGAATCTGAGTTTTTACTTCAAGAAGCTCCATTGGAATGGTGCAAAAGGCAAATAGAAGCAAATGAACCTTGCTTGATCCAGCAGTAGCAGAAAAGCAAGGGATTAGAGAGAATGGGAGCAAATTGATAGTAAATATGTCAGAAACTGCAAGAAATAGTAGCCTTGGCCTGATATGTTGATGATCCTAGGCCTGTCAATCTCCTCATTTCTTGCTTTTAGAGTTACCTCATGCAGTATTAATAGTGTTCTTTTGGCTGCCATTTTGGAAGAAACAAAGCATGCTTCTCAAAAATGCAGTATGTCACTGACAGCTAGAATTCGTGCTTTCCATTTCCAGAAGCAGCTAAAGACAACAGCTGTTAAAGGAATAAAATGGGTTCATCAGAATGACTCACAGATGTCTAGTAGCTTAAGGCTATTCTTTGAACTAGTGAATTACATGCATAGTTGAAGGGGAGATGTCCAAGTGACAAAAGAGACCTGTAACTTGCATTGTTATTGGCTTTAGTAACATCTTGTATATAAAATGTTCTGCTTTTTGGATTCTTACAATCTATATAGTGACACTTTATTTATTTTTTCCTTTCCCACACTCTGCTGACTAGGTTTTTCTGAACCAGTATAAGCCATGGGAGGTGCTGTGAGTGCAGGAGAGGACAATGATGAGTTAATTGATAACCTGAAAGAGGCTCAGTACATCCGGACAGAGCTGGTGGAGCAAGCCTTCAGGGCTGTTGACAGAGCAGACTATTACCTTGAAGAGTTTAAGGACAATGCATACAAAGACTTGGCATGGAAACATGGGAATATCCATCTCTCGGCTCCCTGCATTTACTCTGAGGTCATGGAAGCACTGGATCTACAGCCTGGGCTTTCCTTCTTGAACCTGGGAAGTGGCACCGGCTACCTCAGTTCCATGGTTGGACTCATCTTGGGTGAGAATGCCTTTTTATCAGCTAAATTGTCCTACCTCTTCTGTAGAGGCAGGCTGCGCTCCTCTGAATGTGGTTAGCAGAAAGCAAATAAGCAGTGCTATTTATGTTTTGTGTATCACCACAAATCTTAGAAGTAACTACCTAAAAGTACAGTAAAACCCCAATTTGCGTATGCCTCTGCTTATGTAAAATGCGACTTATGTAATGATTTTCCGTGTAAATAACGTCCAAATTTACACAAAAAAAAAATCAAATTATGTAAGGGGTTTCATGGTGTGTTTAAATTTTTAAATGGCGCTACCACCATTTTAACATAAAATTCCACCCCATGCTATCCGCCCCCACCGCCGGAAGTCGCAAGACATCACTTACTGTGGAGGCAGCAGTGATGATTTTCTGCAGTCCCCACTTGTTTCTGCTGGGACTGGGAGAGTGTGGGGGAATATCCGCTCCCTTCCGCTGTTCGTGCGAGGTTTCTCCGGGGGCGCTTTAGTTGGGAATGCGCATTGGAGAAGAGCTTAAAAGGTGCCGGAGGGGAAAATTGCCTGTCATTACCAGAGATGGCCACTAGGGGGCTCAAAGCGCAATTTTCCATAGGGATGCATTGAAAACCAATTTCGAGCTGAAGCAAGCTTATTTTTGGTCTAGTCGGGACCATTTTTTAATTTTTCAATGCATCCGTATGGGGATGCTTCGATTTACGTGAAGCCCCTATTTACGTAAGAAGCTACGGAATGGACTTTTTTACGTAAATCGGACTTTTGCTGTAATGTGCTTTTTGTGACTAGTTACCTTAAAGTAACAAATAGTGTAACTAATAATAACAAAGTTACTATTAGATGCAACAGAAACCTGTTTACTTGCCACAAGTAACTTGTTTGAATTACTGAAGCACATTTTAAGAGGCATTTTGACAAGATTTCTTTTCTAATTTTTCTCCATTCTCAGTCCTAAGTGTCAAGGGAAGCATTCTGTAGCTTTACTTTTAATTACCATATTTGCCGGCTAATAAGACTCATCAGAGTATAAGACGCACTCCATTTTTCCAGTGTATTTTAAGGGGGGAAGTGCACCTTATACACCAGCAAATACAGTACTTACTGGGGTAAGGGGTAGGGTGGAACTGGTAAAACCATTCCTTAAATATCTAACCTACCTTGAAAGCCTTATTAGGCTTGCTATAACGCAGTTTTAAATCATCAGCACATAACATACACCTTTTCTCACCTACTAGAACAGTGCAATATATTAATAATGTTCAGTGTAAAATATTACTTGCATGATTAGAGCAACCAGAGCAGAAGTCTGCTTGTAAGGAAGTAATGAATAACACAGTGAGAGCTGCTGGATAGTTCAGTGGTTTAGATATATGGATGCAGAGTCATAGGTTAGGATTTGTATTCCCCACTGTGCCTTCTTGATGATCTGATTCTATAGGGTTTCTTTTAGTTCTGTAGTTCTAAGATTTTTATTATTGCTTTAAATGTATGATGAGACACCTATGTCGAAAAAGAGGAATCTATGTACATTTTCCAGATTTTAATGGTATTTTACTCAGAATCTAAGAATAAGATTCTTATTCTTCTTTGCTTCCTCTTTTACCCCATTGAGAGTCAAGGGAAATAAGATTAACCTGCCAAAAAGCTGTGGGAGCCACTTTTAAATTAGGGTGAAACAAGTACAAACGTAAACATGCACTTTCTTACATATCCTTCCTATTTTCCTCTCTGTGGTATTTTTCCCCGTTCCTTCCCTGCCTGTCTGTTACTTCTATTGAGATATGTAGAATACTTCTGTATCCTTGTTAGAGTGTGTCTTATCTTCTTCCCATTCCATTTTGGTAAGGTGTGGTTATACTAGTAAGCAATGCAGTTCATACCACTAATTTAATGGGAGGCTAAAATTTGCAATCTGCCATGACTTCTCAGCTGTGCAAAGTTGAGGAGCAGAAACTGAACCAACGCTTATTCTTTACCCAGTTTTCCCCAAATATTTTTCTTTACCTTAATCATGCAGGCCCTTTTGGCGTTAATCATGGTGTAGAGCTTCACTCTGATGTTATAGAATATGCAAAGCAGAAACTGGACTTCTTCGTCAGAACAAGTGACAGCTTTGACAAGTAAGATTAGGAGTATGATTAACTTGCATTGAAGCAGATTTCCAGGAAAGATCTTTTAGACCAGCTTTGGATAGTAACTCTGAATTTTGTAGCCTACAGTAAATGCAGGATAGATATTTTGAATTGGCAATGTCAGCTCCTGGAAAGCAGAGAAAAATAATGATTTTTGTATTGTGCTCCTCTACAGTTGAACAGGTTGCAGAATTAGTGGACCTCATATGACTGAGCCTAAGAAGCAAAACAAGTTAATTCTGTTAAATCTGGAAGATTTTTACTTGGTGGGAGATCAAGTAAACAAGTTCCAAAAATGCTTCTGAAATTAAAAACAATACTATGTGTAAAATGATACATAAATTTCAATTGACTTGTCTTTCAAGATGTAGAAATTGCAGTTTTACTGCTCAGAGGAACAAAAGAGTAATATCCACAAGGCAGGCCAAATAATGGTTTATTGATAACGACGGGGACAGCGCTGGCTCTTTGGCTATAAACAGAGATGAGCACTGAACCCTAGAGTCAGACACAATTGGCTTTCGAGCAGGGGTGACCTATACCTTTATCCCTCCAAGAAAGCAAATGAAATGCCACATTATGAGGTAGAAGGACGGTGCCATGGCACTGTGGCAGAGCATATACTTTATATGCAAAAAGGTCAAATTGCATCCTAGACAAATAGATAAGAACCCAAAAGGTACATCTGGAAAATCTAATTTGTAAGTCAGTATTCTTGCAACATTTGGCTAACTTGCCATTGTTAATTGTAGCTAATTCACAGGATGTGAAGGCATATCTCAGTTATGCAAATGTGCATGTGACCAGACTCACAACCAAAATGCTTCACCTCGTAAGCTAGCCATGGTAAATAATGCAAGCCTTGTTCAAACCTTGATAGGATTCCAGCCATTTTCTTCCAGCTATTTTGGAAAGCTGTATTTGCCAAGCATCCATGAGATACACTTGGATAGTTTGGAAGACTGTAGGTACTCGAGGGACAAATTTACTTAAAGAAAGATGTAATTGAAATTTATAGACTATATCAATTATTATTTTTGCCTTAGCGTGAAGCAGGAGTTAGTGAAGTATACATGCACTCCCAGAAGCCTCAGTTTCCCCACGTTTCTACTTTTTTTCAGTTAAAAAAGCTCCTGTGTTACTTTTAGGGGATGTAAGGGATAATTTTACCAATTTGGACACAATCTATGTGCCTTCTGATACGCACTACATAAATGTATATTTTTAAAAGCCCTGCTTACTAGAAGGCATACATTGTTTTTAAAAAGTTTTTGGATGTGTGCGGTGTGGAGGTGGGTGCAGGTTTTCAAGATCCAGGCATGTGCCTTGAACCCTTGGAAATTGCTGACGTAAAAGATTTTGTATGCTTTGCTAAAACCATGTTTTAATGGAGGCTCAGTTTGCTGAATAATTTTGCCATGGAGAATCTTCTGAAACAACTTTTTTCCCACCTGAGGTTTGAATTCTGCGAGCCTTCCTTTGTCACTGGCAACTGCTTAGAGATATCTCCAGATTGCTGCCAATATGATCGTGTCTATTGTGGTGCTGGTGTCCAGAAGGAGCATGAAGATTACATGAGGAACTTGCTGAAAGTTGGTGGAATTCTTGTGATGCCACTGGAGGAAAAGGTGCTTGCCTGTGATTTTACCGGAGAATAGAACATTAGTGAAAGAATGGTCACATGTTAATTGTTAAAAAGCCAAAAAAATCTGATTGTGTTTACATGCAAAAGAAGGTGTTCCAATCTATATCTATAAATCTGTGTGTTAACCGTTGGAATGTGACAAAGGATGTTGCACCAGGCCCCACTAGCCCCGACAGAGCCTTCCTGCACTCACCCGAACCGGGTTCGCAGGTAACTGTCTGGTTGAGAAATGTGGCAGCGGGGCAGGAGCCCCCCGAACGTGAACAAAGAAAAAGGACTTCAATTCCCAGCGTCCTTTGCACTGTGCAACCCCTCAGCCAATCAGGCTGAGGGATACGAGTGCAGAGGAGGCTGGGAACGCGCGCTGACTTTAAAAAAAAAACTGGTTGGAGCCAGAGGGAAAGACTTTGAAAGACTCAGCTGGAGGGAGCCAGGAAAAGGTAAGGGTTAGGGGGTGTGTGAAGGAGGCAGTGAAAGGTCCTGGGTCCAGAAGGGTTGGGGGGACAGACCCCTTTTGTCCCCCCAACCCTTCTGGACCCAGGAGAGGGGAACAAAACACCCCCCTCCCAAACACTCTGTTTTAAAAGAGAAGAGCTTGGTTTCTTCTGTTTAAAAACAGAGTGTTTTGTTTTTTTGGGGGGAATGATCCCCTCTCTACTGGGTCCCCTAGCTCTGGAAGGGTTGGGGGGACAGACCCCTTTTGTCCCCCCAACTCTACCAAACCCAGGGGACCAGGAAGAGGAGATCGAATACACACACACACACTCCATTTTAAAAGAGAAGAAACCACTTGGTTTCTTCTCTTTAAAAACAGAGTGGGGGGGGGGTTTGGGGGGGAGACGATCCTCTCTCTGCTGGGTCCCCTGGCTCTAGAAGGGTTGGGGGGACAGACCCCTTTTATCCCCCCAACCCTACCAAACCCAGGGGACCAGGAAGAGGAGATCAAATACACCCCCCCTCCCAAACACTCTGTTTTAAAAGAGAAGAAAGAGCTTGGTTTCTTCTCTTTAATAACGGGGTGTCCTGGGGGGGGATGCCCTCTCTGCAGGGTCCCCTGGCTCTGGAGGGGTTAGGGGGACAATACACACACACACTGCTTCTCTCTCTCTCTTTCTTTCTCTCTCTCTCTCTCCCTCTCTCACACACACACACACACCACTCCTGCCTTGCCAGGAATTTTTAATGTGTGTGTTGGTGGTTGGAGTAGTATTGTATAGGTAGTGGTGGTTGTGCACACCCAAAACCACCCCTAACCACCAACACACCTCTTTTTTTACATAAATTGCCAAAAAAAATATCCCTTACAACACAATTTAAAACAGCCCGGCTCTTTACCAAAATTAAGAAGAAGAAAAAAACCTTCCAAAACCATTTAAAACAGCCCGGCACTGCCGGGCAAAATCTGCTAGTTGGTATTTAAATTTACATTACGACACTAGAAGTTGTAATGGAAAGGTTTAAAAATTACATCCATGATTTTACTCCTCCTGTCAACTTTGATTTTTGCAGGATTTTTTTCATTTGCTACTTGTCCACCTAAAACTCTTCTCTTGCTTTTCCTTTCTCCACCCTTATAAATCTCATCTCCTTATCTTTGCCCTTTCTTTAGCTTGCTTTTACCGTATTTATTCGAGTATAACGCGCACTCGTGTATAACGCGCACCCCTAATTTTCCATGAAATCTCGGTATTAAATTTTTTTTCACACCACGCATCTCAGCAGTGCCTACTGTACCCGGCGCCGGCTTCTTGAGTCGCGCGGCCCGGGTAGCGCGGAGCACGCCGCGGCCCTCCTCCCCCGGAGGGTTCCCTTCTCGACCCGGCGGGTGCGTGCAGGTGAGCGGCGGCGGCAGCGGGACCTGGGCGCCTGGGAGGAGGGCCGCGGCGTGCTCCGTGCCTACCCGGCGCCGGCTTCTTGAGTCGCGCGGCCCGGGTAGGCGCGGAGCACGCCGCGGCCCTCCTCCCCCGGAGGGTTCCCTTCTCGACCCGGCGGGTGCGTGCAGGTGAGCGGCGGCGGCAGCGGGACCTGGGCGCCTGGGAGGAGGGCCGCGGCGTGCTCCGCGCCTACCCGGCGCCGGCTTCTTGAGTCGCGCGGCCCGGGTAGGCGCGGAGCACGCCGCGGCCCTCCTCCCCCGGAGGGTTCCCTTCTCGACCCGGCGGGTGCGTGCAGGCGCTGCCGCCGCCGCTCACCTACACGCACCCGCCGGGTCGAGAAGGGAACCCTCCGGGGGAGGGCCGCGGCGTGCTCCGCGCCTACCCGGCGCCGGCTTCTTGAGTCGCGCGGCCCAGTCCTCGTGTATAACGCGCACCCAAACTTTGAGCCTTTTTTTGGGTATAAAATTTTGTGCGTTATACTCGAATAAATACGGTAAGACTACTAAACAGGCTAGAGGTTGCAGATCTTGGAACAGGAGGGGAGGTTCACTAATTGGGGCCAGATATAAATCAGTCAAGCAAATTGTTGTTGTTATTGTTATTGTTATTTTGCCAACAAATTTCATGAAGACAAAAATACAGCACGTATCCAACAATAGCAAATGCCGACTTTGTAATGAAAAAGATAAAACAATAGATCATCTGATCAGTGGATGCAGCAAAATTTCACAGACTGATTTGCAACGCCATAACAGGGTTACAAAATGGAAACTTTGCCAGTAGTTTGGATTTGAATGCAGTAAAAATCATTGGGAACATCAAGTAGAGAAAGTTTTAGAAAATGAGAGAGTCAAGATCCTGTGGGACTTTAAAATTCAAACAGATAGACATCTGCCTCACAGCACACCTGATATAAGTGTTGTGGAGAAGAAGAAAGTCTGGTTTATTGATATTGCTATACCAGGAGATGCACGAATTGAAGACAAGCAACTGGACAAAATCACAAAATATCATGATTTGCAAATTGAAGTCGAGCGTCTACTGTATGGTGGAAGAAATCTGTTGTTCCCATAGTGATCGGAGCCCTTGGAGCAGTACCTAAAGGATTCCCTAGATATCTGGAAATTTTGAACTTAATTGATTTAAACATCCAAACTCTCTTTGATTGAGCCAAATGGTTGATTATTATTATTATCATCATCATCATCATCATTCCATTTATATCCCGCCCATCTGGTGTGACCCCCACTCTGGGCGGCTAACAATAGTACATTAAAAACACATAATAAATCACAAAATAAAATACAAATATCAAACCTAATTCACTGCAGGAGACCGAATAAGAGAGGCCCTCCGGTCTGCCCTCGTGGGACGGGTCGAAAACCTTGAGACGATGCGGTCTCTTAAATATCCTGGCCCACTGCCATAAAGGGCTTTAAAGGTCAGAAACAGCACCTTGAATTTCACCCAGAAGCATACTGGAAGCCAGTGCAGCTCCCGTAGTAGTGGCGAAGCAAGGACGTAACGCCTGCACCCCACCATCACCTGGGGCAGCCGCGTTCTGGACCAGCTGCAGTTTCCGGATGGTTATCAAGGGCAGCCCCATGTAGAACGCAACACTAGTTCTGTGACTATCCCTACTCAAATGCCTCCCTAAACAGAAGTGCTTTAAGCTGTTTTCTGAATGCCAGCAAAGAAGTGATCTGACGCAATTCCGCTGAAAGGGAGTTCCATAGGGTTGGCGCTGCCACCGAAAAGGCTCTTCTCCTGGTTGTAGCCTTCCTTGCCAATTTCGGCATTGGCACCAACAGCTGGCCTGTCTGGGAAGATCGAGTAAATAAATAGAGTTTTTATCATGTAGTTCATTGATAACCCTGTCACATGGCAATAGCTTTCTTTGCCTGCACTCTCCCATACTTAATTAATATACCGTTGGAGAAATATTGATGCAAAAACTCCATTAAGTTAAACACTAATTAAATTGCCAAATTACATTCTAAAATTGTACAGCTTAATTGATAACTCAATTGATTTTAATACATCAGTTCCAATCTTAGTTTATTTTAATACATCAGTTCCAATCTCTGTTCTTTACTTTTATTCAGTATGGAGACCCTATTTCATTCTCTAACTTTCATTTGAAATTTCAGAGAGCTTTTCAATAGAACAATAGAGTACTGTTAAATTTGCACGGAACCTAGTAGGGCAGCCATGTTAATCATAGGTTACCGTTATTTAAAGTCTGGGCTTGGATCAAGTAACATACTTGAAATAAGTTTATTTAATTAAACATACGTAGATGAAAATCTACTGTTTTGTTTCTTTGTAGCATGTTACCAGTCAATACCAAGCTCCCATTGTATGTATCTGAAATCTTGTACCCTAGTAGTTCAAGGTTTTTCCTAGTACGCATTGTACATTTTGTATTGTTATACTGAAAGTGGGGTGTCAAGGAAGTCACACACTTTTTAAAAAAAATATATTTCTACACGAGGCAGTCTTATGTTGAGTGCTTTGTTTTTAAATATCATCTTCATTGCTCATTTACTTAAGATCTGTCAGTTTTGGCTGCAAGTGACCTGGAGAACATATGCTCTCCTCCTCCAGCTTTCTCGTTACTTTTTTACAGTTCCAGTATAGAGCAAGAATAATCCCTATCATCCAATCAGTATTTGTTTCTAATTTCATTTAGATTAATGATACATTACAGATTACAGATACAATACAGATTAATAGAGCAAGAATAATCCCTATCATCCAATCAGTATTTGTTTCTAATTTCATTTAGATTAATGATACATTACAGATTACAGATACAATACAGATTAATGATACACAGAGCACATAATGCGAAATGCAGGGATGGAGGAATCACAATATGGGATTAAAATTGCTGGGAGAAACATAAACAATCTGAGATATGCAGACGATACCACCCTAATGGCAGAAAGTGAGGAAGACCTAAAGAACCTCTTGATTGGGCTGAAGGAGGAGAGTGCAAAAGCTGGTTTGAGACTCAATATCAAGAAAACCAAGGTAATGGCAACAGGCCCAATCAGTTCCTGGAAAATAGATGGGGAAGAAGTAGAAGCAGTGACAGATTTTACTTTCCTGGGATCAAAGATCACGGCAGATGGGGATTGCAGCCATGAAATAAAAAGGCGACTGATTCTTGGGAGACAAGCCATGAGAAACCTGGGGAACATAGTGAAAAGCAGAGACATCACATTGCAAACAAAAATTAGAATAGTCAAAGCAATGGTATTCCCAGTGGTAATGTACGGATGTGAGAGCTGGACAATTAGGAAAGCTGAACGCAGAAGAATAGATGCCTTTGAAATGTGGTGTTGGAGGAGAGTTTTGAGAGTACCCTGGACAGCGAGGAGAACAAATAGGTCAATCTTAGAAGAAATCAACACTGACTGCTCATTGGAAGGGCTAATAGTAAAGACGAAGCTAAAGTATTTTGGACATCAAATGAGAAGGGAGGATTCACTTGAGAAGGCCCTGATGTTGGGAAAGGTGGAGGGCAAAAGAAGAAGGGGGAGGCCAAAGATGAGATGGCTAGATGGTATTGTAGACACAACGGGCACAGAACTGGGAGTGCTGAGGGGGATGGTGGAGGACAGAGGTGCCTGGAGAACAATGGTCCATAGGGTCGCAAAGGGTCGGAACCGACTGTGCGACTGAACAACAACAAATGATACATTTTCAAAGTTGTCTGTTTCTAAAATTGTATGATAGAAAAGAGAAAGGTATTTTTAAAGATTGAAGATAGAGTAAAACCCCGACTTACAAATGCCCCGAATGACATAAAATTTGACTTACATTATGGTTTTGTGCTCAAACCATGTCCCAATTTACTTTTTTTGTAAGTAGGAGGTTTACTGTAGTTCATTTTATTTCTACTGCCCACTCTAGCATGCAATGTTTTATGTTCTGCTTTTTGTTCTTAACACAGCTGACAAAGATAACTCGAACTGGCCCTTCTGCCTGGGAGACTAAGAAGATCTTAGCTGTTTCCTTTGCTCCTCTGATCCAACCCAATCATACAGATTCAGGGAAATCAAAACTTGTTCACTTGCGTAAGTCTTCCTTTTATGTAGATATTTATTCTGTTTATTGGCATGATCTTTGGGATAGGTCCTAAAAGGATTAAAGAGGCATTCTCCAGACTCCAGCATTAACTGTGATTGTTGGGAATCAGCCCACTCAAAACTGGAGAAGACCACTTGATTGCCATGGAAAGTCTCTGTGAGTAGTCCTGTTAATACTACCGCCACAACAACACCTGTGTGGAAGCTTTGATTGCTATGACCTACTCTGACTGAGAATAATATTTGAGCGTTCTGACAAATTCCCTGTCAAGCTACCTCTTTTATTTTTAATTCCAATCTGGACAAGCATGTCATTTCTTCAACCTTCATCAAGATTTTGCACTTGCTCCATTTTCTCTTTTCTCATTTTCAGCCCCAGTGACTGTTCGCAGCCTTCAAGACCTTGCCCGCATCGCCATCCGCAGCACTATTAAAAAGCTGATACACCAGGAAGTGGCAGGCAGAAACGGAAATGGCCTTAGAAACCCACCAAGATTTAAGCGGAGGCGGGTCCGGCGCCGGAGGATGGAAACCATTGTCTTTTTGGACAAAGAGGTCTTTGCCAGTCGGATCTCCAACCCATCTGATGATAATAACTGTGAGGAGTTGGAAGAGGAGAGCAGGGAAGAGTTGGAAAAGGCTGTTCCTGAACTGAAACCTGAGCCGCCTGTGAACATCCTGAGGGAGAAAGTCTTGAGCCTGCCTCTGCCTGACCCTCTCAAATATTACTTGCTTTATTACAGAGAGAAGTAAGGTCCTTTTCAAAATAAAACACAGAGGTAGGCAGGACAAAAAAAACACTCAGTAGGGCTTCACAAACGTATGCCACTTGCTTGCCTGTTGATATGTGGTGGTAAGCTGGCTGGGGAACATGGCTGCCGTATACTTAAAATGGGATAGCATTTTTTCAGATTCCCTCCCTTGGTTTGTGTGTTCCAGTATTGTCCTGCAGCTGAACTTCCTTGCTGGGGAAGGGGTTGGGGATAGCCTGGCAGCAGAGCCTTTGGTTGCTTACTGAAATGAAGGTTTCATTCAGAGGAAAACCAAAGGAAAAGAAGAAGCACAACTTTGCTGAAACATCTGTGGGTTTCTCAGTTACGTTTTTTTTTCTTCCCCAAGTGGCATTTTTAGAAATTATCTCAGGCAAGGTGATGGAATCTGGTTCACTGGAGCCTGGTTTCTTTTTTAAAAAAAAAACCACTCAAAAACCCAGAATATTCACAAAGAATATAGAATCAGATTTTGAGGCAAATGTGGGGTGTCCAGTTAAAGTTCCTTTTTATCTGCAGGGAAGTAGT
The DNA here is from genome assembly GCA_035047345.1 of Bradypodion ventrale. Classification (NCBI taxonomy): domain Eukaryota; kingdom Metazoa; phylum Chordata; class Lepidosauria; order Squamata; family Chamaeleonidae; genus Bradypodion; species Bradypodion ventrale. The sequence continues at coordinate 8,835,967 of JAWDJE010000004.1, forward strand.
TGAGGCAAATCATTTTACTTTACAAGAAAGAGTAATATTCCCAGCGACTTGTTAGGAGAATTCTTCTTGTTACAACGCAAAGGAAAGGAAAGAGGTTGCACAGGGTTCAGATTGGAACAACCAAAATGCAAACCGCTTTGTGCTGCAGAACTCAGATTTTGCTTGAAATCTGGTAACCTGAAAAATCCTTGGGTTCTTTTAGCTTTTGGTTATATTCTTTGATCCAGCTTGTGGTTACATTCTGGAGTGTGAAGTGGTTAAAAAAGAGAAGCATCAGATAAGGAATTGACAGTTCTTTAAAAGCCATCAGAACTGTCTGAGGGTCTGCTGTATGGTGGCCAAGCTAGGTGTGTAACATGGACAGCTGTGAGCATTTTTTTAATTAAAGGCAATACCTAGTTTTCTTTTAAGTTCAATTTTCTCAAACTAGATCCAGATAAATAAAAATGTGAAAAGATGGACATATTGCTTAAAAGATAGGTGTGCTATAAAAAAGATGTATCCATGACATAGTGGGGACATCTGTTGCAGTAAAAAGGCATGAAGGTTCTCTATGTATTTTTTTGTAGGTGAAAGAATTATAATTACAGCCAGATTTATCCTAGTTTTAATTTTTCCCTCTTTAACCAGTTACACAAATGTACTCTTTAATAGTGTAGAAGCATGTATTTAACTGATTCTTGAGCTAGAAGTTGAATCCTTTCTTTAATCCTGATCATATTTTTGCAGTGTCGTCGTTTAATTTGAGCTTCTGACATCTCGTCCTGCTCTTTCAAGATTTCTGCCAGCTCAAATATTGGGAATAGAATTAATGGAGGGATAGAGTGAAGAATACCTGTAGGTCCCTCTGCTACTGGCCTCTTCCTCTCTTCTACACCATCCAGTTGATCTGAGTTTGCAGTTTACGTGTTTGTGGCTGGACCTGCAAGTCTTCCCTTTCTGTATTTCTTTTATGGTTCAGGAAATTGGACTTTACCTCAGATGTATATAGTCTTAAGCTTTTATAGCTAACCCCTATAATCATGAACAGATAGAAATAAATGAAAAACCCATCTGTAGTTGGCTGTCTTAAGTTTTGCCTACAAGAGCTGTTCTACTTGTCGGCTAAAAGAACTCCTGGCCTTTTTATTTCAAAAAACCTTCTAGCCAGCTGAGGAATGTGGAAATGGGGAGAGAAAGAAAGAGAAGGGGACGAAAATCCTGGTTGCCTCTGTTCCCTATGGGAATTTTACAACTTCCAAATTCCTTCAGGTCTGCAAGAGTGAGCTGAGAGAGAGAAAAAACCCCTCACTCTCCTTCAAACATCATAATTGCCTGTTTGAAACCAAAAAAAGGAGGGGATCATAAGATATTCCAATATATTCCCAACAATAACTTTTTACTTTTATTCCAAACCTATTCACTTTAGGATCATCTCTGCTTACAATGTAAAGCTTGTTCCCTGACAGGGTCACTTACTGGTATCTCAAATAAAATTAGTATTTCTCCTGTTTCATCTATCCAAAACAAACAGAACTCCTGTTTACCAACAAATGGGAGGAATTCTATTATGGGGGCTATTCCCTTCCCTGGGCCTAGAAAGAACAATAAACAAAAGAACCTGCTCCCACCCATTCACCCACCTACCCAAAAAAGACTTGAAGCCTAGATTAGGGAGCTCTCTGCTAACATGACGCCTCAGTGAATGTAATTGGCTGATGAATTGGCCTGTGAATCATTACCACTGATAGCATAAACTACCTTTCCAGCTATTCCAGGTATGCATGTTGTGAACCTGTTACATAAATGTTAAGATTTTTAACATGTTGCAGCTTAATGGTGCAGATGAATCCACTATTACAGCTATCCTGGGAATTTGAAGCATAAAGAAGATTGGCCATTTCTTTCCATCTGCAGTACTGGAAAGAAGTACGAAATATTGCTGAAAGGGTTTTAATAATTAGTTTTCCATTTCTCTTAGGACTGCCATTGTGATTCAGCACTAAAATGTTTGTCTCATTGCTAGTTACAGAGAAAGTTGGAAGTGCCCTACACAGGAGTCACTAATATCTTAAGGCACTTCAAAATCCAAACCTGTAGTGCATAAAGGTTATCCCCAAATTGTGGACAAATGCAGTTTGTGATGTTATTTGATTTGTCAGAAGTTTGGCAGCTGTACCTTTTATGACCTCAGGCTACGAGTAACCCAGGCATTTTGTTTTTACCATTTCATCTTTTCCTGCCTGAGATTTGAAAGGCAACAATAGCCAATAATTGGTAGAACTCAAGTCCCCATTTTGTACCTGTGCATTCAAAAGAAATCTCTATGAAGTAAAAGCTGTAACACAGAGAGCTGTCTGTCAAAATCCATAACTTACCTTGAGTTCTGCTATGAATGATGCTTTCAACAGTCAAATATTCTAAATCTGTCGGACTTTGCCTTATGCTATGTCAAATAGCTGATCCGTGTGGTCTAGTGTTGTCTTCTGTGACTGGCAACATGTCTTCAAAGCTTTATGTGGCTGCATGTCTTTTCAGTGGCAAGTCAAGTTTTCATCCTCCAAACTGCAGTTTGTAAGAGAAAATGTCATCCTCCTTAACTTTAGTGTAGGCGTCACATAAGCTGGTGGGTGATTCTTCCTTAGTAGTGGTTTTGACTTAATCTTCCACCACAACATTGTGAAATGCACTGTGCTGAGGGCATTCTTTGTCAACCTGTCTTTTTCTTATTTATTGCATAGAATATACTATAGCATCATATAGAAATTTTGGTTTGGCTGAAGGGTACATTTACAAATAATTGTGATTTGTCCAGTTGTCAAATTCAAAGGTAGCAAATAGGCATATATGTGTGTACACGCAGCATAACTATGATGTAACATAGGCTGTAGCATTGTAAACAGGAGAAGAATTCTCAGTGTGGTATTCTTATACACCAGCATTTACACATTAATCCAATCAGCAGATGGTCTTAGTAGCTGTAACTTCTAGCAGTTATATTTTGTAAATTATGTTAAAAAATAATAATCCACACCCATTAATATATTGTCTGCTGTTAGCAATTCCAGAAGCCTTATGTTGTTATTTCATAGCTTTTGATAGAATTGACAAGTTGTTCACATGCAGAAGACATTTTCCTACAATGATTTTGCTTCCCTATGGTTACTACAGATGTAAATAGCTGTAGAATTGAAAATTGAGAAAAAGTGACTTTCTGCCGCATGGAGAAATGTTGGTTCAAAACTGAAATTTTGATTCAAAATGCATATTTTATCAAAATAAATGTCCATTTCAATAAACGTGGTCTCATTCTAAATCTGCATCAATATTGTTTGCATGTTGATGTTGGGAGTCACTTGTTCTTGTTATGTGCTGTCAAATCACCTCTGACTTATGGCAACCCTATGAATGAGTGATGCCCAAGATGTCAAGTGCTCAACAACTCAATTCAACTCTTACTAACTCAAGTCTGTGTTCTTTATGGAATCAGTCTATCTCATATTTGGTCTTCCTCTTTTCCTACTGCCTTCAACATTTCCTACCATTATTGTCTTTTGCAGAGAATCTTACCTTCTAATGATGTCCCCAAAGTATAACTGTCTCAGTTTTGTTATTTTTGCTTCCATAATTCAAGCTTGATTTGCTCTAGGATCCATTTGTTTTTTTATGGTGGTCCATAGTATCTGCAAAGCCTCCAGTACTATATTTTAAATGAATCAGGTTTTTTCCTTTACTTCACATCTATGTGATCAGGAATACAAGACTGTAGATCAGTGGTTCCCAATGTGGGGCCCATGTCGCACGGAGGGACTCTAACTCCCAGAGGCCTAAGTCAGAACATTGGCTGATCATTGCTTTGGGAAATTGACTTAGGCTTCTGGGAATTGAAGTCTAAAAACTAAAGGTTGGGAAACATTGCTGTCGATGATCTTGACCTTGGTATCCAGTAACACATCCTTATACTTGAGGATCTTTTCTAATTTCTTCATTGATACTCTTCCAAGTGGTCAGACTTCTTCTGATTTCTTGGCTGCAGTCTCCTTTTGACCTGATAACTAAGCTATACAAAATAGTCCCTTATTTTCTCATAGTAATTTTCAGATTCTAATCCAGGCGTGGTGGTGATGATGATGATGACTGGCTTGTTGCTGCTCAGGTAGCCTTGGAAAGTATTCAATGAGGACAGGAATCACTGCAGTGCTTCTGGGCAGCCATGTGAAGCTTGTTGATGTGAATCAATGTCCTCTGTGTTGTCACTTCCAGGGAGAAATCGCTTTAATGGTGTGTGTTTTTTACCCCAACCTGCACTGCCAAGCATTGTTCTCATCAGCTGCAACTCGTATCCAAGAATGCATTTTTTTCCTGATGCAGGAAAAATGTCATTGGCGTGAATTTGTTGAAAGTGGATCCCAGCTTGCCATGAAGTGACCCACACACTATGATCATGGAGCCATCTCCTGTGGCACAAATGAAATGAGACATGCAGGATTTAACACCAGGACTGCAATGGATTGCCGCATCCTTGAGGATATGGACAAGGTGCGCCTTGACAGCTAGTCCATCTGGCATGGCCTCTTCCGCCTCCATGACCATTGGGAATCAGAGTTCCCCTCCACTCATTTTGCTGTTGGGCCCAATATGGTAGTTTCCAGTGGCATTTCCTCCACTGAGGGGACCATCATCCCACCTAAAGGGGCTCATCTGCCCATAGCTGTTGGCCCCTTTAGGGAGTCAGGTTATTTACCACCACCCAACACTCAGCATTGAATTGCTGGCTGTACAGTCTACTCCATTACTGTAGTGGGATGCCCAGCCACACAAGTACTGTACTGCCAAGCATATGGTAGCCAAAAGTTAAATGCATTATGTGATAGATGCTTGCTTCTTTTTCCTTGGTATGAACTCTAGGGCCAGAAAAAGAATGTTTTTATATATGATACCATGAAAGGCTGGAACCTGATGGACATTGTCTCCAAGGCTGTGCATATTTGCATACCAGTTGCTGCATAGCAACAGGTGGGGAAAGCTGTTGCAATCCTGTTCTTCTCTCAGGTTCCCAGGGGCATCTGTTTGGTCAATTTGGCACAATAGGCTACTCTCCTATGTTCTGATCCAACAGGATTTTGTACATGCATGTGTGTGTGTGTGTTTCTTAACCATGTGATTGCTGAGAGTCTCAAACTGAAAATGTTCATGAGATGGGGCCTATTTTTGCAGAAGCTTTCTATGGAGATTGAGTGTTTGACATTCAACTAGGCATGCTCCCACCAGTATCATTAAATGGTACCATCAAAGAAGAAACTGCTATGCCTGTCTTGAACCTGGAGAATGCATTTTTAGAAATAGCTTTACCGCTCCTTAAATGCCTATACAGTTGTTCTTTAGGTACTGACGCATGGCAAAAGATCCTATTTCAGTGCATGCTTCAGCCTTCTCAGAGAAAATTGCCAAAAAGGAGTAAGGACCATGTTTTCCACCAGAGGTTGCTCTTTCCTGAGTCATTGCAGGAATGGTAAAATGGGATTGTTTCAGAGAAGTTTGTCCTTGAGTTGTTATTTTTTTTTTTTTTTTTTGGTACAAGGGCCAAGTAAAATAAACAGCAGATTGTCTGAGAATCAGAACATGAAACTATGAGCTATAAGGTCACCAGTGTCAGGCTACAAGGAAAATTTGTGTTTATTGTTATTTATATGATTGCCCTTCGATACAGTGCCTGGTGACCAGTGGAAGCAATCTGTCATCTGCAGAGGTGTAGTTGTTTCTTCCAAAAGTTACTTTTACTGGTTTCCTTTTTCCACAATTATCAGTTGTGGTAAATTTCTCCTACATGACATGGGTGATGATGGCATAAATCAGGGATTGGCAGAAAGTATATGAGGCTCTACTCATATCTGGGATCTGAATTAAATCTGCACAGTTCTGACTTTGAGTTTTCTAGCCCTAGCAACAAGAAAATGTTCTCAACTTCCATCTGATTTGCCTCCATCTTATGTTGCTGAAATGGAGAAAGTTTTGAGCAGATTTTGTGTGAAAGGATTAAACATTCTGGTTTTATACATGTGTCACTGGGCTCAGAAGTCACTTTTTACGCCTAAGTGTGTTATTTTTTTACATCCAGGGTTTATTTAAATGTTCTTGCTATAGGGTACTGGAAACCTGAACTCTGTTCAGTCCTGATTTATTTACCCCTGGGATAGAGAGAAATATCAGTGGTAAACTGATACAGTAAGATCTGTCATATATCCTATTATTCATATATAGTATAAATATATATGTCCACCAGTCAACTGAAGTGCAAACAATAGTCTGAGCTGAGAATGTGAATCAACCCAGGAATGGTAACATGATCCAGCCTGCCTCACACTATGAGCAGCTATGGATGAGGACTTGGCTTAGATTTTTTTTTGTTTCATCTCCCAGAATCCTCCAACCAACATAGCTATAGATTAGGAGTTCTCAACCTTTTAAAGTCGGGGGCTGGGTCATGCTCCCTCAGACAGCTTCAGGGGCCGAATGGCCATTTTGCCCTTCCTTCACCACGTGACACTTTCCGGTGTGGTGGAGGCAGGGAGGCATATGAATGGTGCCGTGGGCCGCATCCAGCCCATGGGCTGCAGGTTGAGAGTCTCTGCTATAGATCAAGCTGGTTTGAGATTTGAGAGCAGTAATCCCAAAGAAGCATTGTACTCTGAAATGCACACAGCAGGTGCTGCTTGGGAAAACATCTCGGAGGAGTAACTCCTTATCCTTCATGCAAGTGAACCAAGACATCCACTGTAAAGCAAATCAAATAACCCCTGGTGTTTTAATTTCTCTAAAACCAGCTTGCAGAAAGATTTGCTTCCTTCCTTAATCTTCATTAGAGTCATGAGTCAATCTCTACATTTGAGAAAATTCATCCGGTGAATCATCTATCCAAAAAGTTGAACCCCACTTAGCAGTTTGTCTCTGGCTGTGGAAGTCCCTTGTGTGCTTGGATTGACAAAGAAGATAGGCATTCACTGACCCATCACAACTGATCTGTGAAGACTTTAACTGCTTAGTCCTCAGCCAAATTTATGCCATAGGTTTTTTGAAAACTTTTACTCACAGAGGACATACAGACATATTGTAGGTCTGTTTTATATAATGAAACTAGCGAAATCAGAGTAATTATCCAAACATCTGTTAAATGCTAAAACAGGTTTTTCCCCCTACTGGATCAGTTTCTCTGGCTGAAAGGGCACTCAAAAAGAGATCGTAAATGATAATCAGTCCAGATCGGTTTCAGTGCTTCGGGTATTTGTTTTGCAGTCCAGGCATTTCACCTGCACTGTGAAATGGGTATGGAGGGAAGAATACTCAAGTTGTGAATCCAAGCCCAGCAATTATGATAATTATAACCTTTGTTAACTTACACGTTTGCATCTCCACCAACTCTTCATTTACTCCAGAAATCAGGATTTATTAACCAAGCAACATAGCATTGTCTGATGATAATGCATATCAAGCAGAACACACCAGTGAAAATGTCACATTGTACAGTATCAATGCAAAGTCTGGCCAGGTTATCCTGCTATGGTAAATAGAGTAAGTCCATACTGCAGCGGTTAACTAACCTGACAATTCTGAGGGCTAACCGTTTTGGGTGCTGAAGTCCACATGGAAGGGTGATGGTCCCCAAGTGGATTCAATCCCACTCGAATCCAGCGTGATGGTGGGAAGCAGCTTCATCAATCCTGACCTGGGGCTGAGGAGGACTTTGCTTTCCAAAAGTGACTCACGGAACTGGATCAGTAGTATGGGTGTCATGCTGTGATGCGGAAGGCAGGTGAAAGGCCACTGCATTATATTCTCAGGACAGTCTTCATGGCTGATCGCCAATATTCAGATTTGAATACGGCAGAAGAAGTACTATATCAAAAACAACTCCCAACAATTAAGCATTGAGCATCTAGCATTAATAACAATGTTTTAAAATTTGGCTGCAAAGTAACAATCACAACAAAAAAGAAAGGATCAATTCATTTGACTAAGCTTCTTGGGGCACAGATATCCTGGCATCTTTCACCACCTCTCACCACCCGTTTTTGAACATTTTATCTGAGAACTGTCCAATGTAGGCACTATATTAAATTGTGGTAACAAATGCCAAGATGCTCTTGATAAATTTATTCAGCTCTTATCACAAGGTTCTTTGCTCCAACAACTGAAGTTAATTAATGTTCATTAATGCCCAGAGACCAGCCAACTGTGCATAATCCTCTAAACTCATGATGGCTGCTCTGTTTGGCACTCGTGGGGTCTCAACTGGAGCAATTTGTCTGGTTTGGGTCACTGTGTTCTAAGCAAAGAACAAGTGGGAGTTTGGTGGGGGAGAAGACAGGGGAGAGTAAGCAAAGACAAGTGAGGGCTTGGAACATTTAAGAAAAGGACAAAAAGAAATGGTCATTTCACAGAGCCAAGATGTTCAAGAAAAGGAGGGAACAGAAGAATTCCAATAACTCACCTGGAGCAAAGAAAGAGAGGTTGTATAAGAACCTCCTGAGAGTCCCCTGGACAGCAAAGAGAACAAATAGGTCAATATTAGAAGAAATCAACCCTGACTGTTCATTGGAGGGACAAATAGTGAAGATGAAGCTAAAGTACTTTGGACATCAAATGAGAAGGGAGGACTCACTTGAGAAGGCCTTGATGCTGGGAAAGGTGGAGGGCAAAAGAAGAAGGGGGAGGCCAAAGATGAGATGGCTAGATGGTATTGTGGACGCAATGGGCACAGAGCTGGGTGGGCTGAGGAGGATGGTGGAGGACAGAGGTGCCTGGTGGACAATGGTCCATGGGGTCGCAAAGAGTCGGAGTCGACTGTGCGACTGAAAAACAACAAATAAGAACAAGGCACACAGGAACCTGCAGGGTACAGTGCAGCTAATAGCAAATCTTCAAGTGTCATATTCGGTTCCGAATATTGGCTATCATCATGGTGATCAGCCATGAAGATTGTCTAGGGAACAATATAATGCAGTGGTCTTCCATTTGACTGCTACATCACAGCATGACATCAGTACCCCTAATCCAGTTCCACGGGTCACTTTCCAGCCCTAAGCCCTTTTGACACACAAAGTCCTCCTCAGCACCAGGCCAGGATTGATGAAGCTGCTGCCTTCCATCAAGATGGATTCAAGTGGGATCACCCTTCCCTGTGGACTCTGCCATTGGACACTGTTAGTCCTCAGGGTTGTCAGGGCAGTTAACCATTGCCTGACAATTGGCGTTGAGTCTCTGGAAGTATGGTCTACTCTTTTTCTAGCCCTGGTTTGATTTTGAAGTGGCCTTGATCTTTACAAGAAGATGGGGAGGCTTAGAAGCATGTGGGTTATGCTTGATCTATCTAGTGATCTGAAATAAAATATCCCATTAAAGCAAGGGTGGAGGCCCTGCAACTCTCCAGATGTCTTGTAGATATCAACTGCTCCAAAGCCCCAACAAACAAGACCAAAGGTAAAGGATTATGGGATCTGAAACCCCATATCTTTGGAAGACCAAAAGTTCCTCACCTCTGTTTTAAAGCCAGTTCTGTGTATGTTGAGATGAAAAGCACAGTTTGCTGCTCCATCTCAGGCAGTGAGATGTCACAGGGCAGAAGCTCTAGAAAAACATTTTTTCCAGAGCAAATTAGTGTTCAATTCAGTTCATCCCACAAGGCTCACTGGAACATTTTAGGATTGCCTCATGTGGCCTTTCCAGAGGAGGCTCTATATCAGTGATGGCAAAACCGGGCACTCCAGCTGTTCTTGATCTTCAATTCCCAGAAGCCCTGATCAGCAGAATACAAACAGCAGAATGCAAACCCCCTTGGGCTTCTGGGAATTGAAGTCCAAGAACACCTGGAGTGCCAAGGTTCACTATCATGGCTCCATATCCTTAGTAGTCTTAGATGTTTAGCGTTCTTTTTAAGGATTAAAGGAAGCTTCATTACACCACATCAACCTATTCCCCCACTTAGCCCCTTTTTGTCTGTTCTGACTGGCAACGAGTGCCCTCCAGACACTTTAATGTCTTTCAAATTTCTGCCACCTGATCCTTTTGACTGAAGACAGCAGAGATTAAGTCTGGGATCTTGTTCACCTAAAGCAGGGTTTGGAGAAATTATTTTCCCTATGACTTCCAGAATCACCTCCAGCCATACAGGAGATTATGCTGCTGTGGGGGCAGCTTTTCCAGGCTCCAGGCCAGGAGTACTTTAAGAAAAAGGAGTGTTTTTAGTGCAATACTTTGCACAGCAAAAGGTATTGGGCCAAACCTTGCCAGGTGGACATGTGAATTCTTTGGTCATTCTCACCTTTATGCATTATATTCTCAGGACAGTCTTCATGGCTGATCACCATGACAATTGCCAATATTCGGATTCAGATATGACAGAAAAAGAAGAGGAGGAGGAGGAACCTGAATCACAAAGCCTTTGATAGAAAGCACTTAGGGGGCAGAGAAGGGGCCACGGTGGCTTTGATGTCCTGCTGATGATTCTCTTCCAAAGATCCATCAAGACTCTCAAATTTCCTGAGAAAGCAGATCTCACCAACCCTTCTGGGTTTCCAAACGCCTTCGCCACCAGAGAAGAGCACTCACTTCCTAGGCAAGGAGCCAGGAGCAAGCGCAGAATCAACTTTAAAAATCTGTTGTACCTAAACAGAGCCCAACTAGGGTCGCTGCCTCCCTCTCAGCCTTGGATGTTGTGTGTGCATCATAAGGGGGGGGGGGGGGGGAGCTGGCCTGTCAAGCCGCCTTAATGTAATTGGAAACACATGTTTGAGTGTCCCCTCCTCCTCCTTCCTCCTCCTCCCTCCTCCTTCTTCTTACCCCCTCCAGGCTCAAAAAAAATTCCCCTTTGCTTCTTTGCAGCTCAGAATCATAAAGAACCTCACATGCCAGCAACCACCATGCTGGGCAAACCAGCAGGCTGCCCAACCATCTTCTTCCTTTTGCTCTTCTTGCCCATCTCAATCCATTCCTGTCCCAGCCGCTGCTTGTGCTTTAGGACCACGGTCAGATGCATGCATTTGGTGCTGGAAACTGTCCCTGAAGTCCCACCTCAGACAAACGTCCTGTAAGTAGAAATTTTCTTTGGGGTTTTCTTATTGTCTCCTGCTACCTGGTCATCCTGTGCACAGCATGATGAGTGAGCCAGTCTATCTGGGTGTATAGAAAGAGGGTATGAATGTGGCAAAACTGGGGTCCAATTCAATGCCTGCCACTGCATGATCTTGTAATACTTTCCCTTTCCTTTGTCTGTAAGATGGGAAGGATGATGATCTCTTTCAGATTTCTCATGACAGCCAACCGCACACAAAGTTCAGAAGCTTTACAAATTAGAAGTGCCATGTTGTTAGCAGTGCTTTTTTGTGGGGAGAGGGGAGGAACATAGTGTAGGGTTTTCATTTCATGCACTATATGGGAAAATATCAGATTGTTGAACTTTGGAGATTAATAAAGAAATCTTGTCGATCTAGGACCAAGTGCCAAGGATCACCATCACTGATCTAGGACCGCTTGGGAGCATGGCATTTCAGAAGAATATCAGAAAAGGGAATTGGGAAGAAATATGTGCAAATGCATTCACTCCCATTAAGATTTTTTTGAATCTGAATGATGAAGACATGAGTTATAAGATGAAAGTTCTCTGGAAATAGATGGCTATGGAGGATAAGTTATGAGTTCACAGTAGATCTCCTGGACAGAAACATATGTGATGTAGAAGGGAGGGGGGATATGGTGTATTTCTTCAGGACATTTATTTCCTGCTAAGTACTTTGGATCTGAAATGTGCTATCTAAAAGTCATGCACCTGGTTGACAGGTAGGGATTAAAGTAGAGAGGGCAGAGTTACTGACCTCAGCTGAACCACAGGAGAAGATATATTAATCAGACACTTTCCTGTCTCAAATTGACTGTGTTGGAACAGGATATAACAATGACTGGCTGGACATCCCGCTGCGGTACTGTAGTAGACCGTACAGCCAGCGACTCAACACCAAGTGTTGGGCAGTGGTAAATAACCTGACTCCCTATTACAGTCCCGGTGTTAAACCCTGCATGTCTCTTTTCATGTGTGCAGCAGGGGATGGCTCCATGATCATAGTGTGTGGGTCACTTCATGGCAAGCCTGGGGTCCACCTTAAACAAATTCACACCCATGTCATTGTTGCTACTTCAGGAAAAAAATGCATTCTTGGATATGAGTTGCAGCCGACAGCAACGATATCAATGGGGGTTGCAAAATGATTGACTTAACAAGTCCCCATTCATTCAATGGGTCTGTTCTAACTGAGACCAACAACTGGATGCATCCCTTGGTGTTTAGACATTTGACATATAGACCAGGTCTCTACATCTTTAAAAGCAAATGTGTGTGCTTTTTAAAAAATTCAGTGTGTGCTTCATTCTCTTTAAAAAAGTTCTCATCAATCTTTTTAATTGCAAGTTGGAAGGGGGGCTTGCATGGACAAGAGAAACAAGGGGGTGGGGGAGAAGCCATTGTTGAGAACTTACAACAGAAACATTGATACAGGGAAAGTCTGTCCAGAATGCTTAAAAGTCAACCAGCTTGGCTGGGTTTCTAATCTGTCAAGGATCAAGGGGAATACGACCAGAGTGAGGAGGAAATGTTTCACCTCTGTTTTTAACGGAGAAATTGACAAAATGGAGAGAGAAGTTGCTCCAGCAGTTGTGAGGCTATGGCTGAGAATTGAGAATCATTAAAAGGCAAAGGATGAAAGCAATGGGAGGAAAATGGTACATGGGGTCGCAAAGGGTCGGAGTCGACTGTGCGACTGAACAACAACAAAGCAGAGACCGACATTTGACAGAAGGAAAATAGGTACACTTGTCTTCTGTTAAGCAAACAAAAGGTCCACAGGATGGCAGCAAGGATCCCAAATGGCCAAGCATCTTCCTTGGCATCTAGCAGCGGGTCTGGCCAAAACCATTTCTGCAACAGCTGTCAAATGCACATTTCAACCTCTACCAAACATTCCTCCACATGAAGTAAATGTTACTGTGCTTAAAGCAGAAGCTAGAAACATTGACTTTCAGGATAAACTTTCTGGTGCAGTATAGGTAAAGGTAAAGGTCACCTTTGCCCAAAAGCCAGTTGTATCTGACTCTAGGATTCAGTGCTCAGCTATAGCCAAAGAGCCAGTGCTGTCTGCCACCAAAGTGATACCTATTTATCTACTTGCAATTTCTTGCTTTTGAACTGCTAGGTTGGCAGGAACTGGGACAGAGATGGAAACTCACTCCATCATGCAGCACTCGGGTCTTGAACTGCTGACCTTCCACTTTCCAGTCAGCATCTTAGCCACTTGAGCCACTGCAGTTACTGGTATCTTCATTAAAGGGACAGCTGATGGCAGGGCAGAGACGGGACAGAGACAGGAGCTCACTCTGTCATGCACTACCCGGGAATCGAACCACTTGAGCCACCACAGTCCCTCTGGTGCAGTATATTATACTGCAATTTTGAGAGTTTTATTTTATTTTATTTTATTTTATTTTATTTTATTTTATTTTATTTTATTTTATTTCTGTACTGTCCAACTAAGACTAAGGCATCACTCTGGGCAATGCACCACAGCAGCATCAACAACATCAACTACAGCAATAACTTCTCCAGGCTTTACTATAAGTGTTGTGCAGTGTCTAATGTAGTAAGAGCTTTTTGGCAAGGAATGGACTCTCTTGGAAAGTGGTGGACATTTGCTTAGTTGTGCTTTGTTGTGGGTACAGTAAAACCCTGACTTACAATTGCCCCGAGTTACATAAAATCTGACTTACATAATGATTTTGTGCTAAAACCAAGTCCCGATTTACACAATTTCTTATGGGTTTGTTTCGAGTTACAAAAAAAATGATTTAAACAAAAGCCTATGGAATGGACTTTTTTTCGTAAGTAGGGGTTTTACTGTATTAAAATAGAGGCTAGAATCAATCTCTCAGGTTGCTTAACTGTGGATTTCCTGCTTCCCTGTGGAATTGGATTCAGTGAACCTTGGGCTACTTTGCAACAGTACACATCTGGGGTTCAATGATACCACCCCTGAGATGTTCAGAAACTCAAATTCCCACACACACACTAAGAAAGCCAGCAGGTCAAGAACCTGGACAATACGGGATTGTCCCACCCTTCAAGAGAACATTTTGTAGGGAAGAATTGTAGCTCAATGGTAAAGTCATGTGCTTTGCAGGCAGAAAGTGCCAGCTGCAACCTCAGGCATTTCTTGATAAGAAATTATGGAACATATGGCTTTCCAGATACTATTAGACTTCAACCCCCATCACCCAAAGACCACATAGCCGATGCTGTGGGGTGAAAGGTGCTATATTCTTACAATATCTATTCTGAAAAGGCAAAGAGCCCTGGTGCCACAGTGGTTAAATTGCTGTACTGCAGCCAAAATGGTGTGAGTTTGATCCTGACGAGACTCCAGGTTGACTCATCCTTCCATCCGGCCGCAGCCTGTTGGCTTATTTCCAACTAGAGTCCAACTGTCCCTCCTTTTTGTGTTGTGTTCTGCGGTATTCCTCCATTCCCTATTCCCTTTTAAATCTTTTTAAGTGGGGTGGGAGTGCGAGGGTGGGTTGTTGGGTGGCCGAGTTAGGGTTTTAATCTGTTTTGTTATACTTAACTGTATTTTTTTTTTACTGTTGTGCGCCACCCTGAGTCGGGTTTCCCCAAGTGGGCAGCATAAAAATCTAAGAATAAATAAATTTAAAAATAAATAATAAATAAATAAAACCCTCCCAAGGTCAGTAAAAGGAGTACCCTGTATTTTTTTTGGGGGGGGGGATACTAATAAACTTGTAAACCACCCAGAAAGTGCTATGGGGTGGTATATAGGTGTAATTGCTATTGTTAATTGCTCTTTCCTACCTCATATGATATAAGGCAGCAATGGCGAACGTTGGCACTCCAGGTGTTTTTGGACTTCAATTACCAGAAGCCCAAGTAAGAGCTCCTGCTGATCAGAACTTCTGGGAATTGAAGTTCAAGAACATCTTGAGTGCGAAGGTTCGCCATCACTGATATAAGGTGATGATGAAGGCCCATTTGTGGGTGAAACCCCAGTGGAGTCAATGAAGCACATAGTCTAACCTGGGGATATGATTCAGATTTTATTGGGGGAAATGAAGCAAAGTATGGATATTTGTTCATTTCTGAACCAATCTGAAATTAATCAGGGAAGCCCAGAATAGCATTCAAATATGGTATAATCAGGACACTCCACAGAGTCAAAGTTAGTTTCATTGATTTGGAGATTTAAAATTTTGAGCAAAATGAGAGGGACTGACCACTAGCAACCATGTTCAATGGCTGTTCAAGGAACAAGCTATGATGAGGTAGCTGGAAAACCTACTGGAGCACTTGAAGAATTAGGACAGTATCACAACTGAAGCCTAATCCAAGCAAGACTGAAGTGGGTGCTTTCCACCTTCAAAACTGAGAGGCAAGGGTTGAGTTGGATGTTATGTGGCAAGGGAACCCATTACAGCATTGTTCAGCACCAAAATACCTCGGTGTGACGCTTGATAAGGTGCTCTCTTTTAAGCATCACTGCCTGAATACCAAAGCCAAAGTTAGTACAAGGCACAAAATCATCAGGAAGCTCGTAAACTACAATGGGAACTCAACTATCCATGCTGTGTACATCAGCTCTGGCCCTGAGTATCTCCGCAGCAGAGTATGCTGCTCCAAGATGGAACACATCCACATACAGTAAAGAAGTTGGCATCACTGTTAATGAAACCATGCATGTAGTGACAGGATACCTCAAACCTACACTAGTTGAGAAAATATACCCTCTTGTTGGTATTGCTCCACCTAGAGTAAGGAGAGAAGTAGCAGCATATGCCGAGAGAACGAAGCAAGAGAATAACCCTCAACATCCTCTGAATATATATGAGCCTCAAGTCCACCAGCTCAGATCCAGGAAGTGCTTTATGGCAAGAACAAACATTCTCAATGGTACACAAGAGAATCAGTGGTGGGCTCCAGCAGGTTTGGACAGATTTGGGAGAACCGGTAGTAAAATTTGCTGGCCCCACCACTGCCCTGTCCCGCCCACTCCCCCACCCCACCCCACCCCCATCCTCCTCCTCCTCTCACCCCACTCTGGATGCGACTCCAATATCCTTGCTGTTGGAAGAACTCAACCTTCCTTACATCGCTTGGTGGACCCTGGATAGGCTGAGGGATGGAGTCTCTAAATACAAGACCAACATGCTCAAGTGAAGACTGCTGGCAGACAACAACACACGGTGTGAATGTGGAGACACAGAACCCAGCTCATTTACTGGTCTGCCAATTACTGCCAGTAACATACACCGACGAAGACTTAAATTTGGCCCATGACAAAGCCAAGAAAGTGGCTTAATTTTGGCAGTTCAGGGTTTGATCAGGACACAAGAGGAGGAGGAGGAGGAGGAGGGGAAGGAAGGAAGGAAGTAAACTAATTTACTAACTCACTGGTGGGAGATTGCCTGCACACTGGAGATTAAGCAGTAGGTGTTGGCACTGAGATATACCCCTTCATCCCAGATCAAAGCCCTTTATTTTCCCCTAATGCCACTTGTGTCCCCACTATTCAGACAAATGCACATAGGTACCAATGCTTTAGATTGTTTGGATACAAACCAAATTGGTAATCTACAAATCATCTTAGAGTGAATTGGTTGTGATCTGGAAGAGACTGAATTGGAGTAGATCATAAAAAGAACCATGCGCAAACAGATGTACACAGTTCTACCACCAGTTTACAAAATGTGCTGCTCCTTGAGTAGCCTGTTGACTGGCTTCCTTGGCGTAGGTGTAATCACAATGGTGAGTGGCTTCTACCTAAGTTGCCACTTGGATCCCTTGTTGTGCATCAACTCATGTAACCAGTGTGCAGCAAAGGATAGAAGCAATGTCTTATCACATAGCACCAATCTGCCCTTGAGATTTACATCACTGCAATGTAACAATGGGATAATTAATCAAATAAATTCTGGGTTTTATGTAACTCGAAAGAACTTGGTTCCAGGTTTGTACGAAAAGGGAGACCCAAAAGAATGGCCCTACTGTCACTGCAGGGTTGTTCTGACTGGCACATTTATCCTCCATGTTCCTGCTCTTCACAGCTGGAAAGGGCTGAAGTCTTGGCTTTGTATCTGACTGAAACCAGCAACTCGTTTATCTTCTATAACAAAATACGCCTCCTCCGCTTTTCTCCAAGCTCCAGAAAGCAGGGAGGGCAAAGGGACAGATAAGTCAGCCCTGAAAATATGTGGTAGACGACAACAATTTCATCTTGGCTGCAGTTTACTCTTGTGGAGCACAGCAGCCCAGATGTGGTCGGAGCCAATGGTTTGGAGACAGCAACAGCTGTGGTCTGTTTTGAATAGCGAGTCGTGAAACAAGTAGATCTTTGGCCTTTTTGCTCCATAGTATGAGTTTTGGTTTTAAGCTCTGTTTTAATACTTACAGAAAGGAGGAGGAGGAGGAGGAACTGGCAAACTCTGAGTGGCATTTCACAGGTCATATGTCACTGAAATCAAGTTGTAAAAAAAATTTTTTTAAATAATCTTGTAGAATCCCTCTGGCAGTGTGGCCTATATTGTGTTCCTACAGCAGGTGTTCTTGCATGTTATAAATGAGGGGTGGCCAACCTTTTTACACCACAAGCCTAACTAAGCCCCTGCACAGCTGAGCGGGCCGGGCCATCAGCCCTCCTCCCCCCAGAAGCGGGAGCAAGCACAGTGCTCATCTCTGTTTCAAAGCCGAAGTGCCACCATTATCTGCTTCTGCAGATGTTTCTGTGGTCATGTGGCAGGCATGACTAGACACTGGAGGGCACAGAATGCTGTTACCTTCCCACCAAAGTGGTCCCGATTTATCTACTTGCAATGTCTTGCTTTCGAACTACTAGATTGGCAGGAGCTGGGGCAAAGACGGGAGCTCATTCCGTCCTGCAGTACAATAATCTATACCTATAAAAAGGTGCATGGCATGGGCCGTTCATGTCTGGCATGCACATCCACACCCGGCCCAACCATCCTGTACCAAGCTGCCCACACTTACCTAATGACCCTGCGAGCATCGCCACAAGGGTCCAACCGCCGAGATTGGGGCAACCGCCCCATGAATCGGAACAAAAAAAATTACGCTTCCCAGCATCCTCCACGCCACGCAACCCCTCAGCCAATCAGGCTGAAAGGCGCGAGTGCGGAGGAGGCAGGGCAAGAGGTGCGCACATTTAAAAATGACTGACATGTGAGATCCGTTTCCCTGAATGCAGCGGGGTTATGGAGAGGAGGTGGAGCCCCTCTTCTCTCCACATCCATGAAGACGAAAACCAGCGCCAGCCTCACCACGGCTTCAGTGGGGTTGTGGAGAGGAGGGAGAGCCCTTCTTCTTCCCGCGTCCCTGGAGACGAAGGCCAGTGCCAGCCTCGCCGCAGCTTCGGCTTTGCCTTCCACAGGGGGTTCGCTTCTCTCTTGGTCGGCGGGGCACAAAGCTTTCATCCCCCGCCAACCAAGAGAGAAGCGAACCACTTCCCTCCGGGAGACGAAGGCCGCACCTTCACCTCCCGGAAGGAAGGAATCACCTTCCACGGAGGGGGTTCGCTTCTCTCTTGGTTGGCGGGGGACGAAGCTTCGCCCCCCACCAAACAAGAGAGATGTGAACCCCTTCTCTCCACGCCCCAGCGATGAAGAAATGGGATGAATGCGGAGCTCCCCCATCTCTCTCTTTCTCTTCTCCCTCTCTCTCTTCACCCCCCCCTCTCTCTCTTCCCCCTCTATCTCTCTTTGCCACCATCTCTCTCTCCCCTGTGTGTGTGCGCATGCGCGCACGTACCCCAAAACCACCGCAACCACCAACACAATTTATACCTGCCCGGCAGGGCCGGGCAAATAATGCTAGTAGAGTCATACAATCACCGAGTTGGAAAGGTTCTATGACACCATCGAGTACAACCTTATGCTCAATGCAGGAACCCAAATCAAAGCAGATCTGACAGATGATGCTATAACGCAGGGGTGCCCAAACTATGGCCATAGTTTGGCTCCCGATGCCAATTCATCCACCCTGTGAAGCCCTTCTCTCTCCTGACTCTCTAATATCCAGCCTATATCTGGCTTTCTGTAGTTTCAGCCCCTCATTATGCATCCTGCACTCTGAGATGATTGAGAACAGATCCTTCCATTCCTCTTTATGACCATCTTTCAGGTATTCAAAGAGTGCTAACATATCCCCTCTCGGTCTCCTTTTCTCAAGGCTAAACAGTGCAGTGGCTCAAATGGCTAAGACACTGACTGGGAGGTGGAGGGTCAGCAGTTCAATTCCCGAGTACTGCAGGACAGAATGAGCTCCCGTCTTTGTTCCAGCTCCTGCCAACCTAGCAGTTCGAAAGCAAGAAATTGCAAGTAGATAAATAGGGACTACTTCGGTGGGAAGGTAACAGCATTGGCCTTTTTTGCAGCCACAACATACTGTTGATTCATACATAGCCTGTGATCTACAACCAGGGCCAGCATCAGAGATTTCCGGGCCCAGTACACGGGGGGGGGGGGGGGAACAAATTTTGGCCACGCCCCTGTGGTTCCTGCGCATGAACAGTTTGTTTGCACATATGCACATCAGTGGTTTCCCGGCACCACTGGGCCCCCGTCATCTCCGGGCCTGGGACAGGAGTCCTGATGCCCCTGGACAGCTGAGTCCTGATTTCCCCCCCCCCCCCCCCATGTTTAGTGTCTTGCACGGGAGACAAAGAAGGAGTCGCAGGAAGGACTAACACAGGTTTATTGATTGATGGTCTGTACGAACATGTGGTAATGGCGGAGGTACATCTCATTATATACAGTAACACAATACATTTGAATCTGGCTGCACGGTAGCTTATTGGCTGCTACCGGCGTGACCTCGCCCCGGTCATGCCTCTCTCTTGTAGTTTTTCTTCTGTAGTTCCTCTGTGGTTCTTTGACATGAGGGAATCTCCCGCGGCTGTTCGTGATTTGGGGAATGTGAACCATGTGAGACTGAACGCTTGCAGCTGCCCTCTATGGGCAGCTTGCTCGCGTTCCTTAGCAGCTGAGATACATTGTGATTTAGGCTTGTTACATTCATACATTTAAAGAGACATTGTACATGCATACATAACATCCCTCCCCCCTAGGATGGGACGAAGTCCCTCAACCATTGTGGCTTGCCGCAAGTGCGCCGGGGGCGTGCGGCCGCCTGACCTAATACAGGGGAGCCTGTGACTCCTGGATCTGTGGAGTCTTGTCCTGCAACGGAAAATGGAGACTCGTTAGTGGTTCCGTGGGGCGCTAGCGATGCCCTTGTCTTGGGGGACGGAAATGGAATGAACAGCTGGGAAGTGAACCCCTGTTTATTTCCTGAGGACCCCGGGGACCCTCCCAGCACAAACCTCGGGACCGACGAGGATGCCCTCGCGGTCCCGCCACCTCCTGTTGTCTGTTCGGGAGTTCGGGAACTAGTGGCGGGGGCGGGTGAGCTCCCGCCAGCTGCTTTCTTTTTAGGGGCCGGGGCTATGGAGTACTCTAGGATACAGGAATCGGGGGGGCTGGAGGTACCAGGGGCTGAACTGAAACCCCTCTTCTCGCTAGGACGGGTGGGGGACCACTCCGCTAACTCCCCCTGGTACGGAAAATCAAAATCATCACTAAACTGATCCCTCTCTTTCAAAGTATCCTCCTCTGTGGATGAGAACCCAGGATATGCGTTTGTATCCGCGGGTGACGCCCCTTCCCCTGTGACTCGCCTCCTGAGTTGGTCGGCGTGCCTTCTCCAAAGTAGCCCTGAATTGGTTTCGACCCTGTAGGACACCGGCCCCGTTTGCTCCACAATTGTGCCCGGAACCCATGCTGGTCCCGAGGTCGCGTAGTTTCTGCAGTGGACCGGGTCCCCTATCGCAAAACTTTTGGAGCTCCCTCCCCCCATGCTTATGTTCCTCCCTTCATCCTCCACCCTGGACGGATCCATCCGGTCAAAAAGAGTTGCCGGACGCCTCCTCATGAGGAGTTCGGCTGGGGAAAAACCTGAGGCTAAGGGGGTTGTCCTGTAGCAGATGAGGAACTGGCACAATTGCAGGTTCAACTCACCGGGACCCATGCGCCGCAGTGCGTCTTTCGTAGTGCGCACTTGGCGCTCTACCTGACCGTTTGTGGCGGGGTGAAACGGGGCAGCGGTTATGTGTCTGACGGTGTTCCTCTCCATAAATGTCTTGAACTCTGCCGACGTGAAGGTACTAGCGTTATCGCTTACAAGAACGTCGGGCAGGCCGAAGCAGGCGAACAGCTTGCGCAACTGTTTAATGGTTGCGGCAGAGGAAGTGCTGTTCATGGGAATTACCTCCAACCACTTGGAGTAAGAGTCAACGACTAGGAGGAACAAGGACCCGCGGAAGGGGCCAGCGAAATCCACGTGGATTCGGGACCATGGGCCGCGGGCCGTGTCCCACTCTCTATGGGGTAGCTTGGATTCCTCGGGCCGAGAGCTCTGGCAGCTCTCGCACGTGCCCACTAACCGTTCTATAACTGCGTCTATTTTAGGCCACCAAACAAAACTCCTAGCTAGGGCCTTGGAGCGCACGATCCCCGGGTGGCTGGTGTGCAGTAGCTTCAGCACCCTCGCTCTCAGCTTCTCGGGAATGACTACCCGCTGTCCCCAGAGTAAGCAGCCCCTTTCCAGGGAAAGCTCCACTCTGCGTCTGCCAAACGGCTGGAATTCCTCACCTGGGGGAGTAGTGGGCCACCCTTTTCTAACCCAGGAGCTGACTTGGGCTAGGGTCTTGTCGGCCGCCGTCGCCTTGGCGAGGTCGGCCGGGACAATGGGGGGTGAATCGAGGGCCTCGATCAGCAGGACTTGGTGGTCCTGCTCCACCTCGCATGTGGGGTCTCCTAGGCTAGGGAGAGGGGATCGGGATAGTGCATCTGCATGGGAGATCTCTTTCCCTGGGCGGTAAATCAGCTTGTACTGGTAAGCGTTGAGGAATATAGCCCAACGCAACATCCTGGGGGATAAGATTTGGGGGGTCGGTTTGCCGGTGGTGAAGATTCCCAGCAACGGCTTGTGATCAGTCACCACCGTAAACTCGCGGCCATACAAGAAGTCATGGAACTTTTTCGTTCCCGCAATTATGGCTAGGGCCTCCCTATCCGTTTGCGCGTAATTGCGCTCAGCCTTAGAAAGGGACCTTGAATAGTACGCCACCGGGGCCTCCCGCCCGCTCTCTAGCACGTGGCACAGAACCGCCCCCACCCCCACCGGGGATGCATCACATACTAAAACCACTGGTTTCCTCGGATCGAAATGGGTCAGGACAGCATTCGAGGAAAGGAGTGACTTTAACTCTTTAAATGCTTTCTCCTGCCTGTCCCCCCACCGCCAAGCCGCGTCCTTCTTTAGTAGGGCATGCAGTGGCTCCGCGACCGATGCCTTCCTTGGCAGGAATGAATGATAAAAATTGAGGAGCCCCAGGAAAGACTGCAACTCTGGCTTTGCGGTGGGGCGGGGGGCATTCTTTACAGCTGCGACTTTGGACTCTGAGGGGCGAATTCCCTCCGGGGTTACCTTAAACCCGAGGAATTCGACTTCTCTTGCGAAAAATACGCATTTGTCTTTTCGAAGACGGAGCCCCGCTTTCTCGAAGACTGAGAGGACCCCATCTAACCTCGTGGCTAGCTCTGCCTCACTCCCCGCTGTTATCAGGACATAATCGAAGTAGGGGAGAACACCTGGAAGCCCCTTTAATAGGCGTTCCACGAGGGCTTGGAAGATCCCGGGAGCCGAATTCACGCCAAACTGGAGGCGCGTCACTTTAAAGGCTCCCTTATGGGTTACAATCGTCTGTGCGGCGGCGGCAGCTGGGGTTACCGAGAGCTGTTGATAAGCCTGCGCTAAGTCTAGCTTGGCGAAGCACCTCCCCCCATGTAACGTGGCCAGTAGGTGGCTGACCACAGGCACCGGGTATGCATTTGGCCGAATGGCCTTATTAATCGTACATTTATAATCCGCACATATCCTGACCTCCCCGTTTGATTTAAGGGCCGTAACAATCGGCGTCTCCCATTCCGCCGAATCGACGGGAACCAAAATCCCCTGCCCCACCAGTTTGTCCAATTCCGCCTCGATCTTGTCCTTTAGTGCGAAAGGCACTCTCCTTGGCTTGAGGCGGATGGGCCGGATCGCTGGATCTAGTTCAAAAGAGACTGGGGGCCCCCGGTACTTTCCGAGCCCCTTTTTGAAAACGTCCGGGTGTGCATTGCACACGTCCCACATTGGGTCAGTCTCGATGGCGTTAATGCCGGACAGTTCGATTCCCAGGGGAGCAAACCACTGTGTTCCCAGGAGGCAGCACCTTCCCCCCTTGAGGACGACTAGGGGCAGTCTCTCCGAATAGTCCTTAAATTTCACTTTGAACTTTCCCACCCCCAACACTGGGATCCCTTTTCCCTGCACGTCCCGCAAGTTCGACTTTAGGGCCCGCAGTTTGGGCCGCGCTTCTGGGGGAATGCGCATATACTCTCTCTGGGATAGGATGGAATAGGATGACCCCGAGTCTATCTCCATCCTCACTGGGAGCCCCTGTAACTGTACCTCAACGAAGAAACGCCGGTGCTCCAGTCCCACGCGGTTGACGCCTTCCTCGTCGGAACCGGTCACGACCTTCCTCGTGCCGGTCGCCTTACGCTGGTGTCCCCGGGGGTGACTTGGGCCGCTCCTGTCCTCGGTCCATCCGCGCCTGCAAACTCTGGCGATGTGCCCCTTCCGGCCGCAGTTGTGGCACTCGGCCTTGCGAAACGGGCACCTCGTGCGGTTGTGGGACGCCCCACAACCGTCGCAACGGCGGTCTTTCCTGTCGCGGGTCTCACGCTTCTCCCCGCGCTTCCGAATCCGCTGGACGTCGTCGTCCTCGCTGGAACAGGGGTCTGTCGTCGTAGACGACTCCTCGGACATCGCTGGTGAGCCGGCGGGCGGCTTGGGGGCCCGCCAGGCAGTCTTTGTTGGTGTCCGCCGGGCCGCTTGCACTGGTGACTTGGCCCTCTCGGCCGCGGCCCCTCGGGACTTGAACAGCCTGACCCCGCTCCTGGCCTCCTCGGCCGCTTGAGCCTCCCGCAGCACCTCGTTGAACGTGAGGCGGCTATCGCGGGTCATCAGGCGCCTCTGTAGCTCCTCGTCCCTCAAACCACACAACATGCGGTCTCGGAGGGCCTGGTCCAGGTCGTCCCATTGGCAGTGCACCGCTGCCAGCCGGAGGGCCGCCGCGTAGGCGGACACGGACTCGCCTGGGCGCTGGTCTCGCCGGTGGAACGCGACCCGTGCTGGGAAGATTGAGACCGGCGGTTGGAAGTGCTCTCGCAGCGCTTCCAAGATGCGGTCGATGGGCACTTCGTCCACCTTTCGGGGGGCCACGAGGGTCATCAGGATGCGCATCGCGGCCGGCCCCACCTGGGACAGGAAGTGCGAGCGCATCAGCGCGTCGTCGTCGACGCCGTTGGCTTCCATCGTGTGCCGAAACTGGCACTCGTAGAGCTCCCACTGCTCGGGCTCACTGACATCGAACTGGTACCGCTTGACCTTGGGATTCGCCATCGATCCCATCCTCGTTGCCAATTTAGTGTCTTGCACGGGAGACAAAGAAGGAGTCGCAGGAAGGACTAACACAGGTTTATTGATTGATGGTCTGTACGAACATGTGGTAATGGCGGAGGTACATCTCATTATATACAGTAACACAATACATTTGAATCTGGCTGCACGGTAGCTTATTGGCTGCTACCGGCGTGACCTCGCCCCGGTCACGCCTCTCTCCTGTAGTTTTTCTTCTGTAGTTCCTCTGTGGTTCTTTGACATGCGGGAATCTCCCGCGGCTGTTCGTGATTTGGGGAATGTGAACCATGTGAGACTGAACGCTCGCAGCTGCCCTCTATGGGCGGCTTGCTCGCGTTCCTTAGCAGCTGAGATACATTGTGATTTAGGCTTGTTACATTCATACATTTAAAGAGACATTGTACATGCATACATAACACCATGGCAGCCCTGTCTACAACAATTCCAAGATCCTTCTCACTTGTAGTATTACCACAGGTGGAGCAGCATCCCTCATTGATCTTTCATGTAATAATCAACATCCTTGGAATTTAAAATGTTAAAATTGAAAAATGCAATGTGACAGAAATTACGGAAAGGGGAATCAGTTCCATAAAAGGAAGACTAGGAACACAGAATTTGCAGTGTGCTTTTTGCTGTAGAAATGAATCTTTCTTGCCTTTCAGTTACAGATCATCATCTTTCATGTCCTGATCAAATCCTGAACTGCCAAAATGAAGCCACTTTCTTGGCTTTGTCATTGGCTAAACTTAAGTCCTCATTGGTGCATGTTTCTGGTGGTAATCGGCAGACCAGTAAATGAGCCGGATTCTGTATCTCTCTACATTCACACAGCGTGTTATTGTCCGCCAGTAGCCATCACTTGAACATGTTGGTCTTACATTTAGAGCCATTGAATGAATTATCAAAATCCACATACTGTACTGTAAATATTGGTGAAACTCATTTCTGCGGGCATCCAACGTCCTACACCTTTGCCTCCATGAAGTGCCAGGAGGAGAGGGCTGCAGCAACACTAATATCAGATCTGGTGGAGGAGGAAGAAGAAATGGAGGGGAAGAGAGAAAAACTGAAAATGCAAAGATAGAGCTAAAATATATATTTTTTAATCGCATCTTTCTGAATAGAAATAAGGTGGTTGTTTCTTTCTTGTGTGAGTCTACTTGCTGTTCTGAGGTTGAGGAAGGGAAAGCATAAGCTGAAGATCCAACTGGTATTTTTTTTTTTAAAAAAAAAGTAGCATTCTCATATTGAAGGAGTTCAAAGAGAACTGTGCCTATTACACTCCTCTGTGTGATATGCATGGCTGGTATCTTTATCAACTGGACTCAAAAAAATACAGCATCCCATCTAAAACTTCAGTAACTTTCACCACACTATAAACTTGAGCCTAGATGTCTATGATGGACTCAGCCAGGTGCCACCAGGTGTAAAGGGCAGGACAAATGAATTGAAGAACTGTTCTTCCTTAGGCACACTGATTATGTCTGAATTTCCAAAGTAAGCAGGGTAAGGTCTTCTTAACACATGGTTGTGAGAACACGAGAGGAGGGTTGCCGAGGACTTCCAGGGAGAGTTAGGAAAGCATCCCAGTTGAAACTCAAGAGAGTCATTGCTGTGGATTTGAGAATCCTAGATTCCATAAAATAAAGCTTCCCATGTTCTTCATCTGTCTCTTTCAGGGATCTGCGCTTCAACCGGATCAGGGACATCCAGCCTGGATCCTTCAGGAATTTGAAGAACCTCAACACACTGTAAGTTCTTATGGGCTCTTTGCAGTGGTGGGCTCCAAAAAAAATTACTACCACACTGTGGGTGTGACCTACTTTGTGGGTGTGACCTACTTTGTGGGCATGGCCAACTCTGTGGGCATGGCCATGTGACTGGATGGGCAATCTAGTCATGCCTGCCCAGTGGTGGAATTTTAAAAAAAATACTACCTAATCTGTTGGTGTGGTATGTTGGGCATGGCCAAGGGAAAAATCCTGCATTGCACCCGAATTAGGACTACTTTATTTCAAAACTTGGATAGGCGTGGCCAGCCAGAATTTCTGCTACCGATTCGGGCGAACTGGTGCGCACCTGCTGAAGCCCACCCCTGGCTCTTTGTATTTTATGCATCGGAAATGGGACTCCAAAAAGGTATGGAGGGGGTGTCCACCCTGGAAGCTATGTGATCCAAACCTGGCAGGAGTAACTCTAATGAGAATGGTTTTATTGCTTTGGCTTGTGCACTGAGAGTAGTCTGGAAAACAGTATGCAGAATAGTCTCCGGGCCAGTATTATTTTTGACCCTGCTTATGTATGCAAAGTCACCTGCTCCAGTGTTTGTGGACAGATGTGAATTTGTATTGGATCCCACAGTTCGAACAGCTCACATGCTTGATGTCCAGATTAGCTTGATCCTATTCACACTCTGCACAAAGTGTGATTGGGTACTTCTCCCAAGTATCCTTTCAGTGATGTCTTCATTCCGTCAAGTTTGAGAAGGAAGTTAATTGCTAAAATCATGAGTCAATGATCTTATCTTCTGTTGAAGGCTACACTTCCTCACACTTATTAGGGAAGGAGATGCATGTTAGAGTTCAGTAAGTAGAGAACGCTTCATGGTGGGTCCAGAACCAAATTGAATGGGACACTTCTCTCTCTTTCTATGCCATTCTGTCTCCCTTGTCCCTTCCCTTGACTTCCTTTATCTCTTTATCCAGTGGCTGACGAAGGAAAGGATAGATAACTCTTTTCAGAGGTCTGAGCCCATTTCTTACAGAAGGCTTTGAAATTAGATAGATAGATAGATAGATAGATAGATAGATAGATAGATAGATAGATAGATAGATAGATAGATAAGTCTTTATTGTCATTGTCCTGCACAGAACGAGATTGAAAAACCACTTATCGACCCAACAAAACCTAAACAAAATACAACTATACAAAATTATCAACATACTCCCACCCCACATATACACATTTAACCCTGTTGTGTATGCTTAAACTATCCACCACCGCACGCAACTAAGCTGCCAGCAATAGCACAGCTGCAGGAGCTCAGCCCATGTGGCTCCAATCACCCAATTAGCAACAAGCGCGGGAAACTTCCTGCCACAGGTAAACCTTAGTCAACCTTAGGCAGATATGCAGTACGTCCCCATGATGTCACTGCTACCGCAACCAATGGGTGCCCTTGGGGTGAAATTCAAATGTACTGTCGGATATATAAGGAGCTGCGTCTCCACCGTTGCCATGTACAGATTGACCATGCTGCAATAAATAAATAAATAAATAAATAAATAAATAAATAAATAAATTAAATTAAATTAAATTAAATTAAATTAAATTAAATTAAATTAAATTAAATTAAATATAAATAAATAAGTGTTTGGCCCGCCTGCTGGCTCCGTGTACAATCAATCTGCTTACATCAAAAAAAACCTAAAAAGCTCTAAGACTCTAAAAACTCTAAAAACTATATGCAGAAGCTCCATCATAAACTGCATTTCACTGCATTCAAAGCCAGAACGGCTTTTGGGTAGAAACTATTTCTCAAGCAGCTGGTCCTGGGTTCTCACCCTTCATATGACATAGCTACTCAAAAGTGTCATTTAGCAGATGCTCCCAAAAACATCCCTTCCGAGAGACTCTGTATGCCTCATAATGGCAATGTTAACTTCTAGAACTGATTGCTGCGACGTGCCTTGGGTAGGCCAGCTCTTGAAGATGGTCAGAAGTGTTTGTTGCTGGAAACAGGTAGAGTTTGCCTTCTGGTTGTGAAAGGTGAGTAGACAGAGTCCATGAAGTGAGACAAAAGTACCTGTTTAGGGGCTCACGATAAACCTGTGTAATGTCTTGCCACAAAATCTGGAGTTGGCCAGGCATAGTTTTGGAGGAAGAGTGGAGATTTCTCAATTGCTACTAATCATGATAGCTCAGTTCTTACAGATGAAGATGGGAGGGAAATGGGTAAAGGACGGTTGTTGCCCTCTTGGGGCCTTCCTGGATATTTGGGGTGGCCACTGCAGGGGGAAAAGCATACGGTTCTCGAATGCATACTTGATTTGAAACAGCAAGGTCTTGCTTTTCTTATCTTCACCGGATCTTAATTACCTTTACAAGTGCTTCCATGCATGTATTCAAAGTGCTGCTTTAACTCTTTGCAGACTCTCTTGGTCAAAGAATGTGTGTATCCACCCCAGAGCTTAGAAAAGTTACTTACTTTTTGGATTAGAAAATCTCAATTCCCCAGCCACCCTGGCCTCTATGTTCAGTGGATTCTAAGACTTAAGTTGCAAGAAAGGAACTTTTCTAAGCCAATGGCAGAGCCGCCTCCTTGCATTTGCCTTCCCACCCTCCCACGCCACGCCACCCCAAAAATAGGTCTGAATAAGCAATTGGGGGGGGGGGGGGGAGAGAGTCCGTTGCAGTAGGATAAGAGTCCGAATAGTCAATTTTCCCCTCCTCATAACCAAAAGTACTGCACTGAGCACTGCAACTTGGCAAGATTTCAGTTCTCAAGAACTGGTGTATGTCCAGTGGAGAACATCTGGGGACCCAAGGTTGAGAACCACTGCCTAGGTCCATGAGTTCCCAACCTTTTCAAGCTTGGGGCAGGGTCATGCTCTCTCAGTCAGCTTCGAGGACAGGACGGCCATTTTGCCTTGCCTGCATGATGGGGGTGGCCATTTTGTCCCAACAGCTTCAAAGGGTGGCCATTTTATTTCTTTAATGCCCTTGGAGGGGGGGCACATGAAATGGTACCATGGCCCAGATCCGGCCCACGGGCCTTAGGTTGGGAACCCCTGGCGTAGTCGATGAGTGGGCACAACTATTCGAGAAGAGGGAATATCTCTTCAAAACGTTTTGCAAGGCTTTGGTTGTTATCTACTGTCTAGCCACTTCTGGCATATGGTGATCCTGATAAGGTTTTTGAGGTATGTGAGAAGTCCATGGAGGAGTTTAATCTTGCCACAGCCCTGTGAATTTCCACAGCCAAGAACTGAGTTGAGCCAAGGTCCCTAATTCCTCACCCTCTGTCTACACACCATGCTGCAAAATAACACTCCATGGATGTCTAAGTGAGTTGCGTGACAATCAGGTTTAGAACAGGTTGAAACAGTGGCGTAGTTAGATTGGAACAAATTCCAACAGAGATTCAAACACAGATTAGATTTTTTAATAGAAAAAACTGAATAAATAAAAGAAAGATTGGGTGAAAAGAGTTCAACCAAGGAGATCTGCATGGCTAAGCCAAGAATGCCATTGCTGTCTTATGTTTGCATCATGCAACAATATAAATGTTGTTGACAACCAAGGATAGCAATTAAACCGTCTGTGTAAGAACAGAAAGAGAACTGGTTTTTTGCCACAGTTTAACTGCAGACTATCTCAACTACTGGCTGGTCCCATTTCACTAAACTGGTCTGCTTTGTTTATGGTTGTCATGGCAGCCTTCTTTTTTGAGATTCATTGGTGAGTCACTGTGATATCAGACTTCCTATGCGCACTGTGGAATATGTGAAGTTCAGTCCTCCCATTGCTGCTTGGTAACAGCTTCTCAAATTTTCAGAAATGAATTGTTTCCACCCCTTACAGAGATCGATGCCATGGAATGAACCGTGGAATGAACCATGGAAGACTTTGCACAAGTTCTATCAAAGCTTCCTTCCTTCCTTCCTGGGTGCAAGTCTTGTTGAACTCACTGAAACTAACTTTCAAAACACAGGCTTTCATTTCCACCACCTGGCACTAAACCAGGGATGCCCAACCTACAGCTGGTGGGCCGGATCTGGCCTATGGCACCAATTAATCTGGCCACCGCTGCCCTTGCCACTCCTGGAAGCAGAAGTAAAGTGTGCATGTGTGGGCACCAAATGCAAGCGCGGCGCCAAAATGGCCGCCGCGCCCTTTGCGGGCCCCCCCCACACAGGACAGAGAATCCGGGTAGTTAGGGGCATGGCCAGCTCCCTTATAAAAGGGGTGGCCACGAGGCAGCCGAGCTGCCATTTTACCTCAGCGACGGAGCGGAGAAGTCTTTTCCCCTGTGTCTCCGTCGCTCTTTAGCTTACCGGGAAGCCTTTTGGTAGCGATTCTTCCTTTTCGGCTTCCCTTTGCTTCGGTGGAGATGCCTTCGAAGAAGAAGGCAGCTTGGAGTGCGGCTCGCGCTGTTAGGAGGCGCAACCCGGGTCGGAGGACCGCGGTGCCGCCTCCCCAGCAGCAGCCTTTGCAGGCCCCTGCCGGGACCGGCGGAATGGGGTCTATCGCCCCTTGGCCCGGAGCGGGCGAACAATTTGCGGGCGCGGTAGGGGCTCCGGCCCGCGGCCCGCGAGCGGTGGACACCGCTCCTGCACCCGCCCACCAGGTTGGGCCTGCTGCTCTTGGGTCGCAGCCTCTCCCGGGGCCCTCTAGCCTTGGGGGGTGGTGCGGCCCCCTGCCTTGGCAGGTTTCTCCACCGATCCTGCCGGGCTTCGGTGTTGGCCAATGGCCATATTCGGGTCCTGGGGTACAGCGACCTGTACCCACGCCTTGGACCGTGCGGGCCGGCCGGCCCTTGGCCCTAGGTCAACGTGGAAGCCTTACTGGCCCGCCTGGCGGCCCTTGAAGCGTCGTTGGCTCGGGCCAGTCAGGCGGGGGCCCTCCCTTTGGGGTTCCTTTTGAGGCACTGCCGGCAGGAGGACAACAGCCGACAGGGAGGGTTGAGCTGCTGCAGGCGCGTGGCGCGGTTTCGCCCACTGCCTCGCAGCTCCCCAGCCAGCAGCCAGGTGCGGGTCAGGCCCCGGTGATGAGCTCTACGTCGGTCGTGAGCTCCGACGCCCCCAGTGGGCCGGAACCCCCGGTGGGGGCGGCCCGCGGGGGTGCAGCATGTGAGTATACGGTGTAAGCAAGTACATCCACACACATTCCCAATATGGGGGGGGCTTTTCAATGGCCTTGGCCTCGCGCGGGTGGTGCGGCGGTGTACCCGCTGACGCCTCACCCGGCGATGACAGCTAACACCCAGGGCCCCGTGGTGGGGGGTGTTCCCTACCCTGAGGGGAATGTTTTGGGTGGCCGGGTTGGTCCAAGCCCCTATTCCTTACCGCTGAGTGACCGCTTGGCACAGGCCGCCAGAGAGTAAATTTGGCGGGGGGAGTGCGTGGATATCTTCGCGCTCCTAAACAAGGTGCCCATCAAGGAGAGAGGGAGGGGCAGAATGAGAAGGATAGTGGCAGGCACGTTGTCTCAAGCCACCAAGTATCTGGGCAAAATGGTTGCCGGCCTGCATCATATGCATGGCGGTGTACCTTAGGGCCCGGCCGGATCTGGCAATTCCGATGGTCCAGTATTTGGACAACGTCCACCGGGCGATGGTTTACTTTCCGGGCCCAGCGTGGTTGGCTTGTGACGAGGAATGCCGTAGGCGGAATTCCCCGCACCCCGAGATTAGGCGGGATTAGCCAGGCCAGAGGCCGCGGCTTTTGTACGTGACGCCCACGTGCCCTGCGCCCGGGGAGATATACCATTGTGGGCATGCGGTTCAGCAGGCGGCCCCAGCATAGGTCACCTGCCAGGGGGCGGGGCGGGGGGTTCCAGCCCGCCTGCTGTGCTGGACTTTCTTGTCCAATGGCTCCTCTGAGGGGAAGACTTGCAATACAGACAGAAGTATCCCAACTGTGTTGGCCCCCATGTGGCCTCTGCCTGTCCCAGGCCTAGAAGGATGCGGGGCAGAGGGTGGGGCAGACAGGGGGCTGGCAAGACTGCCGCAGATGGATCTAGTTCACCGAAGGGCTCTCTCCCCAGTTAAGGTGGACATGTTGGAGCGTGGCTCCCATGGTACCCGAAGGGAGAGGATGCGGGTTCTCTCCTTCAGGGTTCTAGGCAGGGGTTCCGGATCCCTTTCATGGGTAATAGGTCCCCTCAGGATGCCCCCAATCTTTTATCCCTTAAGGGGAGGGAGGAGGTGGCTGCTGCTAGCTTTGACAATAGGGTCTATGCGGGCAGGGTCGCTGGCCCTGTCCCTGCATCCCGTCCCGGGGAGCATATTATTTCAATGATGCCATGCCTTTTGGCTATTCCATTGGGGCTCGGTATTCGAGCGTTTCACCACTTTCCTAGGTTGCGCTTTTGTCCGCAGGTCAGGGTCCCGGTCTGTAGCCCATTCCCTGGATGGTTTTATTCGGGGCTGAACGGGGCTGGGACACGTACACACGTCTCCTCAACACATTTCAGACGCTAATGGAGGAACTGGGTGTCCCTTTAGCGCCCGAAAAGACCGAGGGCCCATCTCCACAGCTAGTATTCCTGGGGTGGAGAGTAACACGGTAGCGCAGGATTCTAGGTTGCAGTGGGATAAGGTCCCAAAGCTAGTGGCCCTTGTCTCGGTCTGGCTGGCCGAGCGCATGGCATCACTGAGGGAACTTTTGGTGCTACGGGGTCACCCCAGTTTAGCTGGCAGGGTCGTAGCACCGGGCAGGGCATTTGCTCTGCGCTGGGGCGATGCCTTGGCGGGATTCTCCAGGCCCCACCACAGGCTCAGATTTACCCGGGGTATCGGGGCAGACGTGCTTGTCTGGCCATAGACCCAGAGGTGGTTCACCGGGGTGTCATTTTGGGGTCTGATCTCTTGGCTCCCCCTTGCTTTCAGATGCAGTCCGATGCCTCAGGATTCCTGGGTTTACGGGATGTACTTCAATTGGAAGTAGGCCTATGGTGGGTGGCCAACATACTGGGCAGGCAGGTGTTGCCTGCATGGTCTCACGTATCTGGAATGTTTCCCTATCCTGGGTGCTTTGATGCTATGGGGCAAGGAGTGGGCCAACTCAGTTGTGCAATTTTGGCATGGCAACGCGGCTGTTGTCCGCATCGTCACTGCACAGATTTCCAAATCGCCCGGGGTTATGGGGCTGGTGTGTTGGTTTGTGTTATGCAACCTGTGCCTCAACGTTCCCTGCAGGGCCAGGCATGTCCCAAGGGTTGATAATGATATTGCTGCTGCTTTGTCCCGCCTGCAGATCTCCCGGTTCCGTGCCTCGGCCCCCGGATGCGGAGGAATTTCCCTCGCCACTCCTGGACAAGAGATGGAACGTTGGCGAGGAGAGGTGAACCGGGCGATTGGCCTGTCACTAGCGCCATGCATGAGTAAGGCGTATCACCACGCATTTAATTCCTTCAGAGTATTATGTACCCGATTCCGACTGCCAGGAACCTGGCCGATCCCAGTAGCCCATGTTCTGCGGTTCATGGTTTACCTGTATGCCTAGGGCCTTGCACCA
This sequence comes from Bradypodion ventrale, assembly GCA_035047345.1. Taxonomy (NCBI): domain Eukaryota; kingdom Metazoa; phylum Chordata; class Lepidosauria; order Squamata; family Chamaeleonidae; genus Bradypodion; species Bradypodion ventrale. Next base: position 8,869,834 of record JAWDJE010000004.1, read on the forward strand.
CGCACCATAGCATCTCAGCTGTCGGGTTGGCTTTTGTGGCCAAAGTGGGAGGTCGTGTGGACGGCACCAATGACTTCCGGGTGAGACATGTTTGGGAGGGGTGGGTGCGCGTGCGCGGGCGTTCCCCGGCCGACCGCCACCCCATTTACCAGGGGTTTTTACCCAGTTGGCCCGGGGCTGGCCTGGCCTCTGTTTTGATAGATGAGGCAGCCCACTTCATGCGGCTACAACGGTGGCCTTTTTGGAGCCCTCCGCATCGGCGAGCTTGAGATGCTGAGTAAGGCGGATGCAAGATTTTCCCAGGGTTTTTACCCAATGGGCCCGGGGCTGGCCTGGCCTCAGTTTCGATAAATGAGGCAGCCCACTTCATGGCTACAACGGTGGCCTTTTTGGAGCCCTCCGCATCGGCGAGCTTGAGATGCTGAGTAAGGCGGATGCAAGATTTTCCCAGGGTTTTACCCAATTGGCCCGGGGCTGGCCTGGCCTCTGTTTTGGAAATGAGGCAGCCCACTTCATGCGGCTACAACGGTGGCCTTTTTGGAGCGCTCCGCGACAGCGAGCTTGAGATGCTGTATAAGGCGGATGCAAGTTGTAGGGCACTGGAACTCGAGGATGTCTATTTGCCAAAGACTGGGCCCAGTTGAGGATACGCTCCTCTAATACAGATCAGCATGGCGTAGGCAGTGGTGTAAGACTGCTACGGTGTTCTTTGGCAGACATCTGTCCGGTTGGTGCCCTACAGGAGTTCCTGGCACTGCGTGGCATGCACCACGGCCCGTTTTTCTGTCACCAAGATGGGTCTCCCCTTACTAAATTTCAGTTTTGGAAGGTGACAGGGAGTGCCCTCACAGGTGCCCGTTATGGCACACATTCATTCCGTACTGGTGCAGCCTCTACAGCAGCTGCTTTTGGGTACTCTGGGGCTGGCATACGCAGCATGGGGAGGTGGGGCTCGCAATGTTTTCAGTTTTATGTGCGCCCACTTCCGCCATGAGTACCAATCCAGTCACCTTCCCGTCTTTTCTCAATTTTTCTCAATTTTCTTACAGACCCTGGGTGTCGTATTACACCGGTGACAGTATGGCTGGTGCGCCACAGCTATGTGCACAGGGCAGCGCGTTACGCTGCGGCGACAGAGTGGGGACCCCGACTGGGACTGGGTGAACACGCCAGTCTCACATGGCATGGTAAGCCTGGGATGTTATGGCGGGAGCTGCGGCCTTTCCTTTTTTCTGGCCTGGGTGCTGACCCGCCTGACATTCTCGTCATCCACCTGGGGGGCAATGATTTGGGCCAGGTCACCGGCTTATAGCTTAAGCATGCGATTTGCGAGGACCTCGCCTACTTGCATTATGTCTGGCCTGCCACAACCCTGGTTTTGCGGACATTGTCCCGCGCCATTACTATAGAGGGGGCGTTAACCTCCTGGCCCTTGACCGCGCTAGGCGCACGGTCAATAGGGCGGTGGCGCGGTTTCTTGCCGACAGGGCTTGGGGACGGGTCAGTCATCACCCCGATATTAGCCTACAAAATTATGACTTGTACGCAGGGGATGGGGTCCATCTGTCGCGAGGAGGTATGGACCTCCTGTTGGGTGATTGGCGAGCAGGCCTGTTGACCGAGCTGACGGTCTGGGGGGGGCGTCAGGTCTTCTTTGAAGCCCCTCCGTGTGGCAGGTAGCACTGGTAAGGTAAACAGTATGACCCACAAGTATCCGGCAGGTTCGCAATTGACTGGACAACACTAGACAGGAATAAATTAGTTAAACGTTGTCCGGTCAACGACGAACCAGGCGATGGGGTGATGACGATTGCTAACCAGCATGCATCACCCCTGTGATTTCACGGATACGCGTCAGAGGGTGGGGTCATGAGTTAGTTATTGACTACGGTCAACAATTTGTTTGTTGTCAACAAACAAATTGATACAAATTGATACATTGTAACCAATTGCCGTTGGCAATTTTGGGGTGGTACCTTACCAGTGTTACTTCGGCCTGCTTGCCTTATGAATTATGATTGGTCGTTTTACCAATACAAATTTATAATTCGGACTAGGGCATTGAATCAATAAATGTGGCCCGATGCTGTTATCCACTTTCAATGTTGTCTGTGTCCGTTATTGGGGGGGTGCGCCTGCAATGTGCCTGCACATGCACAGAACGCTGCCTGAAATGACCTACGGCTGTCATAAACGCGTAGAGGATAGCCGTTGGTCATTTACAGCAGTGTTCTGTTCATGCACAGGTGCATTTGGCACCTGCACATGTGCATTTTACTTCCACTTCTGAATGGGAGGAACCATGTGACTGGGACCCTCAACCACGTGACTGGCCCATGGCCCAAAAAGTTTGGGCACCCCTTCACTAAATTGTTCTGTACTGCGGAGGTATGGATCAATATCCGATTACTTGCATTACTCAAATGGTCCATATTTTTGGTGGACTTCAAATCCCAGTATGATTCACCATTGGCTGGACTGATGGGAATTGTAGTCCAACAGCATCTGGAGAACCTCAATTTGCCCTCCCCCAGTTTAAGAATTCAGACTTTTTTTAATGTCTAAGGATGAAACATGCCACTACAAAACATGTACGTCACCCTCACTGTGGGAAAAGTCTCTGGAAAAGGGGTAGAATAAATATGGTATCAGTTGCTTTTAAACCACGGCCCACATTCTTTATCGTGTGCTGAAAATGAAGCCATCGCTACGAAGCCTTTGCCAATCTTTCATGGGGTACACCTTAGGCAAACCACCACAGAGGTGGCCTCAGAAATGCTCCAGTATGTTTAGGTCCTGTTCCAAGTATGCTATGACTTTGAGTTGCCAAGGGCAAGAAAATGACGCCAAAAGATTAGCAAGGAATCCACCACCAGAGTCTTTTCTCATGAGCTGTGGGACTAGAAGGAAATACCATGACAACGAAGGAGGGAAAACAGATCTGGAAGGTAAACAAGCTTGTGAAGCTATGGACAAAATCCCACCCTCTCCATCCTGACTGTCCTAAATGGACCGGGACCACCCTGAGCCATGTAGGCTGATCTTCCAACCCTGAACGCTGCCTTCGCATGTCGCGCGTGACATTTCGGGTGTCAATTTGCAGCAGATGGTCTCCTTTTAGCCCAAAGCAAAGTGTACATTCTGGTATCTGAGCCCAACCGGATGAGGGTGGCAGGGAGCTAATGAGATCCATCCCTTCCATTTTGTTTTAATGCAGCAATAGAGGCATTGGCTTAGATAAGTATCAGGTCGCTGGAATATAAATGCTCCATATCTACCCTTGTTTCCAGTCTGATTTCCCTTCCCTCCAGAGAAGCAGAAGAAAGAGAGTTCCATAGCTCCCAAAACCTGAGGAAATCCTGGATTTCAGGCACAAAAAGCCAGTCCCTGGTTCCATCACACACAAACTCCAGATGTTTCTGTGTACATGTGCCAAGCAGGACTAGACACAGAACACAACAGGGCACAGGGTTCACGTTGGCTGTAATCCCCCAAGAGAGGGGTCAGCCAAGATCACCCAGAGTATATGTGGCCAATAGTTTGATGTGCTCCTGGTCCTGTATGGCCTTGAACAGGTTACACATTATCCCACCAGAAGGAATGTCTGGTAAACAACTTCTGGTTCCTTCATATCTAGAAAACCCTGGCAGTGTCATGAAAAGTCTGAACTCCCTTGAACTTTCCTCCTCCTCTAGTTTTAACTCTCACTTTCCTTGTTCTTTGGGGTTAAAATGCTGAGCTTGATGAGCCGAAGGTCGGCAGTTCAAGACCCAAGTACTGCACGATGGAGTGAGCTTCCATCTCTGTCTCAGTTCCTGCCAACCTAGCAGTTCGAAAGCAGGAAATTTCAAGTAGATAAAGAGGTGCCACTTTGGCAGGAAAGATAATATTTCATGCCCTTCGGTGTCTAGAGCTCATTCCATTGTGCAGCACTCGGGTCTCGACCTGCCGACCTGCCGACCTGCCAATCTTCCAGTCATCAAGTTCAGCATTGTTCTTCTTTAATATTGGCCAGAATCCTGTTGCTGTTCACAAAATCATAGAATATTTGAGTTGGAAGGGGTCCTATGAGGCCATCGAATGAGTCCAACCCCTTGCTCAATGCAAGAATCCAACATCAGAGCAGTTCTGATATAGATGGTTGCCTGATTTTCTTCTGAAGGCTCTAGAGTTGAAGTACTTGCCTCCTCCCAAGGTAATTGGTTCCACTGTGTGTAAGGTTTGCATAACGTGGTGTGGTTAATTGAAACTGAAGCTCAAGGATAAGACATCACATTCTGTCTTGCTCCCGTGCCAGATTGTGCAACAAAAATATACCCAAGACAATTCACTGCGGTTACCCACACACAAATTGTGTGAACTGAACATTGATAGATTCTAGCCTGAGATCCTATGAATAGACATGGGGAAAATTACTTCTTTTGGACAACAGTTTCCAGGACTGATAGGTTGTTTATTTTTCCTTTTTTCTTGCAGGCTTTTGAACAACAATCAAATAAAGCATATTGCACAAGGATCCTTTGAAGAGCTTGAAAACTTAAAATACCTGTAAGTGGTTTTCTGTTCTTTACAGATTTGCAGCATGGAACTAAACCATTTGTCTGAATGTGTCGAATTATCTGCTGCTGTTTTTGAAACATGATTAGAACAAGGGTAGAACTGCCAAAGTCCCCTTGTGAGCAACAAGGGTTAAAATCCTATTAGTGACATCTATTGGCATAACACCATTGGCATAAACTTCAGGGCCAAACCCCCACAGTTTAAGAAATTGGCCTAGGCATTTCCTACCATGCACCAGGTCACACGACAGGGGTATAGTGGGAAATGCTTACAGTAACTTCCGAATATGCTGCTGAAACTCATGCCAAAGGTGTTACACCAGCAGCTGTAACAGACAGGATAATGCAGTGCCTCAAGTGGCTAAGACGCTGACTGGAAGGCAGTAGATCAGCAGTTCTATTCCCGAGTACTGCAGGACAGAATGAGCTTCCGTCTTTTTCCCAGCTCCTGCCAACCTAGCAGTTCGAAAGCAAGACATTGCAAGTAGATAAATAGGGACCACTTCGGTGGGAAGGTAAACAGCGTTCCGGACACTCCGGTGTCTAGCCATGCCTGCCACATGACCACGGAAATGTCTGTAGAAGCAGATAGTGCTGGCTCTTCGGCTTTGAAACAGGGCCTGGGCAACTTCCTTTATGAATAGGAAGCTGTGTAGAATTCCATCTATGAAAGCTATGAAGCTTTCAAGGTTGGCCTAACTCCAAGCCAGCAAAAATTCGGTGTGTGTTTGTCAGATGAAACTTCTAGAATGAAGAATTATGGAACTGATAGTCAAAAAAAAATATCTGAAAGGCATATCCCTATCAACTGTGCTGTAAGTGGGACTGGTAAGACATGGACATTCTAGCTAGTGAGATATTCTAGCTAGTTAAACAAGGAAGCCTCCACTGCCCACAAGGTAAAATGTGCCATGTGGTTTTCTAATGATTATTACCTCCCTTTTAGGGAAACTTCACCTGATATGGTTATCCTGTTACTACCTGGCTATCTTTACATAATTATGTTCTTTTCTCTCTCTCTGTTTGCAAAGCTACCTTTACAAGAATGAGATCCAAAACATCCAGCAACACGCATTCAAGGGGCTGCATTCTTTGGAACAGCTGTAAGTTGGCAGAGCTGTGAGTTGGAAATATTAGGGAGAGACAGGTGGAATGTGTAACCTCTGGAGTCTGGGCGGCAGCCAGGCTCCCAAGACACCAACTGCAAGCCTTCCCTTAGTTCATTGGAGGTGGTTACTGGGAATATTCAAGTTGCATCTGAAATAGCAGGTCGTGAATATTTGAGATGTTCTGTTCTGACTCCCGACACGAAACTGTATTAGATTGTGGCTGTAATATGACGAGGCTTAACATCACTCCTTTTGTGGCATAGATGCCTTTTGGTGTTGCCTTTATTCTTATGAGAGCATCACCTTACTTATAGCTTCTCCCTGATAAAACCACCAATTCATCACACAAATCATTGCAATTAGATATCTAAGGGAAGCCAGCTTTTATATTGCATTAATAAAGCCCTGCAATAACATTCACCCTATCCTTCTGCAAACTGCCTCTAATTTTCTTGAAAATAGGCTCAAGCACCCAAGAATTAAGCTACACATGGTGTGGCTTTTGAAACACATCCCCCCTCCCCTCCCATAATGTAGTTTTTGAAGAATTGTATTTCTGGGTGTATCAATGTCACAGCGATTGTCCTTCACAGTTCCAGCATCAGTGGAAATGAAATGGCCATCTGTTTCCACTCTCTAAAATAGCTTTTTGCTCAGGCAGATTGGCATTTCTCAAATTGATCCACCTCATAAAACTGCGAGTTGACTGATGGATAGTATCAGATGTGTGATTCCCAACATGACGGGAATCATACAAGAATTTATGTGAATGTGTTGGCTTTCTCCACAACCCTGTCCTGTTTTCCCACAACATCAAGGGCCATTTCATACAGATTTCTTTGTATGCCTTAAAGACAACTTATATTTGCATTTAGTCACACTGAATTTGAAACGCTTTACCATATAACCTGATAACAAAAATACTATTTCTATTAAACATGTGCAAACCATTGGAGGAATTTTTCTTTTAAGCCCATTGTTTCCTAGGCTGGAGCCATTGACGTCCATGCAAAATCCATCGTCCCAGACTTTAGCTGGAGTCCTAGTTTATGTACTTACAGTTGCTTACTGCATTGGTTTAGTGGTTAAGACACTGGACTTGATGACTGGAAGGTCGGCAGGCCAATAGTTCAAGATCTGAGTACCACACGATGGAGTGAGCTCCCGTCTCTCCCCCAGCTCCTGCCAACTGTTGTGTTCTGTAAAGCTGTGCCTTTAACAATGTACCTAGCCATGTGGTAACAATGTAACCTTTCTGTGTACAACATTATAACCTCCAGCTGTATCACTGTAACCCTTATAAGAGGACGTGAGCTAGTGACCACTAGATGGCAATAGCGAGCGTCCAGCTCTCATGGCCCAGATTCACCCTTAATCAGCAGCGCGGGAAGATTCCCGCCACCTCCTCACCTGGACAAGAAGGGCGTGACCTTCTATGGCGTCACGCAGGCAGCAACCAATAGACTGTCAACGAGCCACATTCAAATGTATAGCCACCGTATATATTGAGCTACCCATCCGCCATTACCACATGTTCCTCCGGATCATCATGCAATAAACCTGTGTTAAGCCAACCTTTCGGCTGTTTCATTGTCTTTGGTCCCTCACACTAAATTGGCGACGAAGGTGGGATTATGGCTGCCCACGGGACCAAGACATGCGCCGGTTTCGAAATCAAGAAACCGGGAGACTGGGAGATCTTCGAAATGGACTTCCAGGGAGCACTGGTCGAATCCGAAGTCACGGATGAGGCAAAGAAAAGGGCCATCTTCACCAGGATGCTCGGACAAGAAACCAAAAGAACCTTGGTCGACCTGATCGCACCGAAGAGGGTGAGCGAATTCAAGGCCAAAGAGCTCCTACAGATGCTGCGCGAATACTTCCGGCCCTCGACGGCGATGTTCCCCGCTCAGAGCGCGTTCTGGAGGCGAGTTCAAGCGCCCGGGGAGACGGTCGCCGCCTTCGTAGCGGCCCTGCGACTGGCTGCCGGCCCATGCAAATGGGAGAACGCAGAAGTCACCCTCAGGGACTGCGTGCTATGCGGCCTGAACGACGCCGAGACTCAGCGCACGTTGATGAATCAGGAGCCACCCCCCACGTTGCAGGAGGTCCTGAAAGCGGCACAGGCCGCGGAAGCCACAAAGGCTGGGGTGCAAGAGCTCCAGGACTGGCGGCCAAAGACGGGCAAGACAGAGACTTCGGTGCATGCAGCCCGGCGAACTTCGAAATCGTCCGCAGAGAGCAGCGACGACGAGGACGTCCGGAGGGTCCGGAAAGAAGGCCGGCGGTGCGACGGCTGTGGAGCGGCCCACGACCGCGCCAAATGCCCGTTCAGAAAGGCCGAGTGTCACAACTGCGGCCGCTGCGGGCACATCGCCAAAGTATGCAGAAAGCGACGCGAGGCCCGGAGGAGCTCGACGGACCGTTCGGCGGGACAAGACCACTCAACGAGACCCAAAGACGGCGCCCAGGCCACAAGAAAGCGGGACGGCGTGGGCCGCATCTCCGACGGCAGCGAGGACGACGCCCCAGTATTCAGCGTGTCCGCGGGACACCCCCGTTACTTTGTTGAGGTACTAGTGCAAGGGGTCCCCATTAGGATGGAAATTGACTCGGGTTCCTCATATTCAATTATTTCCCAGAGGGAGTTTTTGAGAATTGCCCCCCACATGCGACCCAAGCTCAAAGCGTTGAGGTCCACGCTACGGGACGTGCAAGGGAACAGTATTCCAGTGTTGGGGGTTGGAGAATTTCAGGTCAAATTTAAGAAGCACGCCGCGGCTCTCTCCCTAGTCGTGCTTAAAGGGGGGAATTGCAGCCTCCTCGGAACTCAATGGTTTCAGCCCCTGGGTTTGTTCATTGGGGAGGGTGCACGCCGTTGGGACTGACCCGGTACAGGAGGTGTGCGACGCGCACCCCGAAGTTTTCAAAAAAGGACTGGGGAAATTCAAGGGGCCCCCAGTGACATTCGACCTAGACCCGGAGGTCCGTCCAATACGACTCAAACCGCGCCGGGTGCCGTTTGCACTCAAGGACAAAATAGAGGCGGAACTGGACAAATTGGTGGGCCAGGGGATCCTTGTTCCTGTTGATTCTGCGGAGTGGGAAACTCCAATTGTAACAGCACTAAAGGCCAAAGGGGAGGTCCGCATATGCGCCGATTACAAGTGCACCATCAACAAGGCGATCCACCCTAATGCGTATCCGGTGCCGGTAGTCAGCCATCTGCTGGCCAGGTTGCACGGGGGGAAGTGTTTCGCTAAGCTCGACTTGGCACAGGCCTACCAGCAACTTTTGGTGTCCCCTGCCGCAGCTGCTGCACAGACCATAGTCACCCATAAGGGGGCGTTCCAGGTGACGCGCCTTCAATTCGGCGTAAATTCGGCGCCTGGAATTTTCCAGTCACTCGTGGAACGCCTCCTGAAGGGGCTAGAGGGGGTGTTGCCTTATTTTGATGACGTGTTGATAACGGGGGGGAGTCGGGCTGAATTGGCCAAGAGATTGGGAAAGGTTCTGGCAATATTCGAAAAAGCGGGGTTGAGACTGCGGAAAGACAAATGCGTCTTCTTCGCGACCGAGGTTGAGTTCCTAGGGTTTCGTGTGACTCCTGAGGGAATAAAACCATCCAAATCTAAGGTAGCCGCAATCAAGAAGGCCCCTTGCCCCACCTCCAAGCCCGAGCTGCAGTCGTTCCTAGGGCTGCTTAACTTTTACCACTCCTTCCTCCCCCGCAAGGCAGCAGTGGCTGAACCGCGACACAAACTGCTGAAGAAGGACGAGGCATGGAAGTGGGACGACGACCAAGAGAGGGCATTTAGTGAACTAAAACATCTCCTGGCGTCTGATGCCATACTGACCCATTTCAACCCCAAACGCCCGGTGGTCCTGATCTGCGATGCATCCCCGGTGGGGGTGGGGGCGGTGCTGTGCCACGTGCTGGAAAATGGAAGGGAGGCCCCGATAGCATTCTACTCCAGGTCCCTGTCCCAAGCGGAGAGAAATTACGCACAGACAGACAGGGAAGCGCTAGCGATAATTGCGGGGACGAAAAAATTTCACGATTTTCTGTATGGCTGCCCTTTCACTATCGTGACTGACCACAAACCCCTGCTAGGCATTTTTACCGCAGATAAGCCCACGCCACAGATCCTGTCCCCGAGGATGCTTAGGTGGGCCATTTTCCTCAACGCGTATCAGCACGCGTTGGTGTACAGGCCCGGGAGGGAAATCAGCCATGCGGACGCCCTGTCGAGATCCCCCCTTCCCCAGGATAGCAGCCACGTGGGCGGGGAGGAGCCAGACCACCAGGTACTGATGATAGAGGTTTTAGATTCACCCCCAATATTGCCCGCCGACATCGCCAAAGCGACCGGCAAGGACAATACCCTGGCGAAGGTTAGCTCCTGGGTACAGAAAGGGTGGCCTGCGTCTTCCCCGGCAGCGGAATTCAACCCGTTTTTTCGGAAAAAGCTAGAGTTGTCCCTGGAGAGGGGGTGCCTTCTGTGGGGCCAGCGGGTAGTGATCCCTACGTCCCTACGACCGCGGGTGCTCAAACTGCTGCACGTCAGCCACCCCGGGATCGTACACTCCAAGGCCCTGGCCCGGAGCTATTTTTGGTGGCCCCAGTTAGACGCCGACATCGAGCACATGGTCGGCACTTGTGAGAGTTGCCAAAGCTCCAGACCAGAGGAGGCCCGTCTTCCCCACAGGGAGTGGGACGCGGCTAAGGGGCCGTGGTCCCGGATACACATAGATTTCGCGGGCCCGTTCCGAGGAACTCTGTTTCTCCTTGTTGTGGACGCTTTCTCCAAGTGGTTGGAGGTCATCCCAGTCACGAGCACCTCCTCGGCCGCGACAATAAAGCATTTGCGGAGAATTTTTTCCACGTTCAGCATACCCGACACTCTAATTAGCGATAACGCTAGTTGCTTCACGTCCGCTGAGTTCAGGGCATTCACACCTAGCAGTTTGAAAGCAAGAAATTGCAAGTAGATAAAGAGGGACCACTTTGGTGGGAAGGTAACAGCATTCCATGCCCTCCACCAGTGTCTAGTCATGCCTGCCACATGTCCACAGAAACATCTGCAGACACAGTCAACACTGTCTCTTTAGCTATAAACAGAGACTGGCTTTCAAGCAAGGGCAACCTTTACTCTTCACCTTTTTTATTCAAGAGTTCCCCATATTTTCATGAATGTATCTCTCACAGCATCATGGGATTCGAAGTCTTGTGCAAACAGACACTGGCTCACTGCAGTGAGAATGCTGAAAAGCCTTGTTCTGTTGTGGCCAAAAAATGTGTTATTTTGGTTATGTTCTGTCCTCTTCTGGCCAGAGAACGTACAAAAAGAAATGCAAACAATTGCCTTTGTTGTGGCTCACAAACTTGTTTCTGCAAGAACTGAGCAGGGCAATTGAGGGCAGGACCTTGTAGAGGTCAGGTCGCTCATTCATAAAGTCGTCATAAATTGGAAATGACAACATCATATAACAATATTGAGGAAATCCTGCAAAATGCATTTATAGCTTCTGTGGCTAAACTGCAGCCCTTCTTGTGAGTGTTTGGAGTAGAACAAATGGCAGGGAGAAATTCAACCTAAGAAAAGCTTTGCCTGTTGAATGTCTGTCTGCCTTTCTGGAAACAAATGAGCCAAATTTAGCGTTTCTTTCTCTCCCTTTTTTTGTAGATTTTTTAGTATTTTTTTACTGTTGAGTTTGCCAAATTCTGATAATTCCTCATAACTGAGGTACACTCCCTTTCAGATTTATAATCAGGAGCACAATTCAGAGTAATACAGTGTGGTTTGGGAACATGTAAGGAAAGGCCGGCAGGTCAGCAGATTGAGACCCAAATGCAGTGTGATGGAGTGAGCTCCATTGTCTGTCCCAGTTCCTGCCAAGCACAAAATGGGGGTCACCACAGAGAAGGCTCTCTCCCTCATAGTCACCTTTTTAACAGAATGGATTGTGAGAAATGCATTTTCTATGGGAGAGACCCTGACAAATTTTGAGGTCCTAAACTGTTATGGACCTAAAGCATTAATGGCTATATGGACTAGTTGTTAATTATTAATGACATGTGGGCATTTATTGTCTCTCTTCCTCCCAGTTACCTGCATTTCAACAACCTTGAAACCTTGGAGCCTGAGACTTTCAGCGACTTGCCCAAGCTGGAAAGACTGTGAGTCATGAAATTATGATTTCTGAGGGATTTCTACTTTTGATATGTATACTTTGTGCAGTCAGACACCATTGTATTCAAAGGATACTATACCAAAAATTTAGGAGAAGGGTAGTTTCTTTCGCAGGGGTGGACAATTTTGCTGCCTATCCCTTTTCCCTAAACAGACATTTTCAGCCACACAACACTTACGTTGTTTCATTGCAACCTATGTTCCAAGGCATAGGACTGGGTTAAATTCACTGCATCACAAAAAAAATAAATACTGTATTGTCTGCTACTTGGTCTAATCCATGTGTCCTATACTAAATCAAATGCACTGAATCCAAATCTGAAGTCCAATTCTGCCTAGGACGTCAGTATCTTAAGTAAGCAAATCTCACCCTCTTGGTAATCACATGGGGTATATTTGCCACAAATATAGCAAAAATTGTCTGGTTTATTAACACAGCTGTGCCTACTCATCTTTAGCTCAAAACAGACTCACTATGGTCTAGCTGTACTATCCAGTAAGATGGTTTTCTACTAGAGACAAGTCCGTGGTCCATCTTGCCTTATATACCTATTTCTGACATCAGCTCACTGACTTGCCCATACATGCCTGACCACTGCTGGAAGATACATGCCACCGGGGGACATGATTTAGCTGAGGCAGCAGCAGGCATAGTGGTAGCTGCAACTGTTATAATGTTCCCATGTAAAAATACGTTGCCCAATACCATTTGAACAGCTGTAGCATGCCTGTAACTTAGAATCTGAACATGATAGGCAAATTCTGAGTTTAGATTTGGAATCAGAACACTCGATATCATGTAAATCACATGTGTTATTCCCAGTAGCAAAATCATTGTTGTGCAGTTTTATCTCTCCCTCTCCCTTTGCAGAATTCTCTAATGCTCAGGTTCTCCTGTGATTGTTATTTGCTTTTTTAAAACACTGGCACATATCTTCCTGCCATGCACAGAGATGGGAAATTTTGCTTTTCTGGATGGCAGCTCTCTGAATCCTGCAGTTATCTTGTAGGGGTTTTTTTTAATTTAAAAAAACAATATTTTCTGCTTCTGGTCAAATGCAGTTTAGCCTTGTGGAAAGATTGATTTGATGGAGTTTAGTTTTAAAACCTGCATTCAGTCACTGGGGGTCTCTCTCTCCGGGTCACTTAGGGGAGATGATCTTGATGTACACTAAATAATGGTGTGACACTCTTCCTCGTCTTCATTACAGCTTCTTGCATAACAATCGGCTATCTCGAATCCAGCCGGGAGCCATCGCTCGACTGGAATCCCTTAAACGTCTGTAAGTGGATTACAGCCAGTTATTGCAGTGAAGTATTAATCATCTCATTGGCTCCTTCACTAAACATTTGGCGTGGAGGCCAAAGCATATTGACACTAGAAACTGCTGGGTATATATAGAAGGCGGTTGGGTACGAAGGGAGTCACAGTTTAACCTACCTGGAAGATGAGATCAAAATTGCTGGGAGAAACATCAACAATTTGAGGTATGCAGACAATACCACCCTAATGGCAGAAAGTGAGGAAGACCTAAAGAATCTCTTGATTGGGTTGAAGGAGGAGAGTGCAAAAGCTGGCTTGAGACTTAATATCAAGAAAACCCGCCCTCCGTTGGGTTTGTCCGAGTGGGTGGGATAAAAATTGAAGAATTAAATTAAATTAAATTAAATTACATTAAATTACATTAAAACCAAGATAATGGCAGCAGGCCTGATCAATCCCTGGAAAATCGATGGGGAAGATGTAGAAGCAATGACAGATTTTACTTTTTTAGGATCTAAGATCACTGCAGATGGCGACTGCAGCCATGAAATAAAAAAGCGACTAATGCTTAAGAGACAAGCTATGAGAAACCTGGGGAACATAGTAAAAAGTAGAGACATCACCTTGAAAACACAAATTTGCACAGTCAAAGCAATAGTATTCCCAGTGGTAATGTATGGATGTGAGAGCTGGACCATTAGGAAAGCTGAGCGCAGAAGAATAGATGCCTTTGAAATGTGGTGTTGGAGGAGAGTTTTGAGAGTCCCCTGGACAGCGAGGAGAACTAATAGGTCAATCTTAGAAGAACTCAACCCTGACTGCTCCTTAGAAGGTCAAATAGTAAAGATGAAGCTAAAGTACTTTGGACATCACATGAGAAAAGAGGACTCACTTGAGAAAACCTTGATGCTGGGAAAGGTAGAGGGCAAAAGAAGAAGGGGGAGGCCAAAGATGAGATGGCTAAATGGCTTTGTAGACACAATGGTCACAGAGCTGGGCGGGCTGAGGAGGATGGTGGAGGACAGAGGTGCCTGGAGGACAATGGTCCATAAAGTCGCAAAGGGTCGGAATCGACTGTGCGACTGAACAACAACAACAAGGTAGAACACAGAGACACCCCAGTTCTATAAGAACCCTGGTGACACTATGGTTAAATTGCTGTGCTGCAGCCAAAATGTTGTGAGTTTGCTCCTGATGGGACTCCAGGTTGACTCAGCTGTCCAGCCTTCTGAGATCAATAAAATGAGTACCCACTTTATTTTCCTTCCCCAGGCGGTTGGATTCCAATGCCTTGGTGTGTGACTGTGACCTGATGTGGCTGGCAGAACTCTTAAGGAAATACTCCATACAAGGTAATGCCCAGACCGCTGCCACCTGTGAGAGCCCAAGGGAGCTGCAAGGTCGGTCCGTCGTCTCCTTGACCATTCCAGAATTTAACTGCGGTAAGTAACCACTGTGGTTGATATGGCTCACTGAATAAGAGCCCTTGGTTGCAGAGCCTGGGGTACAGAGTTCAATTCCTCGCCATACCTCCAAACAGGAGAGTCAACCATGCTATCCAGGGGACAACCGTGGGTGATCTATCATGTACCCTGTCACCTGAATACACTTGGGTAGCCAAGAATAATTGTAGAGCATCACTAGAAAGAAGAAAGGTCAAGGTCTCCCTTACTCAAAAGCTAATCAATACCAACTCTAGGTTGTGGTGCTCACCTCCATTTTCAACCCGAGACAATGCTGTCTGCATCTGCAGACGTTTCCTTGGTCATGTGGCAGGTAGTGCAAGGAATGCTATTACCTTTCCCACCGAAGCGGTACCTATTTATCTACTTGCAATTTCTTGCTTTTAAACTGCTAGACTGACAGGAGCTGGGACAGAGTGGTCAGGTCTCAAACTGCTGACCTGCCGACCTTCTGGTCGCCAAGCTCAGCATCTTAACCACTGATAAGCTACTTCTCAGTACTTTATACCAAGAGTTGCCACTAGTTGCATATGACTTGCTATCTGGGAGAAAGCACAGCAGAGATGTGATCTGTAATTTCTGGTCCAAATGCACGAAGCCATAGGGTCACCTCGAATCTCCTCCTGCTCTCAAGTGGGCATCATTTATGTTCTATTTCAGAGATGCCACGTATCACTACTGAGCCACGAGATGCAGATGCCACCCTGGGCAACACTGTCTATTTCATGTGCAGGGCAGAAGGGAACCCAAAGCCCCGGATCATATGGCTTCACAACAAGTAAGTCTCCCACTATGATAGGAGTGGGATGCAGTTCACCAGGAACATTTCTATAGCTCCACAAAACCACTGTATTCCTACTCCTGGAAACCCTCTAAGATTGATAATGTTTGCATTTGGAAGGTGTCCCTTAAGCCCACTGAAAGGAAACTAGATTTCATTTTAAGAAAAATAAGACCTTTTTTAAAAAAGCCATTTCTGGGCAGCCTATAGAAGGGTTGCCAGCAAAACTATACTCTCGAATGGATCTGAAATCTGAATCTCAGAACCAGAGCTCATGACGCCAACCCTAGCCCAGGTTGGGCAAATGAAAGAAGAGTCTGTTCTTAGGGATACCATGATTGAGGCTGTTTACATCTTCTGTTTCTCAGCAACAAAATTGACATGATGGACGACGGGCGGCTGAATCTGCTGCAGGATGGAACCTTAATGATCCAAGACACCCGAGAATCAGACAAAGGCATCTATCAGTGCATGGCCAAAAATGTCGCCGGCGAAGCCAAGACTCAAGAAGTCATCCTACGCTACTTTGGCAATCCATGTAATGTCTTCCTTTGAAAGCTAAGGTTTTTTTGTGAGTTGGGCTGTTAGATCAGATGGCTCCTCTCTTTCTTTATCCGGCCGAATGAACGTGTGAACTGGGCTCTGTGTCAAAACTTGTGTGTGAATGCTGGCAGTCCTGGACCAATCCAGTGAATATCTGAAAGCCCAGTTTTGTCAGTCATTTAAAGATGCTAGCTATTGCTCTCCAACGTTGCTCACCTCTAAACTGGAAAAATATTCATTTATTTTAGGCATTCATAAAATTTGGCTAGGACTTCTAATACAGGATTCATATAGGAAGTAAACTGTTACTCACTGATTCTGAACATTGCTTGTAATGTAATAATATATGTGATTTTATCTATACCTATAAGGAAAGGGTGTGGCCATATGTGTGCGGAATGCGTACCTACACTCCTGGAGCCCATCCTGTAATGCTTCGCACACACCTATCTTTTGTCCCCGAGATCAGCGCCGTGAGAGTTCGGCGGCTGAGAGTGGGGCCTAAGCCCCACAAAATGGCAAAAAGAATGGAAACTACAACTCCCATGGTGCAATGGGAGAAAAATGGCAGATTAACAGCCAGGCCTGGAAACAGAATGTTGGAGAGAGCTGATTTGCATGTTGGACTGTGATTGGTTGAGAGTGAATGACTGACGGAGAAAGGTCCTGATGCGGATGGAACAAACCCATTCCATTTAAGCCTCTACAGCTCTGGAACAAGACACTTTCAATGTACATCAATGCTGTGTGAGTGAGAGACAGAGAGAGACAGGGAGTGTATGTCTGTGTGTGTGTGTGCAAGACAATGCACAAGACAGTGGGTTCCGGATCAGTCACTTGTGGGTGTGCCTGAATATGAGAGAGAGAGAAAGTCTCTGTGTGTTGGGGTGTATCAGGGTCCGAAAAACCTAAACATACAACAAACACCCCCACCCCCACCCCGGCCAAGGTCAGGTAATTAGCTCTCATCCTTCCTTCCCTACCTCCAGCCATTTGTCTCCCCTTCCTTCTTTCCTTCCCTCCCTCATTCTTACCCTCCCGTCTTCCTTTCCTCCTAAATTTCCCCCTCAATACCTACCATCCGTCCCTCATCATCACGCCAGGGTGAGTCTGCCCAGGTTCCTTTACTGAGAGCCAGGGGGCATCACAAATGGTGTGGGGGGAGGCAAAAAGGAAAAGAGCCCTCCCAAAGCCACCCCCAACCCACGGGTTGAGCCCCCCAAAAAAAAATCAAAGTCGGGCACTTATGCTAGTATATCATTATAGAGCAGTGATGGTGAACCTTGGCACTCCAGCTGTTCTTGGGAGTGAATTCTCAGAAGACCAAGTCTTTGTGAATCCACACAAATGGGTTTACTGGCACTCCAGCTGTTCTTGGGCTTCAGTTCCCAGAAGCCCAAGTCTCTGTAAAGCCACACAAATGGATTTACTACCTTATAGAATTGTTGTGCAGATACTGGCCAAAATCCTGTTGCTTAGCCTAATAAATTGCACTGGAGTAGGCCCATTGAATCAATGCAGAATTGGTGAGTCATTAACAGATTTGATAAGTCATTCATAGGTTCCAATAGTTCGATATTTTAACTGCAATTTAGCGTGGCAAGGGGACTGTGATGGTTTAGTGGTTAAGATGCTGAACTTGATGACTGGAAGGTCGGCAGGTCAGCAGTTAAAGACCCAAGTGCTGCATGATGGAGTGAGCTCTTTGGCTATAAACAAAGATGAGCACTGAACCCTAGAGTCGGATAAAACTGGCTTTCGAGCAACGGCAACCTTTACCTAGCATGGTAGGTCAGAGAGTAGGTCCACATGCATTTGAATCAAGGGAACCTACATAGAAATTGACACTCTAAATCCCCATTGATTCAGTGGGCCTACTCTACTGAGATTTACTTTGTTAAAAGCAACAGGATTTTTGCCACCACCTTGAGTGAACATTCCTTAATGCTGAGTATTATGAACTAAAAGTCTGCCTCCTTCCTTTTAGCCAAGCCCAGTTTTGTGATCCCGCCGCAGAACACTGAAGTGCTGGTGGGCCAGAGTGTGACATTGGAATGTGGGGTATCCGGACACCCTCCACCTCATGTCGCCTGGATGTTGAGCTCAGGATCTCCTTTGCCACAAGATTCTCGCTTCACCATCACCGGCTCTGGAGGACTCTACATCCAAAACGTCACCTTCAGGGACCAAGGGCAGTACCGCTGCAACGCCAGTAACAGTGAGGGCTCGATTCAGGCAACAGCCAACGTGATTGTGCAAGGTGATCCTAAATGCGTTAATACAAGGTTGCCCAAACCTTTCAGGCCATGGGCTGGTCATGTGGTTCAGCGGGTCAGTCCCATGGTTCCTCCCAACGGAAGCAGAAGTAAAATGCACCTTGCAATCTGTTTTGTAACAGATATGTCTGCATCAGGATGAGATAGATTTTAGGCTGCCATTTTTTCTGCTTAAACCAGGGTTGCCCAAATTCTGCCTGTGGTCCAGATCTGGCCCCTGACACCAATTCATTTGGCCTGCACCATTCTCATCGCTCCTGGAAGTAGAAGTAAAATGTGCCCACACAGGCACATTTTACTTCCACTTCCAGGAGCGGCGAGGGTGGCAAAGGCCAGATGAATTGGTGTCAGTGGCCAAATCTGGCCCATGGGCAGTAGTTTGGGCAACCCTGCATTAACAGTTAAACAGGGGTGAATAGATAATTATGCCACATTATAAAGATTACATTCAAAGCCACGGGGAACGTCTCAGGCAGGGAAAGAAAAGCTAAGTTACAGTCTAGGAAAGTGTCCATTAAACTTCTGTCTTTGCCATGAACTCATTTAGCAATGGGGACTGCTATGGCTTATTGGTTAAGATGCTGAGCTTGATGGCCAGAAAGTTGGCAGGTCAGCAGTTCGAGTCCTGAGTGCTGCACAATGGAATGAATTCCCGTCATCTGTCCCAGCTCCTGCCAACCCAGTAGTTCAAAAGCAAGAAATTGCAAGTAGATAAATAGATACCACTTTGGTGGAAAGTAACAGCATTCCATGCACTTTGAATCTAATCATGCCACCACATGACCACAGAAACATCTGCAGACGCATACTGTGCTGAAAATAGAGATGAGCACCACCCCCTAGAGTCAGACCCGACGGGCTTTTGAGCAAGGGAGGCTTTTACCTAGTTACAGCAAAAAGGAAATTCCACCACCATATCTTTTCAAAATTCAGGTGGGGGGAATCACCCAACTTTGTTATCTAGATCCTCACCTGGTCATGAAGCCTGTTGTCATATGTATAAACGTAAGAGAACATGCTGTTTGCCCTCCTTGTGACAAAGGAAATGGATTTTGAGCCACAAAAGCGCACTGAAAAAGAAGTGTTGCAATATTATTTTGTTCTAACTTTTTAAAGGTTAGAGCAGTACAACAGTGGAACTAACCGCCTCGAGAGGTGGTGAGCGTTCCAACACTGGAAACATTCAGGAGAGCATTGGAAAGCAACCATTTGGTCAGATCTGCTTTGATTTGGATTCTTGCATTGAGCAGGGGTTCGGACTTCGTGACCTAAAAGGCCCTTTTCTACTCCATTATTCTTTGATTCTATGATTTTGCCCTTCTTTTTTCATTTCATTTCATTTTTCATTTGAAGTTTAATTTCTATACTGCTTTACGCGACCCAATGGGTGACTCAAAGCGGTTTAAACAGTCACAATAAAGTAATACAGTAATACAAGTAAATATATAAATCAATAATACAATAATGAACCCAGAATCAAATAATCAATAAATAAATAAAAATACAAAACTACATCGCATAAGAATAGAAAATCCCTACATCACAACAAATGCCTATCTGTAACCAATCCAAGACACACACACCCACAACCCTTCATCCTGGAGGGGGTGGGAGGGCGCATAAACGAGTGGAGGAGGCGGAGATGGCGCGGCAACGTGGCGGCTTCACCCTTCATCTTTCTTTTTCCCCTTTAATTTTGCCCACATCCCCAAAAATAAAGGCATCACAGGAGAGAAGACCTGACAATTGTGAATGAGGTGTGTCATTCCCCAGGTGAAGAAACTTCAGTTCTCCAGAGGTGGTTGGATCGCAATTACCAAGTGTTTCTTGCCATTGGTTACATCGACTAGAACTGAAGGAAGCTGTAACCTGACAACAATGATCATTCTGTATTTTGCCTACCCCAGCTCACATGAGAGGTGGCATGAGTTGCCATTTTCTATGGGTTCCATTCTTAATGTGTCCTCTTCAGCCTTGGTTCTTTTCCTCTGCAGATACTCCTAGGTTTTTGGTCATCCCTGCTGACCAGACTGTGACCGAGGGTGAAAGTGTAGACTTCCCATGTTCTGCAGAAGGCCATCCTAAACCTGTGGTTGCCTGGACTAGAGCAGGTATTTTCTGTGTGCTTTTCTGTTTTCTATAAGTATGTAACATGCGCAGAGCTTAGTTATGGATGGGCTACAGAACCTAGAACAATCGCTCCCTTTCAGGAACATTGTGTGGATACCATGAGTTGTCAAACCAAAAAAAGATAACCTGCTAAATTTCTGGGCATTACTGTGTTGCAGGATGTGGATGTGAAACTGAGAAGATCAAAGGAGATGGGAAGTTCTAAGACAGGGGTGGCCAAAGTTTTTGGGCCACAGGCCAACCATGTGGTTCAGCGGGCCAGTCTTTTGGTTTCTCCCACCGGAAGTGGAAGTAAAACACGCCCACGCATGTGAAGAACACTGCCATAAATGCATCCATGGCTGTAATAAACATGTTTATGTCAGCCGTGGGTGCATTTATAGCAGCATTTTGCGCATGTGTGGGCACATTTTACTTCTGCTTCCAGGAGTGGTGAGGGTGGCAAGGGCCGGATTTGGCTCTGTGGGCCAGATCTGGGCTGCGAGCTATAGTTTGGCCACCCCTGTTCTAAGGTGCCAAATCATGCTGGCCAAGGGATTCTGGGAGTTATGGCAAAAATCCATAGTGATGTCATCCAAGATGTCGCCAGAGCAAATTGTGCAGTCCCGAAACACAAATGCAATGCCCTGCCCGAACATCTTCTCATTGTTAATCCTGTCGCCATTAGGTGGGCCATTGCCAAGTGACCAGAGACACAGCGTCCTCTCCACGGGGACCTTGCGGGTAGTCCATGTTACTCTTCACGATCAAGGCCAGTACGAATGCCATGCTATTGGTGCTCTTGGTGTCCAGAGCTTTACGGCACAGCTCTGGGTAACTCCACGAGGTATGTTCATACATGGAATTCCTGTCAAATTACCTTTATTGCGGCCCTTTTGCACATCTGGGCCCTTTAAACAGCTGTCTCCAGCACCATAACAGGGCTGGAGAAACAGGGCTGTTCCCCAGGGTGCTAGATGTTATGGAGCACCAAAATCTAGAGGTAAACCCACTGGTGAGTTTGGAGGGAAGAAATCCCCTTCCAACCCTAATCACTTTTTTCCTCTGGACAGTGTAAATATTTCCTTTTGGAACAGGGCTTTCTTGGAGGGTTCACATCGAAGCCTTGGGGTGGAGTGGATGGGAGCTTTGCCCAAGGTGCCACAATAGCTATTATGGTTCTGCCAACCTCCCAATTCACTCTAGCAAAGGAGAAACTGACATACTGTACCATCTTCTTGTCTGATTCTGAGGTCTGGTTAGCTCTTAGATGGGAGAACACCACATATTGCCATCGATCTTCACACAAGGATAGAGAAGAATTCTGCACACACACACCCCCAAAAAAATAATAATAATCCAAAGGCCCATCACTGCCAGTCAGAATTCACAGTCCTGGCTTAGCTGGATTCAATGATATGACCCAGCATAAGGCTGATTCCTATGTTCTAAAGCTCCGATGCCTGTTCTTTTCTGTCTTCCTTCCCTCTAAACAGTGATTCCTGTGTTCCTTCACCCTCCCCAAGATATGGTTGCAGAGACTGGGCAAGACATTGAGATCCCCTGTGCTGCTGAAGGAGATCCACTGCCTACTATCACATGGTCCAAGGTCTGCGTGTTTCTCACCTAGCAGATAAATGTTATAGACCCTAGAGCCGTGATGGCGAACTTTGACAATCCAGATGTTCTTGGACTTCAATTCCCAGAAGCCCAAGCCCTTGAGAATCCACATGAAAGGGTTTGTTGCTATTCATCCGTCCCGCACCGCCCTCGTTGCTCCCTGAAGCAGAAGTAAAATGCACCCGTACCATACCTGTCAAGCGCAGCTCCGGAGATTACGGGACCTGCGCAGAACCGTTCTGCGCAGCTCACTTCTACGCATGTGTAGAAGGCTTTTACGCATATGTAGAAGGCTTTTACGCATGCGTAGAACAGACTTGCGCAGAACTGTTCTGCGCAGCTCACTTCTACGCATGCGTAGAAGGCTTCTATGCATCCCGCTCCGGGCGGGAAATGGCGAAAATTGGCACGGAAATACGGGAAATCCCGGCCAATCCGGGATACTTGACAGGTATGACCCGTACGGAGGAAGAGTTAACCCGGAAGAGTCTTAACCGCATGGGCACATTTTACTTCCACTCCCGGGAGTGACGAGGGCGGCGCAGGCCAGATGAATTGCAGCAAACCCATTCATGTGGATTCACGTGGGCTTGGGCTTCTGGGAATTGAAGTCCAAGAACATCTGGAGTGCCAAAGTTCGCCATCACATCCCCAGAGCTTGGGGCTACTACACCTTATAGACGAAAGTTGTCTTCTCCCTTCCTAGTGCCTGAAATCACCTTCTTGATTGCCCCAGCTGCTTTTTAAGTTGGGATCTGTGTAGGGTAGTGGTTGGAGCATTGTGACAGGAAATTATGTATGCTGCCTTGAGCTTCTTAAAGGAAAGGAGGGGGATGGACGAATGGATGGGAACGAATATGTTCTCTAGCATTCTTGATTGTTGCTCCTCCAACATAGAACTCCCCCACCAAAGCGCTAATAGACCTGAAACACTTTTCAACATCTGGGATGCAGCAGGCCCATGCTTTCTTTTAGCACAGTGCTGCAGATGACCTTTAAGCCTTTTGTGGCTCAGGGACAGGGTGTCCGAAGAATCACCTCTTTCCACTACAGCCAACCCATTCATGGAGGTCCTTTTGGGAAGCTTTTTTTTTCCAGGAGCTCATCCAACAGAAGTACAGCAGACCTCAAATCTGGAAACAGGCAAAACAGCACCTCTGAAGCAGACTGAGATTTGTTTGGCAGAGGCCTCTTAGTCTTTGGCG
Organism: Bradypodion ventrale; assembly: GCA_035047345.1. NCBI lineage: Eukaryota > Metazoa > Chordata > Lepidosauria > Squamata > Chamaeleonidae > Bradypodion > Bradypodion ventrale. Next base: position 8,892,957 of record JAWDJE010000004.1, read on the forward strand.
TGCACATGAGCTAATTCATCTTGTTCCACACTTTAATCTTGGATCTTGCAGATTTCCTAAGCATTATTAATGCCTGTGAATAAAGAGGGATTGTGGCCTGAATGCTCAGCCTAAAGGCACTAGTGTCTTTGACACACAAGCTCCAATGTTGAGGAAAGGTAAACAGGTAACTTTAGTCTTTCCCCAGGAAGTCCCAGAGGGTCAAGTGTGGGCAGGCATTCATGATCCAGGTTCAGCCCTCTGTTCCAATTTTCAAAGGAAAGCTTCAAAGAAACAGACCCCCTAAGAAACAAAGCATCCCATGATATATAGTACTGTATTTTGCCAGTGGTTTGCTGCCACTAGGAATTTTACATTGCTTTTACTGACATCTGATGGTTGCATGGATGAAATGCAGTCATCTCATGCCTCTTTCACAATTGTATACCTTTGGCATAGAAGGCCTGGTTGTTTGCTCTATTTTGTAGGAGTTAGAAACTAGATGAAAACAGAGTTTAGAACAGAGGTGCCCAAACTATGGCCCATGGGCCGGATCTGACCCCTGATGCCATTTCATCTGGCCCACGCCACCCTCGTCAATCCCAGAAGTAGAAGTGCAGGCATATTTTACTTCCTCTTCTGGGAGCAACAAGGGCAGCGCAAGATGGATGAATTGGTATCAGAGGCCAGATCCAGCCCACTGGCCATAGTTTGGGCACCCTTGGTTTAAGCAGAGAAAATGGCAGCTTAATATCTATCTCATCCTGTTGCAAAACAGATGGCAAGGCGCGTTTTACTTCCACTTCCGGTGGGAGGAACCACATGACTGGCCTGCTGAAGTATGTGACCAGCCCACTGAACCACGTGACTGGCTCGTGGCCTGAAAAGTTTGGGCACCCCTGGTTTAGAAAAATTATTACTGGAAAACTAGTGTGGCCATGTTTGTAGGGTGGTTCTTGGAAATGAACTCTTTTCCAAGCTCTGGGGAAATGCTGCAACCTCCTCTCTGCTTTCTGAAGGGGGCTTAGTCTATTGCAAGGGTGCCCAAACTATGGGCCACGGCCAGATCTGACCCCCGACACCAATTCATCCGGACCACAAAGTCCTTGTCACTCCTGGAGTGGAATAAAGCATGTGTTTTACTTCCAGGAGCGAAGTGGGCTTTGTGAGCCAGATGTTTTGATGTTGGGGGCTGGATCAAGCCCCCAGGCCATAGTGACCGGCTCCCTGAACCACATGACCAGCTCACAGCCTGAAAAGTTTGGGCACCTCTGATCTATTCTGTCCTTACATCTGTATATCCCAGCCAAAAAAAAAAAGGGAAAATGTTTTGGGTAAGATTCACAAATCTTTCTTCATTTCACAGGAAGGAATTCAAATCACAGAGAGTGGAAAGTTCCGTGTTAGCCAAGAAGGGACCCTATCTGTCAGGGATTTAGGGATGGCAGATCAAGGGAAATATGAGTGTGTAGCAAGGAATACCTTTGGATTTACTTCTAGCACTATGCAGTTAACAGTCATTGGTAAGATAAACCTATGTATGTTTTTGTGTTCTTTGGTCATTTGGTCTAATTAGTTTTTCTCCACCACTGAAGCTACATGCCTGGAGTCCAACAATGAGCCATGGGGTCAAGGGATTTAGAAAGTACTGTTTCCAAAATCAAGAAGCCATAGTTGATTCATCATGCATGTTTTTAGATGTTTGATAATGTTCTTCGTTCTTTACATTTGCACTTGAAGAAAAAATATATAAGGATTGTTCTCTGTTCAAAAAAACATCTGGATAATTGATTGGAATTAGCCCACAAAGTTATCCATCTGTCCACCAAGCTTCTTCTGTTCTTATCCCCAGTCAGTGATTGGAAATAAGAAAGTGCAGTATTGAAAAATCATTAATTTAGGAAGTGTTCTGGCTGGAGTCCCATTGGTTGCATGCATTAAAATGTTGCCACTTGTATTCCTCATAATACCCCAGCCCAGTGAGGAATACATGTATAGCTTGTTAATTATTGGTAATTGTCCGCTGAGATTTGCATCAGGCTGCAGGGGTTAAGATTCCCTAATTAGAGCCCAGCCCCAAATGAAAGGTTTTTTTAATTGTATGGGGAAGGGAGATTTTTTTAGGTGGTTTTAAAATTGTTTTTTAATGGGCTCTGTTAAATTGTTTTTATTTTTGATTATGTTTGTGAACTGCTTCGGGTTGCTCTCAAGTGGTGGAAGCGGGATAGAAATGTATTTAAATAAATAAATAAATAAAGATGTTGAGCAGACGACCGGAAGGTCAGATCAGCAGTTTGAGACCTGTGTGCTGCACAATGGAGTGAGTTATCATCTCTGTCCTAGCTCCTGCCAACCTAGCAGTTTGAAAGCAAGACATTAAAAGTACATCAATAGGTACTGCTTTGGTAGGAAGGTAACGGCGTTCTGTGTGCTACGGTGTCTAGTCATACCTGGCACATGACCATGGAAACATCTGCAGATGCAGACAGCACTGGCTCTTTGGCTGTAAACTGAGATGAGCACCACACCCTAGAGTTGGACACAACTGGCTTTGATGCAAGGGAGACCCTTACCTTACTTACACTGGCCTACAGAGGCAATATGATTGTGGCCTCTGAATGGAACAAGTAGGCAATCCTGGACCAGATGAAATACCTGGGGCGGGGGGGGTAATGTAGCCCATGTAATGTGACTAAATTCTTCTTGGTTTTTCCCTGGAGGATGTAAGAAAGTAATGTATGTAATGTTGCCTTTAAAGGATAAAATAGGATGTGTTTCAAGGTGGATTGCAGCCGAATATCTTTAATAATGGACTTGTTCATTTCTTTTTTGCTCTTTCTCATGGGATATCATAAAGCTACCAATGTCGGCAGAAGCGGCGACACCTTTGTTGCCACCTCGCTCCGGGAGGCCATCAACAGTGTTGATCAGGCCATAAATTCTACGCGCACTGAATTGTTTAGCAGGTAAGACTGCTAGGCATGCGGATTCATGCTGGGAGCCACAAAGCGGCGGGTGAGTTTCCAACCAGATAAGGCAGGTGGCCAATAAAGGAAGCCAAAGTCCATAGTGATGGGACTAAATGAATCTGGGTTGGTGTTCTTAATGCTTCCTCTGTTGTTTGTTGCAGAGGAGGAAGGGTGGTGTCTATTACCTCTTCTATCCAAATAGCAAGGGGCTCGTTGCCCTAATTGGTTAGCTTCTACTGGTGGGAATGCTCTTCCTTGCTCTTCTAAGATCAGTTGGGTACCATCATCATCTAGAAGGGAGGCAGTGATGTAGCTCCATTCAATCTGATTATCAGTCACTCAGACATTTTAGCTGAAAGGTGTGTTGTTGTTTTTTCTAATTTGCTGCAGAAAATTAGCCATCAGGAAAACTCGTATACCTCTGACGATCACACTCTTCTGCCTTCTCCAAATAGGCGGCCCAAAACTCCTAGTGAATTGCTGGCCCTTTTCCGCTATCCACGGGATCCGTATACGATTGAGACAGCCCGTGCGGGAGAGATCTTTGAAAGGACTTTGCAGCTCATTCAAGAACACGTGCAGCAGGGGCTGGTGGTGGACATGAATGGGACAGGTATAAGACATCAGCGCGGAGTAGCTTGACATGCTAAGGACGTCTGGCCTGGGATTTGCAAGTTGCATGTTTTTAAATCCCTATTAAACCATAATGCTCAATGTTCAGCCTTAAGCCAATCAGGTGCTCTCAGTTTGGCCTAACTCATAGGGCTGTTGTGAAGAAAAAAGTGGGAAGATGCAGTCACATTGCCTCCTGGATCCACTGGTTCAGAATCTGCAGTTTCATTTATCCACAGTTCAAAAAATATTCAGAAAAAAAATCCCTCAAGTATATTCTTCTTTTGTGTCCAGGTCAAACTTTGGACTGCCAAAATGAAGCCACTTTCTTGGCTTTGTCATTGGCCAAACTTAAGTCCTTAACTGTATAAATCCTCAAATATAAATGTGAACAATGAAAATTAGCTGTGTGATCCATATTCAAGCAATAAAAATTGCAGCAAATGCAGGAGGAAGGCAATACCTTTATTGGATCACTAAAAATTAAAACATTAACATTTGCGCAAGCTTTCAAGGTCCAAAACCTCTTCATCAGGCAGGCATAATGGATGTTTGTGGCAGGATGTAGTTCTGTCAGGTTCTCTTGTTGGAAATACATGTTGAAGTCAAACAGCAAAAGGTTTCATGGTTTTATGACTCCACCCTTACAGGAAGCTGGTCCTCATTTTTACTGTATGGGACCAAAGACAACAGAACAGCCGAAGGGTTGGCTTAACACAGGTTTATTGCATGATGTTCCGGTGGAGCATGAGGTAATGGTGGTGATACATCTCAATATATACAGTAGCACTATACATTTGAATCTTGTAGCACGGTAGCTCATTGGCTGCTACCGGCGTGGCCTCGCCCAGGCACGCCTCTCTTCTGTAGATCTTGTCCTGCTGCTGAATGCAGATCTTTCTCCTGCTGCTGAATGTGGGGAGGGTTTTTCCCGCGGCTGTCCGTGATTGAGCAATGTGAACCATGTGAGACTGAACGCTCGCAGCTGCCCTCTATGGGCTGCTTGCTCGCGTTCCTTTACAGCTGAGATACCTTGTATTTGGAGTGGTTACATTCTTGCCTTTACAGTTCAGTGAACATGCAAACATACATACATAACATCCCTCCCCCCTAGGATGGGACGAAGTCCCGCAACCATTGTGGCTTGCCGCAAGTGCGCTTGGGGCGTGCTTGCGCCTGACCTAGTACTGGAGAGCCTGTGATCCCTGACTCCGTGGGTACTTGTCCTGCAACGGGAAACGGGGATTCGTTAGTGGCTTTGTGGGGCGTCCGTGCCTGCCTTGCGCCGGGGGATGGGAATGGAATGAACAGCTGGGAAGTGAAGCCCTGCCTGTTGCTCTCGGACCCCGGGGACCCTCCTATTGTGAACCGCGGAACCGATGAGGTTGCCCTTGTGGTTCTGCTACCTTCTGTTCCTCGCTCGGGGGACCTTGAGACTGTGGTGGGCGGACTCGCCGTTGCCTCCTGTCTTGGGGGTGTCGGTCTCCGGGAAATTGGCGCTATGTTGCATTCTAACTCCCAGGGGCTACTGGGACTGGAAGTACCAGGGGCTGAACTGAAACCCCTCTTTTCGCTAGGACGGGTTGGGGACCACTCCGCTAACTCCCCCTGGTACTGTAAATCAATGTCTAAACTTCTTGGGGAATCTGTGTTTTGGGGAAACTTCCGAGGGTTATGTGCGAGATCGGGGCTCCTTCTTTCCGCCGCAAACTCCCGCAAAAGATCTCTGAGGATCGATTCCCTTTCCTCCCCCCTTGGTGGGGACCCATGTCCCCCTTTCTCTCCCCCTTGGGCTAAGCGGGTGGGGGAGTACCCTAACGCTGATTCGTGACTATTTTCGTTTTCGTCCTGCTCTCCGGGGACCCTGCGCCTGAGTTGATCCGCGTGCCGCCTCCACAGGAGGCCTGTATTGGTCTCCACGCGGTATGAAACGGGGCCGGTTTGTTCTATTACAATGCCGGGCACCCAGGCTGGTCCCGCGCTGGCGTAGTTCCTGCAATGTACGGGGGCACCTACGCTGAAGCTCTTTGTGGAATCCATCTGTACATTCCGCCCTTTGTCCTCTACCCTTGTGGGGTCTAGTTTGGAGATTACTGTGGCCAGCTTCCTGCGCATTAACAACTCCACGGGGGAGTACCCTGACGCTAGTGGGGTGACCCTGTACCGTAGCAGGAATTGGCACAGCTGTAAGTCAAGATCTCCGGGGCCCATGCGCCGCAGCGCGTCCTTAGTGGTACGCACGAGGCGCTCTACTTGGCCGTTAGTGGCCGGGTGGAAAGGGGCGGAGGTGATGTGCCGAATGGCGTTGAGATCCATGAATGTCCTGAACTCGGCGGACGTGAAACAGCTAGCGTTATCGCTGACGAGGGTGTCGGGTAAACCGAACGTGGAAAAGACCCTCCATAACTGTTTAATTGTTGTAGCCGAGGAGGTGCTCGAGACTGGAATGACCTCCAACCACTTGGAGAACGCGTCCACCACAAGGAGGAAAAGTGTTCCCCTGAACGGGCCAGCAAAGTCTACGTGTACCCGGGACCAGGGCCCCCTTGCTGCGTCCCACTCCCTATGTGGCAAGCGAGCCTCTTCTGGCCTGGAGCTTTGGCACGCTTCGCAAGTGCCGACCATGTGCTCGATGTCGGCGTCTAGCTGGGGCCACCAAAAGTAACTGCGGGCTAGTGCCTTAGAGCGGACGATCCCGGGGTGGCTGACGTGCAGCAGTTTAAGCACCCTCGGCCGGAGGGACGTGGGGATCACTACCCGCTGTCCCCACAAAAGGCAACCCCTCTCTAGGGACAATTCTAATTTCTTTTTGAAAAATGTGTCGAATTCCGCTGCTGGGGAAGACACGGGCCACCCTTTCTGTACCCAGGAGCAAACTGTAGCTAACGTTTTGTCCTTACCGGTCGCTTTGGCGATGTCGGCCGGTACTACTGGAGGGGAGTCTAGGACCTCTATCATTAAAACCTGGTGGTCCCTCTCTTCCTCGCCTACGTGGCAGCAATCCCGGGGAATGGGGGACCTCGACAGGGCATCCGCATGGCTGATCTCCTTCCCGGGCCGGTACACCAACGCGTGCTGATACGCGTTGAGAAAAATGGCCCACCTGAGCATTCTCGGGGACAGGATTTGGGGTGTGGGCTTATCTGCGGTGAAAATGCCTAGCAAGGGCTTATGGTCGGTCACTATGGTGAAGGGGCGGCCATACACAAAATCATGAAATTTTTTGGTCCCCGCAATTATCGCTAGTGCTTCCCTGTCTGTCTGGGCGTAGTTTCTCTCCGCTTGGGACAAGGACCTAGAGTAGAACGCTATCGGGGCCTCCCTCCCGTTCTCCAGCACGTGGCATAACACCGCCCCCACCCCCACCGGGGATGCATCGCATATCAGGACCACTGGGCGTTTGGGATTGAAGTGGGTCAGTACAGCATCTGATGCCAGGAGTCGCTTCAGGTCATTGAAAGCCTTTTCATGGTCGTCGCCCCACTTCCATGCCTCGTCCTTTTTTAGCAATTTGTGTAGCGGTTCTGCCACGGCTGCCTTCCGAGGAAGGAAGGAGTGGTAGAAGTTGAGCAGCCCCAGGAACGACTGCAGCTCGGGCTTGGAGGTGGGGCGAGGGGCCTTTTTGATGGCGGCCACCTTGGATTGGGATGGCCTTATTCCCTCGGGAGTAACACGGAACCCTAGGAACTCAACCTCGGTTGCGAAGAAAACGCATTTGTCTTTCCGCAACCGCAACCCCGCCTTTTCGAATTTTGCCAGGACCTTTCCCAACCTTTCTGCCAATTCGGCCCGGCTCCCCCCTGTAATCAATACGTCATCAAAGTAGGGTAACACCCCCTCTAACCCCTTCAGGAGGCGTTCCACGAGTGACTGGAAGATCCCGGGCGCCGAATTCACGCCGAATTGGAGGCGCGATACCTGGAACGCCCCTTTGTGGGTGACTATGGTCTGCGCAGCAGCTGCGGCGGGGGTCACCGGGAGTTGCTGGTAGGCTTGGGCCAGGTCGAGTTTAGCAAAACACCTCCCCCCGTGTAACCTGGCCAACAAATGGCTGACTACCGGCACCGGATACGCATTAGGGCGGATCGCCTTATTGATGGTGCACTTGTAATCAGCGCATATGCGGACCTCCCCGTTGGCCTTGAGCGCTGTTACAATTGGAGTCTCCCACTCCGCAGAATCAACAGGAACAAGAATCCCCTGGCCCACCAATTTGTCCAACTCCGCCTCTATTTTGTCCTTTAGTGCGAAAGGCACTCTGCGCGGTTTAAGTCTGATTGGACGTACTCCCGGGTCCAGGTCGAAAGTCACTGGGGGGCCCTTGAATTTTCCGAGTCCTTTTTTGAAAACCTCGGGGTGCGCATCGCACACGCTCTGTATTGGGTCAGTCCCGGCGGCGTGTACTCCCACGGCGTGCACCCCCCCAATGAACAACCCCAGGGGCTGGAACCATTGAGTCCCGAGGAGGCTGCATTTACCTCCCTTGAGGACGACGAGGGGAAGCGTTGCGGCGCGCTTTTTGAACTGGACCTGGAACTTCCCAACCCCCAACACCGGGATGCGGTTCCCTTGCACGTCCTTCAGCGTGGCCCTCAATGCTTTGAGCTTGGGCCGCACGTGGGGGGCTATTTTTAGGAACTCTCCCTGGGAGATGATAGAGTAAGAAGAACCCGAGTCCACCTCCATCCTAACAGGGGCCCCTTGTATTACTACCTCAACGAAGTATCGGGGGTGCTCCGTGGAAACGCTGAGAACCGGAGCGTCGTCCTCGCTGTCGTCGGAGATGCGCCCTACTCCGTCCCGCTTCCTCGTGGTCCGGGTGCCGTCCTTGGGCCTCGTGGTGCGGTCCTGCCTCGGTCTGGGGAACTCCTCTTGGCCTCGCGCCGTTTTCGGCAGACCTTGGCGATGTGCCCGCGCCGGCCGCAGTTGTGGCACTCGGCCTTGCGGAACGGGCATTTGGCGCGGGCGTGGGCGGCGCCGCAGCCGTCGCAGCGCCGGCCTTCCTTCTGGACCTTCCGGACGTCCTCGTCGTCGCCGCTCTCCGCGGACGAGTTCGAAACTCGCCGGGCCGCGCGTACCGAGCTCTCTGCCTTGGCTGGTTTCGGGCGCCAGTCCTGGAGCTCTTGCACCCCGGCCGTCGTGGCCTCCGCGGCCTGTGCCGTGTCGAGGACTTGCTGCCACGTGGGAGGCGGCTCCTGTCTCATCAGCGCGCGCTGAGTCTCGGTGTCCCTCAGGCCGCAGAGCAGGCAGTCTCGGAGGGTGACTTCTGGGGTCTCCCACTTGCATGGGCCAGCGGCCAAGCGCAGGGCCGCGGCGAACTCAGCGACCGATTCCCCGGGCGCCTGGACTCGCCTCCAGAACGCGCTCCGAGCGGGGAACATCGCTATCGCGGGCCGGAGGTGGGTGCGCAACACCGCCAGGAGCTCTTTGGCTTTGAAGTCGCTCACCCTCCTCGGCGCGATCAGGTCCACCAAGGTCCTCTTGGTCTCGTGTCCGAGCATGCGGACAAAGATGGCCCTCTTCTTGTCCTCATCTGAGACTTCGAGCTCCACCAGCGCTCCATTCAAGTCTATCTCAAACAGCTCCAAGTCTCCCGGCTTCCGGATCTCGTAGCCGGCGCATGTCTTGGTCCCGTGGGCAGCCATCATCCCATCCTCGTCGCCAGTTTACTGTATGGGACCAAAGACAACAGAACAGCCGAAGGGTTGGCTTAACACAGGTTTATTGCATGATGTTCCGGTGGAGCATGAGGTAATGGTGGTGATACATCTCAATATATACAGTAGCACTATACATTTGAATCTTGTAGCACGGTAGCTCATTGGCTGCTACCGGCGTGGCCTCGCCCAGGCACGCCTCTCTTCTGTAGATCTTGTCCTGCTGCTGAATGCAGATCTTTCTCCTGCTGCTGAATGCGGGGAAGGTTTTTCCCGCGGCTGTCCGTGATTGAGCAATGTGAACCATGTGAGACTGAACGCTCGCAGCTGCCCTCTATGGGCTGCTTGCTCTCGTTCCTTTACAGCTGAGATACCTTGTATTTGGAGTGGTTACATTCTTGCCTTTACAGTTCAGTGAACATGCAAACATACATACATAACATCATTGCAACATTATCCTCCTTAATTTGAGGTCATGCAAAGGGAATTTAAAAATCCATGTGCTTTCCATCAAAGAGCAGGGTTTCAATTTAGTTTATACACTAGGCATGCCAATTGTAGCCAAATCAAATTCAATTAAAAATCAATTAATAATTAGGGGGTTCAGGTGGACAGAGACTCTTTGATAAAAATGTTGCTGTTAGGTGTAAAAAATATGTTTTCACCCCATTGCTTCTTTGATTTATTATTTCTGAAACTATAACTAAATTATATCACCAGACTAAGCATATTGTCCAATTTGTAGGCTTGATTGCAAAAAAAAAAAAACTCCCACAATTTGATCTCTGAAGAAGTGGAAATTTGTAATGGGAAAGTTATGAGACCCATAAAACATTAAGAGATGGAAGAAGATATAGGAGCAAAAGAATATTCAACAGGGCATGTTCCTCCCATCGCTTGGACCATCCACTAGTTTACTATGCTCATTGTTTTGACTTAAGAACATATTGATCACGTCACATTTTTTCTCTTAAGGACTAGAAAGTTATTAGAGACTCCACAGTTGATTGGGAACAATCACTTGGGCACTTAACACTCTAATTATGAGGTTTAGGTTTTTCAACCTTGGGACCCCAGAAGTTCTTGGACTTCAAATCCCATAAGCAGGTATGTTGACTTGGGCTTCTGGGAATTGAAGTCCAAGAACACCTGGAGGCTCAAGGCTGAGAAACCCAGGAACATTTATGAACAATTCAAGAGTGCAAAACATCCTTGTTACTAGTCTTTGATTGCTAGACAATTTAATTACAAGGTTTGGCATGCAAAAAAAAGTACAATCTATTTTGTTCTGAATGTTTATTATTCTCTAATTCACTGGGTAATCCTTTGGGAGTTGTCTCACAGGTTACCGCTACAATGACCTGGTCTCCCCTCATTACTTGAACATGATTGCCAATCTGTCCGGTTGTTCTGCCCACCGTCGTACGCCCAACTGCTCCAATATCTGCTTCCACCAGAAGTACCGAACCCACGATGGCTCATGCAACAACCTCCAGCACCCCATGTGGGGTGCCTCCCTGACTGCATTCCAGCGCCTGCTCAAACCAGCTTACCAAAATGGCTTCAACTTACCAAGAGGTTTCACGTTGATAGAAGATGCCAGAGAGCTACCTCTTCCATTGCCCCGTTTGGTCTCTACTGCCATGATAGGCACAGAGACTGTGACCCCCGATGACCAGTTCACACACATGCTTATGCAGTGGGGACAATTTTTGGACCATGACATGGACCAGACAGTGGCCGCCATTAGCATGGCTCGCTTCTCAGATGGGGCCTCTTGCAGCCAGGTTTGCACTAATGACCCTCCTTGCTTCTCCATCATGATCCCAGAGAATGACCCACGGGTAAAGAACGGGCATTGCATGTTCTTTGCCCGGTCTAGCCCTGTCTGCGGCAGTGGCATGACTTCCCTATTGATGAACTCGGTCTATGCCCGGGAGCAGATCAACCACCTCACCTCTTTCATTGACGCCTCCAATGTCTATGGCAGCACTGAGCATGAATCCATGGAGCTAAGGGACCTGAGCAACCAACGAGGACTCCTCAAGCAAGGCGAGATGGTGGCCAGCTCCAGGAAACACCTCCTTCCCTTCGCAGGGGGCCCTCCCACTGAATGCATGAGGGATGAGGGCGAGAGCCCTGTGCCGTGCTTCTTAGCAGGTGACCATCGTGCCAATGAACAGCTGGGCCTGACCTCAATGCACACCTTGTGGTTCCGTGAACACAACCGCGTGGCCACCACGCTTCTGGCCCTCAACCCTCACTGGGACGGGGACACCGTCTACCATGAGGCTCGCAAGATCCTAGGGGCACAAATGCAGCACATCACTTACTCCCACTGGTTGTCCAAGATAATTGGGGAGAGTGGGATGAAGCTCTTGGGGGAGTACAAAGGCTACGATCCTGAAACTAATCCTGGAATCCTCAATGCCTTCGCCACAGCTGCCTTCCGCTTCGGACACACCCTGATCAACCCACTCCTCTACCGGCTCAATGGGACATTCCAGCCCATCGCCCAAGGCCACATCCCACTCCACAAGGCCTTCTTCTCTCCATTCAGGATCACCCAGGAGGGAGGGATTGACCCTCTTCTCCGCGGACTCTTCGGGGTCCCTGGGAAAATGCGGGTCCCTTCTGAACTCTTGAACATGGAGCTGACAGAGAAGCTCTTCTCCATGGTACACTCTGTCTCATTGGACCTGGCAGCCATCAACATCCAGAGGGGGCGTGACCACGGCATCCCCCCTTATAATGACTTTCGGGTGTTCTGCAACCTCACATCTGCACAGGAGTTCGATGACCTCAAGAAGGAAATTAAAAACCTGGAGATCAGAGAAAAACTCAGAAGGTATAGTGACCGCAAACATTTACAAACTTCAGGTTTTCCCCAAATTTTTATCATGTGTGAGTTATGTGTGTATGTGTGTGAAAGAGGGAGAGAAACTAAGTGGTAACAGTAGTTGCTGTAGCAGCTTTAGAGCATGCAAGGGGATTGAGAGGCAATGAAAAATACATGGGTGATTCTACACGGCATTGGGAAGGACCACAAAATCTTGGGTTGTCCCATTCCATTAGATTATAATTTTAAAACCTGACACCCAGGGAATGGACCCCAAATTTTGAGTCCCAGAGCCAAAGCCTGAGGCCTGGCAACCATTGTCAAAAGCAAATATGAAGCTTTTTAAAGTGTCATAGGCAGTGTAGTAGAACCAGGGCTCACAGGATCAAAATGGCAACACTCTCTATTTAGCCAGGGCTATGACATCATGGTAGAGCCACAGTGGTTTAGTGGTTAAGACACTGACCTGGAAGGTCAGCAGTTTGAAACCCAAGTGCTGCACGACGTAGTGAGCCCCCGCCATCTGTCCCAGCTCCTGCCAACCTAGCAGATTGAAAGCAAGAAATTGCGAATAGATAAATAGGTACTACTTCAGCGAGAAAGTAACATCATTCTGTGCACTTTAGCATCTACTAATGCCTGCCACATGGCCACAGAAATGTCTGCAAATGAAGACAGCGCTGACTCTTTGACGGTAAACAGAGGTGAGCACCGCCTTCTAGAGTCAGACACGACTGACTTTCAAACAAAGAACACCTTTCCTTTACCAAGACTTTTAGTGCTCTTCTAATGGTTAGAACAATAGCTTTTAGAACTTCCATTGTTTTTTAAAACACCAATGAATCACAGGTTAAAAGTGTGTTTTTGAGCAAGAGATGCCTCCCAGAGAATCCTGGGAATAAAGGCTTTGAATTTTGCACCTGAGTTGATTTTGCATTTACCACAGAATTGGACAGTTCAAAACCATTGAACTGATAATGTGCTTTTGAAGACTGACCTTAGCAAAGTCCACCACACCAGTTGATCCCTTTTTCCCCCTCCCATGCAGTTTATATGGAATTACAAAGAATATCGACCTGTTTCCAGCACTGATGGTGGAAGACCTTGTCCCTGGAACCAGAGTGGGGCCAACGCTTATGTGCCTATTTGCAACCCAGTTTAGAAGACTCCGGGATGGAGACAGGTAACCCAGAATTTTCAAACCAAATCCAAGGTTTTCACTGTTCCATCCAACTTAAGTTGCTCCACTAGCAACTGGTCACCCTCCCCACAGTGCTTTTCATCTTATCCTTCCACCACTCATGGGTACATGCAAACCCCTTTCAGAACTAGCTTTTAAAATTGTGTGTAATCAGTTCTGAAGAAAACAAATAATCTACTTCATTGTGCCATACCTGTCAAGTTTTGGGAAATTTCTGTCAAACCCCTGTATTTTACACTCTTTCCCGCTGTCATCCCATATTAGTTAGACTGCAATTTGACTGGAGTTAGACTGGAGGCCAGCACAGGATAAGCATAGCTGTCCAGTTTCCCGTTTTGGATGAGAAATTTCCCTTATTTGACAGGAATTTCCCAAATCTTGACAGGTATGCATTGTGCTTCACGTTTAAAGCCCTGCTAAGCAGAAGTACAATTAATGAAAAATCCTAATTGATTAATTCTAAACCATTGCTTGAGTCTTCTCTTGACCTTAATATGTTTCATACCACCCTCCGCTGGCTCATTTAGAGTATTATCACTCAGGTTTTTTAGTTTTTAACTAGATGTTCTTTTTTGTGTTTTAGGAATTTTTTTGAAGCTTTTTTTATTGTTTAATGTTGGGGATTTTATGTACACCGCCCGAAGTTGCATGTTGATTGGGTCAACTATACAAATTGAATTAATTAAGTGATTGATTGATTGGTTAAATAGGAGGTTTCACAAGTCATGCAAACTTTGTCTTCTGTCACCAGGTCAGTTGCTGACGTGTATTTTATTTTAATTTTTTTGCAATTATTCATCAGGTTTTGGTATGAGAATCCAGGTGTTTTCACTCCGGCCCAACTCATGCAGATAAAGCAGGCATCCCTTGCCCGTATTATCTGTGACAACAGTGACCACATCCAGCAACTCCAGAAGGATGTGTTCCGGGTGGCACCATACCCACAGGGCATGATGAGATGTGACGAGATCCCAAAAATGGACCTGCACATGTGGCAGGACTGCTGTGAAGGTAATGATAATGATGAGCATGTCATGGAGGCTGAGCTGTAGCTTGGTGTTGGACATCTGGATTCCAGGTAGAAGGTCCCCAATGCGTTCCTTGACAACTCCAAGTAGGATAGGAGACACCATACCTGGAGCCCTGAGGAGCTGCTAGTTTCCAGCCTAACTGTTCTTCTTCTTCACAGCCTAAAAGGCTCCTTCCAACTCAGTTATTCTATGATTCAAGCATTTCTGGATGCATATCTTTCATGAAGGTCAGTAGTTCGATTCCTGAGTACTGCAGGATGGAATGAGCTCCTCTTATTCTTTGCTAGACTTCTGCTTGTTCAAGATGAAACTTTTCTGATCTAACGCAAGACCCAAAAGAAAATCATGACCCAATTTGAGTTTTTTGTTCATGTCAAAAAAGTTGGATGGATTAACAGGGTAGGATCGCAGACATATAATAAAAGTCAGAATACAGTTCCTAGATATAGAATGGAATATGCAACGAAACTTGGGAAGTGCACATTGAAGGTTGTACAATATCCTCATGGAATCAGCACAATTTCAGCACAAGCTAATATAGAAGGTGGCTGGACAACTCAATGAGTTGGGTCCTTTATTTGAAACTAGCAGGGGAGCCCGGCTTCGCCCGGGTTATCCCAACCCAGCTAGCTGAGTGCCAGTGTTGCCCGGGAAACCCACTGGCCAGGGGTGGGCCTGTGATGTGAGCTCTGCAATGATATCACAATCCCCCTGGTTGGCCTAGCACTGGGGCAGACACAAACCCTCCTGTTGGATATAACCCCCCCCCTTTGCAGATCAATTTGGGGGGGGGACCCCATGGGCAAGGTACATGTGTGCCGAATTTCACGGGGTCTGGTCAAGAGTTGCGGCAGCCCATTCCGGACACCGAACCCACACATTTGCTTTATAGGTATAGATTCAGTTCCCAATGTTATCTATTCAGAAAAGAGCCAGCCTGTATAGCTTGGGCAAGCTGTGATTATTCTATACCTAGAAAACATTGGAAGGGGTCTCCATATATTGGAGTTGATATAATGGTGCATAATTGTTAGTTTACTAGTTTAGAAAGCCTTCCATCTCTTGTACATCTCCTACCTTTTGGAAAAGACAGAACATGGAATGATAAGATGGTCAACATTAGGGCATGCATTTCTGAGCCTACGTGTTCCTACCACTGCCCTCAAATGACCTCTTTGTCTTTTTTCAGACTGCAGGACAAAAGGGCAGTTCCGGGCTCTATCACAACAGTTCCGAAGGAAACGATCTTCTTTTTTCAGCTATCCAGAAGAGAACCCATCAGTCACTAAGCCAAGAGATCTAAGGTAACATGTTCAATCAATATCTTTGTCTTGTTTCTGTACAAAAAGATGGTTACACCTCACTTTGCTCCAATAATTCTGTGTCAGCAAAATTGCATGCAAAACATTCCTCACGAAGACAGGCGTTTATCCTCTATTTTTGCCTCTTTTTTTAGTATTATGTTTTGGATTATCCAGCCATATAAATTGTACATCTTTAGGTTCCTTGGGAAGCAGATGTTCATCATGTGATGGATGCCTAAACTTAGAACTGTGATGGCGAACCTTGGCACTCCAGATGTTCTTGGACTTCAATTCCCAGAAGCCCAAGCCCCCGTGAATCCACGCGAATGGGTTTGCTGTGACTCATCCGGCCTGTGCCTGCCACCCTCTTTGCTCCTGGAAGCGGAAGTAAAACGCGCCCGTACAGTTAAGGCTCTTCTGGGTTAACCCTTCCTCCATAGGGCACATTTTATTTCTATTTCCAGGAGCAACGGATGTGGCGCGGGCCGGATGAATCACAGCAAACCCATTCGTGTGGATTCATGGGGACTTGGGCTTCTGGGAATTGAAGTCCAAGAACATCTGGAGTGCCAAGGTTCGCTATCATGGACTTAGAACATCTCTACATTCTGCACTCTTTCAGGGCAATTCATCTGGAAGGATTCCTACAAATAAGCTCCTGTTTCTTTTTTTATTTATTCATTTTTAAAAAATTGATTCTTGCAGGAAGGAAGGACAACCTCAGATCTACTCTTCAGAAGAGGATCTTGCCGCTATAGTGAAAGGACTTGAAAAAAGTATCTCCTCTCTTCAGAAGCAGGTAGACTTCAAGTCTGGGGTGAAGAGAATCGGGATCAAAATGTAGCCTGGTTCTGCAAAATCTTCATCTAGATGGCCCATGGGCCGGACCTGGCCCATGACGCCATTCGTTCCAGCCCACTGCATCTCCTCCCGCACCAGAAGTGGAAGTGGGCACATTTATGTCAGCCGTAAATTGCTCCCACCAGTGATGCACTCTAAAAAAAATTACTGCCACCACTGTGGGCAGGGTCAAATCTGTGGGTGGGGCCAAATCTGTGGGCAGGGTCAAATCTGTGGGCATGGCCAATGCAATGACTATGGAGGTGGGCGTGGCTGACCAGGTGGGCGTGGCCTGGGGAAATTTCCACTACCAGTTCTCCAGAACAGGGTAGAATCCCCTGCAGTGCATCACTGGCTCCCACACATGCACAAACACATCCGTGGCTGACGTACACGCACATTTACAACAGCCATAAATGCGCCCACTTCCGCTTCTGTGGTGTATGGTCTAGCCCACTCAGCTATTCTGGGGATGTGGTCCGGCCCACGGCAAAAAAAGTTTGGCCACTCCTGATCTAGACACTGCCCAGCTTAGATATACTGAGCACTCTCTTACAATTAAAAGTGGCCTCCCAACAGATGTGTTTTACAGCTACCTCTATCCTGTCAGGTTATCTGGAGCTGGCAAACCTGAATGCATGATCTTATGCCGGCCATATTTGCATATAACAAGCCAGGGTACAATACTGTTTATTGAAACCTTGTTTTGTTATAATATGCAAACACTTTGTGAACAAGCCATGATTTAGCCAACCACAAACCACAATTGGGAACCTTGGTTTATTGCTGGCTTGTTTGAACCATGGCTTGTCCTAATACAGTATTTAAACCCGCAGTTATGAGTGGTCCCTGGCTGCCCAGAATGTCACTAAAGCTGACAAAAATGTGAATATTCAGGCTTAAAAGAAAGAAAGAAAGAACTGGATCTACCTAAAACAAAATGGGTTTCTGCTTTTTAAATTTATTTACCTTTCTTTTTCTGGGGCTAAATGGGAGATCCAATCTGTCTCCCATTCTGAATGCTTTTTATTCCATCAGCAGAGCTTAGGGACTTTTCTTTCAGAATTCCACAGCCAGTACGGCAAAGCAAAAGAAAGCAATCACACTTATATACCGCCCCATAGTACTTAGTGCACTCTCTTGGCGGTTCACAAGTTAATTAGCATTTTGCCCCCAACATGCTCAGCACTCTGACCTACAGTAGCCTGCCAACTTTTCCAAGTTCTCACCAAACCCCAATACTGGAAATGATCACAGTTTTTGTGGGTGGGAGGCAAAGAGGTCAAAACAATATCAATTACACTTATAAATCATCCCATATCACTTGGAGTACTCTATAGTCCAGGGGTCAGCAACCTACAGCAATGGGCTGAATCTGGCCCATAGCACCAAATAATCAAAAAAAAAAAAACACCCTCACTTTAACTGCCACCGCCACTGCTGAAAGTGGTGGCGGACGTGTTTACAACAGCCGCGCGTTTATAGCAGCTGTGGGCGCATTTACAGCAGCATTTACAGCGGGGGGCACCAGTCCAGCCCCCTCAACTGTCTGAGGGAGCGTGACCTGGCCCCTTACTTTAAAAGGTTGCTGACCCCTGCTCAATGTAATTAGAATTTTACCATAACACGCTGGACACTCATTTTAATGACCTCAGAAGGATGGAATGCTGAGCCAACCTTGAGCCTGCCCTGATTGAACTCAGATTGTGAGCAGAGTTATGGCTGAAGTACTGCAATTCAATCAAAGCACCACAAGGGCTCTGTGTTGGCATGGAGCAGACTTAGCTCCATCCTTCTTTTACTCTGAAAACCCTCTTCCTCTCTTCTCATATGCATTACACTCCACTGACACAGTTATATCTCTTGAATCCTGGAAAGGTTCACTTTTTTTTTTGTCTGCATCCCATTTGGAAACATCTTTGTTCCCAGATGGGATCTTTCTAGTGTTGATTGGCATGCCTGGATTACATCCCATCACTGAATACCCCTTGTGTTTCCTTTGCTGTCAGGTGAGTGCTATGGAAGGTGAGCTGAGAAAGCATCAGAGAAGCACAGCGGCTAGAAATGGCCAGTGGCAGAAAGCTGGCGCAAAGTGGAACAAAAGATGACCCCTTTCATAATCCACACAGGCTGGAGGTAATTGGATATTTTCCAGGTCACAGCATCCACAACTGTTCTCTAATATCTCATGACTCCACCCTCCTCCTGCCCTCTTCCTTTCCATCAGGTTTACATAGTGATGCTTTCCTCCAATTTTTAAGAAAACATTTTTATTAATGACTTTTGTCGTCGTCGTCAACTGCAATTCGTATCCGAGAATGCATGTTTTTCCCCCTGAAACAGGGAAAATGTCACTGGCATAAGTTTGTTTAAGGTGGCTCCCAGCTTCCATGAAGTGACCCACACACTATGACCTTGAAGCCATCACCCATGGCACACATGAAGCACAACATGCAGTATTTAACACCGGGACTGCAATGGACTGCTGCAGTCTTGAGGATATGGACAAGGTGCGCCTTCACAGCCAGTCCATCTGGCATGGCCTTCTCCACTCATTTTGCTGTTGGGCCCCATATGATGGTTTCCAGTGGCATTTCCTCCATTGAGAATGACCATCACCCCCATACCTGTCAAGTATCCCGGATTGGCCGGGATTTCCCATATTTCAGCGCTCCGTCCCCCTCGTTCCTGCCGCCATCCCATAATTTTGGACAGCAAGAAAAGGGTTACTGCACATGCGCACTGCTTCCTCTGACAGCCACACATGTACAGTAACCCCTTTCCTGGTCAAAGGGGTTTCTGCACATGCACGCAGAGGTTTCTGTGCATGTGCGTCGCTGCCTCTTACGGCCACGCATGCACAGTAACCTATTTCCTGGAAACTTACTGCGCATGCGTGGCCAGCTCCTGTATTAGCAAAACCGCGAGTTGACGGGTATGATCACCCCACCTAAAGGGACTCATCCGCCCGTAGCCGCTGGCCCCTTTAGCGAGTCAGGTTGCTTAACCACCGCCTGACACTCGGTGTTGAGTTGCTGGCTGTACGATCTACTCTGGTTACATACAAAAATTAAAAGGCAGAATCCAGGACCAGTTGATCTCTGCCCACCCGCCCTTCTTTCCTTATTGACCTGTCTGCCATTCTCAAAAACGGTCGCCTTTCTGCTGTATTGTTTTCTAATTCTAGTTTTTATTTTTAGCTTTCACTTCTGCGCTACAGTGCATAAGTGGAGGCATTTTTTGAAAAATAAAAAAAGCAGTGGTATATATCAGCATGCAGCAGTGGAATCCACATGAGTGGATTGTTCACTAAGAGCAAACAGGCAAAGCAGATCAAAACTATAACACCCCTCAAGGGGGTATAAAGCAATGGAAAGCAAAATACTTTTTTTCTGTCCTTCTTTAACTCTGTTGTCACTAGTTTGTAAACACTAAGATACAGCACCTGGAGAAATGTTTAGTTTGGATAGGCACATGTGTTGCGGAGTTCTCGATCTCTGGTGAAATTCTCTTTGGCTGCACAGGAGAAATACAGAGACCCACAGAAAAGAATAGCTCTCAGACACACACACCATGACATACAATTCTTATTATTCAAAATCTGAGCTCCTAATCATGTGGAGGAAGCCTAAAAGGCTGTTAACTTGGTCTAAACAAACTTCCAATTTCCCCCTCCCCCTTAAAATCAAATTGGGAGCCCCTATGGGGCATGCGCCCCACATTGTGAACCACAGGAATAGCTACAAGTCTGCTAGAGCCCACCCCTTTTCCATTAACTTGCCCTCAAAGTCTTAATAACACAATCTGAGACATTTGGGGTGGGGAGGGACATAAATGTTTCTTTACTTACAGTTATTTGGAATTACAGACATGTGCATGCTGCTTTCTTTTCTGCACATGCATTAGCAAGCAACTGAACTAGGGGTGCCAGAACTATGGCCCATGGGCTAGATCCGGCCCCTGACACCAGTTCATCCGGCCCATGCCACCCTCACCGCTCCTGGAAGCAGAAGTAAAACGCTTCAATATGGGTGCTTTTTACTTCTGCTTCTGGGACTGACGAGGGCGGCGTGGGCCAGATGAATTGGTGTCAGGGGCCAGATCCAGCCCATGGAGTGTAGTTTGGGCACCCCTGGTTTAAATAGAGAAAATGGCAGCCTAAAATCTATCTCATCCTGTCGCAAAACAGATGGCAAAGCGCATTTTACGTCCGCTTCTGGTGAGAGGAACCACGTGATCGGCCAGCTGAACCATGTGGCCGGCCTGCGGCCTGAAAAGTTTGGGCACCCCTGTTCTAAAACCCCAAAAGCATGGACTTTCAAACCAGATTTCTTCCTTAAAGCTGTATTCCTATGCCACATGATAAGTGTAGCATCACAGTTCCATTTAAATGAAATCTTGAGAACATGTTTAATTTGTATTTATGTTTTCTTTGAGGGTTTTCGCTTCCCTGTCATGATATTTTTTGGAGGTGGATGTTGGCAAACCTAGAATCTATCCTATTTTAATTTTTCAATAGTGCAGTAACAGGGCCTTGCTACACTATTTTGGACAAACTGGTCTGCTCAGGAAAACTTTTCATTCAGTTTGCAATGTACATAGTCTCTGTTTCATCTTTCTCAGGCAATTTCAAGCAATTTTCAGCAGGTCGCACTTGTTGCTTTCCCCACAAGAAAAGCCAGTTTCACTTCCAGGAAGCCCATTTCCGTCAGTCTCACCACCCAGGTGCCATTGAATCCTAGATGGGCAATTGTGCTTCTAGAATGCCTCGGACCCACAACATACATTTCTCAGCATCCTGGGTTTCCTTTTACTTCATCAAGGAACGGCTGATCCAGAAATCCTACACTGTCCTGTTTTCACAGACCAAGTCTTGAACTGCCATATGCTCCAGGGGAAATCCTTCATACCCTCAGCTAGGAATGGTGGTGAGTCCTACAGAATAATCCCCTTCTTTGGAAAGTTATCCTCCTTCATCTTCCCCTTTCACCAACAAATCCTGCCCAACTCAACCTTTTACCATATGGATACTGTTGAAACATTCCATCACAAGAAGTCAAAGACCTACCCAAGGATCAAAGCAAAGCCAACATTTGCCGTGTCTAAGAACATCTCCAAATTGCTGGGAAGTCAACTCAAGGGGAGCATGGAAAAGGTGAAGGGTTGATAACTTTAGCATGCAACTAGAATATATTCATCTCTAGAAACCAACCCCTGCCATACCAGCTGCACAGTCATCCATGTCCAAACACACAGCTGGAAACTGAGATTGACCAAACCTCCCCTTCGGCTGCTGCACTTAATCATCAGTCATTGTTCCAAAGTGACAGGCAACAGGTGAGATGAACACCTGGCAGGGTGGAACCCTCACCTGTTGCTATCTTGAGATGAGAAGCACCTTGCCTGCACCTTCAGGCTGTGTCCTTCTATTTGCATCTGTTCTTTCTGAAAGAATTTGTGGTGAGTAACTTGGGAAACATGCCACATGTCGCATCAAATCATTTGGACAGGGCTTCAGTGAAAGAAGCACCTACATAGGTTGATCTTGGAAGGACATCATGTTTCTATTCAAACTCCTACCTGATGCTGTGTTTCAATGAATGGCACAGAAAGGGGATAATTGGGAAGCTTTAGGTCTCAAGAGCACCATTTCGCTACTAGCTTCCATTCCAGTTGTGGGGTGGAAGGAACCACCAATTAATTAATAGGAGGTCAAAGGTATGATATTCATTCTCCTCCTGGGGTCCAGAGCTGACTCTGTGAGCCTGCATTTGAAGCCACAACCAATGCAATATATCATTTGTATTTACTTCACATGCAAGTTCACTCTGCAGGTTCAACTGGAAATCCACGCCCAGGGTTTGATTTATGGTGCTCTTTCTATTTTGAGGTGCTCTTTAAAAAGCAAAAATAAAATTATGGTGCTACGCAATGTCTAATGCTATTTTATGAGCTGTGTAATTCTCCTTAGGCACGGATTGTCTTTGGCTCTTGAAAGAAAGGAATTCGAAAGCAAGTGCTAATATTCTTGAGTTTGCTGGTGACCTATTTGTCCTTTCATGTATGCCCTTCTCACCACCCCCCACCCACCCCGCACACCTTGTCCCTTTGCAAACAGAAAGGTTTTCATCCTTTTTTTGTATCCTACATGAAGCTGATGGTGAGAAGCAGCATCGCCAGAAATCCCTACAAGGAAGGGTTTCTGTTTGCAAGAAGCAATCTAAGTGGGGAGTGGGATGCAGGGACTTCTCAGTTAATTAGGCTTAACCCTTCTCCTCCTCCTCCTCCTCATGCCGTATCTGAACCTGAATATTGGAGATCCTCATGGCGATCAGCCATGAAGACTGTCCTGAGAATATAATGCAGTGACTTTTCATCTGCCTTCCACATCGCAACATGAGCAGCTCAGTGGGTAAAAGCACTGTGACTGGAGACTGAAAGGACAGGGTTCAATTCCCTGAGAGCTGCATGATAGGGGACATGAAAGGAGCCTCATTTGGGCGTTCCCTGCAAAAATCATTTTAACCCAGATTAATCTCTGACACGAAAACACACATTGCAGCATGACACCCATACCACTGATCAAGTTCTGCGAGTCACTTTCTGGTCCTGAGTTCTTTTGGCACGCAAAGTCCTCCTCAGCCCCAGGCCAGGACGGATGAAGCTGCTGCCCTCCATCAAGATGGATTCAAGTGGGATTTCATCCACTTGGGGACCATTCCACTTCCCTGTGGACTTTGCCACCCAAGGGCATTAGTCCTCAGGGTTGTCAGGTTAGTTAAGCACTGCCTGACACTCAGCGTTGAGTCACTGGCTATTACCATAGCAGGACAACCTGTCCAGACTATCTTTAACCCTCCAATAAGGCAAAATGAACATTCCCTCAATAATTGTGTCCCCAGATGTCAATGCAGAATCTTCCATGGCTTCCACATCAGCAATATCTAAGTCATGCAGTTCCATCCTTTATTATCTGTTTTTATGAAAAACCCAGACAACACTGGACTATCGCTTCCCCTTATGTCTTTGCTGTCTTCTTGTTTTTGTACAGACTTGATTTATGGTGACATATGGGTGGAGAGAGGATGGAAAATGCAAAATCCATGCCATCCTGTCTAGTATCAACTGGCAAGACATTACGCTCCACTGCAATATTAATTAGAAGGTATCTCTGCACTTTCCACCTCTCCTTTGTTTCCTGCTCAGCAGTGCTGTTTGGAAATAAAGAAAAGGAAGTCAACAGTTAAATTCCCCCTTTCTTAGATTAGAGCTCCTGATTCATTAAAAGACAAGTGAAACTATTTACCATTGCATGAGAAAGAAAGCTTTTTAATTTAATCAGCAGAAAATCCCCGAGGAAAGGACTTAATTTCCCCCTTAGGAGTCCTCCCTGTGATCAATACACATACTGTAAATAGATTCTCTGGAAAGGAAGCAAAAGGGAACGAATGCTCTCCTTAGCACATTTTGCTACTGAAGGGGTTCAGTATTATTACTGGCTGCCTCTGGGGTTCCATTAAGAGGCGCTAACAAATAGCCAACAAAATAAGGCAATCCAACCTGGTAGTTCCTAGAGACTCATCCATTACATAAAGGTAAAGGTCTCCCTTGCCTAATAGCCAGGGGTGTCCAACTCTAAGAGGCAGTGCTCACCTCTATTTACAGCCAAAGAGCCAACACTGTCTACATCTGCAGATGTTTCCATGGTCATGTTGCCAGCACGACTAGATTTTTTGGCGCGGAGAATGGTGTTACCTTCCCCACTGAAGTGGTACCTATTTATCCACCTGCAATTTCTTGCTTTCGAACTGCTAAGTTGGCAGGAGCTGGGACAAATGACAGGAGCACACTGCGTCATGCAGCACTCAGGTCTCAAATTGCTGACCTGCCAACCTTCCAGTCGTCTATCTCAGTGTCATGACAACTAAGACACTGTGACCCGATCCACCCCATAGAAGATGGCTAAAATCAAGGAAAGGTTTTCTGCACACCTCTCATTATCTAAACATTCAACCAGAAGAGGCTAGAGTTAAACCTATGCAGAGCAAAAGCAATACTCCTTGCCAAATGGATAATTCCCTTGTCTAGATTAGGGGTGCCCAAACTTTTTGGGCAGTGTGCCGGTCACATGGTTCAGGGGGCCAGTCACTATGGCCCACAGGCCATATCCAGCCCCTGACACCAATTCATCCAGTTTGCAAAGCCCCCTTAGCTCCTGGAAGCAGAAGTAAAACGCGCCTGTGCAGGCATGTTTTACTTCCGCTTCCGGGAGCGACAAGGGCTTTGTGGGCCGGATGAATTGGCATCAGGGCTGGATCCGGCCCATACGGGCATGTTTTACTTCAGCTTCCAGGAGCGACGAGGCCTTCACGGACCAGATGAATTGGTGTCGGGGGCCACATCCAGCCCATGGGCCGTAGTTTGGCCATCCCTGGTCTAGGCCATCCTTAAAATCTTTGCTGAAATACCAATGATGTACTGTAGGGAAATGTGGAAGAAATGAGAAAAGCTTTAAAGCTCAATTTCTACATTGTTAGAAATAAAACTATTTTGAAGAAGTAAAACTTGGGTTTGTCTCGTGTGTACCTCTGGCAAATTTCTCTGTTGTTTTCGTTTTGACGGAACTGTCAAGGTAAGAGATCCCCATACAAAAGAAGTGAGTTTGAATTCCCTCCCAAAACCCTACAGAAACTGTGCAACTCTCATCCCTTTGCAAGGCTGCGCCTAGGGTGGATCAAGTGGAACTTTGCCCTTGGGCCAGCAAAATTTAGAGGGCACCAAAATTTGGAGGTAAAGCAACTGCTATGTGTTAGAAAAATAAATGTTGAGACTTCTGAGTCCCCTTTTTTTGGGGGGGGGGAGTAGACATCTTCTTTCTTTTTGAGAGAGGCTACCACATTCTCCTCCCTTTTCTTGAGGTGGCTGAAAGCTGTCCCTCAGGAGATGGTGCTTCTTGCATCGATGCCAGCATTCCTAGTTAAAGCTCTGCCTTTTGATACCAAAACTCTGCTGTTAGAAAGTAAGGAAGGGAAACATGTTGCCGAGGGAGTGGTCTAGGAGCTCTTCCTCTTCCTTCCATATCTGAATCCGAATATTGGTGATCATCATGACAATGAGCCATGAAGACCAGGGGCTGCCATCAGGGCAGTACTACTAGTACTGCCGTATAGGACCCGGAGCTGACAGGGGCTCTGCCGCTGCCGGCCATAACTGTGACATTACTGTGTGTGGAGCCCAATAGGATTGCTCCGTATGGGGCCCAGAAATTTCTGATGGTGGCCCTGATGAAGACTGTCCTGAGGATATAATGCAGTGGCCTTTCATTTGCCTTCCACATCGCAGCATGGCACCCATACCGCTGATCCAGTTCTGCAAGTCGCTTTCTGGTCCTGAGCCCTTTTGGCACGCAAAGTCCTCCTCAGCCCCAGGCCAGGATGGACGAAGCTGCTACCCTCCATCAAGATGGATTCAAGTGGGATTTAATCCACCTGGATACCATCACCCTTCCCTGTGGACTATGCCATCCAAGGCTGTTAGTCCTCAGGGTGGTCAGGTTAGTTAACTACTGCTTGACACTCAGCGTTGAGTTGCTGGCAGTATGGTCTACTCTATTACCATAGGGTCTAGGAACAGAAGGTATGAATTCAAAGGATTCACAGTTCTTCTAACTGGAAATGTGCCATGAAATAAGTAATCTAGATCAATTTTGGAGCTGGTGTGGATTAATGGGAATCGGCAAGATTGGGCACTAAGCAAAGTGCCAGATGTTTTAAGCCAAGATGCAACAGCTAGAAGCAGAGTCACCAGCAGACAGAACCAGGCTCTTCCTTCACTCCAACCCATTCTGGATTCATCCCCATGTTCTTCCATGATTAGAGTAATGATACTTAAGCAGGGGTCTGGAAGACCAGGGCAGAAACAGGGGTTGAGAAATGTGTCGACATTGCAGCTAAGAGATCATGAACTCTTCTTGCCCTGGTGTAGGAGGCTGCTATGGACTTCAGAAATCAAAGCCATGGCATGCCCATCAGCAGATCTCTTGCCTATTCTTAAGAAGGGACTGGAGTTGTTTTTTAAAAGATAAATGGAAGGAGAAAGAAGAGGAAATGCCATACCTCCATCAGCATAACAGGGTTTTAGAGATCTTAGAAATTCACTGAGGTTGAAGTTCAGAGAGATGAAGGTTAGGAATATCCTGTTGGTCTACAATCCCTATCTACATGCTACACCTACAGTAATAATAATTGTGTGCTATCACAGTACTTCCCAACCTTGCGGCCCCAGATGTTCTTGGACTCCAACTCCCAGAAGCCTTCAACATTAGTTGAGCTGGCCAACATTTTTGGGAGCTATAGTCCAAAATTATCCAGGGCTCCAAGTTTGGGAACCAGTGTGTTATCAGGTTGATTCTGACTTATGACAATCCTTTCCAAGGTTTTTGAAGTATAAAGAACATAAAGCTGGTTTCCCAGTCTTTCCCACACAGGCTCTCCAGGGCAGCATTGATGGCACAACACATAAACCCATCAACGCCATACACTCCAGGTGATCTCAGTCAATCCTTCTTTCAAGAGTCACAGTGGAAATGCAAACTCCTTGCCTTTCTAGCTAACCAATCCAACCCATGAAGCTATGCTAGCACATATGGCGCAACCCTTCTAAATCCAACGCAAGCAGCTTTTGAGTGAAAATCCTGTTACATTGCACTGACTGTGGGTGTTCTTTCTACATGGAAGTATGACTTAAGTGTACACATATGCACACACCTGAATATGCACAAACTTATATGAAGGCAAAATAAAAAACCACAATTAACTAAGGGGCTTACTTAGCATTGAACATGAGAGCCATACTGATGAAGATCAAAGAATATGTGCTCCCCCAAACTAATGAAAGCACGGCACATTAGTTTCCATCCTGTTTATCAGAAAGGGTTGAAGGGTTAAATGTAAGCAAAATTCTACAACTCTCTACCTCCAAAAAATGCTGCTTATCATACATATTTTAGTAATTACTGCTACTGGCACCTTGCCAAAAAGTAGTGAATTTACATGCAGGGTGAGCAGCCGTGTGGAAATGAGTGCTAATTTGGGTGCAGCTTGGAGCATGAACTAATCTAGTAATGAAGCAAACTCCAGCTGCGGCTACCCAGACGGATGTGTTGGCACGCCTGAACTTGTGAGTTTAGCCACTAGCAAACTAGTTCCACTTGATAATCGAGTCTCGCTTTTGGAATCTAGGAGGTCCCAGTAACCAACAACACAGAACACTCAGGCATCTGGAGACTTACAATAGCATCTGGTTTCACTTTGCTGGTTTGAGGAGAAGGTGTGATAACTAGCGCAGTGGACATTAGAAGAGCAGCAATGAAGGATCTTCTACATTTCTTCTTGTCTTGGAGAAGCCTCTTGGAATACAGCTGAGTCCTACTTAAGAAAAAAACACCCACACATCCACAGGATGGACCAATTCATCAGAAAACACTTGACGTTCCTCAACACGTTCTGGAACAAATGTTTGTCCAACGGGGTTCCAAATAAACATTCATTGGATTTCTGGGATCCAGACCCAGGATCTCTCCATCCCACACTGGATCCTGACCCTGCTGAGCCCATGTTCTCCCTCTTTGATGTGCTGCATGACTTTACAGCCAGGAGTGCGGATGAGCTGAGTGTTAACAGAGGGGACAAGCTTTGCGTCCTCAGAGAAGAAGGAGGGTATGTCTTAGCTCGGAGGCTTTCTGGAGAACCACTGATGGGCTACGTACCAGCTAACCATCTTAGCAAGATCAATCAGGAGGAATCTCTCTCACAGCAGCCGTAAGTACCCAAAGCTTTTGACTGCAATCTGGTATTTCTAGGGACTTCTAGTCTGCTGTACAACAGGGCTGTGGAGAAGGGAGTTTAGGGGGAAAGTGCTAGAACAGGAAAAAGCTACATCCTGAGACTTACATAACAATTGCTTACAGAAACTTTACCAAGCTTTTTATTAGGTATTACTAGTGAAAATAATAACTCAGGAAGTGTTGTTGAGAAATAGCGAAATGTATAACAGATTTGACAGATAAATAAGATTAGAGGAAACATTTTTCTTTCTTGTTCCATAGCTGATCATCTTTGTAAGTCACCCACTAGCCTGCACACTTATGGATTCTGATTAAGGTAAAGGTAAAGGTCTCCCTTGCATGAAAGCCAGTCATATCAGATTCTAGAGTTCAATGCTCATCTCTGTTTATAGCCCAAGAGCCAGTGCTACCTGTGTCTGCAGATATTTCCATGAACATATGGCAGCAGGGCCATAGCCAGGAGGTGGCCAGGGTGGGCATTGACCACCCTGAGTTAGCAGTTTGCCCACCCTCAAACTCCCAGCTGCTTATATATCTTCTATATCTATAAAACAGAGGTGCGGTCTTGTATGTGTGCCAAAGGCTCCCATACCCTTAGACCAATCCCGCTGAAATTTGGCACGTATGTACCTTGGACTGGAGAGATCAGCACTGTGGGGATCACAAGCACCATGGGGGGCATACACCCCCCAAATTGCATCCCAATCTGTGTGTTTCCCAGTAATGTAATTGGGTGATGTCATAGTCCCAGGTAGGTTAAGGTTGTGACATCATCTGACTAGCTCAGCTGTAGCCCTCTGAGCTCAGCTGTAGTTTTCACAGTAGGGGGAAGGCAAATGGGCATATGAGATCAGCACTATGGAGGTCACAAGCCCCATGTGGGGGTGTATACCGTTTAGCATGTGGGGGTGTATACCAATGGAGACTTCTGGTCCTCCAGGTGGCTGGACACATGTATGGGAAGGATAAGGGCGGTAAGTGACCATTGACAGAGATGCAGGATGGGTGAGGGAAGAGAGAGATGGAGGAAGGGAGGCAGGAGTGACCCACATACACCCCACGAGATTTGCAAGAGGAAAGGCTGGCCTATGTTAAAGAAAAGAAAAACCCGAGTGAAGCCAGGTAATCAGCTAGTGTGACATATATATGTATATATATGACATTGTTGCCCATCCTGAAAAAATATTTGATCTGTCGTGCAACACTCTGGGGCTGACCTTCCAGTCATCAAGTTCAGCATCTTAGCCACTAAGCCCCTGCAGTCCCAATTCTGAAGAACCAGATTTCTAAATGATTAATATGGCTATCCAAATCAAGACCAGATGGTGGGAATCTGTGTTGGAAAGCTATGCTAACTAGGTTATTGGCCACCTACATTCAATCTGCACTGCTTCCCAGAAAGTCTTGTCTCTTACCTTAGTGTGAGATATTTTGGTTGCAAATAGATCATGCAAATAGATCTAAAAGGTAAGATGAAGATTAGATGGCACTCTAATCACAGTGGTAATGACACACCTATTAATCAGATTAAGTCAGTGCTGTTGTCTAAAAAATTTTGCTAGACATAAGACATGTTTAGAAGGTTCTCTCCCCAGGCAGTCCTAGACACTATCTTTTATCTTCTCTGTTTTGCCTGGGAGCTTGCAAACAGAAATAGACCAACAAGTAGGACATTTATTCAAGACTTAACTTTTATTGTGTGTCTGTCAAGGGTTGAGACCATGACCCCAAAAGTAAGTTTGGGGGCTAAGTCTCAGTCACCCCAGACTAAAAGAACATTTCACCCATCTCTTTAACCTGTCCCAATGATGACGTAGCAGTGGCAAGCGTGCACACCCCAACTTTTAAAAGTAGGTTGCTAATTATCCTAGACAGATCAAAGTCAAGTGATGACTTCATGTTTGGTCACTCTCACCTCTGCTATACTTTCCAATGTCCGACTGATGACAGCAGATGTATTTTTGGGGAGCAGGCCTCAATGAATTAGTACTGGGAATCAGCAAAACAAGGCTGGACTCGTCCATTGCATTTGTTGAGCCTGTTGTTGAAAGTGTTTGAGTTAGTGATGGTGAACCTTGGCACTCCAGGTGTTCTTGGACTTCAATTACCAGAAGCCCAAGTCAGCACTCCTGCTGATCAGGGCTTCTGGGAATTGAAGTTCAAGAACATCTGGAGTGGCAAGGTTCACTATCACTGTCATAGGGCAATAGGTTCATCTCTGTCACTGAGTTTAGAGGTAAAGTATTTCTCATTGATGCTGAAGTGAATACACAATTCTCCACAACCTCAGAGTTAAAGGGTTAGATCAAAGGATGTCACACAATGAATAAAGGAGAAGAGGACACAAAAAACACCATGACTACGGGCATCGTCTTAAGAAAAGCTCCTTCATCATATGTGTGACAGATGTGTGACAGATGAAAAGGTCATGAAGAACTGGAAGAGGCATCTCTATGTGGCTCTAAGTTGTTCTGAACAACTTTAAACAGTTGGCCACTTCATTTCCTTGCTTAGCAAAAACTTGCTTAGCAAATGTGGAATGGTAGCCATGTTAGTTTGTACAGAACAAAACAAAAGTAAAAACAGAAGGAGGAGAGGAAGCTTTTTTCCATTTTGTGAGGAAATATGTGGAAATTCCACAATGGAGGCTTTGTGGGGGAAAGAACATATAGGACTGTCAAACACAATAAAAACATAGGACAAATAGTAATATGGTAGGATGGGTGGACCTGGAAACTAGCCAGCAGATCTGAATGCCAGGCAAAAGAAACCTCCCTTGTGCAGCTGAATACAATCCATGCTTGGGTAGCTTCTACCCAAAAGGGTGGTACATAAGTCCAATAAATAAATAAATAAATCATCTATTTTTACCATTTGCAATCTATCCAAAATAAGCATATTATGAGTTCTATGATTTCAATCAATTTACTTATACAATGCTTTTTTTGTGTGAACCTTTAATCTCATAGATTCTTATCATTTGAAATGGAGAATCTGAAGGAAATGTTTCCATACAAACGTTCTATGATATTTTCACTCCCTCCCCTTCAGTTCATTTCAACTCTGATCTGGGGTTCACAGAAAGAGCCTTCTCGAAGACTGGTATTTTTGAACATGGGCAATGGCCGTGTTGCAGTGGCTAATCTTTCTCATACTAGGTCAGGCGAAAGGAACTGCAGAATGAGCTCACTAAAAGGTGGCTTCATTTTGGCAGTTACACATCTTGCCTAGACATGGTTTTTCTTTTAAAGAAATGAAGAATAGAAAAATACATTATTTGGATTTAAGTACTGTATTGTATTTTATCATATTGTGTGGTGTGGTGTTGTATTGAGTTGCATTGTACTGACAAAATCATATATCTTCCTGCCAAATAATACACAGCCAGAAACGTGAAAGCTATATTCAGGTTTGAAAGAAAGAAAGAAAACAATCTGTGATTTTTTATTTAAAAAATTCAGAACTTGTATGTAGAGATTGAGAGATTCAGGTATCAAAGCAAAATATGAAAATTTAAACAAGTGTGTTACTCAGTTGTTAATTTATGGATGAGAATTCTTCACAAAAACTTAATTTCAGATTAATAACGTATAGATTTCAGATGTAATAAATTCCCTTCAGATTCACAAAGTAAATTCCTTTCCCCTTGCTAATAAGAGGGCATAATAACAGAGAGGGAAGAAGTAAATGTACTTTACCTGCTGCAAACAAAAAGCCTATGTTAAATGAGTATATTTCCATATTAAATTAAAACTCCACCTGGAGCCACATGGCTCTCTGAGTGATGTGGTTGATACATGGCACTTCCATTTCTGACCATCATGTGACTTCCCAAACCTGCTGGATGAGAAGTTGATGCAATCTTTTCATTGTGGGACCCAGGCTGTGTATGCACATCATTTTAAGAAACATTGTGGCTTGATAAATCATGGTGTATACAGCAAAACCCCTACTTACGAGAAAAAAGTCCGTTCCGTAGGCTTTTACTTAAATCGAATTTTTTTGTAACTCGAAACAAACTCATAGGAAAAATTATTTCTTTACTTAACTCAAAGCAAACCCATAGGAAGAATGAAATTTTTATGTAAATTGAAGCAAACCCATAGGGAAATGAATTTTTACGTAACTCAAAGCAAACCCATAGGAAAAAGAATCTTTATGTAACTCAAAGCAAACCCATAGGAAATCATGTAAATTGGGACATGGTTTCAGCATAAATGATTATGTAAGTCTAATTTTATGTAACTGGAGGCATTTGTAAGTTGAGGTTTTACTGTATGGACAATGTGGCAGTACAGTGGTGCATACAGCTGTTTCACTCATCCTTCTGTAGAAGGAAGGAAGCAAACTAGGAAGGAGTAATTTCACATGGTATCCAAACCCAGGTTTATACTTTTACATACATTTGTTAGTTGACATCAATCACTAGTTAAAACTTGGCTTATGATCCTGGCTTGTTTGACCACATGCACCTACCCATATCCTCAGTTTGGATGCAATACGAAGCTGTCCCTTCATGGTTTGTTCACTTGCTCATAAGAAGTCAAAGGACACAGCAGCATGTAGCTTGTTCATATCACAGTGCACTAAACCATTTTTTAACTGGAAGTGACATATGAACAGGGTTTCAGGCTGACCCCTCACTGAGACACTGAAACAACTCCTGGAATGTAGTACCTTATGACCTGAGGCCACTGGTTTCTGCAAATATCCCAGCAATTATACATTACCCTTCACCATGATTTTCCAACATCATGAGGACATGTCATCACCAATTTTGCTTACTTCTATCTGCATTCTTTATAAGTGGAGAAGGCAGAGAACAAATCTGGGACATTGTTCAAACCACAGATTGCCACATTTTGTTTGCTTGTTTATACTCCCTTGCTTAATGGGAAGTGAGCTGACAGCATTTTACCCAATCGCTCGTTAAAAAGGACTGTAATAGGCATTCTGAGCCAGATTTTAACATTTGGCTGTTGTGTCTTAATCCCCTTTTTACATTCTCTAGAAAATTTCTGGCTATGGATCCTGCCCCATTGTTGTGTACTGAATGTAGTGTGTTGAATGTATTTGTAACCACACAAATGGGTACAGGTAACACTGTAACCTTCTGTATGAGGACGCGAGCTAGTGGCCACCGGGGGCAATAGCGAGCGCCCAGCTCACAGGGTTCACATTGCTCAAATGCCTTCAGCTGCGCGGGAAAGATTCCCGCGCTCACCTCACCTGGACAAGAAGGGCGTGACCAAGGATGACGTCACTTGGACAGCAGCCAATGCCTGTCAAAGAGCCAGATTCAACTAGATAGCCACCGTATAAAAAGAGCTGTTTGTCCGCCATTACCACATGTTCGTGCTGTACTCCATGCAATAAAGATGTGTTAGGCTAGCTTACAGCCGTGTCCATTGTCTTGATTCCCAAAACACTAAATTGGCGACGAGGATGGAATATGGATTCCCACGGGGACAAGACAATATCACAGAAGCCAGTTTTCGACGTGACCCATCCCGAGCGATGGGACTGGTTTGAGATGCATTTCAAGAGTACGGTGGCGTATGCAGGCATCACCGACGCTGGGAAGAAGAAGGGTCTTCTCATCACGATGCTCGGGTTCCACGCTGTGCAAGCACTGATGGATCTGGTGGCACCACGAGAGGTGGACCAGGTTTCGGTGACAGAAATACTGGGGGTTCTGCGGAGCCATTTCAAGCCCAAGGTATCCTTCTTCTCTGCCAGGGCCACCTTCGCGAGGAGGGACCAAAAGCCGGGTGAGTCAATATCCGAGTATGCAGCGGCCCTCCGCATCTTGGCAACCCCATGCGAATGGCGGGAAATTCTAGACGTGGCCCTAAGGGACAGGATGCTCTGCGGGATGAGAGACGGGGAGACCCAGAGGAAGCTCATGAACCGAGGCCACGACCTCACTTTTAAAGAGGTACTACAAGAGGCTCTAGCAGCTGAATCCACGTGGGCCGGGTACAAGCTTCTCAAGGCAAAGCCCCCACCAGTCGAGGCAGCTGCATCAACCATCCAGGCGGCCTGGAGGGCGACCCCTGCCCCACGCTCGCCCACATCCTCAGAGGCTTCTGCCACCCCAGGCTCCAGCGAGGATGAGGGGGTCCGGAAGGTCAGGAAAGGGCTGAGCGAGAAGAAAGGAAAGGGGGGCGGCGCTGCGATGGGTGCGGAGCGTCCCACGAGAGGAGCAAGTGTCCATTCCGGAAAGCTGAGTGCCACAACTGTGGGCGGAAGGGCCACATCGCCAGGGTCTGCAAGCAACGCCGGGAAGAGAGTAAGCGCTCCACGAGCAGCCGGGATGGCGTCGGCAGGGTCGGCGATGGCGGCGACGACCCAGAGGGGAACCACGTGTGCCTGCGAGTGCACGCGGAAGACGACGTGGCCGTCCACAGCGTGCCTCTAGGGCAACCACGTTTTTATGCTGAGGTACTGTTGCAAGGGGTCCCTGTTAAGATGGAGATAGACTCGGGGTCTGTATACTCCCTCATTTCCCATAAGGAATTTTTGCGGATTCCCCCCAAGGAGCGACCCAAACTCAAGGAGATGGGGGCGAACTTAAGAGATGTGCAGGGAAATGTGATTCCAGTATTGGGGATTGGGGACTTTGAGACACGGTACAAGGGACTCCGAAGGAAACTCCCCCTGGTAGTTCTAAGAGAGGGGGGGTGTAATCTCCTGGGGACACAATGGTTCAAACCCCTGGACATCTTCATAGGCGGCGTCCATGCCATCGGGGGGAATGAGATTCAGGCAGTGTGCGACGTGCGACGCACACGCAGAGGTATTCAAGAAGGGACTCGGGAAGTACAAGGGCCCCCCAGTTTCCTTCGACCTGGACCCGGAGGTCCGCCCAATGAGACTCAAGCCACGTCGGGTTCCATTCGCCCTAAAGGACAAAATTGAGGCGGAACTGGACAAACTAGTGGGGCAAGGGATTTTAGTGCCGGTGGACTCTGCAGAGTGGGAGACAGAGTTGTTACAGTATTGAAAGCAAATGGGGAGGTGCAAATTTGCGCTGACTACAAGTGTACAATTAACAAGGCGATCCGCCCTAATGCCTATCCGGTGCCGGTAGTTAGCCATCTGCTGGCCACTTTACATGGGGGAAAAGTTTTTGCTAAACTAGATCTGGCGCAGGCGTATCAGCAGCTTCCAGTAACCCCAGCCACAGCTGCTGCGCAGACCATTGTAACTCACAAGGGGGCATTCAAGGTAACGCGCCTACAGTTTGGCGTGAACTCGGCGCCGGGGATATTTCAGTCTCTTGTGGAACGGTTGCTAAAGAAATTACCAGGGGTCTTGCCATTTTTCGATGACATCTTGATATCTGGGGAGAGCGAATCAGAACTGGCCCAGAGAATAGATAGGGTCCTTACAGCCTTCGAATCCGCGGGGTTGAGGCTGCGGAGGGACAAATGTGTGTTTCTGGCCAGGGAGGTGGAGTTTCTGGGGTTCCGCATAACCTCTGCGGGGGTGAAACCCGCTGAGTCTAAAGTCGCAGCTATTCAAAACGCCCCTCGCCCCACCGCGAAACCGGAGCTGCAGTCCTTCCTGGGGCTGCTGAATTTTTACCATTCCTTCCTGCCCAGAAAAGCGACGATTGCAGAGCCCCTGCATGGGTTGCTGAAGAAGGATGCGGTTTGGCGGTGGGGGGAGAAACAGGAGCGGGCTTTCAGGGAACTCAAGCAGCTCCTCTCCTCGGAGGCTATTCTAACCCACTTCGACCCAAAGAAGCCGGTAGTCTTGGTCTGCGACGCCTCACCAGTGGGGGTGGGGGCGGTCCTGTGCCACGTGCTAGAGGGGGGGCGAGAAGCCCCAGTTGCATTCTACTCGAGATCATTGTCCAAGGCAGAACGAAATTACGCCCAAACAGATAGGGAGGCACTTGCCATTGTTGCGGGGACAAAGAAGTTCCATGATTTTTTGTATGGTCGCCCATTCACCATTGTAACCGATCACAAGCCGCTGTTGGGTATTTTCACCTCAGACAAGCCCACTCCACAGATCCTCTCCCCCAGGATGCTTAGGTGGGCGATTTTTCTGAATGCATACAGGGGGGGCGCTAGAGTACCGCCCCGGGAAAGAGATAAGCCACGCGGACGCCCTCTCAAGGTCTCCTCTGCCCCACCTGGGGGACCCAAAGTGTGAGGTAGAACAGGATAGCCAAGTCCTCCTCATTGAAGCCCTCGATGCACCCCCCATTTTGCCCAAGGAAATTGCTGCCGAAACGGCCAAGGATAAAACGTTAGCCCTTGTGAGATCCTGGGTACAGAAGGGGTGGCCCACAGCTCCCCCGCAGACGAGTTTGCGGCATTTTTCAGGAAGAGGGTTGAGTTGTCCGCAGAAAGGGGGTGTCTGTTGTGGGGGGAGAGGGTGGTGGTCCCACAGGCACTAAGAGCGAGGGTGCTACGGCTTTTACATGTCAGCCACCCAGGGATTGTGCGCTCTAAGGCGCTGGCCAGAAGCTACTTCTGCTGGCCTCAGCTAGACGCAGACATTGAACACATGGTCAACACCTGCGAAAGTTGCCAGAGCTCTCGGCCCCCACAGAGAATGGGACACAGCTAGGCGGCCGTGGTCCCGCCTCCACATAGACTTCGCAGGGCCATTCAGGGGTTCATTTTTTCTACTTGTGGTGGACGCATACTCCAAGTGGTTAGAGGTAATTCCAATGCGCAACACCTCATCGGCTGGGACCATAAAACAGCTGCGCAAGCTGATATGCACGTTCGGGATACCTGACGTCATAATTAGTGACAATGCGAGTTGTTTCACGTCAGCCGAGTCCCAGGCGCTCTTAGAGTCCAACGCCATTCGGCACATTACCTCAGCCCCTTTTCATCCTGCAACAAATGGCCAGGCGGAGCGCCTGGTGCGCACAATGAAGGAAGGGCTGCGGCGCATGGGTCCCGGGGATCTGGACCGGCAGCTCTGCCAGTTTCTGTTGGCATATCGAGTGACGCCATTGGCGTCGGGGTTCTCTCCCGCGGAACTCCTCATGAAGAGGAAGTTACACTCATTATTAACTAGGTTGGATCCCACCCGGGTCGAGGATAGAGGAAGAAACATTGAGCACAGCCCCACCAAAAACTTCCAGACAGGAGAGCCTGTTCATTGCAGAAACTACGCCACCACGGGGCCAGCATGGGTGCCGGGGGTAGTCATTAATCAAACAGGACCAGTCTCATTCTGTGTCGAGACCAACACGGGTCTCCTCTGGAGAAGGCACGCTGACCAACTAAGGCATCGAGTGATTGGGGGGCCGGACAGAGGGGCTCATCAGCAAAGTTCAGCGTTAGGGTTCTCCTCCACCCGTTTAGCCCAAGGGGGAGAAAACATAGGGCAACAGTCCCAAACAGGGGGGGGGGAAGCTTAGGGTCAAACTCATATCCTTTTCATACGCCAGCTCTATCCAGTCCCTTGAAAGAGAGGAACGAGTTTGCCCCTGTAGTTCTACCCAGTCCCTCGAAGGAGGGAAATGAGTTTGCCACTGTTGCCCCTGAATTAGATTTTGAGTTACCAAACCGGGGGGGTTTGAATGGGACACAGCTAGGGGGCCGTGGTCCCGCCTCCACATAGACTTCGCAGGGCCATTCAGGGGTTCATTTTTTCTACTTGTGGTGGACGCATACTCCAAGTGGTTAGAGGTAATTCCAATGCGCAACACCTCATCAGCTGGGACCATAAAACAGCTGCGCAAGCTGATATGCACGTTCGGGATACCTGACGTCATAATTAGTGACAATGCGAGTTGTTTCACATCAGCCGAGTTCCAGGCGGGAATCAAGACAATGGACACGGCTGTAAGCTAGCCTAACACATCTTTATTGCATGGAGTACAGCACGAACATGTGGTAATGGCGGACAAACAGCTCTTTTTATACGGTGGCTATCTAGTTGAATCTGGCTCTTTGACAGGCATTGGCTGCTGTCCAAGTGACGTCATCCTTGGTCACACCCTTCTTGTCCAGGTGAGGTGAGCGCGGGAATCTTTCCCGCGCAGCTGAAGGCATTTGAGCAATGTGAACCCTGTGAGCTGGGCGCTCGCTATTGCCCCCGGTGGCCACTAGCTCGCGTCCTCATACAGAAGGTTACAGTGTTACCTGTACCCATTCGTGTGGTTACAAATACATTCAACACACTACATTGAGTACACAACAATTCCCAGAAATACTACATTACTAGTTTCCCAGCCTGGTCTTTTACTGCAAGGAAATAAATAGTGTGGTCAGAAATCTTTAATAAGACTCTGCGTAATCCAGCTGCATTAAACTTTGTTAATATAGCCTACTAGCTGAGGCTACCCAGCTTCGCCAGTCAGGTTCCCAGGGTCCTCTTCTTACCTGCCAGGGTGGCGGTGTAGGCGAGAGGCATGGGCAGAGGGGGTTGCAGTTGGGGGGAGGGTGGGTTAGTGGGGGCACTGCCCTTTTCGGGCAGCCCATAGAGACGGCATGGGGTATGGGGTGGGAGGTGGCCCCCGTGTGTGTGTTTAGCATTGGGGTTTCCATCCATCCCTCGCTGTTCTCAGCAGACGCTGTAATTTCTGCCCATTGCGTGGCTCACCCGGTCATGGCAGGGGAAATCCTGGGGTTTGCTGTGCCGGGGGCGGCGATGGGTAGCCCACCCTTGGGCCATGTGGGCACGGCAAGGGCTTTCAGGCCATGTCAGTGCTCCGGCACGGCACACCTGCCAGCCTGGGGATGGCCTAGGATGTCTAGAACTGTCGCTGCCGGCAGTTTGCATCACGCCTGTGTGGTGGCGGGTGGAAGCCATGGGGTACTCTGGCCCGACGGTGGTTTCTGAAGACGCCACTGTGTGCACATTTCCCGGTGGGGCAGCCACCTTTCCCCTGCCGTTTCCCCGGGCTGCCGCAGTCCCCGCCCTGTCAGGCCAGAGGAGAGTCTGGGGTGGGCTGTGGCAGTGGGCAGACCTCCCCTGGGGCTGTGCGGGTGAGGCAAGAGCACTGGGGCCTGGGCCTGGGGTTGTCGCACCGCGTGTTCCAGCCAGGGGAAATCATGGCTTGCTGGCTCGGCAGTGGCGGTGGTTGGCGTGGCACATGAACAGCGAGGGACACGTGCGCATTGAGGCTCGTGCGCTGGGTGCGTGGCCATTTACCATTACTTGCGCATGCACAGGATGGTTGGCATTGCGTTGTGCATGCGCGCACCGGCTGTCCCGTCTCCTCCACGCTTGGGTCCTCCTGCCTGATTGGCTGAGGCATGCCGCAGAGGATGCTGGGACTTGTAGTGTATGCTTTTTTCACATGTGTGGGGCATAGGCCTCACTTTCAGCCCCTGGACTTTTGCGGGGCTGATCTCAGGGACAAAAGGTAGGTGTGTGCAGAACATTATGGGATAGGCTCCAGGGGTGTGGGTACGCCTGCCACATACGTATGGCCACACCTTTGCTTTGTAGGTTAAGATGGCCGTGATGGTGAACCTTGGCACTCCAGATGTTCTTGGACTTCAATTTCCAGAAGCCCCCATGAATCCACATGAATGGGTTTACTGCGATTCATCCGGCCCACGCCACCCTCATCGTTCCTGGAAGTGGAAGTAAAATGCGCCCGTACGGTTCAAAAATACCACAATCTTCAAGGAGGCTCCTGGGAATCTTTCTTTGTTATGTTTGTTGCTTCTCCATACACCTGATAGTAGTATTCTATGCAAGGACACAAAATGCATGAAAAAGGGGGGAGAACCTAGAATCTGGGTTTTACAGGGGGAGAGCAGGTATCACTGGGAACACTGGGTCCCATCTGAGGTCCAATTTAGCCTTGGACAATGGGGGGGGGGGCAAATGATCATGGCCTAACAATGCCATCAGCCTACAGGGGAAAATGGGCTTGGTTGAACATGTCCTTCTTGCCCATTTCTTTGCCAGAAGGTTGGTTTTTCCTTGATAAAGGCTCTCTTCCACCCTTCCATGCATCTGACAATTTTTCCTTCCAGGTGGTATGTGAACGGGATTAGCAGAAGCCAGGCGATCCTGCTACTTCTTTCTCCATCTAATCGCCACGGCTCCTTCCTCATCCGAGACAGCGAGAGCAATAAAGGGGAATATTCACTCTCAGGTAACGTGATAAATCGGTAACCTTTCTTCCCATTTTGTTCCATGAGACATTTCTTGACTTCTTTCCTAGAGTTTCCTGGTAAAGGAATGCCAGTCGCCCTGGACAGCTCTTTCAAAAAGTGAATGGTTTACGTTTCCAAATATAAATATTACTAGATGACTTAGTGGTTAAGATGTTGAGCTTGACAGAATTTGGAGTTTCTTATATATAACAGCAGGTGACCCCTGGAACAAAAATAAACAGGAAAGGTAAGACTGGGGGTCTCCTTTTCTTGGGAAGCTATGAAATCTCTCTGGCGTAGAAGGAGATCCTGGCAATGAGCTTCAGCAGACATGGAAAACTGGCAAGAAAGAGAGAATTGTCAAATACACCACTGTCCTATTTTGGACTATCCTAGTTTGAGATGCTGAAGCTGAAGACCAGAAGGTCAGCAGGTCAGCAGTTCGAGACCTGAGTGTTGCATGGCGGAGTGAGTTCCTGTCATCTGTCCCAGCTCCTGCCAACCTACCAGTTCAAAAGCAAGAATCTGCAAGTAGATAAAAAGCTACCACTTTGGCAGGAAAGGTAAGAGCATTCCATGTGCTTCAGCATCTAGCAATGCGGCGCCTGCTATACGACCACGGAAACATCTGCAGATGCAGACAGTGTCTTTGGCTATAAACAGAGAAGAGTACTTATCCCTAGAGTCAAATACGACTCGCTTTCAAGCAAGGGAGACTTTTACCTTTACCTCGTTTGGATAACAAATGAGCTCTTCGGCAAGCTTTCGGCCATACTGTATATTTGGAAGGTGAATAAACTGGCAACATAATTGTCTTATTATTCCTGCTCTGAAAAAATAAGAGAGAATGTTGTGGATTTTCATTTTCTTTGTTTTCCTGTCCACAATGCCAGTGTTTAGTAGGTTTAGCAGAAATGGTAGTGAACTTCCTAATAGGTTATTTTGACTGGGTGTTAAATCACAGACACACCTTTCAAATTCCAGGTGCAAAAAGGGCACCTGGAACTTGTAACACCCTTGTAATCACACTGTGACTGTACCAGTTCTTTTTAAGAGTCCCTCCCTCCATGAACCTTAAATCTTTCCTTAGCCAGCTATAGGTTGTGGATTCATTTACTGCAGAATGTGCTATGTACACTCCCTCTTAACTTAGGCTCTAAAGGCAAGAATGAAGAAAACAGAGGTGTTTCTTTTGCCAGGTACTCTAAACCCGAGATGGCAAACCTTGGCACTCCAGATATTCTTGGACTTGAATTCCCAGAAGCCCAAGCAACCTGTGAATCCACACTAATGGAGTTACTGTGATTCATCCGGCCCGCGCTGCCCTCGTAGCTCCCGGAAGCGGAAGTATAACGCGCCCTTAGAGGAAGGGTTAACCTGGAAGAGTCTTAACCGTCTGGGCACGTTTTACTTCCGCTTCCAGGAGCGACGAGGGAAGCGCGGGCCAGATGAATCGCAGTAAACGCATTCGTGTGGATTCACAGGGGGCTTGGGCTTCTGGGAATTGAAGTCCAAGAACATCTGGAGTGCCAAGGTTCACCATCACAGCCCTAAACAATGGATTCGCCCACAGAAACAGACACCACTGAACCTAATACAACAGAGATGTCCCTTCATGGGTATAGCAGAGTTTTACAATAATTCAGCAAATATATAGAGTTTGTTTCTTAAACTTGGCCCCCCAGGTGTTCTCGGATTTCAATTACCAGAAACCCAAGTCAGCACACCTGCTGATCAGGGCTTCTGGGAATTGAAGTTCAAGACACCTAGAGTGTCAAGGTTAGCCATCACATGAGTAGCCATCACATGAGTAGGCACAAAGATAAGAATAAACAAATCTTCCTTATCACAAGAAGGAGTGACAGAGAAGATCAGGGAAAGAGTTGTTTTAATTAGTATCCTGAGATCTGGGAGGAAAGAAGGTGGATTGCAAAATACTGTTTTTTGAGGCCTTTTTAGTATCTCCTTTTCAAGTAAGAAATTTAGTTTTGAGAAAAAACACGATTCTGCCTCTTTAGCAGCAGCAATGAACATTTTAAAGAGCACCACAAATTGAAAAATCACCCTTGAACCTTCACTATTGACAGGAGATTCAAATGTATTTTAAAAGGAAAGTCCCGCTCCTTAAACAGACCACAGTCTGCTTTCTACACATTAAAGTGTAGGTAAGCTTAGAAACTTAGTAAGCTTAACAGTGTTCCATGCACTCCAGTGTCTAGTCATGCCTGCCACATGACCACAGAAATGTATGCAGAAGCAGACAACGCTGGCTCTTCAGGTTTGAAACAAAGATTAGCACTGGACCCTAGAGTCGGATACGACTGGCTTTCGAGCAAGGGAAACTTTTACCTTTACCTAAGTTTAGAAGGGCAATGGGAGTTAGTAGTTAAGGTGCTGAGCTTGAAGACTGATCAACAGTTTGAGACCCTGTGTGTGTGTGTGTGTGTGTGTGTGTGTGTGTGTGTGTGTGTGTGTGTGTGTGTGTGTGTGTGTGTGTGTGCGTGCGTGTGTGTGTGTGTGTGTGTGTGTGTGTGTGTGTGTGTGTGTGTGTGTGCGTGCGTGTGCGTGTGCGTGTGCGTGTGTGTGTGTGTGTGTGTGTGTGTGTGTAAGAGAGAGAGAGAGAGAGAGAGTTGTTCTGGGAGGCTAGAAATTAGGGCTGAGGCAGTTTATATGCTGCTGCCAAAGGCTGGTCACACATAAGGCTCACACATTCTTAGTATGCAACTACATGGTCAAAAACTGCAGGATTTGCTCTGCTTATAAAACAGGTTAATTCAAAGTATTTTTACAGACCACACGGTACATATGCTAGATTAGTGCTAGATCACCCTATCATCTTATCACTGGGTCATTGTTGTTATTAATAAAAGGATTGGCAGAGGCCGGGCCAGGGGAGAAAAGAAAATAAGAGGAGGGTTGGAATGTGATTTGCATTTCATCCAGTAGGAACATCAAACTTCTGGATCAATAGCAACACAATCACACCTATATAGCGCCCCATAGCGTTTAGTGCACTCTCTGGGCAGTTCAAAATTTAATTAGCATTTTGCCCCAACATGCTGGATAGTGATGCACTGCAAAAAAGTTTTTACTACCTACTCTGTGGGCTGGCCAAATCTGTGGGCGTGGCCAAACATCCTGCATTATGGGCTATGGAGGTGGGTGTGGCCAACTAAGTGGGCATGGCCTGGAGGAATTTCCACTACCGGTTCTGCAGACCCTGACAGCACCTGCTGCAGTGCATCATTCACTGCTGGGTACTCATTTTACCAAACTCAGAAGGATGGGAGGCTGAGTCAACCTTGAACCTTGGTCAGGACTGAACTCACAACCTTTTAGTTGCAAGACTGCAGTTTAACCACTGTGCCACCAGGGCGCAGCCATTGTATGAGCGCTGACTGCAATTTCAAATGTAATACAGGCTGCAAATCAGATTGCAAATTCCAATGTAGTCATGCCCTTTCCCCATTCAGCAGGGCTCCCTTATCTGTCTCTAGCAATTTCAGGAGTCTAGAAGGACTGAACAAGACAAGGTCTGGATGAACCCCTGGATGCTTCTCGTTATTCATTTCAGAGGTTGCTTTGTACACTGGCCAGCTATATATGGATAATAGTAGCCTGACATCTACTGATTTGTCAAGCAAAATTTCCCCATCCCCTTATTACTTTCATAGGAAACAAAACATTTCACCTATTTCCTTTGTCAGGATTATTATTACAAAAATATTGTGGCTAGAAAGGTTTTCTTGCACAGACTAGGGACCATGGAGCAAAATTTGCCATCAGTTTGAAGGCCTGCTATCATATGTGGCCCCCACACACTCAAAATTACTACCACCAAATGATATGAGGGACTTTTTCAGTTTTGAAAAGAAACTCTAGACAACCATTTTTGTAAGAAAACAAATTAGAGGAACCTACAGGATTCAGGGAGGAGGGTATGTGGGCTTCTGAACTTCTAGATCAGGGATTCT
Organism: Bradypodion ventrale; assembly: GCA_035047345.1. Taxonomy (NCBI): domain Eukaryota; kingdom Metazoa; phylum Chordata; class Lepidosauria; order Squamata; family Chamaeleonidae; genus Bradypodion; species Bradypodion ventrale. The sequence continues at coordinate 8,937,300 of JAWDJE010000004.1, forward strand.
CAACCTGTAACCCATGGGCCAGATGTGGTCCACGGCACCATTTCATGTGCCCCCATCCACCTCCACCACACCAGGAAGTGCCATGTGGTGGAGGAAGAGCAGAATGGCCATCCAGCCCCCAAAGCTGTCTGAGGGAGCATGACCCGGCCCCTGGCTGAAAAAGGATGAGAGCTCCTGTTGTAGATAGAAGTTGCTCAGTCCTTCTGTAGACATTGTAGACGTGGCTGTTGAGAAGTAGGGAAACTTCCACCGGTCTCACAAAGTGACATGAAATGAGTAGGCTTGTTGTTTTGCTATACAGTCATTTTAGAGTCATCCTAAAACCACTCATCTTGAAATTATAAACTGTGTGAGAATCTGCCCCCAGGGACTGCCCCCCACCCCCACCCCAGAGCTCACTCGAGAAAGGCTTAGGTAATAAGGAGTAAGTGTTAATTACTATGCTACATGGACAATCAACTCTCTCACATATAATTATATGCAGCCAATGGTGCAATAAACAATGGTATTCTAACCACGCAAGTCATATGGTGAAAACCATGTGAAACGCCCCAGGATACGTAGTGATTAGACAGTGGAAGCAGGGCCAAGTTAATTACCAGTCTCTAGGCCAGTAGTGGAAGTTTTGTTAATCCATGATTACAATAAAATCCAGAGCAATTTGCACACTGTGTCAATGGCAGACTTTGGATATCCTTCCAGAAATGTAATACAGCACTGTAGATGTCTTTTACCACTTGCTTTTCTAACTACGTATGAAGAACATTATTCAGGAGACCAGAACATTGATACTCTAAATTGGCATTTCTCAGCCTTCAGCCATCCAGATGTTTCAGACTCCAAGTCCCAGAACTGCTGATGTCATTCGCTTCACTTTCATACATAGAAATGAGAAAGCGTCAGAATGTTCTCTTTGCCTTCAAGAGAGCAAGATATTTATTTCCCCTGTTATTGGCACTTCTGTTCACATTTGCAAGAACAGTTTTTGCGCAGATTACATAATCATGCTATTGTCCAAAACTGAACTAGCTGCTGCTTTGTCAAATGGTTTTCTGAGGATTAGAAGCACTGGATGGGTTATTTGCATCTTTTGGATTTATGAGCCAGGCTTTCTGCGCTTGCTTCATGGGGAAAAAAAAACCTACTTTCACAGAGATATTTCTGTATAAATTGTGGAAGACTCAACCAGAAAAGCTCTGTGCTCTTCACGGTCCATGACTTCTCAACATGCAGTCTTTGTATGTTGAGAGAGCCTGGCCTACAGGAATGTGTAATTCTGCTTCTTCTTTCGTGTCCTGATCAAACCATGGATTGCAAAAATGAAGCCACAAATGGCTCCGCAGAACCGCCAGTATTTCCGTCACCGAAACCTGGTCCACCTCTCGTGGTGCCACCAGATCCATCAGCGCTTGCACGGCGTGGAAACCGAGCATCGTGATGAGAAGACCCTTCTTCTTCCCAGCGTCGGTGATGCCCGCATACGCCACCGTACTCTTAAAATGCATTTCAAACCAGTCCCATCGCTCGGGATGGGTCACGTCGAAAACTGGCTTCTGTACTATTGTCTTGTCCCCGTGGGAATCCATATCCCACCTTCGTCGCCAATTTGGTGTTTGGGAATCAAGACAATGGAAACGGCTGTAAGCTAGCCTAACACATCTTTATTGCATGGAGTACAGCACGAACATGTGGTAATGGCGGACAAACAGCTCTTTATATACGGTGGCTATCCTATTGAATATGGCTCTTCGACAGGCATTGGCTGCTGTCCAAAGTGACGTCATCCTTGGTCACGCCTTTCTTGTCCAGGTGAGGTGAGCGCGGGAATCTTTCCCGCGCAGCTGAAGGCATTTGAGTAATGTGACCCATGAGAGCTGGGCGCTCGCTATTGCCCCCGGTGGCCACTAGCTCGCGTCCTCATACAGAAGGTTACAGTGTTACCTGTACCCATTCGTGTGGTTACAAATACATTCAATACACAACAGCCACTTTCTTGGCTTTGTCGTTAGCCAAACTTAAGTCTTCATCGGTGCGTGTTTCTGGCAGTAATTGGTAGACCAGTAAATGAAACGGATTCTGTATCTCTCCACATTCATACAGCATGTTGTTGTCTACCAACAGCCCTCACTTGAGCCTGTTGGTCTTGCATTTAGGGATGCCAACCATCAGCCTATTCAGGGTCCTCCATGTGACGTAGGGGAGGTTGAGTTCCTCAGCCATCTCCTCCTTTATTGTTGTTCCTTGTCCAGTACTGCAAGAATCTGTGACATCCTACAAACACTCTCTTTCTCACTTACATCAGAAAAGAAAGAAAAAAAGAAAATTTTGTTCTCTGTTCTTTTAATGATTTTTCATTAATAAGAGGTTATTGCAGTCCTAGATGTGGTAAAGCAGGTGAGCTAGAATCAAATGTCTTCAGAAACAATCACAATATTTCGCAAATGTAGGTGGAGAGGATGTATTGTATCACATCACATTTGCATCACAGCTACATTATCCAAAGTATGTGCGAAACAACAATTGTCTGATGATATACAGTGCACACCTCTATTACAGATCTGCTGATGGGGTTTCTAAGGGTAAAGATTCATACTATTGAACTGCCTGAAGTGCAGAGCCATTACAAGTGTTGAAAAGATAATCTCAGACAGCAGATTTTTGACATTCCATCAAGGGGTGAGAAGAAAAAAATTACAGGCCACCCCTCCCATATCCACAAAGGTTGTGTTCCAAGACCTGCCGTGGATACCTGAAAATGTGGTTAACAGTGAACCCTGTATTTTACATCGCAGACAATGGCCTCTAGTGGTCAACTCTGATAATGTGCCATAGAAATACAGTACAGTATTTCTATATCAGGAGTTCTTAACCTTTTTAAGACAGGGGCTGGGTCATGCTCCCTCAGACACCTTCAGGGACCGGACAGCTATTTTGCCCTTCCTCCACCACATGGCACTTCCTGGTATGGTGGAGGTGATGGTGGGGCCATATGAAATGGTGCTGTGGGCCGCATCTGGCCCATGGGCTGCAGTTTGAGAATCCCTGTTCTATATTATGTATTTCAGGATTTTTTATTGAATACTTTTAGACCTGTGGATAACTAGCACCATAACTGAGGCCACAGATATGAGAGAGTGACCTGTATCCATTTTAATATTTTTTTATATATATATTTTACCACCATTATGGGAGGATATGTATTTTCTGCCTCAGATGCCAACACATCTTGGGACATCTGTGGGTCTTCTCTTCCCCCTCCCCCCCCCCAGCAGTATAGTAGAACCAGGGCTCACAGAGTCAAAACCCCATGATTTCATTATTAGCAAGGGGTATGGCATCCCTGTTTCATGTCACAATAGTTAAGACATTGCATTTCCCAAGAACAATATCTTGTGGCATGCTATGGCTATGATAATGTAAACCATTTGAGAGTGCTTAATTGGCTCTAAATGGCAGACAAGAGCCATTAGCTTTACAAAAGACATGCTCCTAGTGGAAACAAAACCTGCACAAAATTATTTGTTGATATGGGCTGATCTGGCTGCTTGCATTTTTTAGATTTTCCTGTTGGATGAGAGAAGGGCTGTCTATCAGGACAGTCTGTCATAATGAAGTGTGATATAATGAGGGTAGCCAAAGATGTATGAGAAGAAGCAGAACTTCTGAAATACGAATCACCAGTGGGAAAGGTAAACTGGCGGCCTTCCAGGGAAAGAAGTGTAGCTCAGACTAAGGAATAGGTCAGGTAGGAACCAGGCCACTCCGATCTGTGTCATTCTCTCCTCGTTTTCCATTTTCAGTTCGGAATCACACCGAAGTGAGACATTTCAGAATCTACAAGGACCCTGGAGGAAATGTTTACTTAGAGAAGGGGCATACATTTCCCAGTCTGGAGCAGCTGTTGGCTTATTACACCGTCAACTGGAAGGTCATACAGAGTCCTTTACTGCAGCCCTGCATCCAGAAAGTTAGTACAGAATTTGAAATTTAAGGGACTCTGGATGGGGTGGGGTGTGGGGGGGAGAGGACGGAATGGAAATCCATAAAACCCATTCATGTACAATGTTGGTGACTCTTGGATTTTGGAACCCAATGGGAGTAGAGATAGGGTCTTTGGAATGTGAAGACTGCATCGTGACATCTATGGATTCTGCCCTCCTCATTTCTACAAAAGCATCACTCTAAGACTGTGGTGGCTTAGTGGTTAAGAAGCTCGCCTTGTTAGCTGGAAGGTTGGCAAGTCAGCAGTTCGAGATCTGGGTCCTGTATAATGGTTTGAGCACCTGTCTCCGTCCCAGGTCCTGCCAGCCTAGCAGTTCGAAAGCAAGAAATTGCAAATAGATCAATAGGGACCTCTTCGGTGGGGAAAGATCTTGGGGACATGAAAGGAGCCTCATTCGGGCATTTCCTGAGTGGAGTTCTTCCAGCAAAAATCCTTTCAACCCTGAAAGCACCTTTGTGTGCTTCTGACACAATTTTAAAAAATCATGCTAAGAATTTTATTCAATTGTTAACTTGCAGTCTAGCATAGGCAAAGCTTTGATTCAATAGTAAAAAATGTTACCCTTTTATTTTCCTATGTTTGGGATGTTCTGCCTAAAACATCGTCTACATCAAGGGTTCCCAACCTTCTCAAGCCAGTGGCCAGGTCACAATCTCTTAGTCAGGTTTGAGGGCCAGATGGCCATTTTGCCCTGCCTGCATGATGGGGATAGCAATTTTGTCCCAACCACTTCAAATGGGTGGTCATTTTGTTTCTCGAATGTCCTTGGAGGAGTGAGGGGGCCACATGAATTGGTGCCAGGGGCCAGATCCAGCCCACTAACCTTAGGTCAGGAATACCTGGTCTACATCGGGCCAATGTAGATCCACTTTGCTCCAGTGCATCCTCTTGCACTGCAATGTTTGATCTGGGTGGGTGTCACTGGATGACAGTTTCTTATGGGCATTTTTCTGGTGGTACGCCTCCACCCCTCCAAAGCCTTCTCTTCCTCCTCCTCCTCCTTCTCCTCCTCCTTGTGTCAAGGGACATACAAGGTTCTTCTTCTTGCACTTCTAGTGGTTACCACTGGTGTCATTTGCTGTTCTTGTAAAATGTATTTGATGTTATCTCTCCACCTTCCTCTGGGTCTGCCTCGTGGTCTTTCTCCTTCTCTTCTTTTGACATCTCCCTTGTAGGGTATGATATACCCTGTGCCTCCCATGCCCTGTGAATGGGTAAAACAAGATGTGACAGGAGAAGACAGCAAAATAGAAAGGAAGGAAAAAGAAAAAGCAGACAAAAGGGGAGAGAAATTTGTGTTGAGACAGCAGGGAACATTTTCTGATGTGTGCAAAGAGGTGGTACTCAGACAATCCAGAACACCCGAGTACATCAAGCAACAAATGTCTACTGTTGTATTTAGACAAAAATGGCAAGATAACCTGGTCACATTTGCAAGAAAAGCACTCAGAAAGAGCCAGAAAAAAATCCAGAACAACCAAGGATAACCGCATGTTTTCATGTTGACGTAGTGACCACCTTCCCACAACATTTCTCAGCTCCGTCTTTCTGTCTGACATCTGGGCTATTTTTTTACAGAGACTCTCCGAGACAGACCAGTGGGAACGTCCTCGTACAGAGTTCCAGCTCAGAAGGAAGCTAGGGGAAGGATGTTTTGGCGAAGTGTGGGAAGGAATGTGGAAGAACACAGTGCCAGTGGCCATCAAAATCATGAAGCAAGGTACATGGGTGGGAAGGATGTTGGCATTGTGAAATTCTCCTCCTCTTCATCTTCTTGCTCTCCAAGTGGCTGGCTCTTCATTCATGACAGTGCCAAAATCACTCCTTCCCAGTTTTCTGGGGTTGGTGGTTTCACCCTCCTTTGGCAAAGTATTGGATGTTCATCATCTAATCCTGAAAATAAAAACAGGCATACAAGGAGTAGAAGGAGAAGTTAAAGTAGGATAGCCTTGTCTCATTTTTTTATATTTTAAGGCAGGACAGACCTCCATTTGAAGCACTTCCCTTCAGTTAAAGGTGTCCTCCATTTGAAGGGCCATCTAACCTGATTATACCATGTTAGATCAAGCCTGCTTTGAAAAAATTAAGAACTACAATGGAAGAGACCACACACTAACCACTACTAGAGACACCTGAGCAGCAAAGCCAGCCAGTCCCCAGCTCCCGGCTTTCTCTACTTCACTGAAATGTGTTGTAATTTTGTTTAGTTTTTTAAAAAACTTTCTAATTCTCTATCCATACAATTAGCATTGGCCATTCTATGCAAACCACTGCCTTCTTCTATTCTCCATTTTGCTGATGTGTAAGCACTAGGGGCCGCAGTGGCTTAGTGGTTAAGATGCTGAGCTTGTTGAACGGAAGGTCAGCAGTTCAACAGTTTGAGACCCGAGTGCTGTGAAAATGGAAAATCTTGAAAAGGGTCACCATAGGTCAGAATTTACTTGACAGTACAGTAAAACCCCTACTTACGAAAAAAAAAAGTCCGTTCCGTAGGCTTTTGCTTAAATTGGTTTTTAATGTAACTCGAAGCAAACCCATAGGGAGAATAAAAATTTTATGTAAATCGAAGCAAACCCATTGGAAATTGTGTAAATTGGGACATGGTTTCAGCACAAAATCATTATGTAAGTCAAATTTTATGTAACTCGAGGCATATGTAAATCGGAGTTTTACTGTACATATTTAGTATCAGTATCAGAATCTACTGTCAGCATGGTTTTGTAAGGACTAGGTTCACAAAAGTTCTTAAAAGCCTAGCTTTCCAATGTTCCTCTTTCTCCCATCTTGTGGGGTGTGGGGATCCTGTTGCCTTCCTGATATCATGCATAGTTCTGAATTGCATGTTGTGTGTCCTCAAGTTGAAACTGGCTTATCATTACCTTAAACAAGGCTTTCAAGATAAGTGAGATATTTACAGAGCAGTTCCCCCCCCCCCCCATGCTTAACAAACACACAGACATTCCCCCTGAGTTTCCGTGGCCAAGCAAGGTTTCGAACCCAGGACTCTCCTGAGTCCTTTGCTTCTCATCCGGTCCACGACACCATACTGTGACATGGGCAACATGTTGAAAACTCCATAAAGAAAGAAGGGCACCTAAAGAAGATAAAAGAAGAAAGAAAAGCATCCAACCTAACAGGGGGAGAGGTCTGTCCTTATTCAAGGGTTCTCATTCTTACACCTCTGGCATTGTTTTAACAGCAGACATGAGAGAGGACTTTGTGAAAGAGATCCAGAACTTGAAATGCCTGAAGCACCCAAGGTTGATCAAGCTCCTCGCCATTTGCTCCATGGGTGAACCCGTCTACATCATCACCGAGCTGATGAGGAAAGGCAACTTGCACAGCTACCTCAACAGTTAGTATCACTCCCTCCTCCTCCTCCCTCTTTTATTACCCCCTTTGGTTATTGAAGAAGATTGTAAGGTTCTTGCTCTGGCGCTTCTAGTGGCCTCCACCCAAGTTATTTGGTGTTCTCGTAATATTTCTCTGATGTGATCTCTCCACTTTCCTCTGGGTCTGCCTCGTGGTCTTTGTCCTTCTCTTCTTTCCACATTTGCCTTGTAAGGTAGGGAATCACAAGACATTCTCTACCTCAGCAGTTAGTATTGTTCCCATCTGTTGGTTTGCTATGAGACTGTTTGCAGTTCACATTCAGGGCTCCCTTGCTCGAAAGCCAGTCATATCCGACTCTAGGTTTTGGTGCTCAGAGCTGTCTGCGTCTGCAGACCTTTCCGTGGACATGTGGCAGGCATGACTAGTGTGCAGAATGCTGTTTACCTTCCCACCAAATTGGTACCTATTTATCTACTTGCAATTTCTTGCTTTTGAACTGATAGGTTGGCAGGAACTGGGACAGAGATGGGCGCTCACTCCGTCATGCAGCAATTGGGTCTCGAACTGCTGACCTGCCAACCTTCTAGTCATCAAGTTCAGTGTCTTAACCATTGGAAGAGCAGGCAATAGTTTATTATTTGCTTCACTTTTCCTGTATTTTTGTTTTTGTAAAGGGAGAGACACTTTTGGGAAGAAAAAAATTCAGCTGACTTTGCAGGACTTTTGACAATCAATCATTTTTATTCTATTCTAATAAACTTAAAGAACAAAAACAAAACAGAAATATAATAACAATACTTAAACAAAAATACAGCAAAATAATAATAATAAGCGCACCACCACCAGGACCAACGAGATAACAGTATTTGCATCTCATATAAAATGCAATAATTAATTAAATAAGTAAGTAAATAAATTGTTTTATTTCATCCCATATCATTACCTGAGAAAGAGATTCAGTTAGTTTGGAAATTGGCCTTTACTTTTTAACTATCTCAAAAAATTTAAACATATCTGTCCAATGTCACCAAACACAATTTCTTTTATCTTTCTTTGTTTTACTATCATATGCTGATTTATCACATATAGCCCACATTTCCTTATTCTATTCATTTAATTGAGATGCATAGTTAATCTTCCAATGTTTTCACTATCCATAATCTTACACCTGCTACTGAATTAGTAATTCATTCTTTTATCTCCCAACTCCACTAAACATTTGCAAATATTAGCACAAGGGCGATTCCTGGACAAATGTTTATCTTTAATTTCAATAGTTTATTCATGTCTTTGAAAATTAGCTTCCAAAATTTTAATATCTTTCCACATTCACACCACAAATTGAAATAGATACTGTACCTGACTAGCATACCTGTCAAGCGCGGCTCCAGACAATACGGGACCTGTACAGAAGGCTTCTGCGCAGAACCCTTCTGTGCATGGGTAGAAGGGTTCTATGCATGTGTAGAAGGGTTCTACGCATGCGTGGGATTCTGTGCAGAAGGGGATGCACAGTAACTACTTCCCCTTGCCGTCAAATTACGGGATTGCGACGGCTCCGGGTGGGAAAGTAGAAAAAGCGGCGCTGAATTACGGGAAATCCCAGCCAATATGGGATACTTGACAGGTATGTTTGACTAGACCTCCAGCATACAGCGGAATAATTAGGTACTTCTGCCAAAGTACCTCAGCCAACTTTGCAATTCCTTCCTTCCTTCCTTCCATCCTTCCTTCCTTTCTTTCTTTCTTTCTTTCTTTCTTTGAGGTACTTTCAGGAAAATATCTTGGGGTTATTTCATTTCTGTCTTGATTTAACATACAGTATTCATTGTACCAATCTGAGGGTGTGGGAGTGGGTGATTTAACTAAAAATATGTTCCATCCACCTAGCAAATTCTTATGGATGTCAGGCTTTGTACAAAAAGCTAAGTAAAAAAATTGAAGTGGGGGGAGGAAAAACGCAAAAACAGCATGTATCTCTCTGCAGTTTGTGGTGCTAAAGATAGTATATTAACAATAATTTTGTGTCATAAATTATTCTGGGTTGAAAATATTTTTGTGGAATAAACTCCGCTCAGGGAATGCCCAAATGAGGCTCCTTTTATGTCCCCAAGAGCTGGAACAGAGACAGGCACTCAATCCATCATGGAGTACCCGCGTCTCAAACTGCCAACTTGCCAGTCTTCCAGCTAACAAGGCGAGCTTCTTAGCCACTGAGCCACTGCGGCCCTGCTAAAGATAGTGCTTAGCCCATTCCAAAGCGGTCCTCACCTAAATCTGTGGAGGAGGACTCCTCGATATCACTCACCACAAAATATTCAATCGCTTAAGAAATCTGGACATCTAGTGGCTTGCCTAGCTTTCCAGAGTCTGGTTTGTTTGTGTGTCTGTGTGTGTTATGCTTCCTGAAACATAGCAACACCTTTAAAAGAATTCAGCATTGCATCACAAACTGGTTCAACAACATGCACAACTTATAGCCATGATGGCGAACCTTGGCACTCCAGATGTTCTTGGACTTCAATTCCCAGCAGCACCTTGGGAATCCACACGAATGGGCTTACTGCAATTCATCCGGCCCATGCCACCCTCATCACTCCTGGAAGTGGAAGTAAAACGCACCCGTCCGGATGTTCTTGGACTTCAATTCCCAGAAGCCCTTGTGAATCCACGCAGATAGGTTTACTGCGATTCATCCGGCCCACGTCACCCTCGTCACTTCTGGAAGCGGAAGTAAAACTTGTGGTGTCTAAAATCCCTCTGGCTTTCACTCCCAGCTGAGACATACTTAACCCAGAAAGGCATCGAATGACTTCCAAGTAGGGTGTTCTCTCATGGGAGATGCTACCCTGTGGGGGCATAATCTGACCTGCTTTCCTGATTTAGTTTCTCCTAAAGAGAACTGGTTTGAAGCCACACAGAAGAGGATACAGCTGGCCTGATGGACCAATGGCGATTAACCATGCGTGAAAATGAGCTTTCTTATTATATGATGCTGCCCAAAACAAGGGAGTTTTGAAATGGATTTCTTAATTTTTTCATTTGTTCATTTAGCATGCTCATGTTTCCTTGTAGCCTAATAACCACATGCACCCCTCCTCGGGCTTCTAACACATCAGGTCCCTATGCAGTAAAATGTGGCAGGCATGGGGTTCGAATCCATGAGAATGCAAAGCTTAGTTTCCATATGATGGTTCAGAAATTGTGACTGCAGAATTCCACACTAAAAGACCTGTCCCCCAAAATTTTAATAATAATAATAATAATAATAATAATAATAATAATAATAATAATAATAATAATAATAACAACAACAACAACAACAACAACAACAACAACAACAACAATAATACTACAAAAGCCAAATTACTCTAGCCCTCTTAGCAAAGAAGAGCCCTGGTGACACAGTGGTTAAACTGCTGTCCTGCAACCAAAAGGTTGTGAGTTTGATCCTGACCAGGGCTCAAGGTTGGCTCAGCCTTCCATCCTTCTGAGGTCAGTAAAATGAGTATCCAGCATGTTTGGGGCAAAATGCTAATTTTGTGAGCCACCCAGAGAGTGCACTAAGGAGTTAAGTGTGTTTACATTGCTAAGAAAATAAACTTTAAAGCAAGTAAGCAATGGGTGACTAAATCTTAATGGATAGAGGCCAGATGTACCACAGCTCCAATGATTTCTGTTTCAATCATGCCACTGTTGAACTCTGGGAATGCTTTGTAACAAAATATGGCTCTACTTTATCTAGAATGTATTTGATTTTGCTGCAATCTTGAAGCAGAAACTGTTCTGAGAAGACTGCAGGACTCTGGAAGGTTCTGATGACAGTAAACTAATGTTTACCTATTTCTGCCCATCACCTGGAACTACAGCCTGTTCTACAAAATGCACATTTTTCTCCCCCACTTTCCCCCACAAAGTACTGTGGGCTTTATAGACTTCCTTTGAAACCCCATTATTATTATTATTATTATTATTATTATTATTATTATTATTATTATTATTATTATTATTATTATTATTATTATTATTATTATTATTATTATTTGTAAATCACCTGTCTTTAGCAAATGTTAGAAATCCTTTTAAAGATATATTTCCGTATTGGAGTTACTATTCGTGGGCTACATATTGTGTGCATTACATTCATTACATTTCATCTACATTATATGTGTGCACATGCATGCACGCAAACACACAAAATAAGACATTCACTGAATGCTTGTGAGTAAGAGACACTGACCCCAGACATGAACTTCAGTTGATCATGTTGATTGAAGACAAAAAAAGGCATGGAAAGTTGTGAGAAAAACAATGAATTCAGCAAGATAAGCCTTATGTCATGTGGATGGTGGAAAAACTGCTGATAAAATTAATGCAGAGCTTGGTACATTTTGGAGAATGGAGGCTACTTCTGGAGAAAAAGTCCTATGTTGCACTCTCTGTGCTAGGTTGTAGGATCAGGAATATATAAAGTCAAGAATGGCCCTGTGGTGCAGTGGTTCTTCTTGTGCCATATCCCATTCCAAATACTGGCGGTCCTCCTCAGCCCCCAGACCAGTATTGATGAAGCTGCTGCCCTCCATCAAGATGGGTTGAGTGGGATTTAACCCACTTGGGGACCATCACCCTTCCCTGTGGACTTCGCTACTCAAGGCTGCTAGTCCTCAGGGTTGTCAGGTTAGTTAAACTGCTCTACTGCAGCCAAAACTCTGCTCATAATCTGAGTTCAGTCTTGATGGACCTCAAGGTTGACTCGATTTCCATCCTTCTGAGGTCAGTAAAACGAGTACCCAGCATGTTGGTGGGGGGAATGCTAATTACCTTGTGAACCTCCCAGAGAGCAGTCTAATCTCTATGGGATGATATATAAGTGTAAATGTTGTTATCTTAACCTATAAAACCAAGCATTAACTGTTGGAACTTCGCATAGGTTCCTAAGCCAGGCCCTACTAGCCTGCACCTACCATTCGTGCACACGCCCAAACTGGGTCCGCAGGTCAATGAAGGTTTGAGAAAAGCGCCAGTGGGGCAAGAGCCCCACAAACACAAAAAAAGGGAAACAACTTCATTTCCCAATGTTCCTTGCTCTGTGCCGCACTAGAGCCAATCAGGCTGAGAGGCTCGAGCAAAAGGAACGTTCGGAAATGCGCCGCGGCCAATCAAAATAAAACCGCAGGAAAAAAAACGAACAAGCCAAAAACGCAAATGCCAAACTACAAGCCCCAGCATCCTGCGCGCCATGAGTGCGCAGAACACTGAGGAAGCTGGCGAGCGAAAAATAAAAATAAAAAACACACCAGGAGTGCAAGTCCACAGCAGCCAGACACAGGAAAAAAACCCCACAAAAATAGGGGGGCAAGGGGGGAAAAGGCACTGCCCCCCCCCCTTGAAAGTGAACCCATTCCCAGGTAAGCAAAGCCATCGGACGGCGCTCCGCCCGCTGACTTTACTTACTGCAAAAGGGTTTCGCTTTCAGCAGAGGGGATTCCCCTCCCTCCACACACACACACACCATATTAAAGAGAAGAAAACAAGCGGTTTCTTCTCTTTAAAAAACAGAATGTTTGGGAGGGGGTGGAACCAATCCCCTCTCCTGGGCCCCATGAGTCTGGAAGGTTTGGGGGAGGACAAAAGGGGTCTGTCCCCCCAAACCTTCTAGACCCAGAAGACCAGGGAGAGGGGATCGATTCCACACACACCCAAACACACTGTTTTTAAAGAGAAGAAACCAAGTGGTTTCTTCTCTTTAAAAACGGAGTTTGGGGGGGGGATTCCCCCTTTCTGATGGCTCTCCTGGGTCCGGAAGGGTTGGGGAGAGAGACCCCTTTTCTCCCCCCCAACCTTCCCAACCCCAGAGAAGCCAGCGGAGAGGGGGATCTCAACCCCCTACCCACTGATATTAAAGGGGAAACCCCGATCTACTTTCACGACTCCACACAATCAAAGCACCATAACACACACCCCAACGCCGCCTGAAGCAGCGCTGGGATTTTCGCGGCCCAGACAGTGAGCCCGGCCTGCGGAAAGGAAACACACACACACCCCCGCCAAAGCCACAACATAAAAACAAACTTTTAAAAATAAATCAATAAATAAATACTTAAATAAATAAATAAAAACACAAAAACAACAATCAAAGCCATCCAAAAATACACAAAACCAAACTAAAATAATACCAAAAAACAATAAAAAGTAAACAAAAACAAAAATTAAGAAACACAAACAGCACCCAGCCAAACACCACAAATTCAAAAACAAAAAACAGCCAAACACCACAAAATCCAACCCCCCCTCCCACAAAATAAAGAAAATAAGCCAACTCACCCCCACGTCCTCCCTCCACGATGACCAGAAATGAAATGAGGAAAGAAAGAGACTACTTACCGGAAGAAGCGCCACCCAGAGGCCAGTAGAGAAAAAACAGTCAAAGTAAAGGAAATACTCAACAGCCCCACCCAGAGGCCACAATAGAAAAAACAGTCAAAAACATAACATTACATTACACATTCACACAAATCACAAATAAATCTCACAGTAAACACATCTAAACACAGTTTAAAAACATTAAATGTAAAAAAACATGTACTTTCACATTTTTTAAATTATTACCTAAGGTACAACTATTTTTTTTTAAAAAACCACAAACTAAAACATTATTCAGTTAAAAAAACAATTTGAAAAAATTATATCATCCCTTTCTCTTTTTTTAATCCACAAAAAAACCCAAAAAAGATGAACACATTTTATAACAGCCCACCAAAAAAAATTTGATAAATAAAATTTTAAAAAAATTCAATTATAGACTAACCCAGGGGTGGGAAAACTTTTTGACTCGAGGGCCACAATGGATTCTTAAACTGGACCGGAGGGCTGGAACAAAAGCATGGATGGAGTGTTTGTGTGAACTAATATAAAGAGAACCTTCCGTTCTTTCGGATCCGTGGGCCGGATAGAACAGCTGAACTGGCTGATCCGGCCCGTGGGCCGTAGTTTGCCCACAGCTGGACTAACCTCTACTTTACAAACATTATAAAAAAAACCACCTTCCAACACCATTTAAAACAGCCCAGCAATGCCGGGCAACCTCTGCTAGTTATTACTATTTCCAAGAGATACTTCAAAGGCATAATAGACTTTCTCACGCCTCTTATGTTTTTTGCAGGTGCTCCTGGGAAGGAACTGACCACTCACCACCTGCTCAGCCTTTCTTGTCAAGTGGCTGATGGGATGACCTACCTGGAAGAACAACACGTTGTGCACAGAGATTTAGCTGCCAGAAATATATTGGTGGGAGACGACTTCGCGTGCAAAATAGCCGATTTTGGCCTTGCCAGGCTCCTCAAGGTTTGTTCTGGAATGGCTTTCAGCTACTGCCCCACTCATCTCTTCCATCAGCCTATTTCTTTCCTTGAAAAATAAAATCAAACATTTCTGCACATCTGTATTAGGTGGCTATGGGGCCATGGTGGCTTAGTGATTAAGACTCTGAGCTTGATGACCAGAAGGCTGACAGGTCAGCAGTTCGAGATAGACCTCTGCCCCTTCTTCAGCTACCTGACTGCAGTGGCTCAAATGGCTAAGATGCTGACTGGAAGGCGGGAGGTCAGCAGGACGGAATGAGCTCCCGTCTTTGTCCCAGCTCCTGCCAACCTAGCAGTTCGAAAGCAAGAAATTGCAAGTAGATAAATAGGTACTGCTTCAGCTGGGAAGGCAACAGAGTTCCGTGCACTCCAGCATCTAGTCATGCCGGCCACATTACCACCAAAATGAAGTCAGTGCTGGCTCTTTGGCTGTAAACGGAAATGCGCACTGACCCCTAAAGTCAGACGTGATTGGCTTTCAAGCAAGGGGGACTTTTATCTTTTCCTTATTAGATGGCTGCCTGTTTCCTTCAATGTGTATATGAATTTAGCAGAGATAGTCAAAGCACCTTTTTAAACTATAGTTCCCAGAATCCTCCAAACTAGCAGGGACAAGATCTACTGCCCTCGTCAATCGATCCTCCCAAATTCTGCAGCTCCAGGTACTAACCACTGAGGATGGCTAGGAAAATTGTGACTAGCGGCAGAGTCTTCTCAGTGGTGGCACCTATGCTATGGGACAGTCTATATCTGAAGGTGCGTGCATCAGTCCCCCTCTCTGAATGTACTGAAGAAACAACTCCAGATCAAACTGTACAGAGAAGCATTTAGATACCTCCTCCCTACAGTCACTTATATTTGAGTATTATTAGTTTTGGGGCCCTAATTCCTGTTAGAAGAGACTTTTTAATATATTATTATATTTTTGCTTGCTGCCTGCATCAGAGAGGTATTACATTATTATTATTATTATTATTATTATTATTATTATTATTATTATTATTATTATTATTATTATTATCATCATCATCATCATCATCATCATCATCATCATCATCATCATCATCATCATCATCATCATCATCAGTATGGACTTTTATGTCGCCCACTCGCTTTTCTTTCTTTTAGGTTGTCTGCCAGCTAGAGTGGGGAATTTCCTCCCAGATAGGAAGTACAAAAATGTATCAAGTAAATAAATTCTGGGTCTTAGATTTCAAAATGTCTATTTCCCAAGCTCGGCTTCCTTTGATGTCTTCTGCTGAGGTTGTGGTCTTTCTCTCCTTCCAGGATGATGTTTATTCGACCACTAGCAGCGCCGTAATCCCTGTGAAATGGACCGCACCTGAAGCAGCTGTCTACCAGACCTATTCACCCAAATCGGATGTTTGGTCGTATGGGATTCTTCTCTACGAAGTCTTTACCTACGGACAATGCCCATATGAAGGTGGAGTATCAAAATCCCTTCATTGGATTTCACTACACTTTGTGAAACTTACATTGCTATGAAATGTAAGTTTCCTGTTGGCATCGTTGATGATTAATGGGAGTATTTTTTTCCAGGGATGACCAACCAAGAAACGATCCAGCATATCACGCGGGGCTATCGTCTCCCTCGGCCAAATACCTGCTCTCCTGAAGTTTACAGCATCATGCTCGAATGCTGGAAGGGCCACCCTGAAGACAGACCATCTTTTCTCAACTTGAGGGACATGCTTTTCTCAATTTACAAATGGACTCCTCGTCCGTTATCTTGAAGGGGAGACATCATCTGCGACATTTAAAAGAGACTTTGAAGTCTTGCGTCAGTGACGGGATTAGCAGAACTGTTAGGAACGGCCTAGTCTTGGCCTCAAAGAACATTTGTGCCTTTGATACTGGGACATATGAAGGCCAGCTTCTCTGGAGGTGTCGTGAAACGCTCCGATCCGGGTTTAGATGAGACCCCGTTGGCTTCCCTTGCATTCTGCATTCAATGCAGCTACGAACAGCAGTGTGGACTGTTTTATTTAATGTGTGTGCCAGTTGACTTTATTTAACAAACTTATGCTAATAAATTTAGTCTGGAGGAGAAGGGATTGATCACATGCAACAATGGGCCATTAATTGTCTTTTGCTTCATTAGCAGTCCTGAAGCAATTCTGTTCAGAGCTGGCCCTACCATGAGCAGGAGTTCAGGTGGCAGGTTTAAGATGCCACAAAAGGGCAGTAAATTGTTATCTGTGTGATGTATTATTGCTGTGTTTTTCTTGCCTAGTATGGCAATCGGTTATTAAGGAGGGTTTTTTTGTTGTTGTTGCCTCAAGTACCAGCTTGCAAGATGTTGTAGGCAGTTTCTTCCTCAGAAAGACTCCAGAGCAGCCAACACAAGGCAGTAGATAAGCATTCTTAAGCATACCTGTCAACCTTCCTGGATTGGCCGGGATTTCCTGTTTTTCGGCGCCACTTTTCGCCATTTCCCGCCCGGAGCTGCCGAAACCCCAGAATTTGGCAGCGGGGGGGGGGGGGGAGGCGTTGCTGCGCATCCCTTCTGTGCAGCTCACTTGTATGCATGCATAGAAGGCTTTTGCGCATGCGTAGAACCCTTCTATGCTTGCGTAGAAGGCTTCTGTGCAGAAGGGGATCATAGAAGCCTTCTACTCATGCGTAAAAGCCTTCTACGCATGTGTAGAAGCGAGCTGCGCAGAACGGTTCTGCGCAAGTCGCTTTTACGCATGCGTAGAAGGCTTTTACGCATGCGTAAAAAGCAACCTGCGCAGAATCATTCTGCGCAGGTCCCGGATTGTCCAGAGCCGCGGTTGACAGGTATGTTCTTAAGAGAGACATGATCAATAATAAATAATATGAAGAGATGAATAATAAGTTTCAATGAAAAAATGAACTAAAGTGTGTTTTATTGGATAGATAGATACAGTAGATAGATAAATACAGTAGGTAGATTAAAAGAGTGCGAATGAATAGATACGAGGCTTTCAATGGACGTGTGTGTGCGCACGCGCGTGTACTGAGGAAAACGGGGCACGCGAGTGCAATGCCGGTTGCCGCCAGGAGAGGGCGAAGGGAGGAAAGGCGGTCGCCCGCTCGCCTAACCCTTCCGCCGCCTAAAGGGGATGGGACCTCGCAAAGCTCATTTGCATTCGGCTGTACCCAGCAGACATTTCGCGGACAACGGCGCAGCTTTCCCACCATTTCAGTATTTCGGGGGCGATGTGAGAGCGATCCTCCGCGCTCAAGTATTAGGCTGCCGGATTAGGCTTTGGCTGGGCGGTGTTTGAAAGGACGAATCCGTCGGTCATCATGACATCAATGCCAGTGGCCAGTGGTGCCGCTTTCCCGGCGGACTACAAAAGAGCATACTCTGGTTTCTCTTCAGATCGTATAAATCTTTCGCCTTTTACTAAAGATTTCCGTGGAGAGGAACATTTATGAGTCTCGAAAGAATTTTTTGAGGCCCTGCTTCAGTGGGGCTGCACATTACATGTTCAAAAACAGAATTTAGCACAGTGGTGGTGAACCTTGGCACTCCCGATGTAAAAGTGCCTGTATGGGTGTGTTTTATTTCCAGAGTGAGGTAAACCCCTGGGGCTTGTGTTTCTGTGCATTGAAATCCAAGAACATCTGGGATGCCAAGGTTGGCTGTCACGGATTTAGCATATGGACTGGTGTTGGAGTCTGGGCTGGTGGCAGCATGTGTATTTCCTGTGTTTTTCCTAGTAGAGACATAGTGTACTTATCACTCGACAGAAGCCACTGAAAGTGGCGCTGCTGCAGCTCTACTTCACTTTCTCATCATTGCATGTTTCTGGCAGTAATCAGTAGACCACATAATACAGGATAGACTTCAGCAGCACATGGAGAGAGAAATACCAGAGGTGCAGGCTTGTTTCAGAAGAGGCAGGGGGACTAGAGACCACATAGCCAACATACGTTGGATCATGGAGAAAACAAAGGAATATCAGAAACAAGTCTACTTTTGTTTCATTGACTACACAAAGGCCTTTGACTGTGTGGACCACAACAAAATGTGGCAAGTAATTAAAGAGATGGGAATACCAGAACACCTCATAAGGAATCTGTACATGAGTCAAGAAGCAACAGTTAGGACAGAACACGGAATGACAGAGCGGTTTGGAATAGGAAAAGGAGTAAGACAAGGCTGCATTTTATCACCCTGCTTATTCAACTTATACACAGAGCACATAATGTGCAATGCAGGGATGGAGGAATCACAATATGGGATAAAAATTGCTGGGAGAAACATCAACAATTTGTGATATGCAGACGATACCACCCTAATGGCAGAAAGTGAGGAAGACCTAAAGAAGCTCCTGCTTGAAACTCAACATCAAGAAAACCAAAATAATGGCAACAGGTCCGATCAGTCCCTGGAAAATAGATGGGGAAGAAGTAGAAGCAGTGACAGATTTTACTTTCCTGGGATCTAAGATCACTGCAGATGGTGACTGCAGCCATGTAATAAAAAGACGACTGATTCTGGGGAGACAAGCTATGAGAAACCTGGGGAACATAGTTAAAAGTAGGAACATCGCCTTGCAAACAAAAATTTGCATAGTCAAAGCAATGATATTCCCGGTGGTAATGTATGGGTGTGAGAGCTGGACAATTAGGAAAGCTGAGCGCAGAAGAATAGATGCCTTTGAAATGTGGTGTTGGAGGAAAATCCTGAGAGTCCCCTGGACAGCAAATAGAACAAATAGGTCAATCTTAGAAGAAATCAACCCTGACTGGTCATTGGAAGGGCAAATACTAAAGATGAAGCTTAAGTACTTTGGACATCAAATGAGAAGGGAGGATTCACTTGAGAAGGCCTTGATGCTGGGAAAGGTGGAAGGCAAAGGAAGAAGGGAGCATCCAAAGATGAGATGGCTAGATAGTATTGTAGACACAATGGGCACAGAGCTGGGCGGGCTGAGGAGGATGGTGGAGGACAGAGGTGCCTGGAGGATAATGGTCCATAGGGTCGCAAAGGGTCTGAATCGACTGTGCAACTGAACAACAACAAAAGTAAATAACCTGGATTCTGTATCTCTCCATATTCACACAGCATGTTGTCTGCCAGGAGCCCCCACTTGAGCATGTTGGTCTTACATTTAGGGATTCCAACCAACAACCTATTCAGGGTCCTCCAAGGGACACAGTTAAGTTCCTCAGCCATATCCTCCTTTAATGTTCCTTGACCAGGGAGTTTCTTCTTCCATCTTCTAATTTGCTCTTGTGTACCCTCAAGAATGTTTGTTCTTACCATAAAGCTCTTCCTAGATCTGAGCCGGCAGACCTGAGGCTCATTTCCATTAAGAGGATGTTGAGGGTCATTCTCTTGTTTAGTTCTCTCTGATGAGGGCAGATGATAGACCTCTGTATTATATTCTCAGGACGGTCTTCATGGCTGATCGCCACGATGATCACCAATATTCGGATTCGGATATGGCAAAAGAAGAAGTTCTCTCACCATCCGTTGCTACTTCTCTCCTGATCTTAGGTGGAGCAATACCAACAAGAAGGTATATTTTCTCAACTGGTGTAAGTTGGAGGTATCCTGTCACTCTACACATGGCTTCATTCACAGCAATGTCAACTTCTTTTGCGTGTGTGGATGCACATCCATACTGGAGCAGCATACTCTGCTGCAGGACCAAAATTGATGTACACAGTGTGGATGGTTGAGTTCCCCATTTATACTTTGTGAGTATCATGATTCTTCTTCTTCCATGTCAAGGCCAGGCATGAAATTGCCAAAATGAAAGCACCTTTTAGTGAGTTCATTCTGCAGTTCCTTTCACCTCATCTGGTATGAGAAAGATTAGTCAGCAGCACAAAGTTGCTGCTACCAGGGTATGCCCAACTGTGGTTCAAAAATACCACAATCTTGGAAGAGGCTCTTTCTTTGTACCCCAGTTTTCTGATGATATTGTTCCTTGTACTAACTTTGGCTTTGGAATGGAAGGAACTGAAGAATGAATCTAGCTCTCAGTCAAACACAGACAGTGACAACACAGGGAAATGCTGGCACTGCATCTTCCCATGCGCTTGACTTTTTTGCCTTTCTCTTGGCCTGCAGCAATGACTGTTCTGTCAAAACTCAGGGCGTCAGTGGTAATCATTACGTGCAATCGAGTCATCTCCAACTCTGACCCTACGAATCAACCCTATAAGTGGGGGCTCTCCAGAAGGTCCTGTCCTCAACAACCCTGCTCAGCGCTTGTAAACTCAAGCCAGTGGATTCCTTTAGACATAGAGAATCCCTCTCATATTTGTTCTTCCTCTTTTCCTGCTTCTTTCCAGTTTTCCCAGCATTGTTGTCTTTTCCAGACAGTCTTGCCATGATGTCCCCAAGGTAGGACAGCATCACCTTCAGATGTAGTTCAGACTTGACTTGCTCTCAGACCCACTTTGTTGACATTCTGATAGTCCAAGCCTTTCCCAAACTATGTTCCAGGGAACACTGGCAGACTTCAATTCCCAGAAGCCTAAGTCAGTACATTGGCTGATCACTGCTTTGGGGAATTGACTTAGGCTTCTGGGAATTGAAGCCCAAAAACCAAAGATTGGGAAACACTGAAAGGTATCCTCAAAACGTTCCTCCAGAACCACATTTCCAATTAATCTAATTTGTGCCCATCAGCTTTCTTTACTAGTCCACAGCACTGCAGTGGAAGGTTGGGGTTCGATACCTGAGTGAAAGAAACCTCTTTCAGGGTTTCCCGGAGTAGAGTTTCTCCAGAAAAAAAATCTTTCAACTCAGAGTAATTTATGACACAAAATTTATTTAGCTTTCTTTACTGCCCAGCATCCCCACCTGTACCTGGTGATCCGGCAATGCAAGAGTGTGGATGGTCTTGCTCGCCAGTGACACATCCTTCCACTTGAGGATCTTGCCTAATTACTTCATTGCTGCCTTTCCAAACCTTATGGACTAACATAGTACTGTATTCTTTTGAATTGCTATACAAGACTGCAGTGCCGGCTGTGGGCAGAAGGTGGTACAAACACGAAAGCTCTGCATTCTCTCCCTCATGTGTACTAGGGCATGCGATGCATCATGCAGAACCTGTTTGCATTTGGCTGCGACCAGAATGCTTTGCGCAGAGAATGTTGATGTTTCTCTGTTGTTAGTTTTTTGTCCTTAGGGACTATTTCTTACTTCCATGTTTGTAGAGGTGGAGCAGAAGCATCTGGATTTGATATGTTAGATTTGGTATGGGATGGGGAGAGAGTGAGCAAGTTAGTAAGTGAACGCTGAGCAATGAGCCACCATGACGTGAGTGTTGGTTCTCCATGCTGCACCTTTTCTGGTAGGAGTTCAGAAGGTATACTCTGGTTTCTCTTCAGATCGCATAAATCTTTCGCCTTTTACTAAAGATTTCCGTGGAGAGGAACATTTATGAGTCTTGAAAGAATTTTTTGAGGCCCTGTTTTGGCAGGGCTCCATTTCTTCAGTAAAAAAAACAGATGAGTTGTTGTTGGGTTTTTGTTGTTGTTGTTGTTGTTGTTGTTGTTTGGGGGGTAAGTGTCTGCATCTGATTCCCTATTTGAGGAGGAATAAGAGGAGAGTCCCCTGGACGGCAAAGAAAACAAATAGGTCAATATTAGAAGAAATCAGAATTGACTGTGCGACTGAACAACAACAAAACTATCACAACTATTATTTATTACCTAAATAGCATACGGTAAGTAAAAAAGCCAAGTCCATTAATGAAAACACGGAAGGACAAATGTGAGGTGGATTGACTCTCTAAAAGGGAACCACGGGATATAACTTGCAGGAATTAATCAGGGTTGTTGAGGACAGGACATTTTGGAGATCTCTCATTCATAGGACTGTCAAATGTCAAAAATGACCTGGTAGAACAAACAAGACCGGTCCAGAAAAGTTTAATAGTAATTAAATAATTGTGTGCTTATAGAGATTCTTTTTAGGGGTTTCTAGGTAGAGAGGACTTAGAAGTAGTCAAGGTTCTCCCCTTCTGGAGAAATCCTAGGACTCTGCAGGTTGTTCAATTTGTTGTTGTCCAGTTGCACAGTTGATTCCGACCCTTTGCGACCCCATGGACCATTTTCCTCCAGGCACCTCTTTCCTCCACCATCCTCCTCAGCCCGCCCAGCTCAGTGCCCATTGCGTCAACAATACCATCTAGCCATCTCATTTGCTGCCGCCCCCTTCTTCTTTTGCCCTCCACCTTTCCCGGCATCAAAGTTTTCTCAAGTAAATCCTCTCTTCTCATTTGATGCCCAAAGTAATTTAGCTTCATCTTTACTATTTGACCTTCCAATGAGGTCAGGATTGATTTCTTTTAAGATCAACCTATTTGTTCTCTTTGCTGTCCAGGGTACTCTCAAAATTATCCTCCAGCACCACATTTATTTATTTTATTTATTTATTTATTAGTCAAATTTGTATATGCCGCCCGCTCAGGTAAACCCGACTCAGGGCGGCATCACAACAATGCACAAAATACATAAAAACATTATAAAAAACCCCCAACCCACCCCCTTTAAAAACCCCTATATCCCACCCACCCATCCCATCCGACCATAAAAAGGAAGAAGAGAGAGTTATACAAGCAAGCAGGCGGGCACCATAGTCCAATTCGGGCCCCACACCTGCCCTGCCAGCCAGGTCTTTACTCCTTTCCTGAAGGGCAGCAATTCACTTTGGAGTCTTAGGTCTATTGGCAGGAGGTTCCAGAGAGTTGGTGCGGACACGGAGAAGGCCCTCCTTCGGGTGCTAGACAAATGTGCATCCCTCGTTGGTGGCACTATTAGAGAACCCCTCCGGTCCGCTCTAGTCGGACGGGCAGACACTCTTGGGACGATGCGGTCTCTAAGGTACCCTGGCCCCCTGCCATATAGGGCTTTAAAGGTCAAAACCAGCACCTTAAATTGCACCCGGAGACAAACTGGTAACCAGTGCAGCTCCCGGAGTAGTGGAGAGGCATGGGCATATCGCCCACACCCCATTACCACCCGGGCCGCCGCATTCTGGACCAGCTGCAGCCTCCGAATGGTCGTCAAGGGCAGCCCCATGTAGAGCGCATTACAGTAGTCTAGTCGGGAAGTAACCAGAGCATGGGTGACCATAAGCAAGGAGCCCCGGTCCAGGAGTGTGCGCAATTGGCGAATCACCCGAAGTTGGGCAAAAGCCCTCCTGGCCACAGCCGCCACTTGTTCTTCCAGCAGCAGCCGCGAGTCCAGAAGAACCCCCAAGTTGCGCACTGGGTCTGTCTGGGGCAAAACAGCCCCATCCAGTACCAAAGGTGGTAACTCCCTGGATAACACGGGGCCCCTTATCCACAGCCACTCTGTCTTGCTGGGATTCAGCCGAAGCCCATTGGCCCCCATCCAGACCCCAATGGCCTCCAGGCATCCGGATAGGATTTCGACAGCATCACTGGGGTCCCCACGGGCCGAGATGTACAGCTGAGTATCATCCGCGTACTGATGGTACCGCACCCCGTGGGTAATTAAATTACAGCACCACATCTATTCTTCTGCTCAATACATAGAGATAAATCCTCTTGGCTAGTAATGCTAGAATATATTTCAAAATCATGGTAAGCAGCATGGTTTAACTTTTAGAAGTTACTTGCCTTTTTAAAAATACTGTAGAAATATCTGTTTCATGCCATGCTGTGGGACTCAGAATGTAACTGATAAGTAATTTCATAACTTAGGCCAATTTTCTTCCAGATGTTAGGCTGTTTGCCATAGCTATTGTTACATGCCATCAAGTAGTCTCTAATCCAGTGTTTCTCAAACTTTGATTTGTGGACTTCAGTTCCCCAAAGCACTGATCAGTCAATCTACTGACTTAGGTTTCTGGGAATTGAAGTCCACCAGTGTGCTATGGAACACAGTTTGGGAAATGCTGCAAAATCTATGGTGATACTGTGAATGAGATACTGTATCTCCAAAATGTTCTGTTCTCAACAGCTCTGCTCAACTCTTGCAAGTTAGCAAAGAAGAGAAAACTGGGGATGACTATTTAATCTATATTTCAACACATAAAGGGAAGCCCCACCAAAGCAGGGCCTCAAAAAATTCCTTCAAGACTCATAAATGTTCCTCTCCACGGAAATCTTTAGTAAAAGGCGAAAGATTTATGCGATCTGAAGAGAAACCAGAGTATGGTTTTTGAATGCCTACCAGAAAAGGTGCTGCATGAGGAACCATCATTCAAGTCATGGTGCCTCATAACTCAGCACTCACTTGCTCACCCGCTCTCTACCCCTCCCATGCCCAAATCTAGCACATCAGATCCAGATGCTTCTGTTTCACCTTTACACGCATGGAAATAAGAAATAGTCCCTTAGGACTAAAAACCAATAACAGAGAAACTGCAACATTCTCTGCGCAAAGCATTCTGGTCGCAGCCAAATGCAAACAAGCTCTGCATAATGCATCGCATGCCCTTGTACACATGAGCAGTTGAGGGCGAGGGAGAGAATGCAGAGCTTTTGTGTCTGCACCACCTTCTGGCCACAGCCGGCACTGCAGTCTTGTAACAATTCTTTTTTGCCCTCAATCAAAAGAATACAGTACAGGTACTGTACTACGTTAGTCTGTGCAAGCTTAGTTTAACATAAGAAAATAAATACAAAAAAGTTGCATTACAGTATCTAATTAGGATAAAATTAAGAAAAAGAAGCAACAGTATGTTGTTGTTGTTCAGTCACATAGTCAAGTCCAACCCTTTGTGACCCCATGGACCACTGCATGCCAGTCACCCCTATCCTCCACTATCTTCTGCAGCCCGCTCAGCTCCACACCCATTGTATCAACAATGCCATCTAGCCATTTCATCCTCTGCCGCCTCCTTCTCCTTTTGCTTTCGATCTTTCCCTGCATCAAGGCCTTCTTGAGTAAGTCCTCTCTTCTCATTTGGTGTCCAAAGTACCTTAGCTTCATCTTCAATATTTGTCCTTTCAAGAAGCAGTCAGGGTTGATTTCCTTCAGGATCGACTGATTTGATCTCTTTGCTGTCTAGGATACTCTCAAAATCATCCTCCAGCACCACATTTCAAAAGCATCTATTCTTCTGCGCTCAGCCTTCCTTAGGGTCCAGCTCTCGCAACCATACATTCAGTGGTGGGCATCAGCAGGTTCGCACCAGTTCGCCAGAACTAGTAGCAGAAATTCTGGCTGGCTGCGCCCATCCAAGTTTTGAAATAAAATAGTCCTAATTTGGGTGCAACACAGGGCTTTCCCCCTGGCCATGCCCACCATACCATGCCCACAGTGTGGTAGTAAATTTTTTGGAGCGCACCACTGCATACATTACTACTGGGAATACCATTGCTTTAACATTGCGAATTTTTGTTGACAAGGTGATTACTTTTTATTATGTTCCCTAGGTTTCTCATAGCTTGCCTCCCAAGAATTAGTCTTTTTTTAATTCCATGGCTGCAGTCACCATCTGCAGTGATCTTGGGTCCTAAGAAGGTAAAGTCTGTCCCTGCCTCCATCTCTTCCCCTTCTATTTGCCAGGGACTGATAGGTCCGGCTGCCATTATACAGAAAAGTATAAAAGGATGATACAGACTAGATGGCATCATCTTACTGATAAAAATGTAGTAAAGACTTGAAATGACCTATAATAAAATTGAAAGGAGAAGACTGCAGATGAACACTAACAAAACAAAAATTATTACTGCAGAAGGCCTGCAAAACTTTAAAGTTGACAATGATGAAATGAGATGTTGAAATATTTTGTATATTTTGTTGGCAAAATGGCCAATCTAAATGGGGAGGGACCAAAGTTCAGAAGAGCAGCAGTATAGGAGTTAGGAAAGATCCTCAAGTAGTGTTAAGAATATGTCACTAGAGAGCAAGAGCACCCACACTTTTGCACTGCCGGATCACCAGGTAGATGGGGAAGAATAGATGGGGAAGAAGTAGAAGCAGTGACAGATTTCACATTCTTAGGATCAAAGATCACTGCAGATGGGGATTGCAGCCATGAAATAAAAAGGCGACTGATTCTTGGGAGACAAGCGATGAGAAACCTGGGGAACATAGTGAAAAGCAGAGACATTACATTGCAAAAAAAAAAAAATAATCACATAATCAAAGCAATGGTATTCCTGGTCGTAATGTATGGGTGTGAGAGCTGGACCATTAGGAAAGCTGAGTGCAGAAGAATAGACGCCTTTGAGATGTGGAGTTGGAGGAGAGTTTTGAGAATCCCCTGGACAGCGAGGAGAACAAATAGGTCAATCTTAGAAGAAATCAACCCTGACTGCTCATTGGAAGGTCAAATAGTAAAGATGAAGCTGAAGTACTTTGGACATCAAATGAGAAGAGAGGGTTCGCATGAGAAAGTCTTGATGCTGGGAAAGGTGGAGGGCAACAGAAGAAGGGGGCAGCTAAAGCATGCCTGTCAAGTTTTGGATTTGGAAATAAGGGAAATTTCCCGGCCAATAAGGGATACTTGACAGCTATGCTTATCCTGTGCTGCCCTCCAATGGTAGCAATAAGACATTGCAGTCTAATTAATAAGGGATGACGGTGGGAAAGAGGGTAAAATAAGGGGTTTTCCCAGCCAATAAGGGATACTTGACAACTATGGGCCAAAGATGAGATGGCTAGATGGTATTATAGACGCAATGGGCACAGAGCTGGTCGGGTTGAGGAGGATGGTGGAGGACAGAGGTGCCTGGAGGTCAATGGTCCATGGGGTCGCAAAGTGTCAGAATTGACTGTGCAACTGACTGAACAACAACATCACCAGGTACTAATAATAATTTCATGTCAGATATTATTCTGAGTTGAAAGGATTTTTGCTGGAGAAATTAGGTTCAGGGGATGCCTGAATAAGGCTCCTTTCATGTCCTCAAGAGCTTTCCCCATCAAAGTGGTCCCTATTTAGTAAAGGTTCCCCTTGCTCGAAAGCCAGTCGTATCTGACTAGGGCTTAGTGCTCATCTCTATTTCAAAGCTGAAGAGACAGCGCTGTCTTACCTCTACAGACATTCCTAGCCCCCTTACTAAGTACTGATGTGCCTTCTCAGAAAATAAGAGTGAGGATGACTATTTAATCTATCTTTCAACACATAAAGGGGAGCCCCACCAGAGGAGGGCCTCAAAAAATTCCTTCAAGACTCATAAATGTTCCTCTCCACGGAAATCTTTAGTAAAAGGCGAAAGATTTATGCGATCTGAAGAGAAACCAGAGTATGCCTTCACTCACTCTTTCCAGCAAAGATGCAGCACTGGGAACCACCATTCAGATCATGGTGCCTCATAACTCAGCACTCACTCACTTGCTCTCTCCCATGCCCAAATCCAACACATCACATTCAGATGCTTCTGTTCCACCTCTACAAATATAGAACTAGGAAATATTCCCTAAGGACTTAAAAAGAGAGAGAGAGAGAGAAATTGCTACATTCTCTGCGCAAAGCATTCTGGTCGCAGCTAAATGCAAACAAGTTCTGCATGATGCATCGCATGCGCTACACATGAACAGTTGTGGGCGAGGGAGAGAATGCAGAGGTTTCGTGCCTGCACCACCTTCTGGCCACAGCCGGCACTGCAGCCTTGTATAGCAATTCTTTTTTGTCCTCAAAAGAATCCTGTACTCTACTGTACTATGTTAGTCCATAAGGTTTGGAAAGGCAGCAATGAATCCTCAAGTGGAAGGATGTGTCACAGACAAGCAAGACTATCCACCCTCTTGGATTGCCAGATGGGAAAGCTGGCCAGTAAAGAAAGGTAAAGGTTTCCCTTGGTCGAAAGCCAGTCGTATCCGACTCTAGGGTTCAGTGCTCATCTCTGTTTCAAAGCTGAAGAGCCAGTGCTGTCTGCTTCTGCAGACATTTCCGCGGTCATGTGGCAGGCATGACTAGATACCAAAGCGCATGGAATGCTGTTACCTTCCCACCGAAGTGGTCTCTATTTATCTACTTGCAATTTCTTGCTTTCAAACTGCTAGGTTGGCAGGAGCTGGGACAAAGATGGAAGCTCATTCCGTCCGGCAGTACTCGGGAATCAAACTGCTGACCTTCCGCCTCCCAGTCAGCGTCTTAGCCACTTGAGCCACTGCAGTCTTACGCAGTAAAGAAAGCTGAATGGTAAAAACTGATTCACTGGAAATGTGGTTCAGGAGGAAAGCTTGGTGGATACCCGGGACTTGCCAGAAAGACAAACAAGGGGATCATAGAGCAAGTGAAGAAGGCTGAACTGTCTCTGGAGGCAAAGTGGATGATGCTGAAGCTGCCCTGTGAGAACGTGGCAAGACTCTCTGTGAAAGACAATCATGCTGGGAGTGGTGGAAGGTAGTAGGACATGAGGAAGGCCATATGTGAGATGGGTTGCCTTTCTAAAGGAAGCCACCAGCTTGAATTTGCAAGAGCTGAGCAGGGCTTTTGAGGATAGGACATACTGGGGAGGGATGATTCACTGGGTCAGAAGTTCCGTGTCAGAAATTATCCTGGGTCGAAAGGATTGTTGTGGAAGAAACTCCACTCCGGGAATGCCCAAATGAGGCTTCTTTCAAGTCCCCAAGAGCTGGGGCACAGGCGGGCACTGGGTTGCGTATTCACACAATTGCGAGTCATGGCTGCTGCCCAAGGAGTCAATGGTCGTGGGAAAATGCAGAGACAGATTCGCGGAAACGACACAACGGTCCCGAAGCAGCAGATACGCATCCCCACGTGCTACAAACTCGCTTCTCCTCCGTCCTTCAGATACCATAATCCCCTGATGGCGAACCTTGGCACTCCACATGTTTTTGGACTTCAATTCCGGCCCTTCACTTCCGGGAGCACCGTGGGAAGCCCATCTCACGTGGATTCACGGGGGCTTCTGGGAATTGAAGTCCGAGAGCATCTGGAGTGCCCACAGGCCCGACATGGCAAGTAGTAGTCTATCTTTCTCACAAGTAAAAGGTAGCCCTACCGAAGTAGGGCCTCAAAAAATTCGTTCGAGACCCATAAATGTTTCTCTCCACGGAAATCTTTAGTAAAAGGCGAAAGATTTATGCGATCTGAAGAGAAACCAGAGTGCAAGTTGCTGCTCTCAGCGAGCAAAGCCACAGCACGGGCGACTGTCTTTCCTGTCATGGTGAACTGAACTATCCGGCCTTTCCAATGTCTCTAATCTCATCCGGCTGCCCCTGCCCCAAGCTCAGGCCACGGGGAGTCGACTTAACTCCCCCCCAAAAAAGGACAGAAATGGCGGTGAAACTGCGCTGTCCTGCGCGCAAGGCCTGCTGGTCGCAACTGAATGCAAACGAACCTCGCGTGGTCCCGCCCCTCCCGGCGGCCGAAGGGTTGGGCAAGAGAGCGAGCGAGCGAGCGAGCGCACGGCGCCTTTCCTCCCTCCCTGCGCCCTCTCCCGGCGGTGGCCGGCATTGCAGCTGCGAGGCCCGTTTTCCTCGGCCCTCCTCCTTGACTGTGCGGATCGGAAGGTTAGCAGTTCGATTCCCGAGTACTGCAGGACGGAATGAGTTCCCGTCTTTGTCCCAGCTCCTGCCAACCTAGCAGTTCGAAAGGAAGGAATTGCAAGTAGATAAATAGGGACCACTTCGGTGGGAAGGTAACAGCGTTCCGTTTCTAGTCATGCCTGCCACATGACCACGGAAATGACTGCAGAAGCAGACAGCGCTGTCTCTTCGGCTTTGAAACAGAATGAGCACTGAACCCTAGAGTCGGATACGACTGGCTTTCGAGCCAGGTAAACCTTTACCTTTCTTTACTGCCCAGCTTTCCCATCTGGCAATCCAAGAGGGTGGATGGTCTTGCTTGTCTGTGACACATTCCTCTCTTGCCCTCCACCTTTCCCAGCATCAAGGCCTTCTCAAGTGAGTCCTCCCTTCTCATTTGATGTCCAAAGTACAATAATAATAATAATAAATAAATAAATCTGTTGTACGCTGCCCAGAGTGAGAGAACATCCCAGATGGGCGGGATATAAATTAATACATTCAGAGCACTGTTTAAACAACCCGGGTTTCCCAACCTTTGGTTCTTGGGCTTCAGTGTCAGTCCATTGGCTGATCAGTGCTTTGGGGAATTAACTGAGGCTTCTTCTAGGAATTCAAGTTCAAGAACCAAAGGTTGGGAAACACTGCGTTAAACTGTGCTGCACTGCAGCCAAAACGTTGTGAGTTCAACCCTGACGGGTTTATTATCCCTCCAAGGTCGGCAAAACTGGGACTGAACAAGAAAAAAATGTTGGGGGATAAATGCAAATTAACTTATGGGCCGCCCAGAGAGTACATTAAGCGCGATGGGGGCGGAATATAAGTATAATTGCTAAGTTTAAGGGACATTTGGGAGAGAGTTACCCCTAACACCCCCCCCCAAAAAAAAAAAATTCTAAACCTTTGGGGTGGAAGAGAAAGCAATCCGCAGCATTCCCCTTACCATGCGAAGCCCTGCTGCGCCAGTTTAACTGTCCTTTTTTGGTTTCCCTTGCTCGAAAGCCAGTCGTATCCGACTCTAGGATGCAGTGCTCATCTCTGTTTCTAAGCCGAAGAGCCAGCGCTGCCTGCTTCTGCCTTCTGCAGACGTTTCCGCCTGGTCGTGTGGCAGGCATGACTAGACACCAGACTGCACGGAACTCTGTTTCCTTCCCACCGAAGTGGTTCCTATTTATCTCCTTGCAATTTCTTGCTTTCGAACTGCTAGGTTGGCAGGTGCTAGGACAAAGACGGGAGCTCATTCCGTCCTGCAGCACTCGGGAGTCGAACTGCTGACCTTCCGCCTCCCAGTCAGCGTCTTACTCACTTGAGCCACTGCAGCCACTTGGGCAACTGTCCTTAGAGCTTGTTAAATTGGATGGGATTTGGGAAATGTGGGTCTTGCGGGGGGAAGGGTGGGCTTGGACTACATCTCCCATCATCCCGGAGTCACAGCAGGGAAGTTCCAGGAGGTGGCTGGTCAAAGCCGTCCTCCTCCATCCAACCTTGCAATTTGCAAGAAAAGAAAGGGAAATTCTCTCGGAGTTGCGCAAAAGCGGGTTCCCCTCCCCGCGCGGGATTCCCTTGCGCGTCACTTCGCGTCACCGCCCGGGGAATTCCCCTCTGGCTCACTTGGCCCTGGGTGGGAATTGCCCATCCCACCCCTTTCCCCCACGGGGCCAGGTGAAAGCAGAAGCGGGTGGGAGAGCGAAAATGGTTTTGTTAAGGGCTCGAGTGGCTAAGACGCTGACTGGGAGGCGGGAGGCCAGCAGTTCGATTCCCGAGTCCTGCAGGACGGAATGAGCGCCCGTCTTTGTCCCAGCTCCTGCCAACCTAGCAGTTCGAAAGGAAGAAATTGCAAGTAGATAAATAGGGACCACTTCGGTGGGAAGGTAAACCGCGTTCCGTGCGCTCCGATGTCTAGTCATGCCTGCCACATGACCACGGAAACGTCTGCAGAAGCAGACAGCGCTGGCTCTTCTCTCGGCCTTGCCTTTCGAGCAAGGGAAACCACTAAAGCGAGGAGAATGGCTCTTAGTGTCCCTTGCCATGGGTCCTGAAATAGCATTATTAATGAACTTTCGAAATAAACACATTGAATGGAATAAGAAAGAAATGATTATTCGTAACAGATATGATATTGATTATTGTTTAAAAAATAAAAAAATAAAATTGAATTTGAATTTGACTGGTTTAAAGAGATCGAGAAGTATAGCAATAAATGACAAACTAACGTGTGAATTAAAATTTAAAAGGATTAGTAAAAAAAATTGACATCGGAGAAAAATGGGGAGAATGATAGAATATATATTAGTGAAAGGGAAAGGCGTGAGGCCAGTGTAAGATTGTGTATCATTTTGGAATGAGGAGATAAATATGCAAATCCAATGTAGAGATAGTATAGAACTATACTATAACAATTTAAAAATCTAATAAATAAATAAAATAATTAAAGGTGCTGTATATAAAGTCCTACTCGTGGTGGTTTCCCTTTGTAGTTTATATAAGTATGTTAAGATTTTTCGTATTTTTTTGTTTTGAACTTATTTGTATGTTTTTCTATGATTGTTTTAATTTAATTTAATTTAATTTTTCAACTTGTTCGCCGCCCACTCAGACAAGCCCGACTCAGGGCACCTTACATAATCTAAAAACCCCAGAACAATAAAAACACTTAAAACCCTCACCCACATTAAAAGAAAAATCTCACCCACCCAAGAAGCAGAGAGAGGGTACATCTTATGGTAAGAGCCAGCAAGCAGGGGCCACATTACCCTCAGGGCTCCACACCTGCCCTGCCAGCCAGGTCTTAAGTCCTTTCCTGAAGGGCAGCAACTCCGTCTGCAACCGTAGCTCTACTGGCAGGAGGTTCCAAAGGGCCGGAGCGGACACGGAAAAGGCCCTTTTTCTTGTGCCAGAGAGGTGGGCCCCCCTGGCTGATGGAACAATTAGGGAACCCCTCCGGTCCGCTCTAGTTGGATGGACAGATGTTCTTAGGGCGATGCGGTCTCTTAGGTATCCTGGCCCACTACCATATAGGGCTTTAAAGGTCATAACCAACACCTTGAATTGCACTTGGAGGCAAACTGGTAACCAGTGCAGCTTCCAGAGCAGGGGCGAGGCATGGGCACAACACCCACACCCCATCACTACCCTGGCCACCGCATTCTGGACCAGCTTTTGTTGTTCAGTCGCACAGTCGATTCCGACTCTTTGCGACCCTATTGACCATCGCTCTCCAGGCACCCCTGTCCTCCACCATCCTCCTTAGTCCACACAGCCCCGTGCCCATTGTGTCTACAATACCATCTAGCCATCTCATCTTTGGCCGTGGTCCCCTTCTTCTTTTGCCCTCCACCACCTTCCCCAGCATCAAGGCCTTCTCAAGTGAATCCTCTCTTTTCATTTGATGTCCAAAATACTTCAACTTCATCTTTGTTATTTGTCCTTCCAAGGAGCACTCAGGGCTAATCTCTTCTAATATTGACCTATTTGTTCTCCTCGCTGTCCTAGTCCTGCCTCTTGTGTTGTTTTCCTCTATTTCTTTGCACTGTTCATTTAGGTAGCTTTCCTTATCTCTCCTTGCTTTTCTTTGAAATTCTTTATTTAAGTGATTGTATTTTTTCCTTTCTCCTTTGCCTTTTGCGTTCCTTCTTTCCTCTGCTATTTTAAGAGCCTCATCCGACAACCACTTTGCTTTTTTGCGCTTCTTTTCTTTTGGTATAGTTTTCCTTGCTGCCTCCTGCATAATGTCTCTCATCTCTGTCCATAATTCTTCTGGTACTCTGTCTATCTGATCCAGACCATTGAATCTGTTCCTCACCCCCACCGTGTATTCCTTGGGTATGTTGTCTAGATCATATCTATCTGGCCTATTAGTTTTCCCTATTTTCTTCAGTCTGAGCCTGAATTTTGCAATCAGTAGATTGTGATCTGAGCCACAGTCCGCTCCAGGTCTTGTTTTTGCTGACTGTATGGAGGTTCTCCATCTTTGGCTGCAGAGTATGTAGTCAATTTGGTTTCGGTGTTGGCCATCTGGTGATGTCCATGTGTAGAGTCTCCTCTTGTGTTGCTGGAAAAGGGTGTTTGCTATGACTAGTGTGTTATCTTGGCAGAACTCTATCAGTCTTTGCCCTGCTTCGTTTTGTGTTCCCAGACCAAACTTGCCTGTTATTCCATCCACTTTTTGATTTCCTACTTTTGCATTCCAGTCTCCTAAGATAATGTGGACATCGTTTCTAGGTGTCTGTTCTATAAGATGTTGTAGGTCCTCATAGAACTGGCCTACTGTGGCTTGATCTGCACTAGTAGTTGGTGCATATATTTGGATTACAGTGATATTAAATGGTTTGCCTTGTAGTCTGACTGACATCATTCTATCATTTTTGAGATTGTATCCCATTACTGCTTTTCTCACTCTTTTATTTACAATTATGGCCACTCCAATTTTTCTGAGGTTTTCTTGTCCACAGTAGTAGATATAATGGTTTCCAGAGCTGAATTCGCCCATAGCTGTCCATTTTAGCTCGCTGATTCCCAAGATGTCAATACTTATTCTTTCCATTTCCTTTTTTACCACTTCCAGCTTTCCTTGGTTTATAGATCTTACATTCATGTCCCTATGCAATATTGTTCCTTACAACACTGTGTTTCTCCTCCCCCTTTCCTGCCCATCCCTGTCTGTCCATCTAATGTGCTGAGCATCCTTCCTGTTCCCTCTGATTTGTCCCTTTGTTTTGCCTTTGCTTTGGTCAATAGGGTTCTCTTGGCAAACTCCTTGGCGTGCTTTGCCGGTTTCTACACCATTTCCCCCCCATTATACATATTATCACAGTTTAAAACAAGGTAACATCATGCATATTATCACAGTTTAGAACACAGTATCAGTTTAGGACTGATGTCAGTCAGTTCTAAACTGACACAGTCACTATGTCAGTTGCTATAAGTCATCTATGTTAAGTCAACTATATTATTTCAGTTTGATTACTGATCCCTTGCATGCATGCAGCAGCTCTCGCCTCCCTTCGGCTGTGAGGAGTTGGTCAAAGGCGCCGACTCAGGCCTCGCTGTGATGGTGGCTGCGAATGGTGTCTCCTGGGGGTGGTCGCGGGTCTCCTGTGTCTGCAGTGTCTGTGTCTGCAGTGTCAGCACGGCCCTTCCTCTTTGCCTTCTGGGGCGTTGCTACTCTAGGAGGACTCCCCTGAGCCTCTGGATGGTAACTGGGCAGTTGGGGCCTGTGTCCTTCTCTGCCTTTTCCTTCCCTGCACCCAGGTTTTAGGATGGGGTGGGGGGGAGGGGCCGATTCTTCACTCACCTCCCCCCCAAGGCCTCTGGATGGTAACTGATCAGCTGAATGGTCGTCAAGGTCAGCCCCATGTAGAGCGCAGTGCAATAGTGTAGTCTGGAGGTGACCAGAGCATGTATGACCTATCTGGGAGCGGGCGCAACTGGCGTATCACATAAAGTTGTGCAAAGGGCCTCCTGACCACGACCGCTACCTGTTCTTCTAGTAGCAGCCGAGAATCCAGTAGGACCCCCAAGTTGCACACTGGGTCTGTCTGGGGCAGAGTAGCCCCATCCAAGACCAAGGATGGCAGCTCCCAGAATAGCACAGGACCCCGAACTCAGTCTTGCTGGGATTCAATTGTAACCGGTTGGCCCCCTTCCAGATCCCTACAGCCTCCAGACACCCAGATAGGACTTTGACAGAAAAGCTGCGATCCCTATGGGCCGATATGTACAACTGAGTGTCATCCGCATACTGGTGGTACCGCACCCCGTGGGAATGGATGATCTCACCCAGCCGCTTCATGTAGATGTTAAATAGGAGAGGAGAGAGCACCGAGCCCTGAGGCACCCCATATTGGAGGGGCCTAGGGCTGGACCTCTCACTCTCCAACCACACCAACTGGGTCCGGCCCTTCAGGAATGAGGAGAACCAGGACAACACAGTGCCCTGGATCCCCAACCCCTTGAGGCGTCCCAGAAGGATACCGTGGTCAACGGTATCGAAAACTGCTGAGAGGTCAAGGAGAGCAAGTACAGATGGGTGACCGCTGTCCCGCTCCCACCAGAGATCATCCATCAGCATGACCAATGCTGTCACTCTACCATACCCGTCTGAATCCTGACTGGAAGGGGTCCAGATAATCCGCTTCATCCAGGACACCCTGCAACTGACGCACCACTGCCTTCTCCAGGACCTTCCCTAAGAAGGGGAGGTTGGAGACTGGCCTATAGTTAGATGGTACCGCTGGGTCGAGAGATGTTTTTTCAGGAGGGGACGCACCAAAGCATGTTTCAGAGGTGCTGGAAATGCCCCCTCCCGCAAAGATTAATTTATTATCGCTCCTACCCAGTTACCTGTCACCTCCTTGGTGGCCTTCACCAGCCAGGTGGGACAGGGGTCCAAAGGGCAGGTAGTGATGCAAACAGCTGCAAGGAGCCTGTCCACTTCATCAGGGACAACTGGGTCAAACTGATCCCAGATAACACGGTAAGACTGTGCTCCGGTCCTCCCCGGACCCTCCCCGACCACTCCAGGATTGAGCCCCGAGCGAATCCGATCGATTTTCTCCACCAGATGGTCAGCAAAGTCCTCAGCCGATCCCTGCCAACTGGGCACCAGCCCCCCCCCCCCCCCCCCAAGGAGAGACCTGGTTACCCGAAATAGGGCGGCTAGGCGGTTATCAGCGGAGGCAATAAGGGTGGTGAAGTATTGCCGCCTCTCCATCCCCATCGCCACTAGATAGGCCCTAATAGCGGCTCTATCTAGTGTCCAATCGGAGTCACTTCGGGTCTTCACCCAGCAATGCTCTAGGCGTCTCTTTGCCTGTTTGAGCTCCCGTATTTGATCTGAGAACCATGGGGATGACCTAGTCCCACGAGCTCAGAGAGGCTGTAGGATTAAAAAAAAAGTTGAACTATTAAATGTAATTTAAAATTTAATTAAAATGAAGAAAAGACTGGGTATAAAAATCATACCTGTCTGGCCAGGTTATCCTGTTATGGTAATAGAATAGACCCTACTGTCAGCAACTCACTAACCTGACAACCCTGAGAACTAATGGTCTTGGATAGCCAAGTCCACAGAGAAGGGTGATGGTCCCCAAGTGGATTAAATGGTCCCACTTGAATCCATCCTGATGCAGGGCAGCAGCTTCATCCATCCTGGCCAGGGGCTGAGGAGGATTTTATGTGCTAAAAGGGCTCAGGACCAGAAAGTGAATCGCAGAACTGAATCAGTAGTACGGGTGTCATGCTGCAATGCGGAATGCAAATGGAAGGCCAGTGCATTATATTGTTCCCAGGACAATCCTTCATGGTTGATTTCAATGAGGATTGTCAATGTTCAGAATTGGATATGGCACTTGAAGCAGAAGATAAAAAATCACAGAACTATGACTGAGTCAGAAGGGGTCTTTTAGGTCACCGAGTCCAACCCTCTCCTTAACGCAGGAATCCAAATAAATTTGATAGATGGTGGTCCAATTCTCTCTTGAATACTTCCAGTGTTTGAAGCGCTCACCACCTATCATGGCAGTTGGTTCCACAGTCATATTACTCAAAACATTAAGAGGTTTCCCCTACAATGTTCTGCCTCATGCACCCAAATAACTTGGTTAGCTTTCTGCACTGTGCGTCTTAATTTGAGTGACACAGGGCGAGGGGGTGGTGTCTACTATTCTATTTTTGACAACAAAATGTCT
The DNA here is from genome assembly GCA_035047345.1 of Bradypodion ventrale. Classification (NCBI taxonomy): domain Eukaryota; kingdom Metazoa; phylum Chordata; class Lepidosauria; order Squamata; family Chamaeleonidae; genus Bradypodion; species Bradypodion ventrale. The sequence continues at coordinate 8,975,123 of JAWDJE010000004.1, forward strand.
TGATTGAACAAACTAACCACTAGGGTTGTGCATAATACGGTGTGCATGATGTCCCACAATAACACCCCCTTGCAAGGTGAGAGCCTTGTCAGGGCACGGGGGCTTGAACAGTCTAACTAGGCAGCGTTGCCCGTCTCTTGTCATTGATGTTAGGCCCAGATTAAAACTCACCAAAGCGTCTTCCGTCGGATCCCTTGGGCAAGGTGAAAGCGGAGGGCACATGTCATGGCCTTCCTAGCCAGATTAACTAATCTGACAACCCTGAACGAATGGCCTTGGGTGCCAAAGTCCACAGGGAAGGGTGAAAGTCTCCAAGTGGATTAAATCCCACATGAATCCATGTTGATGGAGGGCAACAGCTTCATCAATCCTGGCCTGGGGCTGAGGAGGACTTTGTATGCCAAAAGGGCTCAGGACCAGAAATTGACTCGCTGCGCTGGATCAGTGGTATGGGGGTCATGTTGCGATGTGGAAGGCAGATGAAAGGCCACAGCATTATATTTGCAGAACAGTCTTCATGGCTGATCACCATAATGATCGCCAATATTCGGAATTGGATACGGCACAAGAAGAAGATTGCCAATTAGTTTGTGTGTGCCCGTTATTTTAAAACTGGATGCTATGCTGGCTTGCAACTTTTAGATTTATTTTTGTTTCTATTCCGTTGCTGCCTAGGGTGTGTTTGTTTGTTTTAGTGTTACCATTTTATTATCTTTACCTACAAGAATGGGATGGGCCGTGCATGTGCGGAATGCATGTCCGTACCTGTCAAGACCATCCTGTAATGCGCCATTCACACTTACCTTACCTCCTGGACATCATCGCTGCATAGGTCTGGGGACCGAGAGTGGGGCCAGCGCCCCACGGACGGGAAAAAAATAAAAAACTATGGGCCCCAGCGTCCTCTGCGCCGCAGCATGACTCAGCCAATCAGGCATGAGGACGCAAGCGCAGCGGAGGTGGGACAGCCAGTTCATATGACAGAAAACAAACGGCCGTTGCGCGCGCCTTTCCCCTGCTACCCCGCCAAAGCCGCAGCAAGGCCGGCGCCAGCCTGGGGCCGCAGAGAGAAGTGGGGCTCCCCCTCCTCCCTGCTACCTCGCCGAAGCCACGGCAAGGCCAGCACCATGGGAGATGACAGTCAGGCCGCACTTCATCCAGGAACGCGTGTTCCCAAATGAAGTGCAGCCTAACTGTCAGCTCCCCTTTTCCCCATCGCTATTTCGAGAGCTGCTCTCGAAACAGCGATGGGGAAAACTCACCTCCTCCCAGAGCTGTGTCGAGAGAAGCTCTCGAAACAGCAATGGGAAAAAGGAAAGCAGACAGTTAGGCCGCACATCGTCAGGGGACGCGCATTCCCGGATGAAGTGAGGCATGACTATCAGCTCCCCTTTTCCCCATCACTGTTTCGAAAGCAGCTCTCGAAATAGCGATGGGGAAAAGGGGAGACGACAGTCAGGCTGCACCCGGGGACACATGTTCCTGGACCAAGTGCAGCCTTACTGTCGTCTCACCTTTTCCCCATCACTGTTTTGAGAGCTGCTCTCGAAACAGCAATGGGGAAAAGGGAAGCTGACAGTCAGGCCGTTCTTCATCCAGGGATGCACGTTCCCAGATGAAGTGTGACCTGACTGTCAGCTCCCCTTTCCCCCATCACTGTTTCGAGAGCTGCTCTCGAAACAGCGATGGGGAAAACTCCACACACACACACACACACACACACACACACACACACACACACACACACACACACACACACACACCTGCTGGGCTGCACATTCCAAACCTGCCCAGCAAGGCCAAGCACAATAGGTAGTATGTTTTATTCATGTATTCGAATTTATTGTTAGCTGCCCAGAGTAAGGATTCCTCTCCCAAATGGGAGGTGTATAAAAGGATTGGATAAATAAATAATCCAGAGCCTGAACGTGTTCCCAGTGGGAGATGTCACTCCAAAGACAGACAGCCCTTTTGAACTATACTTTATCCATTATGCAACTTTTTTTTTTACTGCCATCAAGCGAAGCTGGTTGTGAAAGCTATAAAGGTAAATCTCTCCCTTGCTCAAAAGCCAGTCTGGGGTGTGTTGCTCTTCTCCGTTTATAGCCAAAGAGCCAGCGTTATCTGTATCTGCAGATGTTTCTGTGGTCACATGGCAATCATGACTAGACACCAGAGTGCACGGAATGCTGCTGCCTTTCCTGATGAAGCAGTACCTATTTATCTACTTATTTATTTATCACTTTCAAACTGCTAGGTTGGCAGGAGCTGGGACAGACGACGGGAGTTCCCTCCGTCGTGCAGCACTCGAGTCACGACCTGCTGACCTTCCAGTCACCAAGTTCAGCAGATCTCTTTTCTGTAGAAGCCTTAAAGGTCCAGGAACCCTGTTCTTCATTTTGTATATCCTTCACCACTGGCAGTAGCTGATGTCCATTTTCTGTCCCTCCAAAACCTTAAAGCAAGGTTTCCCAGCAGACTTAGGTTTGCATCACTCAGACCTCTAAAGCTGTAAGGGAGGATTTCACATCATTTTCTCTGTGTCAACACCTCCTTCCCTTTTCTCTCCACCCTGTGGTCTGTTTAAAGGCGCGTCTGGAGGGCAGGGCTGGGATATATATTATGATTGCATTCTTGCAAAAAGGAAGTAGAAAGCTTTTTCTTGTTGTTGTAAAGTCTCCCTTGTTTTTCACCACTGATAAGACATCTTGGCAGAGTTATTGCAAAGCCCTTCCTGGACTGAAAGGTTCTATGCCTGTGAAGCGGTGGTAGCGATTTGTTCGCATCTGTGTCACAACGGGAGAAGGGATTTTCCTCCCAATTATTTGCGCTTGGAGGTTTTGTGAGTGTCTTTTTTTTTTAACTTGGCATCATGACTTCCAAACCAGAACCACCTCCAAGAACCAAAAGCAGCATTTACATCAGTATATGGGATTTTAAAGGTTTGACAGAGACTGAATTGAGTTTTCAGACAGGAGACCTTTTCCGGGTGATTGAGAACAAAGGAGAATGGTGTTGGGCCCAAAAGCTGGGTGCTTCTGGTGGGAGTTTGGTGGAAGGTTATGTTCCCTTCAGTTACCTGGCCAAGAAAGAGACCTTGGAAACAGAACCGTAAGTACTTTTCATTAGGTGATTCCTTTTTAAAAATAAAACACCATAGAGAGTTTCTTTGTACTTAATCCTTAGTTTGTCAATAATTGCCAATATAAATTGGCTTTACGTTACATGCAGATTAATCCCAAGTACATTTGAGGAGACTGCAGTGGTGTAGCGGTTAAGACATTGAACTTGATGACTAGAAGTTCAGTAGGTTAGCAGTTCAAGACCTGAGTGCTGCATGACAGAGTGCTGGATTTAAACCTAATGCTTCAGACTCAGATAAAATAAACTGGGGAAACCTTAATCCCATTCATTTTGTAGGGTCTTGAGGGACTATCCACAGACCATTGAGTTTATTTTCCCAAACAAAGGAACTAGAAACTTGATTTGAAAGCAGTTTAGAAAAGCATATAGGTTCATAAAGCAGTTTTCTGCTTGCTTTCTTGTTTTATGATTTGTGTTGTGAGAAAATTAAGAAATGCATGCGGCTGTTTCCAGTCTAGAAGTGCAGCTACATGCAGAACCTCTGAGTTGGTAAAGAACGAAATTTCCACATCATCTCCTTGTCTCAACCTGAGCGCTGAAGGGATGCTCTCCTTGTGGAGAGATGCAAAATCCAGCTCATTTGCTGGTTTGCCGATTCCTACCAGAAACATGTGCCGATGAAGATTTAAGTTTGGCTAACAGAGCCAAGAAAGTAGCTTCATTTTGGCAGTCCAATGTTTGATCTGGACACGAAGAAGAAGAAGACGTGTGCTAGAAGAAGAGACCAGAATTCACGGCCAGTTCCACAAGGTGAAAAGACTAAGGTGGATGCTCTAAATCAGGAGTGTCTAAACTTTTCGTGCCGCCTAACCACGCCCCTGGACAGCTGATCAGGCTGCCCAGTCACATGGTTTTCCCCACCGGAAGTGGGATTAAAACGCGCATGCGCATGTGCGAACACCACCGCAAAACACGTTCACAGCTGTCATAAATGTGTTTATGACAGCCATGGGTGCATTTACAGCAGCATTTGTGCATGCGTGGGGTGCATCCGCTTCCGGTAGCTGCGAGGGTGGCGAGGGCTGGATGATTTGGTGTCGCGGGCCATAGTTTGGCCACCCCTGCTCTAAATCATAAAATACAGATTAATGCCCCTAGGCCTAGACCATGAGTTTGTTTGTTTACATTTATGCCTCACCCTTTTGGTGCAAGCACCACTCAGGGCAGCTTACAATGCAACATGTTACATATATATGTTACATATATATACATATACATATATATATATATACATATACATATATATATACATATATATATATATATATATATACACACACATATGGCTTGGGTCCTGAACCCACCTGGGGTCATCACTACTACTCCAAATCATGATACAGCTTAGAAGCAAGGTGCATGCCTTGTTTTAAAGTGAAATGGAACGTTACAGGGTTTGGTTTCTGTTGCTGCATCGCATCGTTGAATTTCAGTCTCAGGCTACAAAAATGCGGAAATAGCTTCCCAGCTGGATACGCAGAGCTTTTGAGCACTCCAGGTTGTGAAGACATTTCTGTAGGGGACCACATACAGATATACGTATTATGGGTTGCACCACTATATTTGCAGGATAAAAGCCTGCACTCAGCTTTTAGCTGGCCCCTCTATGCTTTCAGTACCTATACAGATGTTATCAGCCGGTGGGTTCTTCTCCATACTGTGAAAACATCTCATCTGATGATTCCTGCAGACTAAAGCTGCTGTGAAGAGACACACCAAGCCAGGATTGGGTTGGGGGTAGGAGAAATTGCAAACCCATAATGCTCATCTCAGGTACAAGACAAGAATGAAAGAGCCAGCATTGTCTGTGTCTGCAGATGTCTCCATGGACATGTGGCAGGCATGACTAGATGTGGAACTCTGTTTACCTTCTCAACAAAGTGGTCCCTATTTATCTACTTGCAATTTCTTGCTTTCGAACTGCTAGGTTGGCAGGAGCTGGGACAAAGACGGGAGCTCATTCCGTCCTGCAGTACTTGGGAATCGAACTGCTGACCTGCTGACCTTCCAGTCGAACCTACACCAAAAATGTATTATGTGCATAGGATGCTGCTTCTTCTCTCTCTCCAAATGGCAGCACCACAAACGGCAGTAGGTGACCCTTCGCTTTGGAATCTGTTTGTTGACCTCACATAGGTATCTCTTTGGCCGTTGATGGCAATGAAATGCTAGATTAGATAAAGTGGTTGCTTGATTCCTTATGTCCATATGTTTCTCTCTATAGCTGGTTCTTTGGGCAGATCTCCCGTTCTGAAACAGTGCATCGATTGTTGTCAGAAGAAAATAGAACTGGGGCCTTCCTTATCCGTATCAGTGAGAAAAAGGGAGCAGAATTTGTATTATCAGGTAAGAGTGTTCCTCTCTTTATTCACTCTGAACCTTGGGTCCCCAGATGTTCTTGGACTTCAATTCCCAGAAATCCAAGCCTGTACTTCTGCTAATTAAGGCTTCTGGGAACTGAAGTCCATCTGGGGATCTAAGGTTTGAGGAAACCCTGACTTAGGCAACCACATGCAAACAAGAAGAGAACACCTGTGATTTTTATAAGAGAAGCAAAATAAACATTAAAAAACCATAGAAGAAATAAGTAAGAAGACAAAAGCATTGTGGGACCTTAAAGATCACATGCCATGTTTTATTTGAGCTTTTGTGGATCAAGTCTCTACTGCTTTGAAACCTTTTAGCTGTGAATTCCATGTTTATCCATCTGCCTCTGGGCCACTTTTGGCCCTCACAGAAGCTGACAAATGAAAACATAATAATGGCAATAAAATAAGCTGGAAAACATTAAGAATGAAATCCATATTGAAAACCCAGCATAACATAGAGACAGGACTTAGAGCGGAACTTGAAAGAGCTGGATGAAATCATGGAGCAGCAACAGTGAAATAGAGATGGTGGCCAACCTTAGATTAAGCCCTTAAGGTTTGGACTAAGATCCAGAGTAGAGACACCAAACCCTAGTTGGCCATCCCAACATCTGGGCAAGTTTTACTGCCATTGTTGTGTTGCTTTAAGTGTATGTTCTTACAGGAACAGGTAGATCTCCACACCTTTAAAGACTTGGGTGTTCCCTCTCTCCCTCCCCCGGCATGTTTTTCAACTTTCTTTCCCATAATTTCACAGTCCGAGATGACTCACTTGTGAGGCATTACAAGATCTGGCGCAATGCCCAGGGGAATTTCTACATGAACGCCGCTCGGTCATTTCCGGATATACCTTTCCTCATTGAATATTACAAAGACAAAGGTCTTACGCATGGACTGAAGCCTTTGAACCCTTGCTACAAAGTAAGTACACAGTTGGGAATCACTTGCTTTTTTTTGCAAACCAGCACCGTCTATGTTTGCACCGGCTCCGGCTGCTAATTATAACAATGGAACAATCGCATTTCTGTGTTGCCCTGTCAAAACACAACATAATGCCTTCTTGAGATGTGATGGTTAAAAATAACTTTTTATGAATGGGCAGTATTTTTATTCCTTATAACAGGAGAGGCAAGACTGAGCTGCTTAGTAAGGTCAAGGCAGCATTGGACAGCTCAATTTCACAGATTTACCCTCTTGGCAAGTAAACCTCTCCAGTGCTCAGTTATCAGGCAAAAGTGGTTTACTTGCCCTTTGAAACTGGGATGAGAAATGCTAGGTAAATGGAAATAAGACATGGTTTGGCCTTTGGCTGGCTAGACTTTGGCCAAATCAAGAAGATGGGGAAAATATCTGACTAATCTGTCCTCTCCCCTTTTCAGCATTATTTTTAAACTAAATTATAGTACCTAGGCTGCACATTTGGTTTAATTTGACACAATCCAGCTTTTCCTCCGTTCCACCCATTGCTTACCTTACTTTTGCACTTTTGCAGGTGGATCTGGTGTTTTTTTAAAAGGACTTTTAGCTGGAGGTGTGATGGATGTTGAAAGCAAGGGTTGCAAAATTAAACAATGTGGTTTTGGGCAAGAGCACATTCCCAAGAACCAGGATGGACAACATTAGACCAGGTTTAGCTTTAGAGAAAGGGACTGTGGTGGCTTAGTGGTTAAGACACTGAACTTGACTACTGGAAGGTTGGCAGGTCAACAGTTCGAGACCTGAGTACTGCATGACGGAGTGGACTCCTGTCCCTGACCCAGCTCCTGCTGACCTAGCAGTTCGAAAGCAAGAAATTGCAAGTAGATAAATAGGGACCACTTCAGTGACAGCGTTCCATGCACTCCAGTGTCTAGTCATACCTGCCACATGTCCACAGAAATGTCCGCAGACTCAGACAGCACTGGCTCTTTGGCTACAAATGAAGATGAGCAACGAACTCTAGAGTCGGATACAACTGGCTTTCGAGTAAAGGCAACATTTACTAGCTTTGCAGAATTGATTCCCCTCTCCCTTCGTTGAGATGCTTGAAATTATTTGGGAGTACCTTCATCCTGGCCTACTTTGTTCTGGCACTGTGCAGGGCCATAGCCAGTGGATGGCCAGGGTGGGTGTTGCCCACCCTGAGTTACCAGTTTGCCCACCCTCAAACTCCCAGTTGCTTATATATATATGACATATATATGACATTGTTGCCCACCCTGAAAAAATATTTGCCCACCCACATCTAGAATCCTGGCTACAGAACTGACACCGAGTTGCTGAGCTACAGATGGTTCGGATCCAGCACAACCCAGTTTCTCCTCCTCTTTCCCAGTTCTATTTCTGGTTGATCTGAGCTAGCAGAGCATTTGGGTGGCAGGTCTCTGAAATGACAGTGTAACAGTTGTCTGATCATAAACAGAGAGATGTATAGAGTATAAATAGCAATAGCTATATCAATTTCACTTATATACCGCTTCATAGTGGGTAGTGCACTCTCTGGGCAGTTCACAAGTTAATTAGCATCCCCCCCCCCAATATGCTGGGTACTCATTGTACCTACCTCAGAAGGATGGAAGAGGCTGAGTCTACCTAATTACCTAATAGGACCTAATTACTGCATTGTTTCACTGCCAAGCAATTATACCACAGGCCAGATCTGGGCCCCAGTGCCAATTCATGCTGCCCTTGTCGCTCCTGGAAGCGGAAATAAAATGTGCCTGATGAGGGTGGTGTGGACCAGATGAATTGGCACCAGGGGCCGGATCTGGCCCGTGGGCCAGAGTTTGGGCACGCCTGGTTTAAGCAGAGATAATTGCATCTTAAAATCTATCTCATCCTGTTGCAAAACAGATTTCAATGCACGTTTCATTTCCGCCTCCGGTGGGAGGAACCATGTGACCTGCCCTGCTGAACCACGTGACCGGCCCGTGGCCCAGAAAGTTTAGGCACCCCTGAGTTAAATGAACCCCTTTCTGTCAATACATGATGAAAGTAGATGTTGAAAAATAGTTTGGGATTATAGCTCCAGATGTTGTACTCTCTAAAAAAGGAATGTTTCGAAGCTCCAAGTGGAAATGAGAGTCAATACAGGTCAAAGGAAAGGGAAAAAAATGAAAGGGAATTTAAGTATAAGTAATTTGATAATCTCAGGGATATGTTTGTCCTCTGGCTGTATCGTTTATGCAACTGTTTACATTTCTTGTTGGCTCCAGCAAGAACCTAAGCCAATGCCCCACTGGGATGACTGGGAAAGACCAAAGGAGGAGTTCTCCTTGGCTCAGAAGTTGGGCGCTGGATATTTTGGTGAAGTCTATGAGGGCTACTGGAAGAAGCAAGTGAAGGTTGCAATCAAAGTCCTCCCTAGAGGTGAGAGTTTGGTTTGACACAGGAAACTGTCTTTCAGTGTTTGGAAAAGTTACATTTTCAGGCTACAATGCCCAGAGTCTGCCAGCCCAAATCCCACAGGTCAGATTAATGAATCCATCTCATGGAGAAATTGGGTGACATGTGGCCTTCCAGAGATTGGTGGGCCATAACTTCAACCCACCTTAGCCAAGCACAGAAACGTCTGCAAATGCAGACACTGCTGGCTCTTTGGCTGTAAACAGAGATGAGTACTGAGCCCTAGAGTCAGATATAACTGGCTTTCGAGACAGGGCAACCTATAACTTTACCTATACTTCCAATCTCAGGAATTCAGGGCATTTCCATCTTCTTGCTATACTCTCTTCCATCTTTGGCTTTTCTTCATATTTTCTTCTTCACAACCAGAAATTTGTTTTAAAAAATGACACCCCCCAAAAAAAGGCTTCAGAGATGATAGTCTGTATTTAAATAATACACGAGGAGATGGAAACAATGAATAAACTTGAGAATCAGATAATGCAGGTAGAAACCCTTCCCCTGTTTCTCCCTTGTGTAACTTAGAAGAGCGAGTCATCCGTCAGAGAAGGATTTTCCAGGTTAGTAGTGACTCAGCAATCCAAGCGACATTCCAATGTTCCGGACAGGTCCCATGCTTTGTCTTCTCGCCTGTTTGCTCCTAGTGATTAAGCTGGGAGGGAGGTTAAATGACAACTGCCTTGCCTCCGTTAATTGGTTCTCTCATCCAGAGATGCTACAGTCAAAGCCCATGACGCCCACCTCAGAAAATAAGGTATGAGGGAGGAGCATAATTGCAGCTCCAACTCTCTAGTCAACACCTTGGCAAAATGCACCTCCTCCCTCACACCTGAGAAGTGTACGAATCTGCAGCCGGAAAGTTGAGCAATAGCCTGACTCCTACGATTTAGGTGTGTCAGCATAAGCCAGATGTCGTAAATCTCAGTCGTTAGCTGTTGCTGGTTCAGGAGTGGATTTTTGTATTCCTCATTGCATGCCAGACCTCACGACATGCAGCAATTTCACACTGAGGTTTATGTTACTTGATTTATGGCATCACATGCAAGTGAAAGGACCCTGGCCATCAGCAATGAAACATCCTTAAGAACCCCCAGTTGAGTAGATAACCCATTTCTCTCCTCAAAACCAATCTTCTGCTTATTTGCTGCTTTGAAAAAAGCCATGGGTGTGACCCACAGAGGTCCAGAGGGTGGGGAATAGGGCAGATATTCCTCTGGACTTTCTGTTGTATTTCCTCACCCACCGTCTGTTGACCCTGATGGCATCAGTTACAAAACAGATAATGCTGGTGGGTCAGAGGCTCCCTAGCTTCTGAAGTTCCTTGTGTGCCTCCTCCTTGAAATGTTCCCAAGATGTAAAAGAACCATATCCAGAGGAGTGGCACAAAGGAGCTTGGAATGGAAGATAAACTTTGTTTAAGCAAGTAACATTGTGATTATTTGATGCTTGATTTTGCCCAATCTGGAAACAGCTCACAGTTGTTTGCCTTTCTTCTTACATGTATATCTTTTTTCCAACCCACAACAGCTGATCTGATGCACCAGGATATGTTCAAAAATGAAATTGAGGCTATGAAGAAGCTGAGACACAAACACATCCTATCCCTCTATGCCATCTCCTCTCTTGGGGATCCCATCTACATCATCACAGAGCTTATGAGCAAAGGGAGTCTTCTTGATTTTCTCCGAGGTGAGTACCTTCTGTCGAAATGCTTCATTCATTGATACTAGTGAAGCTGGATCTTTCCAGTCTGTTAATGTTCTCCACCATAAGTGGTTGGGTGTGATCATGCACATTTTTGTATCAGAACTGGGAAAGTTAGGTGTGTTGCTTTTTGTTTGGTTGTTGTACTATAAGCCCCACAATCTCCTAGCCCAGTGATGGCCAACCTTGGCACTCCAGGGGTTCTTGGACTTGAATTCCCAGAAGCCCTGATCAGCAGGAGTGTTGACTTGGGCTTCTGGGAATTGAAGTCCAAGAACACCTGGAGTGCCAAGGTTGGCCATCGCTGTCCTAGCCGATATGACCAATTGCTTTGTTGATCTATATGTAGAGTCTGGTCTACATGATTAGAGCCTGGTGCTTGAAACGTTTCCAATTTTGGGAGTTGTAGTTCAACAACACAAATTTGCACACCTCTGGTTTGTATATAGCACTAGCTGATTACCTGTTTATTTGTTTGTTTAAAATATCTTTAGCTCACCTTTCACTTATGAAAGGACCCAAGGTGGCTTCCATCATTAAAAAGACAGTATAAAAGTTAAACTAAAAAAACCTACACTGTTAAACGCGAATTAAAAAGTATTGTATTGGGAACAGTAAATACAAGCAATACTAAAAACAATTTTAAAAGAAAAATAAAGCACAAACGATCCCATTTTAAGAACCCCTTTTTATACAACCAGTCATTGAAGGAAAGCCTGCCTGAAGAGAAAGGTAGTATTTATAGTCTTTAGTACCCTCGACACCCTCTGAACAGATATGAGCCTCAAGTCTGCTGGCTCAGATCCAGGAAGAGCTTTACGGCAAGAACATTCTTGAGGGTGTGCAAGAGCAAAACTACACTAGAAGATGGAGAAATGACCTCACTGGACAAGAAACTACATTAAAAGAGGATATAGCTGAGGCTCTCAACCTCCCCTATGTCATTTAGAGGACCCTGAATAGGCTGAGGGTTGGAGAGATATAGAATCCGGCTCATTTGTTTGTCTGCCGATTGCTGCCAGAGGACTATGAGGACTTGCGTTTGGGCAAAGACAAAACGAAGAAAGTCCAGGGTTTAATCAGGACACAAACGAACATAAGAACATAAGAACATAAGAACAGCCTTGCTGGAACAGGCCACAGCCCATCCAGTCGAGCATTCTGTCTCACACAGTGGCTCACCATTTCCTTCAGGGTATTCCCAAGCAGATGCCTTCACCTGTTTAGGATTCCCTGGAAATGGCATTGAGAGATATCCTGCCTATCTCTCCAACCCGGAGGTTGTCCTTAGGTAGCCATAATTATAGCCATTGATACACTTGTCCTCCATGAACTTGTCTAATCCTTTCTTAAAGCTGTCAAGTCTGACAGCTGTCACCACTTCTTCTGGCAGGGAGTTCCATAGACCAGTGATCCTCTGGGTGAAAAAGTACTTTCTCTTATTTGTTTCAGAACTAGCACCAAAAGGTTTCATGGAGTACCCCCTAGTTCTAGTGTTGTGCGATAGGGAAAACAGTTTTTCCTTATCTACTTTGTCCACACCATGCATGATTTTATAAACTTCAATCAGGTCACCTCTTAGACGCCGTCGTTCAAGAGTGAAAAGGCCCAACCGTTGCAGCCTCAGATGGTAAGGAAGGTGTTCCAGTCCCCTAATCATTCTGGTTGCCCTCCTCTGCACTTTCTCCAACTCCATAATATCCTTCTGGAGGTATGGTGACCAGAACTGTACACAGTATTCCAGATGGGGCCTCACCATAGATTTATAAAGAGGCAAAATGACACTTGCTGACTTATTTTCTATACCCTTCCTAATGATCCCTAACATTGAGTTTGCTTTTTTCACTGCTGAGGCACACTGGGTTGACACCTTCATTGAGGGGGGTCCACCAGGACACCAAGGTCCCTTTCTTGGTTTGTCGCAGAGAGTTCAGAACCCATCTGTTTATAAATGTAATTGGGTGTTTTTGCCCCAACATGCATCACTCTGCACTCACTAATGTTGAAGCTCATTTGCCACTGTTTTGCCCACTCCCCCAGTGTCAAGATATCCCTCTGGAGCTCCTCACAATCTCTCACAGTTTTCACTACCCTGTATAATTTAGTGTCGTCAGCAAATTTGGCTACCTTGCTATTTACTCCTACCTCTAGATCATTTATGAAGAGGTTAAAAAGCAGGGGTCCCAGGACTGAACCTTGGGGGACCCCACTCTTTACTTCCCTCCACTTGGAGAAGTGTCCATTTAGTGAAGAAGAAGAATATTTAGTCCCTATGTCATCTGTATGTAGAGTTATTATGCAGAGTCTACACCAGATAGGCCTAATCTATTGCTCTGCATGTAAAATTGGGTCTATGTGTAAAGCCAATGGTTACTGCATTTGTCACAATGAAAGAGAGCCAATTTCAGCAGAGATTGGGTGCAACCAAATCAATACTAGTGTTCTCAATAATCGTATGCTGTGCTCCATTTTCCAGAACCCTCAGGGGAATGTCTCCAGATGACAGAGCTGGTAGACATGGCCTCGCAAGTGGCTGATGGGATGTGTTACCTAGAGTCCCAAAACTTCATCCACCGAGATCTGGCTGCCAGGAACATCCTAGTGGGAGAAAACAACCTCTGTAAAGTGGGAGACTTTGGAATGGCCAGGCTTATCAAGGTATGGTTGCAGTGGAATGAAGCCAGTGTTGAACTGGGGTGAGGTGAGAGAGAGAGAGACTCAAGAGAGCAGCACAAAATGCAAAGTAAGTTTCAGGGTGTGTGGCAAACAATAGTCGCCATTCCAGTTTCAGCCAGGCAGATTAATTAAACTGTGGACTCTGTGCACTAAAAGTAAGTGGAGTTCTGCACAAAGGTCCTTTGCCAGTTTCATCATGAGCTCCTCCTGAGCGTCCTGATTATCTATTTGCCTGCTGATGGCCTCCTCTAGACGGCCTCCTCTAGTTTGAAGTCTAGATATGCTAAATTCTATGGTTCACCCTAACTGTTGAGATTGCTTTGTTTCATGTGTTTTGCAAACTTTACTTTGCATTTTAAAGATCATTTTTCTAATGTATTCTCAGTTTGCTTGCCATACAGCTGTGATGGCGAACCTTCGCACTCGAGGTGTTCTTGGACTTCAATTCCCAGAAGCGTGCAGTAAACCCATTTGTGTGGATTCACAGAGACTTGAGCTTCTGGGAATTGAAGTCCAAGAACACCTGCAGCGCCAAATTTTGCCATCACTGCCATGGAGAAAGGCTGGTAAATGAAACAACCATTAGAAGTTTTCACCAGCAGATTTTGTGGGTTTTGAGGGTTTTTTAAAAATGAAATTCAACAGCAAGTACCACTTTTCTGCCACCTGTTCTATTCCTGCAAAATCCCCCTTCTGCCTGCATGAATTAAACCTCCATTGCCAAAGCCAACAACCCTCTAACAATTACACTAGGAGACTTTAAGTCCTTATCTCAGAGAACTGGAATTCCTAGCTTGGCTGTTGTAGAAAGGCTACCCTTTCTGGAAGACTGAACTGGGATGAAATCCCTAACAATTGTTATTAATTGCTGATCGCAGGTAAGGGCTGAAAATCCCTTGTTCAGTTGATTCAGAAGGACAGCCCTTCATGCATTGCTAACTATAACTGAGATTCCCAGTTTGCCACTGTAGAGTTGGAGATACTGTTTACCAGTTTTTTATAATATCAAGTGGGAGAAAATCCAGAAGGGATGGAACTCCCAACCTAGCTCCAGCCAAACTAGCAGTTTGGAAGGTAAAGAGCGTTCCGTGTTTAGTCATGCCAGAGTTGGTTGCACACATAACAGGCCATACTTCTGTTTTTTTGTAGGATGATACTTATCTCTCTTACTCCAGCAACATCCCCTATAAGTGGACGGCCCCGGAAGCCCTTTCTCACGGCCGCTATTCTATCAAGTCGGATGTTTGGTCTTTTGGAGTCCTCCTCTATGAGATCATGACCCTTGGCCAAATTCCATATCCAGGTATAGAGCACACCTTGTCTGAGAACAGAGTTGGCCCAAGTGTGATCTGCCAGATGTGACTGAGTGGTACTTCCCACTCATGATGGCAGTTATGAGAAATGGAAAGGAGACTCCACCCCAGAAACAGCTGGTTGGTCGTTTCATTTTCAGCGGTTTTGGGGAAGTTAAACATGCAAGCTAGTATGTCTCCAGAAGCAGAAAATAAAGTGGCTCAGAACCATATTTTTTTATATAGGAAACTGTCGTAAAGATGGTCAGGGCTACTTTGGCCCTCAAACACAGCACTAACTATTCCTTGGCGGTCTCCCATTCAAGTACTAACCAGGCCTGCCCCTGCTTAGCTTCCAAAATCAGGCTGCATCAGCTACTTCAGGGCAACAAGGAGTAAAAAAAGGCCTAGTGGTGCAGTGGTTAAATTGGTGTACTGCAGCTTTATTATTAAGGTCTATTGCTGTTAATGAAGCTATTGGTTTAATCCTGACAGGGATCAAGGTTGACTCAGCCTTCCATCCTTCTGAGGTTGCTAAAACGAATACCCAGTGTGTTGGAGGCAAAATCCTAATTACCTTGTGAACCACCCAGAGAGCACACTAAGTATATAAGTGTAATTGCTATTGCTATGCCAACATCTAGTCAAATTTATTGTTTTTAAGTATGGCTATTTTTGAGCTGGCTTAGTGGTTAAGATGCAGAACTTGATGACTGGAAGTTCAGCAGGTCAGCAGTTTGGGACCCAAGTGCTGCATGATGGAGTGAGCTTCTGTCTCTGTCCAAGCTCCTGCCAACCTAGCAGTTCGAAAGCAAGAAATTGCAAGTAGATAAATAGGGACCCCTTTGGTGGGAAGGTAACAGCGTTCCGTGCGCTCCGGTGTCTAGTCATGCCTGCCACATGACCACGGAAACGTCTGCAGAAGCAGACAGCGCTGGCTCTTCAGCTTAGAAACAGAGATGAGCATTGCACCCTAGAGTCGGATACGACTGGCTTTCGAGCAAGGGAAACCTTTACCTTGGTGGGAAGGTAAACAGCATTCTGTGCACTCTGGTGTCTAGTCATGCCTGCCATATGTCCATGGAAACGTCTGCAGAAGCAAACAGCACTGGCTCTTTGGCTATAAACAGAGATGAACACTGAACCCTAGAGTCAGATATGACTGTCTTTTGAGAAAGGGCAACCTTTACCTTTACCTATGTTTGAGCGCCTTCTTTTGTTATTAAACAGTTCTCTCCTCCTTTTGTAGGTATGACCAACAGCGAAGCTTTCAGCCATGTCCAAAATGGCTTCAGGATGCACTGCCCTCCTAAATGTCCGGACTCAATCTACTGTCTCATGTGTAAATGCTGGGAACTCAATCCAAATGAACGGCCAGACTTCAAGTATCTCAGAGGGCAGCTTCAGAGCTTCACCCATTATGAAAAGCCAGAATGAAAGGACTACTCCTGCCTGAAACAATCATTCCCAGTCTGGTATGAAAGAGAGACTTCCAGGGTTTTGAAATTCCCATCTTTGGACTGTTGGGATAACCCTGCCCGCACTAATAAAAATGAGAGATGAATGTCTCGCATCTGATTTGCATTGCACATGGCATAAGAATTCAGGGATATGGCCCGTGTAATTGGCATTCCCAAAGATCCACAGATGTTTACTTGGGTGCAGAAACAGTCATGGGCAAATAAAGAGAAGTCCATGTCAATGTTTTATGTATGTGTCATGGGACTGGAAAGAATAAGCAAGAGAGAAAGAATAGCTAGCCTTTCAAAGGCAGCCACCACAGTCCTGAAAAAAACTTAAAGGGATCCTTGTATTTCTTGTCTTGCTTGCGAATGTCACTCGAACCAGCAGTTTTGGTGCTCATGTTTGCGATTGTCCACATCTTTCGAATGCAGTGAAGCTGCCAAGAGGAAATTCGAGATGCTGCATTTTCCAACACAACCTGATTTTTGAAGGATGAAAATGTCTTCCTCTAGGAAGCTACTTCTGCAGAGGAAAAGAGTACTGATCAAATACTTATATTTCTGGCTACATTTCCAAGGACTATTATTGCCATTTAAAATGGCTTAATGTGACTTTATAATGCTGCCTTAAACATTCACGTGTTGTTGTTTTTGACAAGTACTGTGTGTTGCTTGTGAACGAGAATCAAAAGAAGAAAATGCAATTACAGCATGGATTAATTTATTGAATTAAAAATGAATTATTTCTATATTTATGTCTTGCCTTTCTTCCAGAATAAGTCCTACTGTAAGCATCTTGCAACATAATGAAAAAAGATACAAATAAAATCACAGTGGGCAAAATCCTGTTGTGAAATACTAAATGCTTAAAGGAAATTGCACCAGTTTTTGTAATTTTCTGGCCAACTTTTGAGCATCTGTATGCAGTACTAGGTTCAGTATGTGACTTGAGTATGCCCAAGTATACAACAGGTAGCTTGTACAATCATACACCACAGTAGCACAATTTTGGGATAACTCTGTGCAAACCCAGTAGGAGTCTGGGCAGTGGGTTTATTTTATAGTTATATATCTATCAAATACAACTGAGATTTAGAAATACTTCAAAATCTCATTGGTTGGAATAATAATTTCAAGTTAAAATTGGGAAAATATAGGACATCTATTAAAACACCTGCCCTTACCAGGCAATCAGTTCCTCCTTTGGACATTGATGAGAGAGTAGCAGATCTCAACTGAAATTTGTTCTTTGGAACATGTTTAGGGGTTTATTCATCCCATGGTGGTTAAGATGCTGAGCTTTACAACTGGAAGGTTAGCAGGTCATCCATTTGAGACCCAAATGCTGCGTGAAGAAATGTGTGCCCATCATGTGTCCTGGCAGCCTAGCAGTTTGAAAACAAGAAATTGCAAGTAGATAACTAGGGACCACTTTGATGGGAAATGTAACAACGTTCCATGCATCCTGGCATCTAGTCCTGTCTGCCACATGACTACAGAAATGTCTGCAGACACAGATAGTGCTGGCTCTTTGGCTGTAAATGGAGGTGAGCACCTCTGCCTAGAGTCAGACACGACTGGCTTTCGAGCAAGAGATCCCTTTACCTTTTAATGCTATTGTGGAACTGAAATTATTCTGTGGTGCAGATACTTAGCTAGCAACTAATGCCACCTACAGAATTGGCAAGTTTCATTTGACTGCAAGCCAAAGGGTCAGAAATTATTCTGGGTTAAAAGGATTTTTGCAGAAGAAACTCCACTCAGGGAATGCCCAAATGATGCTCCTTTCATCTCCTCAAGAGCTGGGACAGAGACAAGCAGTCAATCTGTCGTGCAGTGCCCGGGTCTCGAACCGCCGACTTCTAGCTAACATGGCAAGCTTCTTAATCACTGAGCCACCGTAGCCCCTGATTGTGTAAAGGGTGAGAGGCTTCCTGCTTGTGCTGGCATCTACAGCTGGCAATGCCAGCTAAGCAAGCCAAAAATGATAAGATGGGACAAAAAGGAATCTGGGAGGCTGATGGGGACTCTTTCCGGGAAAAATCAGCACAATTCATTGTCCCTGGTTCTGCTTCTTCTGACTAACTGACAGAGCTGGCTCACAAGGGAAAAAAAGCTGAGAATGAATAAATGAAAAAACTAAGCAGTCAAATGCATACCTGTCAACTATCCCGTTTTCCCGGGAAAAGCCCTTATTTTTACCCCTTTTCCCACCCCCTCCCATTTTATTAATTTCCCCGTATTTTCCCTTATTTTTTAAAAAAATATCCTGACCAGAGCCCTCACAGGCGAAGCTGCAGTATTTTTTTCTGGCCACCAGAGGTCGCTGTGTGGCAGGCTTTTCGCTTGTGGAAGGAGAGAGAGAGAAGGGGCGGGGGGGGGGGGGGGGCTTCTGTAGTTTCTCCCTTTCCCTTTCCTGCCAGCCACATGGTCCTGGAGGCTTCGTTTTGGCTGCTGGGAGCAGGAGTCTACTCTAGGTGAGCGATATATTTCATATATGCAGGGGCAACCTAATGCTTTATTGAGCTGTTGCTGCCCTGCCTCCTGGCTGGAGGATTTTGTTTCTAGAGTTCTAGAGTTAACTTTGAAGGGGGGGGGGGGTTGCTTGACCACTATATGAGAGAGGGGGGAATTAATCCCTTGCTCCTCCACCCTAATGGGGGGGGGGTTTTGACTGATCACTATATGAGAGGGGGGGTTTCCCTTGCTTGAAAGCCAGTCGTATCCAACTCTAGGGTTCAGTGCTCATCTCTGTTTCAAAGCCGAAGAGCCAGCATTGTCTGCATCTGCAGACATTTCTGTGGTCATGTGGCAGGCACAACTAGACACCCGAGTGCACGGAACGCTGTTACCTTCCCACCAAAGTGGTCCCCATTTATCTACTTGCAATTTCTTGCTTTCAAACTGCTAGGATGGCAGGAGCTGGGACAAAGACAGGAGCTCATTCCATCCTGCAGTACTCGGGAATCGAACTGCTGACCTTCTGCCTCCCAGTCAGCATCTTAGTCACTTAAGCCACTGAGTAAACAAGAAAGAAAACAATTTAAAAGTCCCCCAAGAAGATGGGGAAAGGGTTCTTTGGCCCACACAACTTTGTGCCCATTGAATCTACAGTACCATCTAGCCATCTTATTTTTGGCCACCCACTTCTTTTGTCCTCCACCTTTCCCAGCATCAAGGCTTTCTCAAGTGAATCCTCTCTTCTCATTTGATGTCCAAAGTACTTTAGCGTCATCTTTACTATTTGACCTTTAGTGAGCAGTTGTGGTTGATTTCTTCTAGGATTGACCTATTTCTAACACCACATTTCAAAGGCATCTATTTTTCTGCGCTCAACTTTCCTAATGGTCCAGCTCTCACACCCATACATTACCACCGGGAATACCATTGCTTTGACTATGCAATTTTTTGTTTGCAAGGTGATGTCTCTACTTTTCACTATGTTCCCCAGGTTTCTCATAGCTTGTTTCCCAAGCATCAGTCGCCTTTTTATTTCATGGCTGCAATCCCCATCTGCAGAGATCTTTGATCCTAAGAAAGTAAAATCTGCCAGTCGTATCCAACTCTAGGGTGCAGCGCTCATCTCCATTTACAGCCAAAGAGCCAGTGCTGTCTATGTTTGCAGACATTTTCATGTCCATGTGACAGGCATGACTAGAGCCCAGCAATTCACATGACTATATTTGGCCACACCCACAGATTTGGCCACACCCACAGAGGGGTGTGGCCAAAATTTCCCTTATTTTCAAATCCAAAAGTTGACAGGTATGGTCAAATGTTGTCATAATTCTGGTATCAATATCTACAGTAATCCCTTTTGGGAATTTGCACAGTTCTTTGGCACAGTGATTTCCTGGCACCTTTCTCTGAATTAAGTAAACTTTTGGAGGTAAAAATAGTTTGATGGATAGCTCAGTGATGTAAGACAGCCAGGGGTTGGGAGTTCGATTCCCCATTATGCCTCACGAGAGAAGAGCCAGCCACAGTGTAGCCATGAGCAAACTGCACAGACCCAAGAGCTCCCCCTAGAGGAAGGGAATGGGTACCCACTTGTGTGTGGTTCTTACCTGGAAAACCATTGAAAGCGTTACTGAAAGTCAGAACTGACTTGTTGACTACTTTTATTTATTTATTATTATTATTATTATTATTATTATTATTATTATTATTATTATTATTATTATTATTATTATTATTATTATTATTATTATTATTATTATTATTATTATTATTATTATTATTATTATGACATGATTTTTCCTTTCTTCACATTTATATCCCATCCATCTGGTAACATGACCACCACGGGTGGCTTTGTTGTTCATTCGCATAGTCGAGTCCGACCCTTTGCAACCCCATGGACCATTGCAATCCAGGCACCCACTGCATCTACAATACCATCTACCCATCTCATTTTTGTCCACCCCCTTCTTCTTTTGCCCTCAACCTTTCCCAGCATCAAGGCTTTCTCAAGTGAATCCTCTCTTCTCATTTGATGACCAAAGTACTTTAGCTTCATCTTTACTATTTGACCTTCTAATGAGCAGTCAGGATATATGAACAATCACACATAATTCAACAAAAGGAGATCCAACGTTTTGGAGCATTTTAAATCTTGACATGGGTCTTGTCTTGAAAACAGCTTTTTAGGACTTCTACTGAGCACAACAGTTGGATTTATTTTACTCATACTAAATATAGCTGTTTGGGTGAGTAACATGCGTAGGGTATACTATAAAATCAACCACAGAGGGATTTTATGGAAACGGGCAGTTCTAAAAGCCAAAATTCCTAACTCCATAATTTGATTCTGGAATTAACGTGACAGGATTCCCAAATTCTACTCATCAGTTCCATCTGGAAAAGAGTATATTTCTAGACTTCTCTCCACAACAGGAGTAGAGCATGTTTTGCTGTGAACAAAATATCCTTGAAGCAAGACATGAGTGGATAATGAATGTGCAGACAAGTCAGTACAACTGATCGTAAAAACATTCATGAGTTAAACTCTTCCAGTGCAACATTGGCCTTTTATTTTTAAGATGCTCTCCTCCCTTAGAGACGAAAATTGTTCCAGCTTTCCTTTGAAATCATCGGTCATCTGCCTCTGAGTAAAGAAGCTTGGGATTCTTTCCTTTTATCTTCCATTCATTCTTGTTTTTCTGGCAACCAGTCAAATCCACTCCGGATCTGCACCCTTCCCATCCATCTTCTACATGACATGAAGTAGAAAAGCCATGTGTTATGAGCGCCATAGTCTAAAACAGGCAGAAAGACGGCATTTTAAATCAAAGCAACAAACACACAGGATTCAGAAGTAACCAGTTATGGGCAATATAATTAGTGTAATCAATTACTTTCTAGTAATAGGAAACGTAATGAGTAGTTACAGACTTACAGGAAAGGTAAGGTAACATGTAGCACTCAGGTCTCGAACTGCTGACCTGCCGACCTTCCAGTCATCAAGTTCAGAGTCTTAACCACTAAGCCACTGCAGTCCCTACAACAAGGTTAAAAGAAAAAACCTACTCATTCATAATAATATTTCACCCATCTGACAAAGTAGACTGAAATCTTTAGAAGCTTACTGTCTTTCTGGTTCATTTTTAAAGTGTCACAAGGCTCTTTATGATGTCACTTGCAACTCAACACACACACACACAGGCCAGCCCTCTGGAATGTGAGCGATGCAAATTGCATTATGGTTCCATCCCTAAAAACACCTGGGAGACAGGATATAAATGTAATAAACAAATAAATAAATTGAATGGAATTTAGTGGGGTTGACTTTTGAATTGACACTTAAATAAAAGTTCTTTTTCTTCCATGTCTAGGCCAGACGTGAGACTGCCAAAATGAAGCCACCTTTTGGTGAATCCATTCTGCAGTTCCTTTGCCAGTGATGGCGAACCTTTTAGAGACTGAGTGCCTAAACTGCAACCCAAAACCCACTTATTTATCTCAAAGTGCCAACATAGCAACAGGGGAGGAAGGAAACGCTCCCATTGGGCTGCTGGGCAGAGGGGCGGCAGAACTCTATGCTGGGGGAGGGAGGAAGTGCTCCCATTGGGCTGCTGGGCAGAGGGGTGGGGTGAACTCTGTGCTGGGGTGACTGCACGGGTGCCCACAGAGAGGGCTCTGAGTGCCACCTCTGGCACACGTGCCATAGGTTCGCCATTACTGTCCTTTGCCCTGACCTAGTGTGAGAAAGATTTAGCCAGCAACACAAGGTTACCGTTGCCAGGGTATGCCCGATTGTGTTTCAAAAATAACACAATCTTCAAGGCAGCTCTTTCTGTATACCCAGGTAAATAAAGGTGAAAGCACTTAAACAGCAAAATCATTTCTAACAGTTTGTGTCACTGTTTAGCAAAACAATGACAAAAAAGGCCATGGGCTGTAGCCCACATACAGTTGGGAGGCAAATTCTTCTGCTAGGAAACAATAACAAAAACTAGCAGAGTTCTGGTTTTTCCACAACCAACCCCAACTCCAATTGGATTTCAGTTCTTACCAGACATACAATGCAAGTGTGTGGTTCTGGGCTCAATTTTACTTCTTTGCACCCAGTTCAGCAAAATTCATTTAGTGCTATCTGCCACTGGATGTCCATCATGCCACCTAGTTAATAATACCATCAGAGGCAGCCTAACAGATGGCTAGAAGAGTGACAAATCTCAAATCAGCATTAAAGTAAACATAAAGCCTCCTTCAGACAGACACTAGAGATTTGCATGGAAACGTTTGCTCTTGGGATGAAAGCTAGTGGTGCCCGTCCTCTGTTCTGGGCAAATACTTGATTAATGAGACTGTGTGTGAAGGACCCAGACAGCTAATGAGTACCTAGGATAGGTGCTGAGCTCACCTGGAGTCTTCCTGTGTGTGTGTGTGTCTTTCTCTCTGTGGAGCCAGCATTTTAATGATTACATTCGAAAGCTGAACTAGATTGCTCTGCTGTGGTTTGATTCCCAGCCTGAACTACAATTGAAATTGCAATGCATGTTTACATTGGGCTTGCAGACGCAATCGGAAGCTCAATGCCCACCTTGGTGATGGGAATTGTTTATTTGAAATATTTGTATACAACCAGTCTAGTGCATACTACTACTCAAGGCGGTTTACAAAGAAATCATAGACAAGCACATACAATCTTTAAAAAAGTAAAAGTAAAACAGAGCTAAACACATATAGAGTTTATTACTTGTTTGTTTGTTTGATTCATCCATTGATTGATTGATTGATTCATTCATTCATGAAGAATTATTCAGTCTATTGTACAAAAACATGTTGAAAATTTGGGTTTGATGTACAGAAAACAGCACTGCTTGTATGATTTTAAGTGAGAGTTACAAAAGGGGTTGTCAGGATTGGCAGAAGCTGGCAGTGAATTTGGGATGAGGTAGGGGATTAGTGATTTGTGATTAATCTCCATCATTATTGAATTCTATAAATTTCCAGTGATGACCTCCTCCAACAGAAACCGAAGCTGGGTAAAGTCCAAAGTTTAAAATGTAACTCTCTGGGTTTACAACTCTCATCATTTCCCTGCTGCTTTCACAGTTGACTGGGGAATTCTGAAATTCTGAAAAGTAATTTTCTAAGCTCCGGTAAAGTGACGTGTTCTTAGAATTTTTGGCTGCACAGAGAAGTAGGAAGACATGAACAGAGAGAGTGATGTTGAAAATGAGAATGTGGAAGCTGAATGCTTCTCCCTTGTTTTGCAAACTTTCCTGTGAGGGATGGCTTGGGTTGTGTAAGATCTCTGGCTGGCTCTTTTGCCAATACTGTACAGTATCTTCTGAAATGTGACTTTCAGCTTGTCGTTCTTTTCCCCCCTGTAGTGTGTTAGTCCAGCCAGGCATATTCTTAGGTGAAAAATGGGAGAACAGCAAGAACAAACAGCAGTTTACGTCTCTTTTACTATCTAGAAATAGGAAACCAGGCTTTTCTTTTATCCTCCCCCAAAATGGCTCTACTAGAAGCTGTTAGCTTCTCCATGTGGTCAAGTGGCCTAGCTGGTCTAACACACTCCACGCCATGTTAGCCTGAAGAAGAAGCTGTGAACTACGAAAACTTGCTAAATTTTGAATTTTTAAAGTGACCTCAAAAGGCATTGTTTCCTTCCTGCATTTGTTTGAATTTCTAATGCAGGGATTCCCAACCTGTGACCCATGGGCCGGATGTGGCCCACAGCACCATTTAATGTGGCCCCCACCACCTCCACCACACCAGAAAGTGCCATGTGGCACGTATTACAATAGGAGAACAAAAGTTCTTTTTAAATACAATTTACAAATTATATTGTGGTTATACTCCTTACAGGACTGCAGTGACTTATTGGTTAAGACACTGAACTTGATAGCTGGAAAGTCATCAGGTCAGCAGTTCGAGACCTGAGTGCTGCACAATAGAGTGAGCTACCGTCTCTGAACCAACTCCTGCCAACCTAGCAGTTCAAAAGCAAGAAATTACAAGTACACAAATAGGCACTGTTTGGATGGGAAAGGTAACAGCACTCTGCATGTCTAGGCATGCCTGCCACATGACCACGGAAACATCTACAGACTCAGACAGCACTGCTCTTTGGCTGTAAATGGAGATGAGCATGAAACCCTAGAGTTGTATACAACTGGCTTTTGAGCAAGGGTGACCTATATTCCTTACGGGTGTGAACAAAAGGCAGACAAAAGGAGTAAAGTTCAGTCGCACATCAAGTTCCACTCGGTGCGTCATCAGTAACAATATCTGGATATGCTCAGCGACATCCCCTCCCTCCTGGAAAAGGGTGATCACATATGCCAAAAGAAAAAATAATAATCCAACAAGAAATATTCTAAGCTAAATGAAATGTACCATATACTCATGTACCATATACACATGCCAAAAGACAATTAACACTAACGTCATGCACTTGACAGAATAAACGTTGAAAGGAACAGTGAAGAACATTGCAAAAAAGGAGGGCAAATATCCATTGAGTTGTTCCCTATCTTGCCAGACCAGTTTTTCTTTTGTCGATTAGATGTGTTTTGGTCTTCCATTTGGCGTCACGATAAATAAAGCAAACAAACACAGAATGCATCCTGTAGACTGAGTTCCATGCACATTGGTGGTACATTACAAAAATAATGCCCATAGAGACTAGCAACCAAAGAGTGCAGTGTGAAATATTCAGAGTCCCAGCCAGCCAATACTATTCCAGATCTGTTATGTATGACTAACTACTGTAAATTGAATTTCAAACAGCCACTCTGCCTCAGCAGAAGCCTCATAAATTACACGTCAAACAGCCGCGTTGCTTGACAGCTGCTGATCTCGACAGCTCGCGTAATATCGTGAGACTTCAAGCGCGCACAATTCAAACACCGAGAAGCACGCAAATCATCCAATAATCTTTATTCCCGCTGTTTTGTATGAAGTTGAATGTGTATATAAGTCCCCGTTGTTCCCCTCCAAGCTGTGTTCAGACCCCAGAAATAAAAGAGCTGTATTTCACTATGCTGGTTGTCGCCTCCAGTTTCTGAACACCAAAAGATCCATCTTGTTTTCCATTTTACCCTAGGATATCTGAGGATTGCATGGACCATTAAAAATCCCAACCGTAGAAGTGCCAATCAATGCAGAGAAATGTGTGACAGGTATATCGTTTTCTGCATCACCTAAAATTTATGTCTGCCTCTTTTGTCATTGTACTCACATATTTTGAAAAAATATGTTAGGGTCACCATAGGTCAGATGCAACTTGACTACATATAGCTGAGACCTTTTACATCCTAAGCATTATATCCTTTGCCAAACTTACCCCAAAGATTTTCCATGGCTAAATGAAGGATTTGAACCCAGGGATCCTAAATTCCAGACCAATGTTTGGTACCAGACAACAGGTTGGCCAGACTCCTGTTGTACAACTTTATGCTGCACAGCTGTGATGATGCCATTAGTCACAGCCATTTGACGAGGGAAGTAAAAGTTTCTTATCCTCTGCTCTGCCCCCATCCTTTCCAGGGATCCCTTTCCAGGAGGGGCGGCAGAAAGGAAAAAAGATGTAAGATGCAGCTGGAAATCATAGAAGTGGAGGAAGACAACGTATTTTCCCTGCCCCTTGAAACTCTCCTCCCAAATCAGTGAACAAGGCAGAGTGATTTGATGATAAATCCCCATTTGGAAGCATCCCAGATAACTAGTTAAACGTGAAGCAGTTGGGGGGGGGGGGGGGGGGTTTTGCAATCAAAAGCACTTTGTCTGAGTTAATTGGCAGGGAAGTGTGAACTGAGGTCACACAGGGTATAAAAATGGAGCAGAAATTGCCACACTAGACGTTTTAACAGCAAGCGCCTTCTTGCATAATTGCATATTGTCCCTAAGCCAAGCCAAGGGTTCATTCCAGGCAACTTTCCTGGAAGACGGACCGGACTGGAGATGGACTGTCTTCAGAACAATTGCTATGGCAGCTTCTGTAGTTGGCATCACAACCAACGTGATCCATGCACAGAAATGTCAGAACCCTAGGAAGAAAGTAATGTATGGGTCAATTACAGCCTCAGTGATAACCAATTCCTATTGCCCCAAACAATTTTTTTTTACCAACAAAATGAGGTTGGAGGATATTTATCTAAATTTGCTTAAGGATTAGATATTTTTTTTGTCTAATGAATTATCCCTTCTTACAATTTTATTTCACTAGATAGTGCATTGCTCTCATTACGGCTATTTTAATTATGTTCTAATCCAGGGGTTGCCAACCTAAGGCAGGTGGACCGGATCTGGCCTGTGGCACCATTTCATGTGGCCCCGCCACCCTTCCAAGACATACCTGTCAAGTTTTGGATTTGTAAATAAGGGAAATTTCCTGGCAAATACAGGATACTTGACAGCTATGCTTATCCTGTGCTGCCCTCCAATGGTAGCAATAGGGCATTGCAGTCTAATTAATAAGGAATGACGGTGGGAAAGAGGGTAAAATAAGGGGTTTTCCTGACCAATAAGGGATACTTGACAGCTATGTTCCAAGGGCATTCGAGAAACAAAATGGCTGCCCCTTTGAAGCTGTTGGGACAAAATGGCCAACCCCCCCCCCCCCCCCCCATCGTGCAGGCAGGGCAAAATGGCCATTTGGCCCTCGAAGAAGCTGACTGAGAGAGCATGACCCAGCTTGAAAAGGTTGGGAACCCCTGTTCTAATCTATTGTGATAATTTTAATGCATTGCTGAGAGGTTTTTTTTAAAGATTTTTTTTAGAGAGTTAGGGTCTTTTTCTGTTACTTTGTTTCTATTAGGTGCCTTCTGATGAAGAAAGAATATTTATTAATAGTTCGTTATTAAATATTTGAAAATGTAAATAGACCTAATAAATGCATGAATGCAATTTATTAAATACATGCAACTTTATTAATATTTTGATCCCACCTTAAGTGCCAGTAGAGTTCAGAGGGTTGGAGTACCTGGTTATAGAGTCAGGGGCTGGAAGTTCAAGTCCACTCTGCACCCCCTTGTTTCTTGTAGAGGGGCCAGCTAAGATCATTTGGACCATGTGTCATGTGTCCAGTCCTCTGGGTGGCTTTGGCAAACTGCATGAGGGTCAAGAGTACTAGAACAAAAGGGGTGTTAAACCACCTCTGAAATTTAATATCTTGCAATTATAGGCAAATAATTGCTTCTTAAAGCCTTTCATTGGGTAACTGTAAGTTTATTTACTTGTACAGTATAGGTGTAACCCCATTTTCAGAAAATGCACCCCCCAGGCTTTTATTTCTATCTTTCTATCCCCTTTTATTAAAGTTATTCCATTTTATTCCTCTCAAATAAACTTATTTCACTCACTTTATTCTACCACACATGTTTAGAATTGATTAGGCTTATGTGTACACAAGCACCACTCTGACCATGCACCCATTCACACACGCTTGAAGGTATATACTGCAAGGGTTGACACAACAGACTTGGCCCCTTTCACTCCTATAATTTCATTGGCAGTTATACCTGGGATGTCAGATCTTAACCTATAAAACCAAGTGTTCACCGTTGGAATTTGCTATTGGCTGCTGTGCGTCGCCCGACTGACCTGCACCCTCCCTTCGACAGCACGGCTGAATTCCCTACGCAGGTCAACGAAAGATTTAAAAATCCGGCACGGGGGCATCAGCCCCACAAACGGCAATAGAGGAAAAAAACTTCACGTCCCAACAGTCTTTGCGCCGCGGCGCGCCACAGCCAATCAGGCTGAGAGGCACACGCACGCCGCAGCGTTCGGAGACGCGCCGCAGCCAATCAAACAAAAAGCATGTTAAAAAAACGCAGGACAAACACAAAGCACGAACCCATTACTACAAGCCCCAGCGTCCTGCGCGCCAACGCAGAACGCTGAGGAAAACGGCGCCCCGGGAAATTAAAAAGGAAAACAATTCACAGGAAAGCAAACAGCAGCCGCCCGCGGCGCCTGAAGCTCCCGAATGCACTTTCCCCTTTCACATCCAAACCAACTGGAAACAAAAGATCAGGCACAAAGGATCGATCACCCACCCCTCCCCCTTAAAACAACTCCGTCTTTTCTTCTCTTTAAAAACGGAGCTGTTTTAAGGAGGGGGGGGGGAATCGAACCTCTCTGCCTGTTCCTCTGTTTACAGAAGTGTAGGGGCAAATCACACCTTTTTCCCCTCCCCACCACGTAGCCCACCCTTCCTAACCCCCAATGACCATGCCCCCCTCCCCAACACGGGCCGGCAGCGTACATATCACAACGAGTCTGCCTTGCGAAAAAAAACCAAACATAACACCACATGTTATTTCAATGGGCCACACAGACAACCTCCAAAAAACAAACAAAAAACCCAACGAAAAACACCCCCCCACCCCCAACAAATACGGCCACGCCGAGAAGGACAGCAAGCAAACCCCCACCCCCACCCCAAACACACAAACCCAAAAACAGCCAGGGAAAAAGCAATACCCTCCCAAAAAGCAGCATGAAGGGGCAAGGCAAACACCCACCAAGCAAACACACACACCGCAACCCAGCACGGGCCACGGTAAAACACCCCCCCACCCCACAACAGCCACATGAAGCGGCAATGGTATTTCCGCAGGCCAGCCATCAAGACTGGCCCACGAAAATACCCAAAACACAACAGAAACCACCACCTCAAAACCAAAAACAATCAAAAAAACACACACAAAAACACCCCCCCCAAAACCCTAAACAGACACAGAACGCCCACCAACCCAAAACAAACCCCCCTTAAAAAAATGGAGAGAGCTTACCATTAGTTGTCTTGACTCAATGAAAACCGAAACTGAAATGAAGACGCAAAACACAAATATTTGCTCAACACCACCACCCAGTGGCCAAATGGCCAAAGGAGAAGAAGGTAAAGGATTCCCTTGATCAAAAGCCAGTCGTATCCAACTCTAGGGTTCAGTGCTCATCTCTGTTCCAAAGCCAAAGAGCCAGCGCTGTCTGCTCCTGCAGACGTTTCCGAGGTCATGTGGCAGGCATCACTAGACCCCGGAGCGCACGAAACGCTGTTACCTTCCAACCAAAGTGGTACCTATTTATCTACTTGCAATTTCTTGCTTTCAAACTACACAACATTTCCAAAAATTCAATAAATTCAAAATATTTGGAAAATCAATTCCAAATACATTCAAAAAATCCAAAAAAACAAAAATTCACACATTAATAAAAAAAAATTCTATAAAA
The DNA here is from genome assembly GCA_035047345.1 of Bradypodion ventrale. Lineage (NCBI taxonomy): Eukaryota > Metazoa > Chordata > Lepidosauria > Squamata > Chamaeleonidae > Bradypodion > Bradypodion ventrale. The sequence goes on from JAWDJE010000004.1 coordinate 9,004,847, forward strand.
AAAAAAATAACTTCATAACAGCCCAGAATCATTGGTGCAAGGAAAAAAAATTAAACCCTTACTATCCAACACAATTTTAAAAAGCCCGGCACCGCCGGGCAATCTATGCTAGTAACTTAATAAAAATGTTTTCAAATACCTGGAACTGTTCTATTCAAGATAGCATATTTCCTTTGTATAGATTATGTCCCCCAAAAAGACTCTAAAATATTTTAAATTTGATTTTAACATGCTCTGTTTGTATCTCAAATCAGGATCTTTTCTTGCACCTCAGCCTACCTCCTGCAAGCATCCAGGAAGGCTCAATGCCACAGGAAGCCATCACTTCACATTTTGCCCCAAGCCACCTTGATTCCTCTGTTGTATTGTTTTGTTTACTCTTGCACCTGGCATGCTCATTGTTTTTGGGACCCCTCCTGTATTCAGTTGTAGATAGTGCTTGGGCTGACTCAGGATAGATTAATTGCTGGGTGGAAATGGAATTTTGCCAAGAGCCTCAAGCAATGCTCCAACTCAGGGGAGTCTGAAGGATGCCCATCTTCGTCATTGGTCCTTTTGCATCCTGGATTCAAATCTGAACCTTCTGATTTGTGCCAAATTACAATCCTGGCGCCCATTGGATGTCACCTGAATGATGTCACAACCTGCATTTGCTAAACTATGAACTCTGTCATTTCCAGGGCAATTGCTCTACCCATCACCTTTTGTTCTATGTAATTGACCTGTTTTGTCTCTGTATGATTGACCTTTTAATGTAACAAAAGAGTCTGGTGCCGGGTTTTTGTTCACCATTGTAAATCTCTTGTTTTGTAAACTTGTTAGCTAGCAGTAGAACTAGTTGAGGTCCCTTGGGTGGAGGGTATAAAAATCTCATGATAGGAAATGTCACCAGCGCTCTCAGCACATTTGCACGCAAGACATCGGAACCAAAAAGAGCTGCTCACTTAAGGGACTTTAATAGGCAAAAAGGTTGAGACTAGGGCTTTTCCCGGCACCAGGCCAGTGACGCTTAAACCCCTTTTCAATAAACCAATTTTAATTTTTGCCTATATTAAACGCTTCCTCGTTCTTGGGAGAAGGGCTCCACCAGTGACTCGAACCGAAGTTGTAACTGTATCCAGTAGCCATTTTTCTGGTAACAGTTTTGGTGCCGTGACTCGGATTCGACTGGCATTTCGTGCCTGCCAAGTGACCGTTTTTTTCACAAGAAGGACGAAATCACAAAGGGAGCCACCCAGAACTCTTCAATTTGATCACGCCAAGAAATTAAAAGCTGCAGGATCAGGTAATGTATATTGCGCAACGCACCGGGTACATGAACTTGTTAACTCTGTCTAGATTAGGTTAAGGACTTTTGTGGAACTTATCATCCAAAACCTTGCTTAGCCATTCCAGAACTCATCAGCTGGGACGGCTAACCATTGAACAGCTAAGCACGGATTCATCACCCGTATTAGCCAAATTGCGTTAGGGACTTGAATTGGAAAATTGCAATTAGTAGCACGGCCTCATCACCCGGAGCTACGAAAACCCCCCATTGATCTGCCTACCAAGAAAGGTTGATTCCCTTGAGGAGGCACAAATTCTGAGTGTCGTGGCCAGTAGCGCACTGGAAGTCACTCGCAGGGCAATTGGGTAGCCATCCAAGAAGAGACGATTACTTTGAGGTTGGAAAAATTGTGTTAGGGCAAGAAGAGACGATTACTTTGAGCCAAATGTTGTTGTAATTAACGGTGAACGCTCTCTGTAGGTGAAAGGGGTAACTCGTGATCCGAAAGCCTTTGATCAAAACAACTAAAATCTCAGTACGTCATGGGTGAACAGCTGAGTGTTCCTAGAAAGTCAAAATATGTGACCCTTAAGGGGACGCCCTTATGGAACATACTAAGAAATTGGAAAGACTTAACAGGTCCAAAATCCGGGTTATCGAAGCGTAGACTAAAATTCCTGTGTTCAAAGGATTGGCCTACCCAAAAATCTTTGGCACCTAGCTGGCCCGCAGAGGGCAGCTTAACTGTAGGGAACATAAGGGCACTAATTAGATGGTGTGAGAGTACCCTAGGGAGATCTGATGATCTCGCCTATGCAGTCCTCTTCATGAGGATGCATGATGATCCAGAGAGATTCCCTTGTGTTGGGAACTTGTGCTTTGTAAAGGAAAGCAAGGCCCCTTTAGAGACAGAAGAGGTAAAATGCCTTCTGCCCCCTTTAGACAAGGGATCAGTCAAAATAGAGATGGAAGAGGTAAAATGCCTTCCACCCCCCTTAAACGAAGGGTTAGTTGAAGTAGAGATGGAAGAAGAAATGTGCCTTCCGCCCCCCTTAACTCCCCAGAGTAACCCCGATCTCCAAGGCAATCCAGCCAAAGCCCAACATTCCTTGATGGCATCTGCCCCTGTTGGCATTGAGGCAGAGGTCATTGGGGCCATGGTAAGCAGAGCCATAAATGGCTTAAAGGAGATGATGAGGGAAGAAGTTGGGAGGTTAATTAATAGTATCCCTTTAACGGAAAGGAGAACTATTAAAGCTGACCAAAAGGAGTTCTCCTCAGAGTCAAGTAAAGCTGACAGGTCTGGGGAAGAGTCAATAGGTGGAAAAACCCTTAAAGGGAGGCAGGAAAAACCCAAATGCCCATCCCCAGTGTTTAGTAAGTCCAAAGGGGAACAGGCCAGGAAAGAAAAGACGCCCCAGTCTATAAATAGAGGGAAGGGAAGAAAGTTGCCCCTTCAAAACAAGTCACCCTTTCAATCACCTGTCCAAAGATCAGGTGATCAAAAATGTTTGGTTGCAGCTCTTCAAGTGTACAACCAGCCACAGGGTGGCCCTCCAAACAGTGGCTGGAAGCCTATGCCACAGCTCCAGCCATCCCACGGAGGTAATTGGCAACCTAATTCAAGGGTGGGCCCCCAAGGGAACCCCCAGCCCACCATGCATTCAAAATCTCCATGGGGTAGATGCAAAAATTATAAGAAACAGGGCCACTGGGTTGGAAAAGGCCCTATGGAAAGACACACCTGTAGACCTCTTGGGCATGTGTCTCCAGGCAATAGAACTTTGAGAAGGGTCAGATTCAGGGCCCAGTGGCAACAGGAATGGTACTGGGACACAGGCCCCAAGTAAACAAATAGCCCCAAGTAAACAGATAGCCCCAAGAACAAATAGCCCCAAGTAAACAAGATATCCCCAAGTAAACAGATAGCCCCAAGTAAACAGATAGCCCCAAGTAAACAGATAGCCCCAAGTAAACAAGGTAGCCCCAAGTAAACAAGGTACCCACTTATAGAAAGTGACCACATGTGAAGCCAAATAAAACCCTTTAAAAAAATTAAAAGCATAGAAGGCAATTTGCCATAACAATTGGCAAGGTCCGGGATTTGGGATTAAATTTTCACCCAGCAACCCATATAAAGTTTAATTCTTTTAATAAGATATCCCATATATTTGATTAAAATGCATCTCAAATAAAGATGCCCCCTTATAGAGTTAACCCATGTTGAAAGGCCTAGAGGGAAAGTAACTTCTCATCCCTCTAAGAGATGTACAAGACTAAGTAAAAAGAAATGTAAACCAAATTGGATGAATGTAGTGTATCAATTTATTAGAATATAATTAGGGTAACTAAGCTAAAATGCATTTTTTCAAAAAAAAAAAATATCCAGGAGATTGCCAGTAAGAGAAGGCAGCCTGGGACAAATTGAGTGTTAGTGATAAATTTAAACCAACATAAAGAGCATTTGTGCCCAGGTTGGTCACTAACTGAAGCCACCTGAGATTTTTCCATGTGTGTAACTGAATGACCTACAAAAATCTGAAAAGGAAATTTGGGAGACCAAAGCATATTCCTTCTACGTGGAGTAAAGGAAGATGCAGTTTGACAAATAGGAATGAATGCAGGAGAGGTTTTGAATGGTTATGGAATGACTAAAGGTGCACCTAGAATGCGTGTGAAAATGAAAGAATTGTGTGTTTGTATGGTTGTGTTTAGTGTTGAAACCTGAAGAAACCTTGCCTCAAAAAGAACAAAGGACAGTGGGCTGGCAATTTAACCCATAGCATGGCGAGTAGCCATTAGTGGCATAAAATTGAGTACAATGCATTAAAATGCCCTGCTACCCCTTAAATTTGGGTTTACAAATGCAGTGGCTAAACTATTTATAGACAATTTCTCTTAAATGGGAATTGTAGAAATTAAACAGCCATAGCATCAGCTCAAGTAATTGGGATAGAATTGTGAACCAGGAACATACAGCAGCAATTTGGTATGATGTATTGCAGATCTCTTTAAAATTAAGATTTGCAGAAGTTAGGACAACTGGGATAGATTAATTGAATATCCCTTTTCCATAGAAAATCGGTATGCAACCAAAATTATATTGAAAGTGTATATGCATTCACAAAATTGGCTTTCAAAATGTAAAATCATGAATGGTGTGTAAATTGGAAAAATAAATGTTCTCCCTTAATTCATACAAATAAATTGTTACATTCCAAGAGTAAATAAAGGTTTTTGGATTCTTTTGGGTCCAGAACATTAAAATCGTTCAAAATACTGCTAGACCTTACCTAAATCCTTAATGAAAGTGGGGAGAGACTCCATAGTAGGAATTTGCCTGCTGGGAAAAGTAACAGGGAAAGTGACTGCAGTTTGGGACACCTAGATGCCTTTTGTGTAAGAGTTAACATCAATTTGGTCTAAGCTTAAACAGCGAGGCGGGGAGTTCCCCTTGACACCTCAAAAGGCATTCACGTGTTCTGTAATTTCGGACCTCTGGTGTAGCCAAATAAAATCCTAGACATAGCGCAAAAGTCCAATGGCAAGTGCCATCAAATCTGTCTGTGGAAAAATGGCAAAGGAAGATGGCACATGTGTTGCAATTCCTTTCAGGGTTCAGAGATTGGGACATGTTAGAGTGTGGGGGTATCCAGGAAAGGAATCTCTGCTCAAAAGACAATCTGTGATTTCAAACAGCCCCTTTCATTAGGGCAGAACAACATTGGGCTCTGGGGGTTCCAAATAGACAGTCATGATCCTTTAAATTTGGAAAACAGGAGCTCACCCTCACCATTCTGAGGAGGAAAGCTGGTGTGCTAGCAGTATTGCAGTAAAAATAGTAAAGAGTGTCTAAAGGCCAGGTTCATGGCATGCAGCAGATTGGAAAGCAGTACTAGCTAAGAGTTTGTCTGAATGAAGGGAGAAATGTTACTTATTGTATAATTGGAAATAGGTCGCTAACACTGAGATGCTTAGGCACGGATAATTGTTTTCTATAAAAGCCAATACTTGCCTATGTTTGGAAATATTTTCATGTACACGGTACTTTTCACCTGGAAAGTTTGGTTGTTTAAAGGAAAATGAGAATTGCTGTTATAATGAAAGGTTTAAACCTAGGTGCATACACACCATGGTTGCATGTTATAAGTGTTAGAACACATATGATCTACTTTTGGCTGTTGTAAAAGGTTGACTCTGTGCAACATTGCCAGGGGCATAAGGAGAACCCCAGTAATTAACCTAAATTGGAACTTGAAATATCAGATTTGTGATTGCAGCTAAGATTTTGAACCCAGGTCCCTTGACCATGGAAGCTACAACACGGTGTGGCAATGAATTTTTAATGGTCTCACATTGCCTTTGGCAGCTGATGAGACAAAATCAGTCTATGAATAATGGACTGCACATAAATTGAGGCTTTAAGTAAATGGCCCTGATTTTCTCTATAACAGGAAAATTCAGGGCATGCTTCAGAAGGTGTGTGTGTTGAATGTGTATACTCCCCAAATTAGCTTCCTGTGGGTTTATAATTGGCCTTAGTGAAATATATAAAGGGAGTTGTTTGCATTATTTAATTGCTTAGTTTAGAAATTTTGTTCTCTCTCATTTTCTTTTTCCTTTTGCCAGTGTCCTTTGAAGGAAGGCATTAGGGTGATCTATGTATTCTATTTTAACATTGCAAGCCAGCAAAGGTCATGTTTGTATGGATTTCATGAAACTTTGGTATGAGTGGCTTCCATGGAAAGTGTATCCTTCGCACCTTAGAATTATTCCTCTCATCCTACCGGATAGCACAAATTCAAAGGAACTTCAATATCCCCATGTTTTGCAGCTTGCTAGGGACATCTAGTGGAGTGAGGGATGTCATTAGCCCCACTAGCTAATAAAGTATCTTTAGATTCCAACATTTTGGAAAAGAATGGGGGTGGGGGTGCTACGTGTGTGTTCTCTCTCTCCCCACACAGGTAATGAAGACCTGGATACAGAACACACTGCAATGAAAAGCCCTCTCTCTGGCTCTAAGGGAGAAAGGATTTGGTATCAGTATTGTTTTTCTTTCATCGGGTTTTACTTGGGTAGCTGAACTTATCAGGACTAGAACTTATCAGGCACTAGAAACACATGTGGACAGACCAATATAGGTGGCAACCAGCCTCACTATCTCTTTCTCTTCTGCACGCGCTGGGAGCTTTTGTGTGCAGCCCTGCACATGCAGGAGAAAGGGCAGCCCACATTAACAGGCCAGACCAGTCATCATGTGCCAGACTGTGTCTGGACATGAGAGGAATGGGGGAAGGACTGTAACCCCATTTTCAGAAAATGCACCCCCCAGTCTTTTATTTCTATCTTTCTATCCCCTTTTATTAAAGTTATTCCATTTTATTCCTCTCAAATAAACTTATTTCACTCACTTTATTCTACCACACATGTTTAGAATTGATTAGGCTTATGTGTACACAAGCACCACTCTGACCATGCACCCATTCACACACGCTTGAAGGTATATACTGCAAGGGTTGACACAACAGACTTGGCCCCTTTCACTCCTATAATTTCATTGGCAGTTATACCTGGGATGTCAGATAACTTAATAAAAATGTTTTCAAATACCTGGAACTGTTCTATTCAAGATAGCATATTTCCTTTGTATAGATTATGTCCCCCAAAAAGACTCTAAAATATTTTAAATTTGATTTTAACATGCTCTGTTTGTATCTCAAATCAGGATCTTTTCTTGCACCTCAGCCTACCTCCTGCAAGCATCCAGGAAGGCTCAATGCCACAGGAAGCCATCACTTCACATTTTGCCCCAAGCCACCTTGATTCCTCTGTTGTATTGTTTTGTTTACTCTTGCACCTGGCATGCTCATTGTTTTTGGGACCCCTCCTGTATTCAGTTGTAGATAGTGCTTGGGCTGACTCAGGATAGATTAATTGCTGGGTGGAAATGGAATTTTGCCAAGAGCCTCAAGCAATGCTCCAACTCAGGGGAGTCTGAAGGATGCCCATCTTCGTCATTGGTCCTTTTGCATCCTGGATTCAAATCTGAACCTTCTGATTTGTGCCAAATTACAATCCTGGCGCCCATTGGATGTCACCTGAATGATGTCACAACCTGCATTTGCTAAACTATGAACTCTGTCATTTCCAGGGCAATTGCTCTACCCATCACCTTTTGTTCTATGTAATTGACCTGTTTTGTCTCTGTATGATTGACCTTTTAATGTAACAAAAGAGTCTGGTGCCGGGTTTTTGTTCACCATTGTAAATCTCTTGTTTTGTAAACTTGTTAGTTAGCAGTAGAACTAGTTGAGGTCCCTTGGGTGGAGGGTATAAAAATCTCATGATAGGAAATGTCACCAGCGCTCTCAGCACATTTGCACGCAAGACATCGGAACCAAAAAGAGCTGCTCACTTAAGGGACTTTAATAGGCAAAAAGGTTGAGACTAGGGCTTTTCCCGGCACCAGGCCAGTGACGCTTAAACCCCTTTTCAATAAACCAATTTTAATTTTTGCCTATATTAAACGCTTCCTCGTTCTTGGGAGAAGGGCTCCACCAGTGACTCGAACCGAAGTTGTAACTGTATCCAGTAGCCATTTTTCTGGTAACATAGGGATTCTTCTTTTGTTTCCAAATCAAGCTTTATACTGCAAAAATGAAGCCACCTTCTTGTCTTTATCGTTGACCCAACTTAAATCCTCATTGGTACATGTTTCCGGTTGTTACCCAATATTTTGAAATTCACCATTTATTTCACGTTATTTTCTTTTATTTTAATATTTGTATTTTCCTCTACTCTGGCCATTGGGCTTTTCTCTTCTAACATGCCTGAACTTGCCTGAGCCTGCTTTTGGTGACTGCTGAGTTGCATTCTTATATTAATGGGAAGAAGTAGGTGTAGAATGATATTATTTTGATAACCATTAGTTTTCCTTATAAATTGCTATATAAGGGGTAAAAACTAACGTTTTGAATTTGCTTCATGTCTTACAAGGTCAAATTGAAAAGGTCAAATTAGGAACACAAGCCAAAGATTGAGGTTTCCCCGTGCCCGGTTGGGCATCGGCTGCCCCTGGCAGAGGTTAAACCAGTAGAGCAAACTCCTGGCCTCTGGCCCTTGCCAGAGAGGAAGGGGGGTGAATTAATAATAGGGATTAATTCGGCCGCTTCTAGCCTGACCAGCGACTCTGCCGAGAGAGCACCCTGCTGATCCCGGTTATCTATTAGAGTAAATCACTCATCTCCGAGACAGAGAAATCCCCGGCACAAATAGTGGCCATGTTGACCCAGCTCCTAATCCCGACACAATGGTGTTGTCCCTGTCAATGTTTACCCTCACTAATTAACTTCCCCTGGAGAGTTTTCCAATTAACCTGAGCAAATAGGTGATGTGATTGACTGTGGGGTGGTGGTTTTTTCTACCTGCCTTCTGATCTATAAAAGGTGTATGTATTTCCCCAATAAAGGACTGATCTGATCTCGCTCCTGTTGCCTCGTGTTGTCATTGATCAGTCTCCTCCGGGACCCAGCGCCACCCTAGCGGCCAATCATCGCTACAAAAGATATTGCTGCAATTTTAGGAAAGCCACCTGGCTGATTGGAGAGGTCAGAGAGAAAAATAAGTGCCATTTAAGCTCATCAGGACTGGAGGGAGGCCTCTTTGTTAAGGAAATTTGCTCTCTGCAGCTGTCTGCAAGGAAGATGACAAACAACCAAGGAACTTTGGGTTGGGTTTCTGGAAGATCTCTCCCAATGAAGAGGGTGTTTTGGTGAAATACCATATATGGACTTTTGCAATTGACTTTGACTCCTCCCCATCATGACAGCCTCCGTGCGGGCCACATGGCGAAACTCCTCCCACCTCCCCATGTGACAACCTGGACCGACCAACCAAGTTTGGGACTGGACTTTTCTCTTCTTCCAATTCCATGTGGACACTCATTCCTGTTGTAGTGGAGGTGGCGGTGGGGCCACATGAAATGGTGCTGTGGGCCGCATTTGGCCCATGGGCCACAGGTTGAGAATCCCTGCTTTAACCTGTGGGCCACTGGTTGCTAGCTTTTGTGGGTTTTTAAAATGAAACAAAATTAACTACAGTGGTATCTTGGTTTACAAATTTAATGTGTTCTCTGAGATGTTTCATATTGCAAAAAAATTGTAAACCAGTTTCCCATAGCAATGCATTTCATGGTTTCCCATAGGAATGCATTGAAAACAAAAATTCATAAACCAAAATGCAGTTTCCCATAGGAATGCACTGAAAACCAATTAATCCGTTCTGGGGGGAAATTCATAAATCGAGCTATTATTTTCAATGGATTTTCATTCGTAAATGAAAATTACGTTAACTGAGACATTCATAAACCAAGGTACCACTGTATTTCCATCACTGTTTAGGATAGGATAATGGTTACTTTTTTAAAAAAAATGCAACAGTAACTTAATTGCTAACTAATTATGTCAGGAAGGCCTTGCACTACAGCTAGTCACCTTTCCAAATAGATGTTCAGAGGTTCCACGTAACAGTTGAGCCTTCTAACTTTCTGTAGCATGGGTGAACCATGGAGAAGGAGACAGATGGAGATAGTAAGGGAGGGGTGCCCAAACTACAGCCCATGGGCTGGATCTGGCCCCTGATGCCAATTTATCTGGCCCATGCTGCCCTTGTCACTCCCGGAAGCAGAAGTAAAATGCACCCGTACAGCCATAGTTTGGGCACCCTTGGTTTAAGCAGAGAAAATTGCAGCTTAAAATCTATCTCATCCTGTTGTAAAACAGATTTCAAGGTGCGTTTTACTTCCATTTCCGGTGGGAGGAACCATGTGACTGGCCCGCTAAACCACATGACCGGCCCGTGGCCTAAAAGGTTTGGGCACCCATGCTAAGAGGGGTCTCCAAGCTGGGGTACTGTTGTGTCCAAAGCCTAATTCAGGTTCAAAAGACAAACCACGCCAAAGCGGAAGAGCAGACGCGCACCATTTCTAAAAGCATGAAATTCAAATGGATGTCAAAGCGGGAAATGTTGAACTTTGGTTGTCCTCTGGAAGCCCGCCTAAATGTATCTTATTGTGTAACGGTCAAATCACTGTATATATAGAGGCCACCGCTGTACGTAGTCCTCAGTCCGAGTTATGAGCTGAATAAAGAATCACTGAGTTTAATCCGATCCTGTTGGTTAGAGTACTTCCTTGCGTTAACAGCCAAACTGGTGGAAAAGGTCGTAAATGCTGCCATAAACCACGTCCGTGGCTGTTGTAAACTGCTGTTGTTGTTGTGGTACAGTCGCACAGTTGATTCCGACCCCCTGCGACCCCCTGGACCATTGCACACCAGGCACCCCATCCCTTGCTGTACTGCAGCCAAAACTGCTGACCTTGTGAGTATGATTCTGACCTGACTCAAGGTTGACTCAGCCTTCCACCCTTCCAAGGTCAGTAAAATGAGTAATGACCAGTAAATGAGCTGAAAGCTGTGTCGCTCCATATTCACAGTGTGTTGTTGTCTGCCAGCAGCCCTCACTTGAGCATGTTGGTCTTGCATTTATGGAGTCTGACCCTCTTCCTATTCATGGTCCTCCAAATGATATAGGGGAGGTTGAGTTCCTCAGCCATATCCTCCTTTAGTGTTATTCCATGTCAAGTGAGCTCCTTCTTCCATCTTCTAATTTGGTTTTGCTTTAGCACACCCTCAAGTATGTCTGTTCTTGCCATAAAGCTCTTCCTGGATCTGAGCTGGCGGATGTGAGACACATATCCTTTCAGAGGATGTCAATGGTCTTTTGCTTAGTTCTCTCAGCGTCCACTGCTTCTTCTCTCCTAAGATGGAGCAATGCCAACAAGAGGATATCTTTTCTCAAATGGTGTAGGTTTGAGGCATCCTCTCACAATACCCATGGCTTCATTAACAGTGATGTCAACTTGTTTTGTGTGTGTGGATGCGCTCCATACTAGAGCAGTATATTCTGCCTCGGAGACGCTAAAGGGCCAAAGCTGGTGTATGCAGTGTGGATAGTTGAGTACCCCATTTATAGTTTGTGAGCATCGTGATGATGCTGTTCCACCTGAAAAGAGCAAATAAATACTACCTCTATGTCAAACATGAGTAGGACGGAGGGAAGAGTGTTTCCAAATATTTTGGACTGGGCTTACTTCTACCAGTCATGACTCACTTGGTCTAAAACGGCCTAGATGGGCCAACATGGATTGCTGCACCCTTTTGAGAAAGCTTAGCCTGGACAGATTGTTCAAAGAGGGTTATAACTGGATTACAGGTCAACCCAGGTGACCTTCCATTGTGTAGCACATCAAATAAATTAAAAAATGGTTATTGCACTAGGTTACACCGTTGGTAAATAGAGAGGCTCATTAGAAATACATACAGACAGGATGTTAATGTGTTTATTTTCTTTGAAACCGCTCCCTGATAAGATTTTCACAAGGTCTCTGGGTTGAAGGACTTGGTTATGCTCATTTCCAAGAAGTACCAAAGTGCTATACAATAGTATTTGTTTTAGTCGCACAGACCTTTGAGCAGGCTACAAAGCACTCTCTTGATGCTCAGATGCCATCTTGGGTATTCAAGAGGGAGAAAGAATTAGGAGTGAAACAATATGGCTAGGAGGTTTGGGGTTTTTATTCCTTCAGGAGCTGGCTTCCTGGGAGATCAACGTCAAATAAATCATCAGAGTAATTAGTCATTGGGGCTGCAGTGGCTCAAGATGCTGACTGGAAGGCGGAAGGTCAGCAGTTCGATTCCCGAGTACTGCAGGACGGAATGAGCTCCCGTCTTTGTCCCAGCTCCTGCCAACCTAGCAGTTTGAAAGCAAGAAATTGCAAGTACTGTAGATAAATAGGGACCACTTCGGTGGGAAGGTAACAGCGCTCTGTGCGCTACGGTGTCTAGTCATGCCTGCCACATGACCATGGAAATATCTGCAGAAGCAGACAGTGCTGGCTCTTCAGCTTTGAAACAGAGATGAGCACTGAACCCTAGAGTCGGATACGACTGGCTTTCGAGCAAGGGAAACCTTTACCTTAATTAGTCATTTTACATATAAAAACAGGCCTTCTGTGAGGAAGAAATGTCTTCATTGATGGCCTTTTAAGGGAGTCATGATTGGGGGATTACAGGGATTCTGTCCTATAGAAGTAATAGGGCAGGGATGTTTATCTTCCAAAGCAGCACATGGGTCTGTGCTGGAGTAATTGTAGATAGGGACTGCGGTGGCTTTAGTGGTTGACACTGAACTTGATGTCTGGAAGGTCAGTAGGTCAACAGTTTGAGACCAGAATGCTGCGCAACGGAGTGAGCTTCCGCCTCTGTCCAGCTCCTGCCAAACAAACGGTTTGAAAGCAAGAAATTGCAAGTAGATAAATAGGTACCACTTTGGTGTAAATGTAGTGTTCTGTGTACTCTGGTGTCTAGTCATGCCTGCCACATGACCATGGAAATGTCTGCTGAGGCAGACAGTGTGGACTCTTTGGCTATAAACAGAGATGAGCACCGCACCCTAGAGTCGGATATGACTGGCTTTTGAGCAAGGGCGATCTTGTAGATAGGGTGAGCTTCTTTTTCTTCAGGTGCTGCATCTGTTCCGGATATTTGCTATCATCATGGCGATAGTCTTCCTGTTCTTATACTCCTCAGAACAGTTCCTCCAAGGACATCCCACACCAGTCTCTCAGGTTCTTCAGGGTGAGCTACAAGTTGTTTTTTCTATAGCAAAGGTTTCCCTTGCGCGAAAGCCAGTCGTATCCAACTCTAGGGTTCAGTGCTCATCTGTTTCAAATCCAGACATTTCCGTGGTAATGTGGCAGGCATGATTAGCGCACAAAATGCTGCTTACCTTCCCACCGAAGTGGTCCCTATTTATCTACTTGCAATTTCTTGCTTTCGAACTGGTAGCTTGTCCTTTTTCTTCTAGCAGCATATTCCCATGCTCCAATTCCTGCACTATTTCCCATTTTTGCACCCTCTAAATCCAACCAGATAACGTATCATGTGGTAAGTGGATAAGAAGATGCAAAGCAGCTCGATTGCCTTTAATATAAACCAAACAGTGCTAACAGACGACAGCTTGCTGTGCTGATGCATATCTAGTCAAACATATTCAGTATAAGTGTTACCAGCAGTGTTTTATGGATGCATCCGAAACGTGGCCAATATTAAAATCAGAGGAAGAAAAACTGGCAGTAACCCAAAGAGCAATGGAAAGACGGATGTGCGGGGTAACAATCAGGGCTAAGGTCAGCAATAAGGAATTACGCCAAAGAACCCACATGAACTCTATGTGGCAAGAAGATGAAGGGCAGGTCATATTACTTGCCTAAAGGATGACAGATGGACCTGTTGGCTAATAGACTGAATGCCAAGGGACCACAAAAGGCAGACCCTGAAAATGATGGGATGAGCTGATAGTAAAGCCCTTTGTCCAGAGAAGGAAACAGAAGGCAAAGGATAAAACATTTGAGCTCGGTCGATTTGCATTTAAACAGATAAGCAACGACAAATTGATATTACAGCTATTACTAAATCTCAGCACCCTAGCTGCTGCTTCTGCCATATATAGGCCAGATATGAAACTGCCAAAAATGAAGGCACCTTTTGGTGAGTTCATCCTGCAGTTCCTTTCACCTGACCCAGTGTGAGAAAGATTAGCTATCAGGGTATGCCCGATTGTGGTTCAAAGATACCAGTCTTCGAGGCGGTTCTTTCTGTGTGTACCCAGCACCATAGCACAAAGCACAAGTTTCCTCCATCCCCATCCCGGCTTTGGTGACAACCTGGGATTAGTGCCCTTACTTTCCAACCCATGAAAAAGGGGTTCCTCCAGTCAGCCCACATTCTGAAAAATCCAAACCACACACAAGCAATTTAAAAGGCTGCACAGGCTTTATTAGTTTCCATCAGATGAGTATAAAATAAAAAAGAGAGAGGGAAAAAGCATTATCAAGACTGTGTTGGGGTGTGTGTGTGGGAAAGACGTAGATGCATTGCCAAATTTTTTTTTAAAGGATGGTGTGTGGCTTTTAAAAGTTGTCATGTTGTTTTTATAAAAAGCTACGCCTAAATAGTACTCAGAGCAGCCTGTCTACTCTACGGTGGGGTGGGGTGGGGTGGGGTGGGGGTGAGGATTGTGGGTCTTTGGGGGAGGGAGTGGGAAATGGGCTCTGCCACCTAGCGTTCCACGTCAGAAGGGCCAGCCGGCGGCCGTCAGCTTCCGTTATGCGGTGGGACCCGCATTGGGTTTGCTGGGTTCGCTGGCGTGACGCTTCCTCATCATTTCCTGAGCCAGGCCACATGAGATCACCGTGTTTCCTACCTGGAATGTACCTGAGCTGCAACATCAAAAAAAAAAAAAAAAAAGGGGGGGGGGGAAACACAGGTCAGAGAGCATTAACATGGTTAAAAAGCAACTACATTCATAGCAGCACTGCGGTGGCTGAGACGCTGAGCTTGAACACTTGAAGGTCAGGGTTCAATACCTGAGTGTTGCATGACAAATCTTGGGGACATGAAAGGAGTCTCATTCACTCATTCAGGCATCCCCTGAGCACAGTTTCTCCAGCAAAAATCCTTTCAACCCAGAGTAATTTCTGACATGAAATTAATTTTAGCTCAATTTGTCATTTGTTTAGCAATAGAAATTACACTTTTGGGGCAGCTCACAAGCTAGTGAACATTTGGGTTATTTTACTGACCTCAGGAGCGTGAAACTGTCAACCTTGAGTCCGGTCAGGATCGAACCTACGCTGTTCAGCAGTTTTGGCTGCAATACAGCAGTTTAACCACTGAACCACCAGGGCTAATGAAAACATGTCTCAACTGCCCTGTACTAATGTTTCTTCAGGGTGGGGCATATGGGAAAAAATTAGTTTTTAAAATGTTAAAAACCAGCCCAAATGCTTTAAAATGCTCCAGCACAGAGATGTGCAGACATGTGGGGACTGCAACAGCAATTACACTTATATTACACTCCATATCACTTAGTGCACTCTCTGGGCAGTTAACAAGTTAATTAGCATTTTGCCCGCAACATGGTGAGTTTCTCATTTTACTGACTTCAAAAGGCTGGAAGGCCGACCTTGCGTCCTGGTCAGGATCAAGCTCACAACGTTTTGGCTGTAGTGCAGCAGTTTAACCACTGCATCACCAGAGCTGGAACTCTCAGTTCCCCTAAGGCAGTATTTTGACTACCAGAGCAACAACTGAACCAAATAATCTTTTGCACATTACAGCTGTTCACTGAACCTGCCCCACAGCAGTTCTTAAATTACTAGTCAGAAACAAGGGTGTGGAGAAAGACACCTATTTAAGACTGTTTCGGCATGTGTAATGTGGAGAGATACGCCCCCGTTACTCCTGGAAGTGGAAGTAAAACGCGGCCGAATGCTGCGATTCACCCGGCCTGTGAAGCGACGCCCTCGCCGCTCCTGGAAGCAGAAGTAAAATGCGCCCGAATGCTGCAATTCACCCGGCCCATGAAGTGACGCCCTCGTCGCTCCTGGAAGCGGAAGTAAAACGCGCCCGTTCGGGAGCGTTTTACTTCCACTTCCAGAAGCAACCAGGGCGTTGCGTCGCGTGCCGGGTGAATCGCAGCAAACCCATTCATGTGGATTCACGGGGGCTTGGGCTTCTGGGAATTAAAGTCCAAGAACATCTGGAGTGCCAAGGTTCACCATCACGGGTCTAAGTCCTGAACAATTTGACCTCTTGAAAGTCATTGTCCTTGCTTTGAACCTAGCCCAGAAGCCTGACCCATTGTCACCACCATTAGTGAATCTGGGAAGAGCAGGAACAGGAGAAGGAAGGGAAACTCAAGTCCTCCACATGTTGATGACCCATCATTCTTCCCTTTCCCTGTGCAGTAATCCTAAATGAATTTATTCAGAAGCAAGTCCCAGCAATCTGAACATGATATGGGAGGCCAGGAATGACAACCTAAGAGCCTATGGGCCCAGAAATACCTGCACTACCATGATGAGGCCTGGGCTCTTGCAAAGCTTCCTGCTTCCCTCGGTTTATAAATGTAGAGTGCCATGACTCCCTAGGACCTCGGTTGTACATTTTGGATCGACCAAAGAAACCAGAGCTCCACCTCCCTTTCTCCACATTGTTGGGTCAACACAGACAAGGCTGAGTCAACATACACAGACTTTTTTTATGACACACCCTTGCCTTTCACGCAAGACCCAGCCACTTCAGTTTTAGTTCCAGAGTGCAAGATCAGAGCTTAGAAAAATTATTTTTATGACTGCATGGGGTGAATTCTGGGAATTGTAACCCACAAAGGTAACTTTCCCAAGTTCTGGTTCTTCTTCCATGTCCAGGACAGACACGAAACTGCCAAAATAAAGGCATCTTTTGGTTAAGTTCATTCTGCAGTCCCCTTCGCCTGACCTAGTGTGAGAAGGATTAGCCGGCACCACAAGGTTGTCGTTACTAGGGTATGCCCGATTGTGATTCAAGAATATCACAATTTTTGAGGAAGCTCTTTCTGTGTACCCCAGGCTCTGGTTAAGATTGGCAACTCAAACGCAAATCTGGTTAGCAATATACAGAGTGCCAAAAATGTATACATAGTTTTAGGAAATGTTATCTATGTATTACTTTTGCAAAGTTGAACTGACTTCAGCAAAGCATTTGACAAAGTACCCCATGGTTACATGCTCGTAAAAAGACATAAGATTACTGTGGCAGGATTTGTTCTTAACAAATCCAAAGATCCTTTCTTAGAATGTGTATACATTTTAGCACCCTCTGTATACGTAGGTTGAGATAGCCTATGGCCGTGATGGCGAACCTTGGCACTCCATATGTTCCACATTTTCTTTCCCAGGCACAGGGTTATTTGTGGTTTCCCAGAAATGCTATTCAAACACACCACACAAAGACCCGTGTTGCTCATCCAAGCCTTTGCCCAAAGTACTTACTTCTCTGGGGATTCCGAAACAGTTGTCATAACTGGATGGTTTGATTTGCCAAAGAAGAAGCTCGCCCACCAGTGCCCAGGGTCAGACTTAGGGAGACCTTTAAAAAAAGAGTAAGGACATTGTCATAATAGAACACCAGATAAACTTGAAAACTTGTTACCAACAGATCTTTGAAGCCATTTGTATAACCTGGCTTCAGGTCTTAGCTGCTTCTTTTCTAAATTTTCTTGCCATTAAAAGACAGGCACAAAGTCCACTCTTCTTGGAGGTTGGGTTGTGGGCAAACTGATCTCCCCCACCCCTGGCATCCAGCCATTTCAACCAGCCCCAACGCATGGATATGAACTTTTTTGCATGATCCCATGTATGCCATTCCCAAAACCTGGGAACAGTGTATATGGGAGCTGTTGATGGCTGCTTCCGGTGTAAACATCTGATATGTCAAAAGGGCTATCAAGCCCCTTCAGCTACAGTTTCCCTCCTCCTCCAGAGAAGCAAGGAAAGTGTTTTACTTGTCAGCTACTTCATGATATGGAAACAATTGCTTGTGCTATTTGGGTGAGGGAAGCTCCTCTGTCCTCAAGCAACCTCAAAAACCACGATCTCAGTCCAACCCTCAAAGGGCCATCTGGACAGGCCCTTCTTAGTCATGTACAGTAAAAACTTGGGTCCGTTCCAACAGCCTTTGTCGTAACATGAAAAAATCGTAACCTGAAGCACGTTTACTCATAGGAATGCATTAAAAAATTTAAAAAAGTCCTGACTGGACCAAAAATAAAAAAAAATACAAATAAAATCCCCCAGAAAAAAATAATAATACAAAAAATGCCAGACATGATCATCCCCCACCCCCAACAAAAGCAACGGAGCAATCTTCCTACCTTTTCCATGCTGTTTGGGGACCTTAACCGACAACGGCACCTCCGCAGCAGTAAGCACTGCATTGTGACTTCGGGTGGAGGTGGCCATTTTGAATTCTGAAATAATTGCAATGGCCATTTCGGAATTCAAAGTGACCACCACCTCCACCTGAAGTCACAATGCAGTGCTTACTGATGCGGCGGAGGTGCCGTCATTGTCGTCGTATAAGGTCCCCAAATGGCGTGGAAAAGTTAGGGAGATCACTACCATCTTAAGAGTTTAAAATATAGTAGCACAATTTTCGGTCGTAAACTGAAAACTGGTCGTAACCCGGAGATTTTTTAAAATTAAATGTGTGGTCGTAACCCACAGCAAACGTAAGCCAGGGCAGTCATATGCCGGGGTTTTACTGTACTAGAAATAGCAAGTTCCCATAATGGCCAAGGTGGCAGCAGGAGAGTATGAGGGTACTGCTATTGTTTACTGCTTTTTATTGTTTGGTTTACTCTTTGAATTTTATATTGTATATTGGTGAAAATCTTTTAATCTGTTGTATGCCACCCAGAGTGGGAGAATATCTCAGATGGGCAGGATATAAATGTAATAAGCAAACAAATAAAGAAATAAATAAAGAAGGCAAAATGAAAAGGACCCACATGGAAGACTGAAAGTCTAGATTGCCCTCTTCTTTGAGAAGAGCATGTAAGATCTCGTTTGTGCTTGCCAACCACAAGTAAAAATAATGAGCTATTAGATTTAGCCAAGCCTCCTTGCCCACCTCCGTGCCCCTTCCACCTTCGGGGATAGGATAAGGGGAGCCCCCCCCCCCACCCCAGGCCACGGGGTGCTCAGAAAACGCTGATGCCGTGAGGCTGTGCCCCCCGCCCCCTACCAGCAAGGGGAGGATAGAGGGAGCCCCCAAGACCACGGAGTGCTCCGAAAACGCCACCACCGCGGACACCGCGATGCCGTGCCCTCCCGGTCCTGTTTACTGGACTTTGTTTGGGACTCCTAGATGAGGTTTCTCTTTTGGTTTTTTTAAAAAATGTTTTAATTGTATTGTATTTCCGATATTTTGAATTGCTGCTTGCCTGTTTGATGGGGTTATAATGTTGCTTATTGTAATTGAATTTCTGTTATGTACGGTTGATTAATTGAACTATGTAACTGTTAACTGTGTATTTGTAATATTTGTTTTGTCATTTCATGTCTTATTTAAACCGCCTCGAGTCGGCCATCAGTCTGAGAAAGGCGGTATAGAAATATTAAATGAAATGAAAATGAAATTAAAAAAGCAATAACCCAATCATCCATAAAAGAAAATCAGTTTGCAGAATGTGCTATTTCTTAAACCGTGTTCTTATGATACTAGTGAGTTCCTCAATAAGGCTCACTTAAATAATGCTGGGGAAACTTGAAGACATCCAGAAAAGTGGGAGACCAGGTGTAAGACAGACTGATTTAATAGGTAGCAGCAACCTTTAGTTTACAAGACCAAAGCATATTACACAGACTAGGCAATTCAGAGAGGTGCAGTCCAACAGAAGAACAAATTTCTCCATCTTTAGCCTTGTCAGCAATACTCTTTCCCTGGAGGCAGCTGCCAAGGGAAATCACTGGAAGTGTTCCTGGTCACAACTACTTACTTACAGGTAGAGCCACAGCTGTGCCTTAGCAGTTCTGAAGCAGATACTCTCTGGAAACTAGCTGGGCAAATTTTGCCAGCAGACGAGGGACTTCCCTAATAAAGGCTTCGTCAAAAGGGTTTGTCAGGGCAGAAGTCAAAACACTGACCTGGATGATGCGGGATGACTTCCCCAGAGTACTCTGCACTTCCACAGGAGCTGTTGCTGGAAGTGGAACCCAGACGCCCTGCAAAGACAAACCATGACCCCATTAGAAACCTCAAAATATGTGACTGTGCTCTGGGACACCAAGTTTAATAATTCCAGAGCATTTCTACCCTGCTTTTCATTAAAAAGTAGCTAAACCTGAGTGGTTTATAATAAGATTGGGGGGGGGGGGACTCAGTAGTTACAAACAGCAATGCAATCCCATTCAAAATAAGTCAACAGCAGGAAAACATTGGGTGCCCTTCTTAGCAACAGCAATTAGAAACTTCTCAGGAATGTCTGGCCAGGTGATCCTGCTAGTGCTATGGTAATAAAGTAATGCCAGCGACCCAATGCCAAGTGTTAGGCAGCGGTTAACTACTCTGACTACCCTGAGGACTAAAGGCTTGGGTGCCGAAGTCTACGGGGAACGGTAATGGTCCCCAAGTGGATTAAATCCCACTTGAATCTATCTTGACGGAGGGCAGCAGTTTCATCAATACTAGCCTGGGGTTGATGAGGACTTTGTGTGCCAAAAGGACTCAGGACCAGAAAGTGACTCTCAGAACTGGATCAGTGGTACAGGTATCACGCTGCAATGCGGAAGGCAAATGGAAGGCCACTGTATTATATTATCAGGACAGTCTTCATGGATATTATCAGGACAGTCTTCATGGCTGATTGCCATGAGGATCACCAATATTGAGAATCGGGTATACTTGAAGAAAAACATATACTTGGCAGTTGTAGCCCTTTGTTAATCTAGCGAGAATCCTGTGACTGTACAGACTCCATCGGACTGACGAAGGGAAAACTCCGACTGCCACTTCCTGCTAATAAAAGTCCTTTAAGATCCTGGCGCTGGCTTTGGCTTGTTTTAACTGAGCAACAGCTGCTCTCCAACTCCCTTGGCTGTACTTAGAACTAGGGCAGCAAGAATGGAAAATATACACCCGCCCCTCCAAAAAATATATATCCCTAACTACTGCTACACTTTTAGACAAACGGCTAAGGGCTTGGAGCCCAGAGAAAGACAAACAAGGACATTCTGGATATAGGCGTTGGTCTGACTTCTGGTCAAAAACAGTCTTTGTTTAGCAAAGCCGTTGGATGTGGCCTTCTAGGGAGGTGGTTTTTAATCCTGGGTCTTCTCATCCCACAGATATCTTAGGGACATCCCCTTGAAATCATAAAAGCCTGTTGGGAAAGTTTAGAACAGGGGGGCTTGTTTGCTGAGGGTAAGTGACTTAACCTTCTTGCGAGAAACAGACTGAACTGGGCATGCCGAGGCTTGCAGAAGGCAAGAAGGGGGGGGGGGGAGCATACAGAAGTCTGGTATCATAGCCTACAAGAAACCTTGGGACTTCTTAGTCAGGGAAATCTGTTGGTTTAGAACAGGGGTAGCCCAGCCCACGGCGCCCTCGCCACTACCAGAAGCAAAAGTAAAACATGCCTGTGCCTGCGCAAACGCTGCCATAAATGCACCCATGGGTGTTGTAAACATGTTTACGACTGCTGCAGATGCGTTTTATGGCGGGAGGAACCACGTGAACAGCCCGCAGTGCAAAACGTTTGGCCACCCTTGGTTTAGAGCATCACGGGGGCTAAAAGCGAAAACCAGCAAGGATCAAGCGTTTTGGTCTTGCAAAAGCCACACCCTGTTTGCTGTTCCAGTGGATTATAAAATATTCCTTTATGCAACTTCTCTCCTATATAACCCATTGTTGCCGAGACACCCACGCCTTTTCTAGCTCCGTGAACAACTGCACAACAGTCAACGCAGCTTTTAGAAGCTCGGAGGAGTTTTCTAGAGCAATTCTAGCTTTCTACCCTCCTGTCCCAGAGAAGAAACCCCAAGGACTACTAGCAAGGCTGTTTTTGATTTGAAACCCTGGGAAACTGGAAAGCAAAACAACATATTATCAGCCGATACCGGGACCTGCAGTATGTTGCCTCCCAGATGTTTTTGGGATGGAACTCCCAACAGCTTTCTCTATTTGCTGTACTGGTTAGAACTGTTGGGAGCTCTGTTCCAAAAACATCTGGTAGAGACCATATTTTACCTTCCCTTAGATAGATGACTAGTTCACAGCCCCTTTGGGCAAAGTGGAACTATTGCCTCACAAGGAAAGACAAAATGGCAAAGAAATTTGACTCCATTGGGAGCAGCGATTGTTGAATCCAACATAGGAATCCTGCTATGGCACAAAACACAGGAATACTGCTATGGCACAAGCTATCCGGAAATGAGAAAGCAGGGTTGCTTCAAAGGTGGAGAAGCTAGCCAAAGATGAATCTGGAACCAGACAATCAAGGTAACGTGCAGAAAGTCTTTCATAAAATGGTTGCACATCTTATTACTTATGCATACTTCCAGATGTAAAAAAGCAGTGCACGACAGTTTCTGCTTTGCACAGCAACAGTGTCACCGTGTGTTTACTGAAATGGCCGTGTTATGCAGAAGAGCCAACTTAATGGAAACCTGTCTTAGTTACTCAGGACAGCAAGACAGGCTGTATTTGGAGGCTTTGGAAATGAAAGACTGCCAGTTGGCTCTTGTTTCCTACTAACCAAGAAGTCGGTCTACTCAGAGTCAGTTTGATGCAGTTATGGATTCACCGTGGGACACTCTTACTGTTTAAGACGAAAGACCTAAAGTTTCTAACTTCCTAATCTTCAATGAGACCTTGGACTACTTTTTAATATTTCACCCGATAAAAGGCAAATGTTCTTAAAATGCCTTTGGCTGTATCAGCACAAGTTCTACACCTTTTGGTTGAGCTAAAAAAGTTTACCAACTGGATAAGGAACTAGGGATTAAGTTTGTGCCAACACAGCTTTCCTCGCTTTGGTTAGGAAATATGACATGTGGATTTGTCTCTGGGACATGCTGTGCCTCTTCATTTGAGGTTGAGAAGAAAGGCCCTTTGCTTTCACAATTTTCTCCATGTTGATTATGCCAAATTTTTCGGGCCATGGGTCGGTCACATGGTTCAGCAGGCCAGTCACGTGGTTCCTCACACTGGAAGCAAAACTTGCCTTGCAATCTGTTTTGCAACAGGATAAGATTTTAGGCTGTCATTTTCTCTGCTTAAACCAAGGGTGCCCAAACTACAGCTGGATCTGGCCGGTGGGCTGTAGTTTGGGCACTCCTGGCTTAAAGCTTGGTTTCAGCACCAGACACATCACCTATCCTTTTGGTAACCATCTTCTATTCCTAACCAGCAATATTTCTTTTGAGGCGTCTTGAAGCTAAAGTGTTTTTCAGCCCTATTAATGGAGATCCTGGGAGATACTCGAACCTGACTCTGCATTAATCCAGACAACATTATTTCCTGTAGTCTTACTTCTGTAGTAGTCGTGGGTTGCCACAAGGGAGCCGCTGGATGGGATTGCTGCCATGTTTCTTGTACTTTTTTCTTGTGCAAGCTCTAAACCCTGGGAGAGAAAAAAATAACCTGTTCTTAGAAAGAGGAAAACAGCTGCAAGGAGAATCTGTCTAAACAATAAGGTTTTTACTATGCATTTTAAAGGAGGCCACCGGGAGAAAGAAAATAATAATTAGCAAGGGCTTTTTGTGAGAATCCCTTTCAGATCTGGGTTTCCAAAAGCTATTATACCATCCAGATCAAACCAGTTTTTTCCAGGTCATACTCCAATTACTCTGTATTGCTAAATGTGTTTCAAAGTGTTAGGCATCTCAGTTAGTCATGGAGGGGGGGGGGGCAGGCAGAGCAATGTGGGTAAAATCCTATTCCACAAACTGTCTATGCCATCATCCATATGCTAAACGGTGGCTGTATCTAAATCTGGTGTATGTGGAGCATTACTTGTAGCATCCACAAGTAGCTGATCCTAAATTTTATTGTGAAATGATGAACATTTATTTGATTGGTTGCATTTAAAGAAACAGCGCAATGCACTCCACAAGAATATAGGCTCATTGCTTGAAAGGGCACCAGAGCAGGGATTAACATGTAAATCTACACCACCTTGGACTCTGAATTCTTGTCTGACATAGAATAGTGTAAGACAAGTAAACTGTTCATGACACCAGCCCATCTGCAGCCCAACTTCTCAGTCAAGAACCAGGGTCAGTCAAGTGAGTTTTTAACTATGGTTGAAATGCATAGTAAGTTCCATCAAGAACAGGCCGAATAAATATATGTCACTAAAAACTACAAGATACACTACCAACTCCCAGCAGCACTGGCATAAATTGTGAATGTTAGTAGTTGCAGCCCAAAAATATCTAGTGGGCCACATTCCATCTTCCTTGTTTCAAGAGGCAGACCTGTCATGCTTTCCATAAGCATCTCTACACAGGTTTCCGTAAACCAGACATGAAACTCTCTATACCCGTGATGGGGAACCTTGGCATTCCAGATGTTCCTGGACTTCAATTCCCAGAAGCCCAAGCCCCCGTGAATCCACATAAATGGGTTTATACTGTGATTCATTCGGCCCGCGCCGCTGCTCCCAGAAGCGGAAGTAAAACGTGCCCGTCCGGGCGTGTTTTACTTCTGCTTACAGGAGCGATGAGGGTGGCGCAGGCCAGATGAATCATAGTAAACCCATTTGTGTGGATTCACTGGGGCTTGGGCTTCTGGGAATTCAAGTCCAGGAACATCTGGCATGCCAAGGTTCGCCATCACAGCTCTATACTGTATAACCAAAAACTGCTATTGTTGTTACATGCCATTAAACTGCCTCCAATTTATGGTGACCTTATGGAAAAGTGAACTCCAAACCACCCGTCCTCAACCTCTCTTGTAAACTTATGTCAAGAACTATATCAACCCCATTAAAACTGCTCTTGTGAACAGACAAAACTGCCCCATCAGAAATTATTCAATAATAATAGATATTTTGGAATTGTTCAGCCTTTTACACCCAAGAACATCCCTTCTGAGCTAAACACTTATCTTGTTCTACTATTTGCCCTCCCAGTATGCCCAGAGGACTCCCCTAATCTGAGCCATTTTAGCTGGGAAGAATATGTGATATAAAAACTGAGAACAGGTAGGGGAAGGCTGTTATATTACTATGATTGTATTGACTTTTAAGTTTTTCATTTATGTATGTTGCCTCTTGGAATTATTCTAAAAGACAGCAGATATATGTAGGTGTGTGATGGTATACTGTATATGTAAAAAAAGAGTGGCAGTTAAAAGTAATGCAGCATTTGAGTGGAATCTAAATTTATTTCTTTTTGTGACCTTGGCATTGTACCATCTGAGATTGCATGTTTTTGTAGTGACATTTTTAAAATGGCAAGATTTTGAATACTAAGAGGCATATATACAGAGATGGCACTAAAGGGGTTAAGTCTTCTTACAGGAAACCAGAAATCTGGTTTATACCAGTTTGTTCACAGACACCCCAATGACCTACTACTGCCAAAACTGACCTACATGTACTCATTTCAATTGGGAAACATTTAAGAACAACAACAATTCCAAAGTACCAGATAATTATAAAAGCACATAACTATTTAAAAAGGCAGAATAAACGTGCACCTCATTTTTTCCCCAAAAAGACCAACTCTTTTTTAAAGGAGAAAGAATATTAAATCAAATTATCTAACGTTTAATTGACGAATAGGGGATGGCAAGATTTTTTTTCCCATTTTTCCGACATAGCTGTCGGACATAGCTCCGACACATATAGTTCATTTTTGCTGTTTTTCCTCCCCAAGGGGTGGAGAGATTTTTTGCTGGAAACTGCTCAGCAAAGCAGCATAAAACCGGATTGAACTGGCTTGCTTATTGCTAAAAGCTGCTGCAGGCAGCCTACACATATGGAGTCTGGTTTTTCTCCCTCTGCAACCCCCAACCTTTCTGCATAAATCTACAAACAAGACCCGTGTCTTTCGTCCATGCTGGATCCGCACTTTGAGGGTGTGGGGATACTAGAATCGTTTATAGAAAGAAATAATCCATCGTCGGTCTAACCTGGGGTTTGAGTGTCTTCAATTTTTAAATCCTAGACTTTTAATGACAAAGATGCCCTAACCAAAGAAAGGCGATATGATCAGTGAGAACTCTTTCCTAGATAACTCGTGTTAAATATTAAACTCGATCCACCGGAGAGGGGAAGTACAAAGCCCAACGTTTCCCTGCCCCCCACCCACTTTATTTGCAGAAAATGAAATTAAGGCTTGCAGCGAGCGTTTCCCGACGACTTCCGTTCCGACTAACTAGAGTAGAGACAAAATAGAACCTTGAGACGCCAATGGAACATTCAGCAACGTCAGGATGGAACGTTCAGACAGTCTCTTTTCCTCTTTTTGCTGAGTGTTCCATTTGATGTCTCAACGTTCTATTCGGTCTCTATTTTTGTCGCGTCGCCAAGGCGAAAGATATCAGTATTGTAGGGAAGCAATAATCAAGTGACATTTTAAAAATTGCTTTTAAAAAAAAACATTTCTCCCCCAACTCACGAAAGTATAAAGCACAAGTTTCAGGCCAATGTGTGAGGAAGCCCCAGTGTTTGCTTCCACGATTCACTTTTAGATTTAAGTGGAACCGGATATAAACACACATACCCCCCAAAAAAGTGGCCCGACACACACACCCACACACAATTTGCCTCTCCTTCTATAGCTTCATTTTACTGGAGCCTCTTTCCAGGGAGGCTTTTCGACGGCGTCCTGAGAAAGTGAAGCTGGCCTGAGCGCCCCTGGACTGACTCCCGAGTAAACATACTTGGGATCGAACTTTAACTCTCGACCTAGCACCGCTGGCAGCAGGGTAACATCTGCGGAGCTTTATTAACTTTCATTTGTTTGGACGGCTTAAAAATTAAGGCAGTGCTTTAAAGACGTTTTTGTAGGCTCATCAAGACAATTACACGCAATTTCACCAAAAAGAAAGGGACGCTTCCTTTAAGAGGCTGAATTCTTTAATTATCTTTAATCGGTTGCAAAAAATTTTTTTCCCAACAACACAGTTCTGTACATTTATTACACGTACGCAGCAGTGGAAAGATCTGCAAAAAAAGCAAAGCCCCCCCCCCCCCCCCGGAGAACTTCGGTCGTCCTTTCTCGTCTTACGGTTAAGTTTGGGGAAGAGTTGAAGGGCCACCAGCGGCCTCACCAGGGATCGATCCGGGGAGGCAAGGAGAGACAGCAAAGAGGAGGGTCGTTGTTTACCTTTAACGCGTTAGTGCTGCGCCCAGCAGGATCCGAACAGCTCGAGACCACAGGTGACCTGGCTCAGGGGGCGAAACGCTAGGCTACGGGGCCCATTTGCAAAGGAGCTACCGGGAGGAGCACACTCCACGACCACAAAAAACAACAAGGCGGCGAGGGGTCTTAGCTGAAGGAGGGCGGCCGCGCCGCCTTATATACGCTCCCGGCCAGGCGGGACGCGCGTCAGCTCCGGCGACGCCTCTCGGCAGGGAAGAGGGGCGGAGATTGGGCGCTCGGGTGAGCTCACCGGGAACGGGGAGAGGATGGGACCTGGGCTGGCTGGGGCGCCGCCTTGGAAGACGCCAAGGCGGCCTGGGGCTCGATTTCCGAGTACTGCAGGTCGGAGTGAGCTCCCGTCTTTGTCCCAGCTCCTGCCAACCTAGCAGTTCGAAAGCAATAAATTACAAGTAGATAAATAGGGACCACTTCGGTGGGACGGTAACAGCGTTCCGTGCGCTCCGGTGTCTAGTAGTCATGCCTGCCACATGACCACGGGAACGTCTGCAGGAGCGGACAGCGCTGGCTCAAGTTCCGCTTTGAAAATAGAGATGAGCACTGAACCCTAGAATCGGATACGACTATCTTTCGAGCAAGGGAAACCTTACACGGACACACACACAAGGACATTATTTCGCTTGCTCACTTTTGCCCACGCATGCACACAAGGACATTACATTTGCACGCTTTTGCACACATATATAAACACACAAGGACTGCAGTGGCTCAAGTGGTTAAGTCGCTGACTTGGGCGGAAGATCAGCAGTTCAGAACCAAAATACCTGTACTGCATGACGGAATGAGCGCCCGTCTCTGTCCCAGCTCCTGCCAACCTAGCAGATTGAAAGCAAGAAATTGCAAGTAGA
This sequence comes from Bradypodion ventrale, assembly GCA_035047345.1. Classification (NCBI taxonomy): domain Eukaryota; kingdom Metazoa; phylum Chordata; class Lepidosauria; order Squamata; family Chamaeleonidae; genus Bradypodion; species Bradypodion ventrale. Next base: position 9,032,802 of record JAWDJE010000004.1, read on the forward strand.
TAAATAGGCACCACTGCGGTGGGAAAGTAAACAGCATTCGGTGCGCTACGGTGTCTAAGCATGCCTGCCACATGTCCACAGAAACGTCTGCAAATGCAGACAGAGCTGGCTCTTTGGCTATAAACAAAGATGAGCACCCAACCCTAGAGTCGGCTACGACTGGCCTTCGAGCAAGGGTGGTGTTTACCTTATATAAACACACAATGACATTACACTTGCATGCTTTTGCACATGTACATACACACACAAGGACATTACTACGCGGAGATGCAGCAGGCATGCTCGCACAATTCTTTTGACTCATAATGCCAGCAGGGTATTCTCAATATTACCAGGAAAAGTTTATTGGTGCCAGCTGTTCTTGCTGTAATGGAAGGCATATGTGTGTGAGTGTGTGTGTGTGTGTGTGTGTGTGTGGGGGGTGTCAGTTGGCCTTGAATCCAGCAAACTTTGTTTGGGACTATATTTCCCACTCCAATGCTGCCTGTCACCTCTGAAATTCAGTAACATGGGGATGACAGCATGCCACTAATGTGTTGTGGGTGGGGGGGTTCCCATTTAGATTTCCATCCACAGAAAATTTCCAGCCTGACAGAAAACATATCTCTGTTTTGACCAAGAGGTCAAAGAAATAGCAAGTAATACAGCTATTTCACAAATCTGCTGTTTGAAAGTCCCTTACATTCAGGGCAGCAGTATTGTGTCCTGGGATACTGAAATGTTGTCTAGCTGGTTTGTAAAAAATAAATAAATCATTAACTCCAATAACACGGTGGGTTTCGGTGCAGTCCTTTCCTGTAAATATTGATGGATTACTGAATGTGATAGGAATGCTTGTTTCTACGTAAGAGCTGTATTATTTCATTCAAATTTCAAGTATTCCGATTAAAAAGTAGGACAGTCCAACACCCACATTTCATAATATATTTTAATTTTATTTGACCTTTCTCCACCTACATGTACAAAAACTATGAGGCCTATTTGTTCCTGGAAGACCTTGAGGTTTCTTTAGCCAGGAATCCTGGCTATATGAATGATAAGGTGGATTTGGCCATAGGCATTCATGCCTTATGTACCCCTTTATTAAACTAATGTAATATTCTCCACCCTAATGGCCGAAAGTCAAGTATTGTAGAGCTAAAGAGCTTCTGGATAAGGGTGAAAGAGGAGAGTGCAAAAGCTGGTCTGAAACTCAACATAAAAAAACCCAACAACCCCAAGTCATGGTAACCTGCCGCATCACTTCCTGGAAAAAATAATTTAATTTTTAATTTAATTTTCCCATTTATATGCCGCCCACTCAGGGGAGCCCGGCTCAGGATGGCTTACACAAAAATAATGCAATATATATCCAACAATACAAAATACAATATAAACAACAATTATAATATATTCATCCCACAAAAGCACGCATCATAACACAATACAAAGTGCAAAATACGACGGCCTCTCCAACAGTACTAAAGCTGGAAGTTAGAGGTCCAGAGGTCGGACCCCGAGGCTCAACAACTTCAATGGAGCCCGGTCAACGTCCTTAACGGAGTCCAGGGCTCAACGTTTTTGATGGAGCCCGGGGCTCAACGTCCTCGACGGAGCCCAGGGCTCAACATCCTCAATGATGTCTTCGGCCGCCTTGGAGCCCCTGCAGCCCTTTATTCACCAGCGATGTTTGGACCGGCCAGGAACGGAGAACAGGAAGAAATTGAATCAGTGACAGAATTGACCTTCTTGGGATTGAAGATCACTGCAGATGGTGCCTGCAGCCATGAAATAAAAAGACACTTACTTCTTGAGAGCTATGACAAACCTAGGTAGCATAATAAAAAGTAGAGACATCACCCTGTCACCAAAAGTCCGCATAGTTAAAGCAATGGTACTGTATTCCCAGGAGTAATGTATGGCTGAGAGAGCTGGATCATAAGGAAGACTGGGTGCTGAAGAACTGTGGTGCTGGAGAAAACTCTTGAGAGTCCCCTGGACTGCAAGGAGATCAAATTAGTCAATCCTAAAAGAAATCAACCCTGACTGCTCCTTGGAAGGACAGATACTGAATCTGAGGCTCAAATACTTTGGCCACCAAATGAGAAGTGACAACTCACTGGAGAAGGCCCTGATGTCAGGAAAGATCAAAGGCAAAAGAAGAGGGTATGGATCTCCGTGGAGGATGGTAGATGACAGAGAAGCCTGGCATGATGCAGTCCATGGGTTGGACTTGACTGTGTGACTGAACAGCAACTTTATGTGGAAAATTCAGTGCACTGATGGGATTCTAAAAGGTGGTCCTGAAATACCTGAAATTAAATTAAATTATATAGTGGGCATGTAAGCAATAGTACAATCATTTATTAGGGATCAACCGACTACTACAGTTAACTACAACAGCCTTACATTTCGAGGGTTTCATCTGGAGAACATCACCAAAATCAGCAGCTGAACTAGAAAATACAACCACAGCGCAGCTACTTTAATTCTTTAGATGGTGACTTACTGGTTTTACAAAGAAGAAGGCCTGTCTTTGGTAAAGGCATCTGTTTAATGATCTAAGGCAACTGCTCAGCAGCAGTGGACCAACAGCAGTAAGAAAGTTTTTTTTAAAAACCTAGTCCTTATAGTGTCACCCAGACCCTAAAACTTACTTGAGGGATGTAGGAATCTGAGTCCTACAGACTGACCGCAGCTTGTGGAAGTATCCACTTTATAGAGCCATAGAATCATGGAATTGTAAAGTCAAAAGACTCAAAAGTTCATTGAACAAAAAAAGAAAGAAAAGATTTCAGTTGTCTATTAAATATTCAGTTGTCTATTAAATAGCCAAAGATGGAGAACCTCCATACAGTCAGCAAAAACAAGACCTGGAGCAGACTGTGGCTCAGATCACAACCTACTGATTGCAAAATTCAGGCTTAGACTAAAGAAAATAGGGAAAACAAAGAGAGCAGACAGATATCACCTAGATAGCATCCCTAAAGAATACACGGTGGAGGTGATGAACAGATTCAATGGCTTAGACTCAATAGATGAGTGCCAGAAGAATTATGGACAGAGATGAGGGACATCATGCAGGAAGCAGCAAAGAAAACCATACCAAAAGAAAAGAAGAGTAAGAAAGCAAAGTGGTTGTCTGATGAGGCTCTTAAAATAGCAGAGGAAAGAAGGAACACAAAAGTCAAAGGAGAAAGGAAAAAATACAATCATTTGAACACAGAATTTCAAAGAAAAGCAAGGAGAGATAAGGAAAACTACCTAAAAGAACAGTGCAAAGAAATGGAAGAAAACAACAAAAGAGGCAGAACCAGAGACCTTTTCAAAAAAATCCGGGAAATCAAGGGAACATTTAAAGCAAAATTGACCATGATAAGGGACAAAGACGGAAAGGAGCTAGCTGATGCAGAAGAGATTAAGAAAAGATGGAAAGAGTACACAGAGGAACTCTACAAAAAGGACCTCAACACTCCTGATAGTCACAATGATGAAGAAATTGAACTTGAGCCAGACATCCTGGAGAGTGAAGTCAGAAAGGCCCTAAAGAGCACTGCAAACAACAAAGCTAGTGGAGATGATGGTATCCCAGTTGAATTTTTCAAAGCTCTAAAAGATGATGGCATGAAATTACTGCATTCAATATGCCAGCAGATTTGGAAAACAAAACAGTGGCCACAGGACTGGAAAAGATCAGTATATGTTCCAATCCCAAAAAAGGGCAATGCCAAAGAATGTTCAAATTATCGAACAATTGCGCTCATCCCACACGCCAGCAAGGTGATGCTCAAGATAATACAGGATAGACTTCAGCAGCATGTGGAAAGAGAATTACCAGAGGTGCAGGCTGGTTTCAGAAGAGGCAGGGGGACTAGAGACCACATTGCCAGCATTGTTGGATCATGGAGAAAACAAAGGAATACCAGAAACAAGTTTACTTTTGCTTTATTGACTACACTAAGGCATTTGATTGTGATGTGGCAAGTGATTAAAGAGATGGGAATACCAGAGCACCTCATATGCCTCCTGAGAAATCTGTACATGAACCAAGAAGCAACAGTTAGGACAGAACACAGAATGACAGAGTGGTTTGGAATAGGAAAAGGAGTAAGACAAGGCTGCATTTTGTCACCCTGCTTATTCAACTTATACACAGAGCACATAATGCGCAATGCAGGGATGGAGGAATCACAATATGGGATAAAAATTGCTGGGAGAAACATCAACAATCTGAGATATGCAGACGATACCACCCTAATGGAAGAAAGCGAGGAAGACCTAAAGAATCTCTTGATTGGATTGAAGGAAGAGAGTGCAAAAGCTGGCTTGAGACTCAATATCAAGAAAACCAAGATAATGGCAACAGGCCCGATCAGCTCCTGGAAAATAGATGGGGAAGAAGTAGAAGCAGTGACAGATTTTACATTCTTAGGATCTAAGATCACTGCAGATGGGGATTGCAGCCATGAAATAAAAAGGCGACTGATTCTTGGGAGACAAGCTATGAGAAATCTGGGGAACATAGTGAAAAGCAGAGACATCACCTTGAAAACAAAAATTAAAATAGTCAAAGCAATGGTATTCCCAGTGGTAATGTACGGATGTGAGAGCTGGACAATTAGGAAAGCTGAACGCAGAAGAATAGATGCCTTTGAAATGTGGTGTTGGAGGAGAGTTTTGAGGGTACCCTGGACAGCGAGGAGAACAAATAGGTCAATCTTAGAAGAAATCAACACTGACTGCTCATTGGAAGGTCAAATAGTAAAGATGAGGCTAAAGTACTTTGGGCATCAAATGAGAAGGGAGGATTCACTTGAGAAGGCCGTGATGTTGGGAAAGGTGGAGGGCAAAAGAAGAAGGGGGAGACCAAGGATGAGATGGATAGATGGTATTGTAGACACAATGGGCACAGAACTGGGAGGACTGAGGGGGATGGTGGAGGACAGAGGCGCCTGGAGAACGATGGTCCATAGGGTTGCAAAGGGTCGGAATCAACTGTGCGACTGAACAACAACAACAAACAAATTAAATATGGACAAGGATGGAAACTAGTGCAGTTAAACAGGTAGAGAGTTATTATTATTATTATTATTTTATATTATTTTTATTTCTAATGCCACCCCACTCGCCAAGGCGACTCTGGGTGGATTACAGTAAAACAGTAAAATACATCAACATTAAAACAAATTAAAATTTCTTTTAAAAAACCCACCAGAGCCACATCCCAAACTTCAGGAGATCGCTACTCAGACTAGCCAGCCCACAGTGGCTATATCCCCAGCCGTCCCCACACCTGCTGCGCCAGCCAGGTCTTCACGCCCCTACGAAAGGGCAAAAGCTCCACCTGGAGACGAAGTTCAGTATGCAGGAGGTTCCATAGGGCCAGAGTGGACACAGAGAAGGCCCTCTTTCTTGAGCTTGAGAGGCGAGCCTCTCTAGCTGATGGAACTATCAGAGAGCCCCTCCGGTCCACTCTAGTGGGACGGACAGATATCCTTGGGGTGATGCATTCTCTTAAGTAAGAACATAAGAACATAAGAACAGCCTTGCTGGAACAGGCCACAGCCCATCCAGTCCAGCATTCTGTCTCACACAGTGGCTCACCATTTCCTTCAGGGTATTCCCAAGCAGATGCCTTCACCTGCTTACGATTCCCTGGAAATGATATTGAGAGATATTCTGCCTATCTCTCCAACCCCGAGGTTGTCCTTAAGTATCCATAATTATAGCCATTGATACTCTTGTCCTCCATGAACTTGTCTAATCCTTTCTTAAAGCTGTCAAGACTGACAGCTGTCACCACTTCTTCTGGCAGGGAGTTCCATAGACCAGTAATCCTCTGGGTGAAAAAGTACTTTCTCTTATTTGTTTGAGAACTAGTACCCAAAAGTTTCATGGAGTGTCCCCTAGTTCTAGTGTTATGCGATAGGGAAAACAGTTTTTCCTTATCTACTTTGTCCACACCGTGCATGATTTTATAAACTTCAATCAGGTCACCTCTTAGACGTCGTCGTTCAAGAGTGAAGAGGGCCAACCGTTGCAGCCTCAGATGGTAAGGAAGGTGTTCCAGTCCCCTAATCATTCTGGTTGCCCTCCTCTGCACTTTTTCCAGCTCCATAATATCCTTCTGGAGGTATGGCGACCAGAACTGTACACAGTATTCCAGATTGGGCCTCACCATAGATTTATAAAGAGGCAAAATGACACTTGCTGACTTATTTTCTATACTCTTCCTAATGATCCCTAGCATTGAGTTTGCTTTTTTCACTGCTGAGGCACACTGGGTTGACACCTTCATTGAGTTGTCCACCAGGACACCAAGGTCCCTTTCCTGGTTTGTCGCAGAGAGTTCAGACCCCATCAGTTTATAAATGTAATTGGGGTTCTTTGCCCCAACATGCATCACTCTGCACTTACTAATGTTGAAACTCATTTGCCACTGTTTTGCCCACTCCCCCAGTGTCGAGAGATCCCTCTGGAGCTCCTCACAATCTCTCACAGTTTTCACTACCCTGTATAATTTAGTGTCGTCAGCAAATTTGGCTACCTTGCTTTTTACTCCTACCTCTAGATCATTTATGAAGAGGTTGAAAAGCAGGGGTCCCAGTACTGAACCTTGGGGGACCCCACTCTTTACTTCCCTCAACTTGGAGAAGTGTCCATTTAGTGCTACCCTCTGTTTCCTGTCCCTTAGCCAGTTGCTGATCCAGGACAAGACCTGTCCCTTTATTCCATGACTGGTAAGTTTATTCAAGAGCCTTTGGTGTGGGACCTTGTCAAAAGCCTTCTGAAAGTCCAGATAAACAATGTCAACTGGATCCCCCTTATCCACATGCTTGTTGACACTCTCAAAAAATTCCAACAGATTAGTGAGGCATGATTTGCCCTTGCAAAAGCCATGTTGGCTCTCCTTTAGCAGCACCTTCTCTTCTATGTGCCTATTAATTCTGTGCCTGGCACGCTACCATATAGGGCTTTAAAGGTAATCACCAGCACCTTGAATTGCACCCAGAGGCACACCGGCAACCAATGCAGCTCCCGAAGCAGTGGTGAGGCACGGGCATAGTGCCCGCACCCCATCACCACCTGAGCCACTGCATTCTTGACCAGTTGCAGTCTCTGAATGGTCATTAGGGGCAGCCCCATGTAGAGTGCATTATAGTAATCAAGTCTGGAGGTGACCAGAGTGTGCGTGAGTTCCAAAGTGTTGGTGCTGCTTCCATTTACTCTTATTCCTTGGTGGAATGAAGTTTGAAAAATGATGCCCATATAATCTTAAATCAATCATTCATTGCTTCCTGTTGAGCGAATATTGACTGCGTGATGTGGTAAAACTGCCAAGAGAATGTAAGGAGGGATCCCTTTGGAAGGAAGAGGCAAAAACTTAAGAATAATGGTTGTCTGGGAACAGATCCAAAATTTAAATGGAAATCTGCTGGATTTGATGTCTTTTATCCCTGTGCAATGGGATGCCTTCCCACCATCCAAGGCAGATCTCTACATGCTTCACTCGTGAGCCCAGAGCAGTCTTTTCCTTATTTCTTGTTTGTTTTCTTTCATTGCAAAAAGCTCTGGATTCTGTGCCTTTTGCAGCTGGCATCCTTATCGGTTTGGTAAACACCCGGGAAACAAAACCTTCCAAGTAACATCTTGTACTTGGCAAGGACTCTGGGAGAGATTGTACCAAGCTGGAGAAGTAAATAAACTCTGGCCCTTGTCAGGATGGGCCCATTAATGATGATGGCATAACACATACTGGACCTGAAAGGAAAATAACCCAATTATTTCACACTGCATCTTATCTCTATCACTTATGTAAACAAACAGGGTTTCCTCTGGCAATTTTGTCCCATTGAAATACATCTAAGCAAACTTTTTACCTACATTAAATTTACAAATGTGAACTTCCGTACTAGCCCGTTCATTCCTGCAACTTCCATACCATAGCTTGGAAAAGTTACTTTTTTCACTATAAATTCACTGGTAAATTATAGGAGGTATAATTTTAAAAATCCAAAATCTGGAAGTGGACAGTAGAGATCAATTAGAAAATCACTAGTTCTGCAAGCTTCTGAGCTATTCAGAACTCTTCATCAGGTTACATGGGGGGAAACGAAGAGGGAGGAAAGCGGAGAAATCTAAACATGCAAGTAGCTGAAAATATGGAGATCTTCACCCCAAAATGTGCAGTAAGGAGTTAATAAGTAACTTTTTCAAAACTATAATTCCTTTTAGTTTCCTATGGTACATAGGCACAGCTCCACAGGTTAGCACCCTCTAAATGTTTTTTGACCAATACTCAAGAATGCTGGTAATTATGATCTAAACATCCCAAGGTCCCCAACCTTTTTTGCACCATGGACCAGTTTCATGCTAAACAGTTTTTCCATGGACCGGTAAGTGGTAGTGGAGGTGTATCACACTGCACACAGGTGGGGGTGGGGTGGGGGCGTGGAGCCCTGCTGTAGTTAAGCAATGTGGAGGAGGGGCCCGGCCACCTGCCTTTCTGATGCGTCTGAAGCTTGTGCTCTCACTCCGTTCGCCAGACAGGCCCGCCAGCCGGAGCACGTTGAGGTTGCCATCGGAGCTCCCAGCACTCCCCCCCCTCCAAAACCCATGGGCCAGTTCAGGACAGCCTGTGGCCTAGTACTGGTCCGTGACCCAATGGTTGGGGACCCCTGGTCTAAAGGACACTATATCTAGCATTTATACTTCACCTTCTGCTGCATGCACCACTCAGGGTGGCTTATAAGCGTTTAAAAGCAATCTATACCTATAAGAATGGGGTTGGGCCATGCGTGTCTGGCATGCATGGCCACACCCATCCCTACTATCCCGTAATGAGCCAGCCTCACTTACCTTTTGTCCCTGCGAGCATCGCCGCAAGGGTCTGGAAGCCGAGAGTGGGGCCAACACCCCACGAACACGAACAAAAAACCCTACGAGTCGCTGGCTGCCACCTTTGTATTACCCCCGCCGCTGTTTCGAGAGCTGACACAAAACAATGGAGGGGGTAATACAAAGATGGCAAGCCACTTCCCCGGGAAGCAAAGGCAGAGAACGGCCCTCCGTTCTCTGTCTTCGCCTCCTGGAGGGAAGCGAGCGCCTTCCACATTCGGCCCTTGCCTGTCGGAGAAGGGGCTTGCTTTCTCCGACTGGCAAGGGCCGAATGCGGAGCTCCGTTTTGCCCATACTTGCTGGAGAAATCCACCCCCTTCTCTGACAGGCAATGGGCCGAATGGAAGCCCCCCCCCCCTCTCTGTGTGTGTACCCCCCAAAACCACCCCAACCACCAACACACAAACTATACCTGCCTGGCATGGCCGGACAAAAATTGCTAGTACTGTATTCAATAAGTATAGCTGGCTGGATAACTCAGTGGTTTAGGTATCTGGCTGCAGAGCCAGAGGTAGGGGTTCAATCCCCCACTTTGCCACCCAGGAGTGCCATCCTCTGTGATCTTGGGCAACCTGCACAGTCCCAGGATTCCCCAGAATAAGGGATCGTACACACCCTCTTGTGTTCTGACTGCAAATTCTGACTGATTTGGTATGTCTGCTCCTCTTGTGATTTAATACTGGGTTTCAGCCAATATGTGAACAGTACGTTTTGTCATAGTTGCATAGGCAAACAAAGACAGCCATATGATCCATTAACAAAACAAATGTAGGAAGAAGGTGATACCTTTATTGGATCATTCCAATGGCAGAACCATAGTGACTTGAACTTTAATTGATAATTTTCCTGATGCATGCATGCCTGATGAAGAGATCTTGAATCTCAAAAGCTCGCACAATGATTTATTTTTGAGTGATCCAATAAAGCAGGGGTTCGCAACCTATGGCCCATGAGCCAGACCTGGCCCCCGACACTGTTTCTTCTGGCCTACAGTGATGACCCTGGAAGCAGATGCGCCCGCACATGTGCAAATGCGCCTGTGCATGTGCAAATGCTTCTTCTGCCATTTTGTCTGGCCCACGGCGCAGTCTGAGGGGGAGTTGCGCATTAAAGTTGAGAACCCCTGCCAGAAAGGTATTGCCTTCTTCCTGCATTTGCCATAGTTGGTTTATGATTGGAGCATGGTAGCATTCCTACTCAAAATGGCACAGTGAGCATCTTGCCAGCACTTGAGCCACAAACACTGTTTTACAGATATGCTTTTAATTTGAAATACTGTGGCAGCTGTGCATATGAACCAAGACTTTGCATACCTGTACTTCCGTACAGAGCAACTGTGGGAAAGAGTACTTGTCTCTTTAGCAGCTGTGTGACAGGAGATCTCAGCGGCATAATCTTCAAGTGCTAGAATTAAAGACAGAAAAGAGAGACGTTGAAGCCTGGCCTTCCATTTCATACAGTCACCCAGTTGTGACGTATGCAAAGTCTTCTTTTTAATACCCAGCTGCCATTTGTCTACAGCCTCCCCTGACATGAATAAACGTTGTTTTTAAAACTAAATACTAGTTTAGGAAGTACCAGAATGTTAGGAGAATGAACCTCGACATCCTCTGAATGGATATGAGCCTCAAGTCCGCCAGCTCAGATCCAGGAAGAGCTTTATGGCAAGAACAAACATTCTTGAGGGCAAAATCAAATTAGAAGGTGGAGGAAGGAGCTTGCTGAACAAGGAACAATATTAAAGAAGGACATGGCTGAGGAACTCAACCTCCCGTACATCACTTGGAGGACCCTGAATAGGCTGAGGATTGGAGTCCCTAAATGTAAGACCAACATGCTCAAGTGGAAGATGCTGGAAGACAACAACCCAATGTGTGAATGTGGAGATACACAGAATCTGGCTTACTTGTTGATCTGCTGATTACTTACAGAAACATGTTCTGATGAGAATTTTATTTTGGCTAATGACAAAGCCAAGAAATTGGCTTCATTTGGGCAGTTCAAAGTTTGATCTGGACATGAAAGAGGAACCAGAGTGTTTCCTCCATGCTCCAAGAGACGGATTGTAATGGAAGGGGCTGCAAATTTGTCCCTACTGCATCACCTTTCATTTGCTGCCTGAGATAATCACATCACTTATGCCTAATGGCAGGACTGGGGCAGTTTTCTATAGAAGCCGGGAGAACTCAAATCACCCAGTTGATCATGTGTATGTTCTGTATGCCCACAGAAGAAGGGGGAACGGATAAAGGTCTGTTCACAAGCAGCTTCTGGTAAACACTGTGTTCCTTAAGAGGAAAACCTTGCCTCATTTCTCCTGGGACCTTTATGTTTGCCGCTGCAATGGCCTCAGATGCTCATCAGCCTGTATTTCCCTTTCAGCACAGCCAAGAGAAGCATTGCTGGCTAGATAGCTCAGTGGCTTTGTCAGAGCCAGAGGGCGGGGGTTCGATTTATTTATTTATTTATTTGTAATTCAAATTTCTCTGCCGCCCAATCAGGCGAACCCGACTCTCTACTGTGCCTCCTCTGGTTGTTCTATGCAGGACAATGATAATAAAGATTTATCTTTATCTTTAAAAAGAAGAGCCAGCCTATATGACATTGGGCAAGTTGCACAGCCCCAGAACTTTCTCCCAGAGGAAAGGAATGGTAGACTAATTCTGTGTATTCTCTACCCAGAAAACCGTGGAAGGAAGGGTAAAAGGCGAAGGTCTCCCTTGCTTGAAAGCCAGTCATGACCAACTCTAGTGGCTGGTGCTCATCTCTATTTACACCAGACCGCATGGAACACTGTTACCTTTCCCACCAAAGTGGTACCTATTTATCTACTTGCAATTTATTGCTTTTGAACTCCTAGGTTTGCAGGAGCTGGGACAGATGATAGATGCTCATTCTGTTGTACACTTGGGTCTCGAACTGCTGACCTTCCGGTCATCAAACATCTTATCCACTTAAGACACCACCATCCCAGAAAACTGTGGAAAGAGTCCCATAACTTAGAATCGACTTGATGACACAGAGTTATTATTATTATGAAGAGAAACATACTTCAAAGATGAACAGGAGTCTATCTGTAAGGTCGCCCTTACTCAAAAGCCAGTCGTATCTGACTCTAGGGTTTAGTGCTCATCTGTTTATAGCCAAAGAGCCAGCGGTGTCTGTGTTTGCAGACGTTTCCGTGGACATGTGGCAGGCATGACTAAGCACCGTAGTGTGCACGGAATGCCGTTTGCCTTCTGTAGGCAACTATAAATATGCAGTTTTCAAAAAGCCCTCCAAGCTCTGATTTAGGTTAAAGCAGGGTTAGGGAAGGGCATCTCAGTTGTATCTTGTTTGCACAATCAGTCATGCAGTGCACAGTCTACAAAAAGTAAACACGAAACGTGTGCAGAATTATGTTTTTAAAAGTACAACTCCCCAAAATCCCCACGTGCATTGGTAAAAAAAGAAGTTCAACTGCAATCGTTCCTGATCGCCTAGCCAGCATCACCAGTGGTGAGCAGGTATGGGAGTCTTCGGTCCACTATTATCTGGAACGGTTCATCTGCCGGCCCAAGGTGGTTTTGAATCTGGAAGGAGCATGGCAGACGTTTCTTCTACCCAAGACAGCAAAACATGTTGGATTTACTCTCCGCAGCCTGGAACAAGCTACCTCCACCACATTTTTGTCATGAAAAAAATAAATCTAATTTAGCTCTTTGATTACTTAAAGGCGATTTTCCTATTTGCCATTGCCTTGACATTAATTCTTCACCAAAACCAATGGAACTTCTTTATTTCAAAGTTTAAAATCCACTCAGAGGTGGGGTCAGCTGTGGACTGTAGACAGTCTGGGTGTCTCAGAATAAACAACCCTGGCACAGCTCAATATGAAAAGTCAAGGCCTTGCTTAACCCCGGTCTGGTTCTTCCTGGGTGCGTTTTCCTCTCCTTTCAGGAAATGTCACCCTCTCGTGGAGCAATGGTGCAACTGTCCGTGATTTAAAAATACTGTACAGTAAATAGAAATAAATGTTTGATTGTTTGATGCGCTGTCAAGTCAGTTCCAACAGTTAGGGCAACCCTAGTGGGCCTTTCAAGGCATGTGAGATATTTATGACTGGTTCTGCCAGGGTGTTTTGTTCTTTTGTGCTACAACTCCCAAGGACTGCGGTGGCTTAGTAGTCAAGATGCTGAACATGACAACTGGAAGGTCGGCAGGTCAGCAGTTCGAGACTCCAGGGCTGCACGACGGAGTGAGCTCTCGTCTTGGTCCCAGCTCCTGCCAACCTAGCAGTTTGAAAGCAAGAAATTGCAAGTAGATAAATAGGGACCACTAGGCGGAAAGGAGACGTTACCAATGCTGCTCCTCAACGTCACAACCTTCACTGCCCTGTCGGGATGTAGAAGGTGGGTGTTTACAGCTGGACTCCTGTTGCCGTCTGACTGCCTTTATCTTTAGTACCCCCCCCCCTCTTTCCCCAGTTGGACTTAAGGACTGTGTTGGTGGTGGGAGGTTGGTTTTTTGTACCATCCCCCTCATAGTCCCAGACTCCCAGTTGGTCGGGTAGGAAGGTTTGGGTAGCATAGTAATTCAGTGACATGTTATTGAAGCTGAGTGATATGATTGATATTTTTTGAATTTATTAGTGTTTCTTATTATCACTGTATTGCTATTTCTTTTGTTTATATTTATGATTATTGTACTTTTACTATTGTGTTTTTTTATGTTTATTGTTTGCCTGTATTTGTATGTACCCTGTTGTAAACCGCTTTGAGTTATCATATGATAAGGAAAGTGGTATATAAATGCAAAAATAAAGTAAAGTAAAGGTAAACATCGTTCCATGCACTCCGGTGTCTAGTCATGCCTGCCACAGGTCCATGGAAACATCTGCAGATCCAGACAGTGCTGGCTCTTTGGCTATGATTGGAGATGAACACCGAACCCTAGAGTTGGATACAACTGGCTTTCCAGCAAGGGGCTACAAGTCCCAGAAATTCCTAGCCAGCATAGCCAGTGATAGTAAAAAAATAAAAAGGGAAGACTTTTCACTGCGCTTGAGTTTATCATGTTTAGCTGTACTTGGCCTTAGTAGGCATCCCCTTTTAATGTGGGATTTGTTCCTCATATCAATGAAACAATGTTTAAAGAGTTGATGAATATCCCTTGTTCTCATGGTAGATACAAGTAAACAGCAAAGCAAAGCAATCACACTTCTATACTGCCCCCATAACGCTTAGTGAACTGTCTGGGCCATTCACAAGTTAATTAGCATTTTGCCCCAAACATGCTGGTTACTCATTTTACCAATCTCAGAAGGATGGAAGGCTGAGTCATCCTTAATCCCCATCAGGAACGAACTCACAACGTCAGCAGTTTGGGCTGCAATACAGCCCTTTATACAGGGACTGCAGTGGCTCAAGTAGGTAAGACGCTGACTGGGAAGCGGAAGTTCAGCAGTTCAATTCCCGAGTACTGCAGGACGGAATGAGCTCCGGTCTTTGTCCCAGCTCCTGCCAACCTAGCAGAGTTCGAAAGCAAGAAATTGCAAGTAGATAAATAGGGACCACTTTGGTGGGAAGGTAACAGCGTTCCGTGCGCTCCGGTGTCTAGTCATGCCTGCCACATGACCACGGAAATGTCTGCAGAAGCAGACAGCGCTGGGCTCTTCGGCTAGGAAACAGAGATGAGCACTGCACCCTAGAGTCGGATACGACTAGCTTTCGAGCAAGGGAAACCTTTACCTTTACAGCCCTTTAAGCACTGCACCACCAGGGCTGTGTGTATATCCACTTTTGCCCCTTGCATCTGCCTACCATTGCCTTCCACTACACTTTGCAGTGGGCACCAGACACCCTTCGCTCCCTCCCACCCTCTCTAAAACTGCATGATTCACTGCAGGGAAATAATGATGACATTTGAGATGAAAACAGAGCCTGGGAAAGAATAACCAGTTTATGCCCCTGCGATGGTTTGAGATTCTGAGATTGTAGTCCAAAGAGGTGATTTTTCCAAGTTCTGGGTGAAATGCAGCTCCATTTCATGCACCTTTTGTTCTAGTCTCGGAGGAGGCCATAGGAGCCCTGAATAGGCATTTGAGAGCAATTATTGAGATGCAGATTAAAAGAAAGTGAAACTTTATCCTGATGAGATGGAGGTTTTGTGGGTAAGAGAATCTGCCAATCTGATGAGTACAATCCAAGCAAGATGGTATTGCCTTCCAGACAGATCACATGCACAGCTTAAAGCTTCTCCTGTGCATGGCTCTATCAGTGAGGTTGCAGGGAGTGTCAGTGGCTGGGTGTGCCTTTTATCAACTTTTGCTCATTCACTGATTGTGTCTCTATCTAGGGTAAACAGACTGTGTCACAAATATTCATACTCTGGAGATATGAATTATTATGTGCAGTCAAGTTGTGTCCAACTCTTCTTCTTCTTCTTCGAGGGAGATACAAGGTTCTTGCTCTGGCACTTCTAGCAGCCTCCACCAGTGTTATTTTATGTTCTGGTAATATATATTTGATGGTATCTCTCCACCTTCCTCTGGGTCTGCCTCATGGTTTTTGTCTTTTTCCTCTTTAGACCTAATCCTTCTTTGGTATGGAATTCCAAGACATTCTCTCCAAATGGGCAAACCAATTTATTTGTTGTCACTGTATATACAGTAGTTTAATATACAGTCCAACTTTTCAAGGTACATGAGATATTCAAGGAGTGGTTCCACCAGTGCTACCCAAACCCTAGTGAGTTTCCATGGCCAAGTGGGAATTCAAACCCAGGTCTCCATCACGCCATCAAAAACACCTAAATCAGGGGTTCTCAACCTATGACCCACAGGCTGGCCCCTGCCCCCAATGCCATCCCATCCGCCCTGTCCCTGCCTCTGCTGCACCTGGAAGTAGAAGTGGGTGTGTTTATGTCATCCATAAAATGCACCCATGCATGTGCAAAAACGCTGCAGCTGGTGTAAATGCAGAAGTGGGCATATTTACATCAACCGTAAATGTGCCCACTTCTGCTTCTGGGGGCATGGTCCGGTCCGCGATGCTGTCCGGGGGTGTGGTCAGGCCCGTGATGTAAAAAGGTTGTCCACCCCTGACCTAAAGGGTACTCAGTAAATTAGAGACTGGATTAATGTAATGCGCTCTGCTTGAGACTGTCCCTCTACAAAGCCTAAAGAATTTATTCCATTTGCATTGCAATCCTGAGAATCTCCCAGCTGCTAGGATATTCAGCTCTGGTCTGGACATTTTGCTTGGGATATGTAGTCTCTGGCTCCTTATAGGGAACATTGGAACAAAGTCCTTATTCTGTATCTGCGACAGATATCCCCCCCCCCCCAAATTTCCAAATCCAGCACGAAGTTTTGGTTGCCAAACAGCTGCAATTCTGCCTCTGGAATCAGCAGAACTGTCAACTTCTTCCAAAGCTTGTCCACATCTCTATTTGCACCCAAGTTTTCCTCTTACTCCCAAAGTACTTCCAGAATTGATGTCTCAATGAAACCACCTCATTGAATCTTTATATCTTTGAACCAAGAATTTGCCAATCCACAAAGACAATTTCCATGCAATTGTTTTCTCTCTCTTTTGCATCACTGAGACAGAATTTTACACAACCCCAAGGGTGTGTGAAGAAGGAGCTCAAGGAAAGGAGTCGGTTGCCATGGTAATGTTGTGCCATATCAACTCCCTGCAAAAACACCAAGGGAACGGATAAATCGGCTTGCATTTCCCAGCAGTCATAGAGGGAATCAGAAGGCAGCCTTGAATCTGTTGTATAGTATTTTCTTATAAATTGCTTTGTTGTCGCTGCGTCTTGTGTGGAGCCTAATTGTATTTGGCTTCCAATGGCTAGGAGTCTTATGGTTTTGCCCCTGATTTTTTGTGTGATGTCTCAAGACTTAGCCATAGTAATGTAAAGGTCTCCCTTGCTCTAAAGCAGTGTTTCCCAATCTTTGGTTTTTGGACTTCAATTCCCAGAAGCCTAAGTTAATTCCCCAAAGCACTGATCAGCCAATGTACTGACTCAGGCTTCTGGGAATTGAAGTCCACCAGTGTTCCGTGGAACGTAGTTTGGGAAATGCTGCTCTAGGGGGATGGTGCTCATCTCCATGATTAGACACCGGAGAGGACAGAACACTATTTACTTTCCCACCAAAGTGGTACCTATTTATCTACTTGCAATTTCTTGTTTTTGAACAGCTAGGTTGGCAGATGACGGGAGCTCACTCTGTTGTACAGCACTCGGGTCTTGAACTGCTGACCTGCCGACTGTCCAGTTGTCAAGTTCAGCATCTTGATCACTAAGCCACTGTAGTACCTAGTAGGTAATACTTATAATGGCATCACACAGTGTTTTTCTGCATGACCCTTCTGCTTTCTTTGTGCTCAGATCCTGCCTGCATATGGTAATGGGTAGAACTGGTGATACAGCAGATAGACCCCATTACATATTGGAACATGGTCTTCTCAGTGATCCCCTATAATTGAACCCAGTAATATATTTGTCTCTAATATCCGGTTCTTCTTCTTCTTCCGTGTCTAGCTCAGACATAAAACTGCCAAAATGAAGCCACCTTTTGGAGAGTTCACTCTGCAGTTCCTTTTTCGCCTGACCTAATGTGAGAAAGATTAGCCGGCAAAACAAGGTGGCTGTTAGCAGGGTATGTCCAACTGTGGTTCAAAATACCACAATTTTCGAGGAGGCTCTTTCTGTGTACCCCACAATGGGGCGGTATAAAAGTGTAATAGCTATTGCTAAAAGGGAAAGCAAGGAAGGGGTTTTCTCCAACTTTTGTGTCTCTGAGGAGAGCAAAGATGCTTCTGCATAAACTAAACCGTTGCTTGTAAGATTATTTTTAAAAAATAAAAGATATTGCATGTGCGCTCTCTGTCTCTTCTCTCTCCTCCACAATAGGTCATTCACCGCCTGTGGTTCCAAAGAAAGGTTGCTGCATTTATTGTGGTGGTACCAGTCACAAGATGAAGTTGCCAAACTAGGGAAACCTGGATTCATTTATCAGATGAATTATGCAGTGCAAACCCATTCATGTTTACTCACACATTAAGCTCCAAAGTGCTTAGTGGTACTTAACTTCTCATAAGAATTGGATATGGGATAATTGCAACAATTCACATACTAAGGAATAAAGAATAATTGAACGACCAGAAATGTATTCCCAAGGAAAAATGTCGGTAATCAGTGCGTTGTAATGTGTGAGGAACAGATTAAGGACACAAAAGATCTGGGTTTGAATCGCTTGTATGGCCATGAAAATTCATGATGGAAAGTTGGCAATGGTACAAACACTCCTTAAAACCGTGATGGTGAACCTTGGCACTCCAGATGTTATTGGACTTCGATTCCCAGAAGCCCAAGCCCCCATGTATGGGCGCCTTTTACTTCCGCTTCCAGGAGTGATGTCTGTGGTGTGGGCCAGATGAATCGCAGCAAACCCATCCGTGTGGTTTTATGGGGGCTTGGACTTCTGGGAATTGAAGTCCAAGAACATCTGGAGTGCCAAGGTTCGCTATCATGGCCTTAAATTTTTTACTTTGCTTGAAAGCCTGGTTAGGGTTCCTGTAAATCACGGCTTGACAGCATATAACACATATATACATGTCTAGGATAAATTTCACTCATAGCAGGGGAATTAATTAACAGTATAATTTTATCAGACTAATATTAATGAAGAGGTTATGCCTCAGTGTTTTCCACATGGCATGTGTGCAATTTGTAATTGAAAGACTTTGTTTTTAATGTATGGTATCTCCAGTAAGGGTACTGCAATGGCTCAAGTCGCTAAGACGCTGACTGGGAAGCGGAAGGTCAGCAGTTCGATTCCCGAGTACTGCAGGACGGAAATGAGCTCCCGTCTTCATCCCAGCTCCTGCCAACCTAGCAGTTCGAAAGCAAGAAATTGCAAGTAGATAAATAGGGACCACTTCGGTGGGAAGGTAACAGCGTTCCATGCGCTCCGGTGTCTAGTCATGCCTGCCACATGACCATGGAAATGTCTGAAGAAGCAGACAGCGCTGGCTCTTCGGCTTAGAAACAGAGATGAGCACTGCACCCTAGAGTCGGATACGACTGGCTTTCGAGCAAGGGAAACCTTTACCTTTACCTTTACTATCTCCAGTAAAGGGCCAAAGTGGCTTAACAGTTAAGATGGTGAGATTGACTGGAAGGTCAGCAGGTCAACAGTTCAAGACCTGAGTGCTGCGTGATGGAGTGAGCTCCCGTCATCTGTCCCAGCTCCTGACAACCCAGAAGTTTGAAAGCAAGAAATTGCAAGTAGATAAATAGGTACTGCCTTGGTGGGAATAGTAACCCCGTTCAGTCCACTCCGGTGTCTAGTCATGCCTGCCACATGACCACAGAAATGTCTGCAGACACAGACAGTAAACATAACATAAATGAGCACCACTTTCTAGAGTTGGACATGATGGGCTTTTGAGCAAGGTCAACCTTTGCCTTTACCTATTTCCAGTTAGGAGGAGGTGAAGGAGCAACTGATGGTGATGGCAGTAGAAATCAAGATGTTTGAACTCAGCGCCAGGTTGGGGGAAGGCTGGAACCGGCAGGGCTGGACACTAGAGAGTAAACATCTGATATAATTGGGAAGATATGACAGGACAAAGTAAAGGCAAGGCTGAGCTCCATAGGAAGGGAAGAGCGCACTTGGGTTTGCCAACCGAAATCAATAAGGCAATAGAACTGCCAGTTTTTAAGGCTGCTTTTGCTCCTGTGCTTTTGTTTTTGCGAGAGCTTGATTTATAAACCTTGGCAGGTCATAATGCTTATTGCCACAACATAAAAAGCTTCAGGTTGTGCTATCTGCTGGGTTTTTAAGTAGAAGCTAGGTAATACTCTATTAGGAACATTGCAGGAATGGATAGGCTGCTTCTACGGGGTGGGGTTGACCTTGGCACTCCAGGTGTTCAATTACCAGAAGCCCAAGTCAAGCACTCCTGCTAATCAGGACTTCTGGGAATTGAAGTTCAGGAACAGCTGGAGTGCCAAGGTTCACCATCGCTAGACTAAATGATCAATTGATGTATTTTTTCCCGGCTCTGTGATCTTCAAGGTGCAGATACAAGCCACACACCCTTATTTATCAGATAACCTGTGAGGATAGATAGATGGTCTCCCCCCGTCCCTCCGGTCTTTGATGAAAGATTTTATACATCCTGTAGATGGCACGGAAGCTGGTGGAGTCTGTTTAATTCTTTGCTCACTTGACTTTTTACATGGCATTATTGGAATCTGGAGATGGAGGAGACGAGATGGAGTTTCCACCTTTCCCTTCTGGTTCAACTACTTCAGACTGCGGCCTTTCCAAGTGAACGAGTTGCGCGTGCGCTGCAGTTTGAACTGCTCTTCAGAAATAACAAGGTAATTTGACATTACAGTATTAAATATAGCACCCACCTGGCTTGAGAGTTCCTTGCTGTTGCTTTTTACATCATGATTTATTTTTAAACCGCTGACTCCAGTTCGAGGGTATCAGCAGACTATAGATTCCAGTCACTCGAAATACAGTACTCCTGATTTCCATCTCTTCTTTCTTCTTTGCTTATGCTCCTTGACCCTTTTCCTTCTCCCTAGCTTCTGAAGCCCAGTAGAGACATGCTCCATACTGGGAAACAACCATTTTTGTTTCTATTGTCTTCTGAAAAACTGGGGTTGTTGTTGTTTTGGTGTTAAATTATGCAGAGGACTTCAGTAATCGAAGGGAAGGGGTTTTGTTCTTAAATGGGCAATTAAGAGTTATCAACTTTACAAAAGACCTACTCTCTAAAGGTAGTGCTTTCAAACCTTTGTGTCTGGACTCTCCTCATGGGACAGGACTGTGAGAATGATCACAATGGGCAGCAGATCTTCCAAATTTACTGCTCCAGCACTGCTTTTCAACACTTGAGTTTACAGTATTTGCAACAGTAGACTAGGCTTTCAGTGTGAAACCTCATCATACTCCAAGGCAGCCTTGAATGGAGGTAGGTCATGTGGCAAAGTCAGCTATTTGCTCAGGGCAGGCATGAAACTCTGGCAATAGTCTCATTTGATGGATCAGGCTGGAAGGAATTGGCTCTCACCAGAATAGCATATTACCATGCTCAGAGTCCTCTTAAAACCTGGCACCAGCCCTTGGTAACTAGGAAATGTTTGTAAATATATTGATGGATGGTTGCAATGGTTTGGCAGTACCTGGAGTGCAACCATGAAGTTTTGCAGTATGGCCATCAAAGAAAGACATGTTCTGGGTCTTTGCATTGACTGGAAGAAAAGGATGTCTCAAACCTACACTAGTTGAGAAAATATATCCTCTTGTTAGTATCACTCTACCAGTCCTAAGATAAGGAGAGTACTATGCAAGAGAATGTCCTTCAACATCCTCTGAATCAGGGGTTCCCAACCAGCCCCGGCCCATGGCACCAATTAATCTGGCCTGTGGTGAAGACCCCTCTGCTGCCACCAGAAGTGCTGAAAACGCACTGGAAGCAGTGAAAAAGTGGTGAAAATGCACTGGAAGCACCAAAACACACCAGAAGCACCAAAAAGGTTCTGAAAACTGGTGAAAACAGCAGAAAATGAAGTGAAAATGCACCACCCTTGCACTAGTCACCACAGAAAGCAGCGGAAACAGCAGAAAACACACCACAATTGCACCACCACTGCCACCACAGGAAACGTCGGGAGGAACCACGCCTCTGACATGCACGTCTGGGGTGGTCCAGCCCATGGTATGAAAAGGTTGGCCACCCCTGCTCTGAATGGATATGATCCTCAAGTCCACCAGCTAAGATCCAGGAATTGCTTTATGGGAAGAACAAACATTTTTGAGGATACTGAAGAGCAAAATCAAATTAGAACATGGAGGAAGGAGCCCACTAGAGAAGGAACATTAAAGGAAGATATGGCTGAGAACATAAGAACATAAAAACATAACATAAGAACAGCCTTGCTGGAACAGGCCATAGCCCATCCAGTCCAGCATTCTGTCTCACACAGTGGCTCACCATTTGCCTCAGGGTATTCCTGAGGGAACATGCTCAAGTGGGAGCTGCTGGCAGACAACAACATGCTCTGTGAATGTGGATACAGAATTCAGGTCATTTGCTAGTCTGCCGATTACTACTATCCTCATTGGTACTACATGTACTGATGAGGATTAATGTGTGGCCAACAACAAAGCCAAGAAAATGGCTTCATTTTGGTAGTCCAAAGTTTGATCAGGACACGAAAGAAGAAGACTGGAAGATAAATCTTGGGAAGGTCCAAGGTGACACTGCATGTTTATGAGTTGTTGATGCTTTAGACAAGACCGTCTATTCACTTGCTCCCATAGTGTCACAAATACTTTCTCTAAATAAACTTACAAGTTATAAAGATGACATATGCCTCCAGTGTTCTTTCCTTCCAGAAAGCAGATGTTTTGGCAGTTGTCCCACGAACCCACCCATGGCTCAGAGAAGTCAGGAGACTGGCATGCAAAGGATAACATTAGAGACGGCTTTGATGGATAGAAATTGGGAATGGCCTAGAAATGCCCGAGGGGATCTGACACATTGGACATGACAATTTCAATTTAAAATCCTTTGGAGGAAAAGTCCGTCATATGGTTAAAACTAGCCCAGATGAATCTGGTCTGAGTGAGTTATATCTCAACCACATTCTCCACTATTTATAGCAGCATCAAGGCTGGGGTTTCATTGTTAAAAAAAGGGGGAATGACAGTGGAGCTGGTTCAGCTTTGCCTGCTGTCCTAGACAACCCAAATGTTTACTGTGATCAGTTTCCTTTGAGGTACTATAGTTATGCTTTCACCACCTGTATTTATTAGAAGAGTATAATCATCCATGTAAGTAAAGGTTGCACTTGTTCAAGAGCCAGTTATATCTGACTCTAGGGCAGTGATGGTGAACCTTGGCATTCCAGCTGTTCTTGGACTTCATTTACCAGAAGCCCAAGTCATCACTCCTGCTGATCAAGGCTTCTGGGAATTGAAGTTCAAGAACAGTTGGAGTGTCAAGGTTCGCCATCACTGCTCTAGGGTGTGGTGCTTATCTCTGTTTACAGCCAAAGACCCAGTGCTATCTGCATGTGTAGATGTTGCCATGATTATGTGGCAGGCATGACTAGACTCCAGAGTGCACAGAACGCTGTTATCTTTCCCACCAAAGTGGTACCTATTTATCTACTTGTAATTTCTTGCTTTCAAACTGCTAGGTTAGCAGAAGCTGGGAGAGAGATGGGAGCTCATTCCATCATGCAGCACTTGGGTCTCGAACTGCTGACCGTCAACATCAGCATCTTAACCACTAAGCCACCACAGTCCACCACAGTGGCTTAATCATCCATATAGACAGACCCATATGTTAACAGCTCCTTTAATCACGATTATGCATCATGAGACAAAAAGGCTCTGGTTCAAAAGCTATCTAGGAAATTGGGTAAACTACCGAGATGAAATGGACATTTCCAGATAGATAAATTTATGTATTGACTTTATTATTTGGATTTGTATTACATCTTTTTCTCAAAGAGGGGACTCAAGGTGGTTCACAGTTGGTGCTATGTGTAATTAAGCCCACTTCAACCCATGACTAAGAGCAGTATTCAATAAACTAAGAATTAACTGAAAACACAGTGTAGAATTTAATTTTAAAACAGAGTTAACCTTATATAGCAGGTAAAGAATAAATCTGTATTTTGTTTATTCTGTGCTCTGTATTGACCCTTTTGGAATTCCAGTGCTAAGAGTTAGCAATGAGGATAGGTTCAATGTTTAAATGTACATATTTGGTATCTCCTGACCTGAACCCACTGAGAAATCTAGTATTCCATAAAATGGAAAAGTTCTTGATACGTTGAGTATATCAGTGGAATATATCAGTGCTGATTCTTAGCATCACTGTGTACTAAAAATGCCATTAGGTCATTTTTATCCCAGTACATTTACACTGGCTGTGACAAAAAATTACCCCAGTGGCAAAAAACTGAATTCCAGTCATGGATAGACTTCTGGAAGGATTTCACATCTGCTGTATATGGATGATTTCAAATTGGATGGGAAATCAATACAGGAAATTGAATCACTTGTGCACATAGTCTGAATATTTTGCAATGTCATTACTGTACTATGGATTTTGGAATAGAAAAGTGTGCAACTTTATTAATAAGAAATGCAAAAATTGTTGTCAGATATATATAAGAAATTATTTTGGGTGGAAAGGACGCCAGAAGCCAGGATGCCAGAAGCCTCCGGAACAAAATAGGGGAGCTGGAATACTTAGCAATAGATAAAAATATTGATATTATTGGTATCACTGAAACCTGGTGGACGGATGATAACCAATGGGATACAGTTATCCCAGGCTACAAACTGTACAGGAAGGATAGGAAGGGGCAAACGGGAGGTGGTGTAGCCTTGTATGTCAAAGAAGTGATAAAATCGTATGAATTGGAATATCTAGGTGATTTGGAGTCACCATTAGAAGCTCTGTGGGTAAGAGTACCAGGCCACAAGGATGGTCTAACAGTAGGCATATACTATCGGCCTCCGACCCAAACTCTTGAGGGAGACTGGCAGTTGGAGAATGTTGTAAAGGAGGCATCCAAGAAGGGAAGCCTGGTTATAATGGGGGACTTCAATTACCCTCACATAGACTGGGTGAACTGTTGTTCAGCACATGATAAAGAGATAAAGTTCCTAGATATGCTCAATGATTGTTCCCTGGGACAGATGGTTGAAGACCCAACTAGAGGTACAAGAATCCTTGACTTGATTCTGAGTAATACTCAGGATCTGGTGCAAGATGTTAATGTGACTGATCCAATAGGGAACAGTGACCACAACTCAATTATGTTTAACTTGATCATAGACCGCAAGTCACTGATAAAATCTAACACAGAGACCTTAAATTTTCAAAAAGGAAATTTCCCAAAGATGAGGAAACTAGTAAAAAAGAAACTGAAAGGGAAAATTGAGAGAGTCCAAACACTCCAAGAGGCATGGAGGCTGTTTACAAAAACAATAACAGAGGCTCAATTGGAATGCATACCCAAAAGGAAAAAGGGCACTGCCAGGTCCAAGAGGACTCCGATGTGGCTTACAGGAGCTGTTCGGGAAGTGATCAAGAGCAAGAAAAGCTCATTTAGAAGATGGAAGGCTTGTCCAAATGAGGACAGCAGGCAGAAACATAAATTCTGGCAGAATAAATGCAAGGCAACAATCAGGAAAGCAAAGCAAGACTTTGAGGAGCGTATAGCTAAAAATACTCAGAGAAATAACAAAGACTTCTTTAAGTACATTAGAAGTAAGAACCCAACGAGGAAGGCCATTGGACCATTAGATGACAATGGAAGGCAAGGGGTTATTAAAGAGGAAACAGAGATTGCAGAGAGACTCAATGAATTCTTTGCTTCAGTATTCACTGAAGAAGACAGAGACCACATGCCCAAAACAGAGCCTATCTTCGTAGGGAGGGAAACCGAAGAATTAAGCAAGATAGAAATAACCAGGGAGGAGGTCCTTGCATGTCTTGTTAAGCTAAACACTAACAAATCCCCAGGACCAGATGGCATCCATCCACGAGTTCTCAGGGAACTTAAAGATGAAATTGCTGATATCCTAGCCAAAATATATAATCTTTCCCTCAAATCAGGCTTTGTGCCTGATGACTGGAAGGTAGCGAATGTAACACCCATTTTCAAAAAAGGATCCAGGGGTGATCCAGGAAATTACCGGCCTGTCAGTTTGACATGTGTCCCAGGTAAAGTGATGGAAACCATCCTAAAAGATAGAATTAATAGTTACATAGAAGAGAAGGCGCTGCTAAAGGAGAGCCAACATGGCTTTTGCAAGGGCAAATCATGCCTCACTAATCTGTTGGAATTTTTTGAGAGTGTCAACAAGCATGTGGATAAGGGGGATCCAGTTGACATTGTTTATCTGGACTTTCAGAAGGCTTTTGACAAGGTCCCACACCAAAGGCTCTTGAATAAACTTACCAGTCATTGAATAAAGGGACAGGTCTTGTCCTGGATCAGGAACTGGCTAAGGGACAGGAAACAGAGGGTAGCACTAAATGGACACTTCTCCAAGTGGAGGGAAGTAAAGAGTGGGGTCCCCCAAGGTTCAGTACTGGGACCCCTGCTTTTCAACCTCTTCATAAATGATCTAGAGGTAGGAGTAAAAAGCAAGGTAGCCAAATTTGCTGACGACACTAAATTATACAGGGTAGTGAAAACTGTGAGAGATTGTGAAGAGCTCCAGAGGGATTTCTTGACACTGGGGGAGTGGGCAAAACAGTGGCAAATGAGCTTCAACATCAGTAAGTGCAGAGTGATGCATGTTGGGGCAAAAAACCCCAATTACATTTATAAACTGATGGGGTCTGAACTCTCTGCGACAAACCAGGAAAGGGACCTTGGTGTCCTGGTGGACAGCTCAATGAAGGTGTCAACCCAGTGTGCCTCAGCAGTGAAAAAAGCAAACTCAATGTTAGGGATCATTAGGAAGGGTATAGAAAATAAGTCAGCAAGTGTCATTTTGCCTCTTTATAAATCTATGGTGAGGCCCCATCTGGAATATTGTGTACAGTTCTGGTCGCCATACTTCCAGAAGGATATTATGGAGTTGGAGAAGGTACAGAGGAGGGCAACCAGGATGATTAGGGGACTGGAACACCTTCCTTACCATCTGAGGCTGCAACGGTTGGGCCTTTTCACTCTTGAACGACGGCGTCTAAGAGGTGACCTGATTGAAGTTTATAAAATCATGCACGGTGTGGACAAGGTAGATAAGGAAAAACTGTTTTCCCTATCGCACAACACTAGAACTAGGGGACACTCCATGAAACTTTTGGGTACTAGTTCTCAAACAAATAAGAGAAAGTACTTTTTCACCCAGAGGATTACTGGTCTATGGAACTCCCTGCCAGAAGAAGTGGTGACAGCTGTCAGTCTTCACAGCTTTAAGAAAGGATTAGACAAGTTCATGGAGGACAAGGCTATCAATGGCTATAATTATGGCTACCTAAGGACAACCTCCGGGTTGGAGAGATAGGCAGGATATCTCTCAATGCCATTTCCAGGGAATCCTAAGCAGGTGAAGGCATCTCCTTGGGAATACCCTGAAGGAAATGGTGAGCCACTGTGTGAGACAGAATGCTGGACTGGATGGGCTGTGGCCTGTTCCAGCAAGGCTGTTCTTATGCTCTAAGGACGAAGGCGATTATGAGAATGAGGAGGAGGAAGAGGTAGACCAGATCACGAGCGCTGAGCTGTGTTTTGCCATCAGGCGGATGAGACTGGGGAAAGCTCTGGGGCATGATAAGATCACCGCTGAGATGATTAGATATCTGGGAGACCAAGGAAAAGCAGCTTCTGCTTCGAGTACTACAGCTTGCATGGTGAACGAAAACCATCCCCAAGGACTGGGAAGTAGCCATAATTGTGCCAATTGTTAAGAAGGATGGCAATAGAGAGTGCCAAAATCACTGAGGGATCTCACTTCTCAGCATCCCGGGCAAGCTTTTCTCCAGGATACTAGAAATACTGCTACGAGCACAACGTGAAAGACAACTGGAGGAACTTCAGTGTGGATTTAGACCCAATCGGAGCACACAGGATCTAATGTTTGCTCTACGACAAGTGGCTGAGAAGACTATCGAGTACAATAAGGAGGTGCACCTGGCGTACATTAACTGGAGAAGGCGTTCGGCCAAGTCCCGTGGAAAGAACTGTGGAGGATGTTAGAGGCGAGGGCAGTCAAGAGGTCCTTGAGACAGGCTGTACAAAGTTTCTACAGAACCTGCAGAAATTATGTGCGGACAGCAGGGGGAAAGTCCAGAGAGTTTACAATCAGTACTGGAGTAAGACAAGGAGACAGTCTCTCACCCTACTTCTTTATCTTGCTCATGGATGACATCATGAAGAGCACAAAGCGAAGTGCTAAGAAAATGACCCTGGGATATTGGAAGATGAAGCCAGTCCAAATGTCCGAGATGGCCTTTGTCGATGATGTATCTCTTATTGCTTGGTGCCATAGTCAATGAAAGGGGACAAGTGAGTACTGAGATCAACCAGAGGGTGGCAGCTTCTGGCAGACTCTTTTAGGTGATCAATTGAGGGTTCCTCAGTAAAGACGAAGTCAGCAAGGCTACTAAGATGGCAGTCTACTATTGGGGTCAGCTTGGCCTTGGCTGGTCCCAAACACCCGCCAACTCGGGAACCAGACCGCCCTGCCGACCGCCTTCACCTGCTCTCACTGATCGGCTGGAACTGGTCACCTCGTCCCCAGACTAGAAGGACGGTTTCCCGACTCAGCGAGAGTAAGCAAAGTGGACTTTTGTAGCGGAGCGAAAGGGTGTCCTCACTTAGTTTACTCAGGCCGGGAAAACCAGAGAAGAAAATGGGGTTCCAATGTGTATTGACGATGATTTATAAAATGTCGCAGATAGTCTAGCTCTGCAAAGCCCTCTGGGATGGGTAGCTAAATTCCCCCATTAGGACATCTCCACCCTTATCTTGGCTTTCTTTTGGGAACTTGGCCTTCGATGTTTCAGCTAGGTGTATGGGAGTCTTACTCACTGTCCTGAGAAGGCGAGACTCAGAAATCTCTCTCCCATTACCTTCGATGTTTGTCTGGCCCAGTTGCACTTCTCAGCTTAAATAACAAAGAGTCCGTGTTTATGAAAAGGCCTTATCTGAAAATTCCCCTTCTGCTCCCTACTGTCTGGAAGGAGTGAGAAAACTGCCCTTGACAAAGTAAGTCCGTTTTTTATATTTAATGAAATAAAAATTCAGTTCCAAAATATAGAATAAAATCCTCTCTAAACTAATCTGAGTAAAAGACATTTTTCTAAGAAAGAAAACCTAAGTTTCTAAAAGAATACATTTCTAAAAGAGTGCAGCAAATCTGCCCACTTGGGTTCACAGCTCGGATCCAGTCTGGAAGACGAAGAGCAGCATCTTGAGATGGCATTGGAGATAGCTGCCCTGCTTCTCTCTTTACGGGACTCGAAGCCTCGATTTTTATATGATTTTCGGTGAGAACACGTGCAAGGTTATCTTGAGTGACAGACAACCCTGGACGTACTTCTTTGAAGTCCGGTCTGAGACCAGAACATTGAATCTCAGTTCTCATCGCTCGGCGATGATTCTCCTGAGAACAGACATTTTCTCAGCTTTGCTGTCTGTGAACGGATGTCAGGCTGACCTGCCGTGTTTAAATAGTTGAAAGTCAGCTTCTGCGTATTGAAGCCTTCCAAAATGGATCCAATTATGCTAAGCAAAGTTAAGCAAACTAGCAAAATGAAAGCAGAATAATAAAATAGACAGATTAAACTCTAAATAAACAAATAAGCTAAAACCTGGCATTCTAAAAAAGGAGACAGAAGGACTTATATTTGCTGTCCAAGAACAAGACGCCATATGTGAGTTGCAGCAATGTTACATTAGAATCTGTGCAATAATTATGGAATACCATCTTCAAAGTACTGGTGGGAACACAAAACAGAGAAAGTGGTTGAGAATGAGGATACAACAGTTAGGATCTTCTGGGTCTTTTAAGCACCAAACTGATAAGAAGCTCGAACACAACATTACTGTGGTTAAGGAAAAAAAATCAGGTTAAGGTGATTGATGTGGCGATCCCAGGTGACAGTTGATCATTATTAATAATAATGATGATAGAATAGTAATTATGATATAATTAAATCAAAAAAATGATGCTGACAATGAGGTGCAGATGATATACAGTGATACCTCATACAACGTCCAAACTTGGTTCCACAAGTTTGGACTTTATACGGATTTGGACTTTGTATGAGGCATGCAAAATCCTAGCCGCGATGCCTCATACAACATCCAAATCCTTGCCGCGATGCCTCGTACAACGTCATTTCCATAGAGATACATTGTACTGTAACAGCACAGACTTCAGGGCAAAGTCAAGGAAACAGACAGGAAACTGACAGAACTTTAAGAAAACATTGTCTAAAGGCTAAATACATTACAAAAACATGTCAAACAACCCTGATTGTCCAAAAACCTGAAGAATGCTGCAAAAATCCCAGGAATGCTTCTAAAAATTCTGATGAAAAATTAAAAAAAAAAACAACAACAGCAAAAATCACGCTCAAAACCACTCCTAAACACTCTTTGCCTTGTGCAAAACCCACAAGAGCAATGCACGCATGTGTCCTGCCTTTTATACTGCCCAGACACAATGCAACCTGGGAAAAACCGAATGCCTCATACAAAGTCACACGACTTTGTATGAGGCAACTTTTTTCAAGGAATTAGGCGATGTTGTATGAATCCAATGTTGTATAAAGCGGACTTTGTATGAGGTACCGTATTACTGTACAGTAATAATAAAATACAGCATTTATCCAACAATAGCAAATGTAATGCTAATGATGAAACAGTAGATTATCTGACCAGTGGATGAAGCAAAATTTCACAGACTGATTATTTACCACGCCGTGACAGGGTTGCAAAAAATTATCCATTGGAAACTTTGCCAGAAGTTTGGATTTGAATGCAGTAAAAATCATTGGGAACATCAGGTAGAGAAAGTTTTAGAAAATGAGTGTCAAGAGCCTGTGAGACTTTAAAATTCAAACAGATACATTTGCCTCACAACACACCTGATATAACTGTTGTGGAAAAGAAGAAGGTCTGATTTATTGACATTGCTATACCAGGAGATACACGAATTGAAGACAAACAACTGGAGAAAATCACAAAATATCATAATTTGCAAATTGAAGTCGAGCGTCTATGGAGGAAGAAATCTGCTGTTGTACCCATAGAGTTTAAAGCCCTTGGAGCAATGCCTAAAGGACTCCCTAGATAGTTGGAAATTTTAGACTTACAGGATTTGAACATCCTAACTCTCCAAATAACAACTCTACTAGGAACTGCATATATACTCAGACGTTACCTTAACAGTTCTTAGGTCCTTGGTTAGTGCTTGAACTGTTAATTTTATTCCAGTCCTGAACTATGAATCAAATGGTTGATTTGTATAATAATAATACTGTATTATACAGCGGTGGTTCATGTGGGACTGCAGTGGCTCAAGTGGTTAAGATGCTGAACTCACAGAATGGAAGGTTGGAGTTCAAATCCTGAGTACTGCATGATGGAGTGAGCACCCGTCTCTGTCCCAGCACCTGCCAACTTAGCAGTTCGAAAGCAAGACATTTCAAGTAGATAAATAGGGACCACTTTGGTGGAAGGGTAAACAGCATTCCGTGCACTCCGGTGTCTACTCATGCCTGCCACATGACCACGGAAACGTCTGCAGACACAAACAGTGCTGGCTCTTTGGCTATAAACAGAGATGAGCACTGAACCCTAGAGTCGGATATGACTGGCTTTCGAGCAAGGGTGACCTTTACCTAATAATAATAATATCCTTTCTTTTAAAGAGTCTTTTAATGACATCGCTTAATTTTTTGCATCAACTGCCAAGCAATAAGATTAATTAATGTATACCATTGCCAATATGTGTTGTTTTGGGGCATTGTTATTGTTTTTTGTCGTTATTTAAGAATTTTATTCAGATGGGTTTCTTATTTGTTTAATTTTGTGCTGTTATTTTTTTAAAAATATTATATGCCATCCAGAGTGGGAGGGATATAAATGTAATAAATAAGCAAACAAATAAAATAATGCAATAGTGATGATATAACTAAATGATGCTGACGATGAAGTGCAGACGATGATGATGATAAATTGCAATAGTAATGACATGACTATGGAGGCTATTTCTCGCAGAGACACCTAGCCCGGCTAGCCGTCTTTCTGTTACTCCTTTCCCCACGCCTGTTGTTTGCACATCATCCCTCCTTCTTAAGGAGCCCTGGTGGCGCTGTGCCGGCTAAACTGCTGTACTGCAGCCAAGCCGGAACACTGTGAGTTCGATCCTGATGAGCCAAGGTTGACTCAGTCTTCACTCCTTCCGAGGTCAGTAAAATGTTGGGAGCACAATGCTAATGACCTTGTGAACCGCCCAGAGAGCGCATAGAAATGTAATTGCTATACTGTAATTGCTATTGCTTTACTTAGCTAAATGTTGCCCTTGCTCGAAAGCCAGTCGTATCCGTGTTCAGTGCTCATCTCTGCCCAAGAGCTAGCGCTGTCTGCGTTTGCAGTGATAATAATTTCGTGTCAGATATTATTCTGGGTTGAAAGGCTTTTTTGTTGGAGAAACTCCGCTCAGGGGACGCCCGAATGAGGCTCCTTTCATGTCCCCAAGATCTTTTCCCCACCGAAGGGGTCCCTACAGTACTTATGCAATTTCTTGCTTTCGACATGCCAGGTTGGCAGGAGGAGGAGCTGGGACAGAGACGGGCGCTCAGTCCGTCATGCAGTACCGGGGCCTCGAGCTGCGTGCCGACTTGACTTGCCGGCCTTTTCCAGCTAAGAATGCGAGCTTCTTAAGCACTGAGTGAGCCGACACCGCAACCCTTTCCGCCTAGCGCCTGTTTGTTCCTGCGCGCAGCGCGCTCCTCCTCCGCGCGCGCCTCTTTCCCGGGATCGGTGGTACCGCAATGCTGTAGTGCGGCGGGGGAAGGCTGGAGAGAGAGAGAGAGCCAGGCGGGCACGAGCGCACGGGCACGGGCGCGGACTAGCGTGTGACTGCATTGCGCCGTCCGTCCCCCGTTGGAAACACCCCCCTTCCCTCCCTCCCTCTCCTTTACTCCCGGTCCAATAAAGCCGCCGGAGTGCAAGCGGGCCGCCTCTGCTGTCTGAGAGCGCAGCTGCCGGTAAGAGCGCGGATGGAGAGCAGTGGAGGATGGGCTGCCTGCCCCCCCCAACGCCCCCCTCCCCAGCATGCATGGGGGAGGGGGGATCAGGAGGGTTAGCCTAGCATCTTTGCAAAACGGGGAGGGGGATACCAGTCTGGCCCAGTATAGAACTAGGAAGGCGTGGGAAAGAAGGGAAGGGGGACTGGGAGCTTTCATTCCAGGGCATTGATCTGTTTGCGCAAAAATAATGCGCAAAGCCCTGTCGCGCCGCCACCCACCCCCACCCCCCACCTCCGGCTTGTTTGCTTGGCAGGCGCTTTGATGGCGAAGTGGTTGTTGTTGTTGTTGTTGTTGTTGTTGTTATTAAATAAAAAATTATTAGATTCACAGTCAAAGATTAGTATAAAATTAATAGTTCATGATCTAACCAAGGACCTAAGAACTGTTAAGGTTGCTTGCATGCATGCATGCATGCATGCATGCATGCATGCATGCATGATGATGATGATGATGATGATTATTATTATTATTATTATTATTATTATTATTATTATTATTATTATTATTATTATTATTATTATTATTATTATTATTATTATTATTTGCAAATCCGTCTGCCTCCCCCTCCCCTTTCAAACTCCCCCGTGCGTAAATTGCGCCTCCTTCTCCTAAACTGCGCAGGTGATATTGGGTTGAAGCGTTGCAAACGGCGGGGGAGGGAGGGGAGGAAATGAGCCAGGCAAGGTGTCGTGCGCGGGTGCTGTGCGCTCCGCGATCCCCCAGCCACTTAAGCCTGTCCCTGCAGCGTTAGCGCGAGGGGGAAAAGATTGAAAGTGAAGCCCATCTAAGGCATAATGCGACGTATCCGGACACTGGACGCGATCTGCTCTGTGTGGCTAGGTTTCTTTCCCAGGTTGCTTCTTGCGTTGTCCTTGCTCCGTCCCCCAATATCTAGATCCAAAACATGATTTGGAAAAAATAAATATTTCCCCTCCCTCCTTCCTTTTCCTCATTCTTATTATTTTAAGGGAAAGCAATGCATTAAAAGCCCCACTGCACGCTGCTGCGTTTCCTTTGACCTTGGGTTTTGCAACACCCCCGCCCCCGATTTTAAGATTATCAATACTCTGAACGTGCTTTTTGTCATTTGTTGTTGAATTAATAATAACAAAAGAGAGGATGATTTCCTTTATCCTTGCTTCGTTGCTGCATTTTGGCCGGATCCGGCCCATTCCCACTTCTTCCCCGAGATTGGCGTGCGAGTTTAAGAAGGGATCTGAAATAGCCCAGGATGGGTCAACCAGGTGCTAAAAATAGCCTCTTGCAAAGGGATGAGTTGGGGGGATGGGGTTCGTGCACGGATCCGGCCACACATGTGGGTGGGCAGGTAAACGGAGCTGTGACCCTGCTGCACCCACCTAATAATCTCAATCCTGGTCCCAAATCGCCACTAGACCCCCATGTATGACACAACAAATCTCCCTTCTCTTGAGCCCTGAAGTTTAAGAGCCCTAGAAGGAGGTGGTGGGGATTTAGTTCCATGCATGGAGGTTTCTGGAAGCCGAAATGGCACAGCTTATGATCAGAGACAGTGTTGTTTTGCTTGCAGCCGGGGTGCATGATTTGCAAACAGTTTAATGGGGGTGGGGGTTGGCATTTTATTTTAAGTGACGTTGAGAACAACCTTTGAGTATTTTACATTTTGCCAGGAGATATCATCTTGTATTCTCCGTAGGGTATTTTCCTATTCGAGGAATAAGGTTTATATTGCCCCATTATTTTTTCCTGCTTTGTAAAAGGAAAAATAATCTATATTTAAGAATTGAGTCACAATATTTTATTTATGATACTGGCTAACTGTTGTGGGGAAGGGGCATGAATTTTGATTTTAAAGCATCCAAAAAGGATGTCTTATTTCTATTGTGGTTCACTGATCTTCGTATATGTTATCTGGAAAAGAAATGGGGTGTTAAAATCTCTTTTTTCCCCCTTTTGAGCCCTACACCTTTCTACTTCCAGTTGAGCAGCTTCAGGGAATTATTTGGGAAGGTTTTTCTGGTTCTTTCCGTTTGAGGACACCATATTGATTTTCCCGAAAATGAGCTGATTGTAAAATTCCTACGGTGGACCTGAATATTGCAAGAAATGTATTGTAGAAAGGGAGGAGGAGACTTTTATTTGATACTTGGGATTTTTAGAAATGCTACACACAGCTGTAGGAAACACTCTGATTAAACACCCTTTTCCTTTAAGTTGGCATTAGTAGCTGACTTGTTGGGATGGGGCGAGAGCCCTATCAATCATACGAGGTTACCAGTTTGAGGAAGCCTGTTCCCAGTCTTTAAGTGGGAAGATGGTGGCACAGCTGTCTTTGATTGGCAGAATTATTGCTAACATGGGTGTCTATAGAGTGTTAATGATGGAGCTCGTTAGGTACAGAAGAGAAATAGGGGCCTCCTCCATTACTAAAGCTAGGTTAGATCCCACCTCCCAATCACATAAAATTTGGCTCTTACAATTCTGATTGACTAGCCTAAATCGATCTCCCCCCCCTACATCAATGAGCCCCATGTCTGCCCCTTCCTTCCTTCCTTCCTTCCTTCCTATCTATCTATCTATCTATCTATCTATCTATCTATCTATCTATCTATGAGTTCAAGGCAGTGTATGTGGCTCTCCTGCTTTACCTTCATCACGACAACCTTGTGAGGTAGGCCAGGATGAGAGAAACGGACTGGCAGATGGATTTTAAAGCTCAGTGGAGACTTGAACATGGAATTCTCAGGCCTCATTAAAAGCAGATTTTCATCTTCAAAAGAGAGTGTCTTTTGTGATGGCACCAAAAATTTGGGAACATCTTCCACTGGGAGATACATCCAGGGCCAGTAATGTGTTGTTTGCAATGTTCAGTGAAATCATTTCAATTAGTCCAAACATGTTTTCAGAACTGTAACATTTTGCTGGTTAATATACTTCTCATGTCTGTTAATGGGGCTGGAATTGATGTTTGACCTGGTTTTGTTTTATTTTATTCAATACTGTATTTCAATTTCTGTGCCTTGCCTTGAAACCCCCTCCTTTTCCTTTTCTGAATGAACATGCAATTAGAATTGATTTTTTAAAAATAATAAAATCTGCTGTTACCCTAAGAAAGATCTCGATAGCTAAAGTAAGGGCTTAAACTAACTTCCCAGAAACCTGACCATGACATCTTGTTTTTTTGGGGAGAACCCAAGGTGGAAGGATTGTGCCTTATGTAGCCCAGCAGGTTGTGTTGTGTTCTTGTTGCTCCTGGTGACGTCTCTTATCGCCTCCTCCTCCTATTCCCTTCCAGCAGCCTTTGGTCGTTGCAGCCGCTGCTCGGTTCCCCACCTCTTAGGCGGGTGATCAGGCCGTAAGCACAAGCCCAAGACGTTGAGAGAGAGGAAAGATGGGGAAGGAGAAGACCCACATCAACATTGTGGTCATCGGGCATGTGGACTCTGGCAAATCCACCACCACCGGCCACCTTATCTACAAATGTGGGGGCATCGATAAAAGGACCATTGAGAAATTTGAGAAAGAAGCTGCAGAGGTGAGGCTTGAGTGTGCCCATCTTTACACACTCACATACCTGCATTGACTTTCATGCTTGCCATTCCCTGTCTAGAGCTGAGAAAATGAAACCAACCCTCTCGTACCCTTCCTCTTTATGTTGTGTATATTCTCTGCTGAGTTTTGTCTCTGTTATTTTTTCTTGCTGTTTTCTTTGTTCATCTGTTGTTTTTTCATCACCACATCATTTCTCCCATTTATTTCCTTCTTTTCTTCAGTTCAATATCTGAAGAAGACCTAAGCAAGGGAGGGAGATGATGGGTGTGTGCGTGCGTGCGTGCGTGCGTGTGTGTGTGTGTGTGTGTGTTGGCCTGCATTATGGCACCTCCCTTTCTTCTCACAAATTGTGAGCCACACCTAGACTTTACCTGCTATGTTTGTGTTGATAATATTGATGTTCCAGCTTTCAGATCTTTTTGTTTGTGTTGCCTGTTCTAATTTTGTGAGTTAGATGAGATGGTAAAAATAGGATCCTCGAGTTTCTGGATTAAATGCTATGGTTTAGTTTCTGTGCAATTGCTTTCTGAAATCTGGAGGCTGCAAGCCATATTTCTTTTGCATCTAATACTGAATCGATTCGTGTCTTCTCACCCTTCCCTTTGATTAACCACAGATCTGAACTACTGGAAATGAACAGTAAATGAAATCTGTAACTCCTTTCTTTTCCTGCAGCACAGTTATATATACCTTAGCCTAGCAGATAAAATCATCACAATCACCATCATCATCCTTGTCAGGCCTGGAGACAACAGTGTGTCGCACAAATTTACAAAGTATCTCTTTTGATTACATAATTCATTTTACAGTAAAACTCCAGATAATGATAGTACTGGATAATGCCAAATCTGGATAACGACGGTAATTTTTGAGAAAGGACTTGCACCGGATAACACCATTTTAGTGTTATCTGATACATAATGTTTGATCTCCTACCTTTTCACACTGTTTGGGGCCAAAAAATCACCATCGTCGGGTGCAAGTTTCCGGCTCTCCGCCTCCCCAGCAGCCTCTGGGAGGGTGGGAGGACCTTTTCCGCGCTATCCCCACCTTCCTAGGACATCCCTAGGCCGCACAACAGCTGAAAAAAGTTGCAACCACCATTTTGTTTAAAAACAAAATGGCGGCCACAACTTTTTTCAGCTGTTGTGCAGCCCAGGGAGGTCCTTGGAAGGTCTTCCCACCCTCCCAGAGGCTGCTGGGGAGGCGAAGAGCTAGAAACATGCACCCGACGATGGTGATTTTTTTTGGCCCCAAATAGCATGATAAGGTGGGAGATCACATTGTCCTTTTTGTAAGGGTGGGCAGCCGGCGTACGGGCGCTCTGTTCGGCACCTGCCTTCTGGAGAAGGCAGCCGGGCTTTTTTAGCGTTATCCAATGCATGCATCGGATAACGCTAAAAATCGGATAACACTAAGACTTGTGGAACCAAGTTTTGGCGTTATCTGGAGTATTACTGTACTGTATATTAATTTGGTACTTGTTTGCATTCTGAACGGTGACAAAGAGGTCAAAGCTTCATTCCTATTCTCTGAGAATCTCTTTTGGCTCTTTCCTGGTTCCTGGCAGGTTTTGTCCAGTCACATTCTAGTATGTGTCTTCAGATGTAAAGACAAAATTCTCCTTTTTTCCTTTAAAATGAGAGCTTGGATTCTTGGGAGAAATGGATTCTGCACCTAAAGGCATACTTGATCATCTGCTGGAAAAGACCAGAAAGTCAGATTGAAGTGGTTTGTGCCAAAGAATCTCCTGTCCATCCACCATCTCGTGATTCATTTACATAATAACACACTACAGTGTGACAAGATTGGGAAGTATTCAGTGGCAAAGCACATGCTTCGCATCCAGAAGCTCCGAGCTTTGCTTTTGGCCATTTGCAGTCAGAAGAATTATTTAACCGGAGCTGGGAAGGGTTGCTCTCTGCATGGGACCTCAAAAGCACCGATGTCTGTGCTCGTAGGCAGAACTGAGTTAGAGGAAGCAGTGCTCTGTAAGGCATATGTTCCAGGACTAGAGATATACAGAAGGGGTGCCCAAACATTTCAGGCCGCGGGCCGGTCACATGGTTCCACCGGAAGTGGAAGTAAAACGTGCCTTTTGCAACAGATATGTCTTGCAACAGGATGAGATAGATTTTAGGTTGCCATTTTCTCTGCTTAAACTAGGGGTGCCCAAACTATGGCCTGTGGGCCAGTTCTGGTCCCTGACGCCAATTCATCCAGCCTGCGTCGCTCTCAGCCATGTGGGTGTATTTTACTTCTGCTTCCAGGAACGACGAGGGTGGCGCGGGCCGAACGAATTGGCGCTGGGGGCCAGGTTTGGCCCACGGGCAGTAGTTTGGGCACCCTGATCTACAGAATTACTGCCCTGCCCACGTTTATTTATTTATTTATTATTTATTCAATTTGTATTTGCTCCCTCTCCACCTGCCCGCCAAGTTTTCAGCTCTTTCCTGAAGGGCAGCAGCTCTGTCTGGAGACTCAGTTCAACTGGCAGGAGGTTCCATAGGGCCGGAGCGGATACCGAAAAGGCTCTTCTTCTTCTCCTAGAGAAGCGAGCCTCTCTCCTGCACTAAACACTATGGGGTGGTATATAAGTGTGATTACTCTCTGCCTATCAGCTCATAATTCCTGGAATATGTAAAACAGTGACTGTTGACAAACTTCCAGGTGTTCTCAAAGATATATGGGATTAGAGCTGCAGTGGCTCAGTGGTTAAGAAGCTCACTTTGTTAGCTGGAAGCCCAGCAAGTCGGCAGTTCGAGTTTTGCTAGGTCTATTGCATCTGTGTGACAATGGCAACCAAAATCCTTAAGGATGTGAATTGAATGTCACCATCAGAGAATAGGCACGGTCTGTTTTTATTTATCCTTACATTATTCCCCAATTTCTTCCACAGTTCTGCATCTGGGAGCACTACTACTACTACTACTACTACTACTACTACTACTACTACTACTACTTATTATTATTATTATTATTATTATTATTATTATTATTATTATTATTATTATTATTATTATTATTTCGTGTCAGAAATTATTCTGGGTTGAAAGGATTTTTTTGCAGAAAGAACTCTGCTCAGGGAATGCCCAAATGAGGCTCCTTTCATGTCCCCAAGAGCTTGGACAGAGATGGGGGCTCAATCTGCCATGCAGTACCCAGGTCTCAAACTGCCGACTTGCTGGGCTTCCAGCTAACAAGGCAAGCTACTTAATCACTGCAGCTCTAATCCCATATATATCTTTGAGAACACCTGGAAGTTTTTCAACAGAGTCACTGTTTTACACATTCCAGGAATTATGAGCTAATAGGCAGAGAGTAGGACCTTAAGCAAAAGCAATCAAAGCAAAGCAATCACACTTATATACCACTCCATAGCATTTCGTGCACTCTCTGGGCGGTTCACAAGTTAATCAGCATTTTGCCCCCAACATGATGGCTCTCATTTTACCAACCTCGGAGGATGGAAGGCTGAGTCAACCTTGAACTCTGGTCAGGATCGAACTCACAACTTTTTGGTTGCAGTGCAGCAGTTTTAACTGCTTCGTTACCAGGGCTCTTATACTCTTCCTACTCTTCCGTTCCTCCTGTTACCCTTTTTTGACAGCAATCCTACTGATAGTTGATAGTTCTCTCTTGCAAACTTGGCCCAAAACCTATAATCAGAAACATCCTTCTGACAAAATGTAGAAATGCTGCAATGAGCGCCAGCGTAGACATTGCCATGAAGTCTTGCTAAGATGCATGACGGAGGCAAACTTCTCCTTTGGCCAGTGGTGTATGCCCTGAAGAGCCAATGGAAATGTTGCTTTCTTAATAGAGGAATACTTGGACATTTGCTTTCCAGATAACAGTGAGGGGCATTGGGGTGATTTCTTGCCATACAGATGCTGAAAGTAATTCAGAACCCCTCCATGCTGAACATTTGCTAGACAAGAGAAAAGGATGATTGAGCAGATAAGCCCTAGCCTTCCTGTGTCTGATATTTCATATTTCAGTCATTATGATCCTTCCATGTTAGCCAGGTTAGATTAAGGCTAAGGAAGACTAGAATTCCAGAAATATCTGGAGGGCATGAAAAAACCTAGATAGGAGACAGCAGAAGAAGGACAGTTGTTGATGAGGTTCATGTACTGTGAAGCTAGAACATCTGTAAAAAGATAATAAATTTTTTTCAGTATTATGACTGATATTTGTTTTGTGTATAAAGTAGCTCCTATTCTATGTAACAACATCAGAGAATGGTGTATGACATGAGTGGAGGCTACTCATCTAGAAATTGCTGCAGTCCATCTTAGTCAAATCAAATAGTATACACATGGATCTTCTAATTTGAACCAGGGAATAGCTTTACTTTGAGTTTAGATGTGTTTAACATTGGCTTAGTAGTAATTTCTCCCCTTCTCTCCAAAGAACCAGTGTGGAGTCATAGTTTTGTGATGATACTGAAAATTCTTTAGGAAGGAGTCTAAAAAGCCAAGGTAAAGAATTGGTTGCTCAAGATGCCCTAGTTCAGTAATGCTCAACCTTGGCACTCCAGGTGTTCTTGGACTTCAATTACCAGAAGCTCAAGTCAGCACTCGTGTTGATCAGAGCTTCTGGGAATTGAAGTCCAAAAACACCTGGAGTGCCAAGGTTGGCCCATCACTGCCCTAGTTGGCCACCATAGATGTCTTGTAGTTGACAGGTTGTAGCCTTATTTATTTATTTATTTAATTTAATTAACATTTCTATCCCGCTTCCCTCACTCGAAAGTGACCCGAAGCGGCTAAACAACATAATTAAAAACAGG
The DNA here is from genome assembly GCA_035047345.1 of Bradypodion ventrale. NCBI lineage: Eukaryota > Metazoa > Chordata > Lepidosauria > Squamata > Chamaeleonidae > Bradypodion > Bradypodion ventrale. Next base: position 9,073,821 of record JAWDJE010000004.1, read on the forward strand.
AATAAAACAGATTGGCAAACCCCCATTAAAAAACCCATCGTAAAACCAACTAAAAATCCCAAAACCACCCAGAACACTTAAAAACAGTCAGGACAAGAACCAGTGTAGGCTAAATAAGCCAGCGGGACTGGGAAACTGATACATCCATGCCCCATGCCCGCTGGCATAGCCATGTTTTCAGTTGTCCTCTGAAGGGGAGCAACTCTGTCTGGGGGCGTAGTTCAAGTGGTCTTACATAAGAACATAAGAACAGCCTTGCTGGAACAGGCCACAGGAGCCCATCCAGTCCAGCATTCTGTCTCACACAGTGGCTCACCATTTGCTTCAGAGTATTATTCCTAAACAGATGCCTTTACCTGCTTAGGATTCCCTGGAAATGGCATTGAGAGATATCCTGCCTATCTCTCCAACCCAAAGGTTGTCCTTAGGTATCCATAATTATAGCCATTGATACCCTTGTCCTCCATGAACTTGTCTAATCCTTTCTTAAAGCTGTCAAGACTAACAGCTGTCACCACTTCATCTGGCAGGGAGTTCCATAGACCAGTGATCATCTGGGTGAAAAAGTAGTTTCTCTTTTGTTTGAGAACTAGCACCCAAAAGTTTCATGGAGTGCCCTGTAGTTCTAGTGTTGTGCAATAGCCTTAGCTTCATTGATCAATTTTAAAAGATCCTCCATGAATTGGGACCTTTCTACTGTACTTGCTGGAGCATTTCCATTGACTGCTCGTCATGCTGGATGTAGGGAGTCTCTGAAGTTGAGGATACTGTACTCATGTTTAGAGAAGTTTGTAGATCTTCAACAAGAAACAGGTCCTTTTCAGCGGTTGTACCCTTGCTGTGGAACAACCTTCCTTCTGAAGTCAGCAGGACTCCTTCCCTCCTTTCTTTGAGTGAGCAAATGAAAGCCTTGCTTTTTAGAAAAGCTTTGGCAAGACACTAGGATGTTTCTTAATTTATTTAATTTATTTGTGTTGTTTATGCTTATATTTCTCTATGTTTTTAATTGTGTAAACTGTCCAGAATAGCTTTTGAGCTAGATGGGCGGTGTACAAATTGAATGAATGGATGGATAGATGGATGAAATCACTTTTTAATGTGGCACACACTTTCTATCCAGCATAACAGGTTAAAAACAGCCCACCCACCCCTTTGTTCTCGTTCTGTAGAAATTAACAAAGAAATTTTGGTTTTCCAGTTGATGGTATGCCCATGTGCAAGTTACTTTTTGGTCAATTCAGTGATGCATGTCCGTGATACAGAGGTTTCTTCTTCCTCTCTTTACCTCTCTATCAGTTAGACCCCCTCCCCTTTCCACTATATTTCAGGGTTAAGCAAAGTCCAGGCCATAGTGTACTACATCCCCTCCCTCAAACAACTGCATGTCGTGGTTTAAACACAATTTTTAAACACAAGTACTGTATAACGTTTTACACCTAGGAAACAAAAACCAGATGCAAAGTTACAAGATGGAGTATAATAGGCTAAGTAATACTACAGGTGAGAAGGATGTCAGAATTGTTATAGATTACAAGCTGAATAAGAGTCAATAGTGCAATGTGGCTTCTAAAAAGGCCAACACTGTTTTAGGGTGCATTAACAGAAGTATAGTCTCCAAAACATGTGAAGTTCTGCTAGTCCCCCTCTATTCAGCACTAGTTAGATTACATCTAGAGTACTTTAGTGTATGAGAACCAAGACACGGGAAACAGCCACGGGCTGGTTTAACTCAGGTTTATTGCATGGTGGTCAGAGGGAACATGAGGTAATGGCGGATGCATAGCTCTATATATACAGTAGTAAAACATTCGAATGTGGCTCCACGATAGCCTATTGGCTATTGTCTGCGTGACGTCATTGTTAGTCACGCCCTTCTTGTCCAGGTGTAGGTAGTGGCGGGAAACTCCGCGCTGTAGCCTTTGATGAGTATGGACCGAGAGAGCTTGGACGCTCGACGCTGCCCACTGGTGGTCATTAGCTCGCGTCCTCATACAGGGTTTATAGTGATACAGCTGAAGGCTATATTGTTACTGGTAGGAAATGTTACATTGTTATCACATGAAGATGGTTACCCTATTAGAACACAACAAGTACTGTGTCCAATTTTGGGCACCCCACTTTAAGAAAGATGCAAACAAATTAGAGCAGGTACAGAGAAGGGCAACAGGGATGATCAGGACTGGAAACCAAGCCCTAGGAGGAAAGACTGAAGGAAGTGGGTATGCCTTGAGGAAAGGAAGCTTGAGAAGGATATGATGATAGCACTCTTCAGATACCTTAAAGGTAATCATAGAGGAAGGGCAAGATCTGTTCTCCATCATCCCAGAGTGCAGGAGGCATAATAATGGGTTGAAACTAAAGGAAGTCTGATATAAACTGAATATTAGAAAAAAAACATCTTAACAGTTTGAGTAGTATGACCGTGGAACCAACTGCCTCAAGAGATGGTGAGCACTCCAACACTGGAGCCATTCAAGAGAGAAATGGAAGTCATCTGTCGTATCTGCTTTGATTCCGATTCCTACATTGAGTATGGGTTAAACGCAATGTCCTAAAAACCCCTTCCAACTCAGTGATTCTATGCACTATATACCACAGTTTCTCATGGAGGGCCCAGTGCTGTCTTCTGAAAAGATTGATGCTGCTATTTGTAGAAGAAATGATTCACTTGTCCATTGTTCCATGACCTGGTACTGTCCGAACAGATTGCATGACAATTCCAACCAGCATGTTCAGGGGCCATTCAACAATTACGTGATCCATTTTTTTGGGTGTGTGTGTGTGTGAATGCCTCCCATGTAATCCGACCGTAATTTTCACTTCAAAACCCACCCCCTTTAAAATTACGTAACCCAGAACTTTTGTATCAAAACTCTAATTTTTAGAGCTTTTCACTATTGGTGCCTAATGCAGAACGTATTGGTGAGAATTCAATAATCTCAAATCGGATCAAAATTCCCAGAGATAATTTTTAAACCTAAAAAAGCACCATGTTTCGAAACCACAACAGCTCCAAATGGATTATGTAATCTTTGACCTGTCCCCACGTAATTTTCCATAATTCAGATGGCAGACCTCTCCCCCCCCCCTCGAGGATCACACAATTGTTGAATGACCCCTTTGTGGTCATGATGGGTGGGGGTGATGTGAGATGCATTGCAATGCACTGAAAGAGCATGACCTTGGGAAAGCTTGGTCATGAAAGATTTTTTGTTCAAATTCACGTTGGAGATCATAAGCACATTGCATTCTTGATCTGTATGTTTTGGAGAGAACTCAGCAACACATGTTTTCTTTCCTCTTCTTTTAAAAACAGTATGTTTCTAGTCCTTAATGTTCCTGAAGCAGATGTGGTGCAGCATGAGTCATGGGTCATGGGATTGCTCATGCCTGGGAGAATGAATTGGGATGCTTTTTAGAGTTCAAGGGGGTGGCGGAAGACATAGAGGCAAAATGCCGCTGTGGAATTACTTGCTTTCTTCCCAGAAGCAGAATAAATTAAGAAAAAATAGGTCAGTGGATGCACACTTTTGCATTTATTAAAATGGGTCACAGGATCCATCCTTTCTCAGTGCAAAATTATGTTTATTTTTTAATGCAGAAGCTACAGAGCCACATAAAATTGGTGCGTGGCACTGTGAGATGCAAGAAGAAACTCTGTTTCTGAGCTTGGACTTTTAAATTGCTCATTAGGTACCTCTGGAGCAGTTTAATGCATGTGTGTCATTGAAAAGAGAGCTGCGATTTCATAAATGTGTCTATTCCAATTCACGGCCACATAGCTCGATTTCTGTAATAGCAGAGAAAGGAAATATATTAAGCTCTGAATACCACCTTCTTCTGCCATTCACCAGGAGCAATTACTATATTATTTTGAAGGACAGATTCCTAATTTCCGATGGGCCATGTGTAAATTGCAAATTGCTTTTGGTCTCTGAACTGTTCAATCTGTAGATTAGCCTTGGAGAAAATTCAAATATCAAAAAACAGGCTAGGTTTGCTGATTGTCTTTTGCCCTTTTGAACAGCAGGAATAATATCCTATATTACTCTACTATTCAATTGCCATTTCCCCTTTATTCTCTGACAGTCTTTCTGCTTCTGACCTACTCATGGTATTCTGCCTTTCTTAGATACAGTACATCCCTAGCAACCAGTCCTCCATCTGTTTCTTGAACATTTACATCATTTTTGTGAAGCACTTCCATGCATATTTATCCAGTTATTCTATTTATCTTATATCCAGAGTTCTGACCTGTTTATTAAGCAACCCAATAAAGACTTAGGAAACTCACTCTTAAAGCACATACAACATTTTTCTGTATATTGAAGGGGAACTGAGAAAGGAGTCCAGAATGATTTGGAAACATATCGAAGCCTTCTCATTAGGTGAGGTTGCCTTTAGACCTGTGGTTTCCAACGTTGGGCACACATACTAAAGGGAGTGCAATTTGATTTTTAAGGAGGTACAGTAATTCGAGAATGAGTTAAACCAAGTTAATGGCCTTTTAGGCTTCCTCCATGTAAATAGGAGTTCAGTTTTTGAATAATAAGAATTACATGTCCTGGGGAGGAGGGCATCAAGATTTTAGAGATGCTTAGGTGGGGCATGGTCAAAAAAAGGTTGAGAACTACTGCTTTAGACTGACCAGGTTAAGATATCTGAGGGTTGGAATGAAGATTTTAGGTTTTCTAGTCCTTCAATCAAACATTTTAAGGGGATTTTAACTGTGGTGTTAGCCTTCCCTTTATCTTGGAAATCCCCATTATGATGATTGCTGGTACAGTATATTTTTTGTTGGTAACATAATAGAACTACAGTAAAACCCCAACATACAATACAGGTATGTCTCGAGTTACATAAAATTCGACTTACATAATGATTTTGTGCTAAAACCATGTCCCGATTTACACGATTTCCTATGGGTTTGCTTCAAGTTACATAAAGATTCTTTTTCCTATGGGTTGGCTTTGAGTTACGGAAAAATTCATTTCCCTATGAGTTTGCTTTGATTTACATACACATTTTATTTTTCCTATGGGTTTGCTTTGCGTTACATAAAAAACCGATTTAAGCAAAAGCCCACGGAACGGACTTTCCCCCCGTAAGTTGGGGTTTTACTGTATTAAGATGTTAGAAAAATTGTTTAGCGCTGAGAATTTCATCTTTTTTTCCCCATTTTTAAAATTACAATGTTATTCAGAATTGTCTCTGTCATCGTAAGGTGAGACCCTTCAAATATTAATAAAAACTGCAACCTTGGAACTGGTACCGGGAGCTGATCTAGTCCTGTCTATCTGTCTGTCTGCATGCCTGTCTGTCTGTCTGTCTGTAGAAGGTAATAGTAAGAAAAGCTCTCCGATAAAAATGGCCTGCTGTTTCTTTAATTCCATCAGCCTGCGTGCCACCTTCCCTGGCAAAACATAATATGCAGAAGGATGTGAACCTGCTATTAATAGCCCATCGACTGTGCTTGCAAGACTCCATTTTCTGATGCAACGGGAGGGGGGTATTTCTTTTCACTCCGTTGCATTAGTAGGAAATGGAGGCTAGCTGTAATAAGATTCCCATAGGTGCAGCTTAGCAAGATTTTTAAAAAGAGAGAAAACAGCACTGTAGAAGAAGGATCTTTCTCTCTTTTCTTTCTTTCTTTCAACAAAAACATCCTTTGCAGTCTTAACAATCCAAATGCGCCTTTTGCCTAGGCAGATTGTGACACATCATGCCATGAAACAGAGCTGTGACTGTACTATGGCACAAAATACCAGAGGGCTGGTTTTTTTTGTTTTATCTGTAATCTGTCTGGGTAATTGAATATGGCCAATTGAAAAGGGGATAAGAGTGGGAAATGCCTGCTACACAGAGGCTTTTCCTTGGTCTCAGAGTAACCAGTGATGCTCCAAAAATTCAGTACAGTATGTCTGTTTTCGTCCAGGAGAGACCAGTTTATTTGTACGTTGGGCAGCTTGGTTCAATGGAATTGCACCCTCTATGAGCTGGTTGTTAATATGACATCAGTAATTATATGGTTCCTTATAGACTAGAGTATAGGGAAAACGTATGGACTTAAAAAACTGGGAGGTAGACACTGACCTCTGATACTGAAAAAATCAAGGAGCAAATCGATCCGTGTTCTCCTGAGCATAAATCATGTTCTTGGTTAAGGATGCAGATTCAAAAATTAGTCTTCAGTTTAAGCTGTTGGTTTCTTCTTGGTTTCCGTTCAGATATGTACTGAACCTCAGTACAGTAGACCCTCGCACAACCACGTTACTTGGTTCCCCAAGTAGCGTTGCTATGCGAATTTTGTTATGCAGGTTTCTATGGAGTTTCCCGCATTACGTTTTTAGTGCCGTTGTCTGGTTATTTTAGCGTTGTTGTCCGGACAATGACACTAAAAACGTTGTTATGCGGGGGAACACGTGGGGTATAACGACGTGTTGTTAAGCGAAAATGATGCTATACGAACGCGTTTGGGATTATTGAATGAATGAATGAACTTCTACAGGTATACCATTCATCTGGGAGTCCCACTCTGGGCCATGTACATACTGTATATTAAGATCCAAACATACAAATAATAAAACACAAACAATATGGTAACAACATACTCTATTTAAAAATACATTCCAATACTGTACCTATAACCCCACTCTCCAAAAAAGCATGTGCGAGTGCCATGTTGCGTGAAATGGGAATACTCCTCACATATCCATTATAACAATCATGTTTGGCATATGAGGTGTCCTTTGGATATTTCCCCCCACCATTTGGTGATTTATCACCTGAAGATCATCATAAAATGTTATAATAGGTGTATAAAATGTAAATGCAATAGTTTATATACCTCCCCATAATGATAAAACACCCTTTGGGTTGCTTGCAAGAGAATTATGCAAACTATAATTTGCCCCCAACCAGTTGGTTACTCATTTGTATGACAATGGAAGGATGTGTCAACCTTGACCCGTCGGGATTGAATTCAGAATGTGAGCAGAGTTTTGGCTGCAAGTTTGCCACTGATGTATTTCCTCCATTAGTGCAAAATATGAAGGGTATTTTCTGTTGTTTACTGGACCTACAGATCAAGTGTTTTATTTATCACCAGTGTTTAGACAACGCCGATTAACAACATTCAAGATTATGTAGGAGAGTTGAAGCAAATTAAAAAATCAGTGTAGTCAATAAAATAATCAAGAAAGCAGTGTTTGTGCATGCAACGTTTGAGCCAAAATCTTCCAAGCTCTCACATTTGTAATGAAGATTCCTTTTAGTCCTATATGGAAGAGCAAATTTGTTTCTTGAATATACCTTTTGAGATGCACAGGGGAAAGAAAGCTCATGGCTTGAATTTGTTTTCCATGGAAGAAAAGATTTTTTCTGAAGAATGCTAACAAAAAGAAGACTACAGGCTGTTCTTTTGTCGTCTAGTTTTTGACTTGCTGAGAATGCTAGGTTTGTGAAAGGCTCTTAGAACGCCTCCCTACCAATCTGAAGGGTACCATCTAGCCATAGGGCTGTGATGGCGAACCTTGGCACTCCAGATGTTCTTGGATGTCAATTCCCAGAAGCCCCCATGAATCCAGATGAATGGATTTACTGCGATTCATCCAGCCCACGTCGCCCTCGTTGCTCCTGGAAGTAGAAGTAAAACGTGTCCGTACGAAGGAAGGGTTATTAACCCTGAAGACACTAAATTATACAGGGTAGTGAAAACTGTGAGAGATTGTGAGGAGCTCCAGAGGGATCTCTCGACACTGGGGGAGTGGGCAAAACAGTGGCAAATGAGCTTCAACATTAGTAAGTGCAGAGTGATGCATGTTGGGGCAAAGAACCCCAATTACATTTATAAACTGATGGGGTCTGAACTCTCTGCGACAAACCAGGAAAGGGACCTTGGTGTCCTGGTGGACAACTCAATGAAGGTGTCAACCCAGTGTGCCTCAGCAGTGAAAAAAGCAAACTCAATGCTAGGGATCATTAGGAAGGGTATAGAAAATAAGTCAGCAAGTGTCATTTTGCCTCTTTATAAATCTATGGTGAGGCCCCACCTGGAATACTGTGTACAGTTCTGGTCGCCATACCTCCAGAAGGATATTATGGAGCTGGAAAAAGTGCAGAGGAGGGCAACCAGAATGATTAGGGGACTGGAACACCTTCCTTACCATCTGAGGCTGCAACGGTTGGGCCTCTTCACTCTTGAACGACGACGTCTAAGAGGTGACCTGATTGAAGTTTATAAAATCATGCACGGTGTGGACAAGGTAGATAAGGAAAAACTGTTTTCCCTATCGCACAACACTAGAACTAGGGGACACTCCATGAAACTTTTGGGTACTAGTTCTCAAACAAATAAGAGAAAGTACTTTTTCACCCAGAGGATTACTGGTCTATGGAACTCCCTGCCAGAAGAAGTGGTGACAGCTGTCAGTCTTCACAGCTTTAAGAAAGGATTAGACAAGTTCATGGAGGACAAGGCTATCAATGGCTATAATTATGGCTACCTAAGGACAACCTCCGGGTTGGAGAGATAGGCAGGATATCTCTCAATGCCATTTCCAGGGAATCCTAAGCAGGTGAAGGCATCTCCTTGGGGAAACCCTGAAGGAAATGGTGAGCCACTGTGTGAGACAGAATGCTGGACTGGATGGGCTCCTGTGGCCTGTTCCAGCAAGGCTGTTCTTTGTGGGAGTTCATTATACTTTTAGCTTAAAACTTTTAGCTTAAAACATTGACTGTGTGGCATATAGCTGGCAATTGTGGTTACCACAACAAGAACTGCGGTTAGCTACTTCCTGCATCAATAAGCGCTTCCTGCCTCTACAGAGATTCTACCTCTATACAGAGATTCTGGTTTGATGCAGAAAAGTGTCTCTATGTAATCTTCATATATATGCTTTTGGTATTAGCCTTTTACAGCTGAAGTTAGATTGTAGCTACTGCTGAATATACAGGTAACAGCTTTTGCAAGGGTACCGCCACAGAGAATAGGCTTTGGCCTAGTCTGGCAGGATATAAGCTACTGCGCATGTACTAGTAAGAGATATAGGTCATGCCATATATGGTTATGCTATAGAGAATGTCATATTATTGGCTGAATACCACTGCACCTATGCTTGCGTATACATCCTGTGTATGCTGTCGTAATACATCCTGTGGAACCTGTGTAATTTTTCAATAAAAACTTGCTCCCCGGTGCCGGAGCTCTTCTCTTTCTTGCGCACCTTTAACTCTGACTGTTGTTTCAGTTTCTTTTGACTTTATGCTTACACGCTTGTTGAGCTGGATTCTCAATAAGTGCTTGGTCAATCTTTGACCTGATCTCCTTTTCTGTAGCCACCTTCTGGCTAGAATTTCTCCACATCTGGTGCCCCGTGTGAGGCAAATCAGATTGTAATCTACCGGATCCAGATTACAATCTCCCTTCACTTCGACCACGCTCACGACTTCAGCGCTGCGGCCCCACAGTCCTCACCCATGACCGGCTAGGTCCAGGACGTCCCTCGTCATCCGTGTAAGGATCCCGGGTGAGTGACACAGTCAAGTTAGAGTACTTAGACAAGACAAGACAACATGGGCAGTGGTCTCTCTTCTCTGCAACAAAAGTATTGTCAGGATCTTAAACACCTCCTGCAGAAAAATGGACATGCAGTATCAATCAATGAAATAGAGCAACTCGTTAAGGCAATTTACGATGTTTGTCCATGGGTCCCAGAAAACGGGACTTTAAAGTTACAAGTGTGGGACAAAATTGGGACTCAATTTCAAAACCACCCCAGAGTCAGTGTAACTGTACAACTCCTGTGGTGCAAAGTACGAATCTGCTTGCAAAGTCTCACCCCGAAAAATATTTTGTTGGATCAAGTAGTGACAGTGCCTCTGCCGCAGATTCTGCTGCCATGTCCGTTACAAAGACCGGACTTAAAACGGGACTCTGATCCTACGGCACCACCACCATATGCCACCCCACCAGATCCTCCTGATCTGAATAATAAACAACCGAAGAACATTTTTTTGGCCCAAAGCCTGACCACCTCCATGCCACAAATACTGCCACCTGCTACTGGAGATCCTCTATCCCCAACAGCACCCCCGCCATATGGGCCACAATTGCCCCCTGATGAAGGTGGAACGTTTTATCCTGCTTTGCAGCAATCAAGTACTGTTACCCCGTTCTCTGCTGCTTTAACTGCGGCTGTTCTGGACTTGGAGGCTGCTACTACATTTCCAATCATCAGCCGTGCCTCAATAGTTGCAAATGCTCTAGCCCTCCCTGCCACCTCATCGCAGATAGAAGCTATTACTGCATGCAGAATGGCAGGCAGAGAGGGTTCTGAGGGCAGCACAGAGGACCTTGGCTCATCCCTGAAGTGCCCCCCATCACGAAAGGTGGAGAAGAGGACCAAGCAGGAGAAGCCGAGTGATAAGCTTGATTCCTCACTTGGGGGCAGGAATTGGAAGGATGAGCCAGAGGGGGAGAGCAGAAAACCCAAAATCAGAAAGGGGTCTTCTCGCAAATCCAACATGACAGTTTTTCACTTGGTTAAGATTCAAATACTGCAACTGAAAGAAGCCCAGAGAAAACGTGGCATGGATCCTTCCTCTATGGATGGCAGGTTTCTGCCAAAATACAAGGTGGGAGAAGATATATTCCAGTTTTTGGCTAAGTTACTTGCAAATTCTGGAGAAGCTGTTCTTTTGGGTTCTACATTTTCTACTTGCTGAAATACAGATAGATGTGCCTGGAGAGTGAAGGACTGAGTGAGTAGCTGAAAAGCTGAAAGATGTGCTTGTTTGGAGGGCAGAGGGTTGCCTGGTTGTTTTGTGACCAAGAACTGTGCTGGAGGGAAGATGGTGTTTAAATTCTAATCTGAAGAGATCTTCAATCAACATTTGGACTCTTAATTTGGACATTTTAATTTGGACTAAAAAGTTTGTGTCAACTCCAAAAATGAATTGGCCTTGTTTGCATTATAAAACCTGAAAACCTCTTTAAAATTGTCTAAATGTTCTGCTGGTGGGAAATGTTGTTAAAATGATATGTGTAGTTTGTTTGCTAGAATTGTTAGAGAAACTTTCTTGTAAGGAAGAAAGGAAATGTGCTTGCCTGTTTTAAAAATGTGCTTGCCTGTTTTAAAAATGCATACAGTGAACTATGACAAAAAGCATGATTTTACAAGAAGATCATGGTTTTTGTCACCCTTATGAGGGGGGTGTCGTGGAATAAAGGTCCTGCTCATTCCATGTTTCCTGCCTCCTGAAAAAGAGGGGGGAGATGCCTCTGCAAGATGGCGACACCTGGGAGCCATGGCCACATGGCAGACTTGGGGAAGAGGGGATGGAACCTGGTGTGTGATTTACATGTCTTCTTGTTGGAAGGTCATTGGGGGTAAACCCTAAGGAGGAGGGTAAAAGGGAGGATCCTGATGGGAGGGGTCATATCCGAGAGGAGGAGACCCTCACACATTCAAGGAGTCGCTCTTGAAAAGCTTGTTGGCAAACAGCCAAAATGTAGTCTCTTGGAAAGGGGGGGCGACCAGCCTTCTTCCTCCCCCCCACAACAGACTGCTTTAACTATGTGTTTTTGATCTTTTACCTGAATGTATTTTGGGACTTTCCTGTACTTATAATACAATTATGAAAATGGCTGGAAGAGTTTTTTCACTGTAACCCTACATATGTAACTGAGTTTGTTATATTGCAATGGTGTTATTCGATATGTCAGGCATGTTTCATGTCTAGTTCCATGGTGCAATCTCTTGTGGAGAGGGTTGTAATAACATGGCACTGGTTATCAAACATGGCATGTTCATGTTTCTTAGAGGAGCTGGTTGCCCTGTACTGTAGGTGGGCCTCTTGACTCCCTCTTGCAACTTTATGGTGTTAAAAAATGTTTTCTACTATGGATGAAGATGCTCATCTTTCATCACCTGACATAGATAGTCAATTTATTTGAAAGCCAGATATTGTTTAGATAAATTTTGACCCTGATTGGTTTTAGGCCAGATTGAGAAAGAACTTCAGGATCTGTAGGAGATTGTGACTAATAATGTGCATAATGATGTATCTACTGAATAGAAAGGAAGCCTCAGGTTGTGAGCAGTTCAGAATATGTGCTGTTTTACAGAATGCCTTGCCAGCATGGTAGGATGCATTATGGTCCTGCTTGCCGGGAGCAAGGTGGTTAAGACAAGTACTAATTGCCATAGGTGTTTTTATAGTAAGCTGCATTATGTTATGTTGTTGTATTCAATGTGTACCAAATCTTATGGCTGTGAGTAAAAACTGTTTTCATGCATCAGGAAGATCCACAGGGTTTACTCAAAACCAAATCTATCAAGCTCGCTATCAGAATGAGATCTGTCAGGGTAATTATCGAGCCGTTCCCCGTGTGGCAGAGGAGAACTATGATGATGGGGAATATGTATATTGTTTGCCAACAAATAACGTGGAATATGAAGATGTTAACTCAGAATCAGATAGCGAGATTGAATTCCAGCGTGTGTATAATTGGCAAACGATGTCCCACAAAAAATAATAAATTTAAGAAGTGGAAATGTGGGAGTTCATTATACTTTTAGCTTAAAACTTTTAGCTTAAAACATTGACTGTGTGGCATATAGCTGGCAATTGTGGTTACCACAACAAGAACTGCGGTTAGCTACTTCCTGCATCAATAAGCGCTTCCTGCCTCTACAGAGATTCTACCTCTATACAGAGATTCTGGTTTGATGCAGAAAAGTGTCTCTATGTAATCTTCATATATATGCTTTTGGTATTAGCCTTTTACAGCTGAAGTTAGATTGTAGCTACTGCTGAATATACAGGTAACAGCTTTTGCAAGGGTACCGCCACAGAGAATAGGCTTTGGCCTAGTCTGGCAGGATATAAGCTACTGCGCATGTACTAGTAAGAGATATAGGTCATGCCATATATGGTTATGCTATAGAGAATGTCATATTATTGGCTGAATACCACTGCACCTATGCTTGCGTATACATCCTGTGTATGCTGTCGTAATACATCCTGTGGAACCTGTGTAATTTTTCAATAAAAACTTGCTCCCCGGTGCCGGAGCTCTTCTCTTTCTTGCGCACCTTTAACTCTGACTGCTGTTTCAGTTTCTTTTGACTTTATGCTTACACGCTTGTTGAGCTGGATTCTCAATAAGTGCTTGGTCAATCTTTGACCTGATCTCCTTTTCTGTAGCCACCTTCTGGCTAGAATTTCTCCACAGTTCTTATGTTCTTATGTAACCGTCCAGGCGCGTTTTACTTCTGCTTCCAGGAGTGTTGAGGGTGGCGTGGGTCGGATGAATCACAGTAAACCCATTTGTGTGGATTCATGGGGGCTTCTGGGAATTGAAGACCAAGAACATCTGGAGTGCCAAGGTTCACCATCACGGCCATAGGGGATCTTCTTCTTTGCTTCTTTTACCCCATTGGGTGTCAAGGGAGAAACAAGTTTTTTCCCTGGCACTTCTGGTGGCCTCCACCTGTGTTTGGTGTTCTTGTAAATATTCTCTGATGTTATCTTTCCACTTTCCTCTGGGTCTGCCTCGTAGTCTCCGTCCTCCTCTTTCCACATATGTCTTGTAAGGTATGGACCTCCAAGACGGTCTCTCGAGATGGCTAAACCACTTTATTTGTTGTTTCTGGATGTAGTGCAAGATTGGTTCTGTTCCAATTCTTTCCCTTATAATCTCATTCTCTAAGTCTGGCCAGGTTACTGCCAGCGACTCAACGCCAGTCATCAGGTGGTGGTTAACTAACCTGACCACCCTGAGGACTAATGGCCTTGGGTGGCGAAATTCACAGGGAAGGGTGATGGTCCCCAAGTGGATTAAATCCCACTTGAATTCATCTTGATGGAGGTCAGCAGCCTCATCTATCCTGGCTTGGGGCTGATGAGGACATTGTGTGACTTTACTTCCTGGAAGCGGAAGTAAAACGCGCTCGTATGGAGGAAGGGTTAACCTGGAAGAGCCTTAACCATACAGGCGTGTTTTACTTCTGCTTCCAGGACTTTGTGCGTGTGGGCACAGGAACAGAAAATGACTCGCGGAACTGGATCAGTGGTACTGATGTCATGCGATGCGGATGGCAGATGAAAAGCCACTGGATTATATTCTCAGGACAGTATTCCTGGCTGATTGCCATGATGATCGCCAATATTCTGAATTGAATATGGCACAATAATAATAATCTCATTCCTGATTTTATCCCTTCTAGTCACTCCAGCAGCCTTCCTCAAATATCTCATTTCCATGAAGTTCAACTTTAGTTTATGTTTTGTTGTAAGTGTCTGTGTTTGGCATTGGTAATATAAGGTGGGAATGAATATGCTTTGTATGAGTCTTTCTTTGTGTTGGTATTGCCTTAGCCATAGGAGGTACCCACCTTTTTGATGTTTTTCTAGAACTAGGCCTTAGCATCTATGTTCCAGTAAAGTTGGGTTTCTCTTTGTCCTTTGTACTTCCTCCTAGATGGGGAAAGGGTCTTTCAAATATGCCTGGGTGCTGGACAAGCTGAAGGCTGAGCGTGAGCGGGGCATCACCATCGACATCTCTCTTTGGAAGTTTGAGACCACCAAGTACTACATCACCATCATCGATGCCCCTGGCCACAGGGACTTCATCAAGAACATGATCACAGGGACTTCACAGGTGAGAAAGAGAACATTAGCTTTATGAAGAGAGATTGCATGTGTGTGTGTGTGTGTGTGTGTGTGTGTGTGTGTGTGTGTGTGTGTGTGTGTGTGTGTGTGTGTGTGTGTGTGGTCAAGGATGCAGAGGACTGTGGTGGCTTAGGTTTTAAGATGCTGAACTTGATGACTGGAAGGTTGGCAGGTCAGCAGTTCAAATCCCAGCACCTGCCAACCTAACAGTTCGAAAGCAAGAAATTGCAAGTAGATAAATAGGTACCACTTTGGTGGGAAGGTAATGGCGTTCTGTACACTCTGGTGTCTAGTCATGCCTGTCACATATCCACAGAAATGTATGCAAACACAGAGCAGCGCTGGCTTTTTGGCTATAAACAAAGATGATCACTACTCCCCCCCCCCCCCCCCCCCGAGTTGGATATGACTGAATCCACATGAATGGGTTTGCTGCAATTCATCCAGCCTGTGTCACGCTGCCCTTGTTGCTCCTGGAAGCGGAAGTAAAACGCACCCGTATGGGTGCGTTTTACTTCTGCTTCCAGGAGCGACGAGGGCAGCGTGGCGCGGGCCAGATGAATCACAGCAAACCCATTTGTGTGGATTCACAGGGGCTTGGGCATCTGGGAATTGCAGTCCAAGAACATCTGGAGTGCCAAGGTTCGCCATCACGGCTATATCTATATGTGAAGCTATTGTTATTTTGCATTTGTATATTTGGTCTTTTGCAAGCCACAACATCGGAAGCATTCAAGAGAGAATTTGAGCATATCAGAGAGTCAACAAAACAAAAAGACGAAAAACATTGTGGCACTTTAAAGACTTAACACAACTTTTTTTGTTGTTTTGTTTTGTTTACTCTGATATGTTTGAAATGCAGACTAACATGGCTACCATTTCAAAAATTTCAAAGAGAGAAATTGGACATCAATCTTCCATTTCTACTTTGATTTGGATTCTTGCATTGAGCAGGGAGTTGGACTCAACCTTTCCCATTTCCTCCAGTTTGGGGGGAAAAAACTCTTTAAAACTCTTTATGACTCTAAATAAATTGGCATTGCCAAGACAAATAAGGCAGCACTTCTGTATAGGAAAACATACCACAGGAGTACCACTAAAACTATTGACGGTAACTGCAAACTTTAAAACATTTACAAATAACCCATTATTTTTAGAAGGCTTTTGTAGCTTTTCATCATCAAAATTGGCATGGACTGTCCTCAAACAGACCTCATACTGCCAAATTTTAGAAGGATCTGTTGATACTTTTTTAAATGAACAAAACCTCCCTTTTCAGGCTATAATGGCAGAATGTTGCACATTGTTGCACAACAATGGTTTTGCACATGTGATTTAATGTGGTTAAGTTTTTAATAGGTGGGTGGGTATGTTGGGGTTTTAATTGTTTTTAATATGTATGGTTTAATCCTGTTGTGAGCCGCCCTGAGTCGGGTTCGCCTGATTGGGCGGCATAGAAATTTGAGCTATAAATAAATAAAAATAAATAAATGATATTGAACATGCTGATTCCAAATCTGAACTCAGAATTTGCCTATCATATACAGCTTTTAAGTTATAGGCCTGCTATAGGTGTTCAAATGATATTGAGTAATGTATTATTACATGGGAACATTATAGCAGCTGCAGCTACCACTATGCCTGCTGCCACCTCAGCTGACTCACGTCCCCTGGTGGCACACATGTTCCAGCAGCGGCCAGGCATGTCTGGGCCAGTCAGTGA
This sequence comes from Bradypodion ventrale, assembly GCA_035047345.1. Taxonomy (NCBI): domain Eukaryota; kingdom Metazoa; phylum Chordata; class Lepidosauria; order Squamata; family Chamaeleonidae; genus Bradypodion; species Bradypodion ventrale. The sequence goes on from JAWDJE010000004.1 coordinate 9,090,220, forward strand.
GCTGACATCAAAAATAGATATACTGTACTGTATAAGGCGAGATGGACCAAGGGCTTGTCTCTGGTGTGAAATCATCTTGTTGGATAGTACAGCTAGGCCATAGTGAGTCTGTTTTGAGTTAAAGATGAGTAGGCGCAGCTGTGTTAATAAACTGGACAATTTTTGCTGCATTTGTAGCAAATATACCTCATGTGATAAGTGCAAGAACCTAACAAAGAGGGTGAGATTTGCTTACTTGAGATCCTGATGTCCTAGGCAGAATCGGACTTCAGATTTGGAATCAGTGCACTTGATTTAGTATAAAAACACATGGATTAGACTAAGTAGCAGACAATAGTTAATATTTTGTGATGCAGTCTAATCAAAGATGCAGACATCAGTTACATTTGGTTGTGTGAATCATCACTATATTTTGCTTTATGGAGTTGAAGATACATTTGAAGCATGCTTGCCTTCCCCCTCTCCCTGAGTGAAAAGAAGGAACCTCCCCAAAGACTCATCAGCTATTTATATGGGCACATGGGTACATTCAGGTTTTCGGTATCAGTCCAAAGTTTTTCAGACTTAATGGTTTATAATGTAAAGAGACTGCTGGCTATTAGGAGCCAAATATGTATTACTGTATCTTTTTTAGGGGAAGCCTCAGATAACGGTACTGAGACACGTGTCTGTCTTATTTAGTTACTTTGCATAATTATTTGCTGCCTTCTGTATAACTCCAGGGATGTTTGCCAGAATGCAGCTGCAACAGAATGCAGCTGCAACAGAATTGTTGCAAGAGGGAAAGATCTTTTCTATAGATCAGGGGGTTCCCAAACTTTTTAAGCTGTGGACCGGGTCATGCTCTCTCAGTCAGCTTTGCGGGCCGGATAGCCATTTTGCCCTGCCTGCATGATGGGGGTGGCCATTTTGTCCCAGCAGCTTCAAAGTGGTGGCCATTTTATTTCTCAAATGCCCTTGGAGGGGTGGGGAGCCAAATGAAATGGTGCTGTGGGCCAGATCCAGCCTGCAGGCCTTCGGTTTGGAACCCCTGCTATAGATGATGGTCAACTAGATACTATAAATAAGTGTGGTTTACTTTGCTTTTCTGCTTTATGGCAACCCTTGCAAAGTTTTCAAGGTATATGGGATATTCAACCATCTGTCACATTTGCTTTGATTTGGATTCCTGCATTGAGCAGGTGGTTGGACTCCATGGTCTAAAAGGTCCCTTCCAACTCAGTGCTTCTGTGATTCAAAGAGAAGTTTACTATCACCACTGCCAGTTGGGTCTCCATTGTTGTGCATGGCTTTGAACCCAGGTTTCCTAGTCAAATTCTCCATCTGCTATAGCTCTCTGGGTCTCACAGTGCCCTTTGTATCTCTGAAGATACTGAAGAAGAAAGTCTTTGAGGTCTCTGAAGAATAAGAATAAGAGAGTCTTTGAGATAATTTGGTACAGAGTTATTTAGGGTTTTATATAACAAGAAAAGTCCTTGAAAGTTTATTTATTTGTAATGTTTTCATTAAGTTGTGTGAGCCAGCGCATGGAAGCTGTGCACAAGCACACACATGTGATATCTTCTTAACGAAATCCTCTGTGTTTATGTGTCTTCCCCACATACAGGCTGATTGTGCCGTCTTAATTGTGGCAGCTGGTGTGGGTGAATTTGAAGCTGGCATCTCTAAAAATGGGCAGACCCGTGAGCACGCACTCCTGGCCTACACTCTAGGGGTCAAGCAGCTCATTGTGGGCATCAACAAGATGGACTCGACCGAGCCACCGTACAGCGAGAAGCGCTACGATGAGATAGTCAAGGAAGTTAGCGCATACATCAAGAAGATAGGCTACAACCCGGCGACCGTCCCTTTTGTGCCCATCTCTGGCTGGCACGGCGACAACATGTTGGAACCATCTCCCAACGTAAGTCTTTGCAGGGCAAGGGCCATGGTAGATACATACACCTGCACACTCTTTCGCCCAGTTTGGGATTTGTAGTAGCCAGTTGGGTGAGTGGAATAGCTAATACCTTGGAAGACAGGAGCAGAATCCAAAAAGTTCTTGATTGGCTTGAACACTGGGCTGAAACCAACAGAATGAAATTTAAAAGGGAGAAGTGCAAAGTTTTACACCTAGGGAACAAAAAAACAGATGCACAGTTGCAAGATGGGGGGTACTGGACTCAGTAATACTACAAGGGTCCCACTTCGTTCACAACCAAGCCATGGAAGGATCTTGGAATTGTTGAAGATCACAGGTCAAATATGAGTCAATGGTGCACTGTGGCTGCAAAAAAAGGCCAGTGCTATTTTAGGGCTGCATTGACAAAAGTCTAGTTTCCAAAACCTGTGGGGTATTCTTATGTATCTGAATCCGAATACTGGTGATCATCATCACGATCAGCCGTGAAGACTGTCCAGTGAATATAATGCTGTGGCCTTCCATTTGCCTTCTGCATCGCAGTGTGACACCCATACCACTGATCCAGATCCGCAAGTCACTTTCTGGTCCTGAGCCCTTTTGGCACACAAAGTCCTCTTCAGCCCCAGGCCAGTCTTGAAGAAGCTGCTGCCCTCCATCACGATGGATTCAAGTGGGATTTAATCCACTTGGGGATCATCACCCTTCCCTGTGGACATTGGTACCCAAGGCCGCTAGTCCTCAGGGTGGTCAGTTTAGTTAACCGCCGCCTGACACTTGGCGTTGAGTCGCTGGGAGTATGGTCTACTCTATTACCATAGCAGGATAACCTATGAGATATTAGTCCCCCTCTATTCAGCACTAGTTAGACCAATCTAGAGTCCTGTGCCAATTCTGGGCACCACACATTAAGAAAGGTGAAAACAAATTAGAGCAGGTACAGATAAGGGCAACAAGGATGATTAGAGGCCTGAAAACCAAGACCTATGAGGAAAGACTGAAGGGAACTGGGTATGTTTAGCCTTGAGAAAAGGAGCCAGAGTAGGGAATATGATAACACTCTTCAAATATTGTGCCTGAAAAAGATGGTCATAAAGAGGAGGGGCGGGATCTGTTCTCAACCATCCCAGAGTTTAGGACAAAGGTGCCCAAACTTTTTTGGCCGTGAGCCGGTCACATGGTTCAGGGTGCTGGTCACTACAGCCCAGGGGCCGGATGTGCCCCCCGACACCAATTCATCTGGCCCGCAAAGCCCTTGCCGCTCCCAGAAGCGGAAGTAAAACGCGCCCCAACTACAGCCCGGGCCCGTATGGGCGCGTTTTACTTCCGCTTCCAGGAGCGATGAGTTTCGCGGGCCAGATGAATTGGTGTCGGGGGCTGCATCCGGCCCCAAGCTGTAGTTGGGGCACCCCTGGTTTAGCACACGGAATAATGGGCTCAAACTACAGGAAGCCAGATATAGGTTGAATATTAGGAAAAACCTCTTAATGGTTAGAGCAGTACGACTGGAACCAATGACCTTGAGAGATGGTGAGCACTCCAACGCTGGAGGCATTCAAGAGAAAATTGAGCAACCACTTCTGTCAGATCTGCTTCAATACCTGCATTGAGCACAGGGTTAGACTTAATGTCCAAAAAGTTCTCTTCCAACTTGGTTATTCAATGACTCTATTATTCTATGATACGTGAGGCAGCTTTTCTCAACTTGAGGACTTCCAGATGTGTTTACTGGTCCCATTACTTGTGGCCATCATGGCACAGCTGTAAAAGGCTGGAACACAGTGTCACCTCTAGAACACATCCCACAGTATGCAAAGATCCCATACATGCTGCTGTTTTGTAGGGATTTTATTTGGACCAATCAGCGTGGAGAGGTTTTCTTTAGGGTGGGGAGTTCCTAAACCATTTGGGAAGGACATCTTTGATAACCTTCTAGGACAGTGATGGCAAACCTTGGAACTCCAGCTGTTCTTGAACCTCAATTCCCAGAAGCCCAAGTCGCTGTGAATCCACACAAATGGGTTTACTGTGTGTAAGCAGTAAACCCATTCTTGTGGATTCACAGAGACTTGGGCTTCTGGGAATTGAAGCCCAAGAAATGCTGGAGTGCCAAGGTTCACCATCACTGCTCTAGGAGATTTGTGGAAATAGATGTAGTCTTTGGATTTTAGAGCAGACTGGGTTTAAAGATGAGGTATCCAGGTGATGGTGGTTTTTGTTTCTCATGGTTTTTAATAGAAAACGGCACATTTTGCTGCTCTTTGAAATGTTGGGTTGGCTCTTTGCAGTAGGATAGTAGAGTTATTTTTAGTACTGGGAACATAATGCCTTATGGGGAAGCTGCAATGCTCTTGTTGTTGATGAATAATACAGTAGCTACAGGGCTGTAGCCAGGAAAAAAAATTATCCCCATTAGTTTGCTCACTGACACCTACATTTACTCTGCTTGTCCTTCTTAAATCTGGTTCTGTCCTGTCCTTAATGCTTTCACAAAAGTACTTTCGGTAAATCTAAAATGGCAGAATGTTGTCAAGGTTCATATACTGTACGGTAACAATGCTGTAATATCTCTGAAAAGAAGGTGCATTTTGGTAGTTGGCAACTTGGGGCTGTAGGTACTTGGCTGCAGAGCCAGAAACTGAAAGTTCAATTCCCCATTGTGCCACCTGGGAGAAAAGCCAGCTTGTGTGACCTTGGGCAAGCTTCACAGTCCCAGAGCTTAATGGTTAAGACGCTGAACTTGACAACTGGAAGGTCAGCAATTTGAGACCTGAGTGCTGCGTGAAGAGTGAGCTCCCATCTCTGCCCCAGCTCCTACCAAACTAGCAGTTTGAAAGCAAGAAATTGCAAGTAGATAAATAGGGACCACTTAGTTGGGAAGGTAAACAGTATTCCATGCAGTCCTGTGTCTAGTTATGCCTGCCACATGACCATGGAAATGTCTGCAGATGTAGACAGGGCTGGCTCTTTGCCTAGAAACGGAGATGAACACTGAACCCTAGAGTCAGATACCAACTTTACTTTACCTTTCTCGTTCCTTAAAGCTCCCTAGGTGATATTGAACTAGACACTACTTTCTTTCAGACATTACATTAATCAAGGAATTATGGCCAAATAAATCAGGTTGTGAATGAAGTTGGACACATAACCTATTTCCTTCTTCCTCTGTCTAAGCAGAAAAACAAACTAGGAAAATGATAACTCCATGTTAAATCCAAACCTGGAACTATTTTTATTTCCAAATGAATAATAATTTATATGCCATCAAGTCAATTCAGACATATTGTGTCCTTTTCTCAGGGTTTTCTAGAGAAATGCATAGATTTAGTTTGCCTTTCTCTGCTTCAGAAGGCTCCCTGGGACTATGGCGCTTGCCAAGGGTGACACAAGGAGGTTCTTGTCCCGGGAGGCACGATGGGGAATCAAACTCCCAACCAGAGACCTAAACCATGGAACTAGCCTACCTTCTCAAGTTAAGTGTGCAAAATAAAACAGCATCCATAATCCATTTGGAAGGAAGTTTTATAGCCCTGGTTTCTCTGAACACATTTAATCAAGAGTCCTATAAAACACAATTCATGTTAAAACAACCACAACCATGAGCTATTACCGGTTCATTGATCCACTCACAGGAAGGAGGTTCAGAGTTGGAACTAAGGCACTGCAGCCAATGCCATGCTGTTTATTCACATGGTGATTTATTAATGCATCAGCTCAGACATTAACTTGCAGCTTAATCAATCTCCCAAGGATTGTTATGAAGTCATAAAAGGAGATGGGGCCATTTTCCTCTGCCAGTCGGAGGAAGATTGACATGTAAATATTAAAACAAAACTGGAGATACGTTACTTTCTGCTTGTTCTCTCCCTTGGATCGGCTCAAAAACTGGCTTTTGAGAGTTTCCCAGATCTATGGACCAGGTCTTTCGGGGTAGATAAGGGTAGGTGCTGCATTAGCAAGTTTATCCCCTCTCAATTTTCCTTGTTTCTGCTGTTTTGTAATGCTGGGTCTTATTTCTTGATTATTATCCATGGAATCAACTAAGGGCTTTATAGGTTTTTCCCCACGGTGTGCTCAAAATTTTGGAATACATACATCAGCAATCCTGACGTGTGACTTTACAAAAACATGGTACAGCTACAATATAGTACAGTATTTGTATTATAAATGGGAAGCAGAGCTGAGTTTAAAAGAACTAATGGTTTGACTGATAATTTTACCTAATGAGTTCTTGATTCATGCCTCATATCATTGATGTAAATAGTAAAGGCATGATTCTTCATGTGTTGATGGCCGTTTACCTGAAGATGTAAAAAGGAATGATTCAATAGGTGGCCATGGTAAATCCGTGTTGAACTTTCCTTATCATAAAAACCCTATGATAGGATTAGTCCAAAATGAAACAAGTGATAGTGCTGGAAGATGAGGCTGCGAGGTTGGAAGACATTCAAAAAGATTCAGGGGAATTCCAGAAGACAAGTACAAATAGCTGTGTTGTTCATGAACCAACTAAATTAAAGTGCAAAGGATATCTAGTGGCTGATGTGCACAGAAGTAAAAAGAAATCCCAATGGTGCACAACACATAAAATTAGAACACTTAATGTGATAAGTATGAATCAAGGTAAACTGGAAGCTGTAAAGTAAGATGTGCAATATTTAAGCATTGCAGTGCTTGGTATCAGTTGAACTAAAGTGGACTGAAGTGGGATGCGTTCAGTCAAGACAACTACAAAGTATTCTACTCTGGAAGTGATAGACCCAGAAGAAATGGAGTGTTTCTAACACCGAGGCAAGATGTAGCACAAACAGTTAGGAGCTGTAAGGCTGACCAACTAATATCAAACAGACTCGAAGGGAATCCTATCAAAATAGTCATTGTTAAGTTTTGCTGCAACTATAAATACTGAAGAAGATGTAATTGGAAGCTTTTATGCAAAATTCTTGGAAGAAATTGAAATTATTTATACAAAAAAAAAGATAAAAAAATGACAGACTTTTGAAAAGGAACCCTATGATGAAGAATATGCAGTTCTAGAAAGGGAAGTGGAAACTGCTATAAAAGCACTAGGAAGAAAAACAGAAATAGATGCAATACCAATAGAACTACAGTATTTCAAAGCACAAAGACTGAATGTCAAAATTCCAACAAGAATATGTCAATAAATATGGGGGGAAACCAGTTGCCCACAGACTGGCAGTGTTCAACATACTGTACATTCCAATCTTCAAAAGAGGAGATGCCAAAGAGTGAATTAACTATAGGACCATTGCGTTAATTTCCTAGGCAAGTAAAGTGATGCTCACAACATAAGGCGCTAACCTTACATGGAGTGAGAAATGGCAGATATTCAAGCTGGTCTCTGAAAAAGAAGAGACATTCGAGATCATATCACAAATGTTCATTAGTTACTGCTGTTCGCCAAAGAATTTCAAAAGATGATCAATATCAGCAAAACCTTTGACTATGGTGGGTCATAAGAAACGGTCGTTCTGAAAGAAATGGGTGTGCTTCAGCACTTAATTGGCTGGTTTTGTGGAGAAAGAGAAAGTTTCTTAAAGGCAAAAGTGTCAGATAAGGATGCATTTATCTGCTCATCTGTTCAATGTGTTTGCAGAACATCTATGGAAAGCCTGACTATATTTGTGTGAAGGAGGAGTGAAAATTGCTGGAAGAAAACAAGTAATTTAAGATAAGCAGATGATACCATCTTACTGGCAGAAAGCAGCAGTGACTTGAAATGATTGTTAGCGATGGAAAAAGAAGTGCTAAAGCAGGACTGCAGTTGGACATTAAGACAAAAATCATGGCTACAGAAGAACGACATTAATGTTGACCATGAAGGCATTGCAATAGTGAAAGATTTTGTATCTATCTTGGTCCAATCATTTTGGAAATTGCTTATTTCATCATAGGGTTGCTGTAAGTTGGAGGTAACTTGAAGGCACATAGAAACGGCCGCAACAGGGATGGCTCTACTGGAGAAAATCAATTCCTAGGCATGCTTTGTTTATCATGCCACAGAATAGTCCCTTTCCCCTGTTAGCCCTGCAGCCTGTACCGTTTCTCTCCTACAAAATAATTCAGGTGAAGTGTATTGCCTGTGATCCCATAGCCATGGGCACAAAATACAGAATTATCTAGAGGTTGGGAGTTTGATTCCCTTCTGAGTCTCCTTGACAGGGCCTGGACACAATGATCCATAAGGGTCCCTTTCAGCTCTGTTGTTCTAAGGTGGTGATGATGATGCTTTTAAAAACCAGTCACCTGAGAATCTCTGTTTTTATGTTCCTCTTTTTTCATGTCTAGGTCAGACTTTAAACCAGGGGTTCGCAACCTACGGCCCATGGGCTGGATCTGGCCTATGGCACCAAATAATCCAGCCCTGACTTTGCTCTGGCTGCCCCCCCTAACTCATTTACAGTCATCGTAAACGTCTTTACTACAGGCGGAAATGAGTCTGCGGCCATATTAAATGTGTTTACAACAGCCATGGGCACGTTATACGGCAGCATTTATGGTGTGGGGAGCCACCAGTCCAGCCCCCTCAGAGGGGATGTGGTTCAGCCAGTGGCTGAAAAACATTGAGAACCCCTGCTTTAAACTGTCAAAATGAAGCCACCTTCATGGCTTTGTCATTGGCCAAGCTTAAGTCCTTACCGGCACATGTATCTCTCCACATTCACAGAGCATGTTGTTGTCCCTAGCAACCCACCCTTGAGCATGTTGGTCTTATATTTAGGGGCTCCGACTCTCAACCTGTTCATGGTGCTCCAAGTGACATCAGGGAGGTTGTGTTCCTCATCCATATCTTCCTTTCATGTTATTCCTTGTCCAGTGAATGCTTTTATGTTTAGAAGAATAGAAGTTTCTAGTCGTTGGAAACTTAAGCCAGTATGGATTAGGTAAAGGCTGCCCTTGCTTGAAAGCCAGTCGTATCCAACTCTTGGGGGGCAGTGCTCATCTCGATTTATAGCCAAAGAATCAGTGGTGTCTGCATCTGCAGATGTTTCCATGGACATGTGGCAGGCATGACTAGACCATACCTCCGGAAAAAACGGGACCTGCGCAGATTGCTTGTGTGCAGGTCGCTTTCCACGCATGCGTGGAAGCGCTACGCGGCTTGCACAGCCCCTACGCAAGCGGCGTTGTGTAGAACCCTTCCACACATGCGTGGAAAGCGTTTCCCCCCGCTTCAAAATTACGGGGTTTTGGCAGCGCGGGGTGGGTTATGATGTCAATCGACGTCAAATTACGGGGTAAGCCCGGCCAAATCGGGATGGTTGACAGGTATGGACTAGACACCGGAGCCCACCCTTGAGTTCTGAATGGCTCTTTGTATAAGAAATATTTCACCTGTTATTCTGTTGGTCTCTCTACCCACCCCTCGCCCCAGAATCTCATCTTCTAGAGTCCTTCTGGACTTCCTTGTTGCAGGAGCCCATCAGATGACTCCTCTGAGTTTATCAAGTGACTGCCTTGAAATTTAGCAAGTCAGGGCTCGTCTGGACAGGGATTAGAATTCGTGCCTCCTCTAGCCGTCCTGGCACAGCTGGCTAGAGCTCCCACTGTGGGTTGATGTTCCATGACCTCCTTAAGGGGAAAAATAAGACAGATTGAATGTAAGACAGAGATTCTCATTGTTGGGTGAAATGGACAGGAGCAGGGGTTGACGTCCTTCACAGCAGATTAGAAATGCTCCAAAGGCATTGGAAATGAGTGAGCAGATTTTCTCCCCAGAGTTTCCCATAAATGGAAAGATGCCTGCGGTTGCTGATTTAGCCTCAGTATGTTTGTCTAGACCATGTGTGTAGATTTTGTGATGGGTCACTGAAATTTCCAGCTTCTGGAACAGCGTAGCCTAAATGCGTTTTGTTCAGCCACAAATTGGGAGATAGGTTTTTGCTTCCATGCCCTGTTTTTGCGGCCTTCTACAGCTTGAAAGCAAGAAATTGCAAGTAGATAAATAGGTACCGCTTAGGTGGGAAGGCCACAGCATTCTGTGTGCTCCGGTTTCTAGTCATGCCTGCTACATGACCATGCAAACATCTGCAAATGCAGACAGCGCTGGCTCTTTGGCTATAAATGGAGATGGGCGCCGAACCCTAGCATCAGATATGATTTACTTTCGAGCAGTCCTTCCAGTTCTTAGGATGGCCACTGAGAGAAACAGGAGGATGGAGTCAATGGCTGCTTTTCTTCAAGTGCCGTATCCGATTCCAAATGTTGGCTGTCATCATGGTGATCAGCCATGAAGATTGTCCTGGGAGCAATATAATACAGTGGCCTTCCATTTGCCTTCTGCATCGCAGCGTGACACCCGTACCACTGATCCAGATCCATGAGTCACTTTCTGGTCCTGAGCCCTTTTGGCACGCAAAGTCCTCCTCAGCCCCAGCCAGTCTTGATGAAGCTGCTGCCCTCCATCAAAATGGATTCAAGTGGGATTTAATCCATTTGGGGACCATCACCCGTCCCTGTGGACTTTGGCACCCAAGGCCATTAGTTCTCAGGGTTTTCAGGTTAGTTAACCACCACCTGCCAATTGGCACTGAGTCGCTGGTACTCTATTACTGTAGCAGAATAACCTGGCCAGACAGCTAATTTGACCATTATATTAGGTTATAAATATAATTATGAATATATGTGTGCTTAAGATAGAAAGACCAGGGGACTCTTCAGAGTTAGAAAATATCACAGATGGGCAGGGTATAAATGTAATAAATAAAATAAAATATTCAGACAATCAGGGGCAATGTTTTTAAGTCTCTTGAAAACCTTAAAGGAAATTAGGCTAGCAGAGGTCAAAGGGAGATGTGGTTGATTCAGGGTTATTTAGTTGAAACTGGCAGGCAAGAGTTTTCAAAAGAAAAAGAAGTCTTACAGTGTAGCTCAGGGTTGCACAAAATCTTTGGCCCATGGGCCGGTCACATGGTTCAGTAGGCCGGTCATGTGGTTTAGCGGGCCGGTCATGTTCCTCCCATCGGAAGTGGAAGTAAAATGCACCTTGCAATCTGTTTTGCAAAAGGATGAGATAGATTCTTTTAGGCTGCCATTTTCTCTGCTTAAACCAGGAGTGCCCAAACTACGTCCCATGGGCCGGATCTGGCCCTAACACAAAGTCATCCGGCCCGTGCAGCCCTCGTTGCTCCTGGAAACGGAAGTAAAACACTCCCATTTGGGCTTCTGGGAGCGGCGAGGGTGGCGTGGGCCAGATGAATTGGTGTCAGCGGTCAGATCCAACCCATGGGCGTAGTTGGGCACCCCTGGTATAGCTGGTTGGGTAGCTCTGTGTGTTAGTGCCTGAGCTATGTCTCCATCCCCTAAGGGTGGCAAGCAAGGTTGTTAAAGGCTGGAGGGTTTGAGGTACATTTGCTGTGATCAACTACAACATGGCAAGAATGCTCAGTAGAGGTGCCGACTGTTCCTTGGTGTAAGGCCCCAAGAAGTTGGACTATGAAGGGATTTTTAGCAACAGTTGGAAATACCGGCCTCTAGCAAAAAAAATTCAAAATGGACAACTTCAAGGAAGGAATCCAGAGTTGTTAACAGACTGTTGAAGTTTCGGCTGCTGAGAGCAGGAGCCTTGAACAGCCTCTAAGCCAGGGGTTCTCAACCTATGGCTCAGGGGCTGGATGTGGCCGCCCACAACACAATTTCATGTGGCCCATCACCACCTCCACCACACCCGGAAGTGTCATGTGTGGCAGGCAGGGCAAAATGTTCGTCAGGCCCCTGGAGCTGTGTGAGGGAGCATGACCTGGCCCTTGGCTTGAAAAGCTTGAGAAACCCCTGCTCGAACCTATTGGAGATAATAATACAATTGTAAGTTGTCGATTCTGACTTAGGGTGACCCTTTCTATGGTTTTCTAGGTGGAGAGTACTCAGAAGTGTTTTACCATTTTCTTCTGGGGGGAATCCTGGGACTGTGCAGCTTGCCCAGGGCTTCCTAGGTTGACTCTTCTGGAATGCACAACGGGGAACTGAACTCCCAAGCCTTTTGGCTATACAGCTAGATACCTCCCCTGTGGCTCACTGGGTAAAAGCACTGTGCTTGGAGACTGAAAGGACGGGTTTTGATTCCTCGAGAGCTGCATGATAGGGGGCATGAAAGGAGCCTCATTCGGGCACTCCCTGCAAAAATCCTTTCAACCCAGAGTAACCTCTGACACGAAAACACACACCTGAAGCTGCTGACATACTCGTGATGGCCACTAGATGGTGCCATGGCTTCAGAAACCTTACATAAAGATGCAAAGATGGATTATGCCAAGACAGTCATAACCTTCTGGCTCAATATTACCTGTTTTGACTGCTGGCTGCATCGTAGGGTTTTCAGACAGGTTCCCGTTGGGTTTTGCAAACTGAGATTCTTTTAATTGAAGTTAATGAGACTGGATGGGTAGCTAAGTGAGCTTGTTGCAAAGCCAGAGGTTGAGAGTTTGATTCCCCACTGTGCCTCCTGGGAGAAGAGCCAGCCTTTAAAGCCTTTTGCAAGCTACACAATACCAGGAGGCCCCGAGAAGGAGGGAATGATAAGCAAATCCTGTATATTTCTATCCTAGGGACTCTTGGAAAATTGCATTTCCCTTGTGATGGATTATAAGGGGCAGTGAACTGAATTCTCAGCAACTTGCTAAGTAAAGTTAACTGGATTTTTGGGAGAAACCAGAAAGGTTGAAATAACCATAACAGCAGAGATTGGAGAAGTTGCTTATTAGACTACTCTACATGCACCTTGTTAGATTGGGGTGGTACCTGAAGGCTGTGAAATGGGCCCCCTGTCAAAAATCAGCTGTTCATTGCCTAATTTGATCTCAAGTCCTGCATGCTGGCATTTCTATGGGCAAGTGCTGAGGGAGCCTAAACGTTTATGTTAAAAAGGGCAGATGTGAAGTCCATGGAGAGAAGCAAGCTGCTGATTTCATATTTGATCCGGTGTGTGTGTGTGTGTGTGTGTTGGGGGGGGGGGGAATGAAATGTACAAATAATGATGCCTGGAAATGGCCTCAAAACTTGTGGAAGAATTGGTCTGATAGAGATGCTGTTTTTCCTCTTCTGTCCTCTGCATCAAGCTTCTTGACATCCATTTAGTTCCACTGAAGAGGGTTGTCTTCCCTTAAGGCAGAGGTGCCCAAACTACGGGCTGGGGGGCCAGATCTGGCCCCCAATGACAATTCATCTGGCCCACACCACCCTTGTCGCTCCCAGACGGGTACGTTTTGCTTCCACTTCTGAGGGTGGTGTGGGCCAGATGAATTGGCATTGGGGGCCGGATGCAGACCCCGGGCCATAGTTTGGGCACCCCTGAACTATGTGACCGGCCCACGGCCCAAAACGTTTGGGCACCCCTGCCTTAAGCGGTGGCCTTCTGCGGTCCGTGCTGGATTCTTCTGTACAGGGCTCAACACAGCCACCTACCATTTTGTTTTCCAGATGCCATGGTTCAAAGGGTGGAAAGTGGAGCGCAAGGAAGGGAACGCCAGTGGAGTCTCCCTGCTGGAAGCTCTGGATACCATCCTGCCTCCCACCCGGCCCACAGATAAGCCTCTGCGCCTGCCACTTCAAGATGTCTACAAGATTGGAGGTGAGCCCAAAGCTTTACTTGTCGGGGTCTTTCCAGTATTAACCGGCTGCCTACTTGACCTATGGGTTTCCAAACTGGCGTTTAGCCTTCCATTCTAAAAAATAGCAAGATAGAGAAGATGATGTCTTTTATGGTAGCATCTTTTCTGTACCAGCACTCTTCCATGTGGGTATGGGTCAGTTGTATCATGAGGCTGGTGGGGTCTCATGCGATCAGTTTTGTATGAATCTGCTTATGGCTCTAAGGCAGGGGTTCCCAACTTTTTCAAGCCCGGGGCCAGGTTATGCTCTCTCAGTTAGCTTTGAGGGCCAGACGGCTATTTTGTCCTGTCTGCACGACCGGAGTAGCCATTTTGTCCCAACAGCTTCAGAGGGGCAGCCATTTTGTTTCTCGACTGCCCATTGAGGGGGGCACATGAAATGACCCTGCCTGTGGGCCTTAGGTTAGGAACTCCTGCCCTAAGGACTGCAGTGGTATCTCTGTAAACGTGACACTAAAAGCAATAGTGATTTGGAACCAAGCATGGAGATGTGGCTCCAGGCCTCTGCGCTTCAGCTGTTAGCATTTCTAAGCCCACATGTCAAAGATTCATAAAAAATGCCCTCTCAGCTGATTCATGATAGGCTGAGAATATCTCAGAAGATCTATTGCCAGCACAGCTTCTAGCCGTCAGCTGGGTTGCTTAGCAATAGTGGAACATTCACATACAATGGATGTGAATAATATAATAACCATGTGTAATCAAGTCATTTTTGACTTAGGGTGACCCTTTTTTCTGGGATTTCTAGGTAGAGAATGCACAGAAGTGGTGTATCATTCCTTTCTTCTGGAGCTACTCTGCAGGTGTGCAACTTGCCTGAGGCTACACATGCTGTCAGTTCTCCCGGGAGGCACAGGGGAGAATCAAACCCCACAACCTATCCAGCCAGCTCATAGGACTTTATAGATTGCTTAATAATGGCTGAAATCCAATATTAAGCCACAGCTAGAGCAGACACAGGGGTCGCAGTAGCTTAGAGATTAAGACCGTAAACTTGACGACCGGAAGGTCATCAGTTCGAGGTCTGAGTGCTGAGCAACGGGGTGAGTTCCCGTCATCTGTCCCAGCTCCTGCCAACCTAACAGTTTGAAAGCAAAAAGTTGCAAGTAGATGAATAGGTACTGCTTCTGTGGGAAAAGAATCAGTGTTCCTTATGCTCTGGCATCTAGTCATGCCTGCCACATAACCATGGAAATGTCTGCAGATGCAAACAGCGCTGGTTCTTTGGCAGTAAATAGAAATCAGTATCGCGCCCTAGAGTCATAGACGACTGGCTTTCAAACAAGGGATCATGTATACCCTATCTAATGTGCTGTAGAAATGCATATATAATATGTATTTCAGGATTTTTTATTGAATATTTTTAGACCCACTGATAACTGGAACCATGGATAACTGAACCTGTGCATTATTCAGTTATGTCAATTCTAATTGAAACCAATAGCATTGGGTCAGCAGTTTCGTAGACCTTTTCATGGTCCGATATTTCAAGCTGCCCTCGGAGGTGGAGTCTTCCTCACTGACCAGTTTGTCGCCTTCCACAGGTATTGGGACGGTCCCAGTGGGTCGTGTAGAGACTGGGGTTCTGAGACCTGGCATGGTAGTGACCTTTGCCCCCGTGAACATCACTACCGAGGTGAAGTCTGTAGAGATGCACCACGAGGCCCTGAGCGAGGCTATGCCGGGCGACAATGTCGGCTTCAACGTCAAGAACGTCTCAGTGAAGGACATCCGCCGTGGCAACGTTTGTGGTGATAGCAAATCTGACCCGCCTCAGGAGGCTGCCCAGTTCACCTCTCAGGTGAATTAATAGTCTCTGGGAAAAGCAACTGGTGTTATTCAATAGAGTGGGACTGAAATGCAAATAATGGATTTTTCTCCAGCTTGGGCAGCCTGTCCCTTCTTACATCACTGTTTGCAATGAAATGTGCAGCCCCATATCTTATATTTGCTAGTAAGCAGCTCTACTGGTTTTAGTGGCTCATGTGCTACCAGATAGGTAAGCATAAGGCTAGATCATATGTGCCCAAACTTCTTGGGCTGCGGGCCGGTCACATGGTCGAGCGTGCCAGTCACGAGGTTCCTCTCACCTGAAAACGGAAGTAAAATGTGCATGCGTGGGCGCCAAACGCGGCCACATATGCACGTTTTACTTCTGGGGCAGCATGGGCTGGATTAATTGGCACTGCTGTCCGGATCCGGCCTGCTGCCCGTAGTTTGGGCATCCCTGGGATAGATATTTGTGGGTGAATTTAGAATCCTCACCATTGGGCCAGTGCCCAAAGCATAGGACTAGAGTGTGGGATCTGCATAACAACCACAGAAACAGGCTAGACTGCAACAAGTAAAATTATTTATTTTATTTGTTTAAAATTTGAAGTACAAAGAAAAACATGCAAAAAAGAACAAACAAAAATCACAACAACAAAACCCATAGAAAAATCTTAACAAAATTATATATAATACAACTACAGTAAAACCTTGAGATATGAAAATCCGTTCCATGAGGTTATTCGTAGTTTCCCATAGGAATAATTGATCATAGGAATAATTGGTTCTGGAGGTCTGAAAATGTAAAAAACAAAACAAAACAATCCTGTCTTTTTTCTGTTTAAAAGTCTTTATAAAGTGTACTTTAAAGGCATAGACACTGTACAATGCAGTATCTATGCCTTTAAAGTACAATGTATAAAAACTTTTGAAGAGAAAAAACTAGGTTTTTAAAAAACTTCCTGGTTTTCAGTGCATATTCGGCACATTTTCGACATCTCCATCTAGTGGCCAGCTGTGATAATTGCAGGGCTAGTCTCCGATATTAGCTGTTGAGGGGATGGGAATTTCTGGCACCTCCTGGTTGCGGAAAGAGCTGGCAGTGCCAAAACGTGACAAAAATTGCAAAAAATGGAGCAGACATGCTTCAAACACCCTCCTGCCGTCATGGGAAGCATCAGAAGACCCCCAAAAATCGTATCTTGAAAAAATTACATTAACAATTTGTATCTTGAACCTGATTTTTTCTGGGATTTCCATTCATATCATGAATAGAACCATTCGTATGTTGAGGTTCCACTGTACTAAAGTAAAGCAAAGCAGTCACACTTGTATACCACCCCATAGTGCTTTGTGCATTCTCTGGACAGTTCACAAGTTAATTAACATGTTGCCCCCAACATGCTGGGTACTCATTTTACCGACCTTTCAAAGGATGGAAGGCTGAGTCAACCTTGAGAGTAGCGTTGTTCAAGAGGTTGCCCATCCCATAGATGTTCCAAAAGATCTATGGAATCTATCTACTGAATTTATTCTGAACTTCATATGTGTCTCTAATTAGGTGATCATCTTGAACCACCCCGGCCAGATCAGTGCTGGCTACTCCCCGGTCATTGACTGCCACACTGCCCACATTGCTTGCAAGTTTGCCGAGCTGAAGGAGAAGATCGACAGGCGCTCTGGGAAGAAGCTGGAGGACAACCCCAAATCGTTGAAATCTGGAGATGCTGCAATTGTGGAGATGATTCCAGGGAAGCCCATGTGTGTGGAGAGCTTCTCCCAGTATCCTCCTTTGGGTGAGCCATTGGGGTTTTTTTTGTCTCTTATCTTTTACAGGTACCTACCAAGACAGAAGAGGGACTGTGGTGGCTTAGTGGTTAAGACGGTGAACTTGACGACCGGAAGGTTGGCTGGTTAGCAGTTCAAGACCCAAGTGCTGCACTACATCTGTTCCAGCTCCTGCCAACCTAATACTTAGAAAACAAGTAGACAAATAGGTACCACTTCAGTGGGAAGGGTAACAGCATTCCGTGCACTCTGGCTGCTAGTAATGCCTGCCCCACACGGAAACATCTGCAGATGCAGGCAGCCATAAGCATCAATATTATAACAAAGTAAGGCTTGAACTATCTCGCTTTGCATGTAATGAGTCTATCTCATATATTTGTTTCACCTTTTAAGTTGCATTACTGAACTGAATGAACATTTGCACAATATTCTAATTTTCCGAGTTTCACTTGTAAATCCATAGGATACCTAGAATATGTAAAATGCATTTGGGAATGCTACTATCTGAGGCTGCAGTAGGGATGTGAAGATTCTCAACAAGACAGACCTTGACAAAGAGTTTCCAAGGCCCTCAATACTGTATAGCTTGACCTCCACAATAAGCAAGAGAGGGAATAATTTTTGTTCTGTTTGTGATTGTGATTTATGTGCTCTCAAGCCACTTTGGATCCATCAGAGCCTCTGTAATTTCCCCAAACTGCTTCTGTGCAAAACTAATTTTCTTTCCTGTTCTGAGCATCCACATTCCCAGCCAGCACCAAAGGACTGACAGGTTGCTAAAAAACACGTAGAAATCATTCTGTGCTTCTGATTTTTTCAGTCACTGCAACAAAGGCTACAGACCATCTTCTAGTTAAGTTATGCAGGTACAATACAAACCTTGCAAAAACTTCAGAAACCAGGAGACAGACAGTAGTTTGATTAGCATGGCTCTCTCTCTCTTCCCCTCCCTCCCTCCCTCTACTAACCAACCAGTCAAACCACCCATGGTTTCTAATGGCCTTACTTTGTGAGCATTTTACAGCCACCCTGAGACTATAAAGGGCAGATTGCAGGAGATGTAATCTGTAAGATCCAGCTTTCACCCTCCGTCCGTGCCATAGTAGGAATCTTGGTGCCCACCTGATTTGGTCCTACCACATAAACATTAAGCAGCTGAGTTTTTCTTTGTATTAAACGTAGTAGGCATGGGAACTTTCGCTTGTCTGAAACAGAAACCGGGGTGTTTTTGAAAGGCTCCAGAAACAAGGGCAGAAGAAAAACTGGCAAGTGAAGCTTGGTGCCAGCATCTTCTATGTGCCAGGATGCCAGTTCTGCATAACCTCCTTTCGCCGCTAGAGGAGGATAGAGTACCATAGTCCCGGCAGAGTGACATGTTTATGTTTATGGTGCTGTTAAATCACTTGGGAATTATACTTACCCTGCGGGAAGGGAAACCTTTACCTTTTACAAATTATTGACCTCCCAGATGTTTGAAGTGGTAGCCGTATTAGTCTGTGTAAGCATATATCAAATAGTAAATAAAACAAGGTAAAAAACATTGTGGCCCCTTAGAGACTATTGTATTTTAACGTTAGCTTTGGTGGATCAAGTCCACTTCATCAGACAAGAGTGAGAACTCATTAGCAAATGTGTAATACCACGATGTTTATTTTGCATCTATCTATTAACCATTAGCAACTTCACAGAACTAAATCTGAATCCCAGTCAGGGTTCTTTGGATGTTAAAAGCCCCCTTGGTTTGCATCTTTATCTTTTATAGTGACCAACCATTGTGTACCTTAACATTAAAATACAACAGTTAGTCTTTAAGGTGCCACAGCATTTTTTCTTTTTTTAAATATTTTTTATTAAATTTTCAAACATATCAACAATAATACAACTTAAAACCAAATATGAATAAAAATACAAACAACAAAATTACAAATACAATATATATAAAAAAGAAAAGAAAAACATAGAAATACAATTAAATTACAAACTTAGTAATGTAACACCTTCCCCTTTCTTCCATACATCTTTGATTATATTTCCAAAAATTTTAATACATTATAACACTCTTGCGTTTATCATAATAAACATTTTTTCTTTGTTTTGTTTTATTTACTATTTGAACTCCCAGAGGTTCTGTCTTTAACAACCCTTCAAATCCAAGGCTATCGTTTCATGTGCTATTTGCCCATTTCATGTTAGGTCAGTACCCTTGCTTTAACCCTTTTAGCTTCAAGTGCACATTCAGGCTGGAGCCCTGGTGATGCAGTGGTAAAACCGCTGTATTGCAGCCCAAACTGCTGACGTTGTGACTTTGATCCTGACGGGATCAGCGTTCCATCCTTCCAAGGTCAAGAAAATTAATACCCAACATGGGGGAGATGCTAATTATCTCGTGAACCACCCAGAGAGTGCACTAAACACTATGGGAAGGTATATAAGAGTACCGTATTTTCTGGCGTATAAGACGACTGGGCGTATAAGACGACCCCCAACTTTTCCAGTTAAAATATAGAGTTTGGAATATACTTGCTGTATAAGACTACCTCTCTTCCAATGCACACCAAATAAAAATTAACCCACACTCAACCCGAAGACGCGCAGCCCTCCGAGTCGAATGGGCAGTTTCTGGTGAAGAGCCAATCCACGCTCACGTTCTCCTCCTCGAGGTACAGGAAGATGTGTGCAGCTTGCTTCCCCTTGCTTCATACTCCCCGCACAGAGCAGGGACTCGGCCGCGGCACCCCCCACCACATGTGCTGGACATATGAAGCAAGGGGAAACAAGCTGCAGTTAAGTACCTGTCCTATAAGACGACCCCTGACTTTGGCACAGATTTTTTGGGGTTAAAAAGTAGTCTTATACGCCAGAAAATACAGTAATTCTTCTGCCGTATCCAATTCCAAATACAGTGGTACCTCATACAACGATTTTAATCCATTCCACGGGGCTCATTGTTGTATGAAAAAAATGCTATACGATGCATGCATTGTATAGCGATTTTCCCTATGGGATGCATCGCACAACAATTTTTTTCGCTAAGCAGTTTTTCCCATTGAAAAATTGTACGATTTTTCCATAGGGAAAATTGTTATGTGGGACACCCCCCAAAAAAAACAAAAACAAAAAACACAACCTAATTGTTACGTGATTTCGTTGCTATACAGGGCAATTGTTGTATGAGCTTCCACTGTATTGGTGATCCTCATCGCCTCTGGCCAGTATTGATGAAGCTGCTGCCCTCCATCAAAAGGGTTTCAAGTGGGATTTAATCCATTTGGGGACCATCACCCTTCCCTGTGGACTTTAGCACCCAAAGCCATTAGTCCTCTGGGTTGACAGGATAGTTAACCACCACCTGACAATGGGTGTTGAGCCGCTGACAGTGTAGTCTACTCTATTTCAAAACGGTCGGATTTCTTTCTCTCCAGCTGACCGCCTTCCTCTTGCTCTGCCATTTTTGCAGGACGCTTTGCCGTGCGCGACATGCGGCAGACCGTGGCTGTGGGTGTCATCAAGAATGTGGAGAAGAAGAGTGGTGGCGCCGGCAAGGTCACCAAGTCTGCCCAGAAGGCCCAGAAGGCTGGCAAATGAATCGTAGGTGCCCCGTGCCTCGCGCAGAAACCATCCCTGCGACCAGGATGTGGCCATCTCCTTCTCGAGGCGCACGAGTACATATCCGCTTGTAAGAGTTTGTATGTCAACGACTGGATGCTTACTATTAAAGTCCACTGGAAATTCTTTAAAAGGAAAAGCATGCCCCAGCGTTTCTGAGGCTTTGTGTTAAATTTTACCAATAAAACTGGTACAACATCCACAACTAAAAACTCTGGTGTCGGTCAATGTGTGAAGGGTCTAGGTCAGTGGTGGCGAACCTATGGCACGCGTGCCAAAGGTGGCCCTCAGAATCCTCTCTGTGGGCACCCATGCAGTCACCCAAACACAGAGTTCACCCCGCTCCTCTGCCCAGAAGCACAATGAGAGAGCTTCCTCCCTCCCCCAGCACAGAGCTCACCCACCCCTCTGCCCAGCAGCCCAATGGGAGCACTTCCTCCCTCCCCCAGCACAGAGCTCACCCGCCCCTCTGCCCAGCAGCCCAATGGGAGCGCTTCCTCCCCCCAGCATAAAGCTTGCTCTGTCCAGCAGCCCAATGGGAGCGTTTCCATCCTCTGTTGCTGTGTTGGCACTTTGCGATAAATAAGTGGGTTTTGGGTTGCAGTTTGGGCACTTGGTTTCTAAAAGGTTTGTCATCACTGGTCTAGCTTTCATGAATAAAAGGGCCATGCGCATAAACCAAACAAAGCCTTCCTTTTGCTCACGAGGTACCCTAGCTTTTGAATTGCATTTGCCAGTCTAGATGTCAAAAGAAAATATTCATCCATTCTCTCTCAAAGAGGAAGTCTTCTTTGGTGTTCTGATCAAACCCTGGACTGCCAAAATGAAGAAACTTTCTTTGCTTTGTCATTGTCCAAACCCAAGTCCTCATCAGTGCATGCCTCTGGCAGCAATCGGCAGACCAGTAAGTGATTGGGTTCTGTATCACCTCGTTCACACCGTGTTGTCTGCCTGCAGTTCCCACTTGAGCATGTTGGTCTTTTATTTAGGGATTCCATCCCTCAGCTTATTCAGGGTCCTCTAAGTGACGCAGGGGAGGTTGAGTTCCTCAGCTATATCCTCCTTTAGTGTTCCTTGTCCAGTGAGCTCCTTCCTCCATCTTCTGATTTGGTTTTGCTCTTGTGCTCCCTCGAGAATGTTCTTCCATAAAGCTCTTCCTGGATCTGAGCTAGCAGACTTGAGCAGTCATGTGCTGCAAATTTTTTTGCTACCCCCACCATGGGTGTGGCTAACTTTGCACATGGCTAACTGGGCCTCACCCACTTGGCCTTCCTACACCATGGCCTGGGGTAGAGAGGTGGGTGTGGCTGGCCAAGTGGGTGTGGCCTGGGGAAATTTATGCTACCGGTGCCTGGGCACCTATGGGCACCTGGAGCAGCTCAACACTGGACTTGAGGCTTATATCTGTTCAGAGGGTGTTGAGGGTCTTTCCTTTCCTTAATTGTCTCAGTGTCTGCTGCTACGTCTCCTGATCTTATGGTGGAGCAGTACCAACAAGAGGGTATATTTTCTCAACTGGTGTAGGTTTGAGACATCCTGTCAGTATACACATGGCTTTATTAACAGCGATATCAACTTGTTTTGCGTGTGTGGATGCGCTCCATACGGGAGCAGCATACTCTGCTGCAGAGAGACGCTCGGGGCCAAAGCTGTTGTCCGCAACGTAGATGGTTGAGTTCCCCATTTGTAGTTTATTATAGTAGTCCGTTTTTGAGATCACCAGTGCAGGGACTTCTATTTCTAGGCATTCTTTATCCAGAAAAGTACACTGCAAATAGATAATGTCATGTCTAAGAGTACTCAAAACCTGTTGACCTGATCCTTCAAGGGGGTGTAACCTCATCGAGGGCTGGTAAATTTCCTTCCATCTGACAATTGCCATCTTATTTGGATTCAACTTAGTTTATTGGCCCTCATCCAGTCTATTACTGAAGATAGGCAAAATGTTTCCCAGATGTGGCACAGTAGTTAAACTGCTGTACTGCAGCCAGAATGTTGTGAATTCAATCCTGACCAGGGTATAAGGTTGACTCAACCTTCCACCCTTCTGAGGTCGGTGAAATAAGTTCTCAGGATGTTAGGGATAAAATGCTAATTAACTTGTGAACCACCAACTAAGCACTATGGGACGGTATATAAGTGTGATTGCTGTTGCTTCAAAATGTGATTTATTTACACTTGCCAGCACATTCTTGGCACTGTCCGGTTCTAAGAGCATATAAATGAGAAGATTGAGGCATGTGGAAAAGACAGTTTATCTGTAATTGCTCTCACACACAGTCATTTCAGCCTTGGGTTTACCAGATGTGACCACCCACATAAATCGGTAGACAGACCTTTGGAAAGAGAATTGCCCGTGGAATTGGCAAATCAAATGACTGGTTGCTGACATGGAAAAACAATCTCCAGTTGTGAAAAAAAAATCAACGGTGCTAACCCTTGGGCTTTCCTTCTCATCAGAGTTCCTGCACCAGATGTTTCCCTAGGGGCTACGCAACAATCGCTTGGGTTTGAAGGGCTGCAAAGAACTGAACTAGATGAGGCTTGCCCACTTAACGGGACCAGTACATTGTGTTCTTTGCTTCAATTCATTTGCCAGCTTCACAAAACCCTTAGCTAGAAACATGGATAAAGTGCCTCCCAGCATCATGGCTGGATAGGTCATTCATAGCTACTTACTGCAGGACAAGAGGCAACCCCTGCATTCCTTCTGAATTTTGAACATCATGGTGAGATGGTCTGAAACTTAAGAGATTGCTCCTTGGGAAGGGATGTTTGGATTTCTTCGACTAGGTGAATGTAAAGGTCACCCTTGCTTGAAAGCCAGTCGTATCTGACTCTAGGGTTTAGTGCTCATCTGTTTCATAGCCGAAGAGCCAACACTGTCTGCTTCTGCAGTCATTTCCATGGTCATGTGGCAGGCATGACTAGACACCGGAGCACACGGAACGCTCTTTACCTTTCCACCGAAGTGGTCCCTATTTATCTACTTGCAATTTCTTGCTTTCAAACTGCTAGGCTGACAGGAGCTGGGACAAAGACGGGAGCTCATTCCGTCCTACAGTATTCGGCTATCGAACTGCTGACCTGCCGCCTTCCAGTCAGCGTCTTAGCCACTTGAGCCACTGCAACTCCTGTAATTCTTGGTGTTGGGAGTTCTATGTGATAAATACCTACACATGGTTCGCCTCGGAGAAAGGTCTCTGCTGAGAGGCTTTGAGTCTAACTTATTGTTTTAAGCTAAAATATGCTAGTATTTTTGGGCCAAACCTTTGCCCTTGGAACTGCCCACCACTAGACGGCATCCTCCTTGAAATTCAAAACTGAATTCCATTCTGAGGCTGAAAGAGGTTTACTCACCCTTGTCTGGAAAAAGAATTACCAAGAAAAGTTTGAGATCTTCCACTCGACCCCACTCGTAATTTATTTTTAGGTAAAAAGGAAGAATTGTGTCAGCATAATAAAAAGTAGAGGCATCACTCTGTCGGCAAAAGTCCACATAGTTAAAGCAATGGTCTTCCCAGTAGCAATGTAGGGTTGTGAGAGCTGGACCCACAAGGAAGGCTGAGTGCAGAAGAATAGATGCCTTTGAACTGTGGTGCTGGAGGAGACTCATGAGAGTCCCCTGGACTGCAAAGAGATCAAATCAGTCCATCCTGAAGGAAATCAACCCTGATTGCTCCTTGGAAGGACAGATATTGAAGCTGAAGCTCAAGTACTTTGGCCACCAAATGAGAAGAGAGGACGCACTGGAGAAGACCCTGATACTTGGAAAGATCAGAAACAAAAGGAGAAAGGCAGCAGAGGATGACGTGGCTAGACAGCATTGTTGACATAGTGGGCACAGACTCTGGAGGATGTCAGATGTCAGAGGAGCCTGGCATGCTGTGGTCCATGGGGCTGCAAAGGGTTGGACTTGATTGTGTGTGATTGAACAATACCAAAAAAGGAAGAAAAGGGAAGCCATCCAACGTTCCTTAACAGCAAGACAGTTGCTCCCTGCTGGATGGCACTGTCTGAGGGAACTTAGCAGTCGCTCTCTAAGGTGTGAGACAGACCTTCATCAGGATGATCTACCAAGGCTACGGCTTGCCTTTGGGCCTTTCTCTGTGCAAAGGATGAGTTTGCTCTATGATTCAACTAGACATCTAGGTAAGATTGTTTCAGCAGCAGGGTTGCTAACCTTTCTCCTTGTTTCCTTTTTTCTCATTCAAGTACAAATAAGATGTTATACTGTATGTATGTTTGGATTATATTTTCTTTGCATAAATCTGCTCAGCCGGATAGCTCACTGGTTTAGGTATCTGATTTCAGAGTCAGAGGTTGGGAGATCGAATCCCTACTGTGGTTTCAGGGAGAAGAGCCAGCCTGTAATTGGAACAAAAATAGGGTCAAACGGTGCAGATGCAAATGAGAGAAAGAAACCGTTTGAGGCAGAAGTATCTTTCAAGTATCTTTTACTGCAAGAATGTGAAGGAGTGAAAAAATAACATATGTATCATCAAAACTGTTCCGGTGTTGTCAGTTTTTTTTAAAAAAAAATCTTCATCAAGATATAATCTTAAGTATTTTTCTATAAGCAATAGAATGAAAACAAAATCATACACTCTGACAACACATTATAGTTTAGCTATAAGCCTTAAACCAAGATATCTAAACATAATACATACCAAGAGTTTTTTTTTTTTACACTTCTACTAGCTTCAGGGAAGAATACATCTTATCATAATGAGCTTCAAGACATTAAAACATATAGTACAATGTTTGCAATATATATTGTATGTCAAGTGATGTATTCATGAGGGATAATTTTCTTTTTCTTTTAAAGATACAATAAGGAGGCAGAAATGGCTTGATTTTTAAAGTGACATGCTCAGAATTATAAAATCGTGCAAATGATTATAAAAAACAAGAAAAGTCTAACTCATTATTCAAACCTGATGGAACCAAAGTCTTTAGATGGTGAATATAAAATGCTTCTATCTACAACAACAATTTATCAATACTGTATTAGTTTTTTCAAAAGGTTTAGGTTGCACAACTTCAAGAACTACAAACTTGAAATGTTCGTCTGTGTGACCCTCCTTGATATAGTGCATGACTAAAGGTGCTTATAATACCAGGTTTCTAATTTGGGACCTATGTTCTCCAATTCGTATCTTAATGGGTCTTGAATATTTTTCCAACATATTTCTTACCACAAGGACAAATCCATAAATAAATGCAATTAATGCTATTACAGTTTGAGAAGTTTTTGAATTTAAAATGGAAATCAACTTCTGGAAAGGATACAGCCTTTGTTTCCCAGACAAATGTGCATATGACACAGATGTGACATCTATAATGACCGCATATAATATTCTGTGTTAGTCCTTGTCTGGCCATGCACTCAGTATGTGTTACAACATTGCCTAGGGATCCGGTCCTTCTAAAACCTATAGCTGGTTTATCATTGCATCGTAGTATGTCAACAAGGATATGCCAGTGTATATGTATAATCTTTTAAACATCATTGGCCAACGGAGAGAACTCCAGAGACCAATTGATTCCATATTTGCTGGTTTTCTTTTTGTGTGTGCATGTGTCAAAAGTACGTTTCTGGGTATTTTTTTAAATCTTATCAAAGAAACCATCAATGATGTGATGGGGTAGCCTCTTTGATGTAAAGAATCCCTGATTCTAGAAAGTCTCCTTCAGTAGAGGAGTTCCTTTTTGCCCTTGTGAAGTGAATATATGGAATGTTATTTTTTAAACAATGTGGATGGAATGACCCAAACTGGAGATAAACATTTCTGTCTGTGAGTTTATGAAAGAGTTTCATGCACAAAGTTCCTTGATCGGAGATATAAACATTGATGTCCAAAAATGATAAGGATTTAAGATCCATGTCAGAATTTTTTTTTAAATTAGGATCCTGATTGTTGAGCCATGTTATAGTCTTGTATGATGCAGTGTTTATCAAAAATGAAAAAGAGGTCATCAATGAATATCTTGTATACCATAATATGTGCAAAAATGGATTAAATTCAGGGTTCAAAATAATCTTCTTTTCAAAATAAACAGTGTACAGGTTGGCTACACTGGGTGCTATGCGACTATCCATAGCTACACTTTGTGTTTGAAGATAAAAAGAATCCTGAAACCAGGAAAAATTATTTTCTAAACAAATGTCCAGCAGATCCAAAAGAAAATGAGTGGGTGGTAGGAGTTGGACTCGTCTCAAGGCATTATTTACAACCATCCTAGCCTCCTCCATAGGGATATTTGTGTAAAGAGCATTAACATCCATGGTCAACAGGCCAGCACTATCCGGTACTTTAAAGCCTTCCGGCTGCAAAATAAAGTCAGCAGAATCCCTAATATAGGAAGGAGTATCCTTCACAAATGCTTTAATATGGTGGTCCACATATTGAGCAATAGGCTCCAACAAAGATGTGCCTTGATTTTATGCATTTTAGGGAGTAGATGGAAAATGGGAACCCTAGGGTTATTATTTAAAAGACTATGTTTTTTCATTCATATAATTCAAAGTTCTTCATTCAGAACTACCCTAATAATAGAGGCAACCTGAGGAGTGGGATCACACGTTAAAGGCTTGTAGAATTTCAAATCAGAAAGCTGCCTACTGGCTTCATCAATATACTGTTGTTAATTTAACAAAACAATCCCACCTCTCTGATCTGCCTGTTTAAACACCAGGGAGGGGTCATTTCCCAAATCCTCCATCAATTCTATGTCATCACTAGACAAATTATGATACCATCTTTTTTTATGGGATTCTAACTTCTGCAGATTTATTTATTTATTTATTCTGATTTATATTGCTGCCCAACTCCGAAGACTCTGGGCGGATCACAGAAAATAAAACCAATCACATTTTAAAAACCAATAAAACCCCATCAAAACTGCCACCTGATGTGTATAAATTGATGCCATAAAGTCTCACTCCCATGTCTGATGAATTGGACTTGATCCACAAAAGCTCACATTGAAATATAACTGTTAGTCTTTAAAGTCCTACAGCATTTTTGTTTCGTTTATTCTCTGATATGTCATTTTAAGGACTCTCATCTCCCAGTCCAGAACAGAGTTCTTATAATTCCAAGGGACAGAATGATAGTTAGACACAAAACAAGTATCTCACTTCTTTTTGTCATCTCACTATACAGGCATGCTGTTATCTCTGCATTTGCTGCAGTATGTAAAAATGACTTTGGAATTGAAAAGTCGCTGCCTCCCCCCCCCCTCCCAGTTCCTAGTCTCTTCCTTTGGTGTATGAAAACCAAGACACAGGACACAGCCTCGGGCTGGGTTAACTCAGGTTTATTGCATCGTGGGCAGAGGGAACATGAGGTAATGGCGGATCGATAGCTCTTTATATACAGTAGTAATACATTTGAACGTGGTGCCATGGTAGCCCATTGGCTACTGTCTGCGTGACGTCATTGCGGGTCACGCCCTTCTTGTCCAGGTGTAGGTGGTGGCGGGAAAGCTTCCCGCGCTGTTGCCTTTGATGATTTCGGACCAAGAGAGCTTGGACGCTCGCTGCTGCCAGCTGGTGGTCATTAGCTCGCGTCCTATTGCAGAGTTCATATGATACAGCTGAAGGTTACATTGTTGCTCAAGGCAAGGTTACATTGGTTCGGATACATTGTAATCCATGTGGAAGGTAAAACCCTTAGAACACAACACTCCTCCCCCCTAGGACGAGACAACGTCTCGAGCCCATACTTCTAAACACTCTCCCCCCTAGGAGACAAAATCTCTCAGCCAAGATGGCTTGTTTCGAACACGCTGGGGTCTTGATGCGGGCTGCCTTTCCCCGGGTTTGCTACCTTCTCTTTGTCCCCCGGTTTCCTCTCCTGTAATTTGAGAGGGAGACTCGTTAGTGACTTGCCGCGGCTCCGCGGCGTTGTTGGGAGGTGTGCTCTTTCTTAGGGAGGAACCGGGGGCACTGGGGGCTAACGAAAAACCCCTCTTCTCGCTTGGATGGGTGGGGGAACACTCCTGAAAACCCCCCCGGCTCGCTAAATCAAAATTTAAATTCCATTCGGGGGCAGCGGTCGCGAACTCCTCTCCCCCTTCCCCGGCCTCTGATCGGACTGGTTTATCAAAAGGATATGAGTCGGGGCCGCTGCTTCTTCCTTCCCCCCTTGCTTGGGACTGTTGTCCGCTGCTGTCTCCCCCTTGGGTGAAGCGGTTGGGGGAGAGCCCTAACGCTGAATCTTGTTGCTGATCCTCACTGACTGGCCCACTTACTCGGTGCCTCAGTTGGTCTGCGTGCCTCCTCCAGAGGAGACCGGTGTGGGTTTCGACCCGGTACGAGACTGGCCCCGTCTGTTCTACAACTGTCCCCGGCACCCAGGCTGGCCCCGCGCTGGCATAGTTCCTGCAATGAACAGGGTCGCCGGCGGCGAAACCTTTCGAGACTGCCAACCCTACGTTTTTCCCTTTATCCTCAATTCTTGTGGGGTCTAGCCTGGACAGGAGCGTAGTCAGTTTTCGCCGCATCAATAGCTCTGCCGGCGAGTAACCTGACGCTAAGGGGGTCACCCTATACGCTAATAAGAACTGACATACTTGGTGATTTAGGTCCCCGGGGCCCATGCGCCGGAGCGCCTCCTTTGTTGTACGCACCAACCGTTCCACTTGGCCATTCGTGGCCGGGTGAAACGGTGCGGATGTGACATGCCGAATGGCGTTTGCCTCCATGAATGCCCCGAACTCTGAGGAGGTGAAACAACTCGCGTTATCGCTGACTAAAGTGTCGGGTAAGCCGAACGTTGAAAAGACTCTCCGTAGTTGGCTAATCGTAGTGGCGGAGGACGTGCTCTTTACCGGGATGACCTCCAGCCACTTTGAGAATGCATCCACCACCAGGAGAAACATGGTTCCTCGGAATGGGCCAGCGAAATCTACGTGTACTCTGGACCATGGCCCCCTTGCTGTGTCCCATTCCCTGTGCGGGAGGCGGGCCGCCTCTGGTCGGGACCCCTGGCATGCCTCACAAGTGCCGACCATGTGCTCAATGTCCTCGTCCAGCTGTGGCCACCAAAAGTAGCTGCGGGCCAGCGCTTTGGAGCGAACGATGCCCGGGTGGCTGACGTGCAGCAGTTTGAGCACCCTCGGCCGCATGGGTGTTGGGACCACCACCCGTTGGCCCCACAACAGGCACCCCCTTTCTAGGGACAACTCTAGCTTCTTCCGAAAGAATGGGTCGAATTCCTTGCTTGGGGACGATGCTGGCCATCCTTTCTGCACCCATGAGCTGACTTTCTCCAGCGTTCTGTCCTTGCCTGTCGCCCTAGCTATATCGGCTGGTACTATTGGGGGTTCGTCTAAAACCTCGATTAGCAACACCTGGCGGTCTCTCCCTATTCTGGCTTTTTGGTCGTCCGACAAGGGCAAAGGGGATCTCGAAAGTGCATCAGCATGGCTGATCTCCTTTCCGGGCCGGTACTCCAACTCGTGTTGGTATGCGTTAAGAAAAATGGCCCATCGCAACATTCTCGGGGATAGTATCTGCGGCGTGGGCTTGCCTGCCGTGAAAATCCCTAACAGGGGCTTGTGATCCGTCACGATTTTGAACGGGCGGCCATACAGAAAATCGTGAAACTTTTTGGTCCCCGCTACTATTGCTAATGCCTCCCTGTCGGTTTGTGCGTAATTTCGCTCTGCTTGGGACAGGGACCTTGAATAAAACGCAACTGGGGCCTCCCGACCGTCATCCAACACGTGGCAAAGCACCGCCCCCACCCCCACCGGTGATGCATCACAGACTAAGACCACCGGCCGTTTGGGGTCGAAGTGCGTAAGGATTGCGTCCGATGTTAAAAGTTGCTTGAGTTCGTTGAACGCCCTCTCGTGCTCGTCACCCCACATCCATGTCTCCTCCTTTTTAAGTAACCGATGAAGCGGTTCGGCCATGGAGGCTTTCCGCGGGAGGAATGTATGGTAAAAATTGAGGAGCCCCAGGAATGACTGTAGTTCGGTTTTGGATGTGGGGCGAGGGGCCTTCTTGATGGCTGCTACTTTGGATTTGGACGGCTTAATACCCTCGGGTGTGATCCGAAACCCTAAAAACTCGACCTCGGTTTCGAAAAAAACACATTTGTCCTTCCTCAGTCTCAGCCCCGCTTTCTCGAACACAGTTAGCACTTTATCCAATCTCCTTGCTAGTTCGGCCTCACTCCCCCCTGTTATCAATACGTCATCAAAATAAGGCAACACCCCCTCCAGCCCCTTCAGGAGGCGTTCCACAAGCGACTGAAAAAGGCCGGGTGCCGAGTTCACGCCGAACTGTAAACGCGACACCTGGAACGCTCCTTTATGTGTGACTATCGTTTGTGCCGCGGCCGTGGCGGGAGTTACGGGGAGTTGCTGATAGGCTTGTGCCAGGTCGAGCTTAGCGAAACACTTTCCCCCATTTAGCCTGGCCAAAAGGTGGCTGACCACTGGCACCGGATATGCATTAGGGCGAATCGCCTTGTTAATTGTACACTTATAATCAGCGCAAATGCGCACCTCCCCGTTAGCCTTCAGAGCTGTTACAATTGGAGTTTCCCACTCCGCGGAATCAACAGGAATAAGAATCCCCTGGCCCACCAATTTGTCCAGTTCCGCCTCTATTTTGTCCTTTAGTGCGAAAGGCACCCTGCGCGGTTTGAGTCTTATCGGGCGGACCTCCGGGTCTAGGTCGAAGGCTACAGGGGGTCCGTTGAATTTCCCAAGTCCTTTTTTAAAAACGGCGGGGTGCGCATCGCACACCGCTTGTATTGGATCCGCCCCCACTGAATGTACTCCCCCTATGAACAGGCCCAAGGGCTGAAACCACTGTGTCCCTAGGAGGCTACAACTTCCCCCCTTGAGGACAACTAGGGGCAGTTCCGCAGAATGTCTCCTAAACTTAACCTGAAATTTCCCGACCCCCAACACCGGAATGCTGTTTCCCTGTACATCATGTAGCGTGGACCTCAATGCTTTAAGTTTGGGCCGCACGTGGGGGTCGATTTTCAAAAACTCCCTCTGGGGAATTATAGAATAGGAGGACCCCGAGTCAATTTCCATCCTGATAGGGGCCCCTTGTACTTGTACCTCAACAAAGTAATGGGACTGTCCCGCGGACACGCTGAACACTGGGGCGTCGTCCTCGCTGCCGTCCGAGACGCGGCCCACGCCGTCCTGCTTCTTCGTGGTCTGGACGCCATCTTTGGGCCTCGCTGGACGGTCCGGCCTGATCGAACGGTCTGATGACTGCCTCCGGCCCTCTTTCCGTTTTCTGCATGCCCTGGCGATGTGCCCCCGCCGGCCGCAGGTGTAACATTCGGCCTTCCTAAATGGGCACCTCTCGCGCTCGTGGGCCGCTCCGCAGCCATCGCAGCGGCGCCCCCCCTTTCGGACCTTCTGGACTTCTTCGCCGTCGCTGCCTTCCGAGGACGATTTTGAGGCCCGTCGAGTCGCGTGCACCGGTTTTTCCGCTTTGCCGGCTCTGGGACGCCACTCACGCCACTGGTGCATCTCGTCCACTCCGGCATTCGTGGACTCTGCGGCTTCTGCGGCCTCAACGACCTCTGCCAGCGTGGGTGGCGGCTCCTTGTTCATCAAACTGCGCTGCACCTCCTTGTCTTTCAGGCCGCACAGCACGCCGTCCCTGAGGGCCATTTCTTGGATATTGCCCCATTTACAGGGGACGGCGGCTACCCTCAGGGCGGCCACGAATGCCTCAACCGACTCGTCCGGCGCTTGGACTCGCCTCCAAAACGCGCTCCGAGCGGGAAACATCGCCCTCGCGGGTCGGAAGCGCTCCCGTAGCAGCTTCATGATGTCGTCCGCCTTAAATTCGCTCACCTTCTTCGGGGTGATGATGCCCACCAGCGTCCGCTTGGTGTCCATCCCGAGCATTCTGGTGAGGATGGCCCTCTTCGTCTCCTCATCGTCTTCCTTGACTTTGAGCTCCACCAGCGCCGCATGGAAGTCCATCTCAAACAGCTCCCAGTCTTGCGGTTTGGTGATGTTGAACCCGCTCTGTGCCCTGGCTGCTCCTTGGGGATCCATCATCCCACCTTCGTCGCCAATTTGGTGTATGAAAACCAAGACACAGGACACAGCCTCGGGCTGGGTTAACTCAGGTTTATTGCATCGTGGGCAGAGGGAACATGAGGTAATGGCGGATCGATAGCTCTTTATATACAGTAGTAATACATTTGAACGTGGTGCCATGGTAGCCCATTGGCTACTGTCTGCGTGACGTCATTGCGGGTCACGCCCTTCTTGTCCAGGTGTAGGTGGTGGCGGGAAAGCTTCCCGCGCTGTTGCCTTTGATGATTTCGGACCAAGAGAGCTTGGACGCTCGCTGCTGCCAGCTGGTGGTCATTAGCTCGCGTCCTATTGCAGAGTTCATATGATACAGCTGAAGGTTACATTGTTGCTCAAGGCAAGGTTACATTGGTTCGGATACATTGTAATCCATGTGGAAGGTAAAACCCTTAGAACACAACACTTCCTGTCAACATGGTCAGGATAGGGACAGCAGTGGCTGGAGAGGTGTCAGTGCGCTTAAAATGTAACTGTTCCAAGTTTGATGAAGATGCACATTTCCCTTCTCTCAAAGCAAGCCAGATGTTGGTTGAAATAAGACTCAATGGTGCCACCGTGTGGGTACAAATAGGAATTTCCTTCTTAGCAATAGCCTTGGGAAAGGATTTACGCTGTATTGGAGAGTCGTAGTGGGTGAGAGGGAAGTCATAATCCACAGCTGGACTAGCAGCCAACATCTGGTGACCTGAGTGGTACAAGGAGGTTACTAGAACCTTTGCAATGAATCTTTGGCCTTCTGGAAGTATGTGAAGATATGCTAGAAAATAATGAACGAAATAAGGTAATACATCACAAAAGGTAAGCACTTCATGGGCACCCACCCCCATGGCAGGATATAAGATAGATGGAAGGAAGGAACAGTTTTCTGCACATGTCTTGATACCTAAATATGGAACTACAAGAGGCTAGAATCAAACCTATGGAGAGCAAAGACAACATGCCTTGCCAAAGGGATAAATGCTGAAGAGGGTCTCCTCTCCCACCAGGACAAGATTCTGGCTAGACTATCTGAAAGTCACTTATTAGACTTTGAGCAAAGTAGGAAGATCAAAGAATAATCATGTAAAATGGGGCTACTTGAATACAGGAGAAAGTGTATGCAAATGTGGAGAAATTCAATCAATTGCAGCATTTATGTGCAAGTGATTTAAGCTCCACCATATGTACAAAAGAAGAGCTAGTAAATGGCTGACATAATACCATTAAAGTCACACACTCATTACAATGGGGTGGTGGTGGTAAACCCACTTCACCCACTGGTAAAAAAATAATGATTCAATTGTGCAACACTCCCATACGATCAATGAAAAAGAAAGCCGGGCTAAGCAAATCTCGTTCTGGATACATTTATGCAAGATTGCAGAGATTCAAAATGTTTGCTCTGTCAAGGGACCCTAAGTTATGCATTCTTCCTTTGTGCATTAATCAGTGGCACTTAACAGCTTTGATAATGTGGGGAGAGGGGCGGGGGGATATTTGCAAGACTAAAACACTGCCCACTATCTAGATGGGAAAGAAGACTTCCCCAGGTTGAGAATTTCTTCCTTCTATATACAGATCCAAAAGTTCACACACATAAATGTTTTTATTTGTTCTTCCCTTGCTTTTATAAACATTTATGTGCGTGAACTTTTGGATCTGACTATAGAAGAAAGAAATTCTCATCCTGGGGAAGTCTTCGTTCCCATCTAGATAGTGGGCAAGCATTTTGAATCTCTGCAATCTTGCTTAAATGGATCTGAATATGTTTTTGGATTACAATGGGGTTATTTGTTTGTACTCCAGCCAAGATTGCAATTGGCCATGATATCTTGAAGACTCTGGGCTTACAGTTCAAAAAGTAACTTCTCCACCTTTTGACCTGGAAGGGTCCTTAGAGAGGAAAGTATAGCTTGAAAACAGAACACATGCCTTTACACAAAAGAAATGGTTTTCCTTTATTACTTAATAATTAGGCAATTTGGGACCTGCCTTTGGGACCATTTTTCCTCCCTGATGGTGGCTTTTGCAGCACATAAAAATCCAATTGACAGGGAGTGTCAGTGTATTTGGCAGTGTATTAAAAAAATCCTAACAATCAATAAAAAGAAAGCAGTGAGTATAATAACAAGACCGCAAGGAAAGAAGAACAGATACAAGTGGAACCAAAGTAATCCCATCAGAGATGAAATATTAATGAAAAGGGATAGGAAGATAGAAAGGGGTTGGTTGGATGCTGGAAGGAATGTGTAGTAGGCACTTGGGAGACTTCTCTTGTGAAAGAAGCACAACAGCAGCAGAAGTTTGCCATCAGCAGACCAGATGATTAATCTACCTCAATGAATGTCATCTGCACTTCTTTTTCTTCTTTTGTGTTTCAATCAAACCCTGGACTGCCAAAAGTGAAACCACTTTCTTGGCTTTGTCGTTGGCCAAACTTATGTCTTCATTGGTGCATGTTTCTGGCAGTAATCAGCAGACCAGCAAATGACCCAGATTCTGTATCTCTCTACATTCACACAGTGTGTTGTTGTCCAATAGCAGCCCCCACTTGAGCATGTTTGTCTTGCATTTAGGAACTCCGACCTTCAGTCTATTCAGGTTCCTCCAAGTGATGTGGGGGAGGTTGAGTTCCTCAGTGATATTATCCTTTAATGTTGTTCCTTGTCCGATGAGCTAATTTGGTTTTGCACTTGTGTACCCTCAAGAATGTTTGTTCTTGCTGTAAAGCTCTTCCTGGATCTGAGCTGGTAGACTTGAGGCTCATATCCATTTAGAGGTTGTCCAGAGTCATTATCTTCTTTAGTTCTCTCAGCGTCTGCTGCACTGATTGACAGCAGTGTCTCCCCTGGACTATTGACAGGCTTCTTTCTTGACAAACTGTTGACTATGCCCCCTTGCTTGCAATCATCAATCAGATGGTTGTTGTTTTTTTTTAAAAAAATGTGACTTCCCTCCATTTATTTGGTGGATGCACCTGGGGAAGGGCTTCCAAAGACCATCATCAAGGACAGGGGACTGCAGATGCAAGAGGAGGTGGTTCTCCAGTGGTCCTACTCCCAGCACACAATGGGTGTGTGTGACCACCAGGTTCTCTTTTAGGTGGACAGTCCTTCAGCTGAAATGCTGAGCAATGACAATCATCTCTGGATGGCAATCCATTTAACTTCCCAATGAGAGAAAAAGGACACTAATGAAGGATGATTGGAAGCCGAAAGAAACCCAAAATTTAATTTCTGGGTTGTATCCCAGCAACCAGAAACACAACAGCAATGCCCCATTGTTTTTGATTTGTTACAATAAGCAAGCAGCAAGCTGACTGGGTTCAATTGCAGGAAAACTTACAAGAGTAGTTCAGGATCATCATCTTTGCCTGGAACAAAATCTTCCGTATTCTTTTTTGAAATGAGCAGCAAAGCCATGTGGATTGTTGTGTAGAGTAATTAACCTTGGATTTACTGCATCACCTTGCAGTCCCCCCAGGGGACTATTATTTGCATGGGGTTATTTGTTCTCTATTGTTTTAAGCTCCAGTGTCAATGGGATTTTTTTGTGGAGGAAAACTCAGCATATACTGTATCAAAAATTAACTGTGACCTCTGTTAAACTGCTGATGCCAACTCTCCGATCACACTGGTACAGTCCCCTAAATGTCCCTAATTAATAGGGATGAATAATGTGACTGAACAGACCCTTTGCAGAGGGTTGGGAGACTGCATGGAGGAAGTCAAATGAGTAAGCAGGTGGTCTTCTTTCATGTCCTGATCAAACCCTGGATTGCCAAAATGAAGCCACTTTCTTCACTTTGCCATTGCCCACACCCAAGTCCTCATCGGTGCATGTCTCTGGCAGCCATTGGCAGACCAGTAAATGAGCCGGACTCTGTGTCTCTCCACATTTACACTGTTTGTTGTTGTCCACCAGCAGCCCCCACTTGAGCATGTTGAACTTACATGTGGGCACTCCAACCCTCAGCCTATTCAGAGTCCTCCAAGTGATGTAGGGGAGATTGAGATTTTCAGCTATATTCTCTTTTAATGATGTTCCTTTCCCAGGGAGCTCCTTCCTCCACCTTCTAATTTGGTTTTGCTCTTGTGTACCCTCAAGAATGTTTTTCTTGCCATAAAGCTCTTCCTGGATCTGAGCTGGCGGACTTGAGGCTCATATCCGGTCAGAGGGTGTCAAGGGTCCATCTCTTGCTTAGTTCTCCCAGCATCCGCTGCTACTTCTCTCCTGATCTTAGGTGGAGCAATACCAATAAGAGGATATATTTTCCTCAACTGGTGTAGGTTTGAGGCATCCTGTCACTATACTCAGGTGGTAATGCTTGAGAGAAGCAGACATGTTGTTGGCAGATGCCAATTTTCTTCTCTTGGGCCGTGACATTCTTGTGCCTAAGGTATCCCTGTTGCTTTAAATGGGATGATCACTAGTTAGCACACCTCCAAATCAGAGAAATACTTCTGAACTTTTTGATAGAAATACACAAGAAATTCTTCTCGAGAAGGCACGTGTAAATAGCATTAAAAGCTTCCATTATAGGCCATCATCTTAGATGGATAGGGCATGTCCACTGTATGGACGGTTCCAGGCTTCCTCATCACTTTCCTTATGGGGAACCTAGTTCCAGTACAAGACCTTGTGGAGCTCCTTAGAAGTGTTATAAGGACCAGCTGAAACAAACTATGAAGGTGTCAGATATAAATTCCCAAACTGGGGAGGCAGTGGTGATAGATTGCCTACTTTGTCACCAAACCATCTCTGCGGCTACTGATCACTTTGTAGGAGACTGGTGCAGACATGAAGAGGCTAAGCGACAAGCATGAAAGCTTCATCAAACTCAACTACACCTTCCACCATCTATTCAGTGTAATGTATGTGGTTGCATGCTTCATACCAGGGTCAGTTTATTGAGTCACCAGAGACACATCTATCAACTGAGAAAACGAATTCCAGGAAAAATGTATGCTCGGTTGTGAGTGTTGTTGTTGTTCAGTTGCACAGTCGATTCCGACTCTTTGCGACCCTATGGACCATCGCTCTCCAGGCACCTCTGTCCTCCACCATCCTCCTTAGTCCACACAGCCCCGTGCCCATTGTGTCTACAATACCATCTAGCCATCTCATCTTTGGCCGTCCCCTTCTTCTTCTGCCCTCCACCTTCCCCAGCATCAAGGCCTTCTCAAGTGAATCCTCTCTTCTCATTTGATGTCCAAAATACTTCAACTTCAACTTTGTTATTTGTCCTTCTAAGGAGCACTCAGGGCTAATCTCTTCTAATATTGACCTATTTGTTCTCCTCGCTGTCCAGGGGACTCTCAAAACTCTCCTCCAGCACCACATCTCAAAGGCATCTATTTTTCTTCGCTCAGCCTTTCTAATGGTCCAGCTCTCACAGCCATACATTACCACCGGGAATACCATTGCTTTGACTATGCGGACCTTTGTTTGCAGTGAGATATCTCTGCTTTTCACTATGTTCCCCAGGTTTTTCATAGCTTGTCTCCCAAGAATCAGTCGCCTTTTTATTTCATGGCTGCAATCCCCATCTGCAGAGATCTTGGATCCTAAGAAAGTAAAATCTGTTACTGCTTCTACTTCTTCCCCATCTATTTTCCAGGGACTTATAGCGCCTGTTGCCATTATCTTGGCAACGAGATTCAGAAGAAAATTGCTTTCCATGTTGTTGCAGATCATTTTGGATTATTCACTCTCTTAAATGTTATGGTGAACTTTCCAGAAATCTAGAAGCTGTAAGGGAACCAAGGCAGTGTGTGGAGATTAGAAGATAAATACCTGCCCGAAGGTCAACTGAGTTGTTTGTCAGTCAAGGGTGACAAAGGATGCTATATTTATATAGTCTGGGGAAAAGGAAGACTCAGGGGCAACTTGGTCACAATCTAAAAATACCTTCAAGGTAACGGCATCAAGGAAGGGAGAGAACTGATCTCAGAAGAAGGGAATCTGAAGAGCAGTGGCTGAAAGGTAAAGACAATGTTTGCATTGGAGAAAGAGCAAGAAGTGCATAACTGGAATACAAACAGAGATTTTCCTTTCTCTCTCTCTCTCTCTTTTAAAAAAATAGCTGATTCACCTCTCAGAAAAGCACAGTGAACATTCAAGGGCTATTCAATAAACTGCAATCTCCAAAGGATGCCCCAGACAGACAAATTCCACTTTCTCCTCCTCCTCTCTTAAATGAACCTGAAATTGGCTTCAGGAGATTTCAACATATTTCCAGAACAGCACTTGCAGCCCAGAAATGTTTCTATGACTGGGAGGTGGAAGGTCAGCATTCGATTCCTGAGTACTGCAGGACGGAATGTGCTCCCGTCTTTGTCCCTGCTCCTGCCAACCTAGCAGTTCGAAAGCAAGAAATTGCAAGTAGATAAATAGGGACTACTTCGGTGAGAAGGTAACAGTGTTCCATGCGCTCCGGTGTCTAGTCTTGCCTGCCACATGACCACGGAAATGTCTGCAGAAGCAGACAACACTGGCTCTTCGGCTTTGAAACAGAGATGTGCACTGAACCCTTGAGTCGGATATGACTGGC
Source organism: Bradypodion ventrale (assembly GCA_035047345.1). Lineage (NCBI taxonomy): Eukaryota > Metazoa > Chordata > Lepidosauria > Squamata > Chamaeleonidae > Bradypodion > Bradypodion ventrale. The sequence goes on from JAWDJE010000004.1 coordinate 9,129,539, forward strand.
TTTCAACCAAGGGAAATCTTTACTAAAGATAGTTGAGCAAGGCCCAAATTTCTCTAGGACCCACTTGGAAGTTGGCCAAGCTCTTGACAGACATATTTGAAGCATGTGGAGTATTCTTCTGTGCTCTACTGAGTATTTGAAATTACTTACCAATCATCATCCTATCCTGTGTCCTTAAAAGCTGTCTCTGATCAGCCCCCTCCCCTTCCAGTGCCTTGTATTTTCAGTTCAGTTTGATCAATGATGACTGGAAGCAGAATAGTATAGCAACATTTGGGTCTTTTTCGTCCAGAACATTATGAGTTTGATCCCGATGGGACTCCAGGTTGACTCAGCCTGCCATCCTTCTGAGGTCAGTAAAATGAGTACCCAGCGTGTTGGGGGCAACATGCTAATTAACTTGTGAATCACCCAGAGAGTGCTCTAAGTGCTATATGGGGCAGTATATAAGTGTAATTGATACTGCTAAATGCTATAGTGCAGTCCCAATAGCTCATTGGTTCCACTGTTGAACTTTTTTTACCTGCCAGATGTTTCTCCTATCCAAAATCCACTCTCCTGGAATTTAAAACCATGTTCCACTTCAAGTATGTATAAAAACAATTTCCTTGCAGGCCTAGATGTCATATATGGTCCATAGCTGATTTTTATTGGGGTTTCAATACATTGGAAATTGCACTGGGAGTAACATGACACACCCATAACACTTAGTAAAGGCAACCCCTTTAGGTCTGCACCTTCTTTCATCCTCCGACTCGGACCAAAAGGACTCCCTGACTTCCAGGTGAAATGGGTTGGCAAAACGGCTGACACTCAATTTCATGGGATGCACCACTTTCCCACATATTTTTGACACATCTCTGTTCTCAACATTGCTAAATTTGCTGTTGTACTCCTGAATTTTGTCTCAGTGACAATGACAATCACCCCTTCCAATTCTGTTTTAAAACAAGGTCATGGGACTATATGGACCTTGTTTAAGGTGAAACTGAATCTTTTGGTGCTACTGTTGAAATTGAATATAGGGCTAGTTGAGGTGTGGTCATCAATGTATCTCCTCCAGCTTGTAATTGTGCATTCCTTATCTAGGCCTGTTTCAGCCTAATCATAGAATAGAGACTATTTTGGTTGTCTTAGTGAATGATATATGGCCAGGTTACCCTGCTATGGCAATAGAGTAGACCCTACTGCCAGTGACCCAATGCCGAGTGTCAGGCGGTGGTTAACTAACCTGACAATCCTTGGGTGCCAAAGTCCACAGGGAAGGGTGATGGTCCCCAAGTGGATTAAGTCCCACTTGAATCCATCTTGATGGAGGGTGGCAGCTTCATCAAGACTGGCCAGGGGCTGATAAGGACTTTGCATGCCAAAAAGGGCTCAGGACCAGAAAGTGACCAGAAAGTGACTGGATCAGCGGTACGGGAAGGCAGATGAATGTAATGCGGAAGGCAGATGAAAGGCTACTGCATTATATTCTCAGGACAGTCTTCATGGCTGATCGCCATGATGATCACCAATATTCAGATTCAGATATGGCAGAAGAAGAAGAGGAGGAGAATGGTTTAAGAAAATGTTTAGGATATGAAGCAAAATATTCAAATTACAAGAAAGAAGAATTCCCCTAAAAGTTAGGAAGACTTGCTTGACAGGAAGAGCTGTCAAGCTGTGAGCAACATTATGGACTTCCTTGGAAGGTGCCAAATTTCCCTTCATTGCAGGTTTTCATACATGCATGTTTTTGTCTATGGATTTCACACTTTGACAAAGTGTTTGACATGATGACCTCTGGGGGTTCATAATTTGGATTGTTATTTTATTTTTTCCTCTTTCCAGCTCCATAATTCTAATTTTTATTGTGTTCAGGTCATTAAAAAAAAGAAGAGGGGGGGGGGGGGACCCTTATGGCAGACAAAGGATAAAAACCCTCTCCAAAAACAAATTGAGAAACAGATTATTAATTAAAGAAAAGATGGAGCAGGAATAGGAATACAATAAAACTCCGACTTACATATGCTTCGAGTTACATAAAATTTGACTTACATAATGATTTTGTGCTACAACCATGTCCCGATTTACACGATTTCCTATGGGTTTGCTTCGAGTTACATAAAGATTCTTTTTCCTATGGGTATGCTTCGAGTTATGGACAAATTCATTTTCCTATGGGTTTGCTTCAATTTACATAAAAATTTCATTTTTCCTATGGGTTACATAAAAAAATAATTTTCCTTATGGGTTTGATTTGAGTTACATAAAAAACCGATTTAAGCAAAAGCCTATGGAACGGACTTTTTTTTGTAAGTAGGGGTTTTACTGTATAATCATGATAGCTTTTTAAAGAAGAAATAGTAGTAGTAGCAACAATCTAAGAATGGGGAAGACACGTCTCTACATAAACTTTGATTAAAGATGACAAATATTCAGATGGGTATCCATGTGCTGTCTCTATCCCATACGTTTGAACTATCAGGTTCTCAGTCTATCGATTCCTGGAAGTGGCAATTTTAGCTTCAGTGTCGCGGTATCAAATGTCTGCCCACCAGGAGTGTGAAGACGATTCATTTTCTTTGACCCATTGGCTAATTTCCACAAGACCGGGAGATAGTTTAACAAAATATGCAAGTTTACAGAATTCAGAGATTGCTCAGAGGCAAAATCAATGCACTTCATAATGTCGATGGATAATTTATACCAATGCCTAAAAGAAGCGAGGCATATCCCTGTTGACTTTCCTGTATCACTCAGTCATTCTCCTAATGATTTATGTAACTCAAATTGTATCCCACTTTCCTCTTGCAAACGGGATTTGACTTTGCAATACCAAGCTAGAAATATACAGTAAAACCCCTACTTACGAAAAAAGTCAGTTCCGTAGGCTTTTGCTTAAATCGTTTTTTATGTAACTCGAAGCAAACCCATAGGAAAAAATATTTTTATGTTAGTCGAAGCAAACCCATAGGAAAAATGAAATTTTTATGTAACTCAAAGCAAACCCATAGGAAATCATGTAAATCAGGACATGGTATTAGCACAAAATCATTATATAAGTCGAATTTTATGTAACTCGAGGCATTTGTAAGTCGGGGTTTTACTGTAATTCACACATCACCTCAAGGAAAGGATCTTCGATGTAAGACATGGACGGCACAAACAAACAAAAATGGAGCATCCAGGCAGTTGAACAAGGCTTCTGCAGCAAGCAGGGTCCATTGGCAAAGGCAATATGGTGGCCACCAGAGGCAAGGAGGCCACTGAAACTTTCTTGGTGGGACGTTCTGTCCAGAGCCTGGAAAAAGGCCAACCAGAAATCCCTCTCTCATTCCCACATTACACATAGCTCAGAAGGTGGTAGGGAGAAAAGGTTTTCTCCTTGGGCAGAAAGCTCATTGGGGACAATGCGATTCCTTAGGGAGGGGGAAACAGTGGCTTAGTGCTTAAGACGCTGAACCTGATGGCTAGAAGGTCGTCAGATCAGCAGTTCGAGACCCAAGTGCTGCGTGAACAATTGAGCACTCATCGTCTGTTCCAGCTCCTGCCAACCTAGCAGTTTGAAAGCAAGATATTACAAGTTAATAAATAGGTACTGTTTTGGTAGGAATGGCATCTAGTCATGCCAGCCACATGACCAGGGAAAAGTCTGCAGACAGTGATGGCTTTTGGGCTGTAAACTGAGATGAGCACTGAACCCTAGAGTCTGACATGACTCGCTTTCGAGCAGGGGAGACCTTTACTTTACCTTTAGCTAACACCTAAGGGAGCCTGGGAGAGATGGGCATAGGTGGGAAGAGGAGAGTCCCAGCAGTGGACACCAGCAGGTGGATGGGAGCCTTTAGCACCTGTTACCTGCCCTTAGGTGGCTGGAGCCCTGGCGGTGCAGTGATTAAACTGCTGTATACAGCCCAAAGTGCTGACCTTGAGAGTTCAATCCTGATGGGTTTCAAGGTTGACTCAGCCATCCATCCTTCCTTGGTCACTAAAATGAGTACCCATCTTGTGGACCACCGTGAGAGGGCTTTAAGTACAATAAAGATAAAGAACCCTGGTGCCACAGTGGTTAAATTGCTGTACTGCAGTCCAAATATGAGTTTGTTTCTGACAAGAACCCCAGGTCGACTCATCCTTCCGAGGTTGGTAAAATGAGGACCTAGCACGTGGTGGGGTGGTAGGAAAGGTAGTAATGGTCACTCTTGCTCGAAAGCCAGTCATATCTCTGTTTATAGCCAAAGGGCCAACGCTGTCTGTGTCTGGACTCTGGAGACGTTTCCATGGACATGTGGCAGGCATGACTAGACACCGGAGTGCACAGAACGCTGTATATAAGAGTAATTGCTATTGCTAAAGTCTCCCTTGCTCGAAAGCCAGTTGTGTCTGACTCAATGGGGCGGCATAAACATGTAATTAGTATTAAGAGATCGAACAGTGGCTTTGCCAGTCATCCCCACCCACTCCTTCCCAGTAAGTTTTCATGGCCAAGCAAGGACTTGAACCCAGGTCTCCTCCCGCGGTGGCGAACCTTGGCTCCCCAGATGTTCTTGGACTTCAATTCCCAGAAGCCCTGATCAGCAGGTGTGCCAAGGTTCGCCAGCCCTGATTCCGTCTCCGTAGATCCGCGGGGCCTTTTCAGCAATGCTAAATGTTTGTGCCCCCTAACATGCCAAACCCCTGGAATAAGGGGGTCCTACCTACGAGGGCCCCTGGAGGCGGGCGAAAGCATGCCTGGAATGGACCTACTGAGTGCGCAACGAGAGGGCAAGAAGAGCCCTGGTGGCGCAGTGGTTAAACTGCTGTACCGCAGCCACAACGTCGTAAGTTAGATCCTGACCAAAGGCTCAACATGATGTTGGGGACAAAAATGCTAATTGCAGCGTGAACCAAGCGCTGTGGGGTCGTAAGGTTTCCCTTGCTCGAAAGCCAGTCGTATCCGGCTCTAGGGCGCAGTGCTCATCTTAGTCTCAAGGCCGAAAAGCCAGCGCTGCCTGCTTCTGCAGACGTTTCCGTGGTCACGTGGCAGGCACGACTAGACACCGGAGGGAGCGCATGGAACGCTGTTACCTTTCCCACCGAAGTGGTCCCTATTTATCCACTTGCAATTTCTTGCTTTTCGAACTGCTAGGTTGGCAGGAGCCTGGGACAAAGCAGGTAGGTGTAATTGCTAATTGCGAAAGCCAAGGACGCTCCGGTGGCGCGCCGAGGGCTGTGGGTTCGCGTCTCCCTCCCTTCCCCCTCCCCGCGCCATTTGCCAACGTCGTTGCCAGCCAGGGAGGGGAAGAGTTAAAGGAAGCGAGAGAAGGGGAGGTGGCCGATGGTGGCCGGGCGGGCGGAGCTGCTGCGCCAAAAGAAGCAGGCGGAGTGGGCGGCGGGATCGCAGAAGGGGCTAATCTCCCTCGCTTCCTCCGCGTCGATCTTCTGCGCCCCTTTATTCCATACACAACAGCCCCCCCCCCACCCCAGGTCTTTTGCCAAGGGCGAGGCCAGGGGGAGCATCCCTGGTGGGCCCCGATCCGGCTTCCGGCCCCCCTCCCCCGGCCCCTCCGATGAGCCCTCCCCGGCCCGGGGGGAGCCTCCGCTGCCGCCGCCGCCGCCGCCGTCCGGGCGCGCCAGTCGAGCAGGGATGGTGCAGAAGGCGCGCAACGGCGGGGTCTACCCGGGCGGCTCGGGCGAGAAGAAGCTCAAGGTGGGCTTCGTGGGGCTGGACGCCAGCAGCGCGCCCGAGTCCACCCGCGACGGCGCCCTCCTCATCGCCGGCTCGGAAGGCGGCAAGCGGGGCTCGATCCTCAGCAGCAAGCCCCGCTCCTCGGCCGCCGCCTCCGGCAAGCCGCCCAAGAGGAACGCCTTCTACCGCAAGCTCCAGAATTTCCTCTACAACGTGCTCGAGAGGCCCCGGGGCTGGGCGTTCATCTACCACGCTTACGTGTGAGTAAAAGGGCGGGACAGGGAGCGGGAGGACCCGAGGGGACGATGCGCGCCCCCCCCCCCCAGCTTTGCACCTGCCTGCCAGGAGACCCGGCCTGCGCTCCGGCGTCTCCTTGGATCGTGTTCATCGCGTTGCGCGCGCGCGCCTGTCCCCGTCTCCGTCCGCTCGCCCCCAGCCCGCTCCCCTCCATGGCCGCTCTCCTTTCTGTGGTCTCCATCCTTCCATCCATCCATCCATCCATCCATCCATCCATCTATCTATCTATCTATCTATCTATCTATCTATCTATCTATCTATCTATCTATCTATCTATCTATCTATCTATCTATCTATCTATCTATCTATCTACTTACCTACCTACCTACCTACCTACCCATCCATCCATCCATCCATCCACCCACCCACCCACCCACCCATCCTTGTAACCATTTCCTTTCTTCCCCTCCCCACGATTGCTCTCCATCCCTCCATCCATTGTCTCCTCCTCACTTCCTTCCCAATGCCCACCGTCTCCAGCTTGGGCAGAAGCGCCCCCTGCCACACTGGTTGCTCACCTCCATCTCTTCCTGGCCTTGCCTGCCTTCGCCTTCCTCCTCCTCCCCCTCCCCAGATAGATCCCATCCCTTTTGCGTGTCTGGGTACCAGCGCTCCCTTCTACGTAAACATCCCCTTTTCATCCTCATCCATAGCTTGTCACACTGTCTCCCTGCTTACCGTATTCATGCCACCATGTTCAAGTGTAATGACAGAAAGGGATGTCCCCAGTTTGCCTTGCTTGGGAAGCCTTTTGGAAGAAGTTGCCTTTTGGCCCAAGTTGGTGGACTGAAAAAAAAAATGACTTTAAAATAAATGGATCTTATAGATCTGATCTAGGACGGCGCTTCCTCCACCTTCTAACAGCAAGGTTTCCTCTTCACTCCCCTCCTTCCCTCTAGCAAATTGGCAGCTGTTATCTGACAGCCTTGTTCTACCAGGGTGGGTTTCCTTTGCAAACAAATGGAGGAATAAGAGGAGAAGTTAACCAGCGGTGCAGAATTTCCTCACCTCCATCTCTTCCTGGCCTTGCCTGCCTTCGCCTTCCTCCTCCTCCCCCTCCCCAGATAGATCCCATCCCTTTTGGGTGTCTGGGTACCAGCCCTCTCTTCTACGTAAACATCCCCTTTTCATCCTCATCCATAGCTTGTCACACTGTCACACTGCTTACCGTATTCATGCCACCATATTTTTTATTCTCTCTTTTGCACTCTCTCTTGCACTTATCTCTGGAAAGGGCAGCTTCGGCCACCGTCCTCTCTGGGAGCTGCCAGAAAAAAAAAATTTGAGTTGGCAACACCTCTGTTTATTTCCACACCTCCTCATTGCCTTCTTTCCTTCCCCAATGCCAGTTTGCTAGGCTTGTTCTTCCCCAAACAGCATCAGTCATTGCAGTTTGGGTTTCTAGTCCTCAGGGCCCTTGCTTACAAGGGAGGCACTATTGTATGAAGGGTGGATTAGTTACTGTAAAACCTCTACATACAATTTTTTTCCTGCTCCATAAGGTTATTTGTCTGTTGAAAAAAAAAAGTATGTTGAAAACACATTGGATTACCAAAAGAAGCCACTAGATATCACCGTATATTTTTGTATGTCAATTTTTTCCTATTAAAAATTTGCATATCGATTTTTTTTAGCCATGATTTATATTTGTATGTCGAAATTTTTGTAAGTCGAACCGTTTGTATGTTGAGGTTCCACTGTAGTTCGGATCCAGGAAGGTGATGGGTAAGGGAAAAACAGCTGTCAGGGAGGGGAATAAAGAGAATGAGTCATCCACTCCTTTATCAAGTTAAAAACACAATCTAAGGGTCATCTATTGAAAGTGACAAATAGCATATTTAAAACAACCACAGGGAATTGTTATTTCATGTGATTGTCATCAGTGGAACTCCCCACCTCAGTATGTTATGACAGAGTGTCATTACAGCTAGATACCTACCAAATCAATATTTATTACAGTCCAAGACCAGCATAGAACAGCAAAAGAAACAGAAGTTAAAAACCAACCAGGCATTTAAATTCCAGCTGATGGGAGTGCAAATGAATTGGTTTAACTGGTCTGTGAGTGTCCGAGGGTCTCTTGGCTAGGAGTGTATTCTGTTGAGCTAAGTGGAAGTTGTTTATTTCCCTGTGAGCTGTAGGTTGTGGTGATTCACAGCCCAGGTTTCCCTGTTCAAGTGTAATGACAGAAAGGGATGTCCCCAGCTTGCCCTGCTTGGGAAACCTTTTGGAAGAAGTTGCCTTTGGCCCAAGTTGGTGCACTGAAAAAAAAAATGGCCTTAAAATAAATGGATCTTATAGATCTGATCTAGGATGGCGGTTCCTCCTCCTTCTAACAGCAAGGTTTCCTCTTCACTCCCCTTCTTCCCTCTAGCAAAATGGCAGCTGCCACCTGACAGCCTTGTTCTACCAGGGTGGGTTTCCTTTGCAAACAAATGGAGGAATAGGAGGAGAAGTTAACCCGCCGTGCAGAATTTCCCCAGTGGCATCTCACTGCTCAGAAATGGAATTGATATTTGGCACTTCGGTGGCTCAGAGTGCCTTTTGACCTTTCTTGAATTCATCCTCACCTTGGTCACCATTAGACCCAATACACAGAGGAGAAAACTGAGGCTTGGATGTGCTATCTACTGAGTTTAGCTCATCTCACAGTGTGCCTCCAAGGAATTGCCCTTTTCCTTTCTTTTGTGTCCTGATCAAACCCTGGACTGCCACCTTCTTGGCTATGTTGTTAGTAAAGGTAAAGGTTTCCCTTGCTCGAAAGCCAATTGTATCTGGTTCTAGGGTTCAGTGCTCATCTCTGTTTCAAAGCCAAAGAGCCAGCGCTGTCTGCTTCTGCAGACATTTCCGTGGTCATGTGGCAGGCATGACTAGTGCACAGAACGCTGTTACCTTCCCACCAAAGTGGTCCCTGTTTATCTACTTGCAATTTCTTGCTTTCGAACTGTGTCGTTAGCCAAACTTAAATCTTCATTGGTAGTATGTTTCTGGTAGCAATTGTCAGACTAGCAAATGGGCTGGGTTCTGTATCTCTCCAAATTCACAGCATGTGTTGTCCGCCAGCAGCCCCCACTTGAGCATGATGGTCCTATATTCAGGAATTCCAATTCTCATCCTATTCAGACTGATGTAGGGGAGGTTGAATTCCTCAGTTATATCTTCTTTTAATGTTATTCCTTGTCTAGTGAGCTCTTTCCTCCATCTTCTAATTTGATTTTGCTATTGCATACTTTCAAGGGTGTTTGTTCTTACCATAAAGTTCTTCCTGGATCTGAGCCAACAGACTTCTCATATCCATTCAGAGGATGTCGAGGGTCATTCTCTTGTTTAGATCTCTCAGTGACCGCTGCTACTTCTCTCCTTGTCTTAGGTGGAGTGATACCAACAAGAGGGTATATTTTCTCCACTGGTGTAGGTTTGAGGCATCCTGTCACTATGCACATTGTTTCATTAGGAAATGCCAGGAAAAGCACCGTCCCCCTCTCTCTCTGGTTTGGTGCACAGAGAAATCTGTACTCTTTGTTCTGTACCTGTTGGGGCAAGAACGTGTCTATTCTTTTTTTGGGCTGAAGCTGTGGACTAGCACTGGTCATTCCCCCACCCACCCCATCCCTTCAGTGGCCTTGCTAGATATCACCATAGCAATGTGGCAAACTGAATGGCAGATAAAACCATCCAGAACCCATTTCTGTTTTACTCTCTTCTCCTCTCCCTGCAAAGACATATCACTTCTATTTTCATCTGGGGCTGCCATGGCTCAGTGGTTAAGAAGCTCGCCTTGTTAGCTGGAAGACTGGCAAATCAGCAGTTTGAGACCTGGGTACTGCATGAGCTCCCGTCTCTGCCCAGCTCCTGCCAATTTAGCAGTTCGAAAGAAAGAAATTGCAAGTAGATTAATAGGGGCCACTTTGGTGGGAAAAAGATCTTGGGGACATGAAAGGAGCCTCATCCAGGTGTCCCCTGAGCAGAATGTCTCCAGCAAAAATGCTTTCAACTCAGAATAATTTCTGACACAAAATTATTATTATCTGGAAGTGTAAGATAGATCCCAGGCATCTTCTGTGCCTACCTTCATACACATCCTCCTCGCACTGCAGATGTTGGCTGCTCAAAGCAGTCGCCCTAGAAAGAGAACTCAGCTAGAGTTGGAGGGTTTTGTAGCAAGCGCCGACAGCGAGAGTCAAGCGACAAAAGGCAGATGTGGCTCTTCTGCTGCTTTTCTTGAACAAGAAATGGTTGCACTGCCTTGTTCTGTTGAAATAAGTGTGTCTGTGCAGCCGCGTTGGGTTAAATTATAAATAAGCAGCGAGAAGAGGTACCAAAAAAGTGCAATACGAATGGAATGATGGGATAGAATTAAGGCAGTAATACAATATTAATCAAGAGCAGGCTGTGCTTACGTTGCATCTGATAAGTTTTCTCTGCATTCTATACGTTCAGTGCACTTATCCCATCAGAAATACATTTACTGTACATGTAAACAATATTTATGCTTAGTCAGATTTCATTCTGTGTGTCTTTGGGTGTAAAACAAAGAGACCATATATCCTAAAGCCGTGATGGCGAACCATGGCACTCCAGATGTTCTTGGACTTCAATTCCCAGAAGGCCAAGCCCCCTGTGAATCCACACGAATGGGTTTACTGCGATTCATCCAGCCCGCACTGTCCTCGTCGCTGCCGGACGCAGAAGTAAAACGCGCCCATGTTTTAAACTGCAAACAACAACAACAAATAACAGCATTTGTTGTGGTCTGTACTTTCTAACAGAGTGTTAGATGTGTTTCTGTGGAATATTCAAACATGGCTTGAAATACTGTGTGGGGAGACTTTGGGAAATTGGGGGATTATGGAAGTTAGAGTTAAAAAGAGTAACATTTCCAAATGCTGAATATGGGGTAGACTTGAGTAGACTTGTTATCTGTAAATGGACTTTTGCATGGTTTTGTCAGGGACCGCATCTGATATACCCTCCTGTTGTTATAGAGGAGTCCTGGTGATGCAGTGGTTAAACTGCTGTACTGCAACCAAAAGATTGTGAGTTTGATCCTGTCCAGGACTCAAGGTTGACTTCCATCTTTCCGAGGTCAATAAAATGAGTATCTAGCATGTTGAGGGCAAAATGCTAATTAACTTGTGAACCACCCAGAGAGTGCACTAAGCACTATGGGATGGTATACAAGTGTGATTGCTTTGCTTTATTTTGCTTTGCATTTGGAAAAGAAATAACTTGGTAGATGTGACATCATATAATTTTAGAGTTGGAAGGAGCTCAAATTTATTCAACTCTCAGCCAACTTGTGAGCTTTGGAAATGGTGTGAATCCATACTGGGATTTGAGCTCAAATTGCAAACTACTACAAGGTTAGTGTGTGAGTGCTGAAATTTGGCAAATATTGGTGTGACAAGTGAAGGAATGGAAGAGGACAACTACTTTTGCTGTGCCGGCTCAATACTAATAGACTCATAGTTAAGATTTCTGTAGGACTTTCAAATCATTTAAACTGGGTAGTAATCCAGAGGAAATCCCCTTTCTTCCCAGACTTTATCTCCACAGCAAGCTGGTGAAGTAGCTTTGACAGAAAGGCAGTGACAGGACCAGAGTCAACTCATGAGATTTCATTGGGGATTGGGGATTTTATGATAGAATGGGGAATGAAAAATCAATCCAATGGGGTTGGGAATTGGTTCCAATTCTGGAGTACTAACCGCTGTGCCACATTGCCTTTGAATTTTTGAAGCTGAAGGTTAAACTGAGCTCAGGCAAGCGAAGTCAAGAGTTGCAATAGGACTGGAATCCAATGTCCGAGTTACGACCATCCAGTCTCTCAATCAACAGAAGTGATACATTTTTGGTGGAATCATTTTCATTGCAAACTCTAGGGATTGAGAGGGCAACATTGAAAGCATTAGTACAGATACTGGCCAAAGTCATTTTCAATAGCTATGCAGAGGGCATAACTTTTGGAGGTGAATTGGACTCACCATAAACTGATAAGGAGTCATAAGTCTCGGTAAAGGTAAAGGTCACCCTTGCTCGAAAGCCAGTCGTATCCGACTCTAGGGTCCAGTGCTCATCCTCATTTATAGCCAAAGAACCAGCGCTGTCTGCATTTGCAGACGTTTCCGTTGACATGTGGCAGGTATGACGATGCCAGAGTGCACAGAATGCTGTTTACCTTCCCACCGAAGTGGTCCCTATTTATCTATTTACAGTCTCAAACTGTTGACCAAGTGCTAATGTCTACAGTATTTTCTTCACTTGGGACAATTTGCATCTAAAATCTGGTCATTTGTCCGATGCTAGCCCACAACTAGAAGAGTGGATTTGGGCCAAAAGATATAGAAAAAGCCACAGACATCTTGAAACTCTAGCTCATCCAGCAATTACAATTAAAAAAAAACTGAAATTTTAAAGAGAAAAAGCGCTCACACAGCGTCTAAAAAGTACTCAGGAGTGGTTCAGATGTAAGGCTTTTTTTGAGGCATTCTCCTTGAATTCACAAAGGTAACAGCTAGGATTGTTTCTCTCTGCAGCCTCAGATATGCTGTTTCTATTTCAGGAAGCTATTATGCAGGGAAATATTCAAATCTGCAATTCCTCAGGACTTCCTCATTGCTCAGAGTATGGCTGAAGAAAGACGGTGCTTTGTGCAAATTGCTTAACATTGATAGTTCTGGAATTTTGGGAGTTTTCCATGGGAAGGTTAGAGCACAGTCGAAGGGGAAAGAAGGCCACCAGGCAACCATATGCTCATAACTCTTGTGTTTGCTTATTTATTTGGTACATTCATACCCCACCTTTCTTCTAGCATGCAAAAGACAATGTACACGGCTCTCATTCTCCCCACTTTAAACTTACACCAACCCATGGTCAGCTGCAAATTTCATGGCTTCCTGAAGGTATGTCTGATGGTTTGACCACTACACTACGCTTGTCAGTCAATCACATAGTCTGTTACTCCATGAGTTTTCATTCCTGCTTGGAGAGAGATATATATACATGAGTACATCATCAAAAAAGTGAAATTCGTTTGGCTTTTAGAGGTTAAACCATGATTCCTGGCTGCAATTTCCAGAACTCTTAATGATTTGACTAGTAGAGAAAAAACTGAGCCTCTGTGATCTATCGTAGATTTCTGTAACCAAGTGTTTCCCTTATGTGTGTGGGACCTCTAAATGTTGTTGTTTTACTGCAGGGGTGTCCAAACTACAGCCTATGGGCCAGATCTGTCCTACAGCACCAAATCGGGGGCTGCACTGGTTACCAGTTTGTCTCCGGGTGCAATTCAAGGTGCTGTTTTTGACCTTTAAAGCCCTACATGGTAGTGGGCCAGGGTATCTTAGAGACCGCATCGCCCTAAGGATGTCTGTCCGTCCAACCAGAGCGGACCAGAGGGGCTCTCTAATTGTGCCATCAGCCAGGGGGGCTCGCCTCTCTGGCACAAGGAGGAGGGCCTTCTCCGTGTCCGCACCGGCCCTTTGGAACCTCCTGCCTGTGGAACTGCGTCTCCAGACGGAGTTGTTGCCCTTTAGGAAGGAACTAAAGACCTGGCTGGCGGGCCAAGTTTGGGGTGCGGGTGGGGATGGGGGTACCGTTGGGTGGTTGGTATAGAGAAGTGTGCCTTCCCCCAAGGTCCCTTCGGTACTTGCGCACCTTTTAGGGGTGGGTTTTTTTAACTTTTAACTTTGTTTTATCATGTGTCTTTTTATGTATTTACTGTCTGCTATGTAAACCGCCCTGAGTTGGGTTGTACCTGAGTGGGCGGTATATAAGCGCGAAATAAATAAATAAATAAATAAATAAATAAATAAATAAATAAATAAATAAATAAATAAATAAATAAATAAATAAATAAATAAATCGTCTGGCCTTGCTTCTCCCAGAAGCAGAAGTAAAATGTGCATGTGTATAATGTGACCACACATGCACACAATGCTGCCGTAAATTTACGGCATTTATGGTAGTGTTATGCGCATGCACGGGCCCATTATGCGCATGTGCATGCAAGTTTTACTTCCGCTTCTGGTGGGAGGAACCATGTGACTGGCATGCTCAGCCACGTGACTGGCCCATGGCCTGAAAAGTCCCCCCCCCCCCTCCCCGTTTTATTCTTTTGTCATTTGGTTTTATAGTAATCTCTTGCTTTTGACTTTGCAAACTGTTTTGGGATTTCTTGAAATATAAAATGGTATAAAAAGGAGTTAAATGATTATAAAAAAGATGGCTTTATTTTTCTTGCATTTTCAAAGCATTTTAACGTGTAGAAATTAGAACATTTTGCTTGCTGCCGCCTGTAAACCATCATGCCGGTATTAAATTGCTTCCCCAAAGTCCTCCCCATGATGAAATGGATATTATTATTTTTTTTGGGGGGGGGGGGGCTTGCAATTTTCAGGGGAGAAATTAAAAAAAGTTTTATTTCTGAAAAATCACTGCAGCCTTATGTGGCATAATGGTCATTATAAGATATTTGGATCGTTTCACATGCTTTTATGCAAGTTCAGAAGGCAAAAACTTCAAATAAGCAGATATTGCCAAAAAGCAGCTTTTCTACATGGCATCACTAAGCAAATGTGAATTCTTAAATCAATGTATATATGATGTCTCTTTAATTTACTGTATCTGTTTTCATTGGAACAAACAACTGGATTTAGCCTTCCAACTTCAATGGAGCAGGGCTGGTTTACAATACAGTACATTAGAATCATGACTCTGTAATTTAGTTAGACTTCATCAGGTATTTGTGGCATTAAATAAAGAGTCAAAATTAAGACAAGGGTGACTACTGATGAATGTCAATTCCAACATAGGTCGCTCTTTCTTGAAAGCTAGCTGTATCTGACTCTAGGGTTCAGTGCTCATCTCTGTTTATAGCCAAAGAGCCAACACTGTCTGCATCTGTAGACATTTTGTACCTGCGGACATGTGGCAGACATGACTAGACACTGGAGTGCATGGAACACTGGTACCTTCCCACCAAAGGGGTACCTATTTAATCTTCTTGCAACTTCTTACTTTTGAACTGCTAGGTTGGCAGGAGCGGTGACAGAGACGGGAGTTCACTCTGTCGTGTAGCACTCAGGTCTCGAATGGCTGACCTGCCAACTTTCCAGTCATCAAGTTCAGCATTTTAATCACTATGCCACCGCAGTCCCCAGTCCCAACATAGATGACAGCAAAGTCTGATCTTTACTGATTCTGACTTTAAGTCAAGATGGATGGATTTTCCTGAAGTACGTGACAGAGCTTTGACACAGATGCATGGTCAGCAATCAGTCGACTGCCTTCTCTAGGATTTTAGCTGGGTGTGACAAAAGGCTGAGATAACAGATCCATGATAGTAACTTAATGCATTATACTGGTGAAGAGGAAATTGGCATGACATTATTACATATAAAACTCTCAAAAATTCTTCAGAGCCATTTTTGGTGTGGTGGTGAGAAGAGAGAAGAGGGAGAGACAGGGCTTTGGAGACTTTAATTTCATTGTTGCCAAAATAGCAATCTATGTGAAAAGTACATTTTTATAATAGTGATAACTTTTATAGCCTTGGTAAGGTGCTGAGAATTTTTTGGCATTTCTCATCCATCCTTACAGGAATAAATTAAAGTATTTAAGTGCTCAAGACTGTCCCCCTAACACCATGATGGCAAACCTTGGCACTCCAGATGTTCTTGGACTTCAATTCCCAGAAGCCCAAGCCCCCATGAATCCACATGAATAGGTTTACTGCGATTCATCCGGCCCGCGCTGCCCTTGTCACTCCCGGAAGTGGAAGTAAAACACGCCTGTATGGTTAAGGCTCTTCCAGGTTAACCCCTCCTCAATATGGGCGCATTTTACTTCACTTCTGGGAGCAATGAGGGTGGCGCAGGCCGGATGAATCACAGTAAACCCATTTGTGTGGATTCATGGGGGCTTGGGCTTCTGGGAATTGGAGTGCCAAGGTTTGCCATAATGGCCCTAACAAAGGGATTCTCAACCTATGGCTTGCAGCACCATTTCATGTGGCATGCATTGCCGCCGCCGCCACCACAAGTGGAAGGGGATGCATTTATGACAGCTGTAAATGCGTTTTATGGCAGCATTTATGGCAGGGGGAACCACCAATCTGGCCTGCTCAGCTGTCTGAAGGAGCCTGGCCTGGCCCATGGCTTGTAAAGGTTGAGGCCCCCTGCTCTAACAGAATGTTAGCTCCCAGTATAGGCTGCAGGTAGGACTGTGAACACAGTTTAAATCTGTAATGCACAAGGAATGCTATGGTAGGCCCATATGTATCCAGTTGAATCCAGTAAATGACAATTAAGAAATATGCCTTACTCAGTTCAGTGGGGTTTAGCTGCCTTGGGCAGTGATGGTGAACCTTGGCACTCCAGGTGTTCTTGAACTTCAATTCCCAGAAGCCCTGATCAGCAGGAGTGCTGACTTGGGCTTCTGGGAATTGAAGTCCAAGAACACCTGGAGTGCCAAGGTTGGCCATCACTGGCCTAAGGTCTATATATGGGGTGAAAGATGGGACTGAAATGGAATGAAATGTTACTCCTTAGGTAAGGAGCTGTTTGTCAGCATTGATGTGGTATTGCCTGCTGATCATGGCTGCTTGCCTTTTAAATATTTTTATATTGATTATACAAACTCGGAAACCTGCAGCCAAAGCTTTGACTTCCTAGCTTGAATCGATATCTGCAGTTCTTTTTGTCAGCATTTGGCAACTGTGCTCAGAAGAGCCTCCTGTGAGATATAATGCATTACTTTTTGCAAAGGAACTTTGACACTCTAAGAGGGAAAGTGATAGCAAAATCTGAGTTGGTTTAAATGGAATAAAAGCTTGCATTTTATGATAAAAACTAGCAGAGGTTGCCCGGTGTTGTCGGGCTGTTTTAAATGGTGTTGGAAGGTGTTTTTTGTTTTTTTTTGATAATGTTTGTAAAGTAGAGGTTAGTCCAGCCGTGGGCAAAGTATGGCCCGCAGGCCGGATCCGCCCCGTTCGGCTGTTCTGTCCGGCCCTTGGTGTTGGAAGGTTGGTTTTTTTGATAATGTTTGTAAAGTAGAGGTTAGTCCAGCCGTGGGCAAACTATGGCCCGCGGGCCAGATCAGCCAGTTCAGCTGTTCTATCCGGCCCACGGATCCGAAAGAACGGAGGGTTCTCTTTATATTAGTTCACACAAACACTCCATCCATGCTTTTGTTCCGGCCCTCCGGTCCAGTTTAAGAAACCATTGTGGCCCTCGAGTCAAAAAGTTTGCCCACCCCTGGGTTAGTCTATAATTGAATTTTTAAAAAATTTTATTTATCAATTTTTTTGGTGGGCTGTTATAAAATGTGTTCATCTTTTTTGGGTTTTTTGTGGATTAAAAAAAGAAAAGGATGATATAATTTTTTCAATTTGTTTTTTTTAATCGAATAATGTTTTAGTTTGTGTTTTTTTAAAAAAATAGTTGTACTTTAGGTAATTATTTTAAAAATGTGAAAGTACATGTTTTTTTACATTTAATGTTTTTAAACTGTGTTTAGATGTGTTTACTGTGAGATTTATTTGTGATCTGTGTGAATGTGTAATGTAATGTTATGTTTTTGACTGTTTTTTCTATTGTGGCCTCTGGGTGGGGCTGTTGAGTATTTCCTTTACTTTGGCTGTTTTTTCTCTACTGGCCTCTGGGTGGCGCTTCTTCCGGTAAGTAGTCTCTTTCTTTCCTCATTTCATTTCCGGTCGTCGTGGAGGGAGGATGTGGGGGTGAGTTGGCTTGTTTTCTTTATTTTGTGGGAGGGGGGGTGTTTTGTGGTGTTTGGCTGGTTTTTGTTTTTGAATTTGTGGTGTTTGGCTGGGTGCTGTTTGTGTTTCTTAATTTTTGTTTTTGTTTACTTTTTATTGTTTTTTGGTATTATTTTTGTTTGGTTTTGTGTATTTTTGGATGGTTTTGATTGTTGTTTTTGTGTTTTTATTTATTTATTTAAGTATTTATTTATTGATTTATTTTTAAAAGTTTGTTTTTATGTTGTGGCTTGGGGGGGGGGGGTTTCCTTTCCGCGGGCTGGGCTCACTGTCCGGGCCGCGGAAATCCCAGCACTGCTTCAGGTGGCGTTGGGGTGTGTGTTATGGTGCCTTGATTGTGTGGAGTCGTGAAAGTAGATTGGGGTTCCCCCTTTAATATCAGTGGGTAGGGGGTTGCGATCCCCCTCTCCGCTGGCTCCCCTGGGGTTGGGAAGGTTGGGGGGGAGAAAAGAGGTCTGTCTCCCCAACCCTACCGGACCTAGGAGAGTCATCGGAGAGGGGGAATCCCCCTCCCAAACTCCGTTTTTAAAGAGAAGAAACCAACCCCTTTTGTCCCCCCAAACCTTCCAGACTCATGGGGACCAGGAGAGGGGATCGATTCCACCCCCTCCCAAACATCCCGTTTTTAACGAGAAGAAACCGCTTGTTTTCTTCTCTTTAATATGGTGTGTGTGTGTGTGTGTGTGTGTGTGGAGGGAGGGGAATCCCCTCTCTGCTGAAAGTGAAACCCTTTTGCCGTAAGTAAAGTCAGCGGGCGGAGCGCCGTCCGATGGCTTTGCTTACCTGGGAATGGGTTCACTTTCAAGGGGGGGCAGTGCCTTTCCCCCCCTTCCCCCCCCTATTTTTGTGGTTTTTTTCTCTGTGTATGGCTGCTGTGGACTTGCACTCCCGGTGTGTTTTTTATTTTTAATTTTCGCTCGCCAGCTTCTTCAGTGTTCTGCGCACTCATGGCGTGCAGGATGCTGGGGCTTGTAGTTGTGCATCTTTTTTCCCTGCGGTTTTATTTTGATTGGCCGCAGCGCATTTCCGAATGTTCCTTTTGCTCGCGCCTCTCAGCCTGATTGGCTCTGGCGCGGCGCGGAGCAAGGAATGTTGGGAAATGAAGTTGTTTCCCTTTTTTCGTGTTTGTGGGGCTCTTGCCCCACTGGTGCTTTTCTCAAACCTTTGTTGACCTGCGGACCCAGTTTGGGTGTGTGCACGAATGGTAGGTGCGGGCTAGTAGGGCCTGGCTTAGGAACCTATGCGAAGTTCCAACAGTTAATGCTAGGTTTTATAGGTTAAGATATGTGAACCCCATCTCTGGCAATGCATACAGCCTCTTTTGTCTTTAATGGAGTTATACAGGTGATGAGTCACTAGTCTTGATTAAGCCAATTTTACTACTACTACTACAACAACACAAAACTTTCTGTCATTACTGGCATTTTTGAAAAGAAATATCACTAATTCAAGGATGTTTTGCTTTGGGAGAAAGTACCATTGTTAATCTCCACTGCTGAGGACAATGTTGAAGAATTCTGTTATGGTGAGAAACATGGTAGGATATTTATTTGATGAGGGACCAGTTAGCTTCTGAGGAACAAAGACAGGCTGTCCAACCTCACAGGGCTGTATGTGCATGCATACAAGCTGGTGAGAACAGAACTAGATGGATTAAATTTGTGCTGACCCAGTTGGGTGGTTCTTTTGTCCTTCAGAAGTAAGAGAAATAATACGTTTGTGGGAGCGTGAGGTAGCCCAAAATATTTGTATGTTTGTTTGTTTATGTTCCTCTGAAGACAATTTCCAAGGCTAACAAAGTTGGGCTAGAGAAGAAATTGAGAATTTAATTTGCAAGACTTAAATCTGATTGGTAGCCCCCGTGAGAGCAGACCTGTTGAATCAATGGGATTTGCATAAATGTTTGCTTACTATTCAGTAGTTGATTCAGTGAGTCTACTCTAAGTAAAGGTTTCCCTTGCTCGAAAGCCAGCCATATCCGACTCTAGGGTTCAGTGCTCATCTCTGTTTCAAAGCCTAAGAGCTAGCGCTGTCTGCTTCTGCAGACGTTTCCATGGTCAGGCATGACTGACACCGGAGTGCACAGAACGCTGTTATCTTCCCACCAAAGTGGTCCCTATTTATCTACTTGCAATTTCTTGCTTCCGAACTGCTAGGTTGGCAGGAGCTGGGACAAAGACGGGAGCTCATTCCGTCCTGCAGTACTCGGGAATTGAACTCCTGACCTTCCGCTTCCCAGTCAGCATCTTAGCCACTTGAGCCACTGCAGTCCTGAGTCTACTCTAGGTGGAATTAAATATCAGGTTTAAGCCTTGAAGTATTCCTCCCCCAACCCCAACCTCAGCCCCAGCTCCTGTGGTACTCATGTCCAATGGCTATGCAGATTGGGTAACTGGTGGAAGCTATGGTTTGAAAAAGCAACTTTTTCCAGATCTGGATTGGGAGTGAGGAATAAAATGAAGTGTTGTATGGGCTGCTACTTCTAGAGCTTTGCCAGTCATGCCAGGTAGTGTGGGAGAGCATGTTTCACCGGGAATGCCGGTGAGACTCCAGTCCTCTAAATTTTGAATTGAAATCGATGGGAATAAAAGAAGCCAGTCCATCAAAGGGCTTCATAGTAGAGAGCCTTCAGGGATATGAAGAGGTTTTGCCCCCAGCAACTCCAAGACTACCTCCAACCACCACCGAGATGCCCCTGAAATAGACTGTGTTCATACATACAGTATTTGGAGTTTTAAAACACCAGGTCCTTCCAGACAGATGGCATCTAACCCTATCAAGTCAAATGCTGTTGGACAGCTATTCTGTTTTCCTTCCTGAACAGATTGTTCTTGGTTTTTTGTGTGGGAAGAAAATAGGCAGAAAAGTTAGACCCACTGTAAATTTCTGTGCAAGAGGCAGAGCCTACGACTGCACAATAAGAGCCTCTTCCAGAAATGCCCATTCACACATCAGCAATTAAGCTGTATAAAACATTACTTAGGTTAATTAAAAGTAGCCAAGAATAGAGTATGAAACATGCAGTGGTAAAAAAAAAAAATCTTCTAGCGCACTCTGAGTATTTGTTAAAAGTGGCTCAAAATGTTTAGCTTTTCATAGCCTCTTTAAAACATGGCAAAGCAGGGAATAGATTTTAATCTGTTTTAACTCTCTCTGATGGGGCTGTGGTGGTTTAGTTGTTAAGACACTGAGCTTGGCACTTGGAAGGTCAGCAGATCAGTAGTTCGAGACCTGAGTGCTGCGTGACGGACTGAGCTCCCATCGCCTGTCCCAGCTCCTGCCAACCTAACAGTTCGAAAGCAAGACATTGCAAGTAGATAATTAGGTACCACTTCAGCAGGAAAGGTAACAGTGTTATGTGTGCTCCAACATCTAGTCATGCCTACCACATGACCATGGAAACATCTGTAGACATAGACAGTGCTGTCTCTTTAGCTGTAAATTAAGATGAGTAACCCCCCTCTCCCTAGAGTTGGACATAATTGGCTTTTCGAGCAAGAGAGTTTGTTACCTTTATGTAACTCTTTCAGACATATAGGTTGGCTTATAAAGAGGAGTAAAGGAACCTGTCCGAAGCCAGGTCTAGCCACAAGTCTGTATACCTGAGTCTGCTCACCACTGACTGGCAAAGTATTTGCTTCAGGTAGGTATTTGCTCTCAGTCCCACCAGGAAATTGCAGGCATTTAACCTGGGAACTCTTGTCTGTTGAGGAGTTATTCTGGGATGGCTATTGGCTTTAAAGGTTGCCCTTGCTCAAAAGCCAGTTATATCAGACTCTAGGGTTCAGTGCTCATCTCTGTTTATAGCCAATGTCTGCAGACATTTCCATGGACACATGGCAGGCATGCCTCGACACCGGACTACACAGAAGTGGTACTTATTTATCTACTTGCAGTTTCTTGCTTTTGAACTGTTAGGTTGGCAGGAGCTGGGATGGAGGCCAGAGCTCACTCCATCACGCAGTACCTGGAAATCGAACTCTGACCTTCCAGTCAGCGAGTTCAGTGTCTTAACCACTTGAATTACTGCAGTCCCCTAGCTTTGTAAGGTAAAGGTAAAGGTTTCCCTTGCTAGAAAGCCAGCCGTATCCGACTTTAGGGTCCAGTCCTCATCTCTGTTTCAAAGCTGAAGAACCAGCGCTGTCTGCTTCTGAAGATGTTTCTATAGTCATGTGGCAGGCATGACTAGACACCGAAGCTCATGGAACGCTTTGTAGGATGCAATAAATCCACTTACAGGAGCTATCCAGAGTGCTGATCTGAAGCCTCAAAATACTGTAGATTCAAAACCTTGGATATTTCCTGTGAGGCGTTCTCTTTTCCAGTTCACAAAACCAGAAACATGCTTTCCTGCAGCTTGATATTGCAGTCAATGAACAATGTATGCATTGATACTTTCAGAGGGACTTTTACGGTGATCCAAAATTGTGTGTGTGTGTGTGTGTGTGCGCGCACTTGTGCGTGTGTGTCCTTGGTATGATTCCCAACCCTGACCTGGTTGGTCCTGAGGTATTAATCAGTGGTAGATACATAATTCCTCTTGCATGAACCGCTACCAATGTTTCCTGTTATTCTCACAGGGGGTATTGTTGTCAATTGACCACCATTTCTGAGCACTGACAGCTTGGATTTATTAACCACATTTATTTACTTGTTCTTGGCTTTGTGTGTGGGTGTGTGTTGCCTTTTAGCATTATGCCCATAACTGAGAAGTCATAAAGCCATAACAAAATAAAGTCAAGCTGGCTCATTTTAGTGTTTGCATAGCAGCTGTAATAAGTAATTGCAGTGGAAAGTGAGACCAGGGAAAAGAAATTCTGATAACAACTAATAGTTCCTATGAGGTTTAAATTATCTCTCCACACTTCATTTGTGTCAACCATGTCTATAAATATGGTGGCATGTAAGGTGACATGAAGAAATCACAAGTTCCTTGAGAAAACAAGCCATGAGCCCTCTTTATGTCATTATCAGTTCAATGCCAGGATTCTGGAGATACCTTTGAAACATTTAGGTGGGACTTCTCAAAAAGAAGATGAAATAGCAGTAGTCATCTGCAAAAATATTTTCCTAGGGTTTCCCCCTTCTCTCCATGAAGCTAAGGACAGTATCAGGGCTTTCTCTCTGCTTTAAAGGTCATAACAAACCCTACAAAGTGGTGTAGACCCATACTGGGCCAGTCATTGTAGTGGGCATGCATCCCTTAATGGCTAAGGGCATCATAACCAGTTTGGGGTGGCTAGAATCTTGTTCATTATTGCAATTAAACCAATTGTTCCATTCAGCAACTAAATACAGCGACATACTGCCAATGCAAAACATTCAGAAAGATTTATCAGAATTTCATTATTTAGGCTTTTGACTTTGCAGATCTTTGGTTGAAGATGGATCGAGTTAGAGCTTCAAGCGCAGAATATGGTTTAGATCTCAACACCAAGAAGACGAAACATTTGGTTAAAAGCCGAACACCAACTGACGACAAGCTAATGGCAGGAACACAAGAGATCAAAAGAGTGGATAAAATTGTCTATTTGGGGAGTACGTTAAATGAAAATTGGGATTATGATGTAGAGATTAAAATATGAATAGAGAAAACAAGATTCACCTTCACAAAAATGTGACATTTGTAAGTCAGGAATTTGGGTTGTAAAATAGGTTGCATGGTACTGTCTGGAGCCCTTTTGAAAAAAGCAGAAAGATCATGTAAGATTGGGTGGAGCAGCCATATTAGCTTGTTGCAGCAAAAACAAGAGTCTTGTGATACCTTGAATCAGAGATTCTCAACCTGCGGCCTGCAGCACCATTTCATGTGCCCCCACCACCACCTCCACCACACCAGGAAGTGCCATGTGGTAGAGGAAGGGCAAAATGGCCATCTAGCCCCCAAAGCTGTCTGTGAGAGCGTGACCCGGCCCCCGGCTTAAAAAGGTTGAGAACTCCTGCCTTAGATAGTAAAAAGTTTTATTTGACATAAATTATCATAGATTGCAACTTACTCATCATGGGAAAGAAAAGATTTATTTATTATTGTGCTTTCTAAACCTTGGCTTCTTTGCTATCCAACAAACTAGACTCATTAACTAACATTTGTTCTTGGCTTATGAACTATGACCTGTGTTGAAACAAACCATGGTTCTGGATTCTAATTATGCTTTAAATTGGTCATGGGATGCCAATCTCTTGGTATCCAGAGGCCAATTTTTCAACAGCTTGGGCTTGCCTAGCAACTGCCCATTCCAAAAATAGACCTTGAGTTTGGAAGGCACAGCACAGAGAGGGAAGAAGGACGTTAGGCTTTGTTTTAAAGGAGAGCAGCTGTTTCTGCAGGATTCTAGCAATAGCAATTCCATTTTTGGTGTTGCTGTTGAATCTTTTTGTTCCTGCCATAGAACAGTCAACAATGTGTATTGGACACACAGATGGACAGGGTGAGCTGTTTGATGCTCAGCCCTGTGCTAAAACGACAGTTGCTGGTTTGTTAAATGTTTCCACCTGCAAAAGGGAACAATTGGGAGTGAACAAGGCTCTCATGTTCACTAAGTCCTTGTTGGTAGGTTAAGACAAAAATTGTTGATTGGCCTTTTGTCAACCAAGGAGCTTCATAGACAAGAGAGGATTTAAACTTGAATGACCCCAATCCTAACCCAATTCTGAACCAGGAGCGGCACTGCAGTGGCTTAGTGGTTAAGACAGTGAGCTTGGAGACTGGAAGGATGGGGTTCGATACCAGAGTGCTGCATGACGGATCTTGGGGACATGAGATCTACTTGAGTCCATCTTGATGGAGGGCAGCAGCTTCAGCATTCCTGGCCTGAGGCTGAGGAGACCTTTGTGTGTCAAAAAGGGCTCAGGACCAGAAAGTGGCTCGTGGAACTGGACCAGTGGGACAGGT
Source organism: Bradypodion ventrale (assembly GCA_035047345.1). Lineage (NCBI taxonomy): Eukaryota > Metazoa > Chordata > Lepidosauria > Squamata > Chamaeleonidae > Bradypodion > Bradypodion ventrale. The sequence goes on from JAWDJE010000004.1 coordinate 9,154,157, forward strand.
ATCATACTGTGACGCAAGAAGCAAATGGAAGGCCACTGCATTGCAATTGCAGGAAAATGTTCATGGCTGATCGCCATGGTGACAGCCAATATTCGGAATCAGATATGGCACAACAAGAAGAAGACTAAGGCTCTTACTATGTGGTCTGCTTCTGTGGCTTGGTTTGGCAGGAATATTTGTCAAATGCTCTCATTAGAGGGGACATTAGATGGAAACCCAGGTCTCAAATATTGCCAAAAGATGTACTTGTCATGTGGCAATTAGTCTGGCATTTGCTTTTTCCAATGTCTCCCTCACGAAGTTATTCCTGACAGTAGTAAAATAAAGTGTCACCATTTGCTATCCCTGAGGGCAGAGGTGGCAGCTTATAACTCTTCTCCAATAGGTTTTGATTCTACCTTAAAATGAAAAAAAAAGTTTTTATCTTCATTCTAGCTTGACTTATTTCATAAATTGAAGTTAGCTGGCATTTATTTTGTCATTAGTCACTGGGATGTAAACATGGGCTTAATTTGCAAATCAGGCATGGAGCTTTGAAGGAATTACATGTCTAGAAGGAAAACCATGTAACAGCAGCAAAAAAGCATTTCCCTTAACATGTGAGTTGACCTTGAATTTCCCAGAAGGAGAGAGCTGCTTCAGATTGGTCTTTTGGCACAGTGGATGTAGCATAGCTTGCTGTTTTTCCAATTTCATGCTTACCTATGGAGGTTATTTACCTGCCAGTTAGAGGGGCAATGAGCAGTTGAAGATTAGCTGGCAAAAAATAGCAGGAAGGAGACAAGCAAGTGTCAGCTCTTGTTTTTTTAAAAGTACTCTCCATTTTGGACAATACAAATATTGTATCTCAATTTTATGTATTGCTTTGCATTGTATGCCTAGTTATTACTGTTACACCCTTTGGTGAGATCTTCAAATATTAGTAGCTTATAATCATCTATACCTATAAGGAAGGGATGTGGCCATATGTGTGCGGAATGCGTACCCACACCCCTGGAGCCTATCCCATAATGCTCCGCACACACCTACCTTTTGTCCCCGAGATCAGCGCTGTGAGGGTCCAGGAGCAGAGAGTGGGGCCTAAGCCCTACAAAATGGGGGAAAAGAATGGAAACTACAACCCCCATGGTGCCATGGGAGAAAAAATAGCAGTTTAACAGCCAGGCCTGGAAACAGAATGTTGGAGAGAGCTGATTTGCATGTTGAACTGCAATTGGTTGAGAGTGAATGATTGACAGGGAAAGGTCCTGATGAGGATGGAACAAACCCATTCCATTTAAGCCTCTATAGCCCTGGAATGAGACACTTTCAATGTACCGTATTTATTTGTGTATAACGCGCAAAATTTTATACCAAAAAAAGAAATCAAAGTTGGGGTGCGCGTTATAAACGAGGACTGGTTGTGCCGCTTCATTTCCTCGCCCACACGGGAGACTCAGTGAGTGCATGACGTCACCCACCCTACAAGGACGGCACTGGCGTGGTTTTCTCCAGCAGAACGGGGCGTGGCCTCCGCCTCCAGCCATTTCCCGCCATACGCCTCCTCACTCCCGGAGTCCCACCCCCATCGCGAGCCTCTTTTACTTCCTTTTTAGAATTGGGTCGGCTGTCTATTGCTGCGGCGGGTGAAGGGGAGGCGGGAGCATGGCTTTGAAGAAATTGACGGGATCTGATTGGGTGGCGCGGGAGACGAGGCGTGGCCCGGAGGTAGCTCTTATGAACAAGCTTTTTCACCACGCATTCAATTACAATGCGTGGTGTGAAACAAAATTTTATACCGAGGTTTCATGGAAAATTAGGGGTGCGCGTTATACACGAGTGCGCGTTATACACGAATAAATACGGTACATCAATGCTGTGTGAGTGAGAGACAGAGAGAGATACAGGGAGACAGTGGTGTGTGTGTGCAAGACAATGCACAAGACAGTGGGTTCCGGATCAGTTCCTTGTGGGTGTGGGCGTGTGGGTGTGCCTGAATATGAGAGAGAGAGAGAGAGAGAGAGAGAGAGAGAGAGAGAGAGAGAGAGAGAGAGAGAGAGAGAGAGAGAGAGAGAGACTGTGTTGGGGTGTATCAGGGTCTGAAAAACCTAAACATACAACAAACACCCCCCCGGCCAAGGCCGGGTAATTGGCTCTCATCCTTCCTTCCCTACCTCTAGCCGTTCTTCTCCCCTTCCTTCTTTTCTTCCCTCCCTCATTCTTACCCTCCCGTCTTCCTTTCCTCCTAAATTTTCCCCTCAATACCTACCATCCCTCCCTCATCATCATGCCGGGGTGAGTCTGCCCAGGTTCCTTTACTGAGAGCCAGGGGGCATCACAAACAGTGTGTGTGTGTGTGTGTGTGTGGGGAGGCAAGGCAAAAAGGAAAAAAACCCTCCCCAAGCCACCCCCACCCCACGGGTTGAGCCCCTCCGAAAAAAAACCCAGCCGAAGACGGGCACCTATGCTAGTCAATAAATAAAGAAGTAAAGAAGGGGCAGCTTCCTCCTTCTCAGGGATAACAAGGAACCAGCCAGTCATTCAAGCATCTCCACCGTTCTTTGACTGTAGGGACCATTTCTGCAGGAGCTTCGATCTTTTGGTACAAGCTGAACTGGGCCAAGGGCCAAAAGAGCCATGGAACCAGTAGTTGAGAGCACCTTAGTAGCCATACTTCATGTCGGAGAGCTGCTGCTTTAAAGAAGAACTTGCAGCTAGCACAGCGCACTGGCAGCCTGAGAGGAAGAAAGAGAGCGTGGTGTGGTTCCATGTGACAGCATCTTCGGTTTCACACAGAGTGCAATCTGTTTGTGTACAGCTTGCAGACTCTCTGCCAGGCCATTGTATGTGGGAGGGAGTGGAAGGGAATGATTGAAGTCGCAAAACACCATCTGATTGGTTAAATCTGGAGATGAGGCAGGACAGAATGCAGGAAGATGGGAATTGTTGCTCTTCAATATATTGTACTAGTAATATACAGTACTAGAGTTAGTTGTAGTTGGAATTGGAGCATTTGCTTTGATATGTAGAAATGGAGTCTCTTAGCTACTGGCTGAAGCCAGGAAATGCCTTCAGGGAAAGCTTATCCTGAGCTGATAGAAAGGTTTTTCTTGTTTTAATTGGGAGAACGGAAGAAATAGAACATTGTTCCCTTTTATTTTAAATGTTTTCCCCTTTTTGTACTCTTGTCTTTTTCACTACTTTTTAATAAGAAAGCTTTGAACTTTTCAGGAAAACGTGTCATTTTTGAGAAGCGTGGGTTGCTGGGAGATTTTTCAGTTACCTTCTGTTGGAAGGCTACTGTGATTCTGTCCTACCTGTTCTGGTTGGCGTTGAAGCAGAATCAAGCAGGAATTGGAAACCTATCACGGATTCCTCTAGCTCTGGAAAGTGATTCTAAGTGTCCTGAAGCAGCAAAGGTCTTAAACCGGCTTCCTAAATGGGTTTGGTGGATAAAAGAGTCACAAGCAGTAGAAAGAGTCTTCTGATGGTGGGAAGTGGAGTTTTGGATTCCTTACACATGAGTCTTGTAAAGATACATCTTCTGTATGGACTCCTCCTCATTAGTGAACAACTGCAAAAGAATTAAGAGAAAACACGCTGCTTTATCCCTGGCCCTGCTTCTCTGCAATTCACTGGTTTTGGGCTTATTATTTGAAGTGATGTGGAGAGCCATGGCCCCATTACTCCTGAGTAGAGCCTACAAGTTAGTGGGAACGCACCTGAATTGACGTCCTGAAGCTAAGCAATCCAGGATTTGGCTTGCCTTCCTAGAGATCCTGACCGGAGTCAGGCAGTTAGAAAGGTAGCAGATAAAAAATTAAACCACTCCAGTCCTTCATTGAAAATATGTTGTATTTTAGAAAAGTAAGTTACAATTAAAAGTTTCAGGAAGCAAAAATAATTCTAGGTAAATGGAATATCTTCAGTTCATAAACCACATCGAAAACAATGAAAACCTTCCTAAGTTTGGAATTTGGAAGCCCTAAGGGCCTCCCCTTAGTTTAAAATGACTACATGTTTGCTCAGTTCAAAGAACCCCAAAGAATTACAGTAAAACCCCTAATTACGCAGAAAGTCCATTCTGTAGGCTTTTGCTTAAATCAGTTTTTTATGTAACTCGAAGCAACTCATAGGAAAAAAATGTTTTTACGTAACTTAAAGCAAATCCATAGGAAAAATGAAAATTTTATGTACAGTAAATCGAAGGAAACCCATAGGGAAATGAATTTTTACATAACTCGAAGCAAAACCATAGGAAAAAGAATCTTTATGTAACTTGAAGCAAACCCATAGGAAATCGTGTAAATTGGGACATGGTTTTAGCACAAAATCATTATGTAAGTCGAATTTTATGTAACTTGAGGCATTTGTAAGTCAGGGTTTTACTGTACTTACGAAGTATGGTGAAATGAACAAAGAGAAAGGCAGTAAGACCGTTTGTGGCAATGAAATAAAATGAGTTTAATGCACTTTAAGTATATCCAAAACAGATCCAAATTCCATCTAGTAATAAGAAGTTTCAGTATAAACCTTCCTCAGGGATCTATAAAACATAATGATACAGAAAATTTACTAATGTTGTAATAACAATCAATATATACATACATATATACATATTTACAACAACCTCGGATACATAGTATTATTTTAAACATCAAACAAGGAATTACCTGTACATTCTTGTTGTAATATCTTGAAGTATTCATCAAACATTTAAACTTTTCAGAGTTTTCCTAAGTTTATAAAGTTTTTAAAGTTTTTTAATTGCATCCCAAGCCTCACACGTTCAGTCTTTCTGTGCCGACGTACATCGAAAAAATTATTACCAACGCACTAAATTTAAAGTAATTTTGAATCCCATCAACAGGTGTGTATTATTTCAAATTACAAGAAACAGGAGAAGTCAATCTCCATATTGAGACCATGCGGGTGGAGCATCTTAAAGCGGTGGATATAGAAACATTCTCTTTGTAACAGCTTCTTTTCAATTTTGCTACGAGAGTAAGGATCAGATTTGCAGCTTTCCAAAACCACAAATTTAAAATCCCGGTCACTATGACATGCTTCAATGAAATGGTTTACCAAAGGTGCTGCAGTGTTGCCTGCCTGAATTTTTGGAGCGATGTTTGCCCACCCTAGTTTTCAGTTCATGGGTAGTTACACCCATGTAACCCAAGCCACATTTACATATGAGTAAATATATACAGTTACCATTTTTACAATTACTTAGCTGACAGAGTTTTAACACAAAATCACTGTTTTTCAAGGAGACCTCCTCAGTTTGCCAGGACAGAAAGCAATGCACACAATTATTACATCGGTAATGTCCCACTGCACTAGAGCGAAACAAACCTCGATGGGACTCATGATCAGAAAAGGTTACCATCTGTCTAATAGATCTTGTTTTTCTTAAAGCAATAACAGGTTTACGAGAACAATCAGGTAGATGTTGCACCACATGCCAGTGTTTGGAAGTAGCAGCTCTAATTTTCTCTGCTAAAGGAGAGTATTGAAATGAACAATACAATTGATCTCGAACATCCTTAGTTTTTTTTTTTTTTTGGTGAACAACCTGCGCTTTCCTATAGTTGGCTGCAACTACTTGCTTGGGGTAACCTTTATCATCTAATGTTTCTATATCCACCGCTTTAAGACGCTCCACCCGCATGGTCTCAATATGGAGATTGACTTCTCCTGGCTTCGCATTTGCTACAGAACCAACTTATGGAATAAGACCTTGTGGATAGGGATAAAGAGATACATTGAGCTATTTAGTGTGTTCTTTTGCACCAACAAGGAATCAAAGATAGTAGCTTCTTTGCAAAGGGAACATGGTTTTGTACTAATTCAGTCCTGCTTTGGTTAGATTATGTCTCCTTTGTGTACCACTCAGTCAAGCTGCAATTAACTTGAGAGATAACTGGGCAGATGTCAAGGTATGTGTTTAATATTGAGAGGCTATCAAAATTCCCTGAGGCACATTCACACGAGGCTTGAAAAATATGTTCAACTTGTATTTTTCTGTGGTCTCGATGATTATTTGGAAGAAATGGAGTGGAGAGAATAGTTTGGGGAGGAGAGCATGAGTTGGCATTTATGGTTTGTTCTTTCTCTGTTGCGTTACAGAGCAGAGAAAGAGACTGGGTGGGTAGGAGGGTGAAATTAGGCACAATGATTTTAGAGATTGCAAGCCAAGCGTGCTTGCTGGTTTGTGGTGAAAAAACAGGGGGAAGATTTTTAAGTGAAATAGCAAAAGCACCCAGCTCTATGAGGGATAAAAAGAGTCCCTCATTCATTCATTCATTCATTCATTCATTCATTCATTTATGTGTCTGTCTGTCTGTCTTACAACTCAGCCTAATACTTGTTCAGCCTGTACCATTTTAGCTGGGAATGGAAATTCTTTTCCTACCCTCTGCTGTTCATTATCTCATCCTCTTCCTCTGCTGTAATTCTTCTTTTTGACCTTTTCCAGACTTGCTCAGACTTTTTCTGGCTTTGCATGGGTTAGAAACCCTTTAGTCTCTTAGTTCCTTACTTACGTATCTTCTTTCTGTGCTCTCCCTGGCTCTTTTCCCTTTTAGCTGGTGTAATTCTTCCCGCTTCTCCACTGCTCATATCCACTTTCACTCTCTAAATACTTCCCTATTGCTCCACTTGTGAGGAGTCTGGGGGCCTGGCAGAGAAAAACACTACGCGAACCTGCCTAAAGGTCTTGGAGAAATGAGTTTCGTAGCCACATACAGTATCTGTCTAGGGAAGGTCAGATGTATAGTTAACTAAAATTAATCAATGCATTGAGGTCCACAGAAAGAGTCTCCTTGAAGATTGTGGTATTTCTGAACCACATTTGGGCATACCCTGGGCAATGTCAACCTTGTTGTGTCAGAATCAATGCATTTTAAAATTCAAACCACCTTTAAATGCACACCTATACGATTCTCCTATTATCCACATTGAGTGTCTAGGTTTAAGGTATTTGAGCAAGGCTGCTGATACAAATGGACACAACTACATGCATATCCACTCTATGCTTATTATAAATAACGTTCTTGGTATTTTTCTGATCTTATATGGTGTGTGTGTTTTTTCATGTCAGAGATTACTCTGGGTTGAAAGGATTTTTGCAGGGGACACCCAAATGCATACCTGTCAAGTTGCCGGTGTCCAAATACGGGAAGGTTTCTGGGCACGGGCGTTGGTGCATGTGTGCCGCTGCATCTGATGTCAGAGGCAGTGATGCGCATGCGCAGTAACCCCTGTGCACATGCGCAGTAACCCCTTTCCTGTCCGTTCAAATATGGGATGATGGCGGGAAGGAGCGTGATGGAGTGGTGAATTACGGGAAACCCCGGGCAAAATGGGATACTTGACAGGTATGCCTGAATGAGGTTCCTTTCATGTCCCCCATCGTGCAGCTCTCGGGGAATTGAACCCCGTCCTTCTGGTCTCCAAGCTCAGCACTTTCCAGGTTGAGTCACCAGGGGAGCTTTTCTTATATGGTAGCCTTATATCTCTTTGTGCTCTGAGAGACAGGCAGTTGGGCAGTGTTCTTAACAAACAAATGGACGGACGATCGATCGAACAAACAAACAAACAAACAAACAAACAAACAATTCAACAGATGGACAGATGGATGGACCATCTGATGAACTGACCAACCAACCAATTGACAGACAGACAGAAAGTTAGATAAATAAATAAACAAACATCTTTCCAAGTTTACCATATTTGTAGGTTTCTCTACCAGAGGTTGAGACTCTGCAAACTATGGCTGACCTTCGTGGTGGCAATTCAGTTATTTCTCATATTCTGGCTGTCCTTACACCAAATTAAGTAGAATTTAATTGAAGCCGTGTTTTCCTTTTATTTGCTCTTTCTTGAGGAGATGAATTAAATTAACTCAATGCTGAGGAAACGAGCCTTCTGATTAGTGCTTGAGAAATGGAATTTGCGGCTTATGTGAATGTGGAAGAGCATTGGTATCCCTGTGGGAAATCATGCAGAAGCCAAAGATAGCTGTGTGAGCCCGAATGAGATGCAGATTGAGGGGCAGATGAGGTTGGCCAGAGGAAAGCTTGGCCACAGTTTTTCTAGAAAACACACTTCACCATAACTCTCCATCTCTTGACCCTAATCTCAAGGGTCCTGACTTGGTGACCGAGAGATCTGGTTGGATGCCTTATCCTTTATGGAAGTTCTGCCCTCTCACAACCTCTGCCCACAAAATATCCACTCATCCATGCTCCATAGTTTGTTCTCCAGTTGAGAAAATGTGCTGTGGGTCAGAGAATCCTATTGTCTGCGGTCTGAGATGAGAGATAACAGTGGGATTCTTTCCTGCCTCACTTGCAATGAGGCGCCCCACTGCCACCTGATGGGAAAACATCAAGGACATTTTGGGTGCAGGAACTCAGTGATTCTATGGTTCTTCATTCCATGTAGTGGAGGACAGAAGATTTTTTTTCTAATGCAAAGATGGCAGCAGAATGATGTACACTTAAAGGAGAACAGGTGATGAATCTCTGAATGAGTCAGTTTTTGAGAGTGTCTCATTCTGGAAGCATGATGAGCTGTGTGTGCCTCATGGCAAAACAAAGGAATGGTGGGTGATTTATACTCTTACATACAACACTGTGCAAATGTCTTAGGCCACCACCAGCTGGTTTGGGGAAAATTCAACGAGTGATTTGAGATCCCCAGCTCCAAACTTCACTAAACTTGGAGAGGGTTGAGAGGAGGGTCAGAAGAAGACTCTCTCCAATTTTGGTGTGCATAGTTGGCTTAGTGGTTGAATTATGCTCCCCCAAACCACTCACTTAATTTCCCCTAAACTAGCTTGTCACCTAAGAGTTTTGCACAGTAATGTACCTACTGTACATCATTCACTAAGTAAACCTTATTGATGTATAATTCTGAACATTCAGTGTCTTCAGAAAATCATAGGCTCAGAATAGCAAGATAAGTCTTCTTCTTCTTTTTCTTCTTCTTCTACTACTACTACTGCTACCACCACCACCACCAACAACAACCATTGGGTGTACATGCAAAATACCTGTATAAAGATAAATAACCCTAAAGGTCTTAGAGGAAGATACTGCAGCTTCCAGAGACCCTCAATTTGGGGTCATTCAGATTACCTAAAATTCCAAGAAGCACCAAAAATGAATGAATGAAATAATAAAACCATTACATGTCTAGATGTCCACTTCAAGGTGTAAATTCACCCCCCCCCCCAAAAAAAAAATTTTTTTTTGGGATATCACATCATGGATGTTAAATGTGAACTATTTTAAAAATGAATCACTAGTCCTGGAGCCTAATATCTAAACTATGAAGTTAGAGAATGCAAAAACCTGTTTGTATGTGTGAGTGAGCATGCATGCGTGTGCGTACACATGTGCCTCTCTCACACATGCCCACCTCGCCCTAGTAGCAAATTCTGTCAGAATCTTAACATCTTGTCTAGTCCCTTTGCTTGTGTTAAATGCGAGTCATTGTAGCTTGGGAAAGAAAGTCTCCTTGACAACCAGGGCTGTGTCAACTATTGCAGACTGGAATTACGGATCATAATTAGGCTGTGGGAGTATTTGCTGGTATACCCTCAGATGCTGAATTATCTGAGACCATTGTATTACAGATATGACAAAAAGCAGCTAGGTTTCTAACCTGTGTTTTAATTAATGGGAATTAGGTGTCTGTTCCAGTGATGAGCAGGCTGTAAATTGAGATCTGCTAGTCAGGTGCATTTTTGTGCAATATATGTGTCTGGGTGCTTTGCAGTGGGCCGTTTGTATTGTGTACCATCCAGAAACATTCAGCTCTTGGGTGGTACAGAAACGCAATCCATGCCTTTAGCTTGAAGACTGATTTCATACGTGCAGGTGGTCATTCCACTGGTGCAGACTGTAGCTATTGCTCGCTAAGTGTCGAGTTCATAGTTGCTGTGGCCAACACATTACTTGGTGGCCAATCTTGTGCCAATTAGCACTTCTGAGCTAGGCTGGTCCTTGAACCACAGTTTCACAACCTACTCCTGGGGCTGTGCTTGAGGCCTTAACAGCTTGGTAGAATCTTTTCAAGTATGTGTTCAACAGTTATCTCTGGCCCACGATGTTATGGTAGAGTAAGGTTACCAGTGCAATTCCAGGCACAACTCAAAGTGCAGGGTTTTTGAGGAACTGTATTGCTCCATACCAGCCTTCTTGGGCTTTAAAATATACCGGGGGGAGGGGAGGTTTTATTTCTGTCCCACCACCATCACAGAAATATTTGATGCAAATATAAGAGACGGCTTTTTTGGTGCATACTAGGGCAACTAATAATATCTAGACCAGGGGTTCGCAACCTACAGCCAGTGGGCCGGATCCAGCCTACTGTGTCATTTCATGTGGCCCACCACCGGCAGAAGTGACAGCCATAGACACATTTTACAGCAGTGTTTGTGTTGGGGGGGGGGGAACCACCAGTCTGGCCCACACAGCTGTCTGAAGGGGCATTGTCTGCCCTGTGATTGAAAAAGGTTGAGAACTCCTGATCTACAGGTCGACTGACATTTTGACTTGCAAAAATTCACTGCCAATATGAGTTAATCTGGCAATAGTATTTTGCCCAACGTGTCATGACCTAGTTGATAAAACTCATTCTGTAAATCACTCTTGTTTCACAAACTGGACACCTCCTGAAACCTCTTCCTCTGCTATGCTACAGTTTTATGCCAGAAATAGTGTTAGGGATAATTCAAATGATTAATCATCTGCTGATTCAGGAGGAGCAATTTACTGCAAACTGCTGCTGTAACAACATTCTTGATGCTGTTCAACAAGTGCTTCATTGCTCAAAAGCCTTGTGTTTTGGGTGATTTTTTTGTATGTGGCAAAGAAGAGCAGAGTAGGAAGATCTTGGTAAAATGATGCCTGGTTATTCATATTGTTGAGGGATGTGTAATCCACTCATCATTTCTATGCATAGGTTACAGGTTTATGCTCAGCTCCAGTTTGTAGGCAAGCCACATCCACAACTAGAGAGCCTATTTGCTGCCTTCTTTTGTGATGTTTAGGGGGCTGCAGTGCCTTAGTGGTTAAGATGCTGAACTTGATGACCGGAAGGTTGGCAGGTCAGCAGTTTGAGACCTGAGTGCTTCACGACGGAGTGAGCTCCTGTCTCTGGCCCAGTTTCTGCCAACCTAGCAGTTCGAAAACAAGAAATTGCAAGTAGATAAATAGGGACCACTTCGGTGGGAAGGTAAACAGCCTTCCATGCACTCTGGTGTTTAGTCATGCTGGCCACATGCCCACGGAAACATCTGCAGACACAGACAGCTCTTGCTCTTTGGCTATAAACAGAGATGAGCACTGAACCCTACAGTCAGATATGACTGGCTTTCAAGCAGACGTTGACCTTGACCTCATGATGTTTACGTAGGCCAGCTCCCATTCAAAAACTGGAAGGGAGCCTTGCAGAAGACTTCTGCAAAGTTCTGGTGAGTCTCAGGTAAGGAAGCAGTACAAGAGGCTATTCTGGATCTGGGTATATTTGGCAGAGCTTGGAAAGCTGATATTAAGAAGTAATTAGCTGCAGTCATAAGCCCTCAGCTTGTTCTAGTTAATTTTTTTTAAAGCAGTATGCCAAACAAAGGTGGTTGTGTCCATCCATTAGAAACGTCTTGTGGTGTACGCTCTCCAGTTCTCCATGTTTTCATGGGACCTCAACAAAAGAGGACAGACTTTGGCCATTCTCTGCCTGAGGTATGTAGAAACCTGTGTGTTTCACCTAAGCAGTATTTCTCAACCTTGGGTCCCCAGGTGTTCTTGGACTTTAATTCCCAGAAGCCCAGGTCAGTACACCTGTTGATCAGGGCTCCTGGGAGCTGGAGTCCAAGAACATCTGGGGACCTAAGGTTGAGAAACCTTGACCTGAGGCAATCAGATGCTTTGACTATTACTAGTTTTACCTTTCCAGAGATCGGTCCTCTGCTAGTTTATCTTCTTCCCAAGTGGTGTTGCTAGAGGTCATGTGGCACTTACACACCTACCAGTGACTCATGAATGATGTGTTCAATATCTTGGAGCTGAGAATGGCTAGCCATGTTTTTGCACTTCCAGGCTTCTTTTGCTAATCCTTTCTTCTAACCCTAACCCTCAACTTTTATCAGGTGGACAGATCAAGATTTCTGAAAGACTCAACATTTTTCATGCTATCACAGCTGGTTCCAAAGAGAGAGTGCAAATAATGAGTGAAATTCATCCCATCCTGTTGTGGCAAAATTCATTCATTTATACCAGGAGTTCACAACCTATGGCCTGTGGGCCGGCTCTGACCCCCTGATGCCATTCCATCTGGCCTGCAGCAACGACCCTGGAAGAGGAAGTGGACACATTTACAACAGCTGCAAATATGTCTGTGCATGTGCAAACGTGCCCGTCACAGTTTACGGCAGTGTTTGCAGCAGGGGGAATCCACTTGTCTGGCCCACAGCACAGTCTGAGGGGGAATTGTCTGGCCCCGGGGCGGTAAGATTGAGCACCCCTGATTTATACAATATTTTGAAAGTTACATTAACACATTTCTCTCTGTGTGTGTACTAAAGTAGTTACTGATGTATCTTAATGTAACTTTCAAAACATTGTACAGTGGTTCCTCGCTTAAAGAGCATAATACGTTCCATGGGATTGCTCTTTAAGCGAAACACCATTGTAAGTGACCAATTGTGACTTCTGGTGTGGGGGATTGTGAACCCCGATTTAGTTGTTAAGTGAGTTTTTGGTTGGTTTTAGTTGTTAAGCGAGGCGACCATTCAGAGAAAATTCTGCTCTTTAAGTGAGTTAGTCTCTAAGTGAGACGCTCTTTATGCAAGGTTTTACTGTAATAAATGAATGCAGCTCAATCTCAGCCCCTGTCTGCCTCTTTGGTTTCTTTCTATCACACAAACTAGCACTTCCCTGATCAAAGTACCCTGGAAGCATTTAAAGTAGAAAAAGGTGTATTTAGCTACAGTTACCACCTATAGTTACAGTCAGAAGAAGAAAAAATAACTTCTATGTGGAAGAACCTCTAATGCATGTTTCCCAATGTGGGGCCCACACGTTGAGTTACAAAAGCTTTAAAAAGTGACCTATAAAGGTATCACCTTCCTCCTGCATTTATTTGATTTAATCCTGGGTGGTTCTGTTTTTCAGTTTCCTTCCTTTTGTGGAATAACAACAGAAGCTAATCAAATGGTGCCAACATTTAGTTAAAAGCTAATGAAATGCAAGAAGAAGAAAAGAGATTCAGGAGCAGAAGGGAGAGAAAAATCTCAGCAGCTAAAAGAGTTGAAAACCACAATTAGTCACATTTGCTCATCTGCCAGTTTATTTAATTGTTGAGTTCAAGACAAAGTAAAATACATTTTCCCCAGCCTCTAATGCGCTGCTGATTCAGTAGATGCTGGCGCAATGAAAATAATGATGTACTTGACTTCAGTAAAATAGAAATTGTGTTAAGTTCATACACGTGCTTTAACAAGCTTCCTGTAATTTTTTTCCCAACAGTTTTGCAATATGAGTCCAATGTCAACCAAAAACAGATAAATTCTTTTCAACTTAATTATCCTCTTGTGTATTTCAAATGGGATGAAACCTCTTCAGCTAGTAAACCTTTCTTGTATGTCTTTAAATTATAGAACACTCCCGATGTCTAGCCGGTTAATTTTAGACATTTCAACTTTTCATCTTAATCTTCAACTTAATCACATCTGAAAAATTGCAAAATTACAAAGATTAACATGTTTCATAAATTGATTCCTAAAACAAACATGCAACTCTGTACACACTATCAACCTAATGCAGCTTACCAGTTTTTTTCTATCGCGTCCTTCTAATTTCAACAGTTTCTTTGTGGGACGTTACCTTCCCTCTGTGTTGCTAACCTTAAATAGATCAGCACATGTTAGTGCACCTGTGCTTGCTTTAGGGTCCCACAACTCCCTGCACCTGTGTAATGAAGGATTACTTTATAGAAAACACGAAAGATCAGAGTCCTGATTTAGTCCCTTGGGATGGATGGTATTTAGTCTGTGAATATAGTATGCCTCTTTCTGTAATAATAGTTGTTCTATATCAATCCCACTCCCACTCACAACAGTCAGCTTCTCCAAAACAACAAAGGTAAAATCTGTATCCTGGTGATTTTTTTCAAGATAATGATTTACTAATGGTGCTTGCTCCACCTGCCCCCTAATCCTGGAGCGGTGTTCTGTCAATCGAATTTTCAGTTTGCGAGAGCATTTACCCACATATTTAAGTCCGCATGGGCATAACAATAAATATATGCAGTATTGGCTGCTGCAATTACTGAAAAAATTGAGAGTTTTATAAAAGTTGGATTCAGGAAAACTAATTTGCTTTGTCTCCCACGCGAACCTACATACTACGCACTGACCACATTTGTAGTGTCCTTTAACTAGGCTGGTTCTTAACGAACGCCGTGGAGAGACATCTGCCCTAGTTACCATATTTCCCACTGTTTTAGTCCTGCACATCCCAATCATGGGTTTGTTCTGACACCCAGGAATATCTGACAGCAAATACCAATATTTATGTACTATGTTTCTGATCTCTCTAGCCCTGGGAGAGTACTCTATCAACCAATAAATTTTGGACTCATTGGATCTATCCTGCCTGGTTTGTCTGGAAGTTTGTTTGACCCTCGTCAATGAGTTCTCAAGTATATGCTGTGGATACCCTCTATCCATCAAATTATTCCTAATTTCTTTTGCAGATTGCTCAAAGTCTTCATAATATGAAGAGTTCCGTTTGGCCCTAGCTAATATCCCAAATGGAATGCTATTTTTCAAGTGTATGGGGTGATACAATTCATATGGCAAATAGGCATCATTCTTATCCGTGCTTTTTTTATAAAGTCTTACACACAACTGATGATCCTTGGCAATGAAGACTGTCAGGTCCAAAAATGGAATAGCATTCCTATCACAATTATAAGTGAACTTTAAATTGGGGTTCTGTGTGTTCAACCAGTCAGCAAAATCTGGTATTATTGAAGAATCATCTATAACGAAAAACAAATCATCTATAAATCTTTTAAACAATACAATATTTCGAAAAAAGGGGTTAAGTTGTGTATTCAAAATGATGTTTTTTTCAAAGGAAATCATATACAAATTAGCTAAACTTGGGGCCATGGGGGACCCCATAGCCACGCCTTTTATCTGTAAAAACATATCTTGATCAAATCTAAAGTAATTCTTTTCCAAACAAATCTCTAATAAATCAATTAAGAAATGAGTAGGTGGTTGCTGAATTTTCCATTTCTCAAGTGCTTCCTGGGCCACTATCCTGGCTTCATCAAACGGCACATTGGTGTATAAGGCTGTTACATCCATAGTGAGCAAACCACCCGTGTCCGGCACCCTAAAGCCCTCCACCTGTTTTTTAAAATCTGAAGAGTCCCTAATATAAGAGCTAGTATCTTTAGTAAAATCTCTGATGTGGGAATCAATGTATTGACTGAGGGGCTCGAGAATGCTCCCTACCCCTGAAATAATAGGACGTCCTGGGACCCTAACTTGTGCATCAACAATTTTGTGTATCTTGGGTAGGATATAAAAAATAGGCACCCGTGGATGTTCCTTTAACAAAAATTTATAAGTCCTGTCAGATATGTAATTAAGTGCTAATCCCTCTGTGAGTACTACTTTAATAATATTGGCTATGTCCTTGGTGGGGTCCTTAGTTAACTTCTGGTAAAATTCCAAGTCTGATAACTGCCTCATGACTTCCTTAAGATAATCTCTTTTATCTAGGACCACGACCCCACCTCCTTTGTCCGCAGGTTTTATGACGATAGACTCATCACGTCCCAAATCCTCTAGTATTTTCACATCCTGGAGTGGTAAATTACGTTTAACCCTGAGTCTATTTTGTTCCAACTTATCAATTTCATTAAGTACCACCCTTTTGAACACCTCGATAGAAGGGTGGGTAATATTGGGGCAAAACCTAGACTTAGACACAAATTTTTCCTTAACAACGTGTTCAAAATCCCCAAAATAAAGTCTTAATTTAAGCAACCGGATAAGCCTGAACATATCCACCCGTGTGTGAAATGATTGATAAAAAGGAGTGGGAACGAAATTAAAGCCCAAACCCAGTAAAGTTAACTCATGCTCACTCAGAACCCTGGAGGACAGATTGAAAACTAAGTCCTTGCTCTTAAATAGATCAGTCCTTGTGCTGATCTATTTAAGGTTAGCAACACAGAGGGAAGGTAACGTCCCACAAAGAAACTGTTGAAATTAGAAGGACGCGATAGAAAAAAACTGGTAAGCTGCATTAGGTTGATAGTGTGTACCGAGTTGCATGTTTGTTTTAGGAATCAATTTATAAAACATGTTAATCTTTGTAATTTTTCAGATGTGATTAATACTCCCCTGATGAAAAGTTGAAATGTCTAAAATTAACCGGGAGTGTTCAATAATTTAAAGACATACAAGAAAGGTTTACTAGCTGAAGAGGTTTCAACCCATTTGAAATACACAAGAGGATAATTAAGTTGAAAAGAATTTATCTGTTTTTGGTTGACATTGGACTCATATTGCAAAACTGTTGAAAAAAAAATTACAGGAAGCTTGTTAAAGCACGTGTATGAACTTAATACAATTTTTATTTTACTGAAGTCAAGCACATCATTATTTTCATTGCGCCAGTACCAACGGTCTTTTGTGTCTGTACCCAGTTATACCGTTTGGCCGTTTTTCTGAGAACATTGATTCAGTAGATGCAGCATCTGTTTAATTGTAATGTATTTGTTCCCAGTTTGTTTATTTCGTGAACCTTGGTTGCCAAGAAAGTCAGACATTAATTTAAGCCCCATTTAGTTTCTTCCCATCAGAAACGGGGTTCTGCTTCACATATGGATGAGGCATCAAATATTATGGTGTTGTGTTCGCAATGAAAAATGGCCCAGTGGTCCATTCATGGGAATACAGCTCGAGGTCAGGCTATCGCTTTACTGTACTGTATCTCTAGAAGGTTAAAAATAAAACCTGCTTTAGATTTCTCGTCCTTGTCCCAGCTCCTGCCAAGCTAGCAGTTCGAAAGCAAGAAATTGCAAATGGATAAACAGGGACCAGTTTGGTGGAAAGGTAAACAGCGCTCCGTGTGCTCCGTTGTCTACTCATGCCTGCCACATGACCACGGAAACGTCTGTAGAAGCAGACAGCTCTGGCTCTTCGGCTTTGAAACAGAGATGAGCACTGAACCCTAGAGTCAGATACGACTGGCCTTCGAGCAAAGGAAACCTTTACCTTTACTTAGATTTCTCCAGGACTCTTATTTATTATTATTTTTATTTATTTATTTCTTTTATAAGCCACCTTTCTCCTTATCAGAAGACTAAAGACAGCACAGTCTTAAATAAAATTAAGAGGGTCCTAAATTATACACCAGAAGCAATTAAATTGGAATAGTAAATACAGTGAATTATTCAAAAACATTTAAAACTTTAAAAACAAACGTATCTGGTTAAAAAACCAACATTCAGGGACTCAGTTTAGGGTTACTGAAAGCCCGCCTGAAGAGGTGGGTCTTTAGCTGAAGAATAAAAGGGAGAACTTTGCATCTGATCAGGAGTACTCTTGTTCTGCAGTCCTCTTAGTCTCTGTACCACTTCCACTTTCTGAATCAAATGGAGGCAACAATGAAGAAAAAGGCTGGAGAGGCCATTTGAGAAAGAGATCTAAAAGGGCTGTGTACTTTTGATAGCTGTGTGGTAGTTCTGGAAGGTGTAACTTTCATGTTAGATTCCCCCTTCAAGAACACAATTAAAAGCATAGGGCAGGGGTCATCAACCTACAGCCCATGGGCCTGATCTGGCCCATTGGCCGGATCTGGCCCAGGACATCATTCAAGCAGGCCCCACCCTCGTTCCAACCGCCACTGCTGCCACTGGAAGTGGACGCGGATATGTTTACGGTGGCTGCGGATGCATTTACGGCTGTCATAAATGCATTTACGGCAGCTGCGGACATGTTTACAGCTGTCGTAAATGCGTTTACAGCGGCTGCAGACGCATTTACGGCAGTGTTTGTGGTGGGGACACCACCTTTCCGGGCCCCTCAACTGTCTGAGGAATCATGACCCGGCTCCTGGCTTAAAAAGGTTGGCAACCCCTGGCATAGGGTCTCTGTGAATTTTTTTCATTTAGTTGCTTTAAATAGGTTTTTCCCCCTTTAGCATATGGCTCTCCAAATATCTCAACCAGCAAGGCAGATGGCACGTGGGAGACTCTGGTATTTGCAGGTCAAAAAGGAAGTTTTCCCCATCAGTGGTGCTATTCTTTATTTGCTTTGGATGTTACGTATAAGAACATAGGAAGTAGACTTCATAACAATCAGAATCCTATTACATACAGATACCATAATAAGTCAAATCACATATATCACTACAGGAGATTCCTGCTAATTAAATCGTTGGGTTTTGTGTTGTACACTATCATATAATGAGGCATGTTGAGATTTGAAAACAATTTAGAGATTAAAAGCCAATCAAAAGGAAGGCTTTTACCTTCTGGCAGAAAGAGAAGAAATACAACCCTTAACTTCTTAACCAGCAACATTTTTATACTGTGATTCGCATTATTTGACCTGGCAGGATTCTGGCCACTGAATCAGACAATTGATCTATCTGACTGATTATGCTCAAGTCTGACTGATGGCACTTCTCCAGTACAGTAAAACCTTGGATAACGCTAAAACTTGGTTCCACAAGTCTTAGTGTCATCCGATTTTTAACGTTATCCGATGCATGCATGCATCGGATAACGTTAAAATCCTATGGGATGAATCGCATACCGTTAAAACTCCATAGAGATACATTGTAACCAGCACAGGTTTAGCTAACATTATCCGATGCATCCCATAGGATTTTAAAGTTATGCGATGCAATCCCCCCCCCCCCCCGATTGCTTAACGTTATGTGGTTTTAGCATTATCTGATGCAAACGTTATCCGAGGTATTACTGTATTTCAGACAGCAGCCATTTCTAGTTTTGCCTGGCAAAGTAATGGAAAGAGTCCGGTTCTATTTTGCTTTCAAAATCAGAGGACATCAGGTTTTGTTCCAGTTAGTTTGATAGTTTGCCCCCTGCTGAGCTGTTGATGGGAAGCTCTGCTTTGGCCCTAATTGTCAGTGTCCACTATAAATGCTCCTGGAATTACTCTCTGCATGAATCCTTTTATCACACACAACATCAAAGTCTGGAGGGTACAGCTGAAATTGAATACTGCCATTTTCGGCAGGCTTTTGCTTCTCAGCCTTTGTACGTTCATGTCATTTGTGTGAAGTTTGTAAGTAGGTTAGGCTTTTTCTTCTCTCTTTTTTAAAAACATAAATGCACCTATTTTCTATGACCATATTACCAATGAGGAGTTGCTTTGAAACAGTGGTTTGCGCAAATTACATAACATTATTGCACGAAGAAGACTCCAAATGGCAGGTCATATTTTTCATATGGAGGAAAACAGGATCCCTAAGATGGCAATGAGTTGGACCAGTGGTGGGCTCTAAGCAATTTTACTACCACACTGTGGGCATGGTATGGTGTGTGTGGCCAGGAGGAAAGCCCTGCATTGCACCCGAATTAGGACTACTTTATTTCAAAACTTGGATGGGCTGCGTCAGCCAGAATTTCTGCTACCGGTTCTGGCGAATTGGTGTGAACCTGCTAATGCCCACCACTGAGTTGGACCCCTCCTAATGCCAAATGACAACAAGGATGCTAGGGAATTAAAGATGGTTTACAAAGATTCCGAGTGCTTAGATTGTTATTGTTTTAAAACTGAATCTGAGTTCTACCTCAATTGTATACAACAGAGGTGCCCAAACTTTTTGGGCCGCAGGCCGTTCATGTGGTTCAGCGTGTCAGTCATGTGATTCCTCCCACCGGAAGTGGAAGTAAAACATGTATGTGTGTGTGTGCATAACACGCACACACATGCACATAATGCTGCCATAAATGACCCGTGGCTGTCGTAAACGTGTTTATGACAGCCGCTGGTCATTTATGGCAGCATTATGCACATGTGTGGATGTGTTATGAACACACGCATGCGTGCTTTACTTCTGCTTCTGGGAGCGACGGTGGTGTGGGCCAGATTAATTTGTGCCATGGGCTGGATCCGACCTGCGGGCCAAAGTTTGGACACCCAGGTATACAAAGCATTCTACTAGAAATTATCCCGTGTCTCCTTCATGGCAGCATGAGTGTCAATGCATCCATTTTTGTTCATTTTGGATTATCTGTTGTGGTTCTCCTTTGGCTCAATGTCAGTTTGTTCAGCACAATCTGGGAATTGCATCGCTCACTAGGACCAATTACCAAACTCTTCTCAGTGAAACTTCTTGTTCTTTCATGTCCCAATCAAACCCTGGACTGCCAAAATTAAGCCACTTTCTTTGCTTTGTCGTTGGCCAAACATAAATCCTCATCGGTACATGTTTCTGGCAGTAATCAACAGACCAGTAGATGAGTTGGATCCTGTGTCTCCATATTCACACCGCAACGCACTTGAGTGTGTTGGTCTTACATTTAGGGACTCCAATCCTCAGCCTATTCAGGGTCCTCCAAGTGATGTAGGGGAAGTTGAGTGCCTCAATTATACCCCCCTTTAATGATGTTTCTTGCCCAGTGAGTTTCTTCCTCCATCTTTTAATTTGGTTTGATTTGAAACGAATGGGAGAGAATTAATCTATACCAGCTTCACATCTGGCAACGGAAGGGGAATATTTCCTTTCTCCCTATTGCCTCAATTCCGGTAGCATATTTCTGGTTCCATTTTTCCAGTACTGACTTTCCAGTGTTGGGCACGTGAAGTTGCAGGTGTTGATGTGGAACCTCAGAGGCGGAGACATAGATGAGATTTCCCAATCCAAAGGCACGTATCCCTATCCTTGGAAGAAGGGTGCCCATGCATCTTACTACATTGGTTCTCAGATAATGCATCATGGATTGGTACCACTGGTGAACCATCTATTGCTGTCCTGCAGTGAAGTGATAGAAAAAGAAGTGTGATTATCAAAATTAACTGGGATAGACCACAGAGCTGCATTTTTAGCTTCTGTTTCCAATTGAAATGCAATGACTTGTTTTAATATATATTTTTAAAAATGGATAGCCTTTAAATTCATATCTTCAGTAACCTCCAGGATGGCAACCGTACACTGGTCCATAGTACACTGGGGAAAAACAAATATTATCAGCTGAGACATGAGATAATTTGGACGGTGCTGTATTAAGGTTTTTAAGATAGGATAATAAGATTGCAATGTTAGTCTCCCAAGCTTTTTACATAATTGATTTCCTCTGATTTTGCTTTTAATTCTTGTCCTGTTGTTTTACAACTGAACTTTATTTTTAAAGTTCTGTCTTACTAATCTTTGGAACTGCCCCAAGAAATATGGCAAAGGACAGTATTCATCATTTATTTTTAATCACTCATATTCAATATATCGACCTATTCTGCCAAGTGTTACATGGACTGCTTTGAGCTGCAATGACCTTGCAGGAACTTGGGAATTTATGTTAGAAACATTTCACATATTTATGTGATTTGTGTCAGAACAATATAACCTACTACTCCAAAACTAACTTGGGTTTGCTTCCTAATGTACTCTCCACGGGGAGATGTTGTTAATCACTGCTTCGCAATGGGTATATCTGAATTACATGTTTGTTTCCAAGCATTTCTTTCTTGCTTTCACCTTATACATTCATAGACAAAATAAAAATACTAAATACTTTAAAAATAATGCGGCATGCTTCCGCCTTGGTGCTCAAATTCTTTTAGATGAAAATGGTGTGATCTCAATCAAATGCTTTCTCAGTCCTTAGAAAAATTCCTTTTTTTACTACAGATCCTAGAATCCTCTAGTCTCTGTGAGGGATCCTGTTGTGTATTGAGGCACTATTGCAAGTAGCCCAGGGAGCACTCTTGCAATAGGAAAATGGCGGTTTACCGCCATCCTAATTAGAAGTCTTAAGTGGCGCGAACTATCCTGTAAAAGAGCGCGCAGGTTATGCTAATCCAAGCCCTATCATTGGTTACAATTTTTGATCCTGTTCTCCATTGGTTACTTTCATATATCCCCTGTACTGATTGGTTAGTTACGTTTGTCCAGCAGATCACTACCTTGTATCCAGTAGCCACTGCCGGTGTTGTGCATTGAATGAAATTGTAACCACACGAATGAGCGAATGTAACAATCTGTAACCACATGAATGAGCGAATGTAACAATCTGTATCTTGCAATAGAAACAATGTAACAAACCACAATAGAACGCGAGCTAGTGACCACTAAGGGGAAATAGCAAGCGTTCAGCTCACATGGTACACATTCCTCAAATACCTTCAGCTACGTGGGAAAGATTCCCGCCCTCACCTCACCTGGACAAGAAGGGCGTGACTAAGGATGACGTCATACGGACAGTAGCCAATGCGCCATCGAGGAGCCACATTCATATGTATAGCCACTGTATAAAAGGAGCTGTTTGTCCGCCATTACCACATGTTCGTGCTGTACTCCATGCAATAAAGATGTGTTAGGCTAGTTTACAGCTGCTTCCATTGTCTTGATTCCCAAACACTAAAGCCGGGAAGACACTATATAAACCCCACAGACAAACAAGGGTGGGGCTGGACTGGATCTATACTTCCTACACTCCACAGGTAGCCCTGGTAGCGCTAAGCCTGGGTCCCTCTGAATGGGGCAATTGCCCTCTTGAATTCCCCTGTACTCCACGTGGCCCTTGGCTAGTGAAGGTATGCAGGGATCACGTTGTTTAGTAGCGTTAGGCCGATGGCATGTGGTCCAACTCAGCTCCTTGCTCCCAAATCAATAGACACAAAGATCTATATTTCATAAGGTTTATTAAAGGTTCATTAAGAATATGGTTATAGGATAGGAAATCAGACTTTGCAAACTAGTCATTTCCAGGTAAAAAGTAATACAAACGGGCTTTGCTAGCCTTATTTTACTCACAACCCTTCCGGCATGAGGCTTCCCCACGGCTTTCTTGTGGCGAAAGAGAAAACACCTCCTCTTACAAGTCCTTTTATCCTTACCCAATTCTTCTACATCAGACTTCCCGCATAGATAGCTTACTCTAAGGTGCACATTCCATCCTGGAACTGTTATGTCTATGAAAAGGAGAAGAAGGGGAAAGTGAAGGCCAGAAATCTGAGATTCCCCTGCTAAAATGACTCTTACATTTTTTCCAAGGGTCTCAGTGTAAAGTTGAATTTACAATCCTAAGGTTAATTTGTGTGAAGAGATGGTGACCTCTTGAGTGCAGATGTTCTCAACCTTTTAAAGCTGGGCGCCGGGTCACACTCCCTCAGACAGCTTCAGGGGCCGGACCAGCATTTTGCCCTTCTTCCACCACTTGGCACTCCTTGGTGTGATGGATGCGTGGGGGCGGGGGGGGGGAGGCACATGAAATGGTGCTGTGGGCTGCATCCGGCCCACAGGCCACAGGTTGAGAATCCCTGTTGAGAGTGTATTGAACCACAAGCTTTTCAGAAATGAGCTCATCTCACATTCAATGACTCTTTGTCTCCATCGTTTTATGGTTCTGTGAAATGTAAGGCAGGCAACCCAGTTTGCAACTAGTTGCAACTAGTTCCCAAACAAATAAGAGAAAGTACTTTTTCACCCAGAGGATTACTGGTCTATGGAACTCCCTGCCAGAAGAAGTGGTGACAGCTGTCAGTCTTGACATCTTTAAGAAAGGATTAGACAAGTTTATGGAGGACAAGGGTATCAATGGCTATAATTATGGATACTTAAGGACAACCTCCGGGTTGGAGAGATAGGCAGGATATCTCTCAATGCTGTTTCCAGGGAATCCTAAGCAGGTGAAGGCATCTGCTTGGGAATACCCTGAAGCAAATGGTGAGCCACTGTGTGAGACAGAATGCTGGACTGGATGGGCTGTGGCCTGTTCCAGCAAGACTCTTCTTATGTATACCAAACAGATAAATGCTTCCATTTCTTGGAGTTTTCATGAGCACACATGATTTCCGATCAGTTGCTGATTTTTCTTGCTTGCTTATATACTGTATGTTCAAAACATTATTGCAAAGGCATGGAACAGAAATGAACAAGGTTCTTTGCTTTATAACTGCATTCTTTCAACCAAAAGGTTTTGCTGAATATCTGTATTTCATAAGTTGTCAGCAGTCTAGCTGGTTTTAATGCGACAGGAACTATTTTGCCTTTGGCAGGTATGTAATGGGGTGAGATGGTGGTATATCTCAAGGCCAGCCTGCCTTGGGCCTTTTCTTGTCTGTATCTATTCTGAAGTTTCTGTAGTGTGGAACCACTGCAATCAGAAATTTTCTTTCCCTATCTTCTTAGGATTTTCCTTTTACTTCAGCTCAGCTTTGCTAAAAAATCCTGCCCTTTGGATGTGCTTGGCTGTAATATTTATTTGGTTTTTATGCAGCCCATTTAGTGAGAAAAACCACTAGCCTCGGGTGGTTTTCACCTAATGATTGTCCTCCTCCAACCCCAAGCCAAACAAATAAAAATAAAACCATAAAATACCATAAAATACATAAGAGCAAAAGATAATTAGACGGTGACAATTATATTAGGAATCTATTACATGGGTTGACAAAAATGCTATTTCAGAAAGTCGGTTAAAACAAAGCTTTATAAAGAAGCCTTTAATAGCATACACCTGCAAGTCTTTCTAAAGCTATCTACCATGGTTGAAGGTTTTGAAAGCCTCTAAAAGACGTAGGAATATGAACAGGGCCAGCCTCCACTTAGCAATCATCATATAGAGTGACTATATAGAGTAGCCTGAAGTTAATTAAGTAATCTCTCCCTAAGTTGGATTTTTAAGGAACAGGCCAAATAATGGTCTCTTTCAAACTGGAAGGGATGTGTCCGTCCTGTAACTATGAATTGACAACTTGGGTGGCCTGTTGTCTTGTTCTACCATTAGCAGATTTCAAGACCCAAGGATCTAACAGAGAGGTAGTAGCTTTATAGTATGCAAGTGCCTTGTCTATGTCATCAGGTGTTATGGTTTGAGAACCTTAGTAGTACAACAGAGATAAAGTCCACCTGGCTTGGTAGGGGGAGCCTTGGGTTTGGGGAGAAAGTTAGACCAGTACCGTTCCTATTCTGTCCCACTAGTCCACAGACAGATGAATGAAGTAGAGATAGGACCATACCTGTCAACCACCCCGATTTGGCCGGGAAAAACCCATAATTCGACGTCTATTGACGTCATAACCCGCCCCCTGCTGCCAAAACCCCGTAATTTGACAGCAGGGGAAAATGCATTCTGTGCGGAAAGCGCTACGCCGCTGGCGTAGTGGCTGTGCAAGCGGCTTAGCACTTCTGCGCATGCGTGGAAGGGGTAAAACCCTTCCACACATGTGTGGAAAGCAACCTGCGCACAAGCGATGTGCGCAGGTCCCGTTTTTGCGGAGCCGCAGGTTGACAGGTATGGATAGGACATAACAGGGCAGAGATTCTATTGGCTCTGATGGAGCCAAACACCTCACTTACCTTGAAAACTCTATTAGCGTCATTGTTAATCAATTTCAACTTGACACATATCACACAACCTTTTATGTATGACTAGCAGAGGTTGCCCGGCGTTGCCGGGCTGTTTTAAATGGTGTTGGATGGTTTTTGTTGTATTTTTATTTAAATGAGGTATGTTATTTTTTAAAAAATAATGTTTTATTATACGCAGGTAGTGTTTTAAACTGTCATCATTTTTTTTTTTTGGATTTTAAAAAGAGGAAAGGTTGATATAATGTTTTTCAATTATTGTATTTTAAAAAAATAATATGTTACTATGTGATTTTTTGTTAATAGGTGTACCTTGGATAAGAATTTTTTAAAATGTGTAAGTGTATGTTTTTTTAAATTCAATGTTTTTGACTATGTTTAGATGTTTGGTTTTTCTTTTAGTGTGTACTTATTTATTTATTTTTGAATTATTTTTTTGTTTGGATATTTTTGAATGTTTTTAAACCTTATTTCCTTTTAAAAAAAATCTTGGAGATTAATTTGAATTTATTGAGTGTTATTTCTCCTGTGGCCACTGGGTGGTGCTGTTGTGTAATTTTTAAATTTTGACTGTGTACTGGGTTGTGTATTCCTCCTGTTCTTTTGTCATTTCAGTTCCGGTCGTGGATGAGGGCAGACGTGTCCTGGTAAGGTGTCTGGTTTTTTTTGTTAGGGGGGTTTGTTTTGGGTTTTGTGGGGGGCGGGGGGGTTTGTATGTTTGTTCTTGTTTATTTTTGGTTGTTTTTGTTTTTCATTTTTATGTTTATTATTGTTTTTGATTTTTGTTGAATGTTCTTGTTTGTGTTTTTGGTGTGGGTATTTCCGTGGGCCGGCCTCAGTGGCTGGCTGGACCATTGAAATACCATGTTGCGGTGGGTTGGGGGTATTTTTGCGGGCCAGTGTCGATGGCTGGCCTGTAGAAATACCATCGCCGGTTCATGCGTGGTTGGGGTTTGGGGTATTTTTGCGGGTCGGCCGCTTTGGAATATCCACACCACCGGCCTGTGGGAATCCCCACGTTGTGTTTGTTTGTTGTTTTGTTTTGGTGGGGGTGGGGGGTTCGCGGCTCGGCCTTGGTGGCCGGACTGCGAAAATCCCCATGCCATTTTTGTTTTTGTTTGGGGGGGGGGTGTCGTGTGCCGGCCTCGCTGGCCAGAACGTTGAAATCCCCATGGCGATGTAGGCGGCAGTTGGGCTTTGGATTTTTTTCCCGGTGGCTTGGTTTCGCCGGCCCCGGCGAGTCTTCGGCAGGGTAGCGTGGAGGAGAGGGAGACCCTCTCTTCCCCGTTGCTCCGTGCAAGAAGGCCGGCGGGTCTTTTCGTGGCTTTGAGGCACTGCACCAGAGTTGTGTTTTTAATGTTTATTTTTTGCGCGCAGGATTCCTCAGCGTTGTCCGCGCTCATGGTGCGCAGGACTCTGGGGATTGTAGTAATGGGTTTGTGGTTTGTGCTTGTGGTACGTTTTTTTTCTGCGGCTCGATGTTGATTGGCCACAGGGCGTTTCTCAACGTTCTTTGTGGTCACGGCTCTCCGCCTGATTGGCTGATGCGCGGCGCGGTGCAAAGAAATGAAGTTGTTTCCTTTTTTCGCGTTTGTGGGGCTGTTGCTCCACTGCCGCTTTTCTCAATCCTTCGTTGACCTGCGGACCCAGTCCGCCTGTGTGCACGAAGGGTGAGTTCAGGCAAGTAGGGCCAGGCGTAGGAACCTATAGCAAGTTCCAATGGTTAACCCTTGGTTTTATAGGTTAAGATTGTCATTTGATTAAAGGAAAACAATTGATAATGTTGTTTTTAACTAATGAAACACTCCAGACTTTGGACAGCAAGTCTTCTCTTGTGTGTGGATAGTGTGTTTTTGTGTTTCAGCTGTCATTGTAAAAAAAAAAAAGACAGTTTATTCGATGAGTGAAAGTTTCCAATAAGATGGAATCTATCACTTTACATTTTTAAGGATAATGTTGAAAGCAAGGAACATTTCAGAAATCTTGCTTCATTAATCAGGGATATCTTGATTAAAGTACAGCCAGCTAATTGATTATTTATGTTATAGCCTTGCTACAATAGTGCTTTACTAAAGCATGGTAGTGTTGATGGAGTTGAGATGAAATAGTTTTGGAGCCAGGATCCAGCCTGTATAACCCATTGCTAGTTCATTATTCCTGAAGACTCTTAAGAGTTTTCCTTTAGACCCTTGTTGTATTTGGAATTATTTTTCCTTCTTTGGATATCTGCATGCCTTATTGTTCTGAATGCTAATTTCTTTGAGCAGATGGAAAAAATCATTAGAGAAGAGAAGAAGCCAAATGTTTACAAACTATGGGCATGCATGCTGTTTCCCCACTCCTCCCCACCCCAAAAAGAAGAAAAGAATTGTCATATGTTTGAATACAGAAAAGTTTTCCTGTCTGTTCACTTGGAGAACATTTTTCCTCACCATCGGTGAGTAGCAAATTATTAAGCCTGCTCTGGCTTGTAAGGCAGAAAAGTACCACAGTGTAAAACTGTCACACTCCCAAAAAACTGCTGCCAAATGTAATTAGCACATGAATGTTGTGAACCAATATGCCAGCACTCACTGGTATAATCAGCCGTCTTTGTGAGAACAGTCAGAGATGTTCATAGAGGCTTTTCACTAATTGTGGAGTGGCATCAAATCTATTGTATGTCAGTCCAAGGTAGGATGTGTGTCTCATATTTTTTGAGAGATAGTCTTCGAACAAGTTCCCACATAGTGAGAATTTTTTTCATGCAACATATCCGCGTCCACTTCCGGTTGTGGTTGGAATGAGGGTGGGGCCTGCTGGAATGATGTCATAGGCCAGATCCAGCCCATGGGCTGTAGGTTGCTGACTCCTGCCCTATGCTTTTAATTGTGTTCTTGAAGAGGGAATCTAACATGAAAGCTACACCTTCCAGAACTACCACATGGCTATCAAATGTACGCAGCCCTTAGATCTCTTTCTCAAATGGCCTCTCCAGCCTTTTTCTTCATTTTTGCCTCCCTTTGATTCTGAAAGTGGAAGTGGCACAGAGGCTAAGAGGACTTACTGCAGAACAAGAGTACTTCTGGCTCATGGGGAACCCATAAATTATTTGCCTCCTTTGTGTCATTTATAAAATCCAAAGTAGAATTCTTTTTTTTTAAAGTGATGGGAGAATAGGATGTTTACTTCTTCAAATAATATGCAAGTACTGTAATGTCGTCTGCATTTGTCTTTCTGGAGCAGTGTTCACTTTTGCAAACTAATAATAATTTTGTGTCAGAAATTATTCTGGGTTGAAAGGATTTTTGCTGGAGAAACTCTGCCCAGTGGATGCCCGAATGAGGCTCCTTTCATGTCCCCAAGAACTGGGACAGAGACAGGCACCCAATCCATTATGCAGTACCCAGGTCTCAAACTGCTGACTTGCTGGCTTTCCAGCTAACAAGGTGAGCTTCTTAACCACTGCAGCCACTGCTTTTGCAAACAGTTCAATGTGTAGCAGAGTTAAAATAGTCATCCTTGTGTTTCTGTGGATAATTTCCTGTTCTTTTACCGACTCTGTCTTATTGGCATTAAATACGGACTTGTCTTTAACTCACCAAATCATGTTTTTGTAGAAGGCAATGTCAAGGTATAGGGTCACTCTTGCTTGAAAGCCTGTCATATTCGACTCTAGGGTTCAGTGCTCATCTCTGTTAATAGCCAAAAAACCAGTGCTGTCTGCATCCGCAGACGTTTCTGTGGAAATGTGGCAGGCATGCCTCATCACTGGAGTGCATGAAACAATGTTTACCTTCCCACCGAAGTGGTACTTATTTATTTACTTGCAATTTCTTGCTTTCAAACTGTTAGGTTGGCAGGAACTGGGATAGAGATGGGACCTTCCAGTCAGTGTGTTCAGCGTTTTAACCATTGAGCCACTGCAGTCATAAGCCATACACAAAAACACATGCTCACATGCTCATTAATATTAAAAATTCATTTTGCATTGGTGTATAACTCCAGGACGGAAATGAGCTCCTGTCTTCATCCCAGCTCCTGCCAACCTAGCAGTTCGAAAGCAAGAAATTGCAAGTAGATAAATAGGAACCACTTCGGTGGGAAGGTAACAGCGTTCCGTGCGCTGCGGTGTCTAGCCATGCCTGCCACATGACCACGGAAACGTCTGCAGAAGCAGACAGCGCTGGCTCTTCGGCTTAGAAACAGAGATGAGCACTGCACCCTAGAGTCGGATACGAC
The DNA here is from genome assembly GCA_035047345.1 of Bradypodion ventrale. Lineage (NCBI taxonomy): Eukaryota > Metazoa > Chordata > Lepidosauria > Squamata > Chamaeleonidae > Bradypodion > Bradypodion ventrale. The sequence goes on from JAWDJE010000004.1 coordinate 9,183,949, forward strand.
TGGCCTTCAAGCAAGGGAAACCTTTACCTTTACCTTATGACAAGTCAATAAGATAGATAATATAATGCTGTGTAGAGATTAAACTAACTAACCTGACAACCCTGAGGACTAATGGCCTTTGGTGCCAAAGTCCACAGGGAAGGGTGATGGTCCCCAAATGGATTACATTCCACTTGAATCCATCTTGATGAAGGGCAGCAGCTTCATCAATCCTGGCCTTGGGCTGATGAGGAATTTGTGTGCCAAAAGGGCTCAGGACCAGAAAGTGACTTGCGGAACTGTTGCAGTCGGGTTATGTTGCGATCCAGAAGACAGATGAAAGGCCACTGCATTATATTCTCAGGACAGTCTTCATGGCTGATCACCATGATGATCATCTATATTCAGATTCAAATACTGCAGAAGAAGAAGAGATTGTGAGGCATTTAGTTCATTTCAGAACAGCTGGCATGCTTTCTTGGGCTTCTCCCCCCATTGTTAGCAAATTAATATCTGTCTTAGTTCTGACATACCATCCTTACCATCCATCATTATTAGAGAAAGAGAGGTATGAGTAGTCACCCCCCCCCCAAGGACAACACCATAGCAGTCTTTGAGATAATAGAGCTGCAATTTTTTTGGGGTATAAGGGACATCATGCATATTACACTGGTATTTAATGGAGACTTAGGTTTTTGGTTAAAACTTGCATCTATATCAGGAGTTCTCAACCTTTTTAAGCCGAAGGGCTGCCCCCCTCAGACAGCTTTGGGGGCCGGACAGCTATTGTGGCACTTCCTGGTGTGGTGGAGGCAGTGTGGGTGGGTGGGTGGGGGTCACATGAAATAGTGCTGCGAGCCGCATCTGGCCTGCAGGCCGCAGGTTGTGAATCCCTATATTACATTATACCAATCAATGTTTTTATAATGCTGTTTGATTTTGACTGTAGTTCATACTTTTGGTAATGATGATGATGGTGGTGGTGGTGGTGGTGGTGGTGGTGATAAGCTGGAGCCTTCATTGCATCTGAAGGCAATTTTTCCCCTGTCTTCAATATCGCACATCTGCAAGATGCCTTTAAACTTCTGTTTTGAGGAAGCGTAGCACAAAGAAGTTACTTGTAGAGCCTTTGATCTTCCCAGACTTTGACTCTTTTGGTTCAGCTTCAGAAGGCTTAAAGGAATAAAGCTTAAACCTAAACATTTGTTGGGTTGTGACCCTAGATTGAGATGTACAGAAGGAATAAATAGAATTTGGTATTTTAAAAAGAGTTTGTAACCATATCAGCAATAAGAATTCTGCGCCACCAAGCCAATTCTTTCCTAGCTAGACAATACTCAGAAATGGTTTACTTCTTGTGTGAGAGGTTTCAGAGCTTGGGAGAAAACGTATGGAGTGGTGGTCAGTTTTCCACAAGATCCAGTACCATGATGCTGAAAACCACCTGTAGGTGCCATAGCCGCCGCGCCTCCCCGCCCCCTCCACCCATGGGGGGTTTAAAAGGAGCCTCTTGTGGATCAATGGTATGGGTGTAATGCTGTGATGTGGAAGGCAGATGAAAAGCCACTGCATTATATTCTCAGGACAGTCTTCATGGCTGATGGCCATGAGGATCACCAATATTTGGATACGGTAGAAGAAGAAGAATTACTAGGAAGTGATGTTATGGACATTAAAACAAACTGAAATAACTGTTTGGCCTTTTGCAGCTTCAAGTTTTAGACCTATCCTGTCTATCTTTTTTAAAAAACAAAATAAAAGGTTAAGAACATTATCAGTTACTGATTGAAAACAATAATGACATCCCACCAAGTGCCTAATTAATATTTTTCTTCTGCTCTTTTTATTTTCTGCCTTCTTTTGTGTCATCCAGCTTTCTTCTAGTTTTCTCCTGCTTGGTGCTCTCTGTCTTTTCCACTATTGATGAGTATGAAGAGAGTTCGGAAGGTGCCCTCTACATACTGGTAAGTGAGATGCTAAGTGTGCAGAAGTTTAAGGTAGGACTTAAAAGTTTTGGAAAGACTCCTTTTGACAGTTTTCATCAGCCATTTTTTTGGGGAGAGAGTGATGTATTGAGAAGTCATGCATTTCTTACACTTACCTCTTAGATAAATAAGGACTGTAATATTCCCTGTTGAGCATCTTTATGTCTTAGCTGGTTCCAAATAGTCCTTCATCTTTTAAGTTACTACATCAGGCAGATTTTGGCTTCATCACAATATCACTGAAACCGAATTAGGTTAGTTCTGTGTGGCTGAAAGGGTAATGTCCTCATGTTGAACTAGCTTAGCTTTCATTCATTCAGTGATGGCTAACCTTGACATTCCAGGTGTTCTTGGACTTCAGTTACCAGAAATCCAAGTCAACCCTCCTGCTGATCAGGGCTTCTGGGAACTGAAGTTCAAGAACACCTGGAGTGCCAAAGTTAGCCATCACTGGTATAGACAAATCTGTGTGACAGTGTGAGGAAATAATTGTTAATAGGAAAAATGAGGGTTTTTTTCTTGAAAAATAATGATGCAGCTGCTAAGTATAAGCCAACATAAAATTGGAAAGGGGGCATTATGGGTCAAAAATAATGGCCCATCGTGTATGGAATGAAGGATGTGCAGAGTGAAAATCAGGAATAAGGTTAGCAATAAGAAATTATGCCAAATAACCGGACTGTGCGATGTGGTCAATGAGCTATCTGTGGCAAAAAGAAGATGGGCAGGCCATATTGCCCGCCTAATGGATAATAGATGGACCTGTCGGCTAACAGACTGGATACCAAGGGACCACAAAAGACCACTAGGCAGACCTGGAAAAAGATGGGATGAACCGATGATAAAGCTGTTCGACCAGAGATAGAAACAGAAGGCAAAGGATAGAACATTTTGGAGTTCCATTGATTTGCACTTATACCGATAGGTGATGACAAAACGCTATTGGGTATTGGGATTGGATGTATGGAAAGCGTTCATGAGAATTTGACTGAAGTCAAATGTAATATGCAAAAACTGTAGCAAAATATCCTTGTCATATATACACAAAGTCATTTAATCTGAAATGCACATTTACAATAACCCCTCTGAAATGCTGAAACTACCTCATGAATAGTTTGGAAGTTTCAGAAATGACTGTCACAGTCTTTACAACTTTCTGAACTTCCAGTTCAGTGTTGGTTGGGTTTTTCCAGTTCCCTAAACTGCAATTTCCCCCATGGTTTGAGGGTGAAAAAATGGTACAGCTGCTAATTTAGGTGTTGTGCAACAATAGGCTTATTAAAATATCCTGGCTCTAAACTCTGTCAGTGCTTGCTATATTTCACTCAAAAATAAGAAAAGAAAAGCAGATTTCTTTTCTTCCATAATCTGAATCTTTCCACCGACTGCTTGGCTTCTGATTAGATGCTGAAAGATAGCCAAGAGAATTCCTGCTGATACTGGCACTTCAGCTGTTTCCCAGAATGCTCTCTGTCTCATGATTTTCCCTTTCCATGAGATAAAGGGTTAGTAAAATCTCCAAAAATGGGCTCAGGAAGCTCCACAGAGAAGGCTAATATTGCTGACAAATTTATTTCTGTGACCACAGAGGGATGCTAAGGAATAAGACTGCAGTGGCAATTTTCAAATATCCCAAGGGCTTTCAGTCTCACAGAAGACAGAATAAAATTATTTTCTGCTTCTCCGGGGCGTAGGGCCAAAATCAGTGGATTCAAATTACAAGCAAGGATATGCCAGCTAAATATTAGCTGGAGTTTCCTGAAGATAAGAATCATTTGACACTAGAATGGATTACTTTGGAAGGTGGTGGCAGTTCCTCTTTTGTTGTAGGTTTTTAGACAGAGGTAGGCTGGCCCTCTCTCAGGGGTGCTTTAGATGTGGATTTCCTGTGTTAGAAGGAGATTGGACCAACTCTGGAATTCTATGATTCTATGAAAAGCTGCAATAAGCTTTGGAAATGCAGTCCTACTAAATACCAGAGGATCCCATTGGTTCTCAACCTTGTGTCTCCAGATGTTCTTAGACTACAGTTCTCAGAAGCCTTTGCCATTGGCTGTGTTGGGCAAGATTTCTGAGAGCTGTAGTCCAAGAACATCTGGGGACACAAGGTTGAGAACGATTGCAGTCAAGGCATTTTGGTCAGCTTCTGGATTGTTGGAGATCTTGGTAGGATAATGACCATCTGAGTATCTCCACTAAAGGGGCCCTTTTGGTTCCCTCCATAAGAAAGAAAGCCCAAAACTTCTCAGGTTGTCTTCTATCACATTCACAGCCATCTCCTTTTCCTTTTATCTTATCTTTTCCTCTCCTCTTGCTTCTACTAGATCTCATCTTGGACAAACTTTTCAAAAGATGAACATGTGGTTCATAGAATGCAATAACCATCAAAATGGAGAAGTAGTAAATTTTAGATATAGTCCATTGAAAAGGCTCCCTTCTGGATTTCATAAAGCAGAGAGAAAAGACATTTTATTTGTATATGTATATATATAATAGAGAGAGTGTTGTGTTCTAATGGAGTGATCTTCTACATGGATAACAATGTATCTTAACCAATGTAACCTTGCCAATGGGTAACAATGTAACCTTCAGCTGTATCACATAAACCCTGTAATAGGACGCGAGCTAATGACCACCAGCTGGCAGCAGCGAGCGTCCAGGCTCTCTCGGTCCAAACTCATCAAAAGGCAACAGCGCGGGAAGTCTCCCGCCACCACCTACACCTGGACAAGAAGGGCGTGACCAGCAATGACGTCACGCAGACAGTAGCCAATGGGCTATCCTGGAGCCACGTTCAAATGTGTTACTACCGTATATAAAGAGCTATTGATCCGCCATTACCTCATGTTCCCTCTGACCACCATGCAATAAACCTGAGTTAACCCAGCCCGAGGCTGTGTCCTGTGTCTTGGTTTTCATACACCAAATTGGCGACGAAGGTGGGATTATGGATTCCCAAGGAGCCAGGGCACAGAGCGGGTTCAACATCACCACACCGCAAGACTGGGAGCTTTTTGAGATGGACTTCCAAGCGGCACTGGTGGAACTCAAAGTCAAAGAAGACGACGAGGAAAGAAAGAGGGCCATCCTCACCAGAATGCTTGGGATAGAAACCAAGCGAACGCTGGTGGGCATCATTGCACCGAAGAAGGTGAGCGATTTCAAAGCCGATGACATCATGAAGCTGCTGCGTGAGCGTTTCCGACCCTCGAGGGCAATGTTTCCCGCTCGGAGCGCGTTTTGGAGGCGAGTCCAAGCGCCGGACGAGTCGGTTGAGGCATTCGTAACAGCCATGAGAATAGCCGCCGCCCCCTGCAGATGGGACAACCTAGAGATGGCCCTCAGGGACGGAGTCCTGTGTGGCCTGAAGGACAAGGAGGTGCAGCGCAGCTTAATGAACAAGGAGCCACCACCCACGCTGGCAGAGGTTGTAGAGGCCGCGGAAGCCGCGGAAGCCACGAATGCGGGAGTGGACGAGATGCACCAGTGGCGTGAGTGGCGTCCTAGAGCCGGCAAAGCGGAAAATTCGGTGCACGGAAAGTCCGGACAGTCGGTGCACGCAACCCGACGGGCCTCGAAGTCGTCCACGGAAGGCAGCGACGGCGAGGAGGTCCAGAAGGTCCGAAAAGGAGGACGCCGCTGCGATGGTTGCGGAGCGGCCCATGAGCGCGTGAGGTGCCCATTCAGAAAAGCCGAGTGTTACACCTGCGGTCGTCGGGGGCACATCGCCAAGGCATGCAGAAAGCGGAAGGAGGGCCGGAGGCAGTCGCAAGACCGTTCGACCAGACCGGACCGTCCAGCGAGGTCCAAAGATGGCGCCCAGACCACGAGGAAGCAGGACGGCGTGGGCCGCATCTCGGGCTACAGCGAGGACGACGCTCCCGTGTTCAGCGTGTCCGCGGGACAGTCTCATTACTTCGTTGAGGTATTAGTACAAGGGGCCCCTATCATGATGGAAATCGACTCGGGGTCCTCCTATTCCATAATTCCCCAGAAAGAGTTTTTGAAAATCGACCCCCACGTGCGGCCCAAACTTAAAACGCTGAGGTCCACGCTGCGAGACGTACAGGGGAACAGCATTCCAGTGTTGGGGGTCGGGAAATTTCGGGTCAGTTTTAAGAGACATTCTGCAGAACTGCCCCTAGTTGTCCTTAAGGGGGGAAATTGCAGCCTCCTAGGGACGCAGTGGTTCCAGCCCTTAGGTTTGTTCATAGGGGGAGTTCATACAGTGGGGGGGGATCCAATACAAGCGGTGTGCGACGCGCATCCCGCCGTCTTTAAGAAAGGACTTGGAAAGTTCAAGGGACCCCCTGTAGCCTTCGACCTAGACCCGGAGGTCCGCCCGATAAGACTCAAACCGCGCAGGGTGCCATTCGCACTAAAGGACAAAATAGAGGCGGAACTGGACAAACTGGTGGGCCAGGGGATTCTTATTCCTGTCGATTCCGCGGAGTGGGAAACTCCAATTGTAACCGCTCTGAAGGCTAACGGGGAGGTGCGCATTTGCGCTGATTATAAGTGTACAATTAACAAGGCGCTCCGCCCTAATGCATACCCGGTGCCGGTGGTCAGCCACCTTCTGGCCAGGCTGAATGGGGGAAAGTGTTTCGCTAAACTCGATTTGGCACAAGCCTATCAGCAACTCCCTGTAACTCCCGCCACGGCCGCGGCACAAACAATAGTCACACATAAAGGGGCGTTCCAGGTGTCGCGTTTACAGTTCGGCGTGAACTCGGCACCCGGCCTTTTTCAGTCGCTTGTGGAACGCCTCCTGAAGGGGCTGGAGGGGGTGTTGCCTTATTTTGATGACGTGTTGATAACAGGGGGGAGTGAGGCCGAACTGGCAAAGAGATTGGATAAAGTACTGACGGTGTTCGAGAAGGCGGGGCTGCGGCTGAGAAAAGACAAATGCGTCTTTTTCGAAACTGAGGTTGAGTTTTTAGGGTTTCGGGTCACGCCAGAGGGTATTAAGCCGTCCAAGTCCAAAGTAGCCGCCATCAAGAACGCCCCTCGCCCCACATCCAAAACGGAGCTACAGTCATTTCTGGGGCTCCTCAATTTTTACCATACCTTCCTTCCACGGAAGGCGTCCGTGGCCGAGCCACTCCATCGTTTGCTAAAAAAGGAGGAAACATGGATGTGGGGTGACGAGCAAGAGAGGGCGTTTAAAGAGTTGAAGCAGCTCCTAACATCTGAGGCAATCCTGACGCACTTCGACCCCAAACGGCCAGTGGTCTTAGTCTGCGACGCATCCCCGGTGGGGGTGGGGGCGGTGCTTTGCCACGTGTTGGACGACGGAAGGGAGGCCCCGATAGCGTTTTATTCAAGGTCCCTGTCCCAAGCAGAGCGTAATTACGCACAGACCGACAGGGAGGCATTAACGATAGTAGCGGGAACCAAAAAATTTCATGATTTTCTGTATGGTCGGCCATTCAAAATCGTGACTGACCACAAGCCCTTGTTGGGAATTTTCACCGCAAATAAGCCCACGCCACAGATCCTGTCCCCAAGAATGCTTCGGTGGGCTATCTTTCTCAACGCATACCAACATGAGTTGGAATACCGGCCCGGGAAGGAGATCAGCCATGCAGACGCACTCTCAAGGTCTCCTTTGCCCTTGTCGGGCGTCCAGCAGGCAAGGGCAGAGAGAGACCACCAGGTCTTGTTAATAGAGGTTTTAGATTCACCCCCAATCGTACCAGCCGACATTGCCAGGGCGACAGGCAAGGATAGAACACTGGAGAAAGTTAGCTCTTGGGTACAGAAGGGGTGGCCGGCGTCATCCCCGGGTACGGAATTCGACCCATTTTTTCGAAAAAAATTAGAGTTGTCCCTGGAGAGGGGGTGCCTTTTGTGGGGCCAGCGGGTGGTGGTCCCTACGTCCCTGCGTCCGAGGGTGCTAAAAATGCTGCACATCGGCCACCCGGGCATCGTCCGTTCCAAGGCGCTAGCCCGGAGTTACTTCTGGTGGCCACAGCTGGACGCGGACATTGAGCACATGGTCGGCACTTGTGAGGCATGCCAGGGCTCCCGACCGGAGGCGGCCCGCCTCCCGCATAGGGAATGGGACGCAGCAAGGGGGCCATGGTCCAGGGTGCACGTAGACTTCGCTGGCCCGTTCCGAGGAACCATTTTTCTCCTGGTGGTAGATGCGTTCTCCAAGTGGCTGGAGGTTATCCCAGTAAAGAGCACGTCCTCCGCCACTACAATTAGCCAACTTAGGAGAGTCTTTTCCACGTTCGGTTTACCCGACACTTTGGTCAGCGATAACGCTAGTTGTTTCACCTCCGCTGAGTTCAGGGCATTCATGGAGGCAAACGCCATTCGGCATGTCACATCCGCGCCGTTTCACCCGGCCACGAATGGCCAAGTGGAACGGCTGGTGCGGACAACAAAGGATGCGCTGCGGCGCATGGGCCCGGGGGACCTAAATCACCAAGTATGTCAGTTTTTATTAGCGTATAGGGTGACCCCCTTAGCGTCAGGTTACTCGCCGGCAGAGCTGTTGATGCGGCGAAAACTGACCACGATCCTGTCCAGGCTAGACCCGACGAGAGTCGAGGACAAAGGAAAAAACATTGGGTTGGCAGTCTCGAAAGGTTTCGCCGTCGGCGATCCTGTTCACTGCAGGAACTACGCCAGCGCAGGTCCAGCCTGGGTACCAGGGACGGTTGTGGAACAGACGGGGCCAGTGTCGTACCGGGTCGAGACTAGCACCGGTCTCCTCTGGAGGAGGCACGCGGACCAACTTAGGCACCGAGTGAGTGGGGGGCCGGTCAGTGGGGCTCAGCAACAGGATTCAGCGTTAGGGTTCTCCCCCACCCGTTTAGCCCAAGGGGGAGACAGCAACGGACAACAGTCCCAAACAAGGGGGGAAAGCAGCGGCCCCGACTCATACGCTTTTGATACGCCAGCTCTATCAGAGGCCGGGGAAGGGGGAGAGGAGTTCGCGACCGCTGCCCCCGAATTTAATTCTGATTTTGATTTTGCGAGCCGGGGGGGTTTTCGGGAGTGTTCCCCCACCCATCCAAGCGAGAAGAGGGGTTTTTCGTTAGCCCTCAGTGCCCCCGGTTCTTCCCCAATAAAGCACACACCTCCCAACAACGCCGCGGAGCCGCGGCAAGTCACTAACGAGTCTCCCTCTCCAATTACAGGACAGGAAACCAGGGGACAAAGAGAAGGTAGCAAACCCGGGGAAAGGCAGCCCGCAGCGAGACCCCAGCGTGTTCGAAATAAGCCATCTTGGCTGAGAGACTTCGTCTCGTCCTAGGGGGGGGGGAGTGTTGAGTTCGAGACTTCGTCTCATCCTAGGGGGGAGGGGTGTTGTGTTCTAACGGAGTGATCTTCTACATGGATAACAATGTATCTTAACCAATGTAACCTTGCCAACGGGTAACAATGTAACCTTCAGCTGTATCACATAAACCCTGTAATAGGACGCGAGCTAATGACCACCAGCTGGCAGCAGCGAGCGTCCAGGCTCTCTCGGTCCAAACTCATCAAAAGGCAACAGCGCGGGAAGTCTCCCGCCACCACCTACACCTGGACAAGAAGGGCGTGACCAGCAATGACGTCACGCAGACAGTAGCCAATGGGCTATCCTGGAGCCACGTTCAAATGTGTTACTACCGTATATAAAGAGCTATTGATCCGCCATTACCTCATGTTCCCTCTGACCACCATGCAATAAACCTGAGTTAACCCAGCCCGAGGCTGTGTCCTGTGTCTTGGTTTTCATACACCAAAGAGAGATAGTTAGATGTTGGGGTTGAGGAAGTTCTGAATTTTAATGCACAGGGACCATTCTGCAAACTCCCTTGCTGTATGTATGTGTCTTTAAAATGGAGCACTGAAAAGACACAGCTGACCTTCCTCTGTTTCTGTATTGGATTTATTGTCTTTTCTCCTTTGCAGGAAATAGTGACTATTGTGGTCTTTGGTGTGGAGTATTTTGTACGAATCTGGGCTGCCGGCTGCTGCTGCCGATACCGGGGTTGGAGAGGAAGATTAAAATTTGCTCGCAAACCTTTTTGTGTCATTGGTAAGAATTGCCTTATTCCTATATTGTTGAGTGCTAGTTGCAAAAGATCTTACACATCTCTCTGCTTTCATAACAATAATAACTACAAGCCATCAAGTCAATTTTGACTTACAGCAACAGGGTTCCTCAAACATGGCTCTCCAGATGTTCTTGGACTTCAATTCCCAGAAGCCCAAGTCAGCACACCTATTTATCAGGGCTTCTGGGAACTGAAGTCCAAGAACATCTGGAGAGCCTATTTTGAGGAACCTTGTACTAGAATATGAAATATTTTGAGAACTGTGGAAGTTGTAGATGATGCAGCACATAACATTTTGTGGCTTTCCAGATGTCTTGGTTCACAAGTCGTCTCAGCCACACCCAACATGAAGGGGTGGGGGTGGGGGTTGGAAATTGTATTAATGAATAAATTAGGGTTCAGTGGGCGTTGTTGTTAAGCATGCCTTGAGGACTACAGGCTCTACCTATTCTAATTACTGATTTGCACTGGACCTCCTCTGATCAGGATGAAATCAGGGGTATTCTGTATCTTTTTGGTTCAGAAACTATAGATGTAAATAGCAGTTTGGGAAAGGTCTCTCACAGAAGAGGTAATAGAGATTTAGAAACATGGGAGAAGTGGGGTGGAATTAGCACTTGGCGGACCACAAAGGGAGGGCAGGGTGGAGGGAAGCGGAAGACACGTCTCCAGGTCACAGCCATGCTTACCTTCCATGTTTACAGACATCATGGTGTTAATCGCCTCCATTGCCGTGCTGGCGGCTGGGTCCCAGGGGAATGTGTTCGCCACCTCTGCGCTCAGAAGTTTGCGGTTTCTGCAGATATTGCGCATGATACGCATGGACCGCAGGGGAGGCACTTGGAAGCTTCTGGGGTCAGTGGTGTATGCCCATAGCAAGGTGAGCATCTAAGACCTACGTAGTCTGGTCCTGATGGGTTGCATCTCACTAAGCAGCTCAGTCTTTGAGAGATTGACACGGACTCATTTGGTTGAGATCTTTGGATGAACAGTGTTGTTGGGCAGGGCAAATTGCAAAACAGCATCTAGGAAAAACATGGCAAATATTTGAATATGAAGGGTGTCCTGTTAAAAAATGTTCCAGCATGGAATGCTCCTCTTCTTCTTTGTAATTCCACTAAGACAGCCAATTATGACTTCTTTTAAAGGTACTCAAGGTGTGATTAAATGGGCTGTGGTGGCTCAGTGGTTAAGAAGCTCACCTTGTTAGATAGAAGGCTGGCAAGTTGGCAGTTTGAGACCGGGCTCCTGCATGACGGTTTGAGCACCCATCTCTGTCCCAGCTCCTACCAACCTAGCAGTTTGAAGGGGATTTTAACAATAGGGCCTTTTATTAAAAGAAGGGCTGTAACATTTCTTGTTATTTCATGGGAGCTGCCATCAAAGGAACGGAGATTTCTTCGAGGCCTGGAATAACAGACAGATTCTCCCCATGCACCTTCACAACACCAAGGCTGTTATTTTCCCCAGAAGCAAGATAAGGGTGCATTTTTGCATGGGAATTGGCTTCCCATCCCAAGGGGCATTGCAACTTAATTTCATCTGCGACATCAGTTACAGACTGCCATTTCTCAGCGAACCTATGAGCCAGAATTATCAGGACCCAAGCCTTCCTCTGCCAAGCCGTGAGGAAGCCACCCTTAGGCCGTGCTAGCCAGGAGAACCCGGGGCCTCTTGCCTGTGCCGCACCTGCGGGCCTCTGAATCGGGGGAACAAGGCGTGTGCTGGACGAGAGGACCGCTAATATGGTGGCAATGGTGGGATTTGAACCCACACCCCCGAAGAGACTGGAAATTGCAAGTAGATAAATAGGGACCACTTCGGTGGGAAAAGATCTTGGGGATATGAAAGGAGCCTCATTCAGGTGTCCCCTGAGTGGAGTTTCTCCAGCAAAAATCCTTTCAACCCAGAATAGTTTCTGACATGAGATTATTATTATTATAATGATGACAAAGGATTGCATCTGATTGTGCCAAAAAGGATCGCTTTGCTGCAAGCAGTCTTCCTTAAAGCAAACCCTTCTGTCCCTAGAGAAATTGCTCCAACAAAGTCATTGAAAAGATTAGCCCTGTTGTTAGACCAGAAAGAACCAGATTGGGCATGGATCAGGGTTTGGCTAGTTTGCGATCTCATGTATGTCATGTGATTGCCAGGAAATAATTCATCTCAGACCATGCCCCAAACATGCTTGAAAGCCAGTTGTAGCCAACTTGACAGTTCAGTGTTCATCTCCATTTATAGTCAAAGAGCCAGCACTGTCTGCATGTGCAGACATTTCTGTGGACATGTGGCAGGCATGACTACACACCGGAGTGCACAGAATACAGTTTACCTTCCCACCAAAGTGATACCTATTTATCTACTTGCAATTTCTTATTTTTGAACTGCTAGGTTGTCAGGAGCTAGGACAGAGACGGAAGCTCACTCCATCATGCAGCACTCCGGTCTCGACCTGCTGACCTGCTGAACTTCCAGTCATCATGTTCAACGTTTTAACCACTAAGCCACCACAGCCCCTGTTCTTTGATTACTCACTTCCAAATTGTAAATCAGCACACTATTGCCACTGAGCACACTCACGCCTTGTTGGGCTGTTCTATTTTGGGGGTTGCCTTGCTAAATATATATAAAGGCTGCCAGATCACCTTAGCAGTAGAGGGTAGAGTATTCCTTGGGCGCTTATAGCCATAATCACTCTTATGTTCAAATAAATATCCAGTACTCATTTCATCCCTGCTTTGCAGAAGAGCTAGGGTCATGATGGTAAACCTCGGCACTCCAGGTGTTCTCAATTCCCAGAAGCCCAAGTCAGCACTTCTGCAGATCAGGGCTTCTGGGTATTGAAGGTCAAGAACAGCTGGACTGCCAAGGTTCGCCATCTCTGAGGTAGGGCATTGTGACAGGTGAAAATTCCAAAACTTTCCAATCTACTCTCTTTCTAACTTTATTGCAGGAGCTAATCACTGCCTGGTACATTGGATTCCTCTGCCTCATATTAGCTTCCTTCCTAGTATACTTGGCCGAGAAGGGAGAAAACACAGAATTTGACACCTACGCTGATGCCCTGTGGTGGGGTTTGGTGAGTATTCGCTGTGTGTCAGTTTCTTCAATTGCTAGTGAAAAATAGGGATTTTCCCCTTCTTTTTCTCAGACTCAGAATTTTTATGGCAGGATTAGTCAGGAAGGAATTCTCGTCTCCTTTAAGATTCCCCCAACTCTGACACCACAGTGTAACATTTAGTCTTTTAAAAAAAATTGCTCTATATTATGCACAAAAAAGATCCATAGGCTCTAATCCTGTTGAGTAGTTACACGAATTTGAATGAGTTATTCATGTAAATAAGCTCTTAAAGGGTGTTCAAGTGATTTAGTTCATTATGCCGGTTTGAGTTTTGAAGAAACGAAACTCCATTGAGTTGCATTATGTTTATGAGTCCTCATAGAGAATTATTATATCACCTACATAAGTGCCTCTAGCAGCACCTTTGAATAATTAAAAGGAGAATTTAGCCAGCAGAACACACACAAGTTCATACACTTTAACCACAAGTGTCATCCACCCAAAGAGAGGGAGGAGGAAAAAAGTGTCCTTGACAATGGGGGAAAGATCTAAACCTTTACTTGCTTGAGATTCTAAAGGAGGGGGGCGAGTGACACTTTAATGTATAAAAAGTGAGCCCCAGACAGCCAAAGAGAGGCAGGAGATTGAGAGAGGGAGGACGTCCCAAGATGTAGGACCACATTCCAGAGAAGATGCAGCACAGTGGAGAAATGAAATGTTGAGGCAGCCGCAGATGAGGCCTCGAAAGGCCGTCACCACGGAGATTATCACCGAAGTGCGAGGCAAGCTCTGGACTTAGAATATTTTCCAATTTTGACACTTAGAAGATTTTCCAGTTTTGGGACTTAGAGAAATCTTTTGCCAAGAGAGGCAACACTTAGAAAAGATTGTGTTTTTATTTTCTAGATTCAAAGTAATAGGGCAGATTGCGTACTTAGGAATAAGTTAGCTAGGAGAAGCAATTTATTGAATTTATAGGGGTTCATATTGAATTAGACCCAGAAATGGGATATTTTGTTTTGGGTTTTCTGAATCAGATTTGCAATCTAGCCATCATTATGTTTTGCTTGTTGAAGCAACAATTTTATTTATGGACATTGCTTTTCTTTTTATCTAATAAACCTTGAGACTACACAAGTCTCTTTTCCAAAGATTGTGGAAGCATCATGTCCAGTTTTGGTGTGATCATGAGAGGCAGGATTTTGGCACACATTTTATTTCCTGTCCTGTTTAATAATAATTTTGCATGCTACTACAAATCTTCCAAGGCTTGTCTTTGGGAATCATGAACTGAGTGGAGGCAGTGAGCCAACTCAGGCGTAATGCACAAGGTTATGGGGCTGGAATTTGGAGAGCTGTGGGAGTCAAAAAAAGCCCTGAGCCTAAGGAAAAGAATTATCGGCAAGTGTGGATACTGTCTCAGCCCCCAGCGTCCACAACAGGCATAACTTCATGGTCTTCCTGTAGTAACGCTAAGGCAGAAGGGCTGTCCATGAAGCATGGCCATTAACACATGGGGCAGTTGGTCACAACAGGAACTGCAGGACCAATTACACAATTGACGTGCACAATGCCGCATTGCCTGGACACAATGCCTCGGAAAGTTGAACCTTGGATAGCTTTGGGTTGCATGTCAACTGAGTGGATTCCGGCCATATAAGGTTGCCATGAGTCATATTGGCTTGATATTGGATAACTAGATGAACTGATGAAGACTAGTTTTTTTTTGGTAGCTTTGTAGGATTGCAGATGTGGATCCACAAAAAAGAAAAAGCAAAAAAAAAAAAAGAAAGAAAAAGAAAAGAAAGCAAGATGTGACCTTTGATCCTTCAGCTATCTGCTGGCTTCAACATGTTTTTGCAGCTTAATTATTTATAATATCACTTCTTAATGCGTCGCCTAATGCACAGGGAATGCACTTTGTCATAGAAGTGCCTAATGCTAGCAAATCTTTGCACACAAACATGGAGAGATGACTTTTGTATGGCTCTTGTCTTTCATTGTGTGGATTATGGGATTATCAGGGTAACAAAGCCACAATTAATGAGCTTCTCTGGTCAATTTAGTTATTTTTTAAATAGTTTTTTTTCTTTTGATCCCCGCCCCCTCAGTCTTCAGACGGGCAATTTTAGCTTTTATTGCAATGTGGTGTTGAAATCATAAATGTAACAACAAACCAGGACAACTCAATGCCCCTATGTGTAAGGAAAATTTAATTAGCGGGTCTGTGACATCGACGGAGTTAAAGTAGGGGATGGGGAAGCCAATCCTTCCTCAAGGATTTGAAAGCTCAGTGAACTGAAATGAATGGGGGCAACATAAGAGAATCATAGAATAAGAAAGTTGGGTTGAGCCTATGAGACCATCAAGTCCAACACTCAATGCAGAAGTCCAAATCAAAGCAAATCTGACAGGTGATTGTCCAATTTTCTCTTGGACAACCATCTGGGACAGCCAACCATTGTGTGCCTCTGTACCTGGTGTGTATAAATGGATGCCATGAAGTCTCTGTCTCATGTCTGATGAAGTGGACTTGATCCATGAAAGCTAACGTTAAAACACAGTAGTTAGTCTTTAAGGCACCACACCATCTTTTGTCTTGTCTTGTTTATTCTCTGATATGCTTGAAACACAGACTAGCATGGCTACCATTTCAACAATTTTCTCTTGTATGACTCCAACATTGGAGAGCTCACCGCCTCCCAAGGTCATAGGTTCCACTGTTGTACTGCTCTAATAGTTAATAGTTTTTTCCTGATATGCAGCCTATATTTGGGTTCATATAATTTGTCCACATTATTACATGTCTTGCACTCTGGGTTGATAAAAAATTGAGCCTGTCCCTCTTCTTTATGACCGCCAAATATATATTTGAAAAGTCCTATCATTCTTCCTTCATTCTCTGTTCTCAAGGCTAAACATGCTCAGTTCTTTCATCATAAGGTTTGATTTCGAACCCCCCCCCCCAATCATCCTTGTTTCCCCACTCATGAAATTGTTCCAGTTTGTTGACATCCTTCTTAAAGTGTGGTGTCAAGAATTGGACACAATACTCTAGATAATACTGTACCTTGGTCTCAGTTGCTCAAAATCCAGTCGTATTCAACTCTAGGAGATGGTGATTATCTCAATTTAAAGCCGAAGACTGTCTGCTTCTGCAGATGTGTCTGTGGTCATGTGGCAGGTATGGCTAGATGCTGGAGTGCACAGATTGCTCTTACCTTTCCCACCAAAGTGGTACCTATTTATCTACTTGCAATTTCTTGCTTTTGAACTGTTAGGTTGACAGGAGCTGGGGCAGACGATGGGAGCTGACTCCATTGTGCAGCACTGGGGTCTCGAACTGCTGATCTGAACTTCTGGTCAGCAAGCTCAGCATCTTAACCACTAAACCACTGCCTAACTAATTCCAAATAGAGGAGAGCTAGTTTGCAGAACTGAATACACTTAGGGGGCAGTTGTGGGTGGACTCCAAATATTTTTACTACCACACTGTGGGCGTGTTATGGTGAGCATGGCCAGGCAGAAAGCCCTGCGTTGCACCCAAATTAGGACTACTTTATTTCAAAACTTGGATGAGCGGGGCCAGCCAGAATTTCTGTTACTGGTTCTGGCAAACTAGTGCTAACCTGCTGATGCCCACCACTGTTAGGGGCCCACCATTAAGGGTGGTCACCATGCATCTCTCCAAAACATTTAGAAGAGCTCTTTATCCTCTGTACTATCAGTGGAACTGCTTGTACTCTAAATATGGTTAAAATAGAACTTGTGGGAGGAGATTTCCATTTCTTGTCCCCAAGGAAACTAGGTACATCATCCAGGAAGTGATAATTTCACATATGCAACTATATAGAGAATGTTCCATATTTTGTGTCTGCAACTCCAAAAATGCCCTGCTGACTGTGCTAGCTGGGGCATCCTTGAAGTTGCTGTCCAAAATTTAAAGGAGTATTTCCTATTTTGCACTTCTTTGTTTGTGCAATTCATTTGGCCAGTGGAGGGAAAAGAGATATTACATTTTGATTGCCAGAAAAACTGATCATGTGGGGAGGGGGATGTCCCCCCCTCTCACAGATTCTTAAATGAAAAGTGGAATCATGAGTAGAGATTAAAATGCAAATAGAAACAGCAAGATAAAAATAAAAACACAACATTTGTGATGCATTAAGGATCTCTCACTATGAAGATCAGAATAGTGACATTTTATGTATTCCCAATGTTGCTATGTGACACTGATCAAAGCATTTGAAAAGAAAATCGAAGCTTTTGAAATGTGTATCTACAGACAGCTACTAAGGATATCATGGGTTAATGTAGAAGTGTTGTGCCGGATGGATAAAGAACAAGAACTGTTTAAAACCATTAAGCAAATAAAGCTCTAATATTTTAGCCAAACAGCAGAGAATTTTGTTGCAAAGCAGTCTTGGAAACGAGGAGACCTGGGTTGCATGAGGCTAATTATGATGTAAAGGATCCAAAGTGCTTACCCAAATATGTTGCATTGACCTACCAAATACTGCTTTTGGGGCAGTCTTCAAGTGATGCTGGAAGATGGATGTAACACATGAATTTATCATGAGTGTATCTTTATTATATACCTACAAAGGTGTGGGTTTGGTGTCCGGAATGGGCTGCTGCACCCCTTGACCAAACCCCATGATATTTGGCACACACGTAGCTTGCGCACGTGAACAAGTCATTGCCAGGGTCCCGAAGCCCATGGGGGGGGGGGGGTTTGCCCTAAATTAATCTGCAAAGGGGGGTATATTCGACAGGAGGGTTTGTGTCTGCCCCAGTGTTAGGCCAACCAGGGGGGATTGTGATGTCATTGCCGAGCTCACATCATAGGTCCACCACTGGCCAGTGTGTTTCCCGGGCAACACTGGCACTCAGCTAGCCGGGTTAGGACCACCCGGACGAAGCTGGGCACCCCTGCTGGTTTATACTATTTTCCAGTCAAGATTAGATCTCAAAGTAGGCCTACGAAGTTGGTGATAATGGCAACAGCAATAGTGATTACACGTATATGCCACCCTATAGTGTTTAGAGCACTCCTTGAGTGGTTGGTAAGATAATTTGCCTCTAGCAAGTTGAGTACCCATTTTACTGACCTTGGAAGGATGGAAGGCTGAACCAACTTTGAGTCCATTAAAATTGAATAGGTTGTAAGCAGAGTATTTAACTGTTCCACCATGGGAGACTATAATAGGGGTCTGCGGTCCACATTCTTCTCTGTACACTATAGCCAAAATGGGGAAGCTTTAGGAGTCAGGACACTATTTATTCTGGTCTCGGGACAATTTGGGACCTCCACCAGCTCAAAAAAGCTACTTCTAATTTGGAAAACCATGTGTTTATCCCAAAATAGGGATTGTATATGGACCCCAACCCCTGGTTTTAGGAAATAACTGCACCCATCTCTCACTTTTCAAATATACAATATGTGCATTTTAATTAGATGAACATTTGAAGGTACACAGAAAGAGTCTTGGAGATATCTTCCTACAGGTTATCATTTGCATGATTCCTAAGTGTGCTTTGTGCTCTTGAGAGTTGGCAAAATGCTAGCAAACTGTCATATTTTTGGATTCCAACTCCCATCCGTCCTCGTTAGCATAGCCAGTAATGAGGAGTGCTGGGAGTTATAGCCCGACGATCTGTCTAGAGAAACATTATTTATCTCCAAACATTATTGTGACCAAATACAATGTCCTGGGCTTCCCTTTACATGCCAGAGTTGGCAGTGAAGACTGAGAAGTCTCTAACAGCCAAAGCAGAGAAATAAGTATTTTCTGTTCTTACAGCAATTTCCCCTAACTAACATAATCTGCTTTGTTGTATGTGGCTGTAGGATTATACATGGAAAAGAGGCCTTTGTTTACAATAATAAAATAATCCAGTGACACATGCATTTTTCCTTTCAGCATGTTTTCACAATTATTTTTCACCATTTGAAGGAGCATTCCTTCTAGACTTAGATTTCTTTGACTGTCTACTGTGATCCTTATATTAGCCTTGGCTTTTTAAAAAGGATTCTGTGATTATTTCATACCTGTCAAGTATCCCGTATAGTCCGGGATTTTCCGTATTTTAGCGCTCGTTCCTCCCCTTTCCTGCCACCCTCCCATATTTTGAATGGCGGAGAAAAGGGTTACTGTGCATATGCACCCATCACAAAGGGGTTCTGCGCATGCGCCAACAGGTTCTGTGCATGCACAAAATGGGTTACTGAGCATGCACACTCGCGCTTGACAGGTATGGATTATTTGGATTAGTCATATCATACAGGTTCTCCTAGGCATTGTTATTTCAGATTGCCGATGTGTATATGTGTGTGAGACAAACCTCTTTGAATGACAGTACATTCAAAGATCTACAGCACTTCCAAAACAATTGCCTAATGAAAAGGAAATCTTGATGTGCAGTTTTTGGAAGCAATAAGAGTAGAACTGAGGTCATTATTGATATGCTCACTTTTAATAATCATTGATTCACACGGAATCTGGGGCCTTTTACCCCGTTAAATACATTTTGCAATCGTTGAGAGTTAGGTTTTCAAAATCCAATTTTCTTTGTTGGAGATGAATTTAACAAAAGCAAAATTGATGTGAAACAGTCAATGTACTCGGGGTTCCATCACCGTAAATGAAACTGAGATTGAAGAAGTAGCTGATTATGTCTATCTCGATCAGCAAATCCAACCAGATAACATACCATGTGTTGAGTGGATAAGAAGATGCAAAGCAGCTTGAATTGCCTTTAATATAAGCCGAACAGTGCTAATAGATGACAGTCTGCCAAAGAATATCAGGGCAAACGTATTCAATACGAGTGTTACCAGCAATATTGTATGCATCTGAAATGTGGGCAATAACAAAATTGGAGGAAGAAAATCTGTTGGTAATCCAAAGAGCAAAGGAAAGACAGATGTGCGGAGTAACAATCAGGGATAAGGTCAGTGATACGGAATTACACTAAAGAACCATACTGTATGATGTGGTTGATGTATTATATGTAGGAAAAAGAAGATGGCCAGGCCATATCACCCACCTAAAAGATAATAGATGGACCTGTTGGCTAACAGATTGGATACCAAGGGACCACAAGAGACCACTAGGTAGACCCCCAAAACAATGGGATGAATAGATGGTAAAGATGTTCTGCTAGAAATGGAAACAGATAGAATATTTTGGAATTCAGCTGATTTACGCTAAAAGTGATGACAAATCGTTATTGGATTGGATGGATTGGATTTTCTTCATTTTTATTTTTTATTTTATTACAATGTACCCACCTATAACTTAATTAACTTTACAAAATACAGGACAAATAAATACCTAAGATAGTTTGCTTTCTGTGTTTTTTTAGATTTAAAATTTGGCTTTTTTAAAGTATCCTCAGAGTATCCAATTAGAAGTGAAGTTCCATGTTTAATTGACTTTTTAAAAATCCCTCAGCACTAAGCCAGCAGTATCATAAAGGATAATTAATTATGTTATTTATTTTTTCTCAGATTACTCTGACAACTATTGGCTATGGTGATAAATGCCCAAAGACCTGGAACGGACGTCTTCTGGCAGCAACTTTCACCTTGATTGGTGTTTCCTTTTTCGCCCTCCCAGCTGTAAGTAAATACTTTTCAAGCCAAGCTTTTATTTGAAAGAAAACGTACCAAAGGATATGTTACAGATGTAAAATTAAAAAACCAAATCAAAGGAAGTTGCAGTTGGATTGGGCTCTTTTGTACTAACAGAACATATGGATGAGTTGATTTACTGAGTCCCTACTGATTCAATGGGCCTACTCTAGTTGTGAATAACGATGTTAAGCAACAGCCAATGATTGCTTGTTTTCGGCTGCTACTTGTATCTGAGTATAATTTTTTTCCTTGAAAATCACACCATTGGCGTGAATTTGTTTAAGGTGGATCCCAGCTTGCCATGAAGTGACCCACACACTGTGATCTCGGAGCCATCTCTTGCGGCACACATGAGATGAGACATGCAGGATTTAACACTGGGACTGCAATGGACTGCCGCAGCCTTGAGGATATTAACAAGGTGCACATTCACAGCCAGTCCATCTGGCATGGCCTCGTCCGCCTCCATAACCATTGAGAATCAGAATAGTGAAGTAGTTCCTCTTCCGTTCATTTTTCCATATGATGGTTTCCAGTGGCCTTTCCTCCACTGAGAGGACCATCACCCCACCTAAGGGGCTCACCCACTGGTACCCGTTACCCCCTTTAGGGAGTCAGGTTATTTACCGCCATTCAACAGTATGCATTAAGTCGCTGGCTGTATGGTCTACTCCATGACTGTAGCGAAATATCCGACCAGACCGACTGATTCAATGATTTCTATACTTTTAGTATTTTGAGTGACATTGACTTGTTACTCCCAGAGTACTGCTTTGGAGAAGGGGGTCTTAAGAGAGGAAAGGTTTAGGCTCTTTTCCGCATGTATTGGTTAAAAAGCCTATAAAGCAACACACTGGAGATGCATTAGTGACCTCTTATTTTCTAAACAATAAGCCATGAGTCATGCTAATGAATCACCAAGCATTGAATTACATTAAGTTAATTAAATTAGAAACTAATGAGTAACAATTACTTAGAGTGCACATCACACATTGTTCCCAGTTCTGTGGGTTCATCACCAAGCAAAGTTTCTTTGGTAGCACCGATTTCTTGGCCATCTTTCTGTGACAAGTAAATGGCCCTTCATGCAATCCTGGTTGCAAGCTGTTTAACAGCATTTGGACATTGATGTTAATAATGGTACCTGAGAAAAATAATGTTTGTGCAGGAGAGTACATTGCACTTGTGGTTGGATCTATTTGAAGTGCTTTCAGAATGATGAACAAAAGTTTTAAAAGACTTGTGACCCTTGAACTGAATTCAAAGGCAAGGTGTATACAGTATCTCTATTAGATCACTGAGAAATCATTTTTAAAAGTGATGAGTTTGAGACAATTTAATCGACATTGCCAGGGGTGGAATTTAAAACTAACAACAGTGGTTTTACTATGCATTCCTCATTTTAAAACTGGCATATAGATCTAGCCATGATTTTTGGAACTCTTGAATTTTAATCACATTTAAGTGGTACCCAGGGCCATGGTGCTTCATGGTTAAGATGCTGAGCTTCATGATGGAGTGGGCACTGTCCCAGCTCCTGCCAATTTAGCTGCTCAAAAGCAAGAAATTGCAAGTAGATAAATAGGTACCGCTTTGGCAGGAAAGGTAACAGCATTCCATGCACTCTGGCATCTACTCATGCCTGCCACAAGACCATGGAAACATCTGCAGACATTGCCAGCACTGACTGTTTGGCTGTAAATGGAGATGACCATTACGCCCTAGAGTTAGACATGACTGGCTTTCAAGCAAGGGAGACCTTTACGTTTACCTGTTTGGTGCCCACCTTGATGAGGAGGACCCATATAGACAAAAAAAAAGGGATTTGTGATATTTTAGAGACTGCAGTGGGTAAGGCTGGCTGGAAATAATAATCACTCTCCATTCCAGGGTATTTTAGGTTCTGGATTTGCCTTGAAGGTTCAGGAACAACATCGTCAGAAGCACTTTGAGAAGAGGAGGAACCCTGCAGCTGGTCTGATTCAGGTGAACAAGCAGTACCTGTGGATGCTTGATTCTGTTAGAGCCATGCAGGAGTGTTGATATTCAAGCTGGAGTGAGAAGAGAGTTGTTCTGGGCAACTGATTTGCAGAGTAGCCTTCAACAGAACCATGTAATGTAGTCTGGTATCAAATGCTTTACTTCCTGTATCATGGATGAGGAACCATGCCATCCTCCCGACGTTGCTTGGGCTAAGCAAGTCCAATCAGCCTTAGCCAGCATTGTCAGTGGTGAGGAATGATGGGACTTACAACGTAACAACATTTGGAGGGCCACATGGTGCTTAGCCCTGTTCTGGAAGAATGCAGACTTCTAAGAAGCACTAACTAAAGATCCTAGTGCATACCTGTCAAGTATTCCGCATTGGCCGGGAAATCCCATATTTTGGTGCGCGTTCCTCCCCTTTCCCGGCACTGTCCCGTGTTTAGAATGGCGGGGAAAGGGGTTACTGCACATACATGCATGCACAGAACTCATCTGCACATGCACAAACATGTTCTGTGCATGCACAAAGGGGTTCTGCGCATGTGCAATAGAGTTTTTCCTGTGCATGCGCACCCGGGCTGGAGCAGTTCCTGTATTTTCCGGAGCGGCGCTTGATGGGTATGCCCTAGTGGTGCAGTGGTTAAACTGCTATATTGCAACCAAAACTGCTGACCTTGTGAGTTCAGTCCTAGCAGGTAAAATGGGTACCCAGCATGTTGGGAATAAAAACTTTGTGAAATGCCTAGAGAGTGCAATAAACGCTATGGGGAAGTATATAAGTGTTACCACTATTTGTTCTGTCTGTGCCTTGGCCCTTCTTTCTGAGTCTATAAATAGTCCTGGGTGATTCCCTCCCTCTGTTTGGCACAATTAAACTTCAGGGACCCAGTAGAGACAAAGAACCCCATCTCCGTGGACAACTGGTTCCCGCTGACCACTGAGCCAGAATCCAGAGCGCCATTAATTTTCCTTGGAGGCAGCGGAAGCAAGGAAATAATCTCTCTTGATTGAGTGCCTGAGCGAGCTATGTTTAGTACTCCAGGGTTTAAAAAAGAAAAACAAAGTGAGGTGGGAGAATCCAAATTCTATTTATATTCTTATATATTCTACTCTATTTATATCCCTTGACACCTGAGGGGGTAAAAGAGGAAGCAAAGAAGAAGAAGATTTATATTCTTGCATCAACAATACCAAATGCTGTGCCAGGAAGCAGCTCCATTTTTCAATCTATCTTAATATTTTAATGCATGATTATGATTGCTGTTTCTCCAAGATCAGGTGATATATCTTTTTTTTATTTAAAAAGGAGGGGGTTCTCACTTTATTTTCACATTGACTGTAGTAGGCAGGGTAAACTGTAATACCAGGGAAGATGGTTTCAAGGTCCCCTAGATCCCTGGTGGCTAACCATGGCACTCCAGCTGTTCTTGGACTTCAGTTACCAGAAGCCCAAGGCAGCACATCTGCTGATCAGGGCTTCTGGGAATTGAAGTTCAAGGACACCTGGGGTGCCAAGGTTCGTCATCACTGGCTAGGACTTTGGAGATCAGAGTTCAAGGCCCAAAGGCCATGGAAATTCACTAGCAGCCATTCTTTAAATATTCCAGTTGCCTTGACTAACTAATAACTCTATACCTAGGACAGTGAAACCTACCAAAATGAACAATGAAAAGAAATAGAGGAAAACAACATAAGGGGTAGGACTAGAGATCTTTTTTTAAAAAATGGGGTAATCAAGGGAACATTTAAAGCAAAAATGACCATGATGCAGAAGAGATTAAGAAAAGATGGCAAAAATACACAGAGGAACTCTAAAAACGGACATCAACACCCCTGATAATCACAATGATGAGAACATTGAACTTGAGCCAGACATCCTAGAGAGTGAAGTCAGAAAGGCTCTAAAAAGCACTGCAAACAACAAAGCCAGTGGAGATGATGGTATCCCAGCTGAATTTTTCAAAGCCCTAAAAGATGATGGAATCAAATTATTGCATTCTATATGCCAGCAGATTTGGAAAACACAACAATGGCCACAGGATTGGAAAAGATCAGTATCTATACCTATAAAATGGTGCGTTAACCGTTGGAATGTGACAAAGGATGTTGCACCAGGCCCCATTAGCCCGTAATGGGCCTCCGTTCACTCACCCGAACCCGGTTCGCAGGTAACTGTCGGGTTGAAATTTTCGACCCGGGGGCAGGAGCCCCCCAGTCACAAACAAAAAAAGGGAACTTCAATTCCCAACGTTCCTTGCACCGCGCCGGAGCCAATCAGGCTGAGCGGCGCGGCAAAGGGAACGTTCAAAAACGCACCGTGGCCAATAAAAAAAGAGCTGCAAAAAACAAACCGCTAAAGTATGCAAACACGCGCAGGCAAAACTACAAGCCCCAGCGTCCTGTGCGCCATTAGCGCACAGAACGCTGAGGCGGCCAGCGCGCAAAAAATAAAAGTTAAAAAAAAGCCCGCCACCACTGCCCTTCTTCCCCACGGGCCAGCAAGCATGGCCCGCGGGGTGGGGGGGGAAAGGAACCCCCCACCGCCGGTGCCCTTCTTCCCCACGGGCCAGCCAGCCAGGCCCATGAAGAAGAAAGCAAAAAAAAAAAGCCCCCACCCCCAAGCACTTCTTCCCCAAGGGCCAGCCAGCATGGCCCGCTGGAAAGAAAGCCATTGAAAAAGTTAAACCCAAAAAACAAACCAAAAACACTCAAAAATCCAAAAAGAAAACACAAACACAGCCAAAAAAACAAAAACACACAGACCCCCCCCCCCAAAAAAAAATCCAAACCACCCCCCCAAACAAAACAAAACAAAACAGAGAGCTTACCAACAGACGTCTTGACTTCAGGACCACCGGAAATCAAATGAGCTAAGAAAGGAAACACTAACCGGAAGCACCCAGAGGACAGAAGAGAAGAATTGTAGAGAGGAAACAAAGCTCACCACCCCCACCCAGAGGACACAAGAGAAAAAACATTCAAAATTTTTTTCAAAATAAAAGATTAATTCCCAAACAAATCAAAAAAATTAGCCAACAAATCAAAAATATTCACACTAATCTCAAAAAATTCCCAAAAAACCCAGAAATCAAATAAATTAAAATAAAATTTGCATAAACCAAAATTAAATTAAAAAATAAAATAAAATAAAATTTGCATAAACAAAAAAAAAACCTTCAAAAACAAATTTAAAGAGCCCAGCACTAAGGAAGCCAGCGCACAAAAAATAAAAATAAAACACACACTGGGAGCGCAAGTCCGCCGCAGGCGGACGCAGCGCCTCAAAGCCACAAAAATCCCAAAAACCTTCAAAAACAAATTTAAAGAGCCCAGCACCATTTGGAAAAGAAAAAAAGAAACCCTTTACTATCCAACACAATTTTAAAAAGCCCGCACCGCCGGGCAAAATATGCTAGTATGTTCTAATCCCAAAAAAGGGTAATACCAGAGAATGTCCAGATTATCGAACCATTGCGCTCATCCCACATGCTAGCAAGGTTATGCTCAAGATAATACAGGATAGACTTCAGCAGCACGTGGAGATTGAATTACCAGAAGTGCAGGCTTGTTTCAGAAGAGGCAGGGGGACTAGAGACCAAATTGCCAACATACGTTGGATCATGGAGAAAACAAAGGAATATCAGAAACAAGTCTACTTTTGTTTCATTGACTACACCAAGGCCTTTGACTGTGTGTACCACAACAAAATGTGGCAAGTAATTAAAGGGATGGGAATACCAGAACACCTTATATGCCTCATGAGAAATCTGTACATGAATCAAGAAGCAACAGTTAGGACAGAATACGGAATGACAGAGTGGTTTGGAATAGGAAAAGGAGTAAGACAAGGTTGCATTTTATCACCCTGCTTATTCAACTTATACACAGAGCACATAATGCGCAATGCAGGGTTGAATGAATCACAAGTTGGGATCAAAATTACTGGGAGAAACATCAACAACTTGAGATACACAGAAGTTACCACCCTAATGGCAGAAAGTGAGGAAGACCTAAAGAAGCTCCCGCTTAGATTGAACGAAGAGTGTGCAAAAGCTGGCTTGAGACTCAACATCAAGAAAACCAAGATACTGTAATGACAACAGGCCCAATCAGTCCCTGGAAAATAGATGGGGAAGAAGTAGAAGCAGTGACAGATTTTACTTTCTTAGGATCAAAGATCACTGCAGATGGAGATGGCAGCCATGAAATAAAAAGGTGACTGATGCTTGGGAGACAAGGTATGAGAAACCTGAAGAAGATAGTTAAAAGTAGAGACATTACCTTGCAAAAAAAATAATCGCAATGTCAAAGCAATGGTATTTCCTGTGGTAATGTATGTTTGCGAGAGCTGGACCATAAGGAAAGCTGAGCGCAGAAGAATAGATGCTTTTGAAATGTGGTCTTGGAGGAGAGTTTTGAGAATACCCTGGATGGCGAGGAGAACAAATAAGTCGATCCTAAAAGAAATCAATCTTAACTGCACATTAGAATGTCAAATAGTAAAGATGAAGCTAAAGTACTTTGGACATCAAATGAGAAGTGAGGATTCACTTGAGAAAACCTTGATGCTGGGAAGGGTGGAGGGCAAAAGAAGAAGGGGGAGGCCAAAGATGAGATGGCTAGATGGTATTGTAGATGCAACGGGCACAGAGCTGGGCTTGGCTGAGGAGGATGATGGAGGAAAGAGGTGCCTGGCGGGCAATGGTCCATAGGGTCGCAAAAGGTCGGAATCGACTGGGCGACTGAGCAACAACAAAAAGGACAATGATGGTGAACCTTGGCACTCCAGGTGTTCTTGGACTTCAATTACCAGAAGCCCAAGTCAGCACTCCTGCTGATCATTGCTTTTGGGAATTAAAGTCCAAGAACACCTGGAGTGCCAAGGTTCATCATCACTGACCTAGGAATTCTGGAAAGGGTCTTCATAAGTTGAAATGAATTTAATGCCACATTCTTCTTCTTCTTCTACTACTACTACAACTACTACTACTACAACTACAACAACAACAACAACTACTACTACTTCCTCCTCCTCCTTCTTCTAGTACTGCTGGAAGAAGGGAATTTAGGGGGAAGCAAGGAACACTGTTTAGACAGGAGACCCAGCATTAAGGCACTGCAGTGGAATGAAGGAAGGATCATAAGGCAGGAATCTCTGAGTGAAGAAGAACGGACACATTTGAAAAGCTGTTCTGCTGAAAGAGGCTATGGGGATACACTGGACTACTAAAGCACCACCAGAATTGTAGAGTTATAGAACAAGGTGTGATCTTCTGTAGAAAGAAAGAAAGCAGGCCCTGCCAGCTTGTGTTCGGGAGAGATCTAAAAAGAACAAGCAGACAGACCAAGCTAGTTACCAAAACAGGGTCAGCCTGTTGCATCCTCCCACGCTCATGTTGGCTCCTGCAGCTTGAAGTGGGAATGCAGGGTTTTTGGGGACAGGAACAGATGACTACATCTACATCCTTTTAAAAGAATATCTTAAGAACACAATTTTTCCCCTGTTAAAATCTTGGCTTGGAGGGAGGGGAAGGGAAGATGAAAGATTGCTGCATAAAATAGCCAACCACAGTGAAGGGAGTGTATCTCTCTTTCTGTTGAGAGTGTGAGCAGAGAAGAATCTGGATCAAGGCAAGGTATCTTTGATGAAGGTAGAAGTGGCAACGAAGACAAGAGAAGCTACAAGGGCATCATCCTTGACTAAAGCACTGGAGAGAGAAAGGGAGAGTGATGGCAGGGGAAGGGTTTCTTAATCATTTGCTTAACACATCTTTCTTCTTCTTGTGCTGTATCCAATTCCGATTATTGGCTATCATCTTGGTGATCAGCTGAACAGATACCCTAAATATAAATTCCAACAAAAAGCAACTTCCCTTATGTAGGGTTAGCCAAGGTTAGAGGATCCCAGAAGATCATCACATGACCTTTGATTGCTGCAGGCAGGACAAAGCAAGAAGAGTATAATCCATCTTTGCAAAAATATTCTAAAAGGCTATTTTGGACTTAAATGAAATGGTGAAGCAAAGATATAAGTGCAACACATACAACAGAGAAACACACACACCCTTTAACCTCCCAGGTAAACAAATGTTGCCATGCTAGTGCTGCAGAATGCAAACTATATAAAGCTATCTTCCAATTTCCATTTCCAAATGTCTGCAAAAAGCAAAGATGGGTAATAATTTTATTGGGTCAACTTTCTCCATTTTTAAAATCTGGTTTTCAGCAACATTCATTCGAGCTCTTGGTACTTAAAATATACAAATTGATTTATATGCATTTTACTGGAAACAGTAACATTCTTCTCATGAATTTTGCAAATTACATCTCATGAGTGCCTTTCTTGCAGTGAGTTTGGGAAGGTGTGAAAATGCTCCTTTCTTTTTAACAGTAGGAGGCAAGAAAATCCTTTTCCTTCTCTTCCTGAATATCCCATGTCTTGTAATGTCTCCTGCCACACAATACGTGCTTGGAAGTATCATTACAATTCATGTCTCCCAGACTGTATATCACATCAATATTAAGAAATTGCTTAATAAAAGGGCATCACATCATGCACTGTACTATGGTAGAATGGAACAAACAACCTGCAAATAAAGTCTTTGTTAAAAATTGCTGACATAAATGAGCACAGGAAGATGACTCATGCTGTGCTTAACTACTTGTCTGTTTGACTGAAAATTTCATATACATTTATCACCTTCCATATCCCCTGCAAGGGATATGTTTTAAGAGCTTCAAAAATTAGTTAACCCTGTATTTTAGTATGTATATTGGAGTCACATGAGCATGAGTAGTGGTGAAAATGCCTCCCCCTAATTTCATGTGCACTCATGAAATGGCTTCTCTGGAAACCGATCATTAGAACAGCATTCCTTCCCAACATTACATTGTATGTAGTCCCCTCTATTGGCCAATTCTGGTAATGCACTTTGGAAATACGTATCTATTACAGTACATAATAAAACAAAACAAAAACACTTTAAAGACTAACTGCTGTTTTTTAATGTTAGGTTCTTTAGGTCTTCTTAACTTTCTGCCATTAGGGTAGTGTCATCTGCACATCTCAGGTTGTTGATGTTTCTCCCAGTGATTTTAATTCCAGCTTGTGATTTATCCAGCCCTGCATTGCGCATTATGTACTCTGCATATAAAGTGCTACAATGTTTTTGTTTTACTTTGTTTACTCTCTGATATGCTTGAAACACAGACTAACATGGCTACTATTTTAAAAAATTGTATATATTAGGCATTTCAGGGATTTTTCATGGAATATTTTCAAACTGTGCATAAGTGAAACTGCAGTTATCAAATCCAGAGATATTTTTGGAGGGGATAAACTGTAATGACTGGTGGCAATTTCCAGGGTTCAGACCTTTACAAGCCTTACCAGGAGATGTTGAGGATTCAACCTGGTTCTTTGTCTACTTAGATATGTGTAGAAAAACTGCATGGTCTATCTGTACTACATTTCTTGGCAAGTTGTGAATTGATCCAAGGTGTATGTGTCTGAACCCCAGAATGATAGATGAGGGCCACTATCATTAACTAATTAACAGGGGGTTCATGAGCCCCCTGTGGTTGTATTAGAAGTTAAGAAGAAATCTCTTTCTTTGCTCCCTCATCCCATCCAAACCTATTTGGAGTTAAGAAATCTGAAGCTGAAGGACTGTTGACCCCCCTCCACCTTTAAACACAGTTAGGTTTAAAATAACCAAATCAGCTCAGGTAGTCTCTTTGTGTCCTACAAGAGAGAAGAACAAGTTATAAATAAAATATATAAACAAATACTGTACATGCTCTTCAAACTTCTTTTGAATCTTTGTGTGCACTAGAGATTTCAGTAATTAGGATTCTCCTTTCCCTACTCACTAGATCTCTCTCTCTTTTTAAAAAAAATCATAATCACCTCTCATTTCTCCCCTTATAGGCTGCATGGAGATTTTATGCTACTAACCTCACTCGCACGGATCTGCATTCCACTTGGGATTACTATGAGCGAACAGTCACCGTTCCCATGTACAGGTAGGTGTTCGCTGGTACCCTTTCATTTTGTTTCTGTGAATACCATAGCACCATCGGATATGTCTACTTTTGTTACATTAAAGCATGCATTCTACTCTCATCAGACTAAGAAGCTCTTTGACAATTTATGTTGTTGTTTTTCTTAAGTTTAATTTTCTTTTCTATTGACCGAAGATTTTGCTTCCTCATTGTTTTCACATCCATTGTATTAATTTATTTTATTTTCTCGTATGTGTGTTTTTCTGTGTATGTCTGGTGTTGGTCTTCATCCTTTCTCCCACTATGAACCTATTATCGGTGGTATTGTATTGTCACAGTTGCCTGAAGATTGCCTGAAGACTTCCTACTTCCCTAAAAAGTAGGTAAACAACAACAACTTCAACCCTTTCTCCACAGTCCTCTATAATATGTAGCATTTCCCACTTCTGTTTTGTCAGTGTAGTGGGGATTTTGTGGTACATCTGATTTGTGGTTAATGTTGCCTATGTCCAAGAACAATCTGAGGGAGCTTGTAGTGCAGGGGTGGCCAAACGTTTCAAGCCACAGGGTGCAGCCCAGTCACATGGTTAAGAGGGTCAGTCATGTGGTTCCTCCTACCATAAAATGCATCTGCGTCTGTCATAAATGCATTTATGACAGCTGTGAGTACATTTATGGCAGCGTTTTGTGCATGCACAGAGCGCATCCGCTTCCACTTCCACTAGCAGTGAGGATGGCGTTGTTGTGTTCTAAGGGTTTTACCTTCCACATGGATTACAATGTATCTGAACCAATGTAACCTTGCCTATAGCAACAATGTAACCTTCAGCTGTATCATATGAACCCTGCATTAGGACGCGAGCTAATGTCCACCAGCTGGCAGCAGCGAGCGTCCAAGCTCTCTTGGTCCGAACTCATCAAAGGCAACAGCGCGGGAAGCTCTCCCGCCACTACCTACACCTGGACAAGAAGGGCGTGACTCGCAATAACGTCACGCAGGCAGTAGCCAATGGGCTACCATGGCACCACGTTCAAATGTATTACTACTGTATATAAAGAGCTATCGATCCGCCATTACCTCATGTTCCCTCTGTCCACGATGCAATAAACCTGAGTTAACCCAGCCCGAGGCTGTGTCCTGTGTCTTGGTTTTCATACACCAAATTGGCGACGAAGGTGGGATGATGGATTCCCAAAGCGCCAGGACACAGAGCGGGTTCAATATTACCAAGCCGCAAGACTGGACCATCTTTAACATGGATTTCAAGGCGGCATTGGTGGAACTCAAAGTCAAAGACGACGAGGAAAGGAAGAGGGCCATCCTCACCCGAATGCTGGGTGTAGAGACCAAGCGGACGCTGGTGGGCATGATCGAACCGAAGACGTTGGACGACTTCAAAACCGACGACATACTGAAGTTGCTGCGTGAGCGTTTCCAACCCTCGAAGGCAATGTTTCCCGCTAGGAGTGCGTTTTGGAGGCGAGTCCAAGCGCCGGATGAGTCGGTAGAGGCTTTCGTGGAGGCCCTGAGGGTAGCCGCCGTTCCCTGCAAGTGGGACAACCTGGAGATGATCATGAGGGACGTCGTGCTGTGTGGCCTGAAGGACAAGGAAGTGCAGCGCCGCCTGATGAACAGGGAGCCGCCACCCACGCTGGCCGAGGTCGTAGAGACCGCGGAGTCCGCGGAGTCCACGAATGCGGGAGTGGACGAAATACACGAGTGGCGTGAGTGGCGTCCTAGGGCCAGCAAAGCGGAAAGCTCGGTGCGCGGCAAGTCAGGACAGCCGGTGCACGCGACCCGACGAACCTCGAGATCCTCTACAGATGGCAGCGACGGCGAAGAGGTACAGAAGGTCCGGAAAGGGGGGCGCCGCTGCGATGGTTGTGGGGCGGCCCACGAGCGTGCGAAGTGCCCTTTCAGGAAAGCCGAATGTTACAGCTGTGGCCGGCGCGGGCACATCGCCAGGGCATGCAGGAATCGGGGAGAGGGCCGGAGGCAGTCGAAAGACCGTTCGGCCAGACCGGACCGTCCAGCGAGACCCCAAGATGGCGCCCGAACCACGAGGAAGCAGGACGGCGTGGGTCGCGTCTCGGACGGCAGTGAGGACGACGCCCCCGTGTTCAGCGTGTCCGCGGGACAAAACCATTACTTCATTGAGGTAATAGTACAAGGGGCCCCTGTTAGGATGGAGATTGACTCGGGGTCCTATTATTCCATAATTCCCCAGAAAGAGTTCTTGAAGATCGACCCCCAAGCGCGGCCCAAACTTAAGACTCTGAGGTCCACGCTACGAGACGTACAAGGGAACAGCATTCCAGTGCTGGGGGTCGGGAAATTTCGGGTTCGTTATAAAAGACATTCCGCAGAACTCCCGTTAGTCGTTCTCAAAGGGGGGAATTGTAGCCTCCTAGGGACGCAGTGGTTTCAGCCCTTGGGTTTGTTCATAGGGGGGGTGCATGCCGTGGGCGCGGATCCGATACAAGCGGTGTGTGACGCGCACCCCACCGTGTTTGAAAAAGGACTTGGAAAATTCAAGGGACCCCCTGTAGCCTTCGACCTAGACCCGGAGGTCCGCCCGATAAGACTCAAACCGCGCAGGGTGCCTTTCGCACTAAAGGACAAAATAGAGGCGGAACTGGACAAATTGGTGGGCCAGGGGATTCTTATTCCTGTT
Source organism: Bradypodion ventrale (assembly GCA_035047345.1). NCBI lineage: Eukaryota > Metazoa > Chordata > Lepidosauria > Squamata > Chamaeleonidae > Bradypodion > Bradypodion ventrale. Next base: position 9,217,338 of record JAWDJE010000004.1, read on the forward strand.
GATTCCGCGGAGTGGGAAACTCCAATCGTAACAGCCCTGAAGGCTAACGGGGAGGTGCGCATTTGCGCTGATTATAAGTGTACAATTAACAAGGCGATTCGCCCTAATGCATATCCGGTGCCAGTGGTCAGCCACCTTTTGGCCAGGCTAAATGGGGGAAAGTGTTTCGCTAAGCTCGACCTGGCACAAGCCTATCAACAACTCCCCGTAACTCCCGCCACGGCCGCGGCACAAACGATAGTCACACATAAAGGAGCGTTCCAGGTGTCGCGTTTACAGTTCGGCGTGAACTCGGCACCCGGCCTTTTTCAGTCGCTTGTGGAACGCCTCCTGAAGGGGCTGGAGGGGGTGTTACCTTATTTTGATGACGTATTGATAACAGGGGGGAGTGAGGCCGAACTGGCAAAGAGATTGGATAAAGTGCTAACTGTGTTCGAGAAAGCGGGGTTGAGACTGAGGAAGGACAAATGTGTTTTTTTCGAAACCGAGGTCGAATTTTTAGGGTTTCGGATCACACCCGAGGGTATTAAGCCGTCCAAATCCAAGGTAGCAGCCATTAAGAATGCCCCTCGCCCCACATCCAAAACCGAACTTCAGTCATTCCTGGGGCTCCTCAATTTCTACCATACATTCCTTCCGCGGAAAGCCTCCGTGGCCGAACCGCTTCATCGGTTACTTAAGAAGGAGGAGACATGGATGTGGGGTGACGAGCACGAGAAGGCGTTCAACGAACTAAAGCAACTTTTAACATCGGACGCAATCCTTACGCATTTCGACCCCAAACGGCCGGTGGTCTTAGTCTGTGATGCATCACCGGTGGGGGTGGGGGCGGTGCTTTGCCACGTGTTGGATGACGGTCGGGAGGCCCCAGTGGCGTTTTACTCAAGGTCCCTGTCCCAAGCAGAGCGAAATTACGCACAAACCGACAGGGAGGCATTGGCAATAGTAGCGGGGACCAAAAAGTTTCACGATTTTCTGTATGGCCGCCCATTCAAAATTGTGACGGATCACAAGCCCCTGTTAGGAATTTTCACGGCAGGCAAGCCCACGCCGCAGATACTGTCCCCGAGAATGTTGCGATGGGCCATTTTTCTTAACGCATACCAACACGAGTTGGAGTACCGGCCCGGAAAGGAGATCAGCCATGCTGATGCGCTGTCGAGATCCCCTTTGCCCTTGTCGGACGACCAAAAAGCCAGAATAGGAAGAGACCGCCAGGTGTTGCTAATCGAGGTTTTAGACGAACCCCCAATAGTACCGGCCGATATAGCCAGGGCGACAGGCAAGGACAGAACGCTGGAGAAAGTCAGCTCATGGGTGCAGAAAGGGTGGCCAGCATCGTCCCCAAGCAAGGAATTCGACCCATTCTTTCGGAAGAAGCTAGAGCTGTCCATAGAAAGGGGGTGCCTATTGTGGGGCCAACGGGTGGTGGTCCCGACACCCATGCGGCCGAGGGTACTCAAACTGCTGCACGTCAGTCACCCGGGCATCGTTCGCTCCAAAGCGCTGGCCCGCAGCTACTTTTGGTGGCCACAGCTGGACGAGGACATTGAGCACATGGTCGGCACTTGTGAGGCCTGCCAGGGGTCCCGACCAGAGGCGGCCCGTCTCCCGCATAGGGAATGGGACACAGCGAGGGGACCATGGTCCAGAGTGCACGTAGATTTCGCTGGCCCTTTTCGAGGAACCATGTTTCTCCTGGTGGTGGATGCATTCTCAAAGTGGCTGGAAGTCATTCCGGTAAAGAGCACGTCCTCCGCCACTACAATTAACCAACTACGGAGAGTCTTTTCAACGTTCGGTTTACCCGACACTTTAGTCAGTGATAACGGGAGTTGCTTCACCTCCTCAGAGTTCGGGGCATTCATGGAGGCAAATGCCATTCGGCATGTCACGTCCGCGCCGTTTCACCCGGCCACGAATGGCCAAGTGGAACGGTTGGTGCGCACAACAAAGGAGGCGCTTCGGCGCATGGGCCCCGGGGACCTAAATCACCAAGTATGCCAGTTCTTATTAGCGTATAGGGTGACCCCCTTAGCGTCAGGTTACTCGCCGGCGGAGCTATTGATGCGGCGAAAACTGACTACGCTCCTGTCCAGGCTAGACCCCACAAGAATTGAGGATAAAGGGAAAAACGTTGGGTTGGCAGTCTCGAAAGGTTTCGCCGCCGGCGACCCTGTTCATTGCAGGAACTATGCCAGCGCGGGGCCAGCCTGGGTGCCGGGGACGGTTGTAGAACAGACGGGGCCAGTGTCGTACCGGGTCGAGACCCACGCCGGTCTCCTCTGGAGGAGGCACGCAGACCAACTGAGGCACCGAGTAAGTGGGCCTGTCAGTGGGGATCAGCAACAAGATTCAGCGTTAGGGTTCTCCCCCACCCGCTTAACCCAAGGGGGAGACAGCAGCGGACAACAGTCCCAAGCAAGGGGGGAAGGAAGAAGCAGCGGCCCCGACTCATATCCTTTTGATAAACCAATTCTATCAGAAGCCGGGGTAGGGGGAGAGGAGTTCGCGACCGCTGCCCCCGAATGGACTTTAGATTTTGATTTAGCGAGCCGGGGGGGTTTTCAGGAGTGTTCCCCCACCCATCCAAGCGAGAAGAGGGGTTTTTCGTTAGCCCCCAGTGCCCCCGGTTCCTCCCTAAGTAAGAGCACACCTCCCAACAACGCCGCAGAGCCGCGGCAAGTCACTAACGAGTCTCCCTCTCAAATTACAGGACAGGAAACCAGGGGACAAAGAGAAGGTAGCAAACCCGGGGAGAGGCAGCCCGCATCGAGACCCCAGCGTGTTCGAAACAAGCCATCTTGGCTGAGAGATTTTGTCTCCTAGGGGGGGGGGAGTGTCTAGAAGCATGGGCTCGAGACGTTGTCTCGTCCTAGGGGGGAGGGATGTTGTGTTCTAAGGGTTTTACCTTCCACATGGATTACAATGTATCTGAACCAATGTAACCTTGCCTATAGCAACAATGTAACCTTCAGCTGTATCATATGAACCCTGCATTAGGACGCGAGCTAATGTCCACCAGCTGGCAGCAGCGAGCGTCCAAGCTCTCTTGGTCCGAACTCATCAAAGGCAACAGCGCGGGAAGCTCTCCCGCCACTACCTACACCTGGACAAGAAGGGCGTGACTCGCAATAACGTCACGCAGGCAGTAGCCAATGGGCTACCATGGCACCACGTTCAAATGTATTACTACTGTATATAAAGAGCTATCGATCCGCCATTACCTCATGTTCCCTCTGTCCACGATGCAATAAACCTGAGTTAACCCAGCCCGAGGCTGTGTCCTGTGTCTTGGTTTTCATACACCAAAGGCGTGGGCTGGGTGTTTTGGCACTGTGGGCCACCCTTGCTGTAGTGCATGGGAAGTGAACAGAATTGGGGTGGGTGACCTTTCCCCTTCATTCTGAGCCATCTAAGGTAGGGGACCTGCCTATGCTTTGGTTTGGTTCCCACCTTCATGCAAGGAAGACAACTACAAGGAAAGTTTTTCTAGCTCTTTCTTTTCATGGTTGTGCTGGCTTGGAAGGAGAGTCCAAGTCAGAGATCAGAAATAGTGGGTGATGCTCTTTTTTAGGAGTTCCTAACAGGAGTTACCTTGGCTTTTGGAACTGAAGAATAAAACTGTCAACTGGCCAATAGGTTAGTTAATGAAATTCAACCTTAAGTTCAACCTTTAGCATAGTAGCCAAAGTCATACCTTAACAATTGAAATGGAGATTCAGTAACATAGTACTAAAAGTACTATCAGCAACTGGATCTGGCTGGGCTATTGGTGAATACAACCCGTAGACTATACCAGGAGTTATCAACCTTTTAAAGCTGGAGGCCAGGTCACATTCCCTCAGACAGCTTCTGGGGCTGGACAGCCATTTTGCCCTTCCTCCACCACATGGCACTTCCTGGTGGGGAGTGGGGGGCACATGAAAGGGTGCCATGGGCCACATCTAGCCCATGGGCCACAGGTTGAGAATCCCTGGACTATACCTAAGAGCTATACCTAAGAGGCCACAGATCTTTGGCTTATGGCATGCTGGAGAAGGAAAACAGAAAACTAGAGATCCCTGAAGAGAGCTTAGGAAAATTAATTTTCTGAACTATAATTCTCAGAACCTCCCAGTTGTCACTATACTAGACTAAGGTAGCTGAACAATTCTGGGAGGGTGCGATTCAAAGAAGTAATTTCTTCCCAAACTGTCTACTTAAACAGGTGAACTCAAATTCTGCAAGTAATAAACTTCCAACCAGATAGCTAAGCACTGCTTGAGAGATGTGGTTCTGCATAACGCAAGATGTAGGTGACTCCAGAAATGTATTTAGTTGAGGTAACTGAGAATGAGTATTGGTATGGTTTACACGTATGTAACTTGCTATTTTTCCATGGGATATTAGAAATATTATATATAGGGTATTGGGCATATATTTGGGTCTCATGAGACCTGTAATTTGGACTGTTCAAACAGCAATATAATGACCTCTGTTGTAGACCCTGTTTAGAAAATACTGATATAATTCAGTGGTGGTAGTATCAGAAGGGATTACAGTGGCTGAAGTGGTCAAGATGTTAAACTCGCTGACTAGAAGGTCGGAGTTCAATTCCCAGAAACTGCACGACAGAATGAGCTCCCGTCTCTGTCCCAGCTCCTGCCAACCCAGCAGTTCAAAAGCAAAAAATTGTAACTAGATAAATAGGTACCACTTCAGTGGGAAGGTAAACAGTATTCCTTGCACTCCAGTGTTTAGTCATGTCTGCCACATGTCCACAGAAACGTCTGCAGATACAGACAGCACTGGCTCTTTGGCTGTAAACAGAGATGAGTACTGAACCCTAGAATAGGATACGACTGGCTTTGGAGCAAGGGCAACCATTACATTTACCTAGTAACAGAAATGGGCTTTTAGAGCCTTTCATCTCCATCAACACTAGTAGGTTCATTTAATTTTTTTAACAGTAAAATCCAGGAGCTGACTGTATTCAACATCTGGACTAACAGGAGAGCAGAACAAAAAAAGGTGAGGGATCTAAGTCTGGCCCTATCATTAGACAATGATATAGCTACCTTGGGTAACACACAAAAGGACAGAGTGTTAGTAGTTTACTTTGCTATTATTCTGTGTTTTCTTTAAAAAATAAATAAGAGATTTTTGTTTTGGGAATTTCTGTCTTGGGCACCAAAATAACACATCTGGCTGGCTTTCCCATTGCAGGCTAAAATACCCCAAGCAAATCTTCACAGGGGCCTTGGGAGATCTTCAGTAGCTCTCTCCTTATATAAACAACATCTGTGACTAGATCACTTTCCTAAAATTAACTGTTTCATGGGTGTTTCCAGGGAGGTTTTGCCCATTCCTTTCCCTAATATACATCTTGTCTCCTACGGCACGAAATGAGGCATAGGCACAGCTTGTACGTTGAGAAGAGAGATGTTTGTTAACGTCACCTAGTGACAGTGGGATTTTCCATTTTCATCCTAAGAAGTTTTAATTAGCACTCTTTCATACCCTGAAGTAGAAATTATGATGCATTGTCTTACGCCTCCTCCTCATTTATCCTTGGCTGGCTGAATGCCAGTTAGACAAGCCATGAGAAAGCAATTGGATTTTTTTTTTTTTGCGCGGTTGGATGGCGACAGTGTCACTGACGGTCAGAGTGATAGATTTCTGCTAGGAATCAAAACCAAGCTCCACTCACGCTTACATCCTGATGTGTGATGTATCCAGACAGATGATCTGGATGTATTTTTGACCACAGATATTGGGCTGTGGCTCAGCTCTGCTGAAATTATTTTGTCACGGATTGTGGCTATTTCCACGAGACAACTACTACTGTTTTTCCAGAGCTTGGGAAATTTACTTTTTAAAATGACAAGAGTCAGAATCTTCTTGCTCTCATGGCAAGTGGTAATGTTGGCTGGGCAGTTCCAGGAGTTATGGCAGGGGTGCCCAAACTTTTCAGGCCACAGTGGTTCAGCAGGCCGGTCACGTGGTTCCTCCCACTGAACATGGAAGTAAAACATGCCTTGCAACCAGTTTTGCAACAGGATGAGATACATTTTAAGATGCCATTTTCTCTGCTTAAACCCAGGGTGCCCAAACTACAGCCCATGGGCCAGATCTGGCCTCCAATGCCAATTCATCTGGCCCACACCACTCTCGTTGCTCCTGGAACACCTCCCCAAGGCTTCCAGGGGCATGATTCTGTTTTTAGATTCTAGTGTGAAACTGCCTTGCTTGGAATCTGAAGACATGATGGTCACTTCTATGGAGAATTTGGTGGTGGTGTAAATCATAGATGGAAAGTGGATTGTGTTAGATTAAGATTACATTGCTTTTACTGTATATATGAGAGGTTGATATGAAGCTGAAATCCAGATGACCAGCCAGCTGGCTTCTCTCAGTGATCACTTGTCAGATTGAGGATAAAAATGGAATTTTCCATTTTTTATCCTAAGTAGTGTAATTAAGACTCTTCCAAACCCGGAATTAGAAATCTCCAGCAACAGAAGATCTGGGGTATGCAGGAGAGAAGTGAGGCCCTAAGGCCAGCTCTACCTTGAGTCCGAATGGAGCAGGCAGTTCATGCACTAGACCAGGGGTTTCCAGCCTTTTCAAGCCGGGGACTGGGTCACGTTCTGTCAGCTTCAAGGGCTGGAAAGCCATTTTGCCTTGCCTGCATGACAGGGGTGGCTATTTTGTCCCAATAGCTTCAAAGGGGTGGCCATTTTGTTTCTCAAATGCCCTTGGAGGAGTAGGGGGCCACATGAAATGGTGCCGCGGGCTGGATCCAGCCCATGGGTCTTACGTTGGGAATCCCTGCACTAGACACTAAAGAACTTGGGAAGAATTAGAGCTCTATGTGCCATGGGACCTCTCCTTAGCCCCACCCACCCTCAAGATGGCATATTGCCTTCAGGGACATTGAAAGGCTCTATCATTTCACGTGCATTGAAGAAATAATTTACTGCCTGTCTGATTAGCTTTTAGAGCCGAATGAGAGTGGTACCATCTGTACCTCAACATGTTTTGGGCTGGTCCTGATCATATGACCAGTTTGTCTCCGGGTGCAATTTAAGGTGCTGGTTTTGACCTTTAAAGCCCTATATGGCAGGGGGCCAGGATACCTCAGAGACCGCATCGCCCCAAGAGTGACTGCCCGTCCAACCAGAGTGGACCGGAGGGGCTCTCTAGTGGTGCCGTCAACGAGGGGTGCACATTTGTCTAGCACCCGAAGGAGGGCCTTCTCCGTGTCCGCACCAACCCTCTGGAACCTCCTGCCAATAGATCTAAGACTTCAAAGTGAACTGCTGCCGTTCAGGAAAGGAGTAAAGACCTGGCTGGCAGGGCAGGTGTGGGGCCCGAACGGGACTATGGTGCCCGCCTGCTGGCTTTTATAGGAACTCTCTTCTTCCCTTTTTGTATGGTGGGTGTGATGGGTGGGTGGGATATGGGTTTTTTAATTGGGGTGGATGTGGGTTTTTTATAAGGTTTTATAAATGTTTTTATGTATGTATTTTTTAGATTTGTTGTAATGCCGCCCTGAGTCGGGTTCTGCCTGAGTGGGCGGCATAAACAAATGTGAATCATAAATAAATAAATAAATAAATAAATAAATAAATAAATAAATGACCACTGTGGTTTTGAAGTAAGTCTGCATGTTGCAGAGAGAGTGACAAACTCGCATCTGACTTCAATAGTTTTTGAACAAGTCCTATGGCCTGACTTGAGAGTAGGAACAAGATAATTATGGATGTCCATTATCTAGCTCAGTATTTCTCAATGTTTGGTTTTTGGATTTTGATTCCCAGAATCCTAAGTCAATTCCCCAAAGCACTGTTCAGCCAATGTATTGAAGTCCACCAGTGTTACATGGAATGTAGTTTGGGAAACGCTGACTTCAGTTCAATGGAAGGAACTGCTGAACTGATGATATTGAATTCACTGCTTAGCGTATCTAGCTAAAATGACATCTTGTAGCAGTGGTGCTCCACATTTTTTTAATCTAATGGCCCATCAGTCACTTTATCAAAAACCTCACGTGGCACTGTAATAGGAAAAAGGGAAGCCATATTTTTTCTTTTTCTAAAAATGACATTGTTATATAGTTAGTTACTAGAAGAATTTACCAAGCACACATGCCCTAAACGACAGCATAAATTATAAATGCCTCTCTCCAGATCTTCATTTTCCCTTGTGTATTACCCAAGGTATATAAAAAAAAGACTTCAGAATTTATTATTGTGACCCAATTTAGCATGCTCTAAGGAGTAATTCGTATGTGTGTGTGCCTGTGTGTGTGTGTGTCATACCTGTCAAGTGCGGCTCTGGACAATACGGGACCTGCGCAGAACCCTTCTGCGCATGTCCCTTCTGTGCAGAACCCTTCTCATGTGTAGAAGGGTTCTACGCATGCATAGAAGAGTTCTGCGCAGAAGGGGATGTGCAGTAACTACTTTCGCCCCGCCGTCAAATTACAGGATGGCGGCGGCTCTGGGCGGGAAAGTAGGAAAAGCGACCAATACAGGATATTTGACAGGTATGGTGTGTATGTGTGTGTGTGTGTGTGTGTGTGTGTGTGTGTGTGTGTGTGTGTGTGTGTGTGTGTGTGTGTGTGAGAGAGAGAGAGAGAGAGAGAGAGAGATTTAGCAACAAAACTGTGGTCTCTGTGACCATCTAATCCCATCTTTCATTTTCTGGTAGCTCAGTTAAGCTAGGATGGTTTCCACATGGAGTGATCTTGCATTTTTTGCCTGGTATACTTTTTTCTGGCTGCCAGTGAAACACATTTGCTCAGAGAGCCTAGAGGGGAAATCGCAGGGGAATCCTGTCGTCATGCCTTGGGAGGGGAAGCCTCTTTCCAGAAATCTAAGCAGACTGTATAATTTCCCTGTAGGCAGATGACCCACTATGGCAATCCCAAACTCTGGGAAGAGAGGGAGAAGGGGGTGAGAGGAGGGTGGTTTCCGGAGTGCTAAATCTGGCAACCCACGACAGTTTCCACATCTCTGGTTTTCATAATGTGCAATGTATCCTCAGGCCAGAGATGTGTATTGTACAGGCTAGTTTTCATTCTTAATATTCTTGAATGAGACTCCACAAGATGCTGTGTGAAAACTACATGAATCAACTGGCCATGGCCACATTTTACAGTTTACCCAAGGAGCATTTCTTTAAAGTAGGGGTTCTCAACCTTTTCAAGCCAGGAGCTGGGTCATGCTCTCTCAATCAGCTTTGAGGGCTGGAGAGCCCTTTTCCCCTGCCTGCATGATGCGGGTGGCAATTTTGTCCCAACAGCTTCAAAGGGGCAGCCATTTTGTTTCTCAAATGCCCTTGGAGGGGTGGGGTGGGGGCACATGAAATGGCACCACAGGCCAGATCCGGTTGGGAGTCCAGTTGGGAACTTCTGTCTTAGTTTGGGAATCCCTGCTTTAAAGGTTCCACTAATATACGAACTGGTTTTCTAGAACAGAGATTCTCAACATTTGATATATTGGTCAGAATCTAGTGGTATCCTCCTGTTAAATCCCGTTATTGCTATTAGGATCAAAATCCTCTCTCCACCATCCAGGTACCTGTATCCCCTAATAACCTGCTAGGGAGGTCTAGGAAAACCTCTGGATAAGGGTTTTGCTAACACATGGGACTGCAGCAAGAGTGGGAGGAAGATGGAAATTCCCAACCTTCTGGTTCTGAATACCAAAGTACTGTATACTGTTGGATGATAGACTTTATGTCTCAATCCATCAAGGACCCTACCGTGCTAGTAACAAAAATGTCACTATCCCCAAAAAGGACATTTGGAGTTTGCTAACTTGGAGAATCAACCACGTATGTTGAGAATTTCATTTGGCCTAACTTTTTTCTGGTGTAGTACATGTGCGGCTGGTCTGGAAATGGTTTGGATTTGACATGATTTGGGACCTTCCTTGTCCCACTCTTTTCTCCATCACTTTCTAGAGTTTACTGCCAACTGATTTGAGTTCTGCTGGCAGATGTCTGAGATCAGCTAGCACAAGTGGTTTCCTTGGCACATGGGGAGTTGTTGCCACAATCCTTACCCTAACTCCAGATTGAGTGCAGCCAAGACTGCATTGTGAGCCACAGATTGCATCTCTCTCTTTCCTGGTTTAAAAGAAGCATCATTCTTCTTTAAAACAATGCACACTGCATATCTGATTTTGATTCTGCTCATTCTAAGTTTCCTTGGGGATTTGGGAAGCCCCTCCAGCGGCTTGGGCCCGAGACCCCCAAAGTCAGCCCACTTCTGATTTGAGCCATTGTTCCATCCTTGGGAGGACTGCAGTGGCTTAGTGGTTAAGATGCTGAACTTGATGAATGGAAGGCTGGCAGGTCAGCAGTTCGACTACTGCACAACAGAGTGACCTTCCGTCTCTGTCCCAGTTTCTGCCAACCTAGCAGTTCTAAAGCAAGAAATCGTGAGAAGATAAATAGGTACCACTTCAGTGGGAAGGTAAACAGCGTTCTGTGCACTCCGGTGTCTAATCATGTCTGCCACATGTCCATGGAAATGTCTGCAAAACACAGACAGCTCTGGCTTTTCAGCTATAAACAGAGATGAGTACTGAACCCTAGAGTTGGGTACGACTGGCTTTGGAGCAAGGGTGAACTTTACCTTTACCTTCCATCCTTGGAAGAAGGTTTAGATCCGAATCTGATATTTAATAATTATTATTTCTTGTCCAATTATTGGATGATTTAAGAGCTTTACACTTTCTTACTTCATCCATTAGGAAACAGGGCTGTTGCCTTATTGATATTTATTGTTTATGCCTATGTTTTATGACTATAAACTGTCCAGAGTGGGAATGTCTCCTGGATGGGTGGTGCAGAAATGTATAAAATAAATTATTTACATCCTCCAGGATGTTTTCTCCGCAGCATTCTTCTTTGACAGCCCTCTATGCCTGTGCATCCTTTTTGTAATACATTCCAAGAAACTAGGTCTCATCTCATTTAGAGGTTTTGAAGAACAAACACAGCGGTAATATTCCACATCTAATTTCTGTCACGAATATTTGCGGATCTGCTGACGCAGACAAATGCACTGTACTTTTCCTCTGCCCAGTTCCATCTAATTTGATTTGTATGGTATTGGGGAGAATGCTAGATGTGCAAATAATTGAAGGTGACGCCAAGAAGAAGAAGAAAATCAATTTGATTGGGTGAATATCTTACGTATCAATCCCAGGATTTGTATTCAGAGGTAGACATGAATTGTAGCAGAACTGACTTGTTTCTTCTCCCAAACTTTCTGTGGCGGAGTGGAAAAAGTCTCTCCTTCACGGGAGTAAAATTTCACCTTTAGAGTCAAGTAGTACAGTTCTTCCTTTTATTAATAGAACTGGAAAATCTGGCCAGGTTATCCTGCTATGGTAATAAACTAGACCATACTGCTAATGACTGAATGCCGAGTGTCAGGTGGCGGTTAATTTACCTGACAACCCTGAGGACTAATGGCTTTGGGTGGCAAAGTCCACAGGGAAGGGTGATGGTTCCCAAGTGGATTAAATCCCATTTGAATCCATCTTGATGGATGGCAGCAGCTTCATTGATACTGGCCTGGGGTGGGGCTAAAGAGGATTTTGTGTGCCAAAAAGGTTCAGGACCAGAAAGCGACTGGTGGAACTGGATAAGTGGTATGGGTGTCATGCTGCGATGTAGCAGTCAAATGGAAGAGCACTGCATTATATTCTCAGGCCAGTCTTTATGGCTGATTGCCATGATGATCGCCAGTATTAGGGTTCATATATGGCAGAATAATAATAATAATTTCCCTTTATTAAAAGAATAGGAAAGAGTGGGGGTAAAAAAAGAATAAATATATAGATCAGAGCTTCTCAACCTTTGGTTTTTGGACTTCAATTTCCTGAAGCTTAAGTCAATTCCCCAAAACACTGATCAGCCTAAGTACTGGCTTAGGCTTCTGGAAATTGGAGTCCAAAACCAAAGGTTGAGAAGCACTGATATAGATGCTATTGGGAGAGTTTGTAGGTGAGGAGGATTAACATGCAGAGAAGAAGATGTGACTTCCTTCTGCCCAAAGAAAGCAGAGAAGATTTGGAGTTGGGGCCATTTGGGTGGTGTCTAGATAACATCACAATTGGAGAGGAGTGGTGAAGGTTCTCCAACTCCATCTGGGCCATTGAATGGGTCCCAAAAAGTTTCCAGTCCTATCTTCTTTCCACTGTAGTCCATTAATAATCTTTTTTGTTGTTGTTCAGTCGCACAGTCGATTCCGACCCTTTGCAACCCCATGGACCATTTTCCTCCAGGCACCTCTGTCCTCCACCATCCTCCTCAGCCCGCCAAGCTCTGTGCCCATTGTGTCCACAATACCATCTATCCATCTCATCTTTGGACGCCCCCTTCTTCTCTTGCTCTCCACCTTTCCCAGCATCAAGGCCTTCTCAAGTGAGTCCTCCCTTCTCATTTGATGTCCAAAGTACTTTAGCTTCATCTTCACTATTTGTCCCTCCAATGAACAGTCTGGGTTGATTTCTTCCAATATTGACCTATTTGTGCTCTTTGCTATCCAAAGGACTCTCAGGACTCTCCTCCAACACCACATCTCAAAGGCATCTATTCTTCTGCGCTCAGCCTTCCTAATGGTCCAACTCTCACACCCAAACATTACCACAGGGAATACCATTGCTTTGACTATGCGAATTTTTGTTTTTAAGGTGATGTCTCTGCTTTTCACTATATTCCCCAGGTTTCTCATTGCTTATCTCCCCATAATCAGTCGTCTTTTTATTTCATGGCTACAGTCGCCATCTGCAGTGATCTTAGATCCCAGGAAAGTAAAATCTGTCACTGCTTCTACTTCTTCCCCATCTATTTTCCAGGGACTGATCGGACCTGTTGCCATTATTTTGGTTTTCTTGATATTAAGTCTCAAGCCAGCTTTTGCACTCTCCTCCTTCAATCCAATCAAGAGGTTCTTTAGGTCTTCCTCACTTTCTGCCATTAGGGTGGTATTGTCTGCATATCTCAAATTGTTGATGTTTCTCCCAGCAATTTTTATCCCATATTGTGATTCCTCCATCCCTGCATTGTGCATTATGTGCTCTGTGTATAAGTTGAATAAGCAGGGTGACAAAATGCAGCCTTGTCTTACTCCTTTTCCTATTCCAAACCACTCTGTCATTCCGTGTTCTGTCCTAACTGTTGCTTCTTGATTCATGTACAGATTTCTCAGGAGGCATATGAGGTGCTCTGGTATTCCCATCTCTTTAATTACTCGCCACATCTTCTTGTGGTCCACACAGTCAAATGCCTTAGTGTAGTCAATAAAACAAAAGTAAACTTGTTTCTGGTATTCCTTTGTTTTCTCCATGATCCAACGTATGTTGGCAATGTGGTCTCTAGTCCCCCTGCCTCTTCTGAAACCAGCCTGCACCTCTGGTAATTCTCTCTCCACGTGTTGCTGAAGTCTATCCTGTATTATCTTGAGCATCACCTTGCTGGCATGTGGGATGAGCGCAATTGTTCGGTAATTTGAGCATTCTTTGGCATTGCCTTTTTTTGGGATTGGAATATACACTGATCTTTTCCAATCCTGTGGCCACTGTTTTGTTTTCCAAATTTGCTGGCATATTGAATGCAGTAGTTTGATTCCATCATCTTTTAGGGCTTTGAAAAATTAAACTGGGATACCATCATTTCCACTAGCTTTATTGTTCGCAGTGCTTTTTAGAGCCTTTCTGACTTCACTCTCCAGAATGTCTGGTTCAAGTTCAAATTTCTCATTATTGTTATTATAAGGAGTGTTGAGGTCCTTTTTGTAGAGTTCCTCTGTGTACTCTTGCCATCTTTTTTTGATCTCTTTTGCTTCAGCTAGCTCCTTTCCATCTTTTTCCCTTATCATGGTCATTTTTGCTTTAAATGTTCCCTTGATTTCCACAATTTTTTTTGGGAAAGATCTCTAGTCCTGCCTCTTTTGTTGTTTTCCTCCATTTCTTTGCACTGTTCATTCAGGAAGTTTTCCTTATCTCTCCTTGCTTTTCTTTGAAATTCTGCATTCAGGTGATTGTATTTTTTCTTTCTCCTTGGACTTTTGCATTCCTTCTTTCCTCTGCTATTTTAAGGGCCTCATCAGACAACCACTTTGCTTTCTTACGCTTCTTTGCTTTTGGTATGGTTTCTCTTGCTGCCTCCTGCATGATGTCCCGCGTCTCTGTCCATAATTCTTCTGGTACTCTGTCTGTCAGGTACAGGACATTAAATCTGTTCATGACCTCCACCGTGTATTCTTTAGGGATGTTGTGTAGGTCATATCTGTCTGGTCTAATTGTTTTCCCCATTTTCTTTAGTCTAAGCCTGAATTTTGCAATCAGTAGATTGTGATCTGAGCCACAGTCTGCTGCAGGTCTTGTTTTTGCTGACTGAATGGAGGTTCTCCATATTTGATTGCAGAGTATGTAATCAATCTGGTTTCGATGCTGGCCATCTGGTGATGTCCATGTGTAAAGCCGCCTCTTGTGTTGCTGGAAGAGGGTGTTTGCTATGACTAGTGCATTCTCTTGGCAGAACTCTATCAATCGTTGCCCTGCTTCATTCTGTGTTCCAAGACCAAACTTGCCTGTTATTCCATTTACTTTTTGATTTCCTACTTTAGCATTCCAATCTCCTAAGATAATGTGGACATCATTTCTTGGTGTCTGTTCTATGAGGTGTTGTAGGTCCTCATAGAACTGGTCAACTGTGGCTTCATCTGCACTAGTGGTTGGTGCATAGACTTGGATTACAGTGATATTGAAAGGTTTGCCTTGGATTCTGACTGACATCATTCTATCATTTTTGTTGTTGTATCCCATTACTGCTTTCCTCACTCTTTTGTTGACAATTATGGCTACTCCATTTTTTCTGAGGTTTTCTTGCCCACAGTAGTAGATATGATGGTTTCCAGAGCTGAATTCACCCATCCCTGTCCATTTTAACTCACTGATGCCCAGGATGTCAATGCTTATTCTTTCCATCTCATTTTTAACCTTTTCCAGTTTTCCTTGATTCATAGACCTCATATTCCATGTCCCTATGCAGTATTGTTCCATGCAACACTGTATTTCTCCTCCCCCTTTCATGTCCCTCCTCCTTTTCAGATCTGCTGTGCTGACAATCCCCTTGTTTTGCCTTTTGTTTTGGTCCATAGGTTCTCTTGGCAAACTTTGTGGCATGCCTTGCCGGTCTCAATGCCAGTTTCTTCCCATCACACATGTTATCACAGTTTAAACAGTTTTAAAACAAAGTATTACCATGCACAATATCACAGTTTATCACATAGTATCAAAGTAAAAGTTGAACTAATTAATGAAAGGGAAATAAATAAATAAATAAATAAAAAGTCCACTATATCAAGTCTCTTTAGGAGGAGGTAAACTGGTGGCCCTTCATACTGCAGTGAAAGAGGTGTGCCACATGATCGAACATTTCTCTATTAATACTCCTTTCCATGCATATAGAGGACCAGCTTGTCAGGTTTTAGTCTGACCCTGGTCCTAGTCTTCCAATTTTCTTTATTCAGGAATTTTTATTTACTTTTATGAGTCTGATATGGAAAAATATTTGATTGATTGAAGTCCCACTAGCAGTTGCCGATTATATAACGCAGAAAACAAGTACAACTCCTCTGTAGATATAGCAAGGCACAGTATTTAGCCCAACATGTCAGGAATAAACCGCTTTCTTCCTTTTAATGCTTTTGTTGGAAAGGATTTATATTGCTGCCCTAAACACTTGCAGTAAGAAATCCCTTTATGAGCTCCGCAATCTAGAATGACAATGTCTAATAAAAGCTGTAATAATAAAACATTAATGCAAAGTACTTTAGTATTTTCATATATGTGCATATGAAATGACGTGTCTAGTGGAATATAGTTCAGATTATTCCTGTGAGAGTTAAGGGTCAAAAATATGTGAATATCTAAGGCAGTGCTTGGTTGACTCAAACCTTCTTGAGGATATATGAGGTTGAGGATATAATCTATTGGCTTAGGTGCATTACAGCTGCTGTTATATTGAGTAATGTGTGTGATGGACATTACATTTTTTGGACTGCCTAGATTATAAAAGTTGTACAACTGTGTAATTTTGGCATTTGATTTGCAATTAGGCTTGATCCCTTCTTACTGATTCTGGTCGAAATCTTAATCATTCCCAGGAATACAGTGTTCATTCTGCCTTGTCCTCTTAGCCCACTCAAACATATACGCTGTGAGGTTCAAGGTGTTTTAAAATGTGACGTGTGAACAACAGACAACTGGAATGTGTAGATATGTCTCTCATTGCTTTGAAATGTGTGAAACACTTTTTCATGGATAGTAGGAGAAAAACAACCATATTTTCTTGCAAGATGGGAGCATCACTTTAAGGCTTGCTGTAATTTTAGGCAGAATAATGTTTAGAAGCATGGTTCTTAATGTGGGGCACACACACCACAAGGGGAAATTCAAGAATGAGTTATTAACAGTTAATTGCCTTTTAAGCTTCCTCCATGTGAATAGGAATTCACTATGGGGTTGCAGTGGCTCAGTGCTTAAGAAGCTCACCTTGTTAGCTGGAAGGCTGTCAAGTTGGCAGTTCAAGACCCGGGTACTGCATGATTGATTGAGTGTCCATCTCTGTCCTGGTTTTGGGGACATGAGAGGAGCCTCATTTTGGCATTCCTTGAGTGGAGTTTCTTCCGCAGAGATCCTTTCAACCCAGAATAATATCTGACACACACACAAAAAAATAGGAGTTCACTTTTTGAATGATGAAGAAAGCCATATCCTTGAGTTTGCAAGACCTGAGCAGGGCTGTTGAGGACATTTTGGGGATAGCTTATACATCAGAGGCATCTTGATGGCACATAACAGCAACAACAAGGGATAGGGAAGCACACACAGAATCTCACCACTCTCAAAATCTTGTGTAGAAATGTCCCAAACAACCTCTAAAGATATCACTGAGATTTTAATTAATTGACACTTTAGGGGTCAGATGTTGGAATATTTTATACAGGTAGGTGCATGTTAATGTTGGCCAATATCCTATTGCTTAGTTGAGTAAGTCATAATAGAATAGGCCCATTGAAACAATGGGGATTTGACAAATCAGCTCCTTCATAAGGTCCACTGATTCAAATGGCCTAACTCAACTTACTGTGCTAAAGTAAGCTTCCATGAGTGTACTTGAATCAATGCAACTTACGAAAGAGTAGCACCACCAAATCCCCATCAATTCAGAGGGCCTACTCTAGTGCAATTTATGACATTGAGCTATGTATTGGATTTCAGCCAAGAAAGAGGTTTCTTTTCCTTGCTGTGAAATGAGCTTATGTATCTTCTTGATATTGAAGACTTACTCATGTTCATCCTTTCCGTGTATTTTGTGCAAAAGGTGTGAGCCTGAAAAATGGCAGGTGAGCAAGGCTGTGGGATAGCTATCAGTCCAATAATATCGCTCCATGTTTTCTGTGTGATTTCTGCCCTGCTCTGAATCTCTATTTCTCAGTCACATACTCAGGGGATCAATACAGTTGTGATCTGTTGAAAGAAGTGAAGGTCTCAGCCTTCTCAACCATAGAGTTTGTTTACCAGTCTTGCCTTTCTCGGAGGCAGTTATTATGATGGAACAATATTGATTTTTTTTAAAAAAAGCCAACTTAGTAGACATCTAGTGAAGTTTCAGATCTCTCACAGCTAAGGTGTAGCTAAGCTATTCAAATTGATTTACCGTATTTTACGGACTATAAGATGCACCTGACCATAAGACGCACCCAATTTTTAGAGCAGGAAAACAAGAAAAATTCTGAACCAAATAGTACTGTGTATTTGCACTACCAACCAGTGGTGGCGCTGCAGGGGAAATGGGCGGCCAGGCCAATTGCACTGAGGCAGGAAGAGATGCTCTAGGCTAGCCTCTTGCTCTCTCTGCTACAAGGAAGCATGGTTTCCTCCTCCATTTTGACGACATGGAGCAGGGACAAAGGCATGAAAGGTAAATGAAACCCTTTCTTTTTATGCACAGGTTTGGTTTCCCACTTAAATGCATTGGGAACATACAATCAGAAAAGCTGTAGAATACATGAAATTGATTTCCAATGCATTTAAATGTGAAATTGCAATTTGCGCCTTCTTGTGGCCACGTGTGGTAATGGTTCACCAAACTTATGGTTTTCTTTCCCCTGCTGTTCTTTCTTCCCCAGCCCTGGAACAGCTGTGGTGGTGGTGGAGGTGGTGGTGGAGGTGGTGGAGGTCTTTGGCCAACTGCGGCTGTTGTAAAATATCCTTTTACAACAGCCTTACTGGACAGCATTTGGACTATAAGATGCACCCTTTCCCCCCTTTTTGGGGAAAAAGTGTGTCTTATGGTCCAAAAATTACGGTAACAGCTGTTCTTCTCTTGAAGATAAGTCAACTGGGAGCAGCTATGTGGCCTGGAAATCCCTAAGAGGGAATTGGCATTGTTTTCCTCTGCACTTTGGATCTTTGATTCTCCCAGCATCCTGAAATTAATACAACAATCATTGACATTGGCAGTATAAATACAAACTAACTTGGTTGCGTAGAGACAACTACCTCTCACAACTCATTTCCCCTGGCTTTGTTTATTTAATAGGAGGGTTTTTAGGAGAGGTGGAAATTTGAGAATATCTTTGAAGATGATGCTAAGGCATCTAACCTATCCTCACTTGGTTGATTTTGGTTATTCTCAGGATCTTAATTGAAGATGGCATTGACAATGCTGGTTAAGGTGAGGATCTAAAAAGTAACTTTGCCAAGTTCTGTAGAGCATGTTGTTTTGTTCACTTTACCTGGGTCCTCTGGAATTCTGTTGTGCAGAAATCCCAGTACTGTATAGCATTCTTTGTCTTGTCTTGTTTAAATACACAGGATGCAGTTTGCTTGCAATAATGGCACTCTAACCCTGTGGACAGCTGGCCTTGCTTTGTAGCACTAAAACCGTGATGGCGAACCTTTGTACTCCAGATGTTCTTGGACTTCAATTCCCTGAAGCCCAAGCACCCTGTGAATCCACACGAATGGGTTTACTGTGATTCATCCGGCCCCGTCGCTCCTGGAAGGCTCCTGGAAGGGTTAACCCGGAAGAGCCTTAACCGTATGGGCATGTTTTACTTCTGCTTCCTCAAGCAATGGGGGCGGCGTGGGCAGATGAATCGCAGTAAACCCATTTGTGTGGATTCACGGGGTGCTTGGGCTTCTGAGAATTGAAGTCCAAGAACATCTGGAGTGCCAAGGTTCACCATCATGGGTCTAAGAGATTCATTTTGGGGGGGGGGGAAATTGAACTAAACATTACTGTTAGATCTATTTATTTATTTAAATACATTTATTTTGATCTCTGAAATATGGGAGAGTGTTCCAGATTGTTGGGGCCACCAGCACGAGGGTCCACCCTTTTCCAACCAAATCCAGATCTTTTGGGCAAATTGTGTGCTGACTTTTTTTCAGCATTCACCTGTTCAATGCCATACAGTTAGCATGTATGCTAATATTGTTTCTTTTTCTTTCTTTCCTGCCTTTCTTTTAAATTGGTTGTTTTTATTTATTTCTAATTCCCACTTACCCCTTTTTCTTACTCCGATTTTCCTTTCCCTTCTTTTCTTTTCTTCAAAACACTTGAAACCAAAAGCTCGCAAACGCAAACCTATGGTCCTTCCAGGTATGAAGTGCATGTGAATTGAAGTCTTTGGAGTGTTGTGTTGCTCTTTGTCCGCTCCCACCCACCCACCTTTTCGAACAAAACCTGCTAAGCTTTATTATTCTGGAGTTTGGAAAGACCTTCTGCAAAATTCAGTAACAAATCCGCATAGCCAGAAATCTAAACCGATTAGTACTCAACTACTTGATGTCATCCCATGCACTTTCTCAGCAATCACATCACATCTTGGGTTGTGTAGGGGAAAAAGGGGGCAATCAAAATAAGAATAGTTCTTCTAAATTAAGAAGAAAAGTTGAATTGAGTTTGTTTTCTCTGTTAGAAGACCTTGAATACATGTAGTTACTAATGGTAGCTGGCCTTCCTAAAAGTCTAAGGAACATCAAGCTTTGTCATCAGCCTAGCCTGTGGCTTCTTTCCCATGCTCACTTGGCACAATGAATAGGCACAGTTTATAGCTATCAGAGCAACCACTTTAGAACTGTGCACAACGCTTTGTACTGGTCCTTTTAAATGTGTTTTTGCATTTCTATTGTTGATGGCTTTTGTACAGCACTGCTGCAACCTCTCCTCCTTTCTGTCTGTTCCCTCTCTTACTAACTTTTCTCATCTTCACCACAATCTTCCATATTCTCTCTTTCCCCACACTGTGTAGCCTCAGAATATAAAACTGTATTATAATCAAGTTGGATCATCCTTGACCCAAATAGCCTAGTACGGTGTTCTCTAATTAAAGTTAAAGGTCTCCCTTTCTAGAGACCTTTTTGTACCACACCCTAGAGTTGGATACGATTGGCCTTCAAGCAAGGGAGACTTTTACCTTTATCTAGTCCAGCTTGGAAATGCTGGAGGAAGAAGATCGTAGATTTGAGAATCTACACGTACAAAGCAGTTGCTCTGCCACAGATCTCTGTGTGTGTTCCTCAGTGACTCTTAATTTCTATAGGGGTCGCATTAAAATTACTCAGCCCATACACATTTATAGCCTCAAAGTTATGGGTCCACCAACAGAGAACGAGTTATTCATAATTAGGTCCCATATAACCTTAGTAACATGTGGAGATCTGATCTCCACTTAGGGCAATTTTGTTCCATCTCACAGTGTACTCATCTTATGAACTCTCATAAGTACCATCGAAACTGAATGGTGGTGAGAAATTTGTGTTACTGGGCATGAATCTTGGGAATCTTTATCAGTTTTGTAATATTTGACCTGGTCCGTGTGTTCCTGTCCCTTTAGAAAAGAAATGGATAATCAGGGAGGCTTTAACCAGTACAGGTCAGTGACAGATGTAAAGAGAAGGAAAGTAGTGGATGGTTTTAGACCTTCAATCTGACCACCTCATGTTCTTTATAGTTGATTTAAGAATCATCATGTACTAAGCAGTGATGTACTGATGGTTCTTTGTACACTGCAAGATAATTTAATGCACCACTGAAGAAGGCAAAGTTAAGGGAAGACAGGAGTGGCCTAGCCAATAACCTCTTTATAACTTTTGACTTGAAAATACTTGCATCCAGCTCTAACAATCATATCTTCACCTTCCCTTTCTCTTTCCAGACCCCTTTCTGCAAGGTTGCTCCCCATCCCACCCCCACTTGTTAACCCTTTTCTTGACTCTCACCTTGGCACTATTCCAACTGCTTTTTATATGACAAATAAAAGTAACCCTTTGTGGTGTATGCACTTGTGCATTTTGTGAAAATGTGAATTTGTTTTGTACAGCCCATATTGTGTTTTTGTGTATGGTTTTGTAAATAGTGGCTTTCGGGCATGATCCAGCTATACCAACCTTGCCTTAACAATGTGTGTGATTCCTAGTACTGTAACTAGTCACCTGTGTACCTTTTGCTATGAGCAGTAACTGAGTGGTACTATAGTAGCATACTGCATTTTAGATTGTTATAGTAAGAACAACAGGGGGTTCTAATTAATACAATTGTAAGATCTCTGTAAGTATTGTGCATATAAAGTCAATGAACCATAGCAGGAATTCTGATATTAAGTTGTTTTGGGTCGCATGCTCAGTGTTTTATTCACTAAACAAAGAATGGTATATAAACTCAAGGTAGGGTGGAAACATTGTGCTTTTAATCCAGATCCCAGCAATGAAATTGTGACTCATCTGTGAGTATACTGCCAGCCATTAGAAAGAAGTTACATTTTTAAAAATGCAGTTTATTTATTTATTTATGTCAGTTGCTTCCTTTCTGCCAGAATTTAAAAATGAATGTAAAGAGACATTACTGCCCTCTCCACGATTTTTTTTTACTTCCCCATGGCTGCTTCTTGAGGGGCTTCTAGAAGTTGGACAAGCTTTTGAAAGCTGCTGTTCTCTCTTCTTTATTTACAAGATTTCTTACTTAGTCTTTCTCTCTCTGTTTGAATGTGACTTTCTCTCGTCTCTCCCCCCCATCCCCCAAAAATAAATAAATATATATATAGGCTCATTCCTCCTTTGAATCAGCTGGAACTCTTGAGGAACCTGAAGAGCAAATCTGGACTAACTTTCAGGTTAGTAATATTTCTAAGGGAGATTGTCTGGGTAGCAATGTGGCAAGGGTAAGAACCAGATGTAAAAAAAGATTGAACAAAGAAAGAAAGAAAGAAACCCTGGGTAGTGCCAAATTGACAAATATTTGACTGAGTCATGCTTTCCTCCATGCATTCTATTTTTAGAGCTTGGAAACATTGGGTTTTTTATTTGAGCAGTAAGAACTTTAGGAACTGTGGTCCAAAAAGATAACATTTTCAATTGTCTTCAAAGGGAATCTATTTTTGAGTTTCTTTCAGCAGGCATTTTTCTCTTATGTTACCTGTCTGCTCCCCATGTGTTTTTGGAGCAGAGTTGTCAATAGATGTGCCCACAATCTTGATGTACCTTTTGTGATTCAGTTAACAAGACCATTGGCTTTAGCATGTATAAGCCACGGTACCGTACACCCAGCCTAGTCAGCAAAATGGTGGATTTTCTGTTCTTCTGGTGGGTTGGATGGGGGAGAGAAGTCTTGTTGTTAGTGGGCATAATGCACAGAAATTCAGGGACATATTAGGAGGAAGGAAGATTACTCCAAACGTTTGCCATGACCAAAGTAACATTTCCCCACTGTTGCTTACATCAGAAGCAGGATGTCTTTGGCTTTACAGTGTTTTGACTTACACCACTCTATCATCACTTACCATTGGGCATCCTACGTGAAGCTGATGGAAACCAGAGATCAAAACATATAAAGAACAAAGGGTTTCTTGCTTTTGATTTAAGCAATAGTGGGGAAAAGCCATTTATTTTAAAAGAGCTTGATGTTGCAAAATACATTTTATTTGATTTGGGTGCTGTGTCATATAGGGGTCTGTGTGAGCCTCTTGACTTTCTTCTATATAGGCTCCACCACCACCACCCCTGCCATGTCACTGTGTTTTGCTGGTCAATCTCTCCCCCCCCCCCCCCCATCTTGTTTTTAACTGTGTTATGTACTGCACCTTTCTTGCCTGGCTCCATTGCTAATGTATTTTTGCTTCTGTTTAAGGAAAGAGCCGCAACCCGAGCCATCTCCAAGGTCTGTATGTTTTCAGAGAGCCCATTCTCATGCATTCTCATGTCTTTCTTTCTCTTTCTCCTTTTTTCCTCTAAGTTTGCGTTCCTGTGTGTCATGCGTGTGATGCTCGTTGGCGACAAGGAGCTGAGAGCCATTCAAATAGACATTGTAAACCTTCAACTTGCTCTCCCTACACTGTGAGACCTATGTCCGCATGCTGTGCCCCTTTCCGTAACAGTGGCCCTTTGACCATGCTATTCCTCCTTTCCAGTGGCGGTGTGGCCATTTAGCTGAGTGAGTCTCTGGAGAGGGGGCTGCGGCAGTAACAAAACCAAGGTTGAGATGTGGCATATGGACATTCAGTGATGCGCTGAAAAAAATTAGATTGCAAATGCCTTGGGAAGACTGGGTGTATTCCCTACATGGAAATAGGGAGGGGTTGGTATAGTCCAGTGGTGGCGAACCTTGGCACTCCAGCTGTTCTTGGACTTCCATTACCAGAAGCCCAAATCAGTACACCTGTTAACCAGGGCTTCTGGGAATTGAAGTCCAAGAACAGCTGGAGTGTCTAGGTTCACCACTGCGGATATATAGTCTAATGTTGACCCTTTCAGTTTGGGTTTATCAAATTGAGAGTCTAGAGCTGTAACGAGGTGGTGGTCATTCTCTTGCATTCCTTCCTTCCCTCACCTGTATTCCTGCCTTTCTTTTGGTCCCAAGAGCAATGAAAGAAAGGATCTTCATGCTGCACCAACATTTCTCACACACCATTGTTTTATGGTAAGCAGATCCTCCTTATGAGGTAGAGAGCAAAAGACATATCAGGCCCTCTTCCACAGTCAACTGGTTAGCACACCTATGGAAAAGTAACAGAGGTCTTCACATCAAAATGCATATTCGCAATACATAAAACATTTACATTCTTATTTGGCAAGTTCCAGCCCTTTCTTCTTCCTTTTTGTTAAGGTTGAGTATTGTTGAGGTAGGCCATGGAGCATCTGTACCCCTTTCTTGAGAGTCAGAGGTACATAAAGGAAGCATACCTGTGATTACTTTGGACTTTTTTGGATCAGGTGAAGGAGCCGCTACTAAGGCCATTGGCTGAGAATATTTCCTGTCTGTCAGGCTTATAGAATTCCTTCAAGTCACAGCTAGCTTTGTTTGTGCAGTGTGGAGCATGGCGATTTAGCGAGTCTCAGAATCAAGGTATAACACATCTGTATTTTATTTTGTTTGTTTTGGGGCACTGTATCCCATAAATCTGGCTCCCAATTTTTATAAACTGCAGAATTCCACAAGACTGTAGAAGTTGCCTGTTTGGACCAGTGGTGCTAGAATTTTCCATCTATATAATTCTGGCCATAATGCTTGGAGGATTCTAGGAACTGTAATTTTTTTTTAAAAAAATTACATTTCATGCTCTGGCCTTTATAACATGTTCTGCTCTGATTTTAAAGCAAGAAGGCTAGTCTACCATTTGGACAGCTACAAGCTAAGGGTATGCTTTAGCTTTAAGAGAACTTTGTAAGCAGTAGCAACTGGCATATTGAGAAGCAAATAATATTATATTATGTAGAGTCAGATGATAGGTATATGGTGAGCTAGACGTTTCCCAGTTTAGACTTCCCATCAGCTTTGAGTCAGGAGCAATACAACATTTCTCCCACTCTATAAGCACTGTATTTATAGTACTCTGGGAGTTGGAGAGATAGGCAGGATATCTCTCAATGCCAGTTCCAGGGAATCCTAAGCAGGTGAAGGCATCTGCTTGGGAATACCCTGAAGGAAATGGTGAGCCACTGTGTGAGACAGAATGCTGGACTGGATGGGCCGTGGCCTGTTCCAGCAAGGCTGTTCTTATGTTCTTACTTCATTTCTGGAACTGAGTAGTTGCTGTCCTATAGATAGACATGGTACAATATATGATGCATTTGGATCTAGCTTGCAGCTTTCCTTTCTTGGCCCTGGAGGAGGAGAAAAAGAAGGAGAAAAGAGAGAAAAGCTGGGGTGAGAGAAGGAAGTGGGAAGCGCTGAGTGAAAGGGCATGACAGAAAATAATATTGATGCTCTCTATCCAGCATACTGAGAATTTAGCCCGAAACACTGTGGTCTCCAGCCCTGCTCACCTTATTGTACAGCCTGTTCAAGAAAACAATCCCAAAATAAGTTGCAGAGTTTTGAATGTTTGGTAGAATTCCCTTTAACTGCCCGGTAGAAGTGCAGGGACCCAGGGAGAAAATAGCTACCAGTTTTCCAGAGCCTTTCTCATTAACTGGCAATTTAAGTCTGAGTAACTCACTCTGAGACATATGCAGGAGAAAGAAACATATTGTTATTTACAGTGACTTGGAATTACAAATGTGTGCATGGTGCTTTCTTTACTGACACCAACCGACAAAGAGAGGAAAAGAACACAGAGGAGAGAAAGAGGCTGGATTCTCTTTGAGTTCAGAAACAAACGTTTGCTAGTGCCAGATAGATAGTCACCCCAGTCTGGGAAAGTCCCTCCCAGTCACTCCGACTACAGGTAGCATAGGAGGCTGTCAATTAAACTCTAATAAAGTAATGTTTATATTACAGTGGAACTCCAGATAACGTCAAAACTCCGTTCTACGGAGTGCAGTGCTATCCGGATTTTGATGCTATGAGGTCCCTATGAGAGATGCTCCGGATAACAACTAAAAAGTGTTCTTTATCCAGAGCATCGATACCAAATGCCCCGCATAATGACCATTTTGTAGCGTTTTTTGCCGTTATGCGGGGCATCACATGGTGCATAATGAACGCGTCGTTATGCGGATTTGGTGTTATCCGGTACAGTCATTATCCAGAGTTCCACTGTACTTCTAATTTATAATCTTAATAGAAAAAAAATCATTTACAGCTATGGTATAAAGCTTCCAGTATCTCTCAATTTTAGTTTCGCAGGTAGGTACTGTTTATTTCCAGATTAATATAGTTAACATGACTATTTGTTGTTGTTGTTCAGTCGCACAGTCAATTCCGACCCTTCGCGACCCCATGGACCACCACACGCCAGGCACCCCTATCCTCCACCATCCTCCTCAGCCCGCCCAGCTTTGTGCCCATTGCATCAACAATGCCATCTAGCCATCTGATTTTCTGCCGCCCCTTCTTCTTTTGCCCTATACGCCTTATTTATTTCATTGTTGGGTGGTGTTTCCCCCCAGTTTTGGTTTAGGAGAAGACCTGCAATTTTTATCCGCCACAGATTTGGGAATAATAATTTTATTTGTAGAATTGAGTTCTAGTTTGTGCAATGTTTCCTGCTTCTAACCAGAGATTATGAGTTTTCCTGAACCTCTCTCTCTGATTCAGTATGTTCTGTTTGCAGCAAGGGGATTGGGTGGGATTCTCAACGCCATGAAGTTATATTATATTTTTTAATGAGATATTACTAAGGAAATAGGAGGCCTTTGTTGGTTGGTAGTGGTTATATGGCCCATGTAACATCTAACTTGGTCTCATAAATACAAATAGTTGACACGTAGCAGACTTAGCAGTCTTCAAGATAAACTTGCAATAGATATTCATATATCCCAACTGCAGGACAGGAACAGTGCCAGAGATATTTATTTGCTAAAATTATATTCAGCCTTTCCTCTAATAGGTTCTCAACCTTGGGCCCCCAGATGTTCATGGACTTCAATTCCCAGAAGCCCCGATCAGCATGTGTGCTGACTTTGGCTTCTGGTAATTGAAGTCCAAGAACAGCTGGAGGCCCAAGGTTACGAAGTCCTGATCTAAACACTTAATGATTAGATACCCCCCCAATTACTCTGTGAAGTGGGTTTATCTGAACCACGATGAATGTCTGCATTCTTGCATTACTAACAAATGGGTTTCTAGCCAATATAACCTAGTTAAAGAGGCCTTTGGCAGAGGGTCGGTTGTGCAGAAAATTACTGCTTTGTCATCCAATTAGGAATTTTAACCTGCTAAACTTGCTTACATTTACAAATGAGGGGGAAGCTTCTTTTATTTTAGGTGATACTCACAGGTGTAGCAGCAACTAGTATTTTAATAGAAGCCCCCCCCCTCCCTTACATAGAATAAAATGGTGCTGGTTTAGGATGACACTAAAGAGATCTGCTCTCTCATCTACTAGCAATAGATCCCTAGTACTGTACATCAAAATGGTTTCTTTAGTCAATCGATATAATGGATTATTTGACTATACTTTGTAGCCTTGTGGGAAATCGTTTGTGAAGAATGTCCCCACCCCCAAACTCTGGTAAAAGAAGAGAGCCAAGCTACTGTGTGTCACTGTGGTCAGATGTGTTGTTGTGTCAGACACAATTTCCAAGGAACAGGAAGCTCCAACTTCCTCCATTGTGTTCCAGCTTTGTTGCATTTTCTCTTTTTATTGTATTGCATTATGTTATGTTCATTATGTATTTATCCCATCTTTGCTTTGAGCAATCCAGTCGTCCGTCCCCCCACTTCCTTCTGTGTTTGTCACAAGAATCCTGTATTGTATGCCTTAGAGTAATTTTTCGGCCCTAGTAATTTTTCGGCTGAAAGACTGCAGTGGCTTAGTAGTTAAGACACTGAACTTGACAACTGGAAGGTCATCAGGCCAGCGGTTCAAGACCTGAGTGCTGCACGACAGAGTGAGTGCCCGTCTCTGTCCCATCTCCTGCCAACCTAGCAGTTTGAAAGCAAGAAATTGCAAGTAGATAAATATGTACCACTTTGATGGGAAGGTAACAGTGTTCAGTGCACTCCAGTGTCTAGTCATGCCTGTTACATGACCACAGAAACATCTGCAGACGCAGACGGCGCTGGCTCTTTGGCTATAAACGGAGATGTCGGATACAACTGGCTTTCAAGCAAGGGGGATCTTTACCTTTACCTACAGTGCTATAATTTTTTCTTCAGTTCAAAGTTTGCACTCTCTCTGCTTGTCCTATAGGTCTTAGCAATGGCAATTATACATTATATACTAACCCATAGTGCCCAAAGCATTCTCTGGGCAGTTCACAAGGTAATTAGCATTTTTGCCCCTAGTACGCCGGGTACTCATTTTACTGACCTTGGAAAGATAGAAGTCTCAGTCAACCTTCAGCCTGTCGGAATTGAACTCATATTGTGAGTAGAGGTTTGGCTATAGTACTGTGGCTTAACCACTGCATCACAAGGGCTCTTAGTTTTTGGTTTCCTCTAGTTCAGGGGTTCTCAACTTTTTTCTGCCGTGGGCCGGGCCACTCCCCTCAGACGGCTGAGTGGGCCAGGCACATGGTTACTCCTGCCATAAATCCTGCCATAAACGAACCTACAGCTGTCAAAAATGTGTTTACGGTAGCTGTGGGTGAATTTACGGCAGCGTTTTTGGCTGTTTTTGCCACTTCTGGCAGCAGTGGTGTTGGAATCGAGGGCGCCATGCCACATGAAATGGTGCTGTGGGCCAGGGCCGGCCCCGGGCCGCAGGTTGCAAACCTCTGCTCTAGGCCAAAGGTGGCAACTTTTCTGCTCACCCAATTTGTCTTAATTGTTGGAAAGGAAACATCTGTCTAGAGATAAACAGACACACACACACACACTGGCATCTTGTGGGTGGTAGCAGGGAGGGAAGATGATAATTAATTCTCGCTGAAGATGCCAGAATATATATCCTCCTCCCTCCCTGCCACGGCCAACAAGATGCCAGGGAAATGTTATGAGACAGGTTTCCATAGCAGGCAGTGGCAGAAATGTCCCACCCCCCAGTTTCCATTGGCACAATTCCACTGGCGTGGAACAGTTTCCCTGGGTATTTGTAGATCAGAATGCGATGGAATTAGATGATGGGAAACTCCAGGTTTTGAATCCTTTCTCCTGGAGAGCTGAACTTAGAAGAAAGTGCAGAGAGGCTGGCAGCTTCTGGCAGGTAGTCAGGACTATTTTGAGACATCTATCATTTATTCCGCTTTATTACCATTGGCCTAGGTCTGTGATGGTGAACCTTGGCACTCCAGGTGTTCTTGGACTCCAATTCCCAGAAGCCAAAGTCTCTGTGGATCCACACGTATGTGCAGTAAACCCATTTGTGTGGATTCACAGAGACTTGGGCTTCTGGGAATTGAAGTCGAAGAACACCTGGAGTGCCAAGGTTTTTGGTTGTTGCCATGAGAATAAGAGAGTGGATTCCATTTGAACTTGTGGCGGAGGTTGCAAAGCAGAAGGAATTCTGCCCAGCCACCCTGCAATCTGGAAGCTTCGACCTGGCAAGTTAAAATTACCCTTTCAAATGAACCCCAGCCTCGCCTTCTGCATTTTAAATGTTGGTTGAGGGTTTTCAGTAGGTAGCAATAGTAGTGATAACTAGCCCTGCAATGTATCAGAGAAGATTACCTGGAAAACATAACGGTGACCTTCAAGCCAAACTGGATGTCATAAGAGACATGGATTAATATGTCTATTATATTTCTTTTCAGTCTCTCTCTCTTTTTGAAAGCAGTTAATACACGGTACAGGTGAATTTGTGTCATGGTGGTTAGGGCATAGCTGTCAAGTGTCCCTTATTGGCTGGGAAAACCCCTTATTTTACCCTATTTCCCGCCATCATCCCTTATTAATTAGACTGCAATGCCCTATTGCTACCATTGCTGTCATCATCTCTGCTCAGAGCATAGCTGTCAAGTGTCCCGTATTGGCCAGGAACCTCCCGTATTTTACCCTCTTTCCCGGCGGTGTTCCGTATCAGTCGGACTGCAATGCCCTAATGCCACCACTGGAGGGCTGCACATGATAAGCATAGCTGTCAAGTTTCCTGTTTTGTCCAGGAAATTTCCCTTATTTCCAAATCCAAAACTTGACAGGTATGGGTTAGGATCTCACAGATCTTGTTTTCTGACTTAGTATTCTCATACTTAGTTAGTCTTTGCTGCATGAATTACTAGAAAGAGAATGAACAGAGCTGAAGAGGCACGAATCATATGATGCATGTTTAGTCCCATGTTGTGTTGAGCAAGGAGGTTTTCTCCACCTTGTTTGTGTACAAATGAGTTATTTTAGGTTGGTAGCCTTTAGACCAAGGATTCTCAACCTACAGCCCGCGGCACCATTTCATGTGGCCTGCCACCGCCACCGGAAATGGACGTGTTTTATGGCAGTGTTTACAGCAGGGGAGACCACCAGTCCAGCTCACTCAGTTGTCCGAGGGGGCCTGGTCTGGCCCGTTGCTTGAAAAGGTTGAGAATCCTGGCTTTAGACATCTCATGCCAGAGAAAATATCCCAGTATTTTTCAAACAGGACAAATGACAGTAATAAAGAAATAGGAACAAAATAACAAAGTCAAAACAACACAAGGTAAACTAGAATATATGACGGGATTGCATTAAGTACATAGTATTTAGATAATATTGAGGAAAATTAGAGTGCATTTACTTAATATTTGGAAAGGGAGGGGACTGCAAAATTCAAGTTGGGATGAGGATAAATACAAAATAGGTAAATAATGGGGATTGCAGTGGCTATAGTGACTAAGATACTGTCTGGGAGGCAGAAGGTCAGCAGTTCGATTCCTGAGTACTGCAGGACGGAATGAGCTCCCGCCTTTGTCCCAGCTCCTGCCAACCTAGCAGTTCAAAAGCAAGAAATTGCAAGTAGATAAATAGGGACCACTTTGGTGGGAAGGTAACAGTGTTCCATGCGCTCCGGTGTCTAGTCATGCCTGCCACATGACCACGGAAATGTCTGCAGAAGCAGACAATGCTGGCTCTTCGGCTTTGAAACAGAGATGAGCACTGAACCCTAGAGTTGGATACGACTGGCTTTCGAACAAGGGAAACCTTTACCGTTACCTTAATGGGAACCACCACCACTATGTTGCATTGGAAGATAGATTTTTGAACATTTCTGCAAATGCCAGTAATGATCATTGTGCAGAGTAGGAAAAAATCACAACAGAAAGTTTCAGAGTTAACCGCGAGTACAAACACTGAACATTTGCAAGGGTTCCGTGTATCATTAGGTATGCTGAGTGAGGAAGTCATGTTCCCATTTTTAATGCAGAAAGGGCTATTTCTAGTACTATTCTTGATTGCAACACTTTCCACGAGCCTTATGTTGATTGTACTTTGAATAAGGTAGTAGGACCCTCCACCCTGAACTATCCAAAATGAATCTGGCCTTCCCAATGGTCTTTTGCAGTTGAGCATACTTTCCTGTTTGGCTTGCAACGTCTGGTCTAATTTTTTTGTACTCTCCCCTCATTTCCAGTAAAAGCAGTCCGTGCAGAAAGTCACTTTGTGGATGCTGCTCAGGAAACTCTAGGTACCCCGGGAACTGCTTTGCAAGGATCTAATCCAAAGCTGCACGGCTCATTCTCTTTCTGTCTCTTTCTTTCTCCTGCTCCCTTCTGTTCTGACCACTCATCTGCTTAATACAGGTGCTCAGTGAGCTAGGAATTACCGCTGTAATGTCCTGTGATGCAAAACTGACCATTGGCAGCTTCCTTCTCTTCTCAAGTAGACTTATCACAGGAATCCATGGAGGAGAAGGGATTTGAAAGGTTGCCTTGGCACACTGCGGTGGCTTAGTGGTTAAGATGCTGAACTTGACGACTGGAAGGTTGGCAGGTCAGCAGTTTGAGCCCCGAGTGCTGTATGGTGGAGTGAGTTTCCATCTCTGTCCCAGCTACTGCCAACCTAGCAGTCTGAAAGCAAGAAATTGCAAGTAGATAAAGAGGTATCACTTCAGTGGGAAGGAAACAGCGTTCCGTGTCTAGTCATGCCTGCCACATGTCCATGGAAACGTCTGCAGATGCAGTCAGCATTTGCTCTTTGGCTGTAAATGGAGATGATCACAGAACCCAGAGTCGGATATGACTTGCTTTTGAGCACGGGTGACCCATTAACCCACTTGCAAACTCTTTCCTAGCAGTTCGCAGACTAGTGGTGATGACAGAGAAATAGTATTCAAGGCCAATAAGCACAACTGTGGAAAAGATGAATGTTGCAATTAACAAGATGTGAAAGTTCCTAGTTTAATGCCAGTACTGGAATTTTGAAGGACATTGTGTTTCTCTAGATGTCACTCAATAACTGAATGGACTCTGCGTTATGGGCCTCTTCCAGTGACATTTGAGAAGAAAACCTGGATCCATCAGCACTTCTACTATGCAGCCACAGAAAACTAATCTTCAACCTATTTATGCCACAGATTCCCCCCTTTTGTGGGTGTATGCAGTTACTATTAACAAGATTTGAGCACTCATGATGGGGTAGGAACAAAGATGCCAGAGCTACAGGCTCCAATTCGTGAAGCATCTTTTATCCAACTGACTCTTAGATTAGCATCAAAGACTTGGTCATGATGTACATTTCCTGACGCATCAGTCTTGACATACATAAGGAACTGGCAGCCTGTTTGAATTTGAAGGCATTCAAAATGACTGTTCTTTTGTCTATGGCAAAGTTCCCTCTACTCCAGTGATGGCAAACCTATGGCACGCATGCCAGAGGTTGCACTCTGAGCCCTCTCTGTGGGTACCTGTGCAGTCACCCCAGCACAGAGTTTGCCTCTGCCCAGCAGCCCAATGGGAGCACTTCTTCCCTCCTCCAGCACAATGTTCACCCCACCCTTCTGCCCTGTGGCCGAATGGGAGTGCTTCCTCCCTTCTCCCAGCACAGAATTTGCCCCACTGTTCTGCCCAGCAGCCCAATGGGAGTGTTTCCTCCTTCCCTCCAGCATAGAGTTTGCCCCGTTCCTCTGCCCAGCAGCTTAATGAGAGCATTTGCTTCCTCCCCTGTTGCTATGTTGGCACTTTGTGATGAATAAGTGAGGGTTTTTTGGGTTGCGGTTTGGGCATTCGGTCTCTAAAAGGTTTGCCATCACTGCTCTACTCTAACAAAAATTAAACACCTCTATGGCTTTTGCATGATGTATGTTCATTGAGCACCCAATTCTGTCTTCTGCATCCTCTGAAAGATAGATGTTTGTTTTGTTGATTGTGGACTTGCCAATGCAAGGTCATCTTAGATGCACCAAGTGCTTGCAAAAAAAAAAATGCCATTGATGCATGTCAGTTTTTGGAATCCAATTTAGCTTGAGTCATCCATCTATTATTTCAAAATATAAGTTCTGACTTTCTTTTTCTTTTTAAATTTGGTTGAAAGTACTAGCGGTATTACAGTAGCAGGAAGGAAGAGGCTAAATTATGAAGACAAGGTTTTGTTCCCATTGTTCATAAATCTCATCTGTAAATCGAAGTGGAGACAAGGATGCATTTTCCAAGGTTTTGATTCTGTTTGTTCTTCTGCTGATGGAATTGGAAGCCGTGGAATCCTGAATTCTGATACTTTCTTTTGATATTGAACCAAATAACTCTAGTAGAAATTTTTTGAAGTGGCAGCGTTGTTAGTCTGTGCAAGGATATCAGAGAGTAAGCAAAACAAAAAAGACAAAAATGTTGTGCCACCTTAAAGACCAACTCCTGTATTTTAATGTTAGCTTTCGTGGATCAAGTCCACTTTGTCAGACATAAGAGTGAGACCATGAAGTCTGATGACATAAGAGTTAGTCTTTATGGTGCCACAATGTCTTTTGTCAAACAACTCTAATATCTCTTGAGGTTCTTCTTAGTAAGACAGATTAGATGGATAAGAGTCAAATGGCTGATTCCAACATGGCAGTGTTTCATAGTGTATGTTGTTCTGAGGCATGAATGATACCTCCCTTAAGACTGATGAGACAGATTCAACTTAGTAGCAGTTAAATAAAATCTATTTTTGCCTCTTTGTCACCTTATTCTAACCTCATGGACAATTGGAGTTGATTGTGACTCTTAGTGAGGGAAGGAAGGTGTTTCAAAACAGAGGAATATGTGCTAGATTTGCTTGAACTTCAGTAATCCTTTTACTATGCATTCATTATAGTTACTAATATATTGAAATCCTGTTGCTTTGCCTAGGACAGTGATGGCAAACCTTGGCACTCCAGGTGTTTTTGAACTTCAATTCCCAGAAGCCCTGATCAACAGGAGTGCTGACTTGGGCTTCTGGTAATTGAAGTCCAAGAACACCTGAAATGCCAAGGTTTGCCATCACTGACTTAGGAAGATGCACACTGAATCAGCAGGGATGGTGAGTCAACGCCTTTGTAAATTCCATTGGTTTGAATGGGCCTACTCTAGTTCAGTGTACTACATCATAACTAGAGTAGGCCCATTTGAATCAATGGAATGCACAGAAGAGCTGATTCACCAAATCCCCATTGATTTAATTGACATGCACCAGTGTGACTTCCTATAAAAAGCAACAGGGTTTTAGTCATTGTTTCTGTTGGGCTTGGTGGAATAGTTTCCTTCTTGGTAGACAGTGGTCTACCATTCCATTCTTTCCTTTCCTTGAAGATAAAATGTCAGGAAAATTTAGTTTCCTTTTCCTTTATTCGTGTTGCAGTATATACTGCAGCAGTTTTGAATGTATGATTAATATCTCTTCCCTGCTGTATCAATCTTTTTCTTAGTGTACATTTCAGGATAAAATGGTGGAGTTTAAAGGAGTCATGATGAACTATGACCATATTGCTATACAGTACATCCTTGCATGAATCAGTCCCACATATTCCTAAAGGAAACCAATGACATTGGCCAAAATGAAGAGGAAAATGAAAATTGAGATATAGTTTTAAAGTGTAAGTTTGACATGGAATTGTGGAGTTTTAAAATGGGCAAATTTACAAAAGCATTGGAAGCATTTAAAGTAAGATTTTGCAGCCAATTTGGCCTGCCAACCTAGCAGTTCAAAAGCAAGAAATTGCAAGTAG
Organism: Bradypodion ventrale; assembly: GCA_035047345.1. Taxonomy (NCBI): domain Eukaryota; kingdom Metazoa; phylum Chordata; class Lepidosauria; order Squamata; family Chamaeleonidae; genus Bradypodion; species Bradypodion ventrale. The sequence goes on from JAWDJE010000004.1 coordinate 9,252,328, forward strand.
ATAAATAGGGACCACTTCGGTGGGAAGGTAATAGCATTCCAGTGTCTAGTCATGCCTGCCACATGACAACAGAAACATCTGCGGAAGCGGACAGCGCTGGCTCTTTGGCTTTGAAACAGAGATGAGCACTGCACCCTAGAGTCAGATATGACTGGCTTTTGAGCAAAGGAAACCGTTACCTTTGGCAGAATTTATTTATTTAATTGGATTTCTATTGCTGCCCCCTCGCTGAAGCGACTCTGGGTGGCTCACAATCACCATCCCAAACCCACGTGGACTAGTTCGGATTAAGCTGGAAGTAGATTTGATTAGTTGGAATTGGTTCTGAGGCACTTTTGGGAAGTGATTCAGACATTAAAAGGTATTCAGATAGTATTTCAGAAATATTACAAACTGTACTATGCAAGGAAAACACCAGGGTGTTATGGAGAGGAAGGAAGCAAAATCTTGTTCACTGACTGCTCAAGCATGCAATCTAAAAATAATAAAAATAATAATGATCTTCCCAACACTTTTCACTCATATCACTTGCAAGGAGGGATTGTGTAAATTCACCGAAGTGATATACAGTATTCTGTTCTCACACTTCTACTGTGCTTTAGCTGTCATTATCAGATTATTGAGGAAGGTGCAGTGAATGTTTTGGAATTTCTTGATCACCTTGAGTTTTATGAATCTGTCTGCTGAATTCATTTGCCTTATTAACTGGAATAGTTTCGTGTAATCCTTTTTGTCTTTCTTGCTAATGTCTTGGCGTAGTAATATGTCTAGCGGTGTGAATCTTAGTGTGTTGAGTAGTGACACTTATTTTATTGAGTCTGGCCTGGGTATGAATATTACTAATATTCTGGCCGTAGCTTTTGAAATATCTTTGTTGGGAGTTGGGTGTTTGCTCCAGTTTGTATTTCTTCTTTGTCAATTGTAGCAGTGCTGAACTTATAGCCACCTTGTGCTTAAACCCTTTCAGGTTCAATCCTGTCTATTCTTACCCTTTATATTTGCATAGGGAGTACAGTATCTCATTTTGATATGATGTCATTTTGTCTCGGACCGGTCCCAGCTCCAGCCAACCTAGCAAGAAATTGCAAGTTGATAAATAGGGACCACTTCAGTAGGAAGGTAAACAGCGTTCCATGCACTCGTGTTGAGACATGCCTACCACATGTCCACAAAATGTCTGCAGATGCAGACAGCACTGGCTCTTTGGCTATAAACAGAGATGAGCACTGAACCCTAGCATCAGATACTACTGGCTTTTGAACAAGGGCAACCTTTACTATTTTGGTAGTAATTTTATTGGCCAATGGCTTTTCTACCATGCCTTTGCACCTATATTTTGGGCTTAGTCTTTCAAGTTGTTTGATTTTGTTTTCCATTTGTGTTTCTTAGCATGTTCCTTAATGCACTAAAATGACCCCTAATACATAATGTATATATGTAAAACATTATAGTGATTTTAAAGTAATGCCTTGTGTCGAGCTTAATATCTACTGGACTAATATATGTGGAATTTGATGTGAATGATGCCAAAGAGGTCTGTCACTCTTCCAAATATGGATATTAATGGGAAAAAAAGGTTACCTACCATTTAAATTCCCCAATGGAAATCAATTGTCAGTATATTCCCGAACCTTGATCTAAATTTGGGTCTGAATCAACTCTGAATTCTGCAAACTAAATCATGCCCAAATCCATAGCTCTGAATTGAGTAAAGATTGAAGCAGGAGACCCTTTGAAATGCTAGTTTATTGCAAGAAGCTTATAATGTCTTTGGAAGTGATACCAAAGCAAATGGACAAAGAGTTTCAAAAACCAAAAAGGCATATAGTACAGGCAGCTGGAATTCTTCAGACATGTAATGGGAATTTTAAAAAAATACAGATTTTCATAGCTGAAGATGAAAATTGAAATAAACGGGCAAAAGGACAGGAAGGAGAAATCTTCTGTTGGCTTGGAGAGTGATATGGATGCAATCCAGTATCACTGTTTGGAACTACAGCTATGCGTTGGTCCTAAGCTGATTTAGAGGCTACTTTGCACTTTGAATATATTCCAGTTTTGTCCCAAACAATCTATGCCCCATCCAGTTCAGTCATGGCCCAGATCCAAGGTGATTTATAATGCATTACTTTATGTGCTGGAAAACCACAAGTGCTACAACATTTTTGTTTTTCATTGATTTATGCACATGTAATTTGGAGACACGACAGGAACTAGGCACCCTTAAAGTGTTTTGCTTAGGGCACCAAAAGATGCGATCATTCCTACCTCCTTTGATATACAACCATTTCCCCATTTACACACAATTTCTCCATTTACACCAGTGCTCTAACTGTCTTCACCTACCAACCTAAGTTGTTGATGCCATTGTATCCACTCTCTGAGACAGTGATTTACAGGTATCAAGGAAAGCAGGGTCTCAATTCAGCTACAAATGGGTGCCACTTCTACACTCCTCTTTAGTTCACTTTGCTTTCTCCACCGCATTGTGTCCTGCTTAAATTTGCCTGTATGCTACAGCTCATTAACTTGGAAACCAGTTGTCTGGCTCAAGGACCCTTAAAATCTCAGTAGGTCAGGCTGCATCATTAATGACTTTTTTTGTTTTCTGTAATGCCAAGGAGTTTGGGAAATGTTCCATTCCTCACAACGCCCATCTTGAATAATGACTGTTCAGGGATTGCATCTCAGCTTCCTTCTCGCTCCACAATATCAGGTTTTATTTAGATTTTTATGTATTCTGTTGTGTACAGATTTTGATAATCTGGATTACCTAATATTAATGAAATAGTGCCAGTATAGGTCCTGGTAGAGTGCTGCTCTCTAGGATTGATGGTCTTAATGGATCAGGGGTGCAGATCTGCCCTTCTAAACTGTTATTGCATGTAAGACTGTTTAGGGCCATGATGGTGAACCTTGGCACTCCAGATGTTCTTGGACTTCAATTCCCAGAAGCCCCCGCGAATCCACATGAATGGGTTTACTGCGATTCATCTGGCCTGCGCCACCCTCGTCGCTCCTGGAAGCGGAAGTAAAACGTGCCCTGGCGGTTAAGACTCTTCTGGGTTAACCCTTCCTCCTTACGGGTGTGTTTTACTTCCGCTTCCAGGAGCGATGAGGGCGGTGTGGGCCGGATGAATCGCAGTGAACCCATTCGTGTGGATTCATGGGGGCTTCTGGGAATTGAAGTCCAAGAACATCTGGAGTGCCAAGGTTCGCCATCACGGGTTTAGGGATTAGCTACTGTAAAAGGAAGGTCTGGGGTGGCTTAGTGGTTAAGACATTGAACCTTATGACTGGAAGGTTGGCAGGTCAACAGTTCGAGACCCGAGTGCTGCACGATCGAGTGAGCTCCCATCTTCTGCCAAACTAGCAGTTGGAAAACAGAAAATTGCAAGTAGATAAATAGGTAAACAGCTTGGGGTACTATTTATGCCTATGTCCCTGCTATATGGTGAGTCTCCAGCAGTGAATATACAGTATTAAGGAGTTGTTTAGGAACCTTGGGATTTTTTTCCTTCCTATCCCTTATCCTGCTAGCGGGTCTTGGAAATAGTTTGCAAAGGTCCTTATTGGCTAGATTGGTCTCTTTTTGAATGGGTCTCTTTGACTATAGTTAGGAAGCCTTTTGAGTAGGCGTAGCAAGTACCTCTTTATAAATCTATGGTGAGGCCCCATCTGGAATACTGTGTACAGTTCTGGTCGCCATACCTCCAGAAGGATATTATGGAGCTGGAAAAAGTGCAGGGGAGGGCAACCAAAATGATTAGGGGACTGGAACACCTTCCTTACCATCTGAGGCTACAACCGTTGGGCCTCTTCACTCTTGAACGACGGCGTTTAAGAGGTGACCTGATCAAAGTTTATAAAATCATGCACGGTGTGGACAAAGTAGATAAGGAAAAACTGTTTTCCCTATCGCATAACACTAGAACTAGGGGACACTCCATAAAACTTTTGGGTACTAGTTCTCAAACAAATAAGAGAAAGTACTTTTTCACCCAGAGGATTACTGGTCTATGGAACTCCCTGCCAGAAGAAGTGGTGACAGCTGTCAGTCTTGACAGCTTCAAGAAAGGATTAGACAAGTTCATGGAGGACAAGGCTATCAATGGCTATAATTATGGCTACCTAAGGACAACCTCCGGGTTGGAGAGATAGGCAGGATATCTCTCAATGCCATTTCCAGGGAATCCTAAGCAGGTGAAGGCATCTCCTTGGGAATAATACCCTGAAGGAAATGGTGAGCCACTGTGTGAGACAGAATGCTGGACTGGATGGGCTCCTGTGGCCTCTTCCAGCAAGGCTGTTCTTATGTTAAGTAGTCATCTGTAGGCATGTCCCACATTTTATTCCTGGCAGTATTCTTAGCAAATTCAGAGGAAATCTTTTTCTTGGGAACACAATGTTCAGATCATTACAACAAAATAATCTGTGATCAGAGTGCTAGCTACTGAAACCTCCTGCCACCCCAAAAATCGGGAGAGTCACAGGTTCCCATTTCTGGGACAACAACATCTCCTGTTAGGTCATCTTTTTAGCTGGAGAAGCCTGGAATTGCAAATAGATAAATAGGTACCACTTTCGTGGGAAGGTAAAAAGTGTTCTGTGTACTCTGGTGTCTAGTCATGCCTGCCACATGACCACGGAAATGTCTGTCTTTCGAGCAAGGGTTACCTTTACCTTTACGTTATCTTCTGTTAACCAATCACAAAAGAAACCATGCCAAATGTAAGCTATGGAGACAGGTAAAAGTGCATGCCATGACAAGCAAGATGTCTTTTTCTACTGGCAGGGATGCCTTTTCAAAAATTGTGGTAAATGTACAGTAAAACCCCTACTTACGTAAAAAGTTTGTTCCATAGTACAGTAAATCGGTTTTTTACTTAACTCGAAGCAAACCCATAGGAAAAATGAATTTTTTACTTAACTCAAAGCAAACCTATAGGAAAATGATATTTATGTAAATTGAAGCAACCCCATAGGAAGTTGTATTATGTAAATCAGGACATTTATGTAAATCGGGACATGGTTTCAGTGCAAAAATCATTATGTAAGTCAAATTTTATGCAACTCGAGGCATATGTAAGTCGGGGTTTTACTGTATTGTCACTTTTGACATCCTTCCATACTAGTAGCCACCACCAAGTATATCCTGTCCCTGCCAGAGGATTTTTAGGGTGGTGTGGTACATGACTGCAACCTTCATGCAATCAAAGATGAATTAAAGAAAACTACAGTTTATTGAGAAGAAGTTGTAAACCCAGGAATATTCAGAGAGGAAGTGGGGAAATCTGACTAAAAAACCCTCTAAGGAGAGCAATCTGTGACTTTTTGTGTGTGTGACAGAGAAATTAAGAAAGCAGCTCACCTTTTTATGTAGGAAAATAGATGTTACACGAAGGTCAACAGATAGGGAGATGTGAAAAGGAAGATTTAATAAAGCCGGCACTAAAAAGCTTCAGTGGCAATGCTTTGAAAGAGCTTTTCAATTAGTTTAGTAGAATTGAATTGAATTGAATTAAGGTGAAATCTGTTAGCGTGTCTGTGAAATGTTTTTTCCCTTCAAAATGGCTTGTGAAACCGAACTTTGCAGAGTCTTTTTGGTTGGCTAGAATATTGGTAAAATATTTTTTTCTTTATGACAGGTTAGTCTGAGAGGTTCCTTCCCAACTGTTTTCATTTATGGAGCAGAATCCAGATTTCAAACAGTTGAAGTCTTGATACCTATTCTACCCACACACACCTGTCTTGTTCTAGTGCTTTATACCAAAATCCACCCATCAGCCTTTGTATTTGCACTCAGCAATATCAACGATTCCACCATCATTTTCTGTTGACATGTCCATCCCTCAATTTCCCCCTCCCCTCCTCAATTAATGACCTCCACCTCATCTTCATTCATCACCATGGAATCCTTTTCCTGAGATGCTCCCCCCCCCCCAAACCAATTTAATGTTGAAGCCACATCTCACTGCCGCTGCTTCTACCGCTGCTGCTTTGAAAGACAATTGAGTTTGAATGGCTGAAGGGAAGCCGCCATGGTGTTTTTTAGAGTGACTTCCCCCTCCCTGCTTGTCTCCTCTTTTTTCTTTTTTGGGGTCTTGTTTTCGATTGGTCTCTGTGCACAGTCAAAAGGTCAGCTTGAAAGATCGTGTCTTCTCCAGCCCCAGAGGTTCGGCCACGAAAGGTAAAGGTTCTCCCCAGGCGCCAGGTATGAGGCGGTCCCCCAGCGCTGACCAGAGCATCGAAGACAGCCCAAGCAAAGTTCCTAAGAGCTGGAGTTTTGGAGACCGGACCCGTGCCCGGCAAGCTTTCCGCCTCAAGGGAGCCGCCTCCCGTCAAAATTCGGAAGGTGAGGCAGGTCACCATGAAGAGGAGGTTTAGCGCAAAGATGCTGGTTTTGCTATGGCATGCTTCATGTTCTTGACTGCTGTCGTAGGCCTGTGTCATGCATCTTAGCAAGCTCATTCAGTTAATTGTCTTCAGGAAGTTAGTAAAAATCCACTGAATAATTTTATTGTTGGGGAGCTTAATGCCTCTGTTCATTTTCAATCTTAAATACCTTACCTTGGTTTTTTTTCTCATTCTTTAAAAATAGAGTGGTTTTAGTCATGTGGTTATGGAGTGCGGTGGCTTGGTGGTTAAGACGCTGAACTTGATGACTACAGGGTTGACAACTCCGCAGTTTGAGACCTGAATCCTGCTCGACGGAGTGGGCTCCCGTCTCTGTCTCAGCTCCTGCCAACCTAGCAGTTCGAAAGCAAGAAATTGCAAGTAGATAAATAGGTACCACTTTGGTGGGAAGGTAAATGGCGTTCCATGCACTCCGGTGTTTAGCCTGCTGTATGTCCATGGAAACGTCCGGAGACACAGACAGTGCTGGCTCTTTGGCTGTAAACTGAGATGAGCACTGAACCCTAGAGTCTGATATGACTGGTTTTCGAGCAAAGGCGATTGGGTGTTTTATTTTAGTATCTCCTGGAGGTATTTCAAAACCAAAATGGAGCATGAAAATTTCTGAAAATTTCAGTTAAGTAAATGTTTTAACCAAAGGCAGAAAAAAATGAGTGGGAGGGGAAGCTTAGTCCTCTTTGAAGCTTGCTAGCCATTCTCTCGTCTTTCTTGTCTTGGCTTATCTTTTACCATCCATCTTCCTTCCTTCCTTCATTCCTTCTTCAGAAGCAAGTCTCCCCGGAGAAGATATGCCTGATCCTGACAACAAGAGCTGCAATTGCGAATTTGTAACAGAAGATCTGACACCAGGCCTTAAAGCCAGCATCAGAGCAGTATGGTAAGGGAAGGCTGTGTGTTGTGTGTGAGAGAAACGATAATACATCTGAACACTTCTGAGCAATGCTAGACTCCACTGGTGTGAAGTAAGGTTCTCCTAAAACACAGCTGGACAGAGGAGAGCTGTGTTTAGCTTTGGGAGCTCAAACTAGGTATTTTATTATCTGTATTTTAATATTAGGCAGTACTGTACTAGCTTTTCATTTTGAATTCTCTTATAAGAATTGGGTGAGTGTTACTTCTGCTTCCGGGAGCGACAAGGGCAGCGTGGGCCGGATGAATCGCAGTAAACCCATTTGTGTGGATTCACAGGGGGCTTGGGCTTCTGGGAATTAAGTCCAAGAACATCTGGAGTGCCAAGGTTCGCCATCACGGATCTACAGTATTACTATTGCTCCACAGCCGCTTCTTTTGAGGAACTTCTCTGGCCTCACTGCCACTGAAATTACCTCCTGATGTAGTTGTTTTCTGAAGATGGATATGTTTTAGTCCAGGGGTGCCCAAACTTTGGGCCTGTGGGCCAGTTTAGCCCTCAACACAAATTCATCTGGCCCATGCCACCCTCGTCGTTCCTGGAAGCACACAATGGGGCGCATTTTACTTCTGCTTCCAGGAACGAGAGGGTGGTGTGGGCCCGATGAATTGACATTGGGGGCCAGATCTGGCCCATGGGCCATAGTTTGGGCACCCCTGGTTTAAGCAGATAAAATGGCAGCCTAAAATCTATCTCATCCTGTTGCAAAATAGATTGCAAGGCGCGTTTTACTTCCACTTCCAGGAACCACATGTCCGGCCCACTGAACCACATGTCCAGCCCATGGCCCGAAAAGTTTGGGCACCTCTGTTTTAGTCTGATGTCTCATCTTGGATCATTTGGCAGGGGCCTAGATTTTTATCCGAGTTAATCCTCCTGACAGAAGTACTCTCAGTTGCCAGCTAATCTTTCTCACACTAGGTCAGGCAAAGGGACCTGCAGAATGAACTCACCAAAGGGTGCCTTCATTTTGGCAGTTTCACAACTAGCCTAAACACAGAAGACATTTCCCCGATATTCTCAAAGCCTTTCAGCATGCTAAGGTGTGACTTGAAGGGTGACTTGATGAAAGAAGCCAAAGTTGTTAGTCTTCAAGACCTGAAGATAATTCATTGATAGGACCTTTGGTGGCAATTATTTCACAGGGTCTTCATAAATCAGAATCAGCTCAGTGCTATATAACAGCACCAACTTTGTAATCTAAAAATATAGGTCAGTTGGTGGCTAACCTTGGCACTCTAGCTATCCCTGGACTTGAATTCCCAGAAGCCCTAATCAATCGGGTGTGCTGACTTTGGCTTCTGGTAATTGAAGTCCAGGAGCAACTAAAGTGTTAAGGTTAGCCACTACTGATATTTATTTATTTATTTATTACTTACTTACGTTTCTACCACCACCTCCTCGCTGAGGCGACTCCGGGCAGCTTACACATAAAACATGACAAATAAAAACTTTACAAAAACATTTTAAAAAAGCATTAAAATTAGATTTGCTTAAATTTAAAAAAATATTTTTTTAAAAAATGCCCTTCCAATGCTGCATCGCAAGATTTACTAAAACTGACAGTCCAGGCAATAGTTAAACAAGCCAGCCCAGGGTGGCTATCTCCCCAGCCGCCCACCCACACCCGCTGCCATAGCTGTCAAGTATCCCGTATTGGCCGGGAAAACTTATTTTACCCTCTTACCCGCCGTCATCCCGTATTAATTAGACTGCAATGCCCTATTGCCACCATTGGAGGGCAGCACAGGATAAGCATGGCTGTCAAGTATCCCGTATTTGCCAGGAAATTTCCCTTATTTCCAAATCCAAAACTTGACAGGTATGCCCGCTGCGCCATCCAGGTCTTAAGGCTCTTGTGAAAGGATAAAAGCTCTGTCTGGAGACGAAGTTCAGTTGGCAGGAGGTTCCACAGGACCGGAGCAGACACAGAGAAGGCCCTCCTTCTTGTGCTAGAGAGGCGAGCATCTCTAGCAGATGGAACTAACAGGGAGCTCCTCCAGTCTGCTCTAGTGGGACGGGCAGATGTCCCTGGGGTGATGCGGTCTCTTAAGTACCCTGGTACACTACCATGTAGTGCTTTAAAAGTAATCACAAGCACCTTGAATTGCACCCGGAGGCACACCAGCAGCCAGTGCAGCTCCCGAAGCATTGGTGAGGCATGGGCATAATGCCCACACCCCATCACCACCCCAGCATCTGCATTCTGGACCAGTTGCAGCCTCCGAATGGTCATCGGGGCAGCCCCATGTAAAGCGCATTTGCAAGTCAGGTCTTGGTACACCCAGAGTGGGCATCCATATGAAATACATATTTCTCACTCCAGGCTTAGCTATGACTGCCATGATTCCACCAGCACCACTAGGTAGGAAAAGAAAATGTGATGGATTAGGCAGATTCGATTTTCTTACTCGTTAAATAAGAAAAGTGAAAAGAAAAAACCTTATTAATCTGAAATATGATGCTGGAGTTCTGTAGATCGGGACTTACTCTAGGATAGGGTTGCCCAAACTTTTCGGGCTGTTGGCCGGTCACATGGTTCGGGGCGCCCAAACTATGGCCTGGGGCCCGGATCCAGCCCCTAACAAATTCATCCTGCCCACACCACCCTCGTTGCTCCCAGAAGTAAAACACCCATACGTGGGCCGGATGCATTGGCGTCAAGGGCCAAATCCGGCCTCTGGGCCGTAGTTTGGGCACTTCTGCTCTAGGACATGTGGATCCTAGAACAAATCAAGCCTGGACTATGTCTAGAGGCAAAAAGAATGAAACAGAGTCTGTCTTACTTTGGCCATAAGGCAAGAATCTCTGGAATAGGCAATAACTTTGGGAAAGGCAGCAGAAAAATAGATCAGATCTGAGATGGTTGACTTGCTAAAGGGAGCTATAGGCTTGATTTTATAAGAGCTGAGCAGAATTGTTGTGGACATGACATTTTGGTTTTCTCATTCAGTCTGGAAATGACTTGATGGTACATAATAACTCATCAAAATTGTCAATAGATTATCTTCTCCCTCACTCAGGAACCACAAAGCAGGCTTCCTACCACCCACCTGTGTTCTTTACTCGGGATGAGTGAGTTGGAGGCAAAATTACAAGAACAGAGTCCTACCTTTGGTTCCCTGAAAGTTGTCCGACTTCCTTATGCCTTGACAGCAGAAGCAGTTTTGTCCATGTTTGAGAAACATGAGTCTTGCATAACAACTGGTGGGCGTTTAGACTTTCCTCTGCAGCAGACACCCCATCCCTGGCACTTGGGAGTTTGTTTGTGAAGCATCTTCTTGAATTTCGAAAGAGAAATTTTGTCTTGAAGTTAAAAGTGTTTCACAATTTGACAGCTATTTAAGAAACCCCAAGTGTATGAATTTTTGACATAGGGTTCTTGGACATATTTAAGAAACTCCAAGAATATGAATCTTTGGCCATGTGTGAAGGGGGGTGGGTGGGGGGAATACATGGCCAAATTCTCACCAGGATGCTAGTTTTAGTGCACACATTGTTGGGAAAAAAGGAACATAATGGTTTATTTCTTGCAATGGCAGAACTGGGTTTGTTCCCTTTCTTATTGGAAAGAGTCCTGGTGGTACGGTGGATAAACTGCTCTACTGAAGTCAAAACATTGTGAGTTTGATCCTGACCAAGATTGACTCAGCCAGCCATCCTTCCGAGGTCCGTAAAATAAGTACCCAACATGTTGGGAAACAAAATGCTAATTAACTTGTGAACTGCCCAGAGAGTAGTACTATGGGGCAGCCTATAAGCAGGCATGCGCTCAGAAAATAGATGGGAGTAAGGCAGAAAGCTTCCCTCTGCCATGACCAGCTGGGTCAAGCTGTAGCCAAACATATGGGATTGGTGTTGATCATTCCAGGAAGCTGCTTAGCTTTTCTGTCCTACTTGACACAGCTTTTGTATTTCTGGGGCTTCTTGGACCGGCTTCAGTTAAATGTGAAAAAATCATTTCATAAGGCAACGTCTTTTGCTGCAGTGGATTGTACACTGACCCCCCTACCCTGAAATAATGAACCGGACACAGATTTATAGTAAACAAGGGCCAAAACTTTATTCACTATTTAACAGAAATTTCAGAACTTACCTCCCCTATCTTCAGGGGGCCTAGCATAGTGCGGATGTAAACTTCAGGAGCAAGGGGATTCTAACATTCTCTTGCACTGTCATATTTGGGCTAATCCCAAGGTCTAGGGCAGTGGTGATGAACCTTTTTAGAGACCAAGTGCGCAAGGAGGCAGTGGGTGGATAGGCCGGTGAGCCTCCAACATCACGTGGATGCATGTGTCTGCACTCGCGTGACATCGCTGGCATGCCTGAAGTAGCGCACAAAGGTTTGCATACACAGCACCTCCTGGGTGGGATTTCAGCCTTTCCACCCAATTGGTGGAGGTGGGTGGGGAAGTGGCTCTTCCATTGGTGGCGGCAGTGAAACTTGCCCATGGTTGTACACATGCCAAAAGAAAGGGCTCTGTGTGCCACCTCTGGGATAGATTCACCAACACTGTCCTAGGGGAATGTTGCCCACCAACTTGCATCTGTCAGCCAACCTATCATTGAAACATTGCAGGCCAGGAGTCATGTGTAAGCAACACTCCCAGATATAACCCGCCACAAAGCAGCCCCACAACTTACTCTTGGCAGGCAGAATGTGTGATAACTATAAGTAACCATCCACCCTGGATTCACCAAGACTAGTTTACAATCCGTACTACCACCCCCAAAGCCCTAATTCCTTGAAAATAGTGCGGGATAGGCAAAAAAAGTCTCACTCAACAGAGCCAATCATCAGGTAAGCCAATAATCCCTCTCTGGTCCCAAAGCGACCAGCTAGCCTTGCACTGAACCCAAAAGTGAGCTTGATGGGTCACCATCAAACATGAAACCTAACAAGTTGAAATCCAAACAGTGAACTAGCAAGAGGCAGAATATTGACTTGAAGACACATTTTATGAATCAAACCACGCACACTGCTATGTTAAATGCAGCATATCTAACAGTTTTAGGTCTTGAGAAATAGCATCATTCAGAGACACAAGGCAGGAGATGGCAAATCAGTTGGAATTCACCAGCAGCTTTTTTTGTAACTAACTGAGACCCTAAAGTTGTGTAATGGCAGGGACTTAAACAGGCCGATCACCCATATGGTAGCCGTGTCCTTACCAATTTTGTCTGTAACCAAAGCCTTCCTTGCCTTTAACTGATCAGATTATCAGGTTGCTGAGCTCAGCAAATGCCAAAAAAGGGGATGCAGAAACAAAACTTAAACACGGAAGAAAGGTAAGCTGCATCATTAGATTTCAGGTACCAGCTAAGCCAAAATGCCAAGGCATCCAGCTTAATTGGACTGGGTCACGTCTGATGAGCTAGGTGGGGATTTGGGTGCTTTTCTACCTTTGCCTCTACGACGGCCTTTGTTTTTCTTGCCTCTAAAACAAGAGAACACTTGTGTTGGAAGCGACATTTTTGCCATGAGCAAGAGCCTTTGCAATTAAACTCCCAACAAACATGCTGGGGTTGAAACTGCTGCCTCCCTGAGTCACAAGGGGAGTTAAGAGTTCACAGATTTTGACACCTGATGCCCACTGTCAAAACGGTTGCTGACCCCTGGACGGGCCGCAGTCATGAACCGAAGTCACAAGTTAATGTCTCGTTTGCCCCAGCACATGGGCCGAAATGCTGCGCTCCTGCAGAATGCTTCATCATATAAAAGCCACGCATCTCCATGGTAGTCCATTTTGGCCCCATATATAATGTCTAGATATGCGATGAGTGACAATGCAGGCTGAGGCTGCGAATGAATAATAACACCTGCATAGATAAGAAAAGCAGGAAACCAATTATTCCAACAGCGGTCTGGGCGTTTCCAGCTGGCTACCTCTTCGTCCCAATTACCCTCCGGTTTGCGGTTGAGAAGGCTAAAGGAGTTGGCCATACAAAGGTTGCTGAAGAAGCTCTTGGCTGTGTGGCGGCTTGGCTGGAGAAACCTCTAGATTGCCCTTGAGGTGCATTAACACCCAGTTGCTGAGCAGCTGTGGGAGAGCAAGAGGCAGATGGAACACTAACCCCTTGATGGTTAACTTGGCTGGACAAGATTGGTTTAGTGTCACAAAATGATTGAGACTCACTCGGTTGAACACTGGAAGAAGCAATCTTTCCAGAATCGTTGGCAGAAGAGACAGGTTCAGTTTTAACAAGATTCACGTTGGATACCTGGGAACGCTTAGTGCATGGACCAGAAGATGCATCTTTTTGGGACTTGAGAGACTCATTTTTGAAGTCGGTGATGGCTGCACGATACTGAGATTTATTGGCTAGAAAAGGGTCTGGAGTCAAGATGCGTGATGAGGCGCCATAGCACAAGGGGAAGTGATCTCTCTACCTTTTCCATGCTGATGCTTCCTGAGTGGTTTGTCCAGCCATCGGGAGAGCTGCCACTGCTTTTTCCACAGCTGCCATAGCTTCTACTGGCTCTGGGAGAATGTGTGGGGCATATCTGCTTCATTCCGGTCTTCGTCTGAAGTCCCTCTGGGGCAAGCTTTAGCTGGGAACGCGCATCGGACAAAGACCGCTACATTCCAGTCTTCGTTTGACACGCATTCCCAGCTAAAGTGTGGAAGGACTTTGGACGAAGAGTGGAACGGAGCTGATTATCTCCAGTCTCCCACTCCTGGTTGAAGCAGTGGGGACTGGAAAAAGCGGCAAAACTGCTGCAATCACCACCTCTGCCACAGTAAGTGATGTTTTGTTACTTCCAGTGGTGGGGGTGAGTGGTTCAGGTTGCAATTTTTGAGTCAAAAATGGTGCGGCTGTCATTTTAGACTCTCCCAGATGAAAGAAAATCTGGGGGAACCCATTACATAACTTGTCCCCCACCCCAACGTGATTTCCCCAGAATTTCCTTCCGTCAAACAATTTTTCTGTAAAAATCATCAGTAAAACTGGTTTTACTGTATATATTAATTGACTTTTATTTCTTTTATTAATTTCAATAAACCCTAGTGAATAATATAAATCTATATAACTATATACACATGTATACACAAATTTTCATGTAACATTATATATACCTGCATATATTATAATTATTTGAAATGGTAGCTGTGTTAGTCTGTGCAAGCATATGAGAGTAAATAAAACAGAACAGGGAAAAAGAGACAAAAATGTTGTGGCACCTTAAAGTTATTATTATTATTATTATTATTATTATTATTATTATTATTATTATTATTATTATTATTATTATTATTATTATTATTATTATTATTATTATTATTATTATTATTATTATTATTATTATTAAGTTAAAGACTAACTCCTGTATTTAACTATGAGCTTTTGTTGAACAAATCCACTTCATCAGACATTTTTTGTCTTCTTTTGCTGTTGTTTTATTTACTCTCAAATATGCTTGCACAGACTAACATAGCTACCACTTCAAACATTGCAATTATAATTATTATACTTTGTTTTATCTGCATTTATATATTAATTATACATACATTTATCTATATTTTTGAAACAGTAATGGGGCCACTAATGCAATTGAATAATTTATTAATTATATACTGTATACATCTCTCTTTATATATATTTTTAGAATGGGAATGTGGCCATTAATGCAATGGACAAAAACATACTGTATTTCCAAAGTAGGAAAATATCACAGATGGATGGGATATAAATGTAATAAATAAAAATAAAACACCTAACAGACCTGTCTTCCCCTTACTGTATTAACTATATACCTGTGTAGATCTACGCACATGTATATACAGCACTGTATAATACCTACATATAATGCATTATTATTATATCATTTTATGTTTTTAATTGTATTTATTCTTCTTTGCCTCTTTTTACCCTGTTGGGTGTTGAGGAATTTATTTATTATTTTAATTATATATACATATATCTATATCTACTAGTCTGGCCAGGTTATCCTGCTATGGTAATTCTGCCAGCACTGTTAACTAACCAGACAACCCTGAGGACTAACAGCCTTGAGTGCTGAAGTCCATAGAGAAGGGTGATGGTCCCTGAGTGGATTAAATCCTATTTAAATCTATCTTGATGGAGGGCAGAAGCTTCATCAATACAGTACTGGCCTGGGGCCAGGAACAGAAAGTGACTGGCAGAAATGGATCAGTGGTACGGGCAAAGCATTATATTCACAGGATAGTCTTCATGTCTGATTGCCATGATGATCACCAACATTCGGAATTGTAAACGGGTACAAGAAGGAAGATCAGGTAGTGCTGTGATGGCAAACCTTGGCACTCCAGAAGTTCTTGGACTTCAATTCCCAGAAGTCCAAGCCCCCTGTGAATCCACATGAATGGGTTTACTATGATTCATCCGGCCCGCACTGCGCTCGTCACTCCCGGAAGAGGAAGTAAAACGCGTCCATACGGCTAAGGCTCTTCCGGGTTAACCCTTTCTCCATACGGGCACGTTTTACTTCTGCTTCCGGGAGTGACGAGGGCAGTGCGGGCCAGATAAATCGCAGTAAACCCATTCGTGTGGATTCACAGGGGGCTTGGGCTTCTGGGAACTGAAGTCCAAGAACTTCTGGAGTGCCAAGGTTCGCCATCTTGGAAGTAGTGCATTATATTCTCAGGACAGTCTTCTTGGCTGTTCGCCATGAGGATCGCCATTATTTGAAATTGGATACCACCACTAGATGATATCTATCTATACATTTAAAAACACAGGAATGTCCAAACACGTGTAAGAGTAATGAAAACACAGAGAAATCATGTGTTTTCCTCTTAATGCAAGCTCCTGTCCCTCTTCTGTTTTAAAAACAACCAAGGGCAGAGCAATGACCCCTTTCAAAGAGGGCAGGGGAATTAACATAGTAAAGGCCTCCCTTGCATGAAAGCGTTGTATCAAACTGTAGGGTTCAGTGCTCCTCTCTGTTTATTTGCCAAAGAGCCAGCGCTGTCTGCATGTGGCAGGCATGCCTAGACACCGAAATGCGCTATTTACCTTCTCACCAAAGTGGTCCCTATTTATCTACTTGCAACTCCTTGCTTTCCAACTGCTAGGTAGGTAGGAGCTGGTGCATTATAGTTTCAGGACAGTACACATGGGTATCGAACCCTGGCCTCCCAGTCTTCAATCTCAGCGTCTTAACCACTTGAGCCCTTCTAAAGAGGTCACTGCTGTTTCTCTTGGTTGTTTTAAAAATAAAAGAGGGGCAGTAGCTACCATTACAGCCAAGACCCACCTGTTATACATGTTTGCATTGGTGGCCTCATTCCTGGTTTTTCATTAAACAAAGAGAAATATACGCATATATAATTAGTATACTGTACTAAATAAAACCCTTGATACCCGACAGGGTAAAAGGAAGCATAGAATAAATGCAATTTAAAAAACAGATAGAAAGTTATAGTATTGCATTATAAGTAGGTATATACAGCGCTGTATATAATTTGTGTAGATCTACATGTGCTAGGTCTTTGGCTGTAAACAGAGATGAGCATTGAACCCTAGAGTCAGATACGACTGGATTTCAAGCAAGGGCAGCCTTTATTTTTTTACGTGTATATAGTTAATGTATGGGGAAGACATGTCTGTTAGGTGTTTTATTTTTATTTATTGCATTTATATCCCACCCACCTGGGATAGTTTCCTACTTTGGGCAGCTATGTTTTCATCCATTGCATTAGTGGCCACATTCCCGTTTAAAATAAAGAAGAGATGTGTATGTATAAAACTAATAATTCAATTGCACAAGCGGCCCCACTTCTGTTTAAAAATATATAAATATATATATAGTTAATATATAAGTACAGTTTTAAAGCATAAAATATAATTATAATGTATATCGAAATATATCTGTGATGCCGAACCTTGGCACTCCAGATGTTCTTGGACTTCAATTCCCAGAAGCCCAAGCCCCTGTGAATCCACACAAATGGGTTTACTGTGATTCATCTGACCCACGCCGCCCTCGTCGCTCCCGGAAATGGAAGTTAACCGCGCCCGTATGGTTAAAGCTCTTCCGGGTTAAGCCTTCCTCCGTACGAGCATGTTTTACTTCCGCTTCTGGGGCCTCCCACCCCCAAAACGCACGTTCAAAGTCACTGGGGGTGGGGGGTTAGTCAGCCACACCAAAAATATCAAATAATTGAATAATGAGGAACGCAAAAACGTACAAGGAAGAGCCGGGTCGGCTGCAACAGGGGACGGGGGAGAGAAACGTTTTGGTGGCGCTGAGCCCCTCTACTCACCTTGAAAACACTGGGAAGCTCAGCAGCAGCACTAAAGGGAGGGGGGGCAAGAAAAAGACACAGGCAAGCCCAGCCAAATTGAGACACTTTGGTGCCCCCACATGCCAGGAGGAACAGGAACAAAAGCGACTGCCCGCCTCCGAGTTACCAAAATGGAGGGAGGCCAAAGGCGGGAATGCAACGCACTCCGTTTTAAGGCACAGGCACCCCATGGTTGTTCCCCCACCTCCTGGCCCCTGTCACCGTGGAGGGACTCACTCAATTGGCCTGTTTGAACCCTGGGCCGCCTCCTTTTGGCTCAAGGGGCAGATGGCCCAGAGAATCCAGGGCCAGGCAGGCTGAACATGCTTGTTGTTGCCAAATGCCCGGAAGGATGCTTGGGTGCAAGAGAGAATGGACGTGCACGTGTGTGTGTTCTGCATGGATCTTTGGGGAGAGTGGATTCCATTTTATGCCTCCCCCTCTAATTGCAAATATTTTATTTATTTATTAAATCTATCGTTTAGATGTTTGTTTATAAATTAATGTTTAGCTTTTAATAGTTTAGACAGTAGGAGAGTGAAAAAGCTGGACTGAGACTCAATATGAAGAAAACCAAGATAATGGCAACAGGCCCTATCAGTCCATGGAAAATAGATGGGGAAGAGGTAGAAGCAGTCACAGATTTCACTTTCCTAGGATCTAAGATCACTGCAGATGGCGACTGCAGCCATAAAATAAAAAGACGATTGATTCTGGGAAGACAAGCCATGAGAAACCTGGGGATCATAGTGAAAAGCAGAGACATCACCTTGAAAACAAAAATTCGCATAGTCAAGCAATGGTTTTCCCGGTGGTAATGTATGGGTGTGAGAGATGGACCATTAGGAAAGCTGAGCGCAGAAGAATAGATGCCTTTGAAATGTGGTGTTGGAGGAGAGTTTTGAGAGTCCCCTGGACAGCAAGGAGAACAAATAGGTCAATCTTAGCAGAAATCAACCCTGACTGCTCCTTAGAAGGTCAAATAGTAAAGATGAAGCTAAAGTACTTTGGACATCAAATGAGAAGAGAGGATTCACTTGAGAAGGCCTTGATGCTGGGAAAGGTGGAGGGCAAAAGAAAAAGAGGGCGACCAAAGATGAGATGGCTAGATGGTATTGTAGACGCAGTGGGCACAGAGCTGGGCCGGATGAGGAGGATGGTGGAGGACAGAGGTGCCTGGAGGACGATGGTCTATAGTGTTGCAAAGGGTCGGAATTGACTGTGCGACTGAACAACAACAACAACAAATCATTTAGATGTTTGCTTATAAATTAATGTTTCACTTATATATATATATATATATATATATATATATATATATATATATATATATATATATATATATATATATATATATATATATATATATATATATATATATATATATATATATATATATATTCTTTTTGTTCCATGTTGACTCAATGTGTACAAGCGTCATACGCTAAATAAACAAATTAATTAATTAAATATATACAGTACAATATATCTGGTCTATCTCATTTGAGTTTATATCACACCCATCTTTTACAATATCACACCCATGTTCTTTGACAACAATTAAGCATCTCAGAGGCTCAGTGTGTAAAGCGCTGAGTCAGAGACTGAAAGAACAGTGTGCTGCAAACAAAGGTGAATCTGAAATGGACTAATGAGGCCTTCCTTACCGTTAGCTTTTGTGGATCATGTCCACTTCGTCAGACACTTTTGTTTACTCTCTTATATGCTTAACCACTGGAGCTCCTGCACTGGCTCAAGTGGCTAAGATGCTGACTGGGAGGCGGAAGGTCAGCAGTTCAATTCCCAAGTACTGCAGGACGGAATGAGCTCCCAACTGTGTCCCAGCTCCTGCCAACCTAGCAGTTCGAAAGCAAGAAATTGCAAGTAGATAAATAGGCACCACTTCGGTGGGAAGGTAACAGCATTCCATGCACTCTGGTGTCTAGTCATGCCTGCCACATGACCACGGATATGTCTGCAGAAGCACAGTGCTGGCTCTTCGACTTTGAAACAGATGAGCACTGAACCCTAGTCGGATACGACTGGCTTTCGAGCAAGGGAAATCTTTACCTATGCTTGAAACACAGACTAACACAGTTACCATTTCACAAATAACAGTTAAAAGATTAAACAGAGAGAATAAACAAACCCAATATAAGTAATAACCAAAAACAAATCTTCAAAGACTAGCGCCCTAACATGTTTTAGCTTAACCAAGACTGTTTCTAGCCTTTGAGCTGTGTTGCAAATCCAATTGGGGAAGATGAATGGCAGTGTCATCTAAATTTGAGCTCCTCATTAATTAAATAATATCAACAACTGGTTATTCCCTGGCAGGAAACCATTAATGAGACACGATAGTTGTGGAACGAAGCCAATTTATTAAAAGCCGAAAAGGAAAGCAAAGCAAAATCCCAAAGGCAATCACATTTATGTACCACCCTATAGCACGAAGTGCATTCTCTGGGCTTTTTACAAGTTAGCATTTTGCCCCCAACATGCTGGGTACTCATTTTACCAGCCTCAGAAGGATGGCAGGCTGAGTCAACCTTGGTCCTGGTCAGCACAACCCTTTGGTTGCAGTGCAGCAGTTTAACCACTGCACCACCAGGAAAGTACAGCCATGACCCCTTTATTTTAAAATAACATAAACATACTAATTTGGACGCAGGGGTAAAGGTAAAGGTTTCCCTTGCTCGAAAGCCAGTCGTATCCGACTCCAGGGTGCAGTGCTCATCTCTGTTTCTAAGCCGAAGAGCCAGCGCTGTCTGCTTCTTCAGACATTTCCATGGTCATGTGGCAGGCATGACTAGACACCAGAGCGCACGGAACGCTGTTACCTTCCCACCGAAGTGGTCCCTATTTATCTACTTTGCAATTTCTTGCTTTCGAACTGCTAGGTTGGCAGGAGCTGGGATGAAGACGGGAGCTCATTTCCATCCTGCAGTACTCGGGAATCGAACTGCTGACCTTCCGCTTCCCAGTCAGCGTCTTAGCGACTTGAGCCACTGCAGGGGAGAGACCCAAAATAATGACAACTACAAACCAAATTGTATAGCTATCGAATTGAAGTAAATACTTTATGTATAAGTATCTGCATAGCAATTTGTGTATTGGTCAAATGGAAGGGAATTTAAATCAGGGGAAAGTAGAGAAATATTCATTATGAAGTACTTTTAAATTACTCCTCATATTGTGTCTGGGGAAGGCCCCTTACTCAGTAGACAGAGATTTAATGTGGGTCCAGATCCACGCTCAGTTCCAGAAACTTCCAGGAAACAGGTTTAGGGCAGACTTTTCCTTGAGAATGAGAAATCAGACTCAGCATTAGCAATAATCCAACATTCATGTTCAATGATTTGTCTCCTGGATATTTGTTTTGAGGGTCTTTTCCCTCTGCATCTCCACATGTGATTTCACTTTCTGGCCACCAGAAATGGAAAAAAAACCCCAACAAATATTCTGAAGAGATGCTTCCAAGGGTCATTTCAAACAGGTCTCAGCCCTGAATGTAGATTTACAGTAATTTGCTTTATTGATCTTTCAGCCTCATATTTGCTTAATGGAAAAAAATGGATAGGCACTGTTGCTGTGGAATGGAAAGTCTGACTTTTTTTACTGGATAGAAATTCTGCCCAGCTGTATTACCTACATCCGTGATGGCGAACCTTGGCACTCCAGATGTTCTTGGGCTTCAATTCCCAGAAGCCCAAGCCCTGTGAATCCACACAAATTGGTTTACTGCGATTCATCCAGCCCGCGCCACCCTCGTCGCTCCCAGAAGCAAAACGCGCCCATATGGACGCGTTTTACTTCCGCTTCTGGGAGCAATGCAGGCCGGATGAATCGCAGTAAACTCATTCGTGAGGATTCACAGGGGGCTTGGGTTTCTGGGAATTGAAGTCCAAGAACATCTGGAGTGTCAAGGTTCACCATCACGGACCTGCATGAAAGGAAGGCCTCATTAGCCCATTTTAGATTCACCTTCGATTGCAGCACTGTTCTTTCAGTTCAGCGCTTTACACACTGAGCCACCGGGGGAGTTTCCCTCTCTGCCATCACCAGTGGGTCAAGATACAGCCAAACACATGGAATTGATGTTGATCATTCCAGGATGCTGCTTAGCATTTCTGTCATGCTTGAGACAGCTTTTCTATTTTTGGGGCTTCATACATAATTGGGCTGCTTAGATTGGCTTCAGTGAAATGTGGAAAAGTCATTTCATAAGATAACGTCTCTTGCTGCAGTAGATTGTACATTGACCCTCTACCCTGAAATAATGAGCCGGACACAGATATAGCAAATAAGGGCCAAAACTTTATTAACTATTTAACAGAAATTTCAGAATTTACCTCCCCTATCTGCAGGGGAACTAGCATAGTGCAGATGTAAAATTTAGGAGGCAAGGGATTTTAATATACTCTAGCATTGTCATATTTGGGCCAGTCCCAAGGCCTAGGGCAGTGATTGTGAACCTTTTTAGACACTGAGTGCCCAAGGAGGCGGTGGGCGGATAGGCACGGTGCGTACACACGGCAATGAACCTCTGACATCACATGGGCATGTGTACATGCGCATGTATTCATGTGGCATCGCTGGCACGCCTGAAGTAGAGCACATGGACACATACAAACACTGTCTCCCTGGCGGGATTTCAGCCTCCCCTCCCAATTGGTGGAGGGAAAGGGGTGAGTGGGGAAGTGGCACTGCCATTGGTGCCAGCAGCGCAGCTTGCCCATGACACACATGCCAAAAGGGCTGTGTGCCACCTATGGCATAGGTTCACCAACACTGGCTTAGGGAAATGTTGCCTGCCAACCTGCATCTGTCAGCCACCTATCGTTGAAACGTTGCAGGCCCTGTTACCAGGTGTCATGGTATAAGCAACACCCCCTGATATAACCCGCCACAAAGCAGCCCCACAACTAACTCTTGGCTGGTAGAATGTGTGATAACTATAACTAACTATCCACCCTGGATTTACCAAGACATTTACAATCCGCACTACCACTCCAAAAGCCCCAATGCGGGATATGCAAAAAAGTCTCACTCAACAGAGCCATTCATTGGTTGAGCCAATAATTTCTCTCTGGTCCCAAAGCGACCAGCTACCCTCGCACTAAATCCAAAGGTGGGCTTGATGGGTCACCATCAAGCATGAAACCTAACAAGTTGAAATCCAAGTGATAAACTGGCAAGAGGCTGAACACTGACTTGATGTCACATTTTATGGCAGGATCAAACCATGCACACTGCTGTGTTAAAGAAAGCATACCTGGCACTCCCTAAGTCTTGAGGAATAGTATCATTCACACAGAGGTAGGAGAGATGGCAAATCAGTTGGAATTCACCAGCAGCTTTTTTTTTGGGAACACACTGAGGAGACCCTAAAATCATGTAATGGCAGGGACTGAAACAGGCCAATCACCCGTACAGTAGCCACCTCACCAATTTTGTCTGTAATCAAAGCCTTCCTTGCCTCTAACTGATCAAAGATTATCAGGCAACTGGGCCAAGCAAAGGCCAACAGATGGGATACAGAAACCAAACTTAAAACCCTTGAAGGAGGTTAAGCCGCATCCTTAGACTTCAGGTACCGGCTGAGCCAAAATGCCATGGCATCCAGCTTAATTGGGCTGGGGCACTTCTGATTAGCCAGACGTGGATTTGGGTGCTTTTCTACTCTTGCCTCTACGGCGGCCTTTGTTTTTCTTGCCTCTAAAACAAGAGATGATGGGGTGTAATCCAGAACATGCAGAGCACTTGTGTTGGAAGCGACATTTTTGCCATGAGCAAGAGCCTTCAAAATTGAACTTCCAACAAAAAAGCTGAGGTTGGAACTGCTGCCTCCCTGAGACACAAGGGGAGTCAGATTCCATAGATTCTGGGACCTGACAACCATTGTCAAAACGGTTACTGACACCACTGGCACCCATGAAATGGTCCCACAAGACACTGTCTGGCTTGTCCCAGCGCAATGTGGGCCGAAATGCTGCACTCCTGCGGAATGCTTCATCATATAAAAGCCATGCATCACCACGGAAGTACATGTAGGCCCTATATATAATGTCTAGATATTTGAGGAGTGACAATGCATGCTCAGGCTGCGAACGAATAATAACACCTGCATAGATAAGAAAAGCAGGAAACCAGTTATCCCAACAGCGGTCTGGGCGTTTCCAGCTGGCTACCTCTTTGTCCCAATTATCCTCCGATTCGCGGTTGAGAAGGCTAAAAATGTCCACGTATTCCCCACTCAAGATTCTGTCAATGGTAGCCGGCAGTAGATGATCTCCAAGAGTTATGTCTGGTTCTCCAAATGGTAAGGAACTATCATAAGGCAGGGGATCTGATATGTGTGGTACCTGGATTAAACTAATAAAACGGTGGTCTAATATTATGTGTGGTATCTGGATTAAACTCATAAGACGGTGGTCTAATATTATGTGTGGTACCTGGCTCATAAAACGGTGGTCTAATATTATGTGTGGTACCTGGATTAATTGAGGACTGGACAATCCCTGATTTGGAAATACCCTTTGAGGGTAAGGAGTCGGCCGTACAAAGGTTGCTGAAGAAACTCTCGGCTGTGTGGGGGCATGGCTGGAGAAATCTCTGGATGGCCCTTGAGGTGCATTGCAACCCAGCTGCTGAGCAGCTGTGGGAGGGCAGGAGGCAGAACAAATACTAACCCCTGGACGGTTCACCTGGCTGGACAAGATTGGTTTAGTGGCACAAAGCGAGTGAGATTCACTCAGTTGAATGCTGGAAGAAGCAATCTTTCCAGAATCGTTGGCAGAAGAGACAGGTTCAGTTTTAACAAGATTCACGTTGGATACCTGGGCACGCTTAGGACACAGACCAGAAGATGCATCTCTTTGGGACTTGAGAAATGAAAGTCTGTTTTTGAAATCGGTGATGGCTGCACGATACTGAGCATTTTTACTGGTCTTGGTACGGTGTCTAGGTCTATTGGCCAGAAAAGAGTCCGGAACCTCGATGCCTGATGCGGCTTCCAGAGCCCGTATCCTGGCATCTACCGCAACAAGCTCCGACAAGGAGGAGGAATAATCCACAAGAAGTGATCGTCGTGGTTCACTGGTAGCAAGATCTGTGTTGGAGACCTGGGCACGCTTAGGACACAGTCCGGAAGATGCATCTCTTTGGGACTTGAGAAATGAAAGTCTGTTTTTGAAATCGGTGATGGCCGCACGATACTGAGCATTTTTACTGGCCTTGGTACGGCGTCTAGGTCTATTGGCCAGAAAAGAGACCGGAACCTCGATGCCTGATGCGGCTTCCAGAGCCCGTATCCTGGCATCTACCGCAACAACCTCCGACAAGGAGGAGGAATAATCCACAAGAAGTGATTGTTGTGGTGCCTTGCGTTTAGCCGGCTGCTTGCCCTTAAAACCATCCTGCCCTTTTTTGGGGGCCATGATGCAAAATGCGACACTGCAGAGCAGCTCCGCTGGAATCTGCAATTGGAAATAAACGTAAATAAATAAAATTTATATATATTTACAGGTATATATATATGACTGTTCAAATTCAGAACCTGTAAATAACTGTATACAGTGGAACCTCATACAACAATCGCCCCGTATAGCAATGAAATCGCATAACAATTAGTTTTTTTGGGGGGGAAATGGTGTCCCACATAACAATTTCCCCTACGGAAAAAATCGTAGTTTTTCAATGGGGAAAACCACTTAGCAAAAATAAATATATATCGTTGTACGATGCATCCCATAAGGAAAATTGCTGTACGATGCATGTATCGTATAGCAATTGTTTCGCTCAACAACGAGCCCCATGGAATGGATTAAAATTGTTGTATGAGGTACCACTGTACTTATAGATCTACACAATAGCAGCTTATATCTTAATTAACTTTTATTAATTTTAATAAACCCTAGTGAACAATAGAAAGCTATATAAAGGTAAAGGTTTCTCTTGCTCGAAAGCCAGTTGTATCTGACTCGAAAGCCAGTTGTATCTGACTCTAGGGTTCAGTGCTCATCTCTGTTTCAAAGCCGAAGAGTCAGCGCTGTCTGCTTCTGCAGATGTTTCCGTGCTCATGTGGCAGGCATGACTAGACACCGGAGCACATGGAATGCTGTTACCTTCCCCCCGAAGTGTTCCCTATTTATCTACTTGCAATTTCTTGCTTTCGAACTGCTAGGTTGGCAGGAGCAGGGATAAAGATGGGAACTCATTCCGTCGTGAAGTACTTGGGAATCAAACTGCTGACCTTCCGCCTCCCTGTCAGCGTCTTAGCCACTGCCGTCCCTGTATAACTACCTGTATATACAGATGTATAAACAAAGGTACACATAACAGTATATATACCTACAGTATATATTATAATTATTTGAAGTGGCAGCCATGTTAGTCCGTGCAAGCATATGAGAGTAAATAAAACAGAACAGCAAAAAAAAAATTGTTGTGGTACCTTAAAGACTAATTTCTGTCTTTAACTGTAATCTTTTATCAGACATTTTTTAATCTTCTTTTACACTTGTTTTATTTAGTCTCAGATATGCTTACAGACTAACACAGCTACCACTTGAAACATTTCAATTATAATTATATTTTATGTTTTAATTGTATTTAAATATTAATGATACAGTATATACATTTATCTATATATTTTAAAACAGGAATAGGGCCACTAATACAATTGAATAATTTATTAATTATACATACATCTCACTCTACCTATATCTATATAAGTGCTGTATATACATGTGTGCAGATCTACAGTTATAGTTAATATAGTAAGGGGAAGACAGGTCTGTTAAATAGAACACCTATTTATTACATTTATATCCCTTCCATCTGGGATATTTTCCTACTTTGGACAGATATGTTTTTGTTCATTGCATAAGAGGCCACATTCCCGTTTTATTTACGTACATATAATGCATTATTATAACATTTTATGTTTTTAATTGCATTTATTCTTCCTTGCCTCCTTTTACTCTGTTGGGTGTCAAGGGATTTATTATTTAATTATATATAAACATATCTATCTCTACTAGTCTGGCCAGTTTGAAGTGGTAGCGGTGTTAGTCTGTGCAAGCATATCTGAGAGTAAATAAAACAGAACAGCAAAAAAAAAAAAAAGACAAAAAAGTGGCACCTTAAAGACTAACTCCTGTATTTAACCGTGAGCTTTCCTGGACCAAGTCCTGTTCATCAGACAGAATATTGTATCATTGCATCTTTTTTTCAATCGGCAAATTATTATATCATTGCATCTTTTTTTCAATCGGAGGGGAGAATAGCAACAAAAAGACGCTGACTGTGAGGCGGAAGGTCAGCAATTCAATTCCTGAGTACTGCAGTACGGAATGAGCTCCCGTCTTTGTCCCAGCTCCTGCCATCCTAACAGTTCGAAAGCAAGAAACTGCAAGTAGATAAATAGGGACTACTTTGGTGGGAAGGTAACAGCGTTCCATGCGCTCTGGTGTCTAGTCATGCCTGCCACATGACCACAGAAATGTCTGCAGAAGCAGACAATGCTGGCTCTTCGGCTTTGAAACAGAGATGAGCACTGAACCCTAGAGTCGGATACGACTGGCTTTCGAGCAAGGGAACCCCCCCTCATATAATAATCAGGCAACACCCCCCCCCCCCCCAATTAGGGTGGAGGAGCAAGGGATTAACCCCCCCTCTCATATAGTGATCAGGCAACACCCCCCCCCCCCAATTAGGGTGCAGGAGGAAGGGATTAATTTTTTTCCCCTCTCATATAGTGATCAGGCAACAAACCCCCCCCCCCCCCAATTAGGGTGCAGGAGCAGGGATTAATTCCCCCCCTCTCTCTCATATAGTGATCAAGCAAACACCCCCCCCCCCCAATTAGGGTGCAGGAGCAAGGGATTAATCCCCCCCTCTCTCTCTCATATAGTGATCAGGTAACACCCCCCCCCCCCAATTAGGGTGCAGGAGGAAGGGATTAATTTTTTTCCCCTCTCATATAGTGATCAGGCAACAACCCCCCCCCCCCCCAATTAGGGTGCAGGAGCAGGGATTAATTTCCCCCCCTCTCATATAGTGATCAAGCAACACCCCCCCCCCCCATTAGGGTGCAGGAGCAAGGGATTAATTCCCCCCCTCTCTCTCATATAGTGATCAGGCACACACCCCCCCCCAATTAGGGTGCAGGAGCAAGGGATTAACCCCCCCTCTCATATAGTGATCAGGCAACACCCCCCCCCCCATTTAGGGTGCAGGAGCAAGGGATTAATTCCCCCCCTCTCTCTCATATAGTGATCAGGCACCCCCCCCCCCCAATTAGGGTGCAGGAGCAAGGGATTAACCCCCCTCTCATATAGTGATCAGGCAACACCCCCCCCCCCCCAATTAGGGTGCAGGAGCAAGGGATTAATTCCCCCCCTCTCTCTCATATAGTGATCAAGCAACCTCCCCCCCCCCCAATTAGGGTGCAGGAGCAAGGGATTAATTCCCCCCCCCTCTCTCATATAGTGATCAGGCAACACCCCCCCCCCCCAATTAGGGTGCAGGAGCAAGGGATTAATCCCCCCCCTCTCTCAAATAGTGATCAAGCAAACACCCCCCCCCCCAATTAGGGTGCAGGAGCAAGGGATTAATTCCCCCCCTCTCTCTCATATAGTGATCAAGCAACCTCCTCCCCCCCCCCAATTAGGGTGCAGGAGCAAGGGATTAATTCCCCCCCCTCTCTCATATAGTGATCAGGCACCCCCCCCCCAATTAGGGTGCAGGAGCAAGGGATTAACCCCCCTCTCATATAGTGATCAGGCAACACCCCCCCCCCCCCAATTAGGGTGCAGGAGCAAGGGATTAATTCCCCCCCTCTCTCTCATATAGTGATCAAGCAACCTCCCCCCCCCCCCAATTAGGGTGCAGGAGCAAGGGATTAATTCCCCCCCTCTCTCATATAGTGATCAGGCAACACCCCCCCCCCCAATTAGGGTGCAGGAGCAAGGGATTAATCCCCCCCCTCTCTCAAATAGTGATCAAGCAAACACCCCCCCCCCAATTAGGGTGCAGGAGCAAGGGATTAATTCCCCCCCCTTGCTCTCATATAGTGATCAGGCAACACCCCCCCCCCAATTAGGGTGCAGGAGCAAGGGATTAATTCCCCCCCCCTCTCTCAAATAGTGATCAAGCAACACCCCCCCCCCCTCCCAAGTTAACTCTAGAAATGAAATCCTCCAGCCAGGAGGCAGGGCAGAAACAGCTCAATAAAGCATGAAGTTGCCCCTGTATATATGAAATATATCGCTCACCTAGAGTAGACTCCTGCTCCCAGCAGCCAAAAACGAAGCCTCCAGGACCATGTGGCTGGCAGGAAAGGGAAAGAGAGAAACTACAGAACTCCCCGCCCCCACCTTCTCTTTCTTCCCTTCCACATGTGAAAAGCCTGCCTCTGGTGGCCAGAAAAAAATACTACAGCTTCGCCTGTGAGGTCTCGGGTCAGGATATTTTTTAAGAAATAAGGGAAAATACGGGGAAATTAATAAAATGGGAGGGGCGGGAAGAGGGGTAAAAATAGGGGTTTTTCCGGGAAAAACAGGATAGTTGACAGGTATGGATATTCTCCCACTCTGGGCAGTGTACACCGCTCATCAAAGAAAAACTTTTACAATAACAAGCATATCAGAGTGTAAACAAAACCAAAAGACAAAAAAACAACAACAACGTTCTGGCACTTTAAAGATTTACCTGCTGAATTTTAATGTTAGGTTTTTGTGGATCAAGTCCACTTTGTCAGACACTTCATTTTGTTTACTCTGATATGCTTGTTAGACTAACATAGACTAACACTACTACCATTTCACAAATAACAGTTAAAAGATTAAATGTAGAGAATAAACAAACCCAATATAATTCTAAGTAATAACCAAAAACAAATCTTCAAAGAAGACTTGCACCCGCGTGTGTTATAGATTAACCAAGACTTGCTGGCTTTTGAGCTGTCTTGCAAATTAGTTGGGGAAGATGCATGACAGTGTTACCTAAATTAGAGTTCCCTATTAATTAAATAACAATACCTATACTGTAACTGGGTATTCCCTGGCAGGAAACCATAAATGAGACACGCTAGTTGTGGAACTAAGCCAATTGATTAAAAAGCCAAAAAGGAAAGGAAAGCAAAAAAGCAAAGCAATAGCACTTATATACCGCTCTATTGCACTTAATGCAATCTCTGGGCAGTTTACAAGTAAATTAGCATCCCCCCCCCCCTCCAAGATGCTGGGTACTTATTTTACCAACTTCAGAAGGATGGAAGGCTGAATCAACCTTGGCCCTGGTCAGGATCAAACTCACACACTTTTGGTTGCAGTACTGCAGTTTAACCAGAACACCACCAGGAAAGTACAGCCACAACCCACTTTCTTTTATTTTAAAATACATAAACATACTAAAAAAAAGGGGGGGGGTACACCTATAAATAATGACAACAACAAAACATCAGATTGTATAGCCATCAAATTGAAGTATTGTACGGTAAATACTTTATGTAGCATGTGCATAGCAATTGCAGTAATTGTGTATTGGTGCTTATATGAATTTTAGTCAGTGCTTACAGAAGGTCAAACTTAAGGGAATTTAATTATTAGAAGGTCAAACTTAAGGGAATTTAATTATTATTAGAAAGTAGAGAAATGATAATATTCCTTATGAAGAAGTGCTTTTAAATCACTCCTCATATTGTGTCTGGGGAAGTCCCCAAGCTTAGTAGACAGAGATTTCACATGGTGTCAGATCCACGCTCAGTTCCAGTGCCTCTGGGCGGCTCACAGAAATCAGATATCAGTGATTTGTCTCCTGGATATTAAATATTTGTTTTGAGGGTCTTTCCCCGCTGCATCTCCACATGTGAGTTCACATTCTAGTCAATAGAAGTGAGGAGGGGGGGGGGGGGGGGAGAAACATATTGTGAAGAGATGCTTCCAAGGGTCATTTCA
The DNA here is from genome assembly GCA_035047345.1 of Bradypodion ventrale. Taxonomy (NCBI): domain Eukaryota; kingdom Metazoa; phylum Chordata; class Lepidosauria; order Squamata; family Chamaeleonidae; genus Bradypodion; species Bradypodion ventrale. Next base: position 9,282,888 of record JAWDJE010000004.1, read on the forward strand.
AACCGGTCTCAGCTCTGAATGGTGCGCGCCCGTACAGAAAAAGGGTTAACCCAGAAGAGCCTTAACCGTATGGGCACGTTTTACTTCCGCTTCTGGGAGCGATGAGGGCAGCGTGGGCCGGATAAATTGCAGTAAACCCATTCGTGTGGATTCACAGGGTGCTTGGGCTTCTGGAAATTGAAGTCCAAGAACATCTGGAGTGCAAAGGTTCGCCATCACGGGTCTGACCTTTGGACTGGATGGAAATTCTGGCTGCCCAGCTGTATTCCCTTCATGAAAGGAAGGCTCATTAGTCCATTTCAGATTCATCTTTGTTTGCAGCAGCACAACTGGCATAGATATGGGAGGGCTTGCGAAGAAGCAGTTTGAAAAGTAGTGTGAATGTGATTACTATGCTGCAGAAATGAGTCTATACATGGGGTGTGAGGACATAGATAAAGGAGAAGGCAGAGGGGGACAAAAGACAAAGGAAAAAAATGTTAATGCCTGGTTTCTGTTTCTCATTCTGGCCATTTCTGCATTTAGTATTATGAGGTTTCTGGTTTCCAAGCGGAAGTTCAAGGAAAGTCTGAGACCCTACGATGTCATGGACGTCATTGAGCAGTACTCAGCGGGACACCTTGACATGCTTTCCAGAATCAAAAACCTCCAGTCCAGGCAAGTGTTTCCCCCCTTTCAGTCTTCTGTATTTTGCCATCCATCAACCAATGGATAATGTGTCCATTATGGCCATAGTCTTATTGACTGTCACTCGCCACCTGAAATTGCTTTGGAAATCACAGATTCTGTGAAGAAGGAATTGTTTATAGCTGGGTTGCAAGTCTTTATTTATTTAAATCATGACAAACACTGACTGCCCTACTCAGGTCTTATAATATAAGCACACCTGTTTTCAGGCCAGGAAAACCCTTCATAGTTTGGTTTATGAAGGTGCCCCTAAGAGGGATGCTTCAAGATAACTTTAAAACATAACAAGGGTTGCTTAAAATATTTAGAAACATATTTCTAGTCTGAGGAATTGGACTTGATCCACAAAAGTTCACATTAAAATATAGAAGATAAGGTACCATAATTTTTGTCCTTTTTTGTTTTTGATTCTACTTTTGTTTCTTGCCTAAAATATCTAGGATCTGAAACACCACGAAGTTCTGCTTTATTTGCCTAATTTTTTTGGCCTTCTTGTCTGCAAGAAGGATTAACAAAAGACTAAAATATTGGATTAAAAATTCTGGAAAAAGACTTTGAACATTCTTTACAGCAGATTTAAACACTTTCTAAAAGCCACATTTAAAAAAAGTCAGTCATACTGACCAGAACCCCTTCAGAAGAGCACATTTTAGGTGAAGATCAAAAGCTGAACAGAGAAAAAGGCAACCTGTTATTGAACATAAGGAAATTTCTGGCAGTTGTTTCCATGCACAGTTTTAAACAACACATTATGGCCTGCTTTCTGCTATAAAGCAACATCAGCCTGAGAAGAAAACAAATGCTCAGAAAGGCCTCCCCCCCTTCCCCCACTGCTGACATAGGGGGAAAAAGAGCAGAGGACCCTAATTTCTTTCCCATCATGGGGGAATTACACAAATGTATTTCTTCTCAAGGGTCGCAGTGGCTTAGTGGTTAAGATGTTAAGCTTGACAGAATAAGTGTCTGTCTTCTGTCCCAACTCCTGTCAACCTAGCAGTTTGAAAGCAAGAAATTGCAAGTAGATAAATAGGTACCACTTCGGTGGGAGGTAACAACATTCTGTGTGCTCTGGTGTCTAGTCATGCCTGCCACATGACCCTGTTTTAAAGCATCTTATTAGATTTTAGTTTTGAGCTTCGAAATGTCTGGGGAAAGGGAGGTTCAGCATCTTCTCTGTGGCTAAATTTCCTTTCTTACAAATCTCAGCTTGATTGAAAGGATTCTCCCTCTATGAATCCATTTCTAATGTGATAAAGAGACAGACACAGAACTCAATAGAAGGTTGAGCTTGAACCTACTTAACAATAATCTTTTAATTTCAGCTGTCAGGGGACAATTTGCACGTCCTCCTTCACCCCTCATGACACCTTTGGCTGCATTTGTGACACATACCATAATATTATTTCCTGATATACCTTGTTTCTGTCTTTTACATCATCCCATCCATGGGTGTGTTTACTTCCTTCGTGGTTTGTGTGTGCCCAAACCTACTGAGAATGTCATTCACATACTGTGACAGTATCCAATGGAATAGCATTAGACATGTTCCAGTTTGGATGGCACACGTTGCCTATTCATTGCAGGACACCTGCCCTTTGGAACAGAATAAAGGTATTCCATTGTTGCTTGAAGTTCTGTGGCCTTTCAATTAGGTGATGAAAATTTGGTCTGCTCTCAAATGATCCAATGAGATGACGACTGCTTTCTGTTCTGGATATAATTTTCAAGTTTCTTCTCTCTCTCCCCGTTGTGTTTATTCCTATCTTTACAACTTTCCAACTAAAAGTTTTCTCCGACATGTTGCTTCATTATGCGTTTTTGCTGGTGTCTGTTTTCTTCTCATTTATTTTTGCCAGGATAGATATGATTGTGGGTCCCCCACCCACTTCAACTCCCCGGCATAAGAAGTATTCAACTAAAGGATCCTCACCCCAATATTCGCCTAGGTTAGGCTCTGCCAAAAATGCCTCTTTTGTTTGAACCGTTCATCTGCTTTCTTCCCAACCCCTTCCATGCCACATTAAATGAAAGCATTTGTCATGTGCTGCCGATGCAATGCGCACCGAATGGCTTGCTTTCCTGGATGTGCTTAATTTGTTTTTACTTTTAGAGACAGCAAAAGTGGGTCTTACAGAAATGCACACTTGGAAACAACGGAGTGACACTTATTTTTTGTTTAATGGTGCCATTCAGGATTCTCCCAGGTGTTTATGCTTGCAGTGGCACAAACCATGGTATGGCTGAAATTTCACTCTCCAATGAAATAACCATTATAACATTAAGATCTAGTTCAGGGGTTCCCAACCTAAGGTGCCATTTCAAGTGCCCCCCACCCCTCCAAGGGCATTCAGGAAACAAAATGGCCACACACACCCCATCATGCAGGCAGGGCAAAATGGCCATCTGCCCCTCGAAACTGACTGAGAGAGCATGGCCCAGCCCCCAGCTTGAAAAGGTTGGGAACCCCTGATCTAGTTCCTTCCGATGGAGAGAGCAAATCTTTGCCAGAGTAATTTAATTTAATTTAATTTAATAGTCATATTTATATAAGTAAGTTTGCAATGATATAAACAGACTTGTCATAGGTTTTTAACTAAAGATTGAAGACATTCATACGGAGGAATATTGACATCCAATAGTTTCATGGTGCATGAAAAGCTCCATTAATGGGCATTCCCATGAAATATGTTCTCTTTCTTTTCCGTCACATTGCACATAAAGCCTTTGGATCATTATGATTTTTGAACCATTCCATGGTGTACTTATTCTTTCTGTACCTTAGGGTAGAACAGGTTTCCCCCCATTTAGGACTGAAAACTTGTCAGAGGGGGTTTGGGTAAGGGTCACTAATAGCCCCTGGAAGAGATCCTGGTGACTGTGTCCAGTCATCCCTACAAATGGGTTTTCCCAATTTTGAACTAATACACTGCATTTCCCATTCTTTGAGATTGTTGGGTTGTTGTCATAATTGCCCATTCACCAAATGGTACCACAGTGGGTGTGGCTGGTCACAAAACACAATTTTTCCAGTATTCAATCCAAAGAAGCTCAGAGACAAATATGACAATTTAATCCCGTGATGGTGAACCTTGCCAATCCAGATGTTCTTGGACTTCAATTCCCAGAATCCCCCATGAATCCACACGAATGGGTTTACTGCAATTCATCCAGCCCATGCTGCCCTCGTCGCTCCTGGAAGCGGAAGACGGGCGCATTTTACTTCCGCTTCCAGGAGCGACGAGGGCGGCGTGGGCCGGATGAATCACAGTAAACCCATTCGTGTGGATTCACAAGGTGCTTGGGCTTCTGGGAATTGAAGTCCAAGAACATCTGGAGTGCTAATGTTCGACATCACAGACTTAATCTATAGAGAGAGTACAAAGCAGAGGTGGGAGCTTCAAATATTGAATCACATAATTGCCCCCACAGAAACAGCCATCCCACGACAGGCTAAATGGTATATAGACCAAACAACCGCAAAGGGATGCAATGTATACTACAGTTTTCAAAAGCCTAAAATAGCAGCTAGTTTATGAGAGCAACCATTTCAGCTTGCCTTCCGCAGAATGTGATCTATCACTGTCCAGCTTGAACCTTTTATTGTCTTTGGGCAGCTGGACATGCTATCTATATGAAGAACTGGACTGCATCCAGCCACTGTTTTTATTCCCTAAAAATGCATCTTGCGGTTCAAGGAGGGGCATTTTCGAGACTTTATTTGTGTGATCACTTTGTTAACTGCCCAGAGAAGTATTTATACTAGATGGGTGGTATGGAAACTTGAGTGAGTGAGTGAAGGAACCAACCAACCAACCAACCAACCAACCAACCAACCAACCAGCCAGCCAGCCAGCCAGCCAGCCAGCCAACCAACCAACCAACCAACCAACCAGCCAACCGCTAGAAATAAAGATGGCACCTTTGGCTGGATAATCACATTGTGGCATGCCAGCACTCAATTAGAGTTTATACATTTTAAAAAAAGTTTATTTCTACTCTTATTTTAAATCAGGAGGACCAGGGAGCTTGGCAGACACCAAGAGAGATTCATAGTCATTGTGTTGAGAGCTGCAGTCCTACAATCTGGAGTTGTCAGGAGACATTGAGAGGATACATTCCCAATTAGTATGGTGTAATGACAGGTTTCAATACTGCCAGATGGCATCTCATATGAATGGGAATGTGCTGCATGTAACAGAACTTTGTGTTCTTATAGCAAAGCATACAAGAGTTTCTTGCCAGCCAGCTCAGTCTGGAAATAATTCAAATCTATCATATTAGAGAGAAGCCTTTGTTTACTCCTGAAATGATCTCATAAAAGAGAGATTTAATAACATCAAGCCAATGCTAAGATTAAAAGTAGATTTCCACACTCTTAACAACCTTGCTTAAATCTGGTGTGACCAAGACCTTCTGGAAACTGCAGCCACCAGTGGTGTGGATGTTTTATATAGGTCACCCCCAGTTCAGTATCCATTATTTCAGTTATCTGTGGATCTAAAAATATTAAAGAGAAAAACCTGAAATACATATTATATATGAAATGTTTGAAGTGGTAGTTGTGTTACTCTGTGCAAGCATATCAGAGAGTAAACAAAACAAAAGAACAACAGAAAAGACAAAAAAAGTTCTGGCATCTTAAAGACTAACCCCTGTACAGTATTTAAACGTGAGTTTCATGGATCGAGTCCACTTCATCAGACATGAGAATAAAACCTCATGGCATCTATTTATACACAGGTACAGAGGCACATAATGGCTGGCTGGCCTATATGTTGCCAACCTGTACGGTAATTACTGTGGCATACGGTAATTTAGTCCTCTGTACGGTGTATGGTAACTGTACGGAAAAACACGGTAATTTAGAGAGTAATGCTGACGGCACCAGAGATATGCTGACGGCACTGAATACCTGTACGGTAATTACTGCGGAAAAAGGTTATTTAGCATCTCCGCCCACTTCTGGCCTTGACTCCGCCCACTCTGGCCTTGACTCTGCCCACTCTGGCTTTGACTCAGCCAACTTTCTGCCTTGACTCCACCCACTTCCTGCCTTGACTCTGCCCACTCCTTGCCTGTACGGTAAATATGGTAATTTTGACTACCACTATCCATGGTCCCCTGGGTGGCAACCCATGAACCTGACCATATTTGCGTAAGGTTGCAAAACAAACTTCTCTTACAAGCTGATGCATCACATCCAAAGGATGAATGCAAAACAAACACTGTGGCATTACACATCTGCCAATGAGTTAGCATCTATTGATAATGTTTTTGTTTTGTGACCCGGACAAAATTGCAGCATATAACAACCTGGTAGTTGCGTTGCATCAAATTTGATAATGTCCTAGAAACCCTTGATTAATATCCAAACTCTTGAGATGAGTGTCCAGCATACGGATGTATTTAATCTCTGTTGTGTTTCTCTGGATTTTAATCTTGTAATTCTTTCTGCTCTACAATGGCACGGGACTTCAAAGTTGCCATTCAATAGGGGCATGTGTAAAGCGATGCCATGAGGTTTTGTTCTTATGTCTGATGAAGTGAGCTTGATCCATGAAATCTCACATTTAAATATAGGAGTTAGTCTTTAAGGTGCCACAATTTGTTTTTACTTTTTTGTTTACTCTCTGATATACTGTAATATACATACCTGTAAACTTTCCCGGATTGGCTGGGATTTCCTGATTTTTGGCGCCGATTTGCGCCATTTCCTGCCCGCAGCTACCAAACTCCCGGAATTGGCAGCAGGGAAAAAAGAGGTACTGCGCATCCCTTCTGCTCAGATCACCTTCTACGCCTGCGTAGAAAGCTTTTACGCTTGCGTAGAACCCTTCTACACTTGCGTAGAAGGCGATCTGCGCAGAACCGTTCTGCGCAGGTCCCGTGTTTCCGGAGGTATTGACAGGTATGGTAATATATACTTCTGTGTTGCATTATCAGAGCTGGCCACTAGAGGCCACTGCCTACCATGTAAAATATAGGGATCACTGTTACTGTGGCTTCAGGTATCCATGGTAGGTGTCAGAACATATTTCCAGTGGTTAGGAGAGCTCATTTTTGAAAAAAATGTTTAAGATTACAGTGGATGGCACAATCCATCTGTGCAATGAAGGAGATGGGTGAAACGGTGTATTCAATAGAGAGTAATGAAGAGTAATGAACCGTTTAAGACAAAGAATAATGCTAGAGTCCCGTTTTTTGAATATAAGTTTTTTTTACTATAAGTTTTTTTTACTAATTCTTGTGTATAATAAGGATATACAAAAATAATTCCACTATGGGTAAGGTAAATTCTTCTGAACAAGGCTTTACTTATATCTTCACTTCATATGGTTAAACAAAAATTATTCCACTGTGGGTTGATTAAACTTTTCCAAATCAGGTTATTCACTTAAGACAGCAGTTGCAAACGTTTCGAAGTCAATACTAGTTAATTTGACTTTTCCGAACTTTTTGTTCCTTCTTCAGGAAATCTTGTTAGTTATAGAAAAGTGAGTTCTTTTCACATCCTCGCCTCTATTTATTATGTTTACTGTCCCCCTCTGTGGGAACAAGGGGACTCTTCCTATTAAAGGTATTAGACTAAAGAGACATAGGTTCAAATCCCCACTTAGCCTGAAGACCCACTGTTGGTCAGTCCAGCCTATGCTGAGAAGTTGTTGTGATATTTGTTTGTGGAGACATGAGAGAATCAGTATACTGCAGAGTGTCTCAGAGGAAAGACAGGATACAATTGTCCTAAATAAAAATAAGCATAAACCAGGAGGAAGGGTATATCTTTAACACTGAAGTGTTAGCTTTCTACATGCAGATGTTTTTGTGTGTGACATTCCTTGCACCTGCATTTTGATCTGTCCCAAGAAGGGTGGCAGATGTAATGCTTCTCAACATGTGGTTTGGTTATCGAGTTGTCTCTAGGCAGGTAGCTTTTCACGCTTACACCACTAAGCGCACTGTCACAAAATAGTTGTGTTGTCTGACCTAACAACCTGTTTGTCATGTGACACAGATGAAGGGGGTTGCCTATGATTAAAAGGCAATATCTAGAATATAATTTCAAAAGCGATCTTTTAAAATAATAATACACATTTCTCTTCCTTCCTTCCTTCCTCTTTTTTGCTCCTTTTTAGCAGGCCTGATCTTTACTGTCTGGTTTTGGCCAGAGGGAGAACACACAGACACTCCTCTTTGCATGTTTCTGTAAGCATGGAGCATAATGAAGCATGTGAGAAAACTGCTGTGAATGAGCCGAGAATTTATATCTATCTCTATCTGCATTTTCCTTTCTTCATCATTTCAAAGAAAGAAAATCTTCATTGCATAAGATTAGGGCATCCCATGGTAGAGTCACTTGCTAGATTTGCGTAGGGTTTTGAGCATCCAAGTGGATGCGACTTACTGAGCCTCTTTTCAATTATGCATGAAGAGTGCTTTCCATGTTGATGCTCAGCTGCCTGTGGCCCTTCCCTTACTCAGAGGAGGGCCAATGGCTGTCAGTTGATCAGCAGATAATGCCCAGTTGATGGGTCACATTAGACGCATGGTGAAAGGATGCAGTTTTTTTTTTTACCCCTGACAAAACCCCAGTACGCTTTATGAACTGGACATTATTCCTTTAGGAATACAGTCTCCACATTCTGAACCATCACTGTAGTGTAGACACAAATAAAATTATGCTCTTCCTTCCACCAGATTAAGGCAACCCAGTTGGCTGTCTTGTTGGAATTCACCTTGTGTCTTGCCCTTTACCTTGATTTTCTTAGAATGAGTACTTGAAGGAGCACTTTTAATTTTGCAAAGTGCTTTACAATCTTTTGTCTTCTTCCAGAGGTGACCAACCTTGGTGCTCCAGATGTGCTTGGACTTCAATTCCCAGAAGCTCAAGTCAGCACACCTGCTGATCAGGGCTTCTGGGAATTGAAGTCCAAGAACAGCTGGAGCGCCAAGTTTGGCCACCCCTGTATCCTTTCTTTCTCTTCTTTTGTCTGCATTCACACTCATAACTCTTGTCCATTTCTCTGCGCATGGAACTGCTGACCACGATGCAGAACTGCATAAGCAGGTTTGCTTTTATTTATTCCACTGCAGGCAACTACCGTAACTTGGGTTTGGAGAAATTGGAGTATTTGTTTTAAATGTTGTTGTTCTGTTCCATAAATCACCTGTGCACATCTGGCATATTATACAAAAGTAAAATTGCCCACAGTTAATTAATGCTTTGAAGTTAAAGCAGTTGGTTAGATCTTAATGTCCCAGGAAGAATATTATCTGTTTTATTACGTTGTGATGACACACAAGCTTTACTCAAATTGTCATGTTGTAAACGATACTGGAAATACAGTAGACTGTGATTTGTTAACCTCATGTTAGAAATTAGGCCCTGCCGGATTAGGTGAAATCTTGACATATTCTTATAAGAAAAAGCTGTTAATTTTGCTATTTATCACAGTTCAGACTTGCAGTGCCTTCAGAGTTCAGAGCAGGTTAGGTATGGCTTTCAGGCACTCTTCACTCTAGACCAGTGAGGTCCAATCTTGGCACTCCAGATGTTCTTGGACCTTAATTCCCAGAAGCTCGGATCAGCAGGAGTGCTGACTTGGGCTTTGGGTAATTGAACTCCAAGAACACCTGGAGTGCCAAGGTTGGTCATCACTGGTGTAGACATACCATTGAATAAAGAATTATAATTTGGATGTAAGCAGATATTATATCAGATAAGTTTGAACCTCCCCCAAAGACAGGAAAAAGTGATCCCTTTGGGGGGGAACCTGAATGCAAGAATTTTGAAATTCAACTTTCTTCTTTTGAAAGCTAGAACCAAGTTATGATGCAGTTGAAAATTGTAGACATATGAACAGAAATCTTGAACTCAGTAGCAGCAGCAACTTTTAGCAAACTTTTACCATTTCAACTTTTCTATTACTGTACTTATTTTAGCTCTGTAGCATGGAGTAGTGGAAAAAATCAGTTTTGGAGGACTTTTAGGCACTGGGTAGGTTTAGACTTAGTTTAGACGACTGGGAATAACATTTAGACCAATCTATTAATAAACTGTTGTTAAAAGCAATGCTGATATGTGTGGGAATTAGCAATTGATATCAGCTTCTTCCCAAGGGGCAATTTTCCTATGCATAATGTGTCAGATTATGTTTACACAAACTGAACCAGTGACTTCTGTGCAAATATATCACTTGTAGAAATGAAGAGGTGTGTTTGCTTTTGAGTTTATTTTAGTTGCCAGTATTTAAGTATGTGAACAGTCATATGAGATGTATCAGCTGAAGGAAAAGTGTTAGCTCTTTACACAAAAGCAAGACTATGGAGAAATTCTAAGACCTTGATTATAACTCATTAACATCATGGCTTTTTTTTTCCTGGGTGGGCTTGTGTTCTTGGTAGAGTTGACCAGATTGTTGGGCGAGGGCCGTCAATGACAGATAAGGACCGTACCAAAGGCCCGGCTGAAGGAGAGCTTCAGGAAGATCCCAGTATGATGGGAAGGCTTGGGAAGGTGGAAAAACAGGTATGTTTGAGAATTCTTACAGAATATAGCCTCTTTTGATGCGGTTTTAAAGAAGATGTAGAGGAGAGAGACCGACAGGGCCGTGGTGGCTGGATTGATGGCCGACCAGATGGCTGGCAGATCACAGCTCGAGACCTGAGAACTGCTCAATGGGGTGAGCTCCCATCATCTGTCCCATCTGCCAACCTAGCAGTTCGAAAGCAAGAAATTGCAAGTAGATAAAGAGGTAACAGTTTGGCAGAAAAGGTAACAGCATTCTGTGCACTCTGGCATATCATCATGCCTGCCACCTGACCATGGAAATGTCTGCAGATGGCTGTAAATGAAGATGAGACCACCCCCTGGAGTCATATCCAACAGGCTTTTGAACAAGGGAAACTTTTACCATTGCTAGAGGAGAGAGAAGAATGCAATTCAGGTGTTCTCGAACATAATACTGCGGAATGAAGTCAGGTTTGAGTGACTGATGGTAGAGACCACTACGAAAAGGTTGGAGGCTATCAGTGGCTTAAGAGCACCTAGCAAAGGAAGCATCATTGGGTCACTTCTATCTTGATAAATAAAGGTAAAGGTAAAGGTTTCCCTTGCTCGAAAGCCAGTCGTATCCGGCTCTAGGGTTCAGTGCTCATCTCTGTTTCATAGCCGAAGAGACAGCGCTGTATTCTTCTGCAGAAGTTTCCGTGGTCATGTGGCAGGCATGGAATGCTATAAAGATGACTGGGCAGATACAGCTGTTGGTCTCACAGTGCCAGCCTGTCTATCATTCTCTTTGACCTTCCTTTCCTTGGTGGTAAATACGGTTTTCAATGTGCATTCTCTTGTTGATGGGTTGCTGCTGCTGATCTAGAACATTTAAGTGGATCATACAGGATCAGCATTCTAGTCTCTGGCAGAAAAATCTCTTGATCTGTTTGATGCATGAGAGATGCTGCTAGTGTAGGAATCCTTTCCTTCCACTTTGAGTGTTTTGCTAACTACTGTAGTGTGATTCCTTATAAGGTTGGACTTCACTGCGATCATTTATGCCAGGGCTTCTCAGCCTTTCTAAGCTACGGGCCGGACCACACACCCTCAAACAGCTGAGCGGGCTAGACTGGTGGTTCCCCCACCGTAAAAGCTGTCATAAAACGTGCTAACATCTGTAGTAAATGTGTTTATGACAGCTGTGGGTGCATTTACGGCTGTCGTAAACACTTCTGCTTCTGGTGCTGGTGGCGATGTGGGCCACATGAAATGGTGCCATGGCCAGGGTTTTGCCTGCAGGCCGTAGGCTGAGAACCCCTTATTTATTTATTTATTTAAATTTATATGCCGCCCAATCAGGAGAACCCGACTCAGGGCAGCGTACAACATTTAAAAATGTATAAAAACAGATTTTAAAATCCCAAATCGCCCACTCACTTCCCTACCCTACTACCCCCCACCCCAATTAAAAGAATAAAAAGAAATAAAAGGGAATGGGCCTTGTTATGTCCAAAGTGCACTCCTGTAATGTGCTCTATGTGGGTCTACTTTTTAAAATGCCTAGAGAAGGCAGCTTGTGCAACCAGGGTGCTAACCTGAGCTAAACCTCTTAATATATTGCACACTATTCTTTCAGATTTGTAATGGCAATATATGAAACCCTAAAAACATTGGCACTGGACCATTTTCTTCTCTCCCCCACAGTTAAAAATCTTTCATTTATTTCCCCCCGCATAATCCATCTTTTTGAAAGCTCATGTGTTCAAAATTGTGGCTATATATCAAGGTCTTGATAATAAGATAATATACATGAAAGTATAATATAATATACATAAGATAATATACATATAATCAGAATATACATATACTGATTAGATTATAGGTGAGTTGGAAGAGACTCATAAGGCCATCTAGTCATGCCCCCTGCTCAATGTTGGTGATGTTAAAATATATTCAGCCTTTCACATATAGTATCTTATTTTCAAAGACTTTAATATTGTATACAGTTCACACAAACCCAAATCCACAGCTTCAGTGTTCACAGTTTCAGTTATCTACGGGTCTAGGGTTGCCATAATTCTCTCCCATCAAACCGGGACAGCCATGTGACATCATTGCATTCTCCAAACTGTGCATGTGTCACGGAGACCGCAGCACTAAGACCCCACAGTATCCCTGCCCAGGGCGGGTAGCCACCATTAGTTTAAAAAAAGCTGTAGTCAAGAGGTTGTTTCCCATACGATTCTTCTTGCAAAAGATGATTCTGGATGGTCCTATTTTTATTTCTTTTCCTATCTCTGCCCCAGCTCCTGCCAACCTAGCAGTTTGAAAGAAAGATTTTGCAAGTACTGTAGATAAATAGAGACCATTTTGGTGGGAAGGTAAACAGCATTCAATGGAAACGTCGGCAGACGCAGACAGCACTGGCTCTTCAGCTATGAAGCAGAGATGAGCACTGAACCCTAGAGTTGGATACGACTGGCTTTCGAGCAAGGGTGACCTTTACCTTTTTAAAATTTCTTGGGCCACTCTTTAAACCACCCTCTTTCCCCCTGAGGCCAGCCCCCTCCCCTTCACACACACAGACCCATTGAGGTAGACTCACCCTCAAACAACCCCACACGAGGATCCCTTGGAAGAAAGTTCTAAGGAGGGGCCTGGAATGGCAATGCAGCCCATGGAGCCTCCGTTTCCCTCCGGAAGGAGAAAAGCAGGAGACAGGAAGGGACTTATTTTGCAATGGACAAATCTTTACTTTCTGTCCTCCCTCTCTAGGAATAGTGACTCTATGAAATTAACCCTTTATTCCTGGGATTTGTACATCTTTTTTGTTGAACCAGCCGGGATTGCTTCAACCCGGGAAAATCCCCAGAAATCGGAACATATGGCAACTCTATGCGGGTCTAAAACAGGGATTCTCAACCTGCGGCTGTGGCACCATTTCATGTGGCTTCCCACTGCCTCCACCACACCAGTAAGTGCCATGTGGTGGAGGAAGGGCAAAATGGCCATCCAGCCCCCGAAGCTGTCTGAAGGAGCATGACCCAGCCCCTGGCTTAAAAAGGTTGAGAACTCCTGTTCTAAAATATTCAATAAAAATCCTGAAATATGTAATATATATGTATTTCTATGGCACATTGTCAGAGCTGGCCACTAGAAGCTACTGGGCCATACCTGTCAACCGCGGCTCCGGAAAATACGGAACCTGTGCAAACAGTTCTGCACAGGTCGCATTCTACGCTTGCGTAGAACGCGACTTGCGCAGAAGGGCCCCCTCCTCGCCCCCGCTGCTAAATTCCGGGGTTTCGGCAGCGCGGGGTGGGAAATGGCGCAAATCGGCGCCAAAAATCGGGAAATCCCGGCCAATCCGTGAAGGTTGACAGGTATGCACTGGGTGGCAATATAAATTTGAACTAATAAATACATAAATACATGTAAAATACAGAGTCTACTGCTATCCATGATTTCAGGTACCCACAGTAGGTCTAAGAATGTATCCCCTATAGATACAGGGTGAGACTTGTATAGCAACAATTTTGAGCACTGTAGCAAATTAAGGTTTCAGATTTCCTTTATCTCCCTCTGTAATTGTGGAACATCGCAGTTCACCACCATTTCTTGTGGGTGGCTTAACAAATTTCTCTGTACCCAAGATGAAGGACAAGGTAGTTGACATCAGTATGAGTTTTTTTGGGGGGAAACTCTCTCTCTGTGTTATTTATTTATTTATTTATTTATTTATTTATTTATTTATTTATTTATTTATTTATTTATTTATTGTTAAATTTTTATACCACCCACTCAGTCAAAGCCGACTCCGGGTGGTTCACAACAGTGGGTAAAAACAGATAAAAACAAATAAAACAGATAAAAACCAGCAATAAGAACCCACCCCTAAAAAGAGAGGGGTGCAGGAACTGAAGAAACCATGGGGCAGGCATCCTCCCCTATATTAACCACCCAACGGAAGCCACCTCTCCACCTGCACCCCAAACTTGGCCCGCCAGCCAGGTTTTTAGTTCTTTTCTAAAGGGCAACAACTCCGTCTGGAGACGCTTTTATTTTCCTTTGGTGCCTCCATTTCCAATGTTATATATTTACCAAAGCAAGTTTGCACAGACTGTTGTCCCTAGGTAAGATATGATTAATGCAGGCAAATGAAGTCTATGAGTATTTACCCTTGGCTTAAGTAGAAGAGAGTCCTTAAGGCAATGAAGAGCGATAACAAAATATATGAATTTGATTTTCCAGTAAGGGAGGGGATGTTTCTCTCTCCCCATCTCAGAGGACACCTCATATGTGAAGGTGATCTTTAAGAAATAAAATGTGTATGTGTGTAATAGAGATGGAAAGCTTGGGAGGTACAGGTTTTTTTGGAACTCATTTGTTCTTGGGACAATTAAACGTTGTGACCTGTGTGCCATTTTCTAGGTGCAGTCCATGGAGAAGAAGCTGGACTTCCTTGTGAACATCTACATGCAGCGGATGGGCATACCTCCAACAGAAACAGAAGCTTATTTTGGCTCCAAAGAACCTGACCCAGCCCCACCCTATCACAGCCCAGAAGACAGTCGGGAGCATATTGACAAAAACGGGTGTATTATCAAGGTCATTCGCTCTACTAGTTCAATGGGACAGAAGAATTTCTCCGCGCCGCCTGCCACATCGGTGCCAAACAACAACTGCCCTCCGTCCACTTCTTGGCATCCATATACACGGCAAAGCCGCGGCACCTCCCCGGTTGGCGAACCCGGTTCTTTGGTTCGAATCCCACCACCGCCTTCACATGAGCGCTCTTCGTCAGCGCACAGTGGTGGGCACAGGGCCAGTGCTGAGTACACAAAGAACGAAGATGCTGCTACAAAACATCAAGAGAGTGCCCTGAGGGACAGCGACACCTCCATCTCCATCCCATCCGTTGACCATGAGGAACTGGAGCGTTCCTTCAGCGGATTTAGCATTTCCCAGTCCAAAGAAAACTTGGACATCCTGAACAATGGCTGTTACACTGCTGTGGCCAAAATCAGACCTTACATTGCAGAAGGGGAGTCAGATACAGATTCTGACCTCTGCACGCCATGTGGGCCTCCGCCAAGGTCAGCAACAGGTGAGGGACCTTTTGGCGACATGGGTTGGACAACTCCTAGACAGTGAAGCCAAGCGGGAATCTTCCTGAGTAGATACATCAAGAGCATGGGCTAGTCATAAGGCCCACCTACCAAACATCTTCAAGAGATGGAGAGCTAATGATCTATATGACCCAAAAGCTGTGAAGGTTTCGTCAACAGTTTACGCTGGGTGTACGGGAGTAGGAAACTGTACCTGTTCACAGCAAGGAGAGGGCATCGTAGCAAGTCATTTGCAGTGCTGGAATGTCTGGATTACTTTCTTACAGTCTTTCTAAAATCGATAGCAAACTTTATTCTCGTACTTCAGGGTAGGTAGTCCTAGCTCTTGGCTATCTTTTATGCCAAGAGAGCACAGGCCTCACTTGAGAGGGTGGCTGACAATTTTTACGTCATTACCGAATCATAAGTAATGGCACTGAACTAGCAGATCACATACATGCAAATATTCTGGTGTTAATGAGGTTTTTTAAAATGGCACTAATTATGCCTTGAGGAAGAGGCAACAGATTTATAATGCACAAAAATGGTGGTTTAATCATAGCGACCGAAGTCAACTGTAGGGTCTAGGTAAGAGTCGTACAATATCTGGATGGCACTTCTAAAATTGATTTTTCCTAACAATGAAGAACATAGTTTCTTAGTAATGGAATGGGGGTGAGGGGGATAGATTTACATTTACAATGGGTGCACTTGAACTAAAAGAACAATTAAGTCTGCGGTAAGCTTGGCTGCTTTCACATGAATTGCTTGTCTTTCTTTATTCACATCTGCAGAACGGCATCTCTGGATCTGCATGCTCAGATGTTTCAATGTTTTAACACTCTTTGGAATGCAGTTAGGTCAGGAAAACCCCTGTGTTGCGATACGGTCGGTGCTCAGATTTCAAAGTGACTCTTCTTAAAGACTAGTTCACAAAACCGTGGAGTGCTACAGTTGTTTACCAGTCATTCACATTTTCCATAGCCACTGTTCTAAGGCCTGCCATTCAGGTTTAAGGATGCTTATTTCACACACTACATGCCACACTTAACTGGTAAGTTCAAAAAGAAGGGACAAGTAAGGTATTCTTAGCCATATTTATGGAAGAAGCCTCAGAAGAGAAATCTTCTACTTTTAGGCTGACGTTAGTCCAGCCAAAACAGGGCAAGTAAGAAGCCAGAAATTCCATAAGGGGATCAGAAGTCATATGTTAGCCTCAATTTCTGTGAGGGGCTTCTCTTAAATAGAATGAATCATAGGGTAAATTGACAATGAGCTAACCATTAATTGGGGCTTGACACTGAAAAGTTACCTCTGTACTTTGATTTGTGCCTTGTTTTAGTACACATCACACTTTCTGAAAAGAGATTTTTTTCCCTTCTGCCCATTTCTCTCCAGTTTTGTCACTGAATGAGATTATTATCCTCTTGAGTCCTGTATAGTTTTTGTTTCAACCATCTGTCAAAACTGGGGTTGATTGTCTTGGTTTCGTTTGGCTTTTGCTTTTTTCAGCCTCTAGTCCAGTGGTTCCCAACCTTTTTTGGCCATGCCCCACCTAAGCATCTCTTAAATCCTGATCCCACCCCAGACATATAATTCTTATTACTCAAAAAGTGAACTCCTGTTCATGCGGAGGAAGCCTAAAAGGTCATTAACTTGGTCTAACTCATTCTCGAATTGTCCACGGCTCTCGTCTGTATTTATTACTGGTGCCACTTGATGTGTGATGCCTTCTATCTTCATTATTTCAGAAACTGAGTTAAATTCACAATCAAATGACTAAGAGAAGTAGAAAGCTGCTGAGGAAAAAAAATCCCAAAATCTGGTACAGAGTGGGGAGAACATGTTTTATTTTAAACTTCCACTTGGCTAGTCTTCAGTTGACTTGGCTTCCATAGTTTTGGCACCTACCAGGCTTCAGGTCCAGTTCCATTTTTTTACAGAGCTAGTGAAAGTGCTTTTGTGCTCAAATATATGCAATATAGTTCCTGTTGTGAAAATGCACCGTAAAGGAATCTGACAAATTCCAACAGTCTTGCCATTTGCCTTTTTGCAGCACATTGCTGGAGATGTCAAAAATACCCTCTACTGATATAGACATTGCTACCAGTCTGTTCTTTCAAATCTGGCTACTCAGTTCAATATAGAAGTCCTGAAGGATCTTGGGATAAAAAAGCTGATGAACATTTAGTTCTTTAGTATATTCTGTGACATAACAGAACAATAGAAAAGAAAATGGCAAGCAGAATTTGTTGTAGCAAAACTGGCATTGTTTTAGAACATTTGGAAGCTAACAGTCATTTTGTTGTATGAATTTGAAGAGGCAAGATTCAATTACAGAAACCGTTCTCATTTAATCCTCTGGGCTCTGCTTGATTAACTCCCAACATGTTTGCCTATTAAAATTTCATTCAAAAAGATGGCAGGGCTTCCATGAAATGCAAGCATATGTTATGGTGGCTATTTGTAATTGGATGAAAGAATTCCCTAAGACCCATGAGACCGAAAACACTTAAGAAGTTCCGAATAATCTGTCCAATTAATTGGGACTGTCTTTTAACCAAGTGAAATTTCTTTAAATTAACTAAAGCCAATCAACCAATCAATATTTAAACATTGTAGCCCTTTTTTAGAGCTACACACTAAACAGCCATCCATGGGGAAAGAAAGGGATGTTTTAGGAAATCATTTTTTTTAGGATGAACACATGAAATAAAAAAATATTTCCCTTTTTTGATGTGATGAATGCTGCATTAATGCTTTTCTATGCTTAGATAAGAACAACATCTTACTAGAAAGTGAAAATAGTTAAGGCTGTTTAGTCTTTTTTTTTAATAATAGAAGAACAAAACATAATTGTAACATCAGCAAGGCCTACTTTTCTATGCTGTGTTTCTGTCTGTTCATCGTTGTTTCTCATCAGAACTGTGAATTGTGTGTAAGATGAAATTTGTGTACATTTCCTCTCTTGTACTGCCAGAGAACCGGGCACAGTCCATCTGGGAAATCAGTCATGAGGCAATGTTTTTTTTAAAAAAAAACACATGGTTGCCCACAAGCCCCTCTTTCCATGCATGGCGATCAATGTAAAACTTGGAGAATTGTTCTTGAATGGAATCCTGGCTACCAGAATTCCCAGTCAAACTGGTTGGAGATTCTGATGGTTATAGTTTACCAAATGAAACTTTTTTGAACTCTGATGCAGACGCATATGATTGTCTCAAGAGTTGCGGACATTCTCCACAGTGTGCGGGTCCCAGGCCCCAAAGGGCTTTCAAGGTTAGCACCTTGACTTGGGTCTGGAAGGTGAATTGCAGTAGGATAGGACTTGGGCAGCCTTTTCAGTTACTCCCACTGGTTTCTATGGAGCATGCCCATGCCATATTTTCCTGGTTGTGCCTGAGGACACGATGATGGCCACCAAGTAATGCATGCAAGACCATCTGTACAGATCTAAGTATACACCTGTTTGATATGCCCATGCATGGAAACGTATAGCCCAGTTCTGACTAAAGGTTCAAACCTATCTCTGATGTCCATTCCTTGACACTGCAATGTTAATGCTCTCATGGCACTGATGTTCCAAGAAGAAACTGCCTGGCATCTTTCTGCCATGGATGTTTGTTGAGAGGTTTGGACTTCCTTCTTTGGAGGAGGTTCCATCAAGCTGTAAATCTTCACTTGTGGTTGCCAGAGGTAGAGACCAGAAACAGTTTGATCTGTTCAGTAAGAATCAGCCCTAACTAGATTTTGGGAAACGCTGCTTTTTGGGGCTAAAACATCCAGTATGGGGGATTCTGGGAGTGTTAGTTCAGCAATGTGTCACACAAGGAGAGTTGGGTCCCAGTATGAAACAAAAGAGCTTGAATGCCTTAGTTTGGTCCAGTTTCCCTTAATCCTGTGTGAAGGATGAAATAAAAGTCCAAGCACCTCAGAAGAAAAATGGACAAAGGTATAGGTTTCTGATATTAGGTGAAATTCATTTATTACTTAATTGATGGAATTGAAGCCTACATCTATAGACTGGAGGAGTAGCAGAAGCTGTCTTATTTTGAGGCGGGCAGTTAGTTCATCCAAATCAGTATTGTTGGTACTGATTGGCTAGTGCAGGGGTTCCCAACTTATGGCCCATGGGTCGCCCCCGATGCCATCCCATCTGGCCCATCACTGTCTTCACCACACCCAGAAGTGGAAGCAGATGCATTTACATCATCCATAAAACACGCATGTGCAAATGCACACCCGACTGGTGTAAATTCGGAAGAGGACACCTTTACGTCAGCTGTAAATGCACTCACTTCTGGGGGCGTGGTCCAGCCCGTGAGGCTGTCCAGGGACATGGGCTGGCCCATGATGCTGTCCAGTGGCGTGGTCAGGCCTACGACGGAAGAAGGTTGGCCACCCGTGGGCTAGCACTCCAGGGCTCTGGAAAGGAGCCATTTTGAGTTTTTGTGATTGCAGGGGATTGAGTCTTTTGTAAACATAGCACACACACTAACACAAAGAACTGGTCCTCCGTCTAAGTTCCTTGTCTGCAACAAGCCTAGGTTTGCAAGAAGTGGCAGAGGATAGGAATTGTGACATGTGAATAGAACACAGTGAGGGGGACATCCCTCTTTCCTGGAAAAGTCTAGTGTTCAGGAAATTTGGCCTACGCAGAGAAGGACTACTGTATTTTTCTTTCAGAAATAGATGTGCAAATAACCTTTCTTATGCTGCATTTGAATGTTTATGCAACTCATCCAGGAATTGGAAGTGTGTTCTCAAAGTGACCCTTGATGTGACTGTTGACTAGGATGTCTGTGCATTAACAAAATTATTATGATCAGAGTTTGGGAAAGTTTATGCCTTCTTTGGGGAGTACTCTTCCAAGAATCCCTCACAAGTATTAATCACAAGTGGCCGTGTAACTAAAACAAAACAAAGCCCTACACATCCCGTGGTATCTTTCAGATTAATAACTTTTGTTTGGCAAAAGCATTTGTGGACTCCAGGATGCTGCTTTGAATGCCTCTGAAGCAGTAGGTAGGAGGCCTCTGAAAGCTTGTGCCAAATAAGATTTTTTGTTTCTGAAGTTTCCACAAGACTCTTTCAGTTTTGCTGAAACATGCTGTAGACTAACATACGTAGATACTACTATAGAAGTAGTCACAAAAAGTATCTTTTCCAAGCTCCACTTACTAGACAAATTGACCATAATCAGCAAGATCACTCTTAGTACATAAGGAGGCTATATAGCTGAGTCTCTGGCATTATGAGATTCATCCAAGACACACTGAACTGGCTGGATGATTATGTTGAAGGAAAATGGATGGATACAACTGCTTCTAGCACCAACAGTTGACATGAACTGTTTTTGTCTAGAACTGTAGCCTGATCAGGGTGTGACTTTGAGCCATAGCTGTCAAGTTTTGGATTTGAAAATAAGGGAAATTTCCTGGACAAAACGGGAAACTTGACAGCTATGCTTATCATGTGCAGCCCTCCAGTGGTGGCATTAGGGCATTGCAGTCTGACTGATACGGAACACCGCTGGGAAAGAGGGTAAAATACGGGAGGTTCCTGGCCAATACGGGACATTTGACAGCTATGCTCTGAGCAGAGATGATGAGCAGAGCAGCAATTTCACATTCAACTTTTTTAGCAGTCTAATGTGACCAGAAACTTATGATAAAACAGTGTGGGAGAGATTAGCCATACCAGCTTAATTAATTATGTTTTCATGGGGCTGCCTGACTGACACCAACCAATGGATGAAACAAACATGAACTGGGTCTACAGTCGATACAATTGGGATTGCTCTGTTCTGTGGTTAGTGGTGGATTTAAGGGGCAGGATTAAAGCTGTTGCGTTATGTTTTCACACTGAGGGGGTTTCCTCGGCCCTCTCTATTGCACGCTGTTCACTGCGCACACTCAAGGAAAAAGTCAAATCTGGGGTCGTCCTTGTGATCGCAAAGACGGCATCTCTGCTTCTTTTGGTTAGCTCCGTTGCCTTGGCTTTCTTGCATATCTGTTCCTGCTCCAAAGAATATTTCATAATGCCTTTGGTACTGATGTACAATTTTAAGACATTTTTGTAATGCTATCGAATGGGAACACTTTATCTTGTGTTATAGCGACTGGAAATTTATTATTTTCTCCTTGTTGAATGTGTAACTTTTACTGTAAATGTCAAAAAAGAAAAAAAAGGCAAAAACAATGACCGACTCTTGGTTTTCATTTTCTTCTACATCTAATCATTTTGTCAACAAATTTGAAGAGGAGGGAGTAATGTAATAAAACAGAGCATCAAATTAAAAATCAGTCTCTCCCTTATAAACTTCTCATTGCCATCTATCCAAACAAGAAAGTACAAAATATAATATTGCAGGTTTGTGAATGTTTTCCATCTGTATGTATAAACCAGGGGTTCTCAACCTTACTGCGCCACAGGCCGGAAAACTCCCCCTCTGACAGCTGAACGGGCAGGACATGTGGTTTCCCCCTGCCGCAAATGCTGCTGCAAACCATGGCAGGTGCATTTGTGCATGCACGGGTGCATTTGTGCATGCGCAGGCATGTTTCCGGCTGTCATAAATGCATCTGCTTTCGCTTCCAGGGTTGTCACTGTGGGCCGGATGGAATGGTGCTGGGGCCGGCCCACGGGCCATAGGTTGCGAACCCCTGGTATAAACATAAATGCATTTTTAAAACTGAATATTGCCAAATTGAAAAGAGAGGAGTTATTAATTTGATTGCAGATGTGCAGTTTAGAACTCCTCCACCAACCATTATTTCAGATTATTCTCTGCAAGAAACAAGCTATGAGGAATCCATAGTCTCTCCCTCCTTTTACAGAGAGGAAGAACAAAGAAAGATCCATATTTTCCCCACACATGGATGAGGAAAAAAAATCAGTTGGGGATGACTTTTAGCAAAACATTAAGCATTCCTTCCATCGCTTTGGTATACCATCTTGCATTTCATTTAAAAACATGGAGTCACCCCCCTGGATTGTCCTGCATCATGGAATTATATCCCCCCCCCCCCCCGAAAAGCAAAAAGGCTCAAATGACAGGATGTAGATATCAAAAAAGGCAGAGCATGGAAATTTTATTTTCTTTTGACTAGTGCTCCCAGAAATCCCCCGCCAACATAGGTCGTGGCCATAAAACTGGAGTTTCTAGAAGCTGTAGTCCGAAAAGGTAACTTTTCTAAGGCATTGTCACAGCTAAGCATGGTCAGATTCAAGAGCTTCACTAGATTATAGATCCGTGATGGTGAACCTTGGCACTCCAGATGTTCTTGAACATCAATTCCTAGAAGCTCCCGTGAATTCACATTTTACTTCCGCTTCCAGGAGCAACGAGGGCGACGTGGGCCGGATGAATCACAGTAAACCCATTCATGTGGATTCACAGGGGCTTCTGGGAATTGATGTCCAAGAACATCTGGAGTGCCAAAGTTCACCATCACAGCTATAGATGAATTAAGTGGGAATGATTTCTGAGTTGCATGGCACAGTATCACAACAAGAAACATCTCCAAGTTTTACCAATTTTTGTTACGCAAGAGATGTGACATCTGTCTTTTGACTTGGACATGACATTGCAAATAACAATCAAATTTCTGGATTCCTAGACCTTTCTTCACCAGCTATTATTTTTTAAAAATTGAGCATAAATCAGCTGTAATTTATACCTATGGAATGTACAGTTGAGCAACTTAGAACCATAGCAGTGGATAGCTGCTAAACATAGCTACATAGCTACACTTCAAGCTATGCTATGCAATTTTTTTTTGGGGGGGGACTTGGTATTGGTGGACTAAACAATAAAATAAAGGAAAAATATGTTTAATTCCACGCAGCATAGTCCTAGGAAAATGTACATACATATTCTGCTTAATCGTGACAAGACATCTTAAACACTCCATCAATAATTGTATCAGCAACAAATGAAAAAATTGAAAAAATAAGAGAGAGACATAAACAACCTACCCTGGTTTAGAAATCTACCAGATTGAAAGTGGACCTCTTTTCCCAAGTTCTAGTTACTTATCAGAAGTCTTCCGATGCTGGTAATCAGGTATAAATCATTTCTCTGCTGTATCATTGCTAACATCATCTGAGTTTGGGAAAGATATGTTTTTGGACTAAAACATCATGAATACCCAAACCTCAATGCCACATGGTATTAAAAAAAGTAATTTTACTAAGCTCTGAATCAATTTGTCCACCTACTTTTGTTGGGACCCAACTGTTGATTTCTTATCAAGCAAGAATTACTGAATGAGAAACCGTAATAAATGAGCAAAAAAAAAAGGGGACATACATCTGAAACCCTAATAAAAACATGAACAAATTGAAATATAATATAATAACAGAGAGTGGAAATGAAGTATTTTCAAAGTTGTGGCTGACATTTTCAACGTGACTATGGCCAAAATCCTTTTAGCATTGTTAGCTGCAGCTAGAGTAAGCCTATTTTAATCAATGAAAGTTATCTTTGTTATCCCCACACAACCAATCAACAGGACTAATCTAGTTTGAATTACTACAGCAAGCAACAGAATTTCATCTGGCTCAGTGGTTAAGACGCTGAACTTGGCAACTGGAAGGTCAGCAGGTCAGCAGTTCAGGACCTGAGGGCTGCACAAGAGAGTGAGCTCCCAGAGTCGCCTGTCGATTGGGAGGCAATATAAGTTGAACTAAATACTATAAATAAATCTCTGTCCCAGCGTCTGCCAACCTAGCAGTTCAAAAGCAAGAAATTGCAACTAGATAAATAGGGACCACTTTGGTGGGAAGGTAAACAGCATTCCATGCATTCCGGTGTCTAGTCATGCCTGCCACATGTTCACCGAAATGCGTGCAGATGCAGATAGTGCTGGCTCTTTGGCTATAAACAGAGGTGAGCACTGAACCCTAGAGTCGGATATGACTGGCTTTTGAGCAAGGGCAACCTTTACCTTTACCTAGGTTTACAATATAACTCCTGTTTTATTTTGTACTAGTATATTTTGCCCGGCGGTGCCGGGCTTTTTAAAATTGTGTTGGATAGTAAAGGGGTTCATTTTTTTTCTTGAACCAATGGTGCTGGGCTGTTTTAAATGGTGTTGTAAAGTTTTGGTGATTTTGTGGCTTCGAGGCGCTGTGTCCGCCTGTGGTGGACTTGCGCTCCCAGTGTTTTATTTTTATTTTTTTGCGTGCCGGCTTCCTCAGTGCCGGGCTCTTTAAATTGGTTTTTGAAAGTTTTTGTTTTATGTTTATGCAAATTTTATTTTATTTTAATTTATTTAATGTCAATTAATTTTATTTAGTTTAAAATTTAATTTTGGTTTTTTAAATCTTTATTTTTATGCATTTTTTTGGTTTTTCTGAGTGAAAATTGATTTCTGGTTTTTTTTGGTATTTTTTTGAGATTAGTGTGATTATTTTTGAATGTTTTTATAACTTATTTGATTAATTTTGGAATTAATCTTATTAGTTTCAATGTTTTTGAATGTTTTTTCTCTTGTCGGCCTCTGGGTGGGGGTGGTGAGCTTTTCTTCCTCTCTACAATTTTTCTCTTCTGTCCTCTGGGTGTCGCTTCCAGTAAGTTTTTTCTTTATTTTCTCATTTGAGTTCCGGTCCTTATGGATAGAAGATGTCTTATGGTAAACTCTCTGGGTTGTTTTTTTTTTTGGGGGGGGGTTGTCTGTGTGTTTTTTCTTGTTTGTTTTTGGCTGTTTTTGTGTTTCTTTTTGGATTTTGGATTTTTGAGTGTTTTTGATTGTTTTTGGTTTGTGTTTTTGTGTTTACTTTTTCGGGTGGTGGTGGCTTTCTTTCCCATGGGCCATGCTGGCTGGCCCATGGGAAGGAAGGGTAGCGGCGGCGGGGGGGCCTTTCCCACAGGCCATGCTGGCTGGCCCGTGGGAAGGAAGGGCGATGGCGGGGGGGGGCTTTCTTTCCCATGGGCCATGCTGGCTGGCCCGTGGGAAGGAAGGGCAATGGCGGGGGAGGGGGGCTTTCTTTCCCACAGGCCATGCTGGCTGGCCTGTGGGAAGGAAGGGCAGCGGCGGCGGGCATTTTTTTAACTTTTATTTTTCACGCGCCGGCTGCTTCAGCATTCTGCGCACTAATGGCACGCAGGACGCTGGGGCTTGTAGTTTTGCCTGCGCGTTTGCTTACTGCAGCGGTTTTTTCCCTGCGGCTTTTTTTATTGGCCGCAGCACATTTCTGAACATTCCTTTTGCCACGCCGCTCAGCCTGATTGGCTCTGGCGCGGCATGGCGCAAGGAACGTTGGGAATTGAAGTTCCCTTTTTTTGTTTGCATCCGGGGGGCTGCTGCCCCCCGGCCAAAAATTTCAACCCGACAGTTACCTGCGAACCGGGTTCGGGCAAGTGAACGGAGGCCCATTACGGGCTAGTGGGGCCTGGTGCAACATCCTTTGTCACATTCCAACAGTTAATGCACCATTTTATAGGTATAGATAGTCAATGCTTGAGTATATTTTATACAAATAGATCTGTTGGAACTATTGGATTAAATTTGGATTTCCATTTTTTTTGGTTAAAATATCTCAATTAATCTATTGTTTGGAAGGTCCACTGCTCTTCTTGAGAGTCTAGAGTGGAAATAGGGAATAAGTGGCTTTCCAGATACAGTTGGCCTTCCAGTTCCCGAGATTTTTCTTCATAAGATCTGCTGGCAAAAATTTATCTTCATTCATGATGGAAGTCAAAGTGAAACGGCACTTGATTTTAAGGAAGAGAAAAGAAAGAAAAGAAACTTTTCCCACCTTTTTTTTCTATTTCCCCTTTCATGAGGAGAAGAAAAACAATGAATTTCATTTCATTTTATGTTTCTATTTATTGTTGGCTTGCCGCCAAAGCGAAACAGCACTGGATTGTAATGAAAAACAAATGAAAAATTCCCTTCCATGTTCTTTTCTGTCATTCCTCTCTGTGGGGAATATGAAAAACCTGTGGATTTTCTTGTTTTTTGTATTTCTGTATTGGTAAGGGAAGGGGCTGTGGTGGCTTAGTGGTTAAGATGCTGAACTTGACAACTGGAAGGCTGGCAGGTCAGCAGTTCGAGACCCAAGTACTGCATGATGGAGTGAGCTGCCATTTCTGTCACAGCTCCTGCCAATCTAGCAGTTTGAAAGCAAGAAATTGCAAGTAGATAAATAAGGGACCACTTCAGTGGGAAGGTAAACAGCATTCTGTGTACTCCGGTGTTTAGTCATGCCTGCCACATGTTCACCGAAACGTCTGCAGATGGTCTAAACTTTAGCTCTTTGATAAAGCCTTGGCTTTGAAAACTCATTCAGGCCGGAGGTAGCACTGGTAAAGTCGCTCCTTAGATATCTCACATACTTTAGGAAACCTCTACTTTGTAGTGGTGGTTGTGTGCTGTCAAAATCCTAATAGAGGTTTCAAAGTAAGTGAGATATTTAAGGGTTCATTTTATCAGTTCCACTCTCCGGTGAATTTCCATGGCTTGAATGAGAATTCAAATTCAGGTCCTTATTGAGTCTGCTCTATTTGCTACATCACATTTGAAACTCTAGTAGGGTCACTTTAAGTCACATAACGTATTGAGCCCTGGTGGCGCAGTGGTCAAATGCTGCTGTACTGCAACCAAAAGGTTGTGAGTTTAATCCTGACCAGGGATCAACATTGACTCAGCCTTCCATCCTTCTGAGGATGGTGAAATGAATACCTAGCATCTTGGGGGCAAAATGCTAATTACTGTACTCTGTAAACTGCCCAGAGAGTGTACTAAGCACTATGGGGTGGTATATAAGTACCATTGCTTTGCTTTGCTGTAACTTGAGAGCACAGAACACCCAGTCATAGATATGTATTTCTATCAATGGCCACAAGATGGTGCATGGTTTTTGAGAGAAGGAAGGGAAAGAAATCTATACTTATAAATCAAGGGTTAACCGTTGGAACTTGCTATACGTTTCTGCACCAGTCCATACTATCCCGTACCGAGCCTCCTGCACTCGCCAGAACCCGGCCTGCAGAGTACTGCAGGGTTGCCGAAGCCACCAGTGGGGCAAGAGCCCCTTGAACGTGAACAAAGGAAAACACCAATGAAATCACAAAAGTAAACAAAACTAGAAATAAACAAACCAATTACACACATCTAAAGCCCAACAAAACCACAAAAGAACAAACAGAAACACCTCCCAGCCCACCACCACAAAATCAAAACAAAGAAAAATCCCAGAATAAATAAAACCAGAGAACTCACCAGCACATCCTCCCTCCGCGAGACCGGAACAGAAATGAAGAAACAAAGACTACCTAGAGGCCACAACAAGATGTGGCAAGTAATTAAAGAAATAGGAATACCAGAGCACCTCATATGCCTCCTGAGAAATCTGTACATGAACCAAGAAACAACAGTTAGGACAGAACATGGAATGACAGAGTGGTTTGGAATAGGAAAAGGAGTAAGACAAGGCTGCATTTTGTCACCATGCTTATTCAACCTATACACAGAGCACATAATGCGCAGTGCAGGGATGGAGGAATCACAATATGGGATTAAAATCGCTGGGAGAAACATCAATAATCTGAGATATGCAGACGATACCACCCTAATGGCAGAAAGTGAAGAAGACCTAAAGAAGCTCCTGATTAGGTTGAAAGAAGAGAGTGCAAAAGCTGGCCTGAGACTCAATATCAAGAAAACCAAGATAATGGCAACAGGCCCAATCAGTTCCTGGAAAATAGAAGTAGAAGCAGTGACAGATTTTACTTTCTTAGGATCAAAGATCACTGCAGATGGGGATTGTAGCCATGAAATAAAAAGGCGACTGATTCTTGGGAGACAAGCAATGAGAAACCTGGGGAACATAGTGAAAAGCAGAGACATCACATTGCAAACAAAAATTAGAATAGTCAAAGCAATGGTATTCCCAGTAGTAATGTATGGATGTGAGAGCTGGACAATTAGGAAGGCTGAACGCAGAAGAATAGATGCCTTTGAAATGTGGTGTTGGAGGAGAGTTTTGAGAGTCCCCTGGACAGCAAGGAGAACAAATAGGTCAATCTTAGAAGAAATTAACCCTGACTGCTCATTGGAAGGTCAAATAGTAAAGATGAAGCTAAAATACTTTGGACATCAAATGACAAGGATTCACTTGAGAAGGCATTGATGTTGGGAAAGGTGGAGGGCAAAAGAAGAAGGGGAAGGCCAAGGATGAGATGGCTAGATGGCATTGTAGTCACAATGGGCACAGAGCTGGGAGGGCTGAGGGGGATGGTGGAGGACAGAGGCGCCTGGAGGAAAATGGTCCATGGGGTCGCAAAGGGTCGGAATCGACTGTGCGACTGAACAACAACAAAAGAGGCCAGGAGAGAAAAAACAAGTGAAACAAAACCAAAACCAACACTATTACTAACAGCCCCACCTGCAGGCCGGAATATTAAAAACAAGTCAAAAACAAAACAGCCCCACCTAGAGGCCACAACAGTAAAAATAAGTCAAAAAATAACAATAAATCAAAAGTTTACACAAATAACAAACATATGTTAAATAAATAAAATAAAAAGATTTATAGCATCCTCTGTTGATTTTTAACTACCCCCCCCCCCAACATCTAAACACGCCGGGCAATCTATGCTAGTCAAATTAATAAAAATTAACGTACTTTGCCTTCAACTGATTTCACAAATGACGCCTTCATTGTTAAATCTGATTAGTAATATAAGATTGTGACATCTGCTGATTAAGCAAGCATTGTCCTCAGCCGCAGCTACGATTGTGTGATATCCCTGAAATTAAATAGACAGGATAACTGGTCAAGGAACATAAAGAAAATGGTCAGAGTTAAAGATGTGTCAAAGCTGTCACCCATGATAGAAAAAAGACCGCTTGAGAGGACAGAAGGAAATAGCAGAAGTGGCACAAAATGTATTTTGGGAAGTATATCTATCCCACCAAAATAAAATTATGACATTCTTTAGTGCAGATCAGTGGTTCCCAACGTGGGGCCTATGCCCCACATCTTCTTTTTGTGCTGTATCCTATTCCAAATATTGACGATCCTCATGGTGATCAGCCATGAAGATTGTCCTGTGAATATAATGCCGTGGCCTTTCATCTGCCTTCTGCATCGCAGTGTGACACCCATGCCACTAATCCAGCTCCATGAGTTGCTTTCTGGTCCTGAGCCCTTTTGGCATAGAAAGTTCTCAGCAGCCCCAGGTCTTGAAGAAACTGCTGCCCTTCACCAAGATGGATTCAAGTGGGATTTAATCCACTTGGGGACCATCACCATTGCCTGTGGATTTCTCCAAGGCCGCTAGTCCTCAGGGCTGTCAGGTTAGTTAACTGCTGCCTGATGCTCAGCATTGAGTTGCTGGCAGTATGGTCTACTCTATTACCCTAGCAGGATAACCTGGCCAGACTCTCCCATGCCCCACAGGGGTCTTCAATTCCCAGTCAGTACATTGGCTGCAGGAATTGACTTAGGCTTCTGGGAACTGAAGTCTAAAAACCAAAGGTTGGGGCAAACTCTGGTATAGATTTAATTTGTTGTTTGTGTCCCATTGATTTGGTAGTTGTTGCTCTTAGCAAATAGTAAGAAATTACACTTATATACTGACCCACAGTGCTTAGTGCATATTCTGGGCATTTCACAAGGTAATCAGCATTTTGGTACTCATTTTATCGGCCTCAGGAGGATAGAAGGCTGAGTCCACATTGAGCTCCATCAGGATCGAACTCATAACACCAGTAGTTTTTGGGCTGTGGTACAGCAGTTTAACCTCTGTGCCTCAAGGCCTGTGAACTTGCAAATTCATTACAGTACAGTACAGTACTTCTCTTTCTCCAATGTACCCCTCCATGGTGAAACTTGAGATATGCAAAGTCATAGAGTTCCTTCACTTTTGACTCCCCCCCAGATTTGGCAGTTTGGGGGACACAGGAATTCTATAAGCCACATTCTATAAGCCCGTAATGGTGAACCTTGGCACTCCAGATGTTCTTGGATTTCAATTCCCAGATGCCCAAGCACCCCATGAATCCACATGAATGAGTTTACTGTGATTCATCCACCCCGCACTGCCTTCGTCGCTCCCGGAAGCGGAAGTAAAATGCGCCCGTACGGTTAAGGCTCTTCCAGGTTGACTCTTCCAATGTACGGGCATGTTTTACTTCCGCTTCTGGGAGCGACAAGGGCAGTCGCGGATGAATCACAGTAAACCCATTCATGTGGATTCATGGGGGCTTCTGGGAATTGAAGTCCAAGAACATCTGGAGTGCCAAGGTTCGCCATCACAGAACTAGATGATGCTTTGCCTGCATTGAGTCCTAGCACCATGCTGAGCTGTGCAAGGGAAAGATTAAATCAATCATTTTTGTCCTGTTTTTCTGTACCGTCTCCCCAAAGACACTCTTAAGTGGCCTACAGAATCAAAGGGACAAGCAAAAACTATTGATTTGTGTGCTCACCCAGACCTGCTTAGATGGATCGAAATAAATTTCCAAGAAGGCAACCGTGTTTCAGCATCAACAGCAAAAATAAAACCTAGGAATTCCAGCACCTCAAAAACCTAACTGATTTATTCCTGCATGAGCTTTCAGGGATTTTTATGCATGAATGCTTACACTGTCTGAAGATGCAGGTTGTGATCCAGGAAGGTTCACACAAAAAGGAAGCAGTTAATCTTTGGAGTTCCAGTGCTTCTTTGAATTTATTCATGCAGCTGATGGAGCTTAAGTCTCATTGATTCCAGTGGAGTTTCTCAAAGGGCAATTAAGAGTAAATGCAAACCATTATTGGCAACTTGTTTGCAACAAGCTCTTCTGCAGTATACAAGATTCTCTTCAGTGTCATTGTTCCTATTCATTACATTAATTTGTTTTGCCATCATTGATTCCCCTGATCTCCCCTTCCCCACTGTTGATTTTCCTGCTGAAGCAGTACCTATTTATCTACTTGCAATTTCTTGCTTTGAACTGCCAGGTCGGTAGGAATTCTCTTTTGCAGCACTCAGGTTTTAAACTGCTGACCTTCTGGTCATCAAACTCATCATCTTAACCACTAAGCCACCACGAACCTTCTTCAAAAAATATCAGATAGCTGCTGCTGCTGCTGCTGCAAACAACAACAACAACAACATCAGCAACAACAACGTCTGACAAGGTGGACTTGATCCACAAATTCTACCATTAAAATACAGTAGTTAGCCATCTGAGTGGTGCTTGCACCAGAAGGGTGGGATATAAATAAAATTATTATTATTATTATTATTATTATTATTATTATTATTATTATTATTATTATTATTATTATTATTATTATTATTATTATTATTATTATTATTTAAAGGTAACGGTAAAGGTTTCCCTTGCTCCAGAGAGTTTTGTTTAATTTACTATCTGATAAGCTTGTACAATTGCCCGATATCCTACATAGCATGGGAGGATCTAAGTCTAAGTAAGTAAGCTTGCACAGACTAACAGGGTTACCACTCCAAAATATTTAGAAATTATGTGTCATACAACTCTGTAAAAGAAGCACAAGGCATTTGCCCACCTCAAATGTTTTTGTACATGCCATGTAGTGTATATTTTCTAAAGATATAGTCCAAAATATGGTGGAAATTTGCCTAGTGGTTTTTTCTTTACAAGATTTAGTAGCAACAACAAACAGATATACTGTACTGTACAGAGATTTCACTGTTATTAAATAGTTGAAGTTCTTGAGACAGCCTCAAGATGGCAGCATTGGGACATGAGAAGTGGGAACCTTTTTGTCTATCTGCTCTGGTGTAGAAAGCAGTTTTTTTTTGTTATAATTAGCAGGGACCAGGTGGTGCTTAGAGAGCCAACTGATTTAGCAAATACATCTATTGTATTCTTTCTTTCTGTATTTGCTCTTTGCATCTTTTTTCAGGCAATCAAGTCAAGTCATCACTGTGAATATCAGAGATCTGCTCCTGGGATTTCCCTTTACAGTAGTTTCATGGACTGTGTAAATACGAGATCCCTTTCTAGACAAGGAGCAACATTGCTTGAATGCAAATTGAGAATTCGAATGTACCTTCCTTCCTGTTCTTTCTTTCTCATCTAGTAAAGAAAGATCCAAGAGCCATTCTTTTATAGCTGCTGCCTGTTTGTTAAAATTCAATTCCTGGACATGCCAAAGGGAATTCCATTGAATAAGGCTTGTTCTTTAAGAATTAAGAGGAGCAGCTTTCCATAGAGATCATAAGCAGATGATTACTCCCCCAAACTTTAACTTTTTTGTGCTTTTTCATAATCAGCAGAAATTTAATTTGGTCAGAACCTGGAGAGGAGTCTGCTCCAAAACCAAAGCCCAGAACAGTTTCTTCAGAAAAATCACTCCGTACCTCCGTACCTGATGTATATAAATTGATGACATGAATTATCACTCCTATGTCTGACAAAGTGGACTGGATCCATGAAAGCTGACATTAAAATACAGCAATGTTTCTGTTTTGTTTAATGTTCTGATATGCTTTTTTAAAAAATAAACAACATACGTTTCACAGACTCAACTAGTCAGCCTTGCTGGCTCGAGGACACTGACATTTGGGATGGGCGGGGGTGGGCACTTAAATTCTACCTAGATATGCTGCCTAGAAGCTAGGTTGAAGATCAGAGCTTAGCCCTGGAATACAGTATGTAAAGTTATTATGACATGATTGCTTTTGAGCATATGCAAAGTGACTCTTCCTTTATAGTTGATTTTTTTAAAATAGTAGCCCCGTTAGTCTGTGTTTCAAGCATATCAGAGAATAAACAAAACAAAAACGCTGTAGTACTATGAAGACTAACTGTTATATTTTAATGTTAGCTTTTGTGGATCAAGTCCACTTTATCAGACATGGGAGTGAGGCTTCATGGCATCAATTTATACACATCAAGTCCACTTCTTTGAAATAGTATCTTCCCACTCTTCCCACCGTTTGCAATTGAAAAAAGGGGGATGTTTACAACTAATCTGAATAACAACCTTTAGTGTATGAGAACCAAGACACAGGAAACAGCCACGGGCTGGTTTAACTCAGGTTTATTGCATGGTGGTCAGAGGGAACATGAGGTAATGGCGGATGCATAGCTCAATATATACAGTAGTAAAACATTCGAATGTGGCTCCACGATAGCCTATTGGCTATTGTCTGCGTGACGTCATTGTTAGTCACGCCCTTCTTGTCCAGGTGTAGGTAGTGGCGGGAAACTCCGCGCTGTAGCCTGATGAATATGGACCGAGAGAGCTTGGACGCTCGCCGCTGCCCACTGGTGGTCATTAGCTCGCGTCCTCATACAGGGTTTATAGTGATACAGCTGAAGGCTATATTGTTACTGGTAGGAAATGATACATTGTTATCACATGAAGATGGTTACCCTATTAGAACACAACACTCCTCCCCCCTAGGATGAGACGAAGTCTCTCAGCCAAGATGGCTTATTTCGAACACGCTGGGGTCTCGGTGTGGGCTGCCCTGCCCCGGGTTTGCTACCTTCTCTTTGTCCCCTGGCTTCCTGTCCTGTAATTGGAGAGGGAGACTTGTTAGTGACTTGCCGCGGTTCTGCGGCTTTGTCGGGAGGTGCGTGCTTTATTTGGGAATGACCGGGGGCACTGGGGGCTAACGAAAAACCCCTCTTCTCGCTTGGATGGGTGGGGGAACACTCCCAAAACCCCCCCCGGCTCGCAAAATCAAAATCAAATTCGGGGGCAGCGGTCGCAAACTCCTCTCCCTCTTCCCCGGGCTCCGATAGGGAGTCGGGACCGCTGCTTCTCTTTGATAGGACTGGTGTATCAAAAGGATATGAGTCGGGACCGCTGCCTCCCCCCCTTGTTTGGGACTGTTGCCCTTCATTGTCTCCCCCTTGGGATAAACGGGTGGGGGAGGACCCTAACGCTGAGGCATTCTCCGTGCCGTCCGTGGCTTGCTCCCTGGGAACCCGGCTCCGGAGCTGATCCGCATGCCGCCTCCACAGTAGGCCGGTGCTCGTTTCCACCCGATACGACACTGGCCCCGTCTGTTCTACAACTCTCCCTGGTACCCAGGCTGGCCCGGTGCTGGCGTAGTTCCTGCAATGCACAGGATCGCCGGCGGCGAAACCTTTCAACACCGCTACCCCTACGTTCTTCCCTTTGTCCTCGACCCTCGTCGGGTCTAACCTGGACAGAATCGTGGTCAGTTTTCTCCGCATCAGCAGC
Organism: Bradypodion ventrale; assembly: GCA_035047345.1. Taxonomy (NCBI): domain Eukaryota; kingdom Metazoa; phylum Chordata; class Lepidosauria; order Squamata; family Chamaeleonidae; genus Bradypodion; species Bradypodion ventrale. Next base: position 9,317,358 of record JAWDJE010000004.1, read on the forward strand.
TCTGCCGGCGAGTATCCGGATGCTAAGGGGGTCACCCTATACGCTAATAAAAACTGACATACTTGGTGATTCAGGTCCCCCGAGCCCATGCGCCGCAGCGCATCCTTTGTTGTCCGCACCAGCCGCTCCACTTGGCCATTCGTGGCCGGGTGAAACGGCGCAGATGTTACGTGCCGAATGGCGTTTGCCTCCGTGAATGCCCTGAACTCAGCGGACGTGAAACAACTAGCGTTATCGCTGACCAGAGTGTCGGGTAAACCGAACGTGGAAAAGACTCTCCTTAGTTGGCCAATTGTAGTGGCGGAGGACGTGCTCTTTACCGGAATCACCTCCAGCCACTTAGAGTACGCATCCACTACCAGGAGAAAAACGGTTCCTCGGAACGGGCCAGCGAAATCTACGTGCACTCTGGACCACGGCCCCCTTGCTGCGTCCCATTCCCTATGCGGGAGGCGAGCCGCCTCCGGTCGGGAGCCCTGGCACGCCTCACAAGTGCCGACCATGTGCTCTATGTCTGCGTCCAGCTGGGGCCACCAGAAGTAACTCCGGGCTAGCGCCTTGGAACGGACGATCCCCGGGTGGCTGACGTGCAGCAGTTTGAGCACCCTCGGTCGTAGGGATGTAGGGACCACCACCCGTTGGCCCCACAAAAGGCACCCCCTCTCTAGGGACAACTCTATTTTTTTCCGAAAGAATGGGTCGAATTCCGTACCTGGGGAGGACGCCGGCCACCCCTTCTGTACCCATGAGCTTACTTTCTCCAGCGTTCTATCCTTGCCTGTCGCCCTGGCAATGTCGGCTGGTACTATTGGGGGTGAATCTAAGACCTCTATTAACAATACCTGGTGGTCTCTCTCTACCCCTGCCTTTTGGTCGCCCGACAGGGGCAAAGGAGACCTTGAGAGTGCGTCTGCATGGCTGATCTCCTTCCCTGGCCGGTATTCCAATTCATGTTGGTATGCGTTGAGAAAGATAGCCCACCGCAGCATCCTCGGGGACAGGATCTGTGGCGTGGGCTTATTTGCAGTGAAAATTCCTAACAGGGGCTTGTGATCGGTCACGATCTTGAACGGGCGACCATACAGGAAATCGTGAAATTTTTTGGTTCCTGCTACTATCGCCAATGCCTCCCTGTCGGTCTGTGCGTAATTCCGCTCTGCTTGGGACAGGGACCTTGAATAAAACGCTATCGGGGCCTCCCTTCCGTCATCCAACACGTGGCACAGCACCGCCCCCACCCCCACCGGGGATGCGTCACAGACTAAGACCACTGGCCGTTTGGGATCGAAATGAGTCAGGATTGCCTCGGATGTTAGGAGTTGCTTTAACTCTTTAAACGCCCTCTCTTGCTCGTCCCCCCACAGCCATGTTTCCTCCTTTTTAAGCAACCGATGGAGCGGTTCGGCCACCGACGCCTTCCATGGAAGGAAGGTATGGTAAAAATTGAGGAGCCCCAGAAATGACTGTAGTTCGGTTTTGGATGTGGGGCGAGGAGCCTTCTTGATGGCGGCTACTTTGGATTTGGACGGCATAATTCCCTCGGGTGTGACCCGGAACCCTAAAAATTCAACCTCTGTTTCGAAAAAAACGCATTTGTCTTTTCTCAGCCGCAGCCCCGCTTTCTCGAACACAGTCAGTACTTTATCCAATCTCTTTGCCAGTTCGGCCTCACTCCCCCCTGTTATCAATACGTCATCAAAGTAACACAACACCCCCTCCAGCCCCTTCAGGAGGCGTTCTACAATCGACTGAAAAAGGCCGGGTGCCGAGTTCACGCCGAACTGTAAACGCGACACCTGGAACGCCCCTTTATGTGTAACTATTGTTTGTGCCGCTGCCGTGGCGGGAGTTACAGGGAGTTGCTGGTAGGCTTGTGCTAAATCGAGCTTAGCGAAACACTTTCCCCCATTCAGCCTGGCCAGAAGGTGGCTGACCACCGGCACCGGGTATGCATTAGGGCGGATCGCCTTGTTAATTGTACACTTATAATCAGCGCAAATGCGCACCTCCCCGTTAGCCTTTAGTGCTGTTACAATTGGGGTTTCCCACTCCGCGGAATCCACAGGAACAAGAATCCCCTGGTCCACCAGCTTGTCCAGTTCCGCCTCTATTTTGTCCTTTAGTGCGAACGGCACCCTGCGTGGTTTGAGTCTTATCGGGCGGACCTCCGGGTCTAGGTCAAAGGCTACAGGGGGTCCCTTGAACTTTCCCAGACCTTTTTTAAAAACGGCGGGGTGCGCGTCGCAGACCGCTTGTATTGGGTCCGCACCCACGGCATGCACCCCCCCTATGAACAAACCCAAAGGCTGAAACCACTGTGTCCCGAGGAGGCTACAACTTCCCCCTTTGAGAACAACTAGGGGGAGTTCCGCAGAATGTCTCTTAAAACGGACCCGAAATTTCCCGACCCCCAACACTGGAATGCTGTTCCCCTGTACGTCTCGTAGCGTGGACCTCAACGTTTTAAGTTTGGGCCGCACGTGGGGGTCGATTTTCAAGAACTCTCTCTGGGGAATTATAGAATAGGAGGACCCCGAGTCAATTTCCATCCTAATAGGGGCCCCTTGTACTAGTACCTCAACGAAGTAATGGGGTTGTCCCGCGGACACGCTGAACACGGGAGCGTCGTCCTCGCTGTCGTCCGAGATGCGGCCCACGCCGTCCTGCTTCCTCGTGGTCCGGGCGCCATCTTTGGACCTCGCTGGACGGTCCGGTCTGGCCGAACGGTCTTGTGAATGCCTCCGGCCCTCTTTCCGCTTCCTGCACGCCTTGGCGATGTGCTCCCGACGGCCGCAGTTGTAGCACTCGGTTTTTCTGAATGGGCACTTCGCGCGCTCATGGGCCGCTCCGCAACCATCGCAGCGGCGTCCTCCTTTTCGGACCTTCTGGACCTCCTCGCCGTCGCTGCCTTCCGTAGACGACTTCGAGGTTCGTCGGGTTGCGTGCACCGACTGTCCGGACTTTCCGTGCACCGAACTCTCCGCTTTGCCGGCCCTAGGACGCCACTCACGCCATTGGTGCATTTCGTCTACCCCAGCATTCGTGGATTCCGCGGATTCCGCGGCCTCCACAACCTCTGCCAGCGTGGGTGGTGGCTCCTTGTTCATCAGGCTGCGCTGCACTTCCTTGTCCTTCAGGCCACACAGAACTCCGTCCCTGAGGGCCATCTCTAGGTTGTCCCATCTGCAGGGGGCGGCTGCTATTCTCATGGCTGTTACGAAGGTCTCAACCGACTCGTCCGGCGCTTGGACTCGCCTCCAAAACGCGCTCCGAGCGGGAAACATTGCCCTCGAGGGTCGGAACCGCTCACGCAGCAGTTTCATGATGTCCTCGGCTTTGAAATCACTCATCTTCTTCGGTGCAATGATGCTCACCAGCGTTCGCTTGGTTTCCATCCCAAGCATTCGGGTGAGGATGGCCCTCTTCCTTTCCTCGTCGTCTTTGACTTTGAGTTCCACCAGTGCCGCCTGGAAGTCCATCTCAAAAAGCTCCCAGTCTTGCGGTTTGGTAATGTTGAACCCGCTCTGTGCCCTGGCTCCTTGGGGATCCATCATCCCACCTTCGTCGCCAATTTAGTGTATGAGAACCAAGACACAGGAAACAGCCACGGGCTGGTTTAACTCAGGTTTATTGCATGGTGGTCAGAGGGAACATGAGGTAATGGCGGATGCATAGCTCAATATATACAGTAGTAAAACATTCGAATGTGGCTCCACGATAGCCTATTGGCTATTGTCTGCGTGACGTCATTGTTAGTCACGCCCTTCTTGTCCAGGTGTAGGTAGTGGCGGGCAACTCCGCGCTGTAGCCTGATGAATATGGACCGAGAGAGCTTGGACGCTCGCCGCTGCCCACTGGTGGTCATTAGCTCGCGTCCTCATACAGGGTTTATAGTGATACAGCTGAAGGCTATATTGTTACTGGTAGGAAATGATACATTGTTATCACATGAAGATGGTTACCCTATTAGAACACAACACAACCAGAGACCATCTGCCATTACCAATTGTATAAATCCATATTGATTTGTATTTGATCTGTTAGGCTAACCAATCACTCTGTACCTCTGTACCTGATATGTATAAATTGATGCCATGAAGCCTCACTCCCATGTCTGATGAAGTGGACTTGATTCATGAAAGCTAACATTAAAATATAACAGTTATTCTTCAAAGTGCTACAGCATTTTTGTTTTGTTTATTCTCTCCCTTTATACTTCACATGTGATTAGGGAGCAAAGATTTGTCAGCCTTTCTTGGGTTGTCTCACAGTTATGCAACAGTATGGTGTAGTGCATAGAGTGATAGATTAAGATTCATGAGACCTAGGGTTGAATCCCTGTGAAGTCACAACTCAGATAAGTGGTAGAACTAGCAAAAAAGCTCCTTAAAAATTTGACTTATCTTGAAAGCCCTAATAGGATAAGTAGGTTATGGATCGATGGCAGAAAATTGAACAACAGCCAACAGTGAATGCTTAAACACTATCTGTATCTCCTTTGGAAGAGTTGGAGAACTGTAATCCAACAAAAGTAAGGAACCTGTGAGGTTGGAGAAAGCTACCCTGGAATCAGTGCCAGTTCCCTGTTCTTCCAGGAAAAATCCATCATGCTTCTGCCCTATCTTGATCTCTCAACAATTTTATATCCATTTACTTCTCTGGCTGTGACAGTCGCTACTCAGTTTCTACCACCCATGGGTATCCAAAGGCCCCCTTTTTGTTCAAAAAGTGGCAGCTGGGTGGTGGTATTCCACTCTATGTTTTAGTCTGACCTTTAAGTCAGAGGTGATACCCTAGTGCAGTGCCCAAACTGCAACCCAAAACCCACTCTGTGCTGTGGGAGGAGGAGGAAGTGCTCCCATTCGGTTGCTGGGCAGAGGGGTGGGTCAAACTCTGTGCTGGGGGAGGGAGGAAGTACTCACATTGGATGCTGAGCAGAGGGCGGCATGAAATCTGTGCTGGGGGAGGGAGGAAGCGCTCCCATTGGGCTGCTGGGCAGAGGGGCAGGTTGAGCTCTGTGCTGGGGTGACGGCACAATTCAGTGCTAGACAACAAGATGTGCATGGCACCTTCCTCCCAAGTTAAACCTCTGGTGGGGGAGGGCATAATTTCTTCTGTCTGGAATTATGGACAGTTGCTGATAGGTGTTAACACTGCTGACCTAGAAAGACTCCATGTCTGAAATGGTAAGAGAGAGAGAGAGAAATAATCTAGTTTTATGGCTCCTTCTGAATAAAGATGAAGTGAACAAGATAGCATCAGTGATAGGTATAGTAGATAGATCAGGGTCAAAGTACTCCAAACTTCCACTAAAAACCCATACCATTTGAGCATTCCAATTTCCCACAAAAGACTCATTGAAACACAAGTAACGTTTGTTTGTTCTGGAGCTTATGTCTTTTCATGAGCTTGTGGCATTAATGAGAGGGAATGTATTAAAGGAAAAAGAAATCTATCACGGAAAACTTTCTGCCCAGTCATCCTGAGTTCATGACGGTGTAGGAACACTGCAGTGGCTCAAGTGGCTAAGACGCTGACTGGGAGGCGGAAGGTCAGCAGTTCGATTCCCAAGTATTGCAGGACGGAATGAGCTCTCGTCTTTGTCCCAGCTCCTGCCAACCTACTGTAGCAGTTCGAAAGCAAGAAATTGCAAGTAGATAAATAGAGACCACTTTGGTGGGAAGGTAACAGCATTCTGTGCACTCCGGTGTCTAGACATGCCTGCCACATGACCACGGAAACGTCTGCAGAAGCAGACAGCGCTGGCTCTTCAGCTTTGAAACAGAGATGAGCACTGAACCCTACAGTCAGATATGACTGGCTTTTGAGCAAGGGAAACCTTAGGAACACATATGGATGTTCCACCATGGATTCTGCCCTCCCACCTCATAAGCATAATCTGTAAAAATTACTTAGAAAGAAGCCTGAAGCAACCAGAGCAGTCTAGAGGGTGCCCATAAACCATGTAGATGCTTTAAACCTCTTTTGAAAATTGGATATACTTGGATAATATTTTTGCAGAACAGGTAATTGTCCAAAGCAGACTTTAGAACTCGAATGGTTTATAATAGAGACAGGGAACATTAAGGTTTCCCATGAACCTTAGCAAACACAACCAGTGGACAGAGGAGATGAATGCTGCAGTCTAACAAGGGTCACCCACTCTCCACCCTTGGTTTATAACCTACTGACCAAAAGCCTGTTGCTTGACATATGCCGCCCTGAGTCGGGTTCTGCCTGAGTGGGCGGCATATATAAATAGGACTATTAAATTAAAATTAAATAGCAAACCATGCTAAAGTAAACCCACTGAATCAATGGAGATTTAGTCATTCAAGTTGTCTTTAAGTTAAGTTGATTCAATCGGATCTACTCTAACTGTGTATTATTGTTTATCACAGTAAAGGAGGCTGCTCCTTTGAAGCTGTTGGGACAAAATTGCCACCCGCATCGTGCAGGGAGGGCAAAAGGGATCTCCAGCCCTCAAAGCTGACTGAGAGAGCATGACCCAGCCCCTGGCTTGAAAAGGTTGGGAACCCCTACTTTAAAGTAATGCTCCTTGGGTAAACTGTAAAATGTGGCCATGGCCAGTTGATTCATGTAGTTTTCACACAGCATCTTGTGGAGTCTCATTCAAGCATATTAAGAATGAAAACTAGCCTGCACAATACACATCTCTGGCCTGAGGATACATTGCACATTATGAAAACCAGAGATGTGGAAACTGTCGTGGGTTGCCAGATTTAGCACTCCGGAAACCACCCTCTTCTCATCCCCTTCTCCCTCTCTTCCCAGAGTTTGGGATTGCCATATTGGGTCATCTGCCTACAGGGAAATTATACAGTCTGCTTAGATTTCTGGAAAGGGGCTTCCCCTCCCAAGGCATGACAACAGGATTCCCCTGTGATTTCCCCTCTAGGCTCTCTGAGCAAATGTGTTTCACTGGCAGCCGGAAAAAAAAGTATACCAGGCAAAAAATGCAAGATCACTCCATGTGGAAACCATCCTAGCTTAACTGAGCGACCAGAAAATGAAAGATGGGATTAGATGGTCACAGAGACCACAGTTTTGTTGCTAAATCTCTCTCTCTCTCTCTCTCTCTCTCTCTCTCTCTCTCACTCACACACACACACACACACACACACACACACACACACACGACTCAATGGTCCTTTTCTACTGAAATATATTACATTATGCAACAGGATTTGGGCCAATATTTGTAACTTGTGGAACACACATCCGAAAAATGTGTTGGTGAGTATTTACAGCTTAGATGGCTTTTTAAGGAAAACAAAACAATACAAAAGAGTGCCTATAGGATGATTGTGTCATATAACTGCATTTCGTTACCAAGATAGCTCTGTTTCATATTCAGAGATAATGGAGATGGATGTAAGTTTACCAGCAGTTTCATAGGGAATTTGGGAATTCTTAGACACATCCTGCTGTCCCTTGTCAGTGGCAGAATACTGGGTTAGATGGCCCAGAAATGTGTGCAATGGCAACCAAGTTCATACTGGAGCTCCTTGGGGGAATAAAGCCAGTTTGGGGTTTCATGAACGGGCCCAAGTAGTGGGGAAAAGCACTTTGTACTTCCTCTGAGTTGCAAGTTCTTTATTCTCATTGGGGTGGAAAAAATACACATGAAGAAAGCTTGATCACTTGGCTGTAGCCAGAGGGGGCCTGCCCCCCACCAAAAACCCCTCCTGAGCTAACAGCCTGCTCCCCCAACTCACCCCGGGATGCCAATGTTATATATGTGTGCGTGACTTTGTTGCTCCTCCTGGAAAAAAAATTCACTCTACCAAATCTAGAATCCTGGCTGCGGCCCTGCTTGGTCAACATTTAAAATGGAGTAGGCAGGCAGAGGGGAGATGGTGTGAATTAATAATAATAATAATAATAATAATAATAATAATAATAATAATAATAATAATAATAATAATAATAATAATAATAATAATAATAATAATAATAATAATAATAATAATAATAATAATAATAATAATAATAATAATAATAATAACAACACCCATGACCCACTGTGCCTGTCTCCGTCCATAACAAAAAGGTGCCAAAGGACAAGCTTGTCTGTTTGTTGCCTGTGGATCTCTCTAACTCCCTCGGTGGACCTGCCTGATCTCCTTCCCTTCAGGTCAGCACAGCAAGTGGGTTGCAAACATCACTTTGCTCTTAGTTGATCATTTATTTATCATACACGCTCTATTATTTAAAACCTCATTCTGAACCAGCGTCTGACTACTTAAAACACAAGCAGCATGTAAGGAAGAGAAGGCACCAGTTTTTAGCCGGTCTTCTTAAAGCAGGTCCATTTTTGGGAGGGAGATTTATGTAAGTCTGTTTATAGACCTGACTAGACCAACCTAACATTTATCTCATAGATTGCATCAATAGTGTATAGCGCTATTCAGCGGTGCAGAACAGGATACGCTTGAAAGCGTAAGTAGGGAGAAAATTCCTACCCTACTTTCTTCATGTGTGTTACTCTGCAGGGAGAGGGAAAGCGTGAAGATGAAAACTGCTGTCACACAGGGAATGTGATTGTGTGTGATCTACCTACCATCTAGTCAATTCTAACCCCTGGCAACCTTAGTAGGGTTTCTGTGTTATCTGAAATATTTAAGGGATGATTTTATGTGTGCTCTCCCCATCTCCAGTGTATCAATGGCCAAGCAAGGATTTGAACCTCAGGTCTCCTGAGTGTGAGTCTGACACTATCCCAGTGGTTTAGAATCTGCTGAAATAATTAATCCTGGCAGGTCCAGTAACAAGTAGTTCCTCTGAACACTCTTCCCTACTCTGTCCCAACAGGATAATTATGATGGTCCAAATAGGGAAGGGCTGATGGTCCCCAAGTGTGGATTAAACCCCACTCGAATCCATCTTGATGGAGGGCAGCAGCTTCATCAATCCTGGCCTGGAGCTGAAGAAGACTTTGTGTGGCAAAAGGACTCAGGACCAGAAAGTGACTCACAGAACTGGGTCAGTGGTACAGGGGTCATGCTGCAATGCGGGAGGCAAATAGAACACTGCATTATATTGTCTCCAGGAAAATCTCCATGGCTGGAAGTCAAACAGGAAGAACAGAAAGACTTTTGCCATGCTGATAGCCAGTATTCGGAACAGCTACGGCAATTGAAGAACCACATACCTGTATATCACCCTGAGCACCTTGAAAGCAAGCTTAGAACACTGTCCAAGACACTGAGAGAACAAAGCAACATTCTGTAGGATTGGGGCCGTGAAGCGGCCCTTGGGGTCCCGGAGGAGACTGGTCGAGTAATGACACGAGGCAAGATGGAGCGAAGACCAGTGATTTATTGAGGGAAAATCATCAGTATATATTATGTTCAAGGCTGCACATGGTAGAATGGTCATCTGACAGAGAATCACATCACCCATTTACCCGGGTTAATTGAGAACCTCTCTTGGGGAAGTTAATTAACTAAGGCAAACATTGACAGAGGGAAACCATTGTCTGAGGCTTATGCCAGAGTAAATATGGCTTCTATTTGCACCAAGGATTAGGCTCTTCTGTGAGTCAGTAATTGCCTAATAGGTAACGGAGGTTAGTGATCTGCTTCTCTCAGCAGGATTGCTGGTCAGGTCAGATGTGGGTGAATCAACCCTTATTATTAATCCACCCCCCTTAATTTCTCTGCCCGCAGAGCCCACGGGCCAGGAGCGTTCTCCCGAAGTGGCCTCTGCGCGGGCCGTTCCATGCCATTGGGGCATGGGGAATCCACATCTCCCCTTTTCCTTTTACTTAGGGACCTGACCGGCAACTCTGCGCAAGAGGGGCATCAGCTGATGAGCGGGAATGACGCTTCGGGGTTCCCCCCAGGAGAGACACCTGGATAGCAGTGAGGGAATACATTGCATGAAACAACACACTGTTGTGCCCAGTATTTATCACCCCCACAATCACATTGAGTGTCATCTGAAGCCAACCCCATGGGAACCACAACCACAGGGAGTCCTACCACCCCCATGAAGAATCCTCCTTGATGTTCTTAACTAGGGTGTGGAGGTCCGTGAGCTGGCTCTGTATCTTGTGGGTATTGTCTGTAAGATTTAAGCAACACATGCTGTGGACAGACTCGCAACCCAAATGATGTAACCGCAGGGGATAATCGATAGCTGCTTGATTATCCAGTATGGATCGTTGTGATGTTAATTCCGTTTAATCCGGAAGTAGCATGTAGAAAACAATGTAATCATAAGAAGATACTTGTGTCTCTTATTCAATTCATAAGCAGTACACTGAGTAATACAACTGTAATTAGATATCAAATTGTATGGTTCGAGAAAGTATCTTGCGGCTTTAAATGAATTATAAACTGTGTCTTTAAGGAAATGTAGACTGTGAAATGGCGATGTCCTTCCGGTAACTGGACATTTCGTTGCACTTTATCAAGCGTCTACAACACAAAATATATACAATGTAATACAATATGTCCAAAGGTTTTTAGAAAGTCTATGTTCAATTTAACATTGTTGAAACATTAATAAAGACTGAGGCTAAAGTTCTTAATTTCATAAAGACTGTATACAAGTTTGGGACCAAGCAAAAACCTCATAGGTAAATTCTATATATCTATGTATGTACCAGACGGAACGAATTTACCGGTGGCAATTCACCAGACGAAGCATCCAGAAACAGGTTACTTGGAGACAGCCCATAGAGTCCACAGACTACGAGACGACTGATTCCGATGCAGCGGAATCTAGCGCCGATGAGAGAGCCAGAGACCCTTATAATTTCCGCACCAACAGGCATAAGCCGAAATCAGCCCTGGCGGGCGCATCGCACACTGACAGTAGGAGGGATTTTTTAGAACCAAGACCACGGAGACGCGCCAAGAAAAAATAACTTCCTCATTGGTGTTCAATTTGTCCAGTAGGAATCTATCCACAAGGGAAACGGAATTACTCAATCTAGGCTTGGGCTTTGTGCCTACACCACGGTACTCTCCATTCAAAACCAAAATAGACATCTTCAAACTTACGAGATTACTTAAACTCAAAGCATTTTTTAAAGAACAGCCAGAATTACCACCGACATCTAGACATTTTACTCCACGTTCCACCTTTACGCCTAATATTGAACATCCAGCCATCGAAGTTTTCAAGAGGGTTGTCACCAGAGACATCGCTATAGCTGAAGCACGAGCAAAAAAACATTCTAACTTGACCAAAGCAGATATGTCACTATTACAAAACTTAGGGTCGGATCCTCACATTGTGATTAAAGCTGCTGATAAAGGAGGAGGGATTGTAATAATGGATAAAGCAGATTATCTCAAGGCAGCATGGACACAATTATCAAATACAGCATGTTATCAGAAGTTAGACCACAATCCAACCACCCACATCATGAATATTCTCAAGACTGTACTCCAAGAAGGATTGGCACTAGATTACATTACTGATAACACATTCCGGTTCCTACTCAACAAATTTCCTAGAGTGCCCATGTTCTATCTTCTGCCAAAAATACACAAAATTCAGACTTGTGATACAATTATCCCTTGCAGACCTATCATTTCGGCAAACCAATCCCTGTTAGAACCGGTAGCCACCTACATTGAACATCATATACATCAATTCGCCAGCAACTCCTCATCTTATGTCAAGGATACCACCCACTTCATTCAAATGATGGACAATTTCCAAGTGCCGACGGGAGCAACACTACTTACCATGGACATTTCCTCCCTTTACACGAATATCCCTCTGGGGGAAGCCCGCACTCTTGTCGCCCATGCACTAGAAACACGACCAATCAACCAGCCACCTGTACATTTTTTACTCGATCTCTTAGATATTTGTTTTGAACATAATTTTTTCAGGTTTGATAATTCTTTTTTTCTTCAAACACAGGGAGTCTCAATGGGTTCTAATTTTGCTCCTTCAATAGCAAACATTTTCATGTGTAGTTTCGACAACACTTTTATTTTAGACCCTCGAACCAATCCATTCTTCACTAACATCATTTGTTATAAGAGATATATAGATGATTTATTTTTTATTTTTCACAATGACTCCATTATAGATAATTTCTGCATTTGGATGAACAGCCTTCACAATAACATCAAATTTACGTATACGCTAAATCGAACATCTGTAGCCTTCTTGGATCTTACCGTCTATATCGAGAAGAATCAAATTAGAACTAGGCTGTATCATAAACCAACAGATCGTTACGCGTATTTGCAATATAGGTCTTATCACCCACACCACCTGAAGAGCAACATACCTTACAGCCTACTTATTAGAGCCAAAAGGAACTCCTCGAAAGAACAAGACTACAGGATTGCAGCCAAAGACATTTCATGTGCACTAAACAACAGGGGATATCCGGAACATATATTAGTCAATGCACAAACAAAAGCGGACTCACGGACTAGAAGCTCTCTTCTCGAAAGACGACAGGAACCAACAGTATCCCAACAAAGATTATTCTGGTCTATAGATTACACTCCGCTGGCTAATCAAATCAAGCGTATTATCAATAGGCACTGGCACATTTTGGACATGATACCGGGGTGCGAACAGAAACCATTAGTAGGATTCAGAAGAACCAATACACTAGCCAACCTCCTCTCACGAACAGACATCTCCACTTCGGACAAGAAGCGATCATCTCTCCCTGCAGGACACCACATCTGTGGTCATTGCAAATAGTGTGCACATATGATAAGCTCAAAAACTGTCAAATTACCCTCGAGTAACTTCACATTGGAACTTACTTCATTTTCTAATTGTAATTCAAAAAATATCATATACATGGCAATATGTCCTTGCCAGCTAGGCTATGTAGGACAATCCAGTCGGTCTCTTAAAATTCGCTTAGGGGAACATCTGTCCCGAATTAGAAACAGGACCACCACGGCTCCTCTGGTTAACCATTTTCTTAGCAAACAACACAAATTAGGAGATCTAAAAATGATTGTTTTGGAAACTATCACTGAAAACAAATATCATATTTTAAACTTGGAAAAGGTTTTATTACAAAGAGAAGCCTTTTATATCCATCGATTCAACACATTAACACCACACGGCTTGAATACGGAATGGGAACCATCATCATTTTTATGAACATTTAATCAATATATATGAATAGGCTCAATATGGCTCTCTGAGAAACAACAGGTCCCTTTAAGAATTTTAAAATCAGCATGAGGATTTCCAACTAGGCACTTGCTTCTAGGAGCCTGCATTACATTCCTTTCACATGGCATTAGTATTTTGCCTGACTGATAACACATGAGGGAGTAAAAATAAGATTACTTAAAGAGTAGATGATTATAGTCAGTTAACGCGAGCACACTTTATAAGACTACAGGAGGTGCGGACGCGCGGATTATAAACACAAAGAGATATATATACGTCTAGGTATGTGTTTCTTTCAGTCCACAAATGGTTCAACATAAGATTGCTTACTCTGTCGTTGACCCAGTTGTTTTATATACTGTCAGTAATGAATATTGAATATTAGTATTTCATACAATAAGAGATTTGGTACATACATAGATATATAGAATTTACCTATGAGGTTTTTGCTTGGTCCCAAACTTGTATACAGTCTTTATGAAATTAAGAACTTTAGCCTCAGTCTTTATTAATGTTTCAACAATGTTAAATTGAACATAGACTTTCTAAAAACCTTTGGACATATTGTATTACATTGTATATATTTTGTGTTGTAGACGCTTGATAAAGTGCAACGAAATGTCCAGTTACCGGAAGGACATCGCCATTTCACAGTCTACATTTCCTTAAAGACACAGTTTATAATTCATTTAAAGCCACAAGATACTTTCTCGAACCATACAATTTGATATCTAATTACAGTTGTATTACTCAGTGTACTGCTTATGAATTGAATAAGAGACACAAGTATCTTCTTATGATTACATTGTTTTCTACATGCTACTTCCGGATTAAACGGAATTAACATCACAACGATCTTCACTTGGGAGTGTTTTTCCTTTTCTACCATTACTACTACACCCCAGCCGCTACACCGCATCTGATTATCCAGTATGGCATGGCGAAGCTCTGCCTGCTCCTGATTGAGCAGCGCTATTGCTGAGGAGGTGTGGTTGATGGCTTTTGCTAATCCGCAAGCCAATTGACCAATTCTCCGAGCGTTGCCTATGGCTAAGCCTGACACGCTGAATATACTGACTACAGCCTGGTTTTTCAGAGCTGTGGGTCTGAATCCAGACTGCTTTCTGTAGCAAGGCAAGATAACGAGATGTGTCATTGATTTACTGTGACCTGGGGTGATTCTAAGCTATCTCTGCAACCTCTGGTGTTGTGCAAATGTCTTTCTAACACCTATGGGGAGGTGTGAAAATAAGCTGGGGATTACCGGCTACCGGGTGCTCAATCTTTGCAAGCAATGGGCCGGTGCAAACATGGGCCGGTCTGGCTTCCTTTGGTGGAAGCTGGCCGTTCTTAACAATATACAGAAATTCAAGTGTCCCTTGCAAATCCCAACTGGAGCATTGTACAAGGCATGAATAAATAAAGAGCAACTACAGATCAGCAGCTTCTTGAAGATGAGGCTTCCCTTCTTGGTGGGGTTTCATGTGTAACTTGAGCTTGGAAAAGTCTTGTTTTGGGGAAAAGCATGGTCCTCAGAAGTAGCACTGAGTATGCAAAATGTTCATAGAAATGTCTTTGGAGATGTAAGTCATAAAGGAAGATGGACAGCTGATGACATCCAGGACAGTGACTGGCAGTGACTTTGCAATAGCCGAGCCTGGCATCCAGGCCTGATTCTGGCCTCTGGGACCTGCATGGGGAAGAGACTTGTTTGGGAGATAAAAATTCTGAAAGAGTTAGTTAGTTTTTGCACTTATAGGATAGCAATTGCTGTGCAACTATGGGATGTTGTCCCCCCCCTTTCTGTTTGTTTGTCAATGTAGGACTTAAGCGTCCGATAGACCCGTTCCACAATCGCTTGCCCCTGCGGATTGTAAGGAACGCCAAAAGTGAGCTTAATATCCCAGGTGGCCCTGAAGGCGGCTAGCTGCCTGGAGCTATAAGCTGGGGCGTCATCGGACTTCGTGTGCCGAGGTTCGCCCTTGGCCGTGGGAAAGGAGATGCTGCTCCACATGGGGAGCCGTTTCTCCCTTCTGTGCTGTTACCCAAACAAACTGTGGGAAGGTATTAATGCAAACGTCCATGTACTGCCATTTGCCAAAATGTGGGGATGTATGACGTCCATTTGCCACACCTGGATGGCCTCTGTCCCTCGTGGGTTGACCCCCCACGAGGGCCCCCCCGGTGCCCCTGCACGATGCAGGCAGGGACGGACTATGCCTTGGGAAAGTGGCAGGTTGAACTGCCTTGCGAGCGCTTTGGCATTCTGAATTGGAGTGGTGAAGAACAAACTTAGCAAATTTTTGTCTGTCGCGGGAGTGATGTATGCTCCCGGTAGACTGTGAAGCAAATTCCTAGGAAACTGGCTGCCAGCAATTATGTTGAAGCGTTCTTTGGCAAAGGTGCGCAAAGCGAGGTTCACGGCTGCCAACTCTGCCCGCTTGCGGAAGAGTCGGGAGCGTGCGCCAAGCTTGGTCCTCTTGCCAAGTAAGAACCTAATATGTGCGACCCCCATAAGTGAAAACTGTCCTAGCCCCCCGAAGAGGAACCAGTGACATTAATTCACACAAGGTGACTGTCTGCGTTTGAAGCGAGATGAGTCTGGGGTCTTATGGCAAACCTTGGCGCATGAAGCGCCAGGCTTCCCTTGGGTAAATTTCTCATGAAGGCCCCCCTGCGCACATCCGCCCATGGCGTGCGTGCACACGTTTAGAAGAGTGCCAGATGGTGGCTTAGCCTTTTGCCTGTGCTTAGACTAGCAGCCAAAAGGGAAGGGGTGGCCTAAAAATGCCTGTATCTGATTGAAGGTGTGACCTGACTGCACTCTTAAAATGGTCCTAGGCAGTCCTGGCTAATGGGTGGCACTCTGCACATGCTCAGGAGCTTAGGGACTAATCCTTCCTCTGTGCTCTGGAGTTTGCAAAATGTATCTGCTCACTAGAGAGGGTGCTGCGGGCCAGGTGCCATACTTAAAATGACCGACTAAGACTTATTACAACCAGCCAACTATGACGTGCCGGCTGTAAGGAAATAATACACAAAAATGAAAAGACACACAAGTTAAACATTTCCAGCAGGGAGTTCCACTGGCGAAAGGAGGAAAGGAGGAAAGACAAGTCAGAAGTTAGCACAATGAGAATGCAACAACTCTTATCATAACGAAATCAGATTAGGTCAGGTAACTAAGACAACCGGGTCCTCCTGTTAAGAAATCCCTATCAGTAATTAACTCTGGAGCCTGTGAAAGGAAGGAGTGTAAGGCTGTAGAAATAAATAAATTGGTTACTATTAAGGCCTGGAGAGGAATTTTGTTCCTGTAAAAAAGGTAAGCATTTTCTGAATATACCGAGCACAAGAATGTTTGCGTGCTTTTTCCTGTGAAAGGGGTACAATGAGTGAGTTAGTCAAAATACCAGAACAGTATCTTTCTTAAGAGAATGAAGGAGAGTTAGAACGATTCTCAACCTGCGGCCAGATGTGGGCAAGTGGGCCAGAAGCGGCCCACGTTGCTCTGCCACTACCCCCACCAAGCCAAGAAGGGCTGTGTGGCGAAGGAAGGGCAGGATGACTGTCCGGACCCCCAGAGCTGCCTGAGGCCCCGGAACTTGGCCCCTGACTTTAAAAGGTTGAGAACCGAGGTTACAAGATGATAACACAATACACACATGAAGACAATGCAATTCTCTCACTCCTAGTGAGATACGTGACTTCAAGACGCTAAGAGACATTCAAAAAACCTTAAAACACAGAGATGGGGGTTTGAGGAACACAGACGTAGGGAGGGGCCCCATAGCTTATGATCTAGTGAGGAAAACTCATAGAAGTGATTTTTGTTTTCAGATCGCGCTTCTGAAAAGAAAAATCTGTTTTCCTGAGTGGCAAGGATTGCAAAACCGGTTTCCAAGAGTGGCTTAATCCTTTGACAAAGAAAAAGTCTCAAGTGAAGAAGGGGGGTCACCCTGCCCTATTGCAGGTTAGGATTCCCCCCCCCCTCTCCTGCTTAAGCTGCTAAGCAGGCAAGGCAAAGGGTTTTGTTCATCATGCTTTCTCAAACTTTAAATAGCTCCTGCTCATGAACAGAGTGCAAACTGTTTAACACATATTTCATAGTGACATTACCACGCAGTTACACACAAGGAACACTTTTTCAGTCATACTGTGGTCATAGAGACAAGGCTTTTGCAATCATACACAGTTCTTGCAGTCATACATTCAGTGGTGCACCACGCATACACACATTTATTTACGCATTCGCACATTCCTCCCCTGATCTGCAGTGTTCTATCCTACACATGAGGAGATGACTAATACACAGCTGGCTATTTACAACCATCTGGGTGCTTCTACTTAGGAACGAGTTTCTCTGGGCTACTCCCAAGGTGAGACCAGCAGATTCTGCCTGTGCCCTGGGGGAACTCGGGGTACTATTGCTGGGATGGTTCTTCTGGCATAGCCAGGGCGATGGCTGCCTCCTTTCTAGCCTGGGCCAGATGCATGCCAGCGTGGCCATTTGGCATTAAGACAACCTTTTGAAGATCTGCCTGGTCTAGATTGGCTTTCTCTTCTAAGGTGTCTAATTTTACCACACTGGAAGCAGGCGCCTTGGGGTTTTGGCACTGCTCTGCACCTGAGTGTGGTAATGGGTCTGCTCTGGAGCCCTGCGTGGCCAGGGGCCGTGCAGATTTCCATGAGCAGTGGGCGCTGAGCAGCCCTGCCGGAACGTGTGTCTGCCTTCAGATAGGCTGAGCACAGCAGTTGGGCGCTAGCTAATTGTGCCACTGGAAATTTCCCCGTGAATGGATCTTCCTCACCCATGCGCTGAATGGAGTTCTTAATTGGCAGGGGACTTTTAACTGTCAGAGAAGCGCCAAGGCCTCTCATGCCATGAATTCCTTCAGTGACGTCTGCAGCTGCCACTGAGGGAATGCTCCCTACCCTGCCCTGTTTAAGATGAAATGACGGATAGAGACTCCTTGGGGCTGATGGTTCTGACTGCGCTGGGGGTTTCTGGGTTTCTATCTGGACTGGGTCACCCTCTACTGAGAGTTTCCTACATTTGCTCCATGTGCGAATTATGCTCTCTGGAGCTTTCGGGGGTTGCTGAATGCAGTCTCCTATCTGATCCCAAAGCTTAAGGGTTAACATACCTACTTCTGGGTAAAGCAGGCAGTGTTCCCTTAGGTACGCCAAAAGTCTCGCTAGCTCTCTGCTGTGCAAACGTAACTGAAATACCCTGGCCAGGATTCTGAACCCTTCCTCATGAGTTCTTTGGCTAGCGGATGGACCTTGTCGCTGAGGACAAGTCCCCATATTACCTGCGTGGGTCCTCCGAAGTTTCCTCCTCGGGACGAGTCGACGCGTCTTTGGGCAAGGTAATAGGCTCTGGCGACGATTCTCTGGGTAGAGCTCGGAGCGTGGACTGCTGCCACGGGCCCTCGGTGGCCTCTGCGCTGTCAGGGGTTCACAGCTGACCCTGAGCGGAACGCGTTTTTCCATAACCTGCAAGCCGCCGCGAAAGTCGGGAGCAAGCTGTAGGATGCCTCTTCTGTAATGCCTCGCCGCTTGGGCCGTCTTCCCGATCGGCTGGCTTACCGACCGGGCTGCCGCGCTGTCCTCCGGGATGAGTGGACGCGGTTCGAGCGCAGAACCGGACCGTGTGATCGCTTACTCTCGGGTAAGATCACGTCGGGGTCACCAGATGTAGGATTGGGGCCGTGAAGCGGCCCTTGGGGTCCCGGAGGAGACTGGTCGAGTAATGACACGAGGCAAGATGGAGCGAAGACCAGTGATTTATTGAGGGAAAATCATCAGTATATATTATGTTCAAGGCTGTGCATGGTAGAATGGTCATCTGACAGAGAATCACATCACCCATTTACCCGGGTTAATTGAGAACCTCTCTTGGGGAAGTTAATTAACTAAGGCAAACATTGACAGAGGGAAACCATTGTCTGAGGCTTATGCCAGAGTAAATATGGCTTCTATTTGCACCAAGGATTAGGCTCTTCTGTGAGTCAGTAATTGCCTAATAGGTAACGGAGGTTAGTGATCTGCTTCTCTCAGCAGGATTGCTGGTCAGGTCAGATGTGGGTGAATCAACCCTTATTATTAATCCACCCCCCTTAATTTCTCTGCCCGCAGAGCCCACGGGCCAGGAGCGTTCTCCCGAAGTGGCCTCTGCGCGGGCCGTTCCATGCCATTGGGGCATGGGGAATCCACAACATTCTTTGAATGAATATGTTCCTCAAGTCTGCCAGCTCAGATCCAGGAAGAACTATGTGGCAAGAAAAAGCATTCTTGAGGGTACACAAGAGCAAAATCAAATTAGAAGATGGAGGAAAGAGCTCACTGAATAAGGAATAATATTAAAAGATGATATGGCTGAAGAACTCAACCTTCCCTATGTCATTTGGAGGACCCTGAATAGACTGCGGGTCAGAGTACCTGTTGTGTTTGGAGTATTGTGCCTTTAAGTAATGTAACACTCGAATGAGTGGATATAACAATCACCAGCTGTAACACTGTAACCTTCTGTATTAGGACGCGAGCTAGTGACCACTAGGGGCAATAGCGAGCGCCTAGCTCACATGGTTCCACTTCCCCAAATACCTACAGCGCGGGAAGATTCCCGCCACTACCTCACCTGGACAAGAAGGGCGTGACGGAGAGTGACGTCACGCAGACAGTAGCCAATGGGCTATCAAGGAGCCACATTCAAATGTAGAGCCACAGTATATATTGAGCTGTTCGTCCGCCATTACCACATGTTCCCCCTGACCATCATGCAATAAAGATGTGTTAAGCCAGGCTTTCGGCTGTTTCTATTGTCTTGGTTCTCAAACACTAAATTGGCGACGAAGGTGGGATAATGGATCCCCACGGAATCAAGACAATACAGGCCGGTTTCAACATCAACAAACCGGAAGAATGGGAACTGTTTGAGATGGATTTCCAAAGCGCACTGATGGTGTCCGACATCTCGGACGAGGGGAAGAAAAGGGCCATCCTCATCAGGATGCTCGGGTTCCCGGCCATGAAGGTATTGGTGGACCTGGTGTCTCCAAGGAAGGTGAGCAAAGTGCCGGTCAAGCAGCTCCTGAAGGCGATGCGGGACCATTTCCAGCCCTCAGTCTCAATGTTTTTGGCTCGGGATGCATTCTGGAAGAGAGTCCAGGCGCCTGGTGAGTCCGTGGCTGCCTTTGCAGCGGCCCTCCGTTTGGCCGCCGGCCCATGCAAGTGGGAGAACCTGGAAATCGCCCTCAGCGACCGCATGCTGTGCGGCCTGTGGGACGAAGAGGTCCAGCGAAAGCTGATGAACAAAGAGCCGCCCCCAACGTTGCAAGAGGTCGTGAAGGAGGCGCAGGCGGCAGAAGCCATGAGGGCTGGGGTTAAGGGGTTCAGATCAAGGCCCCCACAACCCAATAAGGCAGCGGGCTCAGTGCAAGCGGCCAGGCGGGCACCACAATCCTCCACGGAGAGCAGCGAGGACGAGGACATCCGGAAGGTACGGAAGGATGGCCGGCGTTGCGATGGCTGTGGGGCGTCCCATGACCGCAGCAAGTGTCCGTTCAGGAAGGCGGAGTGCCACAACTGCAGGCGCCGAGGCCACATAGTCAAGGTTTGCAGACGACGGCGCAGAGACCGAAAAGGCTCAACAGACCACTCACCGAAGAAGCAGGAGGGCGTCCGGCCCTCGAGGAAGCAGGACGGCGTGGGCCGAATCTCCGACGACAGCGACGACGACACGGCGGTCCACAGCGTGTCCTTAGGACACCCACGTTATTTTGTAGAGGTACTGGTGCAAGGGGTCCCCGTTAAGATGGAGATAGACTCGGGTTCCTCGTATTCCATCATTTCCCAGAGGGAGTTTTTGGGAATTTCCCCCAACGTGCGGCCCAAGCTCAAAGCACTGAGGTCTACGCTGCGGGACGTACAGGGAAATAGCATTCCGGTGTTGGGGGTGGGAAAATTCAAGGTCCAATACAAGCAACACGCCGCGGAGCTTCCCCTGGTTGTTCTCAAAGGGGGGGGGGGACTGTTGCCTCCTTGGGACACAATGGTTTAAGCCCCTGGGTTTGTTCATTGGGGGGGGGGGTGCATACCATTGGGACTGACCCAATACAGGAGGTGTGTAATGCATCCCAAAGTGTTCAAGAAGGGACTCGGAAAATTCAAGGGGCCCCCAGTTGCGTTCGACCTGGACCCGGAGATCCGCCCAATAAGACTCAAACCGTGAAGGGTGCCTTTTGCACTTAAGGACAAAATAGAGGCGGAACTGGACAAATTGGTGGGCCAGGGGATCCTAGTTCCTGTTGATTCTGCAGAGTGGGAAACTCTGATTGTAACAGCGCTTAAGGCCAACGGGGAGGTTCGAATTTGCGCTGATTACAAATGTACCATTAATAAGGCGATACGCCCAAATGCGTATCCGGTGCCGGTAGTCAGCCACCTGTTGACCAGGTTACATGGGGGAAAGTGTTTTGCAAAGCTTGACCTGGTGCAGGCTTATCAGCAGCTCTCGGTAACCCCAGCTGCAGCTGCTGCGCAGATGATAGTCACCCATAAAGGGGCGTTTCAGGTGACGCGCCTACAGTTTGGCGTGAACTCGGTGCCAGGCATCTTCCAATCACTAGTGGAATGACTCTTGAAGGGTATGGAGTGGGTCTTGCCATATTTTGATGACGTATTGATAACAGGGGGGAGTGAGTCAGAATTGGCTGAGAGGCTAGACAAAGTACTGACGGTATTTGAAAAGGCCGGGTTGAGGCTGTGGAAAGACAAATGCGTTTTCTTCGCAAAAGAGGTTGAGTTCCTGGGTTTCCGGGTAACCCCTGTTGGCATAAAACCCTCCGAATCAAAGGTGGCCGCCGTTCAGAATGCTCCTCGCCCCACCTCCAAGCCAGAATTGCAGTCGTTCCTGGGGCTCTTAAACTTCTACCATTCCTTCCTGCCTAGGAAGGCATCGGTAGCGGAGCCACTTCATAAATTGCTGAAAAAGGACGAGGCGTGGCGAGGGGGCGAGAGTCAGGAGAGGGCATTCAATGAGCTGAAACAACTCTTATCCTCAGACGCCATACTAACCCACTTTGACCCCAAGAAACCAGTGGTTCTGGTATGTGATGCGTCTCCAGTGGGGGTGGGGGCGGTCCTGTGCCACATGTTGGAAAACGGGCAGGAAGCCCTGGTGGCGTTCTACTCCAGGTCCCTGTCTAAGGCAGAGCGTAACTACGCACAGACAGACAGGGAGCCATTAGCGATAATTGCTGGGACGAAGAAGTTTCACGATTTCCTCTATGGCCGCCCCTTCACCATCGTGACCGACCACAAGCCCCTGCTAGGCATTTTCACCGCAGACAAGCCCACACCACAGATTCTATCCCCTAGAATGCTCAGGTGGGCCATTTTTTTAAACGTGTACCAGAACGCGCTGGTGTATTGCCCTGGAAAGGACATAAGCCACGCGGACGCCCTGTCGAGGTCACCCCTCCCCCACATGGGCAGCCCCGTGTGTGAGGTGGAACAAGACCACCAAGTGCTCATGATAGAGGTCCTGGATTCACCCCCCATAGTGCCCGCAGAGAAAGCCAAGGCGACGGGCAGAGACAAGACGTTGGCCCTGGTTAGTTCATGGGTGCAGAAAGGGTGGCCAATGTCCTCCCCAGCGGCGGAATTTGCTCCATTTTTCAGGGAAAGGTTAGAACTGTCCATGGAGAGGGGTTGCCTCCTGTGGGGCCAGCGGGTGGTCGTCCCTGAATCCCTGAGAGCAAGGGTGCTCAAGCTGCTGCACGTCAGCCACCCAGGGATTGTCCGCTCCAAGGCACTGGCCAGGAGCTACTTCTGGTGGCCCCAGTTGGACGCTGATATCGAGCACATGGTGGGCACTTGCGAGCGTTGCCAAAGCTCCCGGCCCGAGGAGGCCCGACTTCCGCACAGGGAATGGGATGCGGCAAAGGGGCCGTGGTCCCGTGTGCACATTGATTTCGCGGGCCCTTTCAGAGGATCGCTTTTTCTCCTTATAGTGGATGCTTATTCCAAGTGGTTAGAGGTTATCCCAGTTGCAAACACCTCCTCAGCCGCAACCATTAAACAATTGCGCAAGGTGTTCAGTTCGTTCGGCATACCCGATACACTTGTGAGCGATAACGCAAGTTGTTTCACATCCGCCGAATTCAGGGCATTCATTGACATTAACGGCATCCAGCACATCACCTCCGTGCCTTTTCACCCGGCGACGAATGGCCAGGTAGAACGCCTCGTGCGTACCACCAAAGACGTGCTGAGGCGCATGGGCCCCGGGGACTTGAACCTGCAGTTATGCCAGTTTTTGCTGGGGTATAGGGTGACCCCCCTAGCGTCAGGCTATTCGCCCGCAGAGCTCCTAATGCGCAGAAAGCTGACTACTGTACTGACAAGGCTAGACCCTACGAGAGTAGAAGACACTGGGAGGAACATCGGGATAGCGGGCACGAAGAGTTTCGAAATAGGTGCCCCAGTCCATTGCAGAAACTACGCTAGCGCAGGGCCAGCCTGGGTTCCAGGAGTAGTCATTGGGCAAACGGGTCCCGTGTCGTACTGCGTAGAGACCAGCACAGGTCTACTCTGGAGGCGGCACGCGGACCAACTTCGACGCCGGGTTCCCGGCAACCAGAGCGCGGAAAGCGCGAAACAGGATTCAGCGTTAGGGTTCTCCCCCACCCGTTCAGCCCAAGGGGGAGGAGAGGGGGGCAGTGGTCCCCACCAAGGGGGGAAGGGAATAAATTTGTCCCCATAGATATCCTGCAGGATGCCCCCACAGATATCCCAGAAGATTACTTTGATTTTGAGTTACAAAACCGGGGGTTTTTTTCGGAGTGGTCCCCCACCCGTCCAGGCGAGAAGCGGGGTTTTTCGTTAGCCCCCAATGCCCCCGGTTTTCCCACAATGGAGTTTACCCCTACCCCGAAACCCACAGAACCTCGGCGAGTCGCTAACGAGTCTCCCTCTCCCATTGCAGGACAAGAGACCAGGGAACACAGAAGTGATAGCGCCCCCGGGACAAGTCAGCCAGCCTTGTGCCCAAAACGTTCTTGCAATAAACCATATTGGATGAGAGACTTCGTCTCATCCTAGTGGGGAGGGATGTTGTGTTTGGAGTATTGTGCCTTTAAGTAATGTAACACTCGAATGAGTGGATATAACAATCACCAGCTGTAACACTGTAACCTTCTGTATTAGGACGCGAGCTAGTGACCACTAGGGGCAATAGCGAGCGCCTAGCTCACATGGTTCCACTTCCCCAAATACCTACAGCGCGGGAAGATTCCCGCCACTACCTCACCTGGACAAGAAGGGCGTGACGGAGAGTGACGTCACGCAGACAGTAGCCAATGGGCTATCGAGGAGCCACATTCAAATGTAGAGCCACAGTATATATTGAGCTGTTCGTCCGCCATTACCACATGTTCCCCCTGACCATCATGCAATAAAGATGTGTTAAGCCAGTCTTTCGGTTGTTTCTATTGTTTTGGTTCTCAAACACTAAAGTACCTAAATGCAAAACCAGCATGCTCAAGTGGAGGCTGCTGGTGGACAACAACTAGAGTTGCCATAATTCTGTCCCACAAAACTGGGACAGAAGTATACTTGACAAAAATGGGTGGGTTATCTACAAAATAGCCTTTTTAAAACAAACATAATACAATGACAGCTATAAAACACTTTCACATTAAATATATCAATACATAAATGAATTTATTTACAACAGTTAATTCTTACTGTAAGATGATCTGTTGTATTTCTGAGAAGTTGCCTTACGGTCAACTCTTAACGTCCTCAGTTCCAGGAAACAAAATGGTCACACTTATTGGGTGGTTGTGTGAGGCGAGGACGTTAAGATTTGTTTCCAGGTATACTCCAACTCCAATGTTGCAGGAAATCGCTCGTTTGATGGCGAGAGTTTGAATTTATTTTAATAGTGTGTTATAATACACAATCAGTAAATTTTAAAAATCTGGGACCTTAACATGATTTTTATTGAACTGGCTGGGACAATTTTTCTGACCTTGAATCCAGGACAATCCTGGTTTTCTGGGACGTATGGCAACCCTAGGCCAACAACATGGGTTGTGAATGTGGAGAGATACTGAATCCAGCTCATTTGTTGGTCTGCTGATTATTATTGGAAACTTGTACAGTGGAACCCTGCATAACGAAAAATCTGTACAATGAAGTGTTTGTGTGCTCTGCGCGATACCTTGCATAATGAATTTCCCCCTGTTATATGGAGTTTTTGTTAACTGGGGTATACCCCGCTTAACATAAACCCCGTATAACAAACATTTTTTCCATTATGTGGGGTATTGCCCATTTGATCCGCATAACGGAAAAACCATGGGATTGTGTTGTCAGCTACTTACATGTAACAGCGGAACTCCTTCCCTCATGAGACTCAACATAATCAGTACTTGACAGTATGACTCTATGCATGCTTGTCCAGAAATAAATCCAATTAAAATTGGTTAGATTTATCCCCTAGCGAGCATGGTTTGGATTGCATCCTGAGCCTCTTTTCTATATCAGATGTCAAGGGTAAGCTTTAAACAAGTATTCTACTTTTATCTTATACTTGGTGCAATTTCTATAGATCCAGCACTTTCTTTCTCTTACCATGCTATATCACCTCTTCTTCCAACATTTCATCAGAGATGCCCAAGAAGGAAGGGTCACAGAAAAATGTGTAAAAGCAAGAGAGGCAATCACTGTAGTTCTAGTTTCATTTGCTCTCTTAGTAATTCTTTCCTTCTTTCTTTCTTTTAAAAGTCACCTTCTTCAAGGACAAGCATTTCTGGGGTCGTCTTCACTTCTACTTGATGGACTCATATCCCAGATTGTTTCTCGGAGAGATGCAAAATGTCATCTTCAAAGCGCTTAGAAAATATATGTGAGCCTTTCACAATGAACATCATTGTTAAAAAGGGCCTTGGTTAATCTTATCATCAGTTTTTTTTTTTGAAAGGTCATGGCATTATCCCCCTGTAAGGAAAACCTGAAACTTTCATTGAAGTTGGGTAATGAGTATACCTCTAGTATAACTTTTGAATTTTGGGCATGTTTGCCTGTTTTGTTGCTGTCTAAGAAAATGCCAGGGGCTGTGGTGCTTAGTGGTTAAGATGCTAAACTTGACAACCAGAAGGTTGGCAGGTCAGCAGTTCATGAACTGAGTGCAGCATGACAGAGCAAGTACCCATTATTTGTCTCAAGAAATTGCAAGTAGATAAAAAGGTACCACTTCAGCAGGAAAGGTAACAGCATTTTGTGTGCTCTGGAATATAGCCACATGACCATGGAAAAGTCTGCAGATGTAGACAGTGGTGGCTCTTTGGCTGCAAATGTAGAAGAGCACCGTCCCCTAGAGTTGGACACGATTGGCTTTCAAGCAAGGGAGACTTTTACCTTTATTAAGGAAATGCCGAACCAAATCAAGTGCAATAGTCCCAGGCTGCAAGATGCACAGAGCTGATTGCCAGTTGGAACAGCTAGAAACAAATTTGTGGTCCCAACCAAGTATGAGAGATCATCCTGTAATGATCAAGTCATCATATGCATAACTCAAAGCCTGGCGGATGTCGAGTTCTAGTTCTAGGACAGCGATGGCAAACCTTGGCACCTCAGATGTTCTTGAATTTCAACTCCCAGAAGCCCTGATCGGCAGGAGTGCTGACCTGGGCTTCTGGTAATTGAAGTCCAAGAACACCTGGACTGCCAAGGTTTGCCCTCACTGTTCTAGGATAACAGACAGGAGATAGCATTATCCAGGCATTCTACAACCCAGTACCATGAGATTCCTGCTCATGAATAGGCTCTACTCAATCAAGAACCCTGGGAAATATGTGTTCTTGCTGAAGAATAAGCCCCTCCCACTTTGCACCCTAGCACATGTTCACAGTGCTGAGTTGTGGAGCACCTGAATGAATGACATAAATATTAAGACTGATTCTAAAATATGAATACCAAGAGCTTCAGAAATGTATTTTTAAGATCATAGACCTGTGATGGCAAACCTTGGCACTCCAGATGTTCTTGGACTTCAATTCCCAGATGCCCCCATGAATCCACACGAATGGGTTTACTGCGATTCATCCAGCCCATGCTGCCCTTGTCGATCCTAGAAGTGGAATTAAAACGCGTTCATATGGTGCATTTTACTTCCGCTTCCAGGAGCGACGAGGGCCGGGTGGGCCGGGTGAATCACAGTAAACCCAGTCGTGTGGATTCACGGGGGCATCTGGGAATTGAAGTCCAAGAACATCTGGAGTGCCAAGGTTCACCATCATGGTCATAGACCCTGGAATCCTCCCCACACACTCAATGGCACAGAAGCAGCATGGCAAAAGCACCAATAGATGATATACAGCAATAGTTATCAAGCAGTGTTAGACTGCAGTTCCCAGAATTCTTCCGCATTGGCAGTACTGGCTGTGACTGATGGGAAATGAAGGCCTGTAACATCTGGAAAGCCACTGTTGACCACCCATGTTTGCAAATGTTGCAGTTTGTTGTTGTTCTGCAGCGTAACAGACCACAAGGCTGGTTTCATCCACATTTTAGTCTGTGGGGTCAATGATAAGATGATGCCCCCTCCATAGTTGAAAAAGCAGTAATTGGTAGGACTAGCCACATTTTCCTCCATGCATAAGTATTGCAGATGATGTGGCACAAAACAGTGAGACTCCACCATGGAAGATGAAGCCAGAGCTGTACACAATAATATAACAATAATATTAGTTATATCCCAGAGATGAACAGTCAGAGCAGGATTATAGCCTCCTGTGATTGGCTGCCTATTCTGCCTAATGTAAGGGCTCAGCATAAATCCTTGCAGCACAATCCTATATAGAGTGGTGGGCTGGCCCATCGGGCAACTGGGACTCAGCCCAGGGTACCTCCAGACTTCCAGTACCATGATGCCCACCTTGGGTACCAATCCAAAGAGCTGAGCCAAACTGTGATGCCTGGAACGATCGAGCAAAGGAGCGGGACTCCTGTTAATTCTGTTAATTAACTGTTAATTCTCCTGTGCTGCCAAAGATAAGATAACAAAAGCAGCTCCATTGACAGTGGAGGTGCCATGGCTTAGTGGTTACAATTTTGCCTTGTAAGCAGGAGGTTGTTGATTCGAATCCCCAGAGGGGAGTTGAATTTAGAAGGTGAGTGGGAAAGTATATTATTTATTTAGTCACATTTATGCGGCTGCCCTCTCACCTAGGCGGCTCCAGGAGGCTTACAAATATAAAAATCACAACATAGCTTGTACAAAACAAGGAGATAAAAACATTAAAAATATAAATTGTTTAAAATTTAGCATACCCTCCCCCAGCAACCACATTATAAGATTTTTTTAAAAAAAGAAGTACTGAAAGAACTGAAGCTGAAGGCCCGAGTAGCACTCATATGATCTACCCCAGAGTGGCCATCGTCTCAGCTGCACCCCACACTTGCTGCGCCAGCCAGGTCTTAAGGTGTTTTCTAAAGGGTAAAATCTCCACCTGGAGACGTAGCTCAGTTGGCCGGAGCAGACACAGAAAAGGTCCTCCTTCTTGTGCTAGAGAGGTGAGCCTCTCTAGCAGATGGAACTATCAAGGAGCCCCTCCGGTCTGCGTTAGTAGGACGGGCAGATGTCCTTGGGATGACACGGTCTCTTAAGCACCCTGGCCCACTATATATTTTGTTAGAGTTAGATACCCTCATCACTCCCTGTCCAGCACACTTTTAGCTTAGCCAGCACACCCCTGCTTATATATCACCACACTGAAGTATCTTGCACCA
This sequence comes from Bradypodion ventrale, assembly GCA_035047345.1. NCBI lineage: Eukaryota > Metazoa > Chordata > Lepidosauria > Squamata > Chamaeleonidae > Bradypodion > Bradypodion ventrale. The sequence continues at coordinate 9,346,302 of JAWDJE010000004.1, forward strand.
ATATCAGATGTTGGTTTAAATCCTCTTTTTCAGTGTAGTAAATCAATTTAGATCAGGCTCATTCAATCAGTGAGGATCTGGCAGTCAACTTCATTGTAAGCACCACTGATTCAATGCGCTTAGTCAAGTTGTGACTCAACTGTATTACAGTAAGTCACAACTAGAATCGGCCCTTTAAATCAATAGAACTCATGGGAGAGTTGACTTACTGATCCCCACTGATTCAATGGGCCTATTCCACTTGCAACTTAACTTTTATATATAGGACCATTTCCTTGATTCTTGAGTTGACTTACTGATCCCCACTGATTCAATGGGCCTATTCCACTTGCAACTTAACTTTTATATATAGGACCATTTTCTTGATTCTGTAGAACTTAAACATTTTAGATCCTGCTGAATTATATATGTATGTGTGTGTGTGTGAGATAGAGTTTAATTTCATTATATATATGACTATAGTTGAAGGTTATTACATTTTCAGACAGCACAAAAATTATGTGTTTCCCATGAAAGATCTTGCTCCCCGCACGAGCTGCTGAAACTTATCTCATATTTATCTGTTCAATATTATATTTCAAGGCAAATGGTGTAACAGTAGAACTGGAATCCCCTGGGGAACAAAAGAGAGAGACTTTAACTGCAATGATTAAATTTAAAGATCTGTCTGTCATGACTGTAGAACATGTTGTTGAGCAGAAAATGAACTGATTACAAATATAAACCGTAGTGAGGAAAGGATTGAGACAGAAACCTATATTCAGGGCAACACCAGCCAAGCAGATATTGAGTTTGGCTGCGGTGGCTCAGTGCTTGAGAAGAAGCTCACCTTGTTAGCTGGAAGGCCAGCAAGTTGGCAGTTCAAGACCCAGGTACTGCATGATGGTTTGAGCACCTGTCTCTGTCCCAGCTCCTGCCAACCTAGCAATCTGAAAGCAAGAAATTGCAAGTAGATAAATAGGTGCCACTTCAGCGGGAAAAGATCTTGGGGACATGAAATGAGCCTCATTCAGGCATCCCCTGTGCAGAGTTTCTTCAGCAAAAATCCTTTCAACCCAAAATAATTTCTGACATGAAAGAATAAGAATAAGAACAACATCATCATCATCATCATCATCAAATGAATGACAACTAAGAACTGGAGAACATAGAGAGCTATAAGTTAAAAGATAGGAAGTCCATAATTGAACTCTGCTCAGTCATGACATTAACATCAGATAATTACCGTAATTCCTGTGATCCTCGGTCTCCATCTTAGATGCTTTCATATCTTTGGGACTGCATCGAATTGTTAACCATAATTAAAGTAGACCGATGTAATCAATGGGACTTACATTAATGTTGACAGCTAGGCACCATTATTCAATGGTTCTGCTCAGACTGAGACTTGCAGTTGACTCTCACGGCCTGTCATACTGCAGATTTATCTCAATACCTTTGTCAAATAATGTTAATAAATAAAAACATGACAATACAATGTATTATTGGCCATTGCAACCTCCTGGCATGTATATAAGTGAATCCTTCTGTTTTAATAACGTAGCTCTTCAGGCTTTTGCAAAATAGGCTGTCTGCTGAGTGCCCAAATCCAGAAGATTGCCCAGCCTTTTCAAGCCCATTGTTCATTACTAGGTGATGTCTAGTAATGTGGAATGTGGAAAAGATGGTATTGGGTCAAATAGGAGAGTCCTATTATATACAGCTGGCAAAATATCCTGCATTTGATTTTAATTGTGCTTTCTCTAATTCTCAGAGTAAATCTAAAACAACGGAAGATCAGGTAGAAGAATTGTTTGGAGGAGGGTGTCTTAAATAACCAACCTTTATCTTTCCAAAACAGCAAGCCAGAAATAGAAGCTCTCCCCATATTTGGAAACACCGCTTGGCAGAAACAGATGCAGCCACGTTCCTGCCATTCAGAGGTACTCATTCGTAATGCAAACTGTTACCTTGGCATTTCATTTGCAAACTTCCTCCTGCTGCAGTCTTTTCCGGCACATCAATAAATCTTTCAAGTAAAATTGTTTGCTCAAAATCTTGCTTATGTTTACCTTCTACAACTGGTCTCTACAACACTATGGTTTAGTGGGCAGATGGTTTGACTTTATTTGTGCATCTCCGCATCCTTCCTTCCTTTTTTAAAATAAGTTTTATTAAATCTCCAAGTCATGTGTAATAAATAATATACATGCACCAGTTTTAGAAAGCACTGATTGTGTTGTCATTGTTGCAGTTTACACTACAAGTAAGGAATTGGAATACTCTTTCACCAAAGCTAGAGCTGTTAATTACTCTTCTTTATTGCATGGTTGGTGCTTCAGTCAAGTTTCTAGTAATTTTTAAAATCTTTCATTAGCTTATAATATGTGATTTTTAACAAACCCCTCCAGAATCAATATGATGTTCTGGAGGATTTCCTCATCTCTATAACTTGTTTATTGTAAGCATGCCAAATAAAGAAATAACAAAATTCCATAAATGTATCTCTCCCAACTTTAAGTCAACTCCCAACTTTAAGTCAAATGTAAGTTTACATGTGAGCTTTTCTGACGTTCAGATGCTCTATACCTGGGGTTCCCAACCTTTTCAAGTCAGGGCCAGGCCATGTGCTCTCAGTCAGCTTCAAGGGCTGGATGGCCATTTTGCCTTGCCTGCATGATGGGGGTGGCTATTTTGTGCCAACAGCTTCAAAGGGGTGGCCATTTTATTTCTCAAATGCCCTTGGAGGGGGTGGGGGGCACATAAAATGTTGCTGCTGGCCAGATCCAGCCCACAGGCCTTAGTTTGGGAACCCCTGCCAGTATTGTTGAGCCCAAATTTTCATGAGTAACATACATGAGAAATGGCATTACTCATCGCTGAAGATAAAGTCTTCACTGCAGTCCCAGTTTGGATTCCTTATTTGGGCACATGTTGGTGGCTTTTCTGGAAACCGCAAATTGAAGTAGAGAAAGGGGTGCTACCTACTCTTGGACTCCAGGTCCCAAGCAAAGACACTCATTGTATACATACAACAAGGCTTCACATGATGGATTGTGTTGGAGATTCTAATGCGCTGTGATCTGCTACTATGGTGATGTCATTTCCTCCGTGCCAGAATAAACTACACAAAGGTATTTGCAGGCGCACCCCCCAATAAAGGACTCAGACACTGATGAAAGTGGATAACGGCATTGGGCCACATTTATTGATTCATGCCCTAGTCCGAATTATAAATTTCTATTGGTAATTGACCAATCATAATTCTTAAGGCAAGCAGGCCGAAGTAACACTGGTAAGGTACCACCCAAAATTGCCAACGGCAATTGTTACAATGTATCTATTTGTATCAATTTGTTTGTTGACAACAAACAAATTGTTGACCGTAGTCAATATCTAACTAATGACCCCACCCTCTGACGCGTATCCGTAAAATCACGGGGTGATGCATGCTGTCTAGCTGTAGCCATCACCCCATCGCCTAGTTTGTCGTTGACCGGACAACGTTTAACCAACTTATGCCTGTCAAGTGTTGTCCAGTCAATTGCGAACCTGCCGGATACCTGTGGGTCATAAATGTTTACCTTACCAGTGCTACCCGCCCATGTGACCAAAGTCAACAGCAGCAACAGGAACCCCTATATCAAACCATAGCAACAGCGTGGGATGGGCAAAAAAGCCAGGACCCGAGAGCCAATTGTGGGTCCCAGCCAAAAATTCCCACCCGGCCCCGAAGCGACCAAAATATCACACTGTTAACTAGGGAGGGGGTGGAGGGGAAAAACTTCTCCGCTCCGTCGCTTCGCAAAATGGCAGCTCGGCTGCCTCGTGGCCGCCCCTTATATAAGGGTGCTGGCCACGCCCCCTAACTACCCGGATGCCTTCGTCCGATGGGGGGGGGGGGCGCAAAGGGCGTGGCGGCCATTTTGGCACCGCGCTCGCATTGCAGGCGCACCCCCCAATAAAGGACTCAGACACTGATGAAAGTGGATAACGGCATTGGGCCACATTTATTGATTCATGCCCTAGTCCGAATTATAAATTTCTATTGGTAATTGACCAATCATAATTCTTAAGGCAAGCAGGCCGAAGTAACACTGGTAAGGTACCACCCAAAATTGCCAACGGCAATTGTTACAATGTATCTATTTGTATCAATTTGTTTGTTGACAACAAACAAATTGTTGACCGTAGTCAATATCTAACTAATGACCCCACCCTCTGACGCGTATCCGTAAAATCACGGGGTGATGCATGCTGTCTAGCTGTAGCCATCACCCCATCGCCTAGTTCGTCGTTGACTGGACAACGTTTAACCAACTTATGCCTGTCTAGTGTTGTCCAGTCAATTGCGAACCTGCCGGATACCTGTGGGTCATAAATGTTTACCTTACCAGTGCTACCCGCCACACGGAGGGGCTTCAAAGAAGGCTCAACGCCCCCCCCCCCAGACCGTCAGCTCGGTCAACAGGCCTGCTCGCCAATCACCCAACAGGAGGTCCATACCTCCTCGCGACAGATGGGCCCCATCCCCTGCATAAAGGTCATAATTTTGTAGGCTAATGGCGGGGTGACGACTGACCCGCCCCCAACCCCTGTCAGCAAGGAACCGTGCCACAGCCCTATTTACCATGCGTCTAGCGCGGTCAAGGGCCTGGAGGTCGAAACCTCCCCTGTACGTGTGCCGTGGGACCATGTCCAACCAAACGAGGGTTGTGGCGGGCCACACGTAATGCAGGTAGGCAAGGTCGCCGCAAATCGCATGCTTTAGCGATAAGCCGGTGACCTGGCCCAAATCATTGCCCCCTAGGTGTATGATCAGAATGTCAGGCGGGTCAGCATTCCGGCCTGAAAAAAGGAATGGCAACAGCTCCCGCCATAACATGCTCCCGGGCTTACCATGCCATGTGAGACTTGCATATGCACCCAGTCCCAGTCGGGGTCCCCACTCTGTCGCCGCAGCGTAACGCGCTGCCCTGTGCACGTAGCTATGGCCCACCAGCCATACCGTCACCGGTGTAATACGACACCCAGGGTCTGTAAAGGGAAAAAAAACGAGGAAGAGAAAGGTGCGGTGACTCAACTGTTACTCACGGTGGAAGAGGGCGAACATAAAACTGAAAACATTGCGAACCCCACCTTCCCATGCTGCGTATGTCAGCCCCGGAGTACCCAAAAGCAGCTGCAGTGGAAGCCGCCCCTATCCTGAAGGAATGGGTGCCGTAACGGGCCCCTGGGAGGCCCACACTGGCCAGCGCTTTGCCGGTCACCTTCCAAAATTGAAATTTAGTAAGGGGAGACCCATCTTGGTGACAGAAAAACGGGCCATGGTGCATGCCACGCAGTGCAAGAAACTCCTGTAGGGCACCAACCGGACAGATGTCTGCCAAAGAACACCGTAGCAGTCTTACACCACTGCCTACGCCATGCTGATCTGTCTTAGAGGAGCATGTCCTCAACTGAGCCCAGTCTTTGGCAACATAGACATCCTCGAGTTCCAGTGCCCTACGACTTGCATCCGCCTTAGACAGCATCACAAGCTCGCTGATGCGGAGCGCTCCAAAAAAGGCCACCGTAGTAGCCGCATGAAATAGGGCTGCCTCGTACTTATCAAAACAGAGGCCATGCCAGCCCCAGGCCAGTTGGGTAAGAACCCCTGGGGAAATCGGGTGGCGGTCGTCCGGGCAACGCCCACGCTCCCGCACCCACCCCTCCAAAACATGTCTCACACGGAAGTCAGTGGTACTATCCACATGACCGCCCACCTTGGCCATAAAAGCCAACGCTGACAGCCTAGATGCTATGGTGCGAGGTGCAAGGCCCTGGGCATGCAGGTAAACCATGAACCGAAGTACATGGGTCACTGGGATCGGCCAGGTTTCTGGCAGCCGGAATTGGGTACAGAAATCTCTGAAAGAATTGAATGCGTGGTGATACGCCTTACGCGTGCGTGGCACTAGTGACAAGCCAATCGCCCGGTTCACCTCTCCTTGCCAATGGTCCATATCTCGTCCGGGAGTGGCGAGGGAAATTCCTCCGCATCCGGGGCCAAGGCACGGAACCGGGAGATCTGCAGGCGGGACATTGAGGCGCAGGCTGCGCAACACAAACTGGCGCACTAGGTCCATGACCCTGGGCGATTTGGAAGTCTGTGAGTTGACAATGTGCACAACGGCCGCATTGTCACACCAGAAATGGACAACCGAGTTGGCCCACTCCTCGCCCCATAGCATCAAAGCCCCCAGGATAGGGAAAAATTCCAGATACGTGAGATCACGCAGGCGACCCGTGCCTGCCCAGGCTGGTGGCCACCCACCATAGGCCCACTTCCCATTGAAGTACATCCCATAACCCAGGGATCCCGAAGCATCGGACTGTATCCAAAAGCGAGGGGAAGCCAGGAAGTCAGACCTCCAAAATGATACTCCATTGAACTCCCTCAGGAACTGGAGCCAGATAAGCATATCTGCCCTGATACCCCGGGTGAGTCTAACCCTATGGTGGGGCCTAGATAAGCCTGTCATGGCGTCGCACAAGCGCCGAGCAAATGCCCTGCCCAGTGCGACGACCCTGCAAGCGGAATTGAGGTGACCATGTAGCACCTGCAGTTCCCTCAGTGATGCCTTGCGTTTAGCAAGCAAGTCCGAGATAAGGGCCACTATCCTTGACACCTTATCCCCCGGTAACCTAGAAGCCTGCGCTACCGTGTCAATCTCCACCCCCAGGAATACTAGCTTAGTAGATGGGCCCTCGGTCTTTTCGGGCGCTAAAGGGACACCGAGTTCCTCCATTAGCGTCTGAAATGTGTTGAGGAGATGTGTGCACGTGTCCCAGCCCCGTTCACCCCCGAATAAAAAATCATCCAGGTAATGGGCTACAGACCGGGACCCTGAACTGCGGACGAAAGTTCACTGTAGGAATGTACTGAAACGCTCGAAGGCCGAGCATGATATGGAACAGCCAAAAGGCATGGCCTTATCAAAGTAATATTCACCCCGGAACTTAAAACCCAGCAACTCAAAGTCGCCCGGGTGCACCGGCAGGAGGCGAAACGCCGACTTGATGTCGCACTTAGCCAATAGCGCATCCGGGCCACATGAGCGCACCATGCGCAGGGCTTGGTCAAAAGATGTATACCTGACTGAGCAAAGGTCATCAGGGATAGCATCATTGACCGATCGGCCGGCTGGGTAGGACAAGTGATGAATCAGGCGAAACTCGCCAGGTGACTTTTTGGGCACTAAGCCCAAGGGTGATACCTTAAGATTAGGGAACGGGGGTGTTGGGAAAGGGCCAGCGACCCTGACCGCATCGACCTCCTTAGTAATGCTGGCAGCAGCTACCCCCTCCCTCCCCCTAAGGGACAAAAGGTTGGGGGCATCCTGGGGGGACCTATCACCCTCGAAAGGAATACGGAACCCCTGTCTAAAACCCTGAAGTAGGTAAACCGCATCCTCCTCCCTCGGGTACAATGCGAGCCAACGCTCCAACATGTCCACATTAATTGGGGAGGGGGCCTTTCGGTGAACCAGCTCCCTCCGCGGCAGTTTTGCCAGCCCCCTGTCTGCCCCTTCCTCTGCCCCGCATCCCTCCAGGCCTGGGACAGGCGGAGGCCGCATGGGGGCCAGCGCAGGAGGGACACTCATGCCTGTACTTGCAATTCTTCCTGTTGCAGGAACCATTGGACGAGAAAGTCCAGCACAGCAGGCGGGCTGGAACCCCCTGCCCCGCCACCTGGCGGGGAGCCTGTGCTGGGGCCGCTCGCTGGACCGCATGTCCACAATGGTATCTTTCCCCGGGCGCAGGGCGCGTGGGAGTCATGTACAGAAGCCACAGCCTCTGGCAGGGCTCATCCCACCTCATCTCGGGGTGCAGGGGAATCCGCATACGGAATTCCTCGTCATAAGCCAACCACGACGGGCCCGGGAAGTCAACCATCGCCCGGTAAATGTTGTCCAAATACTGGACCATCGGAATTGCCAAATCCGGCCGGGCCCTGAGGTAGACCGCCATGTATATGAGGTAGGCCGGCAACCAGTTGGCCCACGTACGTGGTGGCTTGCGACGACGCGCCTGCTCCTTATCCTTCTCATCTTGCCCCTCCCTCTCCTCCTTGGTGGGCTCTCTGTTAAGGAGGGAGAAGATGTCCACATACTCCCCCCGCCAGATCTTCTCTTTGGTGGTCTGGGCCAAATGGTCCCCCAGTGGCAGGGAATACCCTGCTGTCGGCAAAGCCGACACAGGCACGGTGGAAACTGCGGGCATCTGTAAAGGAGCCTGTACTAACCCGGTCACCCCTAGAAGATTCCTGACTGGGTAAGAAGCACCCCCTACCACGGGGCCCTGGGTGATAATTGAAGTCACCGGGTGGGGCGTCGGCGACTGGACCGCCGCACCACCCGTGCGAGGCCAAGGCCATTGAAAAGCCCCCCCCCCCAACGTGGCCATGTGTGTAGGTGCACTAGTTTGGACCGCATACTCACATGCTGCACCCCCATGGGCCGCCCCCACCGGGGGTTCCGGCCCACTGGGGGCGTCGGAGCTCACGACCTCCATAGAGCTCGTCGACGGGGCTTGACCAGCACCGGCCTGTTGATTGGGGAGCTGCGAGGCAGTGGCCGAAGCCGGGCCACGCGCCTCAGGCAGCTCGACCCGTCTCGCCGCCTGCCGCTGCCCAGCAGACGATGGATCGACCTGCACCCCAAAAGGGGCCCCAGGGTGACTAACCCGGGCCAGGGATGCCTCAAGGGCCACAACGCGGGCCAGGAGGGCCTCCACGCTGACATAGCCACCTTAACCAAGGGGGGGCAAAGGGCCAGCCGGCCCACTAACTACAGGCGTCGGTACAGGTCCCTGTACCCCGGGGCCTGAATAGGGCCACGATCCTAAGCTCGGGCCCGGTAGGGCCGGGGAAGTACCCTGCCATGGAAGGGGGCCACACCACCCCCCAAGGCTGGAAGCCCCCGCAGTAAGCTGCGCCCCAACGGAGGAAGGCCCAGCGGAATGGGCCACGCCAGGAGCGGTGGCCACTGCTTGCGGGCCAAGGGCCGCGGCCCCTACTGGGCCCGCACGCGGACCCCCAGCCTCCGGCCAAGGGGGAATCAACCCCATCCCACCGGTCCCGGTGGGCTCAGGCATAGGAGGCTGCTGGGGAGGCGCAGCCGCTGTCCTCCGACCCGGATTGTGCCTCCGCGCAGAACGAGCCGCGTTCGCAGTCGCCTTCTTCTTCGAGGGCATTGCAGCTAGCCGATGGGAAGCCGAAAAAGGAGAAAATCAGCAGCCAAGAGGCTTCCCGGTGAGGGTAAAAGTGACGGAGGTAAGAGGGAAAAACTTCTCCGCTCCGTCGCTTCGCAAAATGGCAGCTCGGCTGCCTCGTGGCCGCCCCTTATATAAGGGTGCTGGCCACGCCCCCTAACTACCCGGATGCCTTCGTCCGATGGGGGGGGCACAAAGGGCGCGGCGGCCATTTTGGCGCCGCGCTCGCATTTGCTCATGATCATTTCTTTGGGAATGGGAATGGCAGAAGCATGAGACCAGACCACAAACAAAGAGCCCTCAGTAATATTTGGAGCGTTACTTCTTTTGGTATGGGCAGGATTTGAGAAAGTTACATTATTTGGATGACTCCACTAGACTCATTTCAGTCCGCAAAGCTGTTTCCCAGAGTAACTTTCCCAAAGTCTAGTGTTGGGTATTTAGAGGCAATTTGATTCTTTTGTTGATCTTTGTAAAGTCACCTTGCATGTTTCTTCCCAGAAGAGAGACTCATGAATCTATAATGTACAACTCTGAGTATAATGCTGAACACAGTTGGATTGAACATTAAGTATAGATGGGGTGGATTGGAGTTAATGAAATACATATTTTTGATCACAGATGCAAAAACAGCAGCGCTATTGTTTAAATGTTAAATCTACTATGCCAGCAAATAGTTGCCTGCAGTGGTGTCATTACTGATGGATTGCGGAGCACATATCTACTGTTCTACAACACAGGAAACTTCCAAATAATGCAAGGGAGATACACTCCAAAGAGACTGCACTATTTTCCATTTTGATTAGCAGTGAGCTGAATTAGTAAGAACCCATCTTAACCAGGAGCCTTCATCCTGATAGTGTACTGACTGTGATCCCTACTGAAAACCATGCTCCAATTTGCTGAACTCTCTTCCATCTGCATTTGTAATATAATACAGTGGAACCTCATACAACAATCGCCCTGTAAAGCAACGAAATCGGATAACAATTAGGTTTTTTGGGGAAATGGCGTCCTGCATACAGTGATGCACTGCAAAAATTTTTTACTACCCCCACCCTGGGTGTGGTTAACTCTGTGGGCATGGCTAACTCTGTGGGCCATGCCCACTTGGCCGGCCACACCATGGCTTGGTGTAGGGAGGTGGGCGTGGCTGTTCAAGTGGGTGTGGCCTGGGGGAATTTCCGCTACTGGTTCCCGGGATCCGGTGGGAACCTAGAGCAGTACACCACTGTCTGCATAACAATTTTCCCTATGGAAAAAAATTGTGCAACAATTTTTCAATGGGAAAAACCACTTAGCAAAAAAAATATGTTGTATGATGCATCCCATAGGAAAAATCGCTATACTATGCTTGCATCGTATAGCAATTGTTTTGTACAACAACGAGCCCCATGGAATGGATTAAAATCATTGCATAAGGTACCACTGTACTTACTTACTTACTTACTTTTCTACATCCACCCCATTAGACTTCATGGTCTAGCTTTAGATTAGGTTCCTCTTTAAACAGGCAATCCTCTTGATTTGACAAGTCTAATCTAGTTGGCACTAAGAACTTGATCTATTCTATTAGATGCAGCTTTCTACGTTCATAGACCAGGCTTGTGATCTGGTGTATATTGGTATTCATGTCCAGAACTGGAAATTATACCAGTTTTGACTACAGGTCCTAGAATATTTCAACTGGATTAATGTTAAAACTATACAAATCATGAGTAAGATTTCCAATCCTTGTTTTATCTATTAAGTCTGTCCATCTACCAATCTCTCTCTAGTCACGGCCAACCACATCTGGCAGATGTGCTGTAGTACAACTCCCTTTGTTCCTAGCCAGCATAAATGCACTGACAATGGATAAATAAAAGATATGATTCCACAGAACAACACCATGTGCAGGACAACAATTTAAAGGCAACGAGAACTTTAACAAACATTTCCCCCCAGCAGTTAGAAACTTTTTGAACAGTCTAAAAACATGTTAATAACAAATTGGGCAACACATTGGAAAAAGTTCATTTAAAATAAATAAAGACTTAACACAAATCCTCTTACGAGAAAGATGGTTCCTTAGTTGCTCACTTAGAGCACCAAACAGCTGTTCTAATGTGGTCCCTGCTGTAATATGTGCACACAGATTTCCCATAAAATAATCATTGCCATCCCATGGAGACCAAGAGAGAAATGTGTGGGCTTGCTCAGAGTTAGGAAATGTTACAAGTTTTCAACTGCAACTCCCAGAACTGGGGGTTCTTTGAGTTCCAACCCAAACCTCTCAATGATTGGAAATTTGATCCTGTAGTGTCCAGTGGAGTTCATACCCTGGTAAGAAATTTTAGGGCTGCTACTTTAATATGTTATGATGATTTCCAGCAAATGGGAAGGGAAGGAAAAAAGCATAGAAAAAAGCAAGACAAAACATCCCAAAAGGTGCTGTTATGTCCATCATGAGTCCTATTATTTCCTTCTGAGTCAAGATATTTTCACACACCTAAGAATAAACAAGATCCAGTTCTCTGGGCCTGTCACAGTTAAGGCAGCTGCTGACATCACTGTTGCCTTTCATTTCCTGAACTGCATTAACTTGGTTACACGACTGTGAAGTCTCTATATTTATCCATTAGGCCTTGACTTGTCACGCAACTGAATCTAACAGTACAGTCAAGACTGGACGCCAGCGAGCATCGCAATAGAGTGAGAACAGGATGTTGTTCAGGTATATTTTTCCCTCTGCAGGTGAAAAGAAAAACTGCCTGGGAAAATTCCTTTTGGGTGTGTGCATGTGACTACTGTTCCCAGAACACTTGAAGGGTGATTCTGGGATTTGTCATCTAAAAAGTGACATTTCTAAGCTCAGTTTTCTGATAGTGCTGTTTAGGGTGACAGAATCTATGAGCGCAATGGACTTTGTTAATATTTTGTTGATTGCTTAGCCATAGCAATAACAATTACACTTATATACCATCCCATAGCACTTAGTGCACTCTCTCTGCAATTATCATTTTGCCCTCAACACGCTGGGGACTCATTTAACCCACCTTGAAAGGATGGAAGGCAGAGTCAACTTTGATCCAATTCAGGATCGAACTCACAAAGTTTTGGCTGCAGTACTGCAGTTTAACCAATGTGCTATCAGGTCTAATTGATTGATTGATTGATTGAATTAATTAATACTTCACTAACAATTAGTGTAAAACACTACTCTTGGCTGATGATGCATGGCAGTTCACTGATGAGCTGCCATCAGTCAAGTACCATCCCTTGACATTTTCCACGAATAACAAGACCACCCAAGATAATCCACTACCTGAGCCCAGGAACTGGATATCACCCCACCTCTTGTTTGTAGTTCAGAAACCAAGTATCCTGGGAGCTCAGTTTACTTTCCAGCACCAGGGAGCAGATTTCATTTGCCATGGCACCCACAGGGCGCAGACAAGCAAATTGGACTGTGATTATGCTCTGTTCACGCCATGTTTATGACCACCAACAGATAAGCAGAGCTTAGACAAGTTTTATTTTCGGACATCATATCCCAATGTCCCCTCAACTAATATTGCTAAATAAGCATGGGGTTTTCAGATTCCGTAGACTAGCCCCTCAGAAATCTGCTGCACTTCCCCTAGTCAGATTTCTGGGTTTTTAAAAAGGCTAAAAAGCCACAATTCTTTCTGGAGTCTGTAATCAGTTTCAGCAGGAAGTACAGCCTTCAAAATATTGTTGGATTGCAACTCTCCTTATCCTACCTTTGGCTGGCTAGGTTTGATAGGAGTTGGGGGGCAAACACATCTGGAGGTGTGCAGTTTGCCTTTCCTGGTCCTGAGAGGAGATGGATAGGCTGGAATGTGTCTTCTGAACAATAATCTGGCTTTACTCCATTTAAATTAAATGGCACTAATTATTTCCAAAATTTGCATTTATACAGATGATTTTGCAGGTGCAAGTTGTATGCAATTTTGTGTCCTCTTTTTTCCTTTTCCTTGGAGTGAGATGATTTCCTGGTGCAAAATAAAACAAACAGAGAAGAAACATGTAAGCAAACAAACAAACAAGAAATAGTGCCCATCTGTTGTCTGTTAAAACAGATTACAAATAAGGAGGCACATGTGGCAACTTCCTCCAGATGTTACTGGAGTAGCACAACTCCAGCAATAAGGAACTGATTTGCCCACTGCACTAATTATGAACCAAAGACAGCTGTTCAATTTTCATCCCTTATTAGTGTCATCAATGTAATACCACTACTCTAGATGTCCATGGTCAGTCACCACCATTTTCTTTCTCACTATCTTCCCATTCTCTGGGACACCTGAAAGTCCACACTTTCATACAAATATCTCTTTTTATTCCTTGTTCTTTCCCCTGGCAAAGAAAAAAGAAAAAAGAAAAAGCTTGACGGATAATGCTGATTAGAATTTACAATACCATTTCAAAACTCTTGGCATGTTCAATGCCATTAAACCAAACAGAGTTTTGCTCAGGCCCTGACAGAAGGCGAGATCTCTAGCTGGTTTAAATTATAGGGTTCTGCATTTGCAGGGGGGGGGGGGATGTGTGTTTAAAAATATAAAAATCTAAGCACCATTAGATTAGCTACAAGGGTTTCACTAGTTGGGCAAGGCTATATTTTTTAGCTCCTTTTGTATTAGAAAGCCTCCAAGACCATAATTATTCACTTGCACAAACTAGACAGGTTACAATTCTGACAGTACTTATACATGGGTGCCTAGGGGCATATTGTTTTCTTGGAGGATTTTGGATTTTGGCAAAGAATCCAGTATCTGGGTTTCAAGGGTAGAAAGGAGGTGTCTACTATGCGGTTTGCATAGGGGGCACTGGTTCCCAACTAGGGTCTAATTTGGTCTTGGCAAAATTCTGCTTCTCACAGTTGCAATTTTTCTTCTCCAGTTGATTGCATTTAGCCTGGGTTCTCACCTATGGACTATCTATCTTAGACAGCCCTAGATGGCATAGCCCTTAGCCGCATCAATCCCCCCCCTCCCCCAAACCATGGCAAGGCAATAATCCTTGAGGATAGACTAGGCCCGTGATGGTGAAACTTGGCATTCCAGATGTTCTTGGATGTCAATTCCCAGAAGCCCAAGCCCCGTGAATCCACATGAATGGGTTTGCTGCAATTCATCCGGCTTGCGCTGCCCTTGTCGCTCCTGAAAGTGGAAGTAAAACTCATCCGGACGGAGCTTCTGGGAATTGATGTCGAAGAACATCTGGAGTGCCAAGGTTCGCCATCACGGGACTAGGCTATAGACATAATCAAATCCACTCCACTGAGTTCTGGTGGGTAAAATAACGATGCCCTTCAGTAGCTGTTGTTATAAATGCTATTTGCCCTTCTAAGTCACTGAAATGATTCTCCCAGTTTGCTAATTACTTATTAATTCAGCAACAGCAGCAAGACTCTTGATAGCTAGAGAGAGAGAGAGAAAGATTAAATATGAATTTCAATTGACTGCAAGGAAATTTGGGATTTAGCAATAAATGACAAATTGACTTATGCTATTAAAACAAAAGGGGAATGATAAAAGAAAATGAATTTAGTGAAGGAGAAAGGCTGATTATCCCCACAAGATACAATATCTTTCTGGAAGGGATATGGGATTTCATAGAAATTGTAATATAAATGGTACTATCTTTATATTAGTCCCAGTGATGGGAGGGGCAGGATTATAGCTGTAGAATGCATTTGATGTAGATGCTTTGATGCAATTTGCTGCTACCTCTCTCTGTACGTCACCGGGTGTACTGCCTGTTAGGCAATAGATTTAATCAATAGAAGTTGGCTTCGGGCATCCAGTATTGATTCTAGATTTCCTTGTCTGCTATGTCTACCTGTTTTGCATGGGATGAGTTGTGTGCCCCAAATAGTTCCTAATAGCTTTTGAAGAATATCGCTCCTTCTGATGACCTTTTGCTTCAAATTTCAGCAGTGTTTCTGATAGGCTAAAGCACAATCCAAGGTAACACCTAGATTACTTGCAGAAAATGAATTTCTGAGATGCCTGCTTGTTTCTCAGATGGAAAGCACATACAGAAAGAACCTTCCTGAAGAATGTGGACACATCTGGGCATTCCCTGGTCAGTGACAGCACCTGTCAGCTGATTCTTCAATTCGAGAAGCACCAATGTGAGGTGATATGAACACCAGTGGATGAGTTTTACTGTATAATGCAGGAGTTTTCAACCTTTTAAAGCAGGGGGCCGGATCATGTTCCCTCAGACAGCTTCAGGGGGCGGATGGGCATTTTGCCCTTCCTCCACCACATGGCGCTTCCTGGTGTGGTGGAGGCAGTGGGGGGCCCACATGAAATGGTGCCATGGGCCGCATCCGGCCCATGGGCTGCAGGTTGAGAATCCCTGGTATAATGCTTTTACAAGATTACAGAGACAATGTGTAGTCTTAAACATTTTTAAAAAATGAATGCACATTGAGGGTACTTCTGAAAAGTGATATTGGAAAACTTTAGAATAATATGCAAAGAAGAACAGATCATACAATGGTGCCTGTTAGAACCATGTCTGGTACATCTCAGGTGAAAACTTGTTTTTATTTTCACTAAACTTTCCAGTGGACTGTTATTGCTACTTCAGAAGCAAACTATGAAGCCACTGAACACCTGCCCTTGAAGGATTATATCTCTGGAACTAAGTGACAAAGGTATTAGCCTATGAATTGGTGGTCTTGGTTTCTTGGATGACATTAAAAATAATAATCTGTCAGTCCTTCATTTCTAAGAGATTGATACGTGTCTGGAAGGGAAAGATTGTGTTTGTTGATCCCTTGAAGGATGGAGGAATGGTTTCAAAAGGTAGCCTAGACTCTGTTCTTCCCTATCAACTCTCTAAGCCTACACAACTGTGATTAAAAAACACACCTGAATAAGAATTGCTAACAAGATTGACGGCCGGCACTATCCCTGAGTCATTTATCTGAAGTTTAGTTGGGTTATGTGAAGGGATTGATTTGGTTTACACCACACGTTCTGCTACTGACGTTTGTGCAGAAAAATGGCCAAAGTTATTTCTCAGAAAATGCATTACACTGCATCACAAAAATAAATATTGTCTGCTACTTGGTCTAATCCATGTGCGCTGAATCCAAGTGCATCAAGTGCGCTGAAATCCAAATCTGATGTCTGAATCTGCCTAGTATGTCAGGATCTTAAGTTATCAAATGTCACCCTCTTGGTTAGGGTCTTGCATTGATCAATGTCCTTTATTTTTGACCTGATTGAAGTTTATAAAATCATTCACGGTGTGGACAAAGTAGACAAGGAAAAACTGTTTTCCCTATCTCACAACACTAGAACTAGGGGACACTCCATGAAACTTTTGGGTGCTAGTTCTCAAACAAATAAGAGAAAGTACTTTTTCACCCAGAGGATCACTGGTCTATGGAACTCCCTGCCAGAAGAAGTGGTGACAGCTGTCAGTCTTGACAGCTTCAAGAAAGGATTAGACAAGTTCATGGAGGACAAGGGGATCAATGGCTATAATTATGGCTACCTAAGGACAACCTCGGGGTTGGAGAGATAGGCAGGATATCTCTCAATGTCATTTCCAGGGAATCCTAAGCAGGTGAAGGCATCTGCTTGGGAATAATACCCTGAAGCAAATAGTGAGCCACTATGTGAGACAGAATGCTGGACTGGATGGGCTGTGGCCTGTTCCAGCAAGGCTGTTCTTATGTTCTTATGTTATGTTAATGTAGCAAAAACTGTCCAGTTTATTAACACAGCTGCTCCTACTCATCTTTAGCTTCAAAACAGACTCACTATGGCTTAGCTGTACTATCCAATAAGATGGTTTTGCACTAGAGAAAGCCCTTGGTCTATCTCGTCTTATATACCTATTTCTGAAGTCAGCTCACTGACTTGCCCAGATATGCCCAGCTGCTGATGGAACATGCATGCCACCAGGGGACATGATTCAGCTGAGGCAGCAGCAGGCATAGTGGTAGCTGCAACTGTTATAATGTTCCTATGTAGAAATACGTTACCCAATTACTGACCATTTGAACAGCTATAGCATGCCTTAAAATCTGTATATGCTAGGCAAATTCTGAGTTCAGATTTGGAACCAGCACACTTGATATCATGTAAATCACATGTGTTATTCCCAGTAGCAAAATCATTGTTGTGCAGTGTTACAGATGTAATTACAGGTCCAGCAAACTGTTACTGTTGGACCAAAGTGCTATGACAGTGATGGCCAACCTTGACATTCCAGGTGTTCTTGGACTTCAATTACCAGAAGCTCAAGTCAACACAGTTGCTGATCAGGGATTCTGGGAATTGAAGTCCAGAACATCTGGAGTGCCAAGGTTGGCCATCACTGTGCTATGAGAAGACATAGGGAACAGCTGATAGATGGGCTAAGACAGGGTGGTTTCTTCTCAAAGTTTCTTCCCCAGAAAAATGAGATAGAATTGGAATGATTGACATAATGTCTCTGTGTATATGTGTATGTGTGCGTTGTGCACATCCATAAATGGACACATGTATTTGTTTTAAAAACCTCAGGCAATGCCATCTTCACTATGGGGAACTACTGTTTTTCATTGTTGAAGGTGAGAGACACTCCGAGGGAAAGTCCTTGAAAAGTTTACTCTCTGCTGTATTTTTGGTTTTGCTCCTCCAAGGAATTATTTCTCTCACTCCTCCTATGAATAACTCATGTTGTTTTTGCCTTTCTGTTGCCTGAGTCATCATCTTGAAACTTACACAACCTAAGCTGGCTCATCTTCTGTTCCATTGCAATGAAGCAGAGACCAGTATGCTCTCGGTACAAATATCTAGAGTAAGATTTAGCTCTATAGCTGCTTCAAGCAGAATGCTAGAGTTTAATACAGGGGTGTCAAAACTACGGCCTGTGGGCCAGATCTGGCCCCAATGCCAATTCATCTGGCCCAGGCCACCCTGGTTGCTCCTGGAAGCGGACGCAAAATGCGCCCATATGGGCGCATTTTGCTTCCACTTCCGATAGTAATGTGGGCAGCGTGGGTCAGATGAATTGGTGTAGGGGGCCAGATCTGGCCCATGGGCCGTAGTTTTGGCAACATTGGTTTAAGTAGAGAAAATTGCATCTTAAAATCTCTCTCATCCTGTTGCAAAACAGATTGCAAGGTGTGTTTTACTTCCGCTTCAGTGGGAGGAACCACGCGACCGGCCCATGACCTGAAAAGTTTGGGCACCCATGGTTTAATATATGTAGAAAAAGAGTGCAAGATTTTCATCAGTCTAGTCCCTTTCTCCTGCTTCATACATACAAATCTATTACTTTTAATAGTTATTGATATTCCCCTCTTCAGGATATAAATCTTTCAAAGGGGAGTTACAAGTAACAAGGGAAACACTAAATCACTGGTGGGCCATTTCCAGAAATCTGTAAGCCACATCCACATAATTCTTGGATCATTACTTGTACTAAAAAAAATCTTGATCTGAAGAACAATCTTGTGCCCTCTAGCTACTACACACATCTTTTGAGCTGCCTTTTTCTCCTTGAAGATTTTCTGAGACAGATGTGAGGGTGAATTGGGCAAGTTTAAGTGTTTTAAAGGTTGTTTACCCCTTTTGTCTGGGTTCAGGAGACAATTTCTGTGAGGGAAATTTGGGGTATTAGAATATTGCTGTCTCCTGCCCCTTAGTTTAGGCAACCATATTCAAGTGTGCTTTCAGCCTTTGAAATTGAGAGGCAAGTTGATGCATGGCAAGGACACCGATTACAGCATTGTTCAGCACCAAAATACCTTGGTGTGATGCTTGACTGGACACTCTCTTTTAAGCATCACTGCCTGAATACCCAAGCCAAAGTTAGTACTGTACATGGAACAACATCATTAGGAAACTCAAACTATAAATGGGAAATTCAACCATCCACACTGCATACATCAGCTTTGGCCTTGAGTGTCTCCACAGCAGAGTATTCTGCTCCAGTATGGAGCACATCCACACATGCTGACATCGCTGTTAATAAATCCATGCATATAGTGACAGGATGCCTCAAACCTACACCAATTGAGAAAAATATACCCTCTTGTTGATATTGCTTCACCTAAGATCAGGAGAGAAGTAGCAGCAGACGCTGAGAGAACTAAGCAAGAGATGGACCCTCAACTTCCTCTGAATGGATATGACTTATGGACTCAGAGAGATTTCAGACAGAGCTGGGACCTTTTCCTCCGGATAGGTTACATGATTCAACTGAGACCTTGGTTGCCCTTTGGGAAAGGGAAGTGACCTCGGTCTTGGATACAATCGCACCGATGCGGCCTCTCCCACCCCGCAGGACGCGTAGGGCTCCTTGGTTCACAGACGATCTGAGGGAGCTGAAGCGGGTTAGGAGACGCCTTGAGCGACCCAAAGCAAGTGTGACCAAACATGAGTTAGAGCTTCTATTAAAGCCTACCTCGTGGCGATGAGGGTGGTGAAGCGTTCGTGTCTGCTGACAGTCGTCCGGCAGCCCTGTTCCTGGTTACCAGGTCCCTTCTAGGTAGGGAGGGGCCTGGGCCTGGGTGGCGGGGCTCGGCGGACAATTTTGCAGACCATCTTGCAGAGAAAGTTGCTCACATCCGCTTGGGGTTTGACCCTGACGTGGAAAAGGATCGCCTGGAGAGGGCTGAAGCAATGTCTAGCCATGTTGTCTGGGATCAGTTTGATCCTGTTGTTCCTGACAAAGTGGACAGACTTCTTGGAGCTGTTCGTGATACCACTTGCTTATTTGATTGCTGTCCTGCCTGGTTGGTTAGAGCAGCCAAGGCTACCACAGGCAGCTGGGTCAGTGCGATGGCGAATGCCTCGCTGCGGGAGGGGGTGTTTCCAGCAGTTTTCAAACATGTGCTGGTGTGCCCCCTCCTGAAAAAGCCATCACTCGACCCTATGGTTATTTCTAACTTCAGACCAATTTCCAACCGTTCCTTTGTGGGGAAGGTGTTGGAAAAAGCAGTGGCACGGCAGCTCCAGGGTTTTTTGGATGATACGGATTATCTGGACCTGTTTCAGTCAGGTTTCAGGCCCGGCTATGGTACCGAGACTGCATTGGATGATCTCTGGCGGGAGTGGGACAGGGGCAGCCCCTCTGTTCTTGCTCTTCTTGATCTCTCAGCAGCTTTCGATACTGTTGACCATGGTATCCTTCTGGGCCGGCTCAGAGGATTGGGGGCCCAGGGCACTGTGTTGTCCTGGTTCTCCTCCTTTCTGAAGGGCTGGTTCCAGTTGGTGTCTTTAGAGAGTGAGTTGTCCAGTCCTAGGCTGCTCCTTTGTGGGTTGCCTCAGGGCTCGGTACTATCGCCTCTATTAATTAACATCTACATGAAACCGCTGTGTAAGATCATTCGTTCCCATTGTGTGGGGTATCATCAGTATGCGGAGGATACCCAATTATATATCTCTGCCCATGGGGACCCGAGTGATGCAGTCAAAGTCCTAACCAGGTGTCTGGAGGCTGTGTGGGTCTGGATGGGGGACAACGGGCTTCAGCTGAATCCTGGCAAGACTGAGTGGTTGTGGGTTCGGGGGCCCGTGCTTACCCGGGAGCTACCAGCTTTAGTTCTGGATGGGGAAGTGTTGCCCCAGACAGACCCGGTGTGCAATCTGGGGGTTCTCCTGGACTCACGGCTACTGCTTGAAGAGC
This sequence comes from Bradypodion ventrale, assembly GCA_035047345.1. NCBI lineage: Eukaryota > Metazoa > Chordata > Lepidosauria > Squamata > Chamaeleonidae > Bradypodion > Bradypodion ventrale. The sequence goes on from JAWDJE010000004.1 coordinate 9,367,188, forward strand.
AGGTGGCAGCCGTGGCCAGGAGGGCCCTTGCACAGCTTCATGTAATTTACCAGCTGTGCATGCCCCTGGACCGGGACTCCCTGCTTACGGTCACTCATGCTCTGGTCACCTCCAGATTGGATTATTGCAACGTGCTCTACATGAGGCTGCCCTTGACGACCATTCGGAGGCTTTAGCTGGTCCAGAATGCTGCTGCTCATGTGGTGATGGGGTGCGGTCGTTTTGCCTGTGCCTCGCCACTGCTCCAGGAGTTGTACTGGCTCCCAGTTTGCCTCCAAGTGCAATTCAAGCTGCTGGTTTTGACCTTTAAAGCCCTTCATGGCATGGGTCCAGGGTATCTAAGGGACCGCATCTCCCCAAGGCTTTCAACCCGTCCCACCAGGGCAGACAGGAGGGGCTCAGTTGTGGTCCCATCTGCAAAAAAAGTCCATCTTACAGGGACCAGGAGGAGAGCCTTCTCCGTGTCTGCCCCAGCTCTGTGGAAACTCTTACCACTAGAACTCTGTCTCCAGTCAGATCCCCTATCCTTTAGGAAGATGTCAAATACATGGTTGTGCCAGCAGGTGTGGGATGAGTCTGATTCCACATCACAGGCCCGCTGGCTCGTATAGCCTGCCTGAGGGATCCAGTATATTTCTGTATTTTTGTTGTTGTTTATCTTGGGGGGAGGGAAGATCGGGATAGTTTTTTTAATGTTTGAATGTTTTAGGTTTGTTCTGGGTTTTTATATACTGTTTTAGTGGGATTTGATTGTTTTTAGCTTTTGATGTTTTTAACTGTTTTTATTCATGTTGTTAGCTGCCTTGAGTGGTGTTCCCCACCAGGAGGGCGGGATATAAATTCATAAATAAATAAAAATAAAATGAGCTTCAAGTCTGTAGGAAAATAACCTTATACAGTATTAGATATTATAGTATATTAGTTTGATGGTAACTGCTTTTAAGTTTCTATACTCTTCTGAAAGGGGGCTGCTGGACTAACGTGGTTCAGGATAACGTTAAGAGTTCTTTCGGCTGCCTGGTGGAAGATAGTACAAACATTCCTTTGCCTCTTTGAAGCCCTCTATCTAATCTCCTGGCCTTCTGAAAGAGCCTGTTTGTGTTAACCAGATGCCATTAGAAGCCTGGGTGACATGTTGTATGTGAAAGGTTAGGTCAAGCAGGCTCAGACACTTGGGCGCCAGATAATAAAGTGCATGCCTTCTTATGCTTTTACCTATACCCCGGAAAGATTGATTGTTATGTCTTTTGCTATAGCATGATCCGTAGTTTGTACAAACCACGTGATTGCCTTATGCACATGGGGGTTTAGGATTTTAAGAATAAATATGAGGAGGGGGTCCTTTGTTGGATGTCTTGCCTCCTTCCACCCATATCCTGGTGTGTGTGTCCATTACTACACAAGTCCACCGTCTCAGATCCAGGAAGAGCTTTATGGCAAGAACATTCTTGAAGGTATGCAAACATTCTTAAGGGTATGCTTCTGGAAATTTCAAGGCCAACATCTGGATCCAGGAGTGGGTTCTTTGAATATCACAAGACCTTGTAACATCATAGTTGGTAACTGATGTCAAAGAAAGAGTGGGCAAAACATAAAGTATATACACATGTTGGACACCCGTCTTAAAAGTTTGAACATTAGCAAGGGATTTCTGGGACATTATCAAATTTAAACATTATATATTCATCTTGCAGAACAGACCTAAAAGTGTGGGAAGGAGGGATGGGGATGTTTCTCAGGCAGTTGACCCCTAGCTGTGCCTATCCCATAAAGCTTCCTCAATCAAACCATTAAGAGAATTGTAATGCCAAAATATTTATTTTAGAAATCTAACTCCTCTGACTTCCACCAGAGATTTTCTGCTGGTTGTAAATAACTCATTAATTTCCATGTCTAATGAACCTTGCCCAGCTACTCTGGGGTCTCCATACCAGAAATGTTTTCCACGATATCCAACTCTTATGTCTGATGAAGTGGACCTGGTCCATGAAAGCTAACATTAAAATACATGAGTCAGTCTTTTAGCTGCCATAACTTTTTTTGTCTTTTGTTTTGTTTACTCTCTAGCATAAATACTTATATCATACGCTAGCCCTCCCTTCCCCATGACACTTCACAGAAACAATTTTTGGAATAGTAGCCTTATTAGTCTGTGGTTCAGGCATATCAGAAAACAAAAACAAAAACAGAAATAAATCACCCAAGAAACAGAAATTAAACATTCTTTTCCAATGATGCTAATCTTGAAATCGGTCTTCTTATATGTCTTCTGGTACGTCAGCCCACACAACTCTCATATTAACTGTTCTAGATGGGTGGGAGTTTCAAAGGAAGGAAGGAAATTCTAAAGGCACAACTACATGTATTTTCAACAACAACAAAAGAGGAAGACAGCAAAAAAAAAGAGAGAATAACTTGCTTCACAAAAAGCTCAGAAAGGCACTTATTTCTATGACATTGAGATGGGCTGACTTTTTGCAAAGTTCATATTCCTGGCAGAAAAAGAAATGCTCCTTCCTTTGAAACTCCCACCCATCTAGGACTTCTTTTCTTGCTAAGATCTCCTACTATAACATGGATTGTGACTTTTCCAAAGACCTTCTGCCTTCTCAGAAAAGGATTCTAGTCCTGCTAGGTAAGTGTCTTATTCAAAAGCTAAGGCTAAGCACTCTTCATTGCCACCCAATGCTGAGAAAGCATGTCTTGAAAGCCAATTTTGCTACATATTATCCAGCCATGTTTGCACCGTACACCTGTCAATAACAGTTGTATTAGGGCACTAGCTTAGGGCAGCAACATTCCCCATGGACATCTTCTTCCTTGCCCTCGCCTCATTTCATGCTCTAGTCTACTCTATTCTCCAATGTGCATCAATACAGGATTGATTTCAAAGATTAATGTCTCACTCCTTTCTGTGGAGCAGGAGGAGTTATGCTGGTAGAGATGATTGTTTCACTGCTTGAGACTATGCCTGGAGGAATTTCCCCTTGATAAAGAAGAAAAGGAAATAACCATGGAAAGTCAAGTTCATATCCTAATTGGATAACAACCACATTTGGGAAATATGGGCAAACATGATTGTTCCAGGGATTTTTTGAAATAGCCTCTGCATTATGAACCTGAAATCCAACAATAAACACTTCTTAATCTGCAGGTGGAACTGCGGTGGCTTAGTGGTTAAGATGCTGAACTTGACGACTGGAAAGTCAGCAGGTCAGCAGTTTGAGACCCAAGTGCTGTATGATGGAGTGGGCTACTGTCTCTGTCCAGCTCCTGTCAACCTAGCAGTTTAAAAGCAAGAAATTGTAGTTAGATAAATAGGTACAACATCGGTGGGAAGGTAAACAGTGTTTTGTGCACTCCAGTGTCTAGTCATGCCTTCCACATGTCCACAGACACATCCACAGATAGAAGTGATGAGCACTGAGCCCTAGAATCGGATACAACTGGCTTTCAAGCAAGGGGAACCTTTACCATTACCTAATCCGCAATCTGTGTATTTTGGGCTAAATATCTCCTGGTTTTACCAGAAGCTTTTTCTCTCTCCCCACATGTTAATAGTTAATAAAGCCCTACATTTTCTCCACCAACCTAGTTGTTCCTTTCAGTTTTACTTATGGAGAAAGGCAGTGCACTTTCAATGAGTTCAAGTTCACAAATTATTCATTCCGTGGTTCTTCTTGACATCCCTTCCCAAAATACTTATGTTTAAAATATGTTGTGTTATGGAAGGAAGCCACAGCTGTAGTAGAGCACAGTATTCACATGTGGAAGGGTGCGGATTTGTCCCTTGATCCCTCCAGTTTAAAAAGATGAAGCAGCAAGAGAAGGTAAAGTAACTCTGGAAGCCTACTACCTAAGCAGGCACGATGGGGAAGGGTGAAGAAATAACATGAGATAGCATAGCAAGTGAGATTTCTTGAGGAGAAAAAAAAATCTAATACAGTTTTTCACAAAACATGGGAGGCTGTGAGATTCACATCCCTGCTTCTGAAACATTGGGTGGGCAGGAAGGATGTCCAACATGAGCCAGAAACATTTGCCCATGCTTACAGATAGGAAGTTTTTTTTTAATTTCTTTTGTGTCCTGATCAAACCAAGGACTGCCAAAATGAAGCCACTTTCTTGGCTTTGTTGTTGGCCAAACTCAAGTCCTCATCGGTGCATGTTTCTGGCAGTAATTGGCAGACCAGTAGATGAGCTGGAATCTGTATCTTTCCACATTCACACAGTGTGTTACTGTCTGCCAGCAGCCCCCACTTGATCATGTTGGTTTTGCAACCCTCAGCCTATAAAATAAAATAAATAGAAAATAAAATGTTCAGGGTCTTCCAAGTGACATAGAGGACATATCCATTCAGAGGGTACTAAGGATCATTCTCTTGCTTATGAATAGGATGCTGAACATAGTTAAATAACTAAGCATGGGGTTTCCTCAATAGCATGGCCGAAGCAGACTGAAAAGGAGAAACTAGATCAAAAAGGCATAGGTCAGCAGTGGAACACATTCCAAAGGAACCCTGATGACTTCATAATCTCATGTTTAATGGGATGTTTCCCCCTCCACTAACTGTTTCTAGACATAATAGGAGCCGTTACTCAGAATTGTCATGTTTCACCACCAGTTTATCTCAATCTTCCCGACCTTTCATTTTAATATACTGGCAGGCGGTTCATATTCAACATATAGCCCAGGACATGGGTCAGGGAATAGATAATCTCTGCTTATGGTATTTTTATCCAGTTTTTCCCCCAAAGGATTAAGATAATTCTGCCCCTTCGCCATATCAGAGGTTGATTATCCTTCTTCCTCTTGCCCAGCCCCCTTGCAATCTATCTCTGGTTCTAGCAAGATGACCCGGCTGCCACCCTGATTCTTATCTGCAGTTGTCTTTAAAAGGTTGGATGTTTAAAGTAATAGGCACATTGTGTAGCGCAAGAAGAAGGCTGGCTATGCATTTTTTAAAAGCACAGAGGGACAAATCTCAGATTTCAGCTGCCTGCTTTGCTTTAAGAGTCTTTTTATCTCTTTTTTCCCCTGTTCCTCAAGCAACAAAAAGCTTGCAAAAACCTTTACAGATGGTTCTTTGCAAACGCAGGACTATCTGCTTTGAAATGCATCAATCGTTATTTTTCATGGGATTCACTGTTTACAGAAACCTTCCTAGAGCACAGTACCGTTGAGCTACAAGAACCATCATCCCAGACTTTTCTTGGCTGTTGTGATGGCAGTTGTGGCTCAAATCAACAGGGAGGTAGTAAAATGGGTAATGGTGTTTTATAGGGTCAGAAACAACTGTAGGTGGGTATGGAACCATGTTTGTAATCCACACTAGTTCAGCCAATGTAGCTGCTTCCAGAAATCAGTCATTACATTTGTATCTTCCTGGTTGTTATTGCTTCTACTACCCAAAAGAAAGCCAATGGTAATACAAAAGCGCTGAATTAATTCTCCCATGTCTCCCAATCCAACACTAAATTTGAACAGACTGTTAATTATGCAAAGAAATTAGAGAGTACTGTCAACTAATGGACTATTTTTTTCAGACCGTTTGTTTGGGTCAAGGAGAATATGTAAGCCTGCTTTAAATACTCTAATCATTCGTTAGCATGATGTATGGTGTGAGCTTTTCTTCTTTAGACAAACCCAATCAAGGAAAATTATAAAACCTCATAGAAAATCTGAGTGGCTGTGATAACATTGGCCTTTAAACAAACTCCAAAAGAGTTGCTATTGCCCAGAGTGAACAGGAGTGAAGGGAGAGAAAATCTGTTTTTATCTGTCTATTCACTTAGTAATTTCCCATCTAATTCTTGTCCAGGCACTTTTCTCTAACACAGCATGCCAATAAACTTTGGCTTCCTTGCAACACTCATAGTCCTGAAGGCTAATTTGTTTGTTTTTATGGTGTATGGAAGCTACATTTTTAAAATACATCTTTTTGAAAAGGTCTTGGCCTCCAATTTGCTGGGTTTACTTTCTCGAGTTTGCAGAACAACTCCTTCATGGGGATTATACTCTAATCTTAATTATGAGTGGATGGAATTGAAGAGCTTTTAGCCGGCATTATGCATCTCTGGTCTGCCCCTTTTCATCCTGGAAGAATAACAATTTCAAATACTTCCAGATTGCTTCTCCTAATAGGATTGGCCAGAAGGACTGTCAGCCAGCTTGGAGGGGAAAAGAATATGCTGGTAATGAAGTTCAGGATACGATACCCTTCCTAAAAAGATCTATATTGTGCTATAGCACCATTCCGGGTGTGGATTTGCTTGGCATAGAGATGGATAAGGAAGTGCTAGTCCAGGGGTGCCCAAACTATGATGTGTGGACTGGATCCAGCCCCTGACACCAATTCATAGCACCTATGTAACCACTCCAATGGATTCTCAAATATCATATGGAGCTTTGCAGGCCTATGGGCTAGAAACCGGTTAATGTGGGAATGCATTTGGGGGGGAAACTTTCATGCTTTGTACCACATTGATATATATTCTGTGTTTATGCCATATCATAGACCACATACAGCTTTTCTTATCTACTGCACTGCTGAAGTCCTGTTCGCGTGGTAGGGGAGGTGTAAAATGCTGGTTGTGGATCTAGAGCAGTTGTTCCCAACATGGTGTCCAGGCCCCACAAAGGGGACTTCATTTCCCAGAAGCCTAAGTCAGTACATTGGCTGATCAATGCTTTGGGGAATTGAAGTCCAAAACCAAAGGTTGTGAAACAGTGGTCTAGAGCAAGGGTTCCCAACTTGGCCCCCCCAAATGTTCTTGGATCAAAACTCCTGGAAGCCTTCATCATTGGCTGTGTTGAACAAGTTTTCTGAGAGCTGTAGCCCAAGAACATCTGGGGACCCAAGGTTGAAAACCAATGTTCTAGATCGATACTGTCCTGCCATGTGAATTGCAATACAATGACATAAATCAAGGCTCTGTCAGCCCCTGATGATTCAGCAGAATTGGCAGTCACATAACACGTTGGCTCAGAGATGAAAATGCATTATTAATGTTAAGTCAAATTGAACGACACAGGTATTGGGCAGGAGCTAGGTCCAAGGCTTTGCAAAAACTGAGAGGATTGTCAAGTGTCATAGACAGATGGGAAGCTGCTGGTTAAATTGCCATGATTACAGAAAGGTAGGTCTGACCTACCACATAACAGCATCACTGAATCATAGAACTGTATGGTTGGATTGCACACCCATGGATCACGTGATCCAGCCCTGTATCTCTTATGAGAAATCCATGCCTACACCATCCCTGACTGATTTCTTGCTGACCTCTGTTTTAAAAAAAAGTTCAATGAAGAGAAGCTATTACCATCTCAGTGCATGGCAAAGTGTCAAAAATTCATACCCTAATGATCCTTCTCATGTCCCTACCAACCTTCCTGTCATTATCCTAATGCAGGTAAGATCAGTCTCACTGACAAAGCTCTTAAAATGCTTGATCCAATGAGTACAACAAAATTTGTAGTCAAATTTACTTTCCCTAATTAGAGTTACATGGTCTGTTGTTGTTATGTGCCTACAAGCCACTCTGCCTTATGATAACCCTAGTAGGATTTTCCATGGTGCACAAGATTTTCAAGAAGTGGTTTACCATTGCCCCCCCCCCCTTCCAGTGAGTTTCTGTTGCTGATGTGGGATTTGAACCCAGGTGTCCTGAATCCCAGTCCATCACTCAATCCACTACACCACACTGGATACACATACCATGTTTTTGGATAAAGTGCTCCCTTATTGAGTGAAAACTGCCTGTTTCTCGCACCACATAGTTTTTATCACTTATGCATTTTTCATGCAGTATACTGTCACTAGTTGAACATGGACCAGATTTACAAGTCTGATTCTTCCTATTTTTCAAGAAATGTGTGTGTGTGTGTGTGTGTGTGTGTGGGGGGGGGGGGAATGGATGAATTGGAGGAAGCATGCATTGCATTCCCCTTAATGTCTTCTAAGGTGCCTTCATTTTGGCAGTTTCACAACTGGCCTAGACACAGAAGAAGAAGTCCTTCCATGTTGCAACATCCAGTGTGTGGCAGGAAGAGTTTTGCAGACATTTTCCAAACTGATGCATCTAATGGGGGAAGGGGGACTTAGCATTTGGATTTGATTTAACTCATGTGATCAAGGCTTACTAGCTCATGTCCTTCCTCCTTGGTGTTCACATTTCACACTCCACTGCTTTAGTCGTTCCGATGTCCTCTTCTTCCGAGCGGGCCTTGCTGATGGCAGTAATGCATTATTAACTTTCTTTCTCTGGGCACAAGCAATCAAAAATTAATAAACACATACAAAGTATTTCCAGTTGAGCTCCCTACCCTACCCTTAGCTCTGTCTCTTTCTTTGCCTATGCATGTCGGTCTTCCCCCAACCAATTCCCCCTCCCTGCACTTTTGTTAGCAAACATCTATTGATGTGATCCACTCCTGCATCTGTCACGGCTCACTTGCTCCAGAAATGGCATTTCTTGTACAGCTATCCCGACATCTTAATCCAATTCCCTGCTCCCAGACAAAAAGTCTTTTGTCTCATCAGTGGCCTGGTAAACTCTGACCTCTGTAAGTCCCATTTATATTGGCAAGTTAATATAGTGTATCTTTTGAAGACAGGATGGAGAAGCAGTACAGTGGTACCTTGCTTAAAGAGCATAATGCATACCATGGGATTGCTTTTTAAGCGAAACACCATTGTGAGTGACCAATTGTGACTTCTGGTGGGGTGGGGGTGGTATTGTGAACCCTGATATAGTGGTTAAGCAAGTTTTTGGTTGGTTTTAGTTATTAAGCGAGGCGACCATTCAGAGAAAATTCTGCTCTTTAAGCGAGTTAGTCTCTAAGCGAGGCACTCTTTATGCAAGGTTTTACTGTAGTGGGGTCTTGAACTTTTTGTTGGGCTCTGTCATGCCAAGTATTGCTAGTTAAAGTTCTTGATTCAAGTACCAAACTGATGCTCAAATAATGCACAGGAATGTTTTCAGTTATTTGTGATCAAATATTTGTATTGCTTCTTTTCTCAAGCCTATTAAAAATGGTGTTTTTTAAAAATTAAAATAATTGCTAATTAATTTTAAAAAATAAAAATGGTAAAAGCAAAAGTGGAAAATTTCCATTTCAAAATCCCACTTCCTATCCAAAAGTAAGAATTCTCATATGGCCTGATTCGACTCCAGTCCTTCCTCATTTATTCTTCATCTTTGTTCAGTTGAGTGAATCTCTGAGCTGATGTCATCACTAATTCCAATTTATGGAAACTCTTCTTGGAATTTTTAAACTGCAGAGTATTCAGAAATGGATTTTCATTCTCTCCTCCTTGTGGTGCCCTAGGACTACTGTCCAGCTAACCCAAGGCTAACTCATTTCCCAGGACACAAAGTGGGTGGATGACTCTTGAGAGTCCCCTGGACTGCAAGGAGATCAAATCAGTCCATCCTGAAGGAAATCAACCTTGACTGCTCCTTGGAAGGGCAAATACTGAAGCTAAAGTTCAAGTACTTTGGCTGCTAAATGAGAAGAGAGTACTCACTTGAGAAGGCCCTGATGCTAGGAAAGATTGAAGGCAAAAGGATAGGATGGCTAGATGGCATCATTGATGCAGTGGACATAGATCTGGGTGGGCTACAGAGGATGGCAGATGACAGAGGAGCCTGGTGTGTGGTGGTCCATGGGGTTGCAAAGGGTCGGACTCAGTGGTGGGCATCAGCAAGTTTGTACCAGTTCACCAGAACCGGTATCAGAAATTCTGGCTGGCCCCGCCCATCCAAGTTTTGAAATAAAGTAGTCCTAATTCAGGTGCAATGCAGGACTTCCCCCCTGGTCACACCCACCATTCCACGCCCACAGTGTGGTAGTAAATTTTTTTGGAGCCCACAACTGGTCGGACTCAACTGTGTGACTGAACAACAGCAACAACTGAGTTACCAGCCAGCTTAGTATAATTTTAGTAGTAGTCTTATCCTTTGAGTTCCCTCCCCACAACACACAAACTTAAAGGTTTTGCCTCCTTCTTAAAGGCATGAAGGGACGCTGGAAGGGACGCTGCCAGCTTCAGCATTGGTGGAGCCACCACAACCCCGGGCTTCTGTCTCCACACCACCTGGACTGAGAATGCAGGGAGGAGCTACACGGCGAAGGAGAGCTTGGCCGGCTCCAGCAGCAGCTGTGTATGAGCGGCCACACACCCGAGCCCCTGCCCCCACGCCATCGGGGCTACAAAGGCTGGGGAGTGTGGCGCGGCTGGAAGGGACGCTGGAAGGGACGCTGCCAGCTTCAGCGTTGGTGGAGCCACCACACCCCCGTGCTTCTGTCTCCACACCACCTGGACTGAGAATGCAGGGAGGAGCTGCATGGCGAAGGAGAGCTTGGCCGGCTCCAGCAGCAGCTGTGTGTGAGCGGCCACACCCCCGAGCCCCCGCCCCCATGCCATCGGGGCTACAAAGGCTGGGGAGTGTGGCGCGGCTGGAAGGGACGCTGCCAGCTTCAGTGTTGGTGGAGCCACCACACCCTCGGGCTTTTGCTCCCCGCCACTGGGACCGAGACTGTAGAGTGGTGCGGTTTGGTGGCAGAAGGGTTGGGTGTGAGGGTGGGGGGTTTCCCTCTTTGACTTTGTGGTTTGTTATTTTGTTTTGCATTATTGAACTTGTTTGACTCTTATGATTGTTAGGGTAATTTTGATATTGTATTGAATATGTTTTTGATAATTCATACTGTAACTGTATTTTGTTGTATTATTTGTATCATATTTTATATTGTTTGGCATTCTTGTTGTAAACCGCTTCGAGTTCCCTTTATGGGGAGGAAAGCGGTATAAAAGTCTAAACAATAAATAAATAAATAAATGAATGAATCTCACTAGCTCTCAGTTTGGGTTTAAGTTCAATCAGGGTTGTTAAGTGTGTTTGCTTTAAATACTGGCCTTGATTTGTGTTTGCCTGCCTGTTATGTATGCATGCTCATTGTACTGTAAGATAAGAATGTAACCACTCCAATTACAATGTATCTCAGCTGTAAAGGAACGCGAGCAAGCAGCCCATAGAGGGCAGCTGCGAGCGTTCAGTCTCACATGGTTCACATTGCTCAATCACGGACAGCCGCGGGAAAACCTTCCCCGCATTCAGCAGCAAGAGAAAGAACTACTGAAGAGAGGCGTGCCTGGGCGAGGCCACGCCGGTAGCAGCCAATGAGCTACCATGCTACAAGATTCAAATGTATAATGCTACTATATATAGAGAGATGTATCACCGCCATTACCTCATGCTCCACCAGAACATCATGCAATAAACCTGTGTTAAGCCAACCCTTCGGCTGCTCTGTTGTCTTTGGTCCCATACTGTAAACTGGCGACGAGGATGGGATGATGGCTGCCCACGGGACCAAGACATGCGCCGGCTACGAGATCAGGAAGCCGGGAGACTTGGAGCTGTTTGAGATAGACTTCAATGGAGCGCTGGTGGAGCTCGAAGTCTCATATGAGGACAAGAAGAGGGCCATCTTCGTCCGCATGCTCGGACACGAGACCAAGAGGACCTTGGTGGACCTGATCGCGCCGAGGAGGGTGAGCGACTTCAAAGCCAAAGAGCTCCTGGCGGTGTTGCGCACCCACCTCCGGCCCGCGATAGCGATGTTCCCCGCTCGGAGCGCGTTCTGGAGGCGAGTCCAGGCGCCCGGGGAATCGGTCGCTGAGTTCGCCGCGGCCCTGCGGCTGGCCGCTGGCCCATGCAAGTGGGAGACCCCAGAAGTCACCCTCCGAGACTGCCTGCTCTGCGGCCTGAGGGACACCGAGACTCAGCACGCGCTGATGAGACAGGAGCCGCCTCCCACGTGGCAGCAAGTCCTCGACACGGCACAGGCCGCGGAAGCCATGACGGCCGGGGTGCAAGAGCTCCAGGACTGGCGCCCGAAACCCGCCAAGGCAGAGAGCTCGGTGCGCGCGGCCCGGCGAGTTTCGAACTCGTCCGCGGAGAGCGGCGATGACGAGGACGTCCGGAAGGTCCAGAAGGAAGGCCAGCGCTGCGACGGCTGCGGCGCCGCCCACGCCCGCGCCAAATGCCCGTTCCGCAAGGCCGAGTGCCACAACTGCGGCCGGCGCGGGCACATCGCCAAGGTCTGCCGAAAACGGCGCGAGGCCAAGAGGAGTTCCCCAGACCGCTCGGCGAGGCAGGACCGTACCACGAGGCCCAAGGACGGCACCCGGACCACGAGGAAGCGGGACGGAGTAGGGTGCATCTCCGACGACAGTGAGGATGACGCTCCGGTTTTCAGCGTATCCACGGAGCACCCCCGATACTTCGTTGAGGTAGTAATACAGGGGGCCCCTGTTAGGATGGAGGTGGACTCGGGTCTTCTTACTCTATCATTTCCCAGGGAGAGTTCCTAAAAATAGCCCCACACGTGCGGCCCAAGCTCAAAGCGCTGAGGTCCACGCTGAAGGACGTGCAAGGGAACCGCATCCCGGTGTTGGGGGTTGGGAAGTTCCAGGTCCAGTTCAAAAAGCGCGCCGCAACGCTTCCCCTAGTCGTCCTCAAGGGAGGTAAATGCAGCCTCCTCGGGACTCAATGGTTCCAGCCCCTGGGGTTGTTCATTGGGGGGGTGCACACCGTGGGAGTACACGCCGCCGGGACTGATCCAATACAGAGCGTGTGTGATGCGCACCCCGAGGTTTTCAAAAAGGGACTGGGAAAATTCAAGGGCCCCCCAGTGACTTTCGACCTGGACCCTGGAGTACGTCCAATCAGACTTAAACCGCGCAGAGTGCCTTTCGCACTAAAGGACAAAATAGAGGCGGAGTTGGACAAATTGGTGGGCCAGGGGATTCTTGTTCCTGTTGATTCTGCGGAGTGGGAAACTCCAATTGTAACAGCGCTCATGGCCAACGGGGATGTCCGCATATGCGCTGACTACAAGTGCACCATCAATAAGGCGATCCGCCCTAATGCGTATCCGGTGCCGGTAGTCAGCCACTTGTTGGCCAGGTTACACGGGGGGAGGTGTTTCGCTAAACTTTGATGACGTATTGATTACAGGGGGGAGCCGGGCCGAATTAGCAGAAAGGTTGGGAAAGGTCCTGGCAAAATTCGAAAAGGCGGGGTTGCGGTTGCGGAAAGACAAATGAGTTTTCTTCGCAACTGAGGTTGAGTTCCTAGGGTTCCGTGTTACTCCCGAGGGAATAAGGCCATCCCAATCCAAGGTGGCCGCCATCAAGAAGGCCCCTCGCCCCACCTCCCAGCCCGAGCTGCAGTCGTTCCTTGGGCTGCTCAACTTCTACCACTCCTTCCTTCCTCGGACGGCAGCCGTGGCGGAACCGCTACACAAATTGTTAAAAAAGGACGAGGCATGGAAGTGGGGCGATGACCATGAGAAGGCTTTCAATGACCTGAAGCGACTCCTGGCATCAGATGCTGTACTGACCCACTTCAATCCCAAACGCCCAGTGGTCCTGATATGCGATGCATCCCCGGTGGGGGTGGGGGCGGTGTTATGCCACGTGCTGGAGAACGGGAGGGAGGCCCCGATAGCGTTCTACTCTAGGTCCTTGTCCCAAGCGGAGAGAAACTACGCCCAGACAGACAGGGAAGCACTAGCGATAATCGCGGGGACCAAGAAATTTCATGATTTTGTGTATGGCCGCCCCTTCACCATAGTGACCGACCATAAGCCCTTGCTAGGCATTTTCACCGCAGATAAGCCCACACCCCAAATCCTGTCCCCGAGAATGCTCAGGCGGGCCATTTTTCTCAACGCGTATCAGCACGCGTTGGTGTACCGGCCCGGGAAGGAGATCAGCCATGCGGATGCCTTGTTGAGGTCCCCCATTCCCCGGGATTGCTGCCACGTGGGCGAGGAAGAGAGGGACCACCAGGTCTTAATGATAGAGGTCCTAGACTCCCCCCCAGTAGTACCGGCCGACATCGCCAAAGCGACCGGTAAGGACAAAACGTTAGCTACAGTTTGCTCCTGGGTACAGAAAGGGTGGCCAGTGTCTTCCCCAGCAGCGGAATTCGACACATTTTTCAAAAAAATATTAGAATTGTCCCTAGAGAGGGGTTGCCTTTTGTGGGGACAGCGGGTAGTGATCCCCACGTCCCTCCGGCTGAGGGTGCTTAAACTGCTGCACGTCAGCCACCCCGGGATCGTCCGCTCTAAGGCACTAGCCCGCAGTTACTTTTGGTGGCCCCAGCTAGACGCCGACATCGAGCACATGGTCGGCACTTGCGAAGCGTGCCAAAGCTCCAGGCCAGAAGAGGCTCGCTTGCCACATAGGGAGTGGGACGCAGCAAGGGGCCCCTGGTCCCGGGTTCACGTAGACTTTGCTGGCCCGTTCAGGGGAACACTTTTCCTCCTTGTGGTGGACGCGTTCTCCAAGTGGTTGGAGGTCATTCCAATCTCGAGCACCTCCTCGGCCACAACAATTAAACAGTTACGGAGGGTTTTTTCCACGTTCGGTTTACCCGACACCCTCGTCAGCGATAACGTTAGCTGTTTCACGTCCGCCGAGTTCAGGGCATTCATGGATCTCAACGCCATTCGGCACATCACCTCCGCCCCTTTCCACCCGGCCACCAACGGCCAAGTAGAGCGCCTCGTGCGCACCACTAAGGACGCGCTGCGGCGCATGGGCCCCGGAGATATTAACTTACAACTGTGCCAATTCCTGCTAAGGTACAGGGTCACCCCATTGGCCTCAGGGTAGTCCCCCGCGGAGCTGTTAATGCGCAGGAAGCTGGCCACGGTAATCTCCAAGCTAGACCCCACGAGAGTAGAGGACAAAGGGCGGAACGTAGGGGTGGAACCCGCAAAGAGTTTCAGCGTAGGCGCCCCGGTGCATTGCAGGAACTACGCCAACGCGGGGCCAGCCTGGGTGCCGGGCACTGTAATAGAACAAACCGGCCCCGTTTCATACCGCGTGGAGACCAATACAGGCCTCCTGTGGAGGCGGCACGCGGATCAACTCAGGCGCAGGATCCCCGGAGAGCAGGACGAAGACGAAAATAGCCACGAATCAGCGTTAGGGTACTCCCCCACCCGCTTAGCCCAAGGGGGAGAAAAAGGGGGACATGGGTCCCCACCAAGGGGGGAGGAAAGGGAATCGATCCTCAGAGATCTTTTGCGGGAGTTTGCGGCGGAAAGGAAGAGCCCCGATCTCACACACAGCCCCCGGAAGCGTCCCCAAAACACAGATTCCCCAAGAAGTTTAGACCTTGATTTACAGTACCAGGGGGAGTTAGCGGAGTGGTCCCCCACCTGTCCTAGCGAAAAGAGGGGTTTCGGTTCAGCCCCTGGTACTTCCAGTCCCAGTAGCCCCTGTGAGTTAGAATGCAACATAGCACCAATTTCCCGGAGACCGACACCCCCAAGACAGGAGGCGACGGCGAGTCCGCCCACCACAGTCTCAAGGTCCCCCGAGCGGGGAACAGAAGGTAGGAGAACCACAAGCGCATCCTCATCGGTCCCACGGTTCACAATAGGAGGGTCCCCGGGGTCCGAGAGCAACAGGCAGGGGTTCACGTCCCAGCTGTTCATTCCATTCCCATCCCCCAGCGCAAGGCAGGCACGGACGCCCCACAGAGCCACTAACGAATCCCCGTTTCCCGTTGCAGGACAAGCACCCACGGAGTCAGGGATCACAGGCTCTCCGGTACTAGGTCAGGCGCAAGCATGCCCCAAGCGCACGTGCGGCAAGCCACAATGGTTGCAGGACTTCGTCCCATCCTAGGGGGGAGGGATGTTATGTATGCATGCTCATTGTACTGTAAGATAAGAATGTAACCACTCCAATTACAATGTATCTCAGCTGTAAAGGAACGCGAGCAAGCAGCCCATAGAGGGCAGCTGCGAGCGTTCAGTCTCACATGGTTCACATTGCTCAATCACGGACAGCCGCGGGAAAACCTTCCCCGCATTCAGCAGCAAGAGAAAGAACTACTGAAGAGAGGCATGCCTGGGCGAGGCCACGCCGGTAGCAGCCAATGAGCTACCATGCTACAAGATTCAAATGTATAATGCTACTATATATATAGAGATGTATCACCGCCATTACCTCATGCTCCACCGGAACATCATGCAATAAACCTGTGTTAAGCCAACCCTTCGGCTGCTCTGTTGTCTTTGGTCCCATACAGTAAACTGCCCACGTAGAGTCATACGTCTCAATGTTTCTCAGCCTGCCCTACCTTGTAGGACTGTTGGGCTGAAGGACAAAACAGGGACTCTGCGGCCTTGAGTTCAATGCAGAAAAGGCAAGACAGAAAATGGACTGATTGAATCAACAACTGTTACCCATATCAGACATTTGTACCTCCATTTTGCTAGACATTATCTCAATTCCCCTGACAACACCATAAACATCCCCGTTTCCACAGTAAGCTGGAGATCTGTAACACAATTGCCTGCTACAATCTTCAGAGTTGGTTCAAGAGTTAAAATAAACTAGAAAATATTACTTTGAATGTTTACACGTGTGCCCTTAAAATTAAAATTCTATGTTTTGTAAGTGTGCACTTTCTCTGTGTGTCCCCCACCCCACCTCATGTTGAGACTGGAGACTGTAGCCAAACAGTCAACAAACCTGTGGACTTATGATGGCAAAGAGGTCATTAAGTAAAAGGTGTGTTTATGCTACAACAGCTTCCTCGCCAAGTTTGAGCTGCCAAAAGCTGACAAGGCTGGCGTACATAGTGCTGTCAGGCTGGCACGGAGAATTAAGGCAGCCACAGCTGCAAAGCTCAAAGACAAGAGGCTCTTGCACTGAAATCCACAGTATTCCCAAATGGTCTACAGAGGCATCACTGAGGATCAAGACTATGGCATAGCTTAGAAAAGCTAGCACTTCTCCATCCAGCCATGCTGTGGAGGAGCTATACTTCCCTCAACCATAATTTTGCACCGCCTTTACTAAGTTCAGGACTTAGGATGGGTGAGAATTTTAATCCGACTATGGTTTCTTTCAACACAAACTTAACATCTGCAGTTTTCTGTATGAAACGATATAGACGATGTATATGTTGGGGTGGGCAGGGGTTATCATTTGACCACCCAGAGTAGTGGAATACCATTAAAGTGATGATAAAAATATCATAATCAATCAATCAATCAATCAGTTCTTGAACTCAGCCACAACTGGTCAACAAACTTGACCAAGAGAAGAACACAGCTGGCCCTTGGAAAGTCTGGAGGCATGGCACCCCTTGATGACCGATAAAATATGAAGACATTGAAAGCCAACACCAGATATCTGCACCAACCTTTGAGGATACTGGTCCAGGGGTGTGAAAATGTACATTGTATGAGCAGAGCTTGGAGACTACAGCTGAAGGAGTAACTCTGAGAGTTGGGGCCCACCTTTTAGACATTCTGTTGATTAAACCCAAATGAAGCTGGAAATGTACAGGATAACATGGACATGGAACAGAAGAAATGTTCTTCTTTCTGCCATAGTGTGTCATACCTCACACTTAGCAGCCGCTTCACCATTTTTCTTCTTTCCAGTCAAAAGGCTGAATTTTTTTACCCCATGGGTTCTGCTCTTTTTAGATCATCACCTCTGGGGCTCCAAAGGCATGCATTATTACTAAGCGACAACCTGGAGTCTTAGCATAGGTTTATGTTCCACCTTAAGTGGGCTGAATTCTGCAAAGAAGCAAGCAGTTTCGCTTGAATGGCAAAGGGGTTGAGAACTTCTTCACGTTTCTGCATGACTTGACATAGTGGTGGCTTCCAGTTCTACTTTGCTGAATGAGGGCAGGATTCAAAACCAAATAATTCCGATAGTAATTACCCCTGTTGGATGCTTTTGACTACATTAGGCAAACTGAATATTTTAAATGGCCAAAGTGCAGAGACTGATGAAATGACTTAACATGTTTACAGTGTGGTCTAAGAGCCCCTTTACAGTGTAAAACTCACACTCCCAAAGGAAGATGGCGTTTCAAAAAAGGCAGAAATCCAGCTCCAAGAAGAAATTGCTGTTTTATTATTATTAGAATATTTAAAAAGAATTAAAGAAACATCATATTAAAAATAAATGAAAACATTGTTAGAACAGTTCTTGAAAGCCACTAAAACACATGCAAACAGTTTCATTTGAAAAAATATCATTCTAAGATCTAAATACAGTTGATAGAAGACACTGTTTCAACCATGCTCGGAGGGTTGATTATTATTATTATTATTATTATTATTATTATTATTATTATTATTATTATTATTATTATTATTATTATTATTATTATTATTATTATTATTATTATTATTATTATTATTATTATTATATGCCTCCCCACTCGTGCAATGTGATTATAGTGCATGCAGTTGCCAAAGCCTTCTCCAGGCAGAGGAAACCCTATAACATGGAACAAAAATTAAAGATTCCTAGCATTGGGGAGGAGAATTCTGGGACTTTAAGGGAGAGGGAGAGAAGACTGGCTCTAGTGTATGGGATGTGGAGAAGAGGAAATGTGTGTTTGAGTGTCTGAGGAAGGAAGGGTGTTTTATGTAATTCTTTCTGTGCACCATGACTGTACTCCTGCTGTATAAGGTAAGAGCTGTCTACCTGCTCCACTATCATCTTAAAGCTGCTTCCTTCCTGGTTCAGGAGAAGTGGAGGAAACCAGAGAAATGTGATGGGAGTGAAATTGGTGGAAGGAATTCTCCTCCTCCTCCTCCGTGTCTAGGCTAGACGTGAAATTGCCAAAATGAAGGCACCTTTTGGTAAGTTCATTCTGCAGTCTATTATTTATTTATTTGTTTGTTCAAATTTATATTGCCGCCCACTTGCCATGGCGACTCAGGGTGGCTTACAACAATGCAACAATACAACAATAGTAACAAAATATTGTAAACAAACACAGAGCATCTCCCCTCTGGCCATTGGTGGGGGCCCTGAGGTGGTGGCGAGGCCTCCAGGTGCCCGTCAGTCTATGGCGACTCCTCCTTCCGGCCGTTGGTGGGGCCCCGGAGGTGGCGGTGAGGCCTCTAGCCGCCTGTCAGCCCATGGCAACTCCTCCATTGGTGACTTCCTTTCACCTGACCTAATGGGCAGAATAGAAATGCAATAAATAAATAAATAAATATTGACATTTTCTCATTTTACCAGCATTTTTGGAGATGCCAGAATTCTATGGTGCCATTGTCTTGCTTGCTACACTGGCCAATGCTGTTTATTTTGGCTTTCTTTCCCAGGGGTTTCTCAACTATTTATTGAATGTTTTTGACAGCACAGCCTGGGTTGATTTTCTTGAAGAGTTGCCCAAGATGATTCAATTCCTTCTTAAGCAAAATGTTGCAAAAGTAAATTAAATTGAAAGGGCCTGTTAACCCATCAAGGAACCAGAAGAGCAAATTTTATGGTAAACCCCAAGATCTTTAAGGTGAACAATGATGAGTAATGAATGGGGAAAAATACTCTAATGCTGTCAGCAGAGAGTGTACATCTACAAGTGGGTTATTAGTGTCTTCCCCTTTCTCCACAATTAATAGAGAGGGATTCCCTTCCATGAGATGTAGCTGGTGCCACACAAGACAAATTATCAAATTATTAGTGATTATTCACTAATCCCTACCAGTGTGGCCTGGCATATACAAGGAAGACTAATAACATTCTGCTCACAGTGAGGTATTTAGCCATAATAAATCGCATCCTCCAAGGACAGGCAATGCCATCTAAGCATGAAATGAGCTGAGAAGGGAAACTCTGCTGTCCTGCCAAGAAGACTGACAACCCACAAAAGTGGATTCCACAAAAAGTAACAGCTGTGTCTAGAAAAAACTGATCCTTTGGGGATTTACTGGGGAGAATCCTTAGATTGTTGGTGAAGTGAAAGCTTTCTGCGCAGAATGTTGTTGCTTTAAAGGTAAAAGTCTCCCTTTCTTGAAAGCCAGTGATGTCTGATTCTAGAGCAGTGATGGCAAACCTTTTAGAGACCGAGTGCCCAAACTGCAACCCAAAGCCCACTTATTTATCACAAAGTGCCAATATAGCAACAGGGGAGGAAGAAAACACTCCCATTCACAAAGAGGATGGGCAGGATCTGGTTTGTGATCATCCCAGAGTGCAGGGCTGGCTTTCTTCTTCTTCTTCTTCCCCTTCCCCCTCCTATTCTTCTTCCTCTTCCTCTTCTTCCTCTTCTCCTTCCTCTTCTTCCCCTTCATCTTCCTTTTCCTCCTTTTCTTCTTCCTCCTCCTCCTCCTCTTCTCCTTCTCCTTGTTCTTCTTCTTCGGGTGTCAAGGGAGATATAAGGTTCTTTGACCACCGAAGGAGTGTCTTTGACGTTATCTCTCCACCTTCCTCTGGTTCTGCCTCATGGTCTTTGTCAATCTACTACAGATGAGAATGTCAGTGGGGTTCTGAGAATTGCAGATTTTTAACAACATTAGTTAAAATATGTTTTATAGGAAATTAATCATTTCCCTTTTACTTTTCTTTTCTTCAGTGCCAATAAGGTTTCAAACACCTTAGACATAGGCCTCCTCCATTGCCTTTCTCCTGAATCTAAAGTGTTTCATCTCCTTATTGCTTTTCTTTCTCATCAGGAAGAATCATCTCCCTGGTTCTGATTTCTTGACTAATTTATATCAGAAAGTCCTCTGACTTCAAAATCTCCTTGCAGCTCCCCCCTAATTTGTCAAGAGCTGAAGCGGCATGATTTGCACTTGTTTCCATATAGGGATGAACAAATCCACAGTATAAATGCAAGCAATGCTTGGTGACACCAGTCATTTGATGAATGGCTTTTATGCCACTTTAAGAATTGGAACTGACAAGGAATCATTACACCTGAAGAAAACAGAGCCAAAGCCCTAAGAGAACTGGCAAGGTGCCACTCCATGGCAGGCCAAGGTGTCATTACAAAAATATGTAAAAGTGCCAGTGTTCCAATGCTCATTTCATAACAGCCTAAGAATAGTGGCTCAAAACAGGTGACAGGAAAAAGCCTGATTCATTTGAAATATGGTGCTGGAGGAGAGCTCTACAGATACCCTCAACTGTCAGAAAGATGAACAAGAGGGTCCTAGAACAAATCAAGCCTGAAGTGTCTCTGGAGGCAAAAATGACAGAACTGAGATGGGCTACTTTTGTCATATCGTGAGAAAGCAAGATTCTCTGGAAAAGACAGCAAAGATAACAAAAGTTGAAATGCAGGGAAGAAAAAGGTAAAATATAAAATGATTTGGATCCATAAAGGAAACCACATTCTTCGGTTTGCAAGAGCTGAGCAAGGATAACATGGACATTGAAGGTTGTTGAAGAAGGTAATTTTGGAGATCGCTCATTCATAGGACTGCCATGAGGTGATTTGATGGCATGGAACAGGGATGGCCAACCTTGGGCCCCCAGATGATCTTGGACTTCAATTCCCAGAAGCTGTGAACAGCAGGAGCTCAAGGAGCTCAATGGGAAAGAAGCATCGCTAAATGAAGATATGGCTGAGAAACTCCCCCTCTCCTCTGCCACATGGAGGATCCTGAATAGGCTGAAGGTCAGAGTGCCTAAATTTTAGACCAACATGTTCAAGTCGAGGCTGCTGGTGGACAACAACATGCCCAGCTGCCTGCTGCTGCCTCCGACTTGGAATATGAGCCTGAGGAGGACCCCTTGCCAGTCTCCCAGGCCACGGCTGGCTCACATCAGGAGGCAGAGTTGGAGGACATGGCATCGGCCTCGCAGCCATCTGTAACTCCAGAGCCTGCCCAGCAGGGCCAAGCAGGGCTGGAGGATCGGAGTTTGACAGCCAGGCCAGGGGCCAGCAGGCAGGCTACTCAGGAGCAAGCCGGCATGCCTGCTTGTTACAGGGTTCCATTGAGGCATCAGATGCAGCTGAGAAGGAGGAGGGCACAGGCATGCCCTCAGCTGTGGGGTCTGACTCCTCTTAAAGGAGAGGCGTGCCAGCAGGCCTCTTGTCGGGCCAATGCGTCAGTTTGGTGAACCTGACACTGTGCTCCTGGGTTTCCTGACCTTGATTCCCTGGATTGTGAACATCAGACTGTGACCTTGACCACCCTCTTGGACGACCCCTGTGCCTCTAGCAGGAGTCCACTGCCTCCTGACCTCCTGACTGGCAACAAAGACTCTGCTCTGCTCCTTCTGAAACCTGAAGTAGGGAGGAACTCCCCTTCCTCCATTGTAGCTCTAACCAGCTGTAGAGCTGGTGCCGGGCTCTGACAGAATCACACACACTTCTAAAGATTTTACCACACACTGACCTGGACCAATGAGTCCACAGAGGTTACACACAGCCGGTCCTTCTTGGGAGAGCCAATGCTACTCATAGTTCACTGGGCTGGAGAGAACAATGATCTGATTCAGTATAAGGCAGCTTTCCACCTTCTTTTCAGTTTATCCATGAATTTATTCAATCCCTCCTTTCAATCCAGCCACTTTGGGGGTGATTCATTGTAGCTAGATGCTGAGAGATGCAGGATCTACATAAGAATCCGCACAGTAGGCAAATAAACCTTTGGTCTCTAAACATGTACTGATGGTCACCCATTTGGATGGTCTTGAAAGGGGAATTCCTGTCTTGGATAATACTTATTTCGTTATTTGGTTGATTCGTGTTTCACATGTCAAGTTGACATGGCGGATCGAAGCATTGTCTTCCACTGTTTCCATTCCCATGCCAGTCTCATCCAGGGTCTTGGGAACTTTGCCCTGAACTGGTCTTCCCATCTGGTTGCTGGCCTTCCTAGTGGTCACTTTATGTCAAATGGTATCCATTCTGTGATAGCTGTAGTCCACCTGCCAACTTTGAAGCAGCACACATGGTCAGTCCTATCTTGGATAATAGAAATTAAATTCTGCAAACCAATCTCTTTTTAAGATATATATATATTTTAAAAAAATTGCTACCTTTGGAGAACTGTTAGCTCAACACTAGTAAAAGCTTCCTTTGAACTCTAGCTGGGCTTTTGCCTTCCATTGTGTTGACAGAAGGATACAAACGGAAGTACAGGTAGATAAGTGCATTTCAGATACATATAAGTTTGACCTTTGAGAAAAGATCTCTAGGGAGCAATCCAGCCTCATCATCACATTCATAGCTAGGGAAAATTACAGGCATAAGTCATTTCTTTGGACTACCATGATGAAATAGATTGTCAGCTTCTTCCCAAACTGAGAGAGAGAGAGAGAGAAAGAAAGATTAATTTTCAATTTTTATATCTCAAGGCCTGTATGATCCCTATTTCAGCTCTGTTCAATTTCCACTGTATTACTATGCTAAGTATAAAATCTTTTTTATAATGTAACTCCTCACAGATCTGTGGTATTTCACTCATGATGTGTATTTAGAAATGGTGATACATCTTATGGATCTTGGAATTAAGCATGATATATGATAGAAGAAATCATCGTAGAGCAGAACAGCAGAGGGACTTTGGAAATATAGTCACAGATTTTCTCTCAGGGATAAAAGTGGTTATTTGCAAAAAAAAAGATACATTTGTTTGGAATTAACATAGCTTGAAAAAGGTCAGAAGCATTACAGATTTATAAAATGCAGATGTTTGACAATAGCAGGTGATAAAGTTCCATGCTGCAAATACCACAATGACAATTCTATTAAAACTTTTAAAACTATAATTGGTTTCAAGGACAAGATTAAGTATGCATTTTTGGCATTTCCCCACTGAAATCAGGGAACAGAGAAGTACTGTGAGAAATTAAGATAGATAAAAGGGAAATACAGGTCACCCCTCATAGCTGCAGATTCAGTATCTGTGGGTTTAGTTATCCACCAGTCTAAAAATGTACTCTTGCCTGCATTTTCCATGGCATTATTCACACTCATCCAGTCCCATGCACCTGGAAGGTATCCTATCTATTGAAATGAATTTAGTTGTGTAGTGATAAATCTCAACCCCACTTCAAGACAGAGGTGCCCAAAGCAGTTTATGAAACAAAAGAACAAGGGAATATTTTAAAACATAAGAACAATGCGAAAAAATCAACCTCAGTTGAAAAACAACATCTGTCACCTAAGTGAAAATAAAGCATTTCTCATCATAACAAGGAAGCAGGTGATCTGCAACTCAAACTGTCGTCTGTGTTCTTAATCTTCACCTAGACTTAGAATAGGCAGACCATCAAACATAATTGATATATTATTTAGCTAGATGAAATGTTCAGTCCTATGAAAGAGTCACTAGATATCAAATGCTGATGCTAAGTATCACTCCATTACTTGAAAGCTTTTCAATTCAATTCAATTCATTCAATTTGGATGCTGCCCACTCAGTTTACGCTGACTCAGGGCAACTCACAACAATCATCGCACAAACAGCAATATAAATGAATAAAACATAAAAACAGATACAAGTCATTACAAAACATTAAAAACAGTATCATCATAAAACAATTAAAAACCCACCCACCCCATAAAAAGGAGGGCTGAAAGCAAGAGGAGGGAGGATTCTGTTATACCAGCCAACAGTTGGGGGGGGGGGTCACACTTCTGTCGGTGCCCCACACCTGCCCAGCCAGCCAGGTTTTAAATTCTTTCCTGAAGGGCATCAATTCTGTCTGGAGACGTAACTCTGTTGGCAGGAGGTTCCAAAGGGCTGGTGCAGACACAGAGAAGGCCCTCCTTCTTGTGCTAGAGAGGCGAGCCCCTCTAGCTGATGGTACAATTAGAGAGCCCCTCCGGTCCACTCTGGTTGGATGGACAGACTTTCTTGGGGAGACGCGGTCTCTTAGGTATCCTGGCCCACTACCATGTAGGGCTTTAAAGGTAATCACCAGCACCTTGAATTGCACCCGGAGGCAAACTGGTAACCACTGCAGCTCCCGAAGCAGTGGCGAGGCATGGGCATAATGCCCGCATCCCATCACTACCTGGGCAGCCGCATTCTGGACCAGCTGCAGTCTCTGAATGGTCGTCAAGGGCAGCCCCATGTAAAGTGCATTACAATAGTCTAGTCTGGAGGTGACTAGAGCATGTGTGACCATGAGCAAGGAGTCCCAGTCCAGGAGCGAGCGCAACTGGTGTTGTGCAAAAGCCCTCCTGGCCACGACTGCCACCTGCTCTTCGAGCAGTAGTCTTGAGTCTAGGAGGACCCCCAAGTTGCGCACCGGGACTGTCTGGGGTAAAATAGCCCCATCCAGAACCAAAGATGGTAGCTCCCAGGATAACACAGGGCCCCCAATCCATAGCCACTCAGTCTTGCTGGGATTCAGTTGTAGCCCGTTGACCCCCATCCAGACCCCCACAGCCTCCAGATACCTAGAATAGGACTTTGACAGCATTGCTTGGATCACCATGGGCTGAGATATATAGCTGAGTATCATCAGCATACTGATGGTACCTCACCCCATGAGAACCGATGATCTCACATGGAAAATCCAACAACCCTGCCATGCCCTTTCTTAAATTCTTGATAGTTGCTCCCAGATTATGAAACCTCATTTAGAGGAAGGTTAAGTCTAGTCTCATTTCTGATGTCTTTCCAGTTGTAGGCAAAGATAATTTTATTTAGATAGAGTTATGGCCTCTGATAGGGGCTGCAGTGACTTAGTGGTTAAGATGCTGAGCTTGACGTCTTGAAGGTCTGAGGGTCAGCAGTTCGAGATCTGAGTGTTGCGCAATAGAATGAGCGCCCATCTTCTGTCCCAGCTTCTACCAACTTAACAGTTTAAAGGCAAGAAATTGCAAGTAGATAAAGTGTAGCGCTATTATTGAATTGTGCCTTCTGAGAGATGCATCAGCTTCTGTAGCTTTGAGCAAATTGCACAGTCCCAGAAGAAGGGGTTGATAAACTGTTTCTGAGATGGCTAAAAAAAAAAACCTGCAAAGGATCACAGTAAATTGGAATTAACTTGAAGGCATGTAATGATTATTGCTATTCATGGACGGCAGCTCAATTCATCAGATGAAAGTAGGCTGCAAGTTTTCTATAGTCCATAAAGTAAACCTGCTGATGCCATGAAAACCTCCCTTTCATGTTCAGGGAATGAAGAAGCAGACGAGTAAAGTAGTGAAATTCAGCTCTTTAATAGTGGTGTTTGAACACAGTTTGGATGGGGCAAAACTCGGACTTATATACACTATAAACAGTAACAGTAACAATAATACAACAAGCCCATTGACTAACAGAGTGTGCACATTTTTGATCCACTTATTTGCATAAGAATAGATACACGAGAAAAGATACATTCTGCTCCTGTCAGAAAACATAGTTAACATACATAACATTCTTCCCCCCCTAGGTAAAAACAAAATCCTTTAACCAGGATGGCTGTCTAGTTTCTCTTCTGGGTCGGTCGCTTGGCTGAGCCGGCTCAGGGGCTCGTAGGATGGGCGACCCGACTGGAGTGAGGGATTGACTAGAGGGGGAGGATTGTAAACCCAAATTAAAGCCCCGTTTGTCAGATGGAGGAGCAGGGGATCGCTCAAAACCAAAATCTAATTCTGTGGATGAATAAGACAACTCAGGGTCCCTCCTGTGCGTACTAAGAGTGGAGGGCGACTCTGAACAAAATTGGTCATTATCAATAAAGGAATCCAGAGTGCTAGGCTGGGACAGTGTAGGGGTACACCTGGCCGGAATGGGGGAGCATTCCACAAATTCCCCTTGAAATCGGTTCCTATAAGACACTTCTGGGTCAATGTTGGCTGGCTGATGACTATTACCTCTGCCCCCTGGGTTTAAACGGGTGGGGGCCAACCCTAGCGTTGAGTGTCTGTATTCGTCTTGTGGGTCCAGTACTTTGGGTCTCAATTGATCCGCGTGCCTCCTCCAGAGCAGACCAGTGGCTGTTTTGATTCTGTAAGAAACAGGACCAGTCTGATTGATCACAAACCCAGGCAACCATGTAGGGCCACCAGCTGCATAATTGCGGCAATGTACAGGGTCTCCGGACGAGAAACCCTTCTGGTGTTGGATTGCTATATTTGTGCCTTTGTCCTCTACCCTAGAGGGATCCAATCTGCCCAGCAAGGATGACAGTTTCCTTCGCTGGAGCAATTCAGCAGGGGACAGCCCTGAGGCAAGGGGGGTGAGCCTATATGTGAAAAGAAACTGGCATAACTGGAGCTCCAAATCCCCTTCACCCATACGTTGAAATGCATCTTTAGTTGTGTGCACCTGCCGCTCTACCTGGCCATTGGTGGCTGGGTGGAATGGGGCGGCAGTGATGTGCCTAATTTCATTTCTTTCCATGAAGGATTGGAATTCTGCAGATGTGAATGTGGTCGCATTGTTGGACACCAGCACATCTGGAAGTCCAAATGCTGCAAACAGCCTTCTTAGGTGCATTATCGTGGTGGCTGAAGTGGTATTAGGCACCCTAATCACTTAATCACTTCTGGCCACTTAGAGAATGAATCCATAACTAACAAAAATAGGGCACCCCTAAATGGACATGCAAAATCTATGTGGAACCTGGACCACGGGCCCCGAGCAGAATCCCATTCCTGAAAGGAAGAAAAGCAGGGGAATCTAATGTGGGAATATATATATTTTCTACCAATATAGGAATGATTCATATCCAGTTTGTATACCACTCGCAACCCACACAAGCGAAATTTGCTTAAAAGCTTTGGCATTCTTTATAGAGGACATATTTAACTCAGTACTAATAGATGAGGGGATAAAGTCCTTGGTACTTGGCTTCTCTGAAGAATGTGAAACAATCCCCCCCCTCCCAGTGGTATTGATTGGTGGGAGAGCATCTTCCACCTGTCCAACAGTGAGTTACTCTTGGTTAAATAAAAAAACCAAAGAGAACAGCTACAATTCTAAGCAGGCTTTCAGAAATGGCTTTCTTTGTTGACCTTGAAAAGTTATTTTCCCTCCTTTCCAGGCAAGTATTTCAGATGAGACAGCAGTGGAGGTAAAAGGTAAGGCATTTTAAATGAGGGAGAGAAGGAAGCCACACTTCATCAGCATCTTATTGCACTGAAGGTTGACTGTGATGACCTTCAAGATTCAAAAGTTGCCAGAATTTGGTCGGCTTTAAAATGGCTTTCTGTATTCACAAGGTTGCTGTTTCAGCAGGTTTGTTGGTAGATCAGAAAATTTGCCACAACTACCTCTCTTCAAGGTCTCTGCTCAGTCTTCCTTACTGCACCCTTTGCCAGAAACTATCTCTCAGTGGGGCCACCTCTTCTAGTACTTTCCTATTATACCTTAGATAGCAATAGAGGGGTCCTGATTCCATCCCTACCCTAAAACAGCCAATCTTTTGGGTACATTTTTAGAGGGTGGGATCATAGAAATGTGGATGTACAGATGGCTGATAAGGATAATGTGGGTTGACCATGTGATTAACATAGAAGTATTGTGTTGAATGGATAAAGAACAAGAACTCTTTTTAGACGCCCTGAGTCAGGTTCTGCCTGAGTGGGCGGCATATATAAATATGACTATTAAATTAAATTAAATTAAAATTTAGACCATTAAGCAAACAAAGCACCAATACCTTGGCCATCTCATGAGGAACAACATTAAATATATAATACTCAAACTCACTCTTCAAGGAAAGATCCATGGGAAGAGAGGCCCTGGATGAAGATGGGCTTCATAGCTGAAGAACCTGAGAGACTGGTGTGGAAGGTCCTTGGAAGAACTGTTCTGAGGAGTTAAGAACAGGAAGACTATTGCCATGATGATAGCCAATATCCAGTAAGGATACGGTACCTGGAGAAGAAGGGATTATAGAATCATAAAATCATAGAACTGATTTGGAAGGGGTCTATGAAGCTCTCGAGTTCACCCGCTGCTCAATACAAGAATCCAAATCAAAGCCCATTTTTTCATAAATGCTTCCAGCTCAATACCTCAGGATGTAATTGTTTTCATTGTTGAACTATTATAGCAGTTAAAATGTTTATTTTTCCTGGTATTTAGCCTATATCTGGTTTCCTGTAGATTCAGTCTATTATTGGGTACACAGAAAGAGCCTCCTCGAAGATTGTGGTAATTTTGAACCACAACCAAGTGTACACTGGGCAATGGCCACCTTATGCCAGCTAAACTTTCTCATACTAGGTCAGGTGAAAGGAACTGCGAAATGAACACACCAAAAGGTGCCTTCATTTTGGCAGTTTCATATCTGGCATAGACACGGAAGAAGAAGAAGAAAAAGAAGAAGAGAAGAAGAAGAAGAAGAAGAAGAAGAAGAAGAAAGCCCATTAATACATGCCCTGCACTCTGGGATGATCATGAACCAGATCTTGCCCATCCTCTTTGTGAATATCTTTTCGTTATTTGAAGAGAACTATCATATCCCCTCTCAATCTCCTTTTCTCACTGCTAAAAATGCCCGGTTCTTCCAGTCTTTCCACATAGGGCTTGGTCTCCCATCCCTGGAAACAACATAAAGCATTTATGTACATGGTACTCTATTCTTACATTGCCCTCGCCTCAATTCAAACCTTAAGATACCCGTGGGACACTTGACTTTGCATTTTCTGCTTAAACATGGCAGTTTCTTGGCCGATTCTGAACTTAGCATTCACTTTGTTTACTTAGATTTATTGAAGAGGAAGAGTCTTCCTAATGCCTTTAGAGGCCTCCAACTCTTTGAAGAACGATAAATCAGATTTGAAACAGCAGCTTTGTAATACTACTACATAACCAGGTAGCATTAACCATCCCCTCAACCAATTGTTCCCCAGCTGCCTGTAAATCACTCCTAATAAAAATGCTTCTTCAGCAACCCTTTTTTCTTTTATTATACTTTCTGACTGGTAATTTCCCTCTGAAGGTCAGTGGAATTGAGTTATAGGCAGTGGGAGGAAACCAGAGTGCGAGCAGAAAAAGTGTTCTTTTTATTTCCCATTGACCCCAACCACAACAAATAGGTTAACGATCAGTGAACCAGGAGCCCCAGAAGAGGATGAACAATGGGCTAATGAGATTGTTTTTCTTTGAAAGGCTGACTGAAAGGAGTCCTTAAGCATCTTGGTAGCTGTATCTGCACCTCACAGTGAATTCAGGAAGACCCATCCACTGCTCCCAAAGGAATCCTTTGCATTCCATGCAATACATAAAGCAAGTTGTGTTGGTTGGGGGAAAATCCACAATCAAGCAATACCTTTATTGTTGTCGGTCACAAGTCAATCCGATCTGAGTATATGTTTTTCCCCTGCCCCTGGGCGCTGGGAGGCCTGGTCTTGGAGGCCAGCCTTCACCCTCCGAGGCAAGCCAAGCAGAAAAAATGCTGCTGGCATGAATTTGTTTAAGCTGAATCCCAGCTTGCCAAGAAGTGACCCACACACTATGATCATGGAGCCATCTCCTGTGGCACATATGAAATGAGACATGCATGATTTAACACTGGGACTGCAATGGATTGCCACAGCCTTGATGATATTATTAAGGTGCATCTTCACAGCCAATCCATCTTGCATGATCTCTTCTACCCCCATGACTGATGGGAATCAGAATTCCTCCTCCACTCATTTTGCTGTTGGACCCAATATGATGGTTTCCAGTAGCATTTCCTCCACTGAGGGAACCATCACCCCACCTAAAGGGGCGCATCCACCTGTAGCCGTTGGCCCCTTTGGGGAGTAAGATTATTTACTGCCACCCAACACTTGGCATTGAGTTGCTGGCTTTACAGTCTAATCCACTACTGTAGTGGGATGTCTGGCCAGACACTTTTATAAGGGTAAACTAAATATGCATTTGCCTCCAATCTTACTCATAAGTCTCAGATTACTTGGTTAGCTGAAGGCAGAAGTAACAGAAAAGTCTTTTACATTTACATTAGCAACCTTGAAGACTGATTTTGGATTTGATAGGTGTCTGAGGATGGATTGTTCCTTATCTATATTGCTGCTTTCTTATTCTTTTTCAGATTCTTGTGGGTCTAGCTTTTGTTCTTCCTTTTATTATGGTGGTTCTGATCAATGATTCTACTGTGATTGTTACTGTAATTGTTGATCTAAGGGTGCATTGGACCCAATAGCCTCATAGGCCCATTCCAACTCAATTGTTCTATGATTTGATGATAAAGGTTGGCCTTGAGTGTCAAAAGAATCAGGTTTCTGATAATTATTCCTTTCAAAAAAATTGAGTTTATGTCACATGGTGTTTGTGTCAGTTTGCATATCCCTAGTGAATCCTTGTCAAAATGTTTTAAAAAAAACAAAAACACTGCAACTGCCACCACCAATCATCTCCCCAATTTCCTTTTTACCTTCTGGTTCCCTGTAGAGTTTTCTTTCTTTTTCTTATTTTCCTGCTAGTCAGCTGTTATGCAGTGGGACTCCACTGATATGTCCTAGCACTATAACTATAAGGATTTGGGGTGGGGACATTTCCAGGCTGTGGGAATCCTGGAAACTTTATGGGGGAAACCAAGAGGCATAAGCTGTTCTGACACATGCATGCACACAGAAGAATACATAGATCCAAGAATTGGTGAAAAATAAATTATCCTGAATATTTAGCATAACCATCATTTCAGAAAGTTGATTCATTCCTCAGCTGTGCATCATGCATTCCTTGGTCTTTGACTTGGTTTCAAATCTGGCCAAACAGATGCAAATGAAGTACTTTTTCAACTTTTTGCTAACCAAGATGCACCCTAAACCAGAATAGATATTGTAAAACATACCTCCTCTTTTCTAAGAGTATTACAAATTGCTGAAGTGTTCATTCTAAGCCAAGGAATTACAAAAATTCAATGGCATCTCTACTATGGCTACAAATATTTCGATTGACTGGTTTGATTTATTTATCCTTTCCTTTCCCTGGCCCAGGCTCTATAGTAGGGATTCTCAACCTGCAGACCACAGGCCAGATGTGGCCCACGGTGTCATTTCATGTGGCCCCCCCACTGCCTCCACCGCACCAGGAAGTCCCATGTGGTGGAGGAAGGGCAAAATGGCTACCCGACCCCCAAAGCTGTCTGAGGGAGCATGACCCAGCCCTTGGCTTGACAAAGTTGAGAACTCCAGTTCTATAGAAAGTAGACAAATATAGTAGCAGAGAGTCATTATTTTCTTTTCTGTCTATATCTCTCTTGTGCTGTGGTAATCTGGAAGACAAGATGCTCCAGTGGAACCAGCCATCACTGCTCAACAGACATCTTCTGATCCTGAGCCAAAGCTAACAGTTGCTGCTTGTTCTTTGCAAATTACACATGTCAGTTTGCAAGAAGGAGGACATAGAATGGTAAGGAAAAGCTGCTGTGATTCTAAGCTTGTTTACTCAGACAAATGTTCTTTTGAAACAGCAAAACTGTGCTGAGTACAGGGCCGGCATCAGAAATTTCCGGGCCCGGTATGCAGCCCCCCACATTTTGGCCACGCCTCTGTGATTTTCTGCACATGCGTGGTTTGTTTGCCCATGAGTACATCAGTGGTTTCCCGGCACCGCCACACCCCTGTGGTTTTCTGTGCATGCGTGGTTTGTTTGCACATGCGCACATCAGCGGTTTCCCGGTGCTGCTGGGCCCCTGTCATCTCTGGGCCCAGGACGGGAGTCCTGAAGGTGCCCCCTGATGGTGGCCCTGGCTGAGTAACCAAGCTTGGCATGGCATTAAGTTTGCTGGTTTGCAACCCATAAATTCATGCTGTGATATTTTTTTTTTAAAAAAGAACCAGCTGGTTAAGAGGGAGAAGCAAGAACTGTGGTTTCTCCAACACTCTTCTTCCATGATTCACTTGTCTATTCCTTTACTGCATTTACAGGTTGACACATTGTTGTGTTCTAAGGGTTTTACCGTCCACATGGATTACAATGTATCTGAACCAATGTAACCTTGCCTATAGCAACAATGTAACCTTCAGCTGTATCATATGAACCCTGCATGAGGACGCGAGCTAATGACCACCAGCTGGCAGCAGCGAGCGTCCAAGCTCTCTTGGTCAGAATTCATCAAAGGCAACAGCGCGGGAAGATTTCCCGCCACCACCTACACCTGGACAAGAAGGGCGTGACTAGCAATGACGTCACGCAGTCAGTAGCCAATGGGCTACCATGGCACCACGTTCAAATGTATTACTACTGTATATAAAGAGCTATCGATCCGCCATTACCTCATGTACCCTCTGTCCACGATGCAATAAACCTGAGTTAACCCAGCCTGAGGCTGTGTCCTGTGTCTTGGTTTTCATACACTAAATTGGCGACGAAGGTGGGATAATGGATCCCCAAGGAGCAGCCAGGGCACAGAGCGGGTTTAACATCACCAAACCGCAAGACTGGGAGCTGTTTGAGATGGACTTCCATGCGGCGCTGGTGGAGCTCAAAGTCAAGGAAGACGATGAGGAGACGAAGAGGGCCATCCTGACCAGAATGCTCGGGATGGACACCAAGCGGACGCTGGTGGGCATCATCACCCCGAAGAAGGTGAGCGAATTTAAGGCGGACGAAATCATGAAGCTGCTACGGGAGCGCTTCCGACCCGCGAGGGCGATGTTTCCCGCTCGGAGCGCGTTTTGGAGGCGAGTCCAAGCGCCGGACGAGTCGGTGGAGGCATTCGTGGCCGCCCTGAGGGTAGCCGCCGTCCCCTGTAAATGGGGCAATATCCAAGAAATGGCCCTCAGGGACGGCGTGCTGTGCGGCCTGAAAGACAAGGAGGTGCAGCGCAGCTTGATGAACAAGGAGCCGCCACCCACGCTGGCAGAGGTCGTTGAGGCCGCAGAAGCCGCAGAGTCCACGAATGCCGGAGTGGACGAGATGCACCAGTGGCGTGAGTGGCGTCCCAGAGCCGGCAAAGCGGAAAAACCGGTGCACGCGACTCGACGGGCCTCAAAATCGTCCTCGGAAGGCAGCGACGGCGAGGAAGTCCAGAAGGTCCGGAAGGGGGGGCGCCGCTGCGATGGCTGCGGAGCGGCCCACGAGCGCGCGAGGTGCCCATTTAGAAAGGCCGAATGTTACACTTGCGGCCGGCGGGGGCACATCGCCAGGGCATGCAGAAAACGGAAAGAGGGCCGGAGGCAGTCATCAGACCGTTCGATCAGGCCGGACCGTCCAGCGAAGCCCAAAGATGGCGTCCAGACCACGAAGAAGCAGGACGGCGTGGGCCGCGTCTCGGACGGCAGCGGGGACGACGCCCCAGTGTTCAGCGTGTCCGCGGGACAGTCCCATTACTTTGTTGAGGTACAAGTACAAGGGGCCCCTATCAGGATGGAAATTGACTCGGGGTCCTCCTACTCTATAATTCCCCAGAGGGAGTTTTTGAAAATCGACCCCCACGTGCGACCCAAACTTAAAGCATTGAGGTCCACGCTACGTGATGTACAGGGAAACAGCATTCCGGTGTTGGGGGTCGGGAAATTTCAGGTTAAGTTTAGGAGACATTCTGCGGAACTGCCCCTAGTTGTCCTCAAGGGGGGAAGTTGTAGCCTCCTAGGGACACAGTGGTTTCAGCCCTTGGGCCTGTTCATAGGGGGAGTACATTCAGTGGGGGCGGATCCAATACAAGCGGTGTGCGATGCGCACCCCGCCGTTTTTAAAAAAGGACTGGGGAAATTCAACGGACCCCCTGTAGCTTTCGACCTAGACCCGGAGGTCCGCCCGATAAGACTCAAACCGCGCAGGGTGCCTTTCGCACTAAAGGACAAAATAGAGGCGGAACTGGACAAATTGGTGGGCCAGGGGATTCTTATTCCTGTTGATTCCGCGGAGTGGGAAACTCCAATTGTAACAGCTCTGAAGGCTAACGGGGAGGTGCGCATTTGCGCTGATTATAAGTGTACAATTAACAAGGCGATTCGCCCTAATGCATATCCGGTGCCAGTGGTCAGCCACCTTTTGGCCAGGCTAAATGGGGGAAAGTGTTTCGCTAAGCTCGACCTGGCACAAGCCTATCAGCAACTCCCCGTAACTCCCGCCACGGCCGCGGCACAAACGATAGTCACACATAAAGGAGCGTTCCAGGTGTCGCGTTTACAGTTCGGCGTGAACTCGGCACCCGGCCTTTTTCAGTCGCTTGTGGAACGCCTCCTGAAGGGGCTGGAGGGGGTGTTGCC
The DNA here is from genome assembly GCA_035047345.1 of Bradypodion ventrale. Classification (NCBI taxonomy): domain Eukaryota; kingdom Metazoa; phylum Chordata; class Lepidosauria; order Squamata; family Chamaeleonidae; genus Bradypodion; species Bradypodion ventrale. The sequence continues at coordinate 9,402,114 of JAWDJE010000004.1, forward strand.
TTATTTTGATGACGTATTGATAACAGGGGGGAGTGAGGCCGAACTAGCAAGGAGATTGGATAAAGTGCTAACTGTGTTCGAGAAAGCGGGGCTGAGACTGAGGAAGGACAAATGTGTTTTTTTCGAAACCGAGGTCGAGTTCTTAGGGTTTCGGATCACACCAGAGGGTATTAAGCCGTCCAAAGCCAAAGTAGCAGCCATCAAGAAGGCCCCTCGCCCCACATCCAAAACCGAACTACAGTCATTCCTGGGGCTCCTCAATTTTTACCATACATTCCTCCCGCGGAAAGCCTCCGTGGCCGAACCGCTTCATCGGTTACTTAAAAAGGAGGAGACATGGATGTGGGGTGACGAGCACGAGAGGGCGTTCAACGAACTCAAGCAACTTTTAACATCGGACGCAATCCTTACGCACTTCGACCCCAAACGGCCGGTGGTCTTAGTTTGTGATGCATCACCGGTGGGGGTGGGGGCGGTACTTTGCCACGTGTTGGATGACGGTCGGGAGGCCCCAGTTGCGTTTTATTCCAGGTCCCTGTCCCAAGCAGAGCGAAATTACGCACAAACCGACAGGGAGGCATTAGCAATAGTGGCGGGGACCAAAAAGTTTCACGATTTCCTGTATGGCCGCCCGTTTAAAATTGTAACGGATCACAAGCCCCTGTTAGGGATTTTCACGGCAGGCAAGCCCACGCCGCAGATACTGTCCCCGAGAATGTTGCGATGGGCCATTTTTCTTAACGCATACCAACACGAGTTGGAGTACCGGCCCGGAAAGGAGATCAGCCATGCTGATGCGCTTTCGAGATCCCCTTTGCCCTTGTCGGACGACCAAAAAGCCAGATTAGAGAGAGACCGCCAGGTGTTGCTAATCGAGGTTTTAGACGAACCCCCAATAGTACCAGCCGATATAGCCAGGGCAACAGGAAAGGACAGGACGCTGGAGAAAGTCAGCTCATGGGTGCAGAAGGGGTGGCCAGCATCGTCCCCAAGCAAGGAATTCGACCCATTCTTTCGGAAGAAGCTAGAGTTGTCCATAGAAAGGGGGTGCCTGTTGTGGGGCCAACGGGTGGTGGTCCCAACACCCATGCGGCCGAGGGTGCTCAAACTGCTGCACGTCAGCCACCCGGGCATCGTTCGCTCCAAAGCGCTGGCCCGCAGCTACTTTTGGTGGCCACAGCTGGACGAGGACATTGAGCACATGGTCGGCACTTGTGAGGCATGCCAGGGGTCCCGACCAGAGGCGGCCCGCCTCCCGCACAGGGAATGGGACACAGCAAGGGGGCCATGGTCCAGAGTGCACGTAGATTTCGCTGGCCCTTTCCGAGGAACCATGTTTCTCCTGGTGGTGGATGCATTCTCGAAGTGGCTGGAGGTCATCCCGGTAAAGAGCACGTCCTCCGCCACTACAATTAGCCAGCTACGGAGGGTCTTTTCAACGTTCGGTTTACCCGACACTTTAGTCAGCGATAACGCGAGTTGTTTCACCTCCTCAGAGTTCGGGGCGTTCATGGAGGCAAACGCCATTCGGCATGTCACATCCGCGCCGTTTCACCCGGCCACGAATGGCCAAGTGGAACGGTTGGTGCGTACAACAAAGGAGGCGCTCCGGCGCATGGGCCCCGGGGACCTAAATCACCAAGTATGTCAGTTCTTATTAGCGTATAGGGTGACCCCCTTAGCGTCAGGTTACTCGCCGGCAGAGCTATTGATGCGGCGAAAACTGACTACGCTCCTGTCCAGGCTAGACCCCACAAGAATTGAGGATAAAGGGAAAAACGTAGGGTTGGCAGTCTCGAAAGGTTTCGCCGCCGGCGACCCTGTTCATTGCAGGAACTATGCCAGCGCGGGGCCAGCCTGGGTGCCGGGGACGGTTGTAGAACAGACGGGGCCAGTGTCGTACCGGGTCGAAACCCACACCGGTCTCCTCTGGAGGAGGCACGCAGACCAACTGAGGCACCGAGTGAGTGGGCCAGTCAGTGAGGGTCACCAACTAGATTCAGCGTTAGGGTTCTCCCCCACCCGCTTAACCCAAGGGGGAGACAGCAGCGGGCAACGGTCCCAAGCAAGGGGGGAAGGAAGATGCAGCGGCCCCGACTCATACCCTTTTGATAAACCAGTTCCATCAGAGGCCAGGGAAGGGGGAGAGGAGTTCGCGACCGCTGCCCCCGAATGGAATTTTGGTTTTGATTTAGCAAACCGGGGGGGTTTTCAGGAGTGTTCCCCCACCCATCCAAGCGAGAAGAGGGGTTTTTCGTTAGTCCCCAGTGCCCCCGGTTCCTCCCTAAATAAGAGCACACCTCCCAACAACGCCGCGGAGCCGCGGCAAGACACTAACAAGTCTCCCTCTCAAATTACAGGACAGGAAGCCAGGGGACAAAGAGAATGTAGCGAACCCGGGGAGAGGCAGCTCGCATCGAGACCCCAGCGTGTTCGAAACAAGCCATCTTGGCTGAGAGATTTTGTCTCCTAGGGGGGGGAGTGTCTAGTAGCATGGGCTCGAGACGTTGTCTCGTCCTAGGGGGGAGGGATGTTGTGTTCTAAGGGTTTTACCGTCCACATGGATTACAATGTATCTGAACCAATGTAACCTTGCCTATAGCAACAATGTAACCTTCAGCTGTATCATATGAACCCTGCATGAGGACGCGAGCTAATGACCACCAGCTGGCAGCAGCGAGCGTCCAAGCTCTCTTGGTCAGAATTCATCAAAGGCAACAGCGCGGGAAGATTTCCCGCCACCACCTACACCTGGACAAGAAGGGCGTGACTAGCAATGACGTCACGCAGTCAGTAGCCAATGGGCTACCATGGCACCACGTTCAAATGTATTACTACTGTATATAAAGAGCTATCGATCCGCCATTACCTCATGTACCCTCTGTCCACGATGCAATAAACCTGAGTTAACCCAGCCTGAGGCTGTGTCCTGTGTCTTGGTTTTCATACACTAAACACATATAGCACCTTTCACTGAGTCAGTATCCCCCCCCCCCCCCCCCCCAGTATTTCCTCCCAGTGGCAGATCTCAAAGGGAAATCCAGCAGCTGGAGTGAACTACTGTAATTTTACTTTTTCTCATTTAACTGATAACTTCATTTGAACACACTCAATCTTTGGCCTACAAGCAAAAGTGTGTTTATCTACCAAAGTTATAAAATCAACAGAAACTTGGTGAGCAGCCAAAACCATTAGAGAAGACTACATTGCCTCATTTAGCAAGGGAGCAATGGCATTGTCCTAGCTGTTGCATTCTGCAACACAAGCAGCAGCTTCAGAATCATTTCAAAGCAAAAAAAAAAAAAAAAAAAAAAAAAGAAATACATTGTCTATGTCAGGGGTTTGCAGCCCATGGGCCAAACCCAGCCCATGACACCACTTCATGTGCCCACCGCCCTTGCTCCCACCTCCACCAGTAGCAGCGGAAGTGGCAAAAACAGCCAATAACCCACCACTCTCGCTCCCACCTTCACTGCCAGAACTGGCGGAAGCAGCAAAAGCAGCAGAAAATGCACTGTAGATGTACCCGTGGCTGTCGTAAACATGTTTACAACAGCTGCAGATGCAGTTTACAGCAGCGTTTATGGCAGGGGAAACCATATATCCAGCCCGCTCAGCTGTCTGAGGGGGCCTATTTTGGCCTGCAGCAGGAAAACATTGAGAACCCCTGGTCTATGTTGTCCAACACTCTGTTCATGCAGTGGTCAGCCAAATACCTACATGAAGGCTGTTGGAGATCAGAGTGTAGTTTCACTCTCTGTCCATTTGTGTTTGACATCATGGCATTGCATCCAGAGGTGATGCATACCATCCTGACTAGAAGCCCTTGATAGCCCTAACCTCCGTGAATTCATCTTGCTCTTTGAAACACTGTCCAAACTGGCAGCCATTACTCTAAATGATGGTAGGGAATTCCAGTTTAGCTATGTGCTGCAAAGGCAGTTCCAACACAGTGCTATAAACTGTGACCATAGACCACTACGGCTATCTCCATCCATTACAGGTGAATAACCCATCAAAGGTGGTAGAGAAGGGGTTCCCAAACTATGGCTCATAGGCCAAACCCGGCCCACAGCACCATTTCATGAGGCCTGCCACTGCTGCCACATGTGGAAGTGGGTGCACTTACGACAACTGTAAAACATGCCCGTGCATGCGTAAACGTGGTTACATCAGCTGTAAATGTGCCCGTGGCTGTTGTAAATGGAGAAGCGGGTGCATTTACTTCCACTTCCAGGTGTGTGGTCCAGACTGCTCAGCCGTCTGAGGGCATGGTCAGGCCTGTGGCATAAAAAGGTTGGGAACCCCTGTGGTAGAGGGTACTCCATGCAGATCACGGACTCTGCAATGCCATGCACAGTTTCTGGCCTTCAACGCTACTCGTGCAATGCTTTTATAGGTCAACTTAAATACTCTCCTTGATTTACACACACTGCTAAGAGAAATATACCATGCAGAAGATACAAGATCAGTGCTCTCAGAGAAGTTTCTATTTTGGAAAATTCAGCTCCCCAGTCCTAAACCTATTATGGCTACAACTCTTTCATCCAAAGCAATTAATGTCTTCAAGTTCTGATTAGTCCGTTGTCATGGTGAACACATGCAGAGAACCAAACATAGCTTCTTAATTTGTGTCTGACCAGGGATGCTCAAACTATGGTCCATGGGCCCACTGAACCATGTGACTGGCCCACATCCTGAAAAGTTTGGGCACCCCTGCCCTAGACTGCTGATCAGTTCGGATGTTACATGGGATTCACTGCATGTACACTCCAAAGAATTAACTTGTAGCTTGATGTTTGGGAAGGAAGTTGTCAGGGATTCATTAAATGAGGCTTCAATTGTAGGTTTGGGTTGCTCTTGTCTCTTCAGGAAGATTCCTCTCACCGGGCTGTTTGACTGATGTGAAAAAGAATTGGGTCTGCGTGAAATGTACAAAAGGGGAAAATAAATAAATAAAGATGAAAAGCAAAAGGTTTGAACTGGAGATAATTAGGAAAACTCTGGGGCAATCCATCAAAGCACCACAGAAAGTCAGAAACCAAAGCTCAAGGGCCCAGAAGTTGAATTGGCTTTCACAAGATCCAATTCTCGAAATAATGGAGAGAACAATTGTCATCTTTAAAATATTCCTTCCCAAAACACTGGCAATACGTTGCTATTTCTCACCTTTAGAGTACCCGATGAAAGTCTAAGCAGGAGAGGAATAAAATGTTGAAGAAGCAACATTTGTAACTGATGAATTAACTATAAATATTGGGTGTTTTAAGTATCTTTCCTTCATCGCTTTCATATTTCCTCCCCAAATTGTTTCTCGGTGCTCTATAAAAATTATAAAAAATTAAGTCCATGTGATTTATCTTCCTTGGCTTGAGAAATAGTAAAGGTAAAAGATAAAGGTCTCTCTTGCTTGAAAGCTAGTCATTCCCGACTCTACAGGTAGGGGCCATTGCTTATATCCATTTTCACCCAAAGAGCCAGAGCCGTCTGCTTCTGCAGATGTTTCTGTGGTCATGTGGCAGGCATGACTAAACACCAAAGTGCATGGGTTGCTGTTACTTTTCCCGTTAGAAGAAGAATACCATATAGATCAAATGCCTCATGCTACAGTTTCATGATGATTGGAAGGTCGGCAGGTCATCAGTTCAAGACCTGAGTGCTGCATGATGGAGTGAGCTTCCATCTCTGTCCCAGCTCCTGTCAACCTAGCAGTTCTAAAGCAAGAAATTGCAAGCAGATAAATAGGTACCACTATGGTAGGAAGGTAACAGTGTTCTGTGCAGCGTTCCATCAACATGTACCATTTAGATTTTTCAAAAAGAATCTTTAGTTATGTAATAATTTAGTGTATTTTTAATTAGTTATAAGAAATGGGAAAATAAAGCTACTTTTCAAAATAATTCTGTAATGGTAACTATCTTTTGTGGGGTCTTGGAACTATAATCACAGTAAATAGCTTGTTAAAGTAAAATTTGAATTTCTGGTGTACTGTGTAGACTTATTGCTAACCAAAAATGTTCTTTGTCCATGCTCCGATGTCCTCTTGTCACTCGGGATAAAGAAGGGTGGGGTGGGTAAAACCAACCCTATACTGAGGAAAATTAAAATTTAGAAGGACTTACAAGTTGGAAAAATGCAAAAAGCCAAACCACAAGAAAGTATAATTTTAGAGGTCGATGCTTGCTTATCGAAATATGTAACTTTAAGATAAGAGGCTAAGCTGCAATGTCTGTTTCCAGTATTTGTCTTCTTTATTGTTACTTCATAATAGATGAAACACCTAGGTAAAGGCAAAGGAATCCCTTGCTTACAGGCCAGTTGTGTCTGCACCAGTGCTTACAGCCAAAGAGCCAGCATCATCTGCAACTGCTGACATTTCTAGTCATGAGGCAGGTACGACTAGACACCGGAGTGCATCGAACAGAGTTACATTTTCCACCAAATCAGTAACCTATTTATCTACTTGCAATTTCTTGCTTTCAAACTGATAATTTGACAGGAGCTGGGACAGATGACAGGGGCTCAGTCCGTCATGCAGCACTTGGGTCTTGTACTGCTGACCTGCCGAACTTTCACTCAATGTCTTAACTACTAAGCCACTGTGGTCCCCTTGAAGCACCGAATATCGCACTAATGGTCAATGTCCTTCAACAGCAAACAGTAAAAACCTATTTGTTTCCCCCTCTGTGGTCTAGTGTGCAGCTGTCTAATATTTCCCCCTCTCCTCTACTGCATCACACTAGGTCAGGCGAAAGGAATTGCAGAGTGAACTCACCAAAAGGTACCTTTATTTTGGCAATTTCGTGTCTGGCCTAGACGTGAAAGAAGAAGAAGTAGCAGCTTTTATTTGAGAGACAATAGATGAACTGGAAAGAAAAAGAGTCAAAAATCGTATCTTTCCATCCTGCCCATGGGTTTCTTTGTCCAGGACTTTGGAATCGATCTCTATTTGGTCTGGGGTCACGTGATTTGATTTGTACTCAGATCTGCATTGATTTTCAGACTTCCCATTTACATGTTTAGAAAACCAATATGGCTATACCGTTTTTCTTTGTTGCTGATATTGATGCAATCTGGAGATGTGATAGACCCTAAAGAGAATAGACTTGCAGAACTAAGCAGTTCTGTATTTGCTTTTTAAGAGAAGGTTGAAGAGGTTTTTAAACCCTGCCCTCCCCCCCCAGTTTGATTTGTGCTCCAGACAGAATTCCATCCATAACTTTACTTCATTTCACACCAGAAACAAATCTGAACAACCCACTCCATTCTGGCTCTCACACAAATTGGTCCCACCAGGTCTAATTACAGTTCAAAATCTCTAGTTTGTCCAAACCTGATGCACTGCACTAATATTTCTTCTAACTGGTATCCAGGATAGCTGGCACTTGTCATCTCAGAAAGTGATGAGAGAACTAAGCAAGAGAACGACCCTTAACAACCTCTGAACAGATATGAGCCTTAAGTCCATGGGCTCAGATGCAGGAAGAACTTTATGGCAAGAACAAACATTCTTAAGGGTACACAAAAGCAAAACCAAATAAGAATCACTTGGAGGACCCTAAATTGGCTGAGGGTCGGAGTCCCTAAATGCGGGCGCGTTTTACTTCTGCTTCCGGGAGTGACAAGGGCAGCGCGGGTTGGATGAATGGCAGTAAACCCATTTGTGTGGATTCACAGGGTGCTTTGGCTTCTGGGAATTGAAGTCTAAGAACATCTGGAGTGCCAAGGTTCGCCACCATGGTCCTAACCCATGCCAGAAATGTCTCACTGTTGAATGTGCTGTGAGGCTTCCTGGGCAAGATTGCCACAATTTAAGCACTCATCTGCTTTGTGCATCCTTGCCACAATCAACAATGTCTTAGCAAGAATTCTTGTTGGGAAACAGGCAGCTTGCTGTCATATTGTTAACATTACTTGTGGCCTGGGAGACGGAAAGGTGGGAAGGAGAAGAGAAATTGGCCACCATTCATTGCAGATTAAACAGTCTTTTATAGCCTGGCTTGGCAGATGGAGCAAAGCTGTAAAAGATCCCTGGTTTTTCCTCTGTCCCCCCCCCCCCCCCAATTCTTGTCTTCAACTGTGAAAAAAAGGTGGTTTATGAAAATGCTACAGGCAATGAAGCAAAAGAGGAGAAGGCTAGAGATCAGTTGGAGGAAGGTTCTCTTGGGTTTGAATTTGGCTGCTGTTAAATTGGAGCAAAGAACTATGTCATCGGCCAAATTGGTAAGGCACTAATCATTAAGCAGGAAACTTTAGAGCAGTCCGTGACTTTACTGGCTGCAGTCAAAAGAGTGAGCTTCACTCTGATTTTGAAATCTATAACTGATTCACAGAGCATTTGTAAACTGAGATTAAAGACATCTGAAGGGACTTTGACTCTTCTTTGGCGCAGGAAATTGAGAAGAGATATCCAAGGCACCATCTTAGACCCCGATTTGTCTTATACGCCGGCAAATATGGTAATCACTACACTTCTTCTTCCATGTCTAGGCCAGATGTGAAACTGCCAAAATGAAGCCACTTCTTGTTGAATTCATTCAGCAGTTCCTTTCGGCTGACTTAGTGTGAGAAAGCTTAACCAGCAACACAAGGATGCTGTTACCAGGACCCAATTGTGGTTCGAAAATACCACAATCTTTGTGGAGGCTCTTTCTGTGTGCCCCATTGCTACACTGAAACCAAGCAAAGAATCATCAGATCCCCAAACCTACACGCCAACCATGTCACTTGTACAAAAGGTTTTAAGAAATGGTATTAAATCATTCTAATTCCAAAACAGGCAAGCTTTAGACTTGGTAAGAATTGTACAGCTCAAAATTTAAATCTAGCCCAGTGTATTGAAACACATAAATAATTGGAATAGCATTTGTTGACTTCACAGTAGCATTTAATACTGTCCAACTTCAGCTGCTGTTGGAGGGCAAAAACAATACACTGTGATGAATGGGCAAATACTGTTTTCTTGTGTGTCCAAAAAAATGACATTTTCCAACCTCTACTAAGCAGGAAAAAAGAAATAGGTACAGAGAACTTGAGAATATTTTATAAGAGTAGGGGTAGGGAACAAAGACAAATAGCTCTAAAGATGAAGACGAGGTCTTTCAAAGAGGTGCAAACAGCAAGTAGGAACCAGTGCAAAGACTTCAAAAGGCAGAAGCCTGATCAGAAGGATCAAAGAGAAAAATGAATTTTGGCTGTGACTTTCTGTTTCAATTGACAATTAAGCAAGAGATGGGAACATGCATAATGTAAATTTGTTAAGGCCTGTTGATTACATCTCAGAACTTGATCTAACTCGAGTGTATTTTTTAAAATTATTTTTATTATTTTTATAAGATATAAAGAAAACATATAAAAAGTAACAAGTAAAGTATATAAAAATACAACATGTATACAAAAAAGGAAAATTAACATATATAGAAAATTTAACATTAACATAATCATATAAAAAAGGTAGAACGGTAAGAGTATTAAGATACAACTATTTTGAGTTGCAAATTGTTTTATTCATGCATGGAAATTAATCCGTATTTTGTGTGCATTTTCCCCATTCATATTTTTAAACGTATGCATTTCTTCTTGAATCCATCTTGATGAATCCATCTTGATAGAGGGCAGCAGCTTCATCAATCCTGGCCTGGGGCTGATGAAGACTTTGCGTGCCAAAAGGGCTCAGGACCAGAAGTTGACTTGTGAAACTGGATCAGTGGTATGGATGTCATGCTGTGATGCAGAAGGAAGATGAAAGGCCACAGTATTATCTTCTCAGGACAATCTTCATGGCTGATCACAATGATGATTGCCAATATTCGGATTCAGATACGGCAGAGGATGAAGAAGAATGCATTTCTTAAAATTTTCTCTGTTGCACTCTTTGAAAATGCATGGATATATATTTATTTCTCAGGAGACTGTAGTGGCTCAAGTGGCGAAGATGTTGTCTGGAAGGCGGGAGGTCAGCAGTTCGATTCCCGAGTACTGCAGGACGGAATGAGCTCCCGTCTCTTTTCCCCATTTCCTGCCAACCTAGCAGTTCGAAAGCAAGAAATTGCAAGTAGATAAATAGGGACCACTTTGGTGGGAAGGTAAACAGCATTCCGTGTATAGTCATGCCTGCCATGTGGACATGGAAACGTCTGCAGAAGCAGACAGTACTGGCTCTTCGGCTTTGAAACAGAGATGAGCACTGAACCCTAGAGTCGGATATGACTAGCTTTCGAGCAAGGGAAACCTTTACCTTTATTGAATATTTATCTCTCATATTCAGATTTTTGAGAACTCCTTTCTGTCCCATTTTCAAAACTATATTCATATGCTGGAGAACAACTCCCTTAAGTGAAAGTTAGGGGGGAGCCTGGCATGGTTAAATCATTGGAGAATTTTGCTTGGAAAAACAAGCACCTGTTTCAGACTGTCATGAGAACAAGGAGATGATCCTCAAAAGCAGACTGTAAAGAAGATCCAAGATCTCTCTCTCACACAATCCCGATACCTTCTTCTCCTCCCTCAAGTGTCATATCCATTCTGAATATTGACTATCATCATGGCAATAGTCTTTTTGTTCTTGTTCTTTGGATATTTTGCTTTTTTTTTTTTACTCCATATAGCAAAACTGGGAATACTTAACATTTCACTATTCAGAGTTAGATCTCTACTGCATAATAGATGTTGCATTTTTATGAAGGTGGATCTTGCTTTTTCTATTTGCATTTTAATCTCTACCTCAAGATCCAAATTTTCATTTTAGAATACTCTCCAAATAGACAATTTAATCCACTCTTTTGATTTCTTGTATTCCTGCCATTGGCTTGTTGTGAGTTGGTGCTCAGCTTATTTTATTTGTCACCTGGGGTACAGCATCATCTTCTTGGAACTGCAGTTTAAGAATTATATAGACTAGCTGAAGAAGAGAAACTGAGCCCATCCTCTTGCTTTGGTTGGTGCTAATTCCCTTGGTTTCCTAGGTATAAAGGATTCAGGAGTTGTGGTATCTGATGGCACAGTGGTTAAACTGTTGTACTACAGCCTTGTGAATTCGATTCTGATAAGGATCCAGGACTCAGCCTTCCATCCGTCCAAGGTCGGTCAAAGGAGTACCCAGCATGTTGGGTAATGCTAATTACCGGTATCTGTAAACCACCCAGAGAGTGCACTAAGTGCTTACCTTGGATACCTTGGTGTTGTTATTCAGCGAAGAGTCCACACATTGGTAGACGTCTCAGTGACAACACTCCACTCATGCAAACGGACTTGATAAATCAAGTCCAATTGCATGCAGGTTTTTTTAGCCATTTGGCTATCACGTCTCCCACTGACTAGGCCAGTGATGGCCAATCTTGGCACTCCAGGTGTTCTTGAACTTCAATTCTCAGAAGCCCTGATCAGCAGGTTGTTGACTTGGGCTTCTGGGAATTGAAGTCCAAGAACACCTGGAGTGCCAAAGTTGGCCATCACTGGACTAGGAAGACCATGCCATACATGTCCCTTCTGCTTTCACCTGGCCCAAGAGATCTAACAGGATGCTTTGGTGAGTTTTAGTCCCTGCCTAACATCATTGACAGAAATGGGCAAAATTGCCTAGCTAGTAAAGGTTTCCCTAGCTCGAAAGCCAGTCATATCCGACTCTAGGGTTCAGTGCTCATCTCTGTTTCAAAGCCGAAGAGCCAGCACTGTCTGTTTCTGCAGACGTTTCGGTGGTCATGTGGCAGGCATGACTAGATACCGGAGCACACGGAATGCTGTTACCTTCCCACCGAAGTGGTCCCTATTTATCTACTTGCAATTTCTTGCTTTCAAACTGCTAGATTGGCAGGAGCTGGGACAAAGACGGGAGCTCATTCCATCCTGCAGTACTCGGGAATCGAACTGCTGACCTTCCACCTCCTAGTCAGCGTCTTAGCCACTTGAGCCACTGCAGTCTAGTTGCCTAGTTAGACTGCTCACTAAGTGCTATTGGGCACTGTATAAGTGTAATTGCTATAAGTGTACTTGCTATTGCAATCTGGGGCCTTATAGCTTGCTCACAGCTGCTCCACTGGCAGGGCACCTAAATCCATTAGCCACTTACCTCCCAGGTGATCTTGGCTGGCCCCTTTCTGGGAGGCACCATGAGTCTCAGAACCCTGTCCCTGGCTTTGCAGCCAAATACCTGTACTCCAATATACTGAGCTAACCCAACTCTTGGAGGCTGTAGCTTCCATGAATGTATCCAATTCCTTTCAAAAGCCAAGATGGTATCCTATCCGTCAGTTCAACTACGATCTATGTACTTTCTTTTCTTTGTCCTTACTTTACCCCTGCTCAGCCTCTATTAGTATCTCTTCATAGTCTTATGGAGCGATAAAGAGAAAATTCTTATTTGCGATGCCAATGATGACTAATCGTTATTGGTGTGACTTAATAAGCAGCAGCAATTTAGTATTATGATTTATTACTGCAGTTCTAACTACTATGACCTTTACTGTCACCCTGTTGTGAAATGGCTGCCACATTTTCAGACGGAAAAGGATCATCAAAGAGCCGGGTTTGGATGTTTCATTTCCCTCAGGCTCATTAGATTGCTTTCCTCATTGATTCTGTACTGGCAGTGCTTTTATTGGCATCTTAGGATACCCTTGCACTGGAATGAGCAAGAGCATCTCTCTCCTGCTAATTGATGTTAAGCAGAGAATGTGTTCAGAACATGGCGGGCATGACAAACCAGGGCTGGAACGTGCGCTTGGTTTTCCTTTGCTTTGCTGACCTGCAGCATCTCAGCAGCCTCGACTGGTCAGTGCTGTGCTGAGAAGCCTCTTGTGCTGTCAAGCTGTTGTGTCGCCAACCAGAATGAAGACCTCTGTTCAAATCCCCTTTGATTCCAACCTCTTCAACCTTGAAGGCATCTTTGCCAAGCAACATGATGTCTGAGAACACCACCTCTGGCTCTAGGTTAGATTTCAAGTGTTCTGGAGGACTTGGGCTGCTTCCCAAGGCAGACTGCTTGAGCTGTTTAGGATTCTGCTGCCAATTTTGAAAATGCAGGTCTAGCTGGTTGCGGGCAAAATGCAAAGATAATGATATGAGATGAAAGAGAGAAAGAGTCTGGAGACAGTGTGCTCTTTCAGCCTGAAGTGTTAGGAACCTCGTTCCATTGACATGAAACAGCCTCTGTAATGTAGGCACCGAGCAGAACTCTGTTTACGCTTTACTTGGTATGTCATACAAAGAGGTTATTCAATAGATAGGTTGTTCTGTGAGGCTTCCTGAAATATTTTGCCTATCAGGACTGGTAGCAGATTAGGGGGCAGGGGGAAACCACCTCTTGCTCAAAAGCCAGTTGTATCAGACTCTAGGGTGTGATGTTCAACTCTATTTACAGTCCAGCGCTGTCTGTGTCTGCAGACATATCTATGGTCATGTGGCAGGCATGATGAGACACTGAAGTGTACAGAATGCTGTTACCTTTCCACCAAAGTGGTACCTACTTATCTATTTGCCATTTCTTGTTTTCGAACTGCTAAGTTGGCAGAAGCTGAGAAAGAGACGGGCCAGCACTCGGGTCTCAAACTGCTGACCTGCTGACCTTCCAGTGATCAAGTTCAGCATTGTAACTGCTAAGCCATGGCAGTCCCTCTACCTTGTACTTTATAACAACTAGCAGAGTTGCCTGCCCTTCGTCCGGGACGGACCCAACCTGGGCATAGATACAGGAGGGACCCTCATCCTGCATTGCCCGTACCTTCCGAGGTAGGGGCAGGGAGGGGGCTCGATGCGGATGTGATCCGTGACCCTCTTTCCCCTTCCCTCCCGGCGCCTGGGTGAGGAGGCAGGGAGGGGTTTTGGGTGCCATTGCGTGGTCCCTGCCCCGCCTCTCCTGGGTTCACTCCGGCCTCTCTGATTGGCTGGGGCATAGCGCAGGGGATACTGGGACATGTAGTTTTATTTTTGTTTGTATTTTGTGGATCCCCACGCCCCACCTGCATCTTCCGGACCCCCTTCTTTGACCTCTAGGACAGGGAAGGAAGGTCCGGGGAAGCTGTCCGGGGTGGGTGGGTGGTGAGGTGGGGGAGTGCATAAAGGACATACCTCTTTGCTTTAGTTATTTAGATAGATAGATACTGTGATTTGCTGAGACTGGCTGGAGACTTTTGCCTTGCCATGGCGACAAAGCAGACTATAGAAAACATACAGTTGCCAGACACAGTTCACTCTTCAAATACCTGAAAGATAACCATAAAAAGGAAGGGAAGGATCTGTTCTCCATTTTCTCAGAGAGCAGGATGTGTAATAATGGGCTGAAACTATGGGAAGCCAGATATGGGCTGAATATTAGGAAAAACTCCTTAACAGTTAGAACAGTACAGCAGTGGAACCAACTAACTGCCTTGAGAGTTGGTAAGTGCTCCAAGATTGGAAGCATTCAAGAGAGAATCCGACAACCATCTGCTATACCTGCTTTGGTTCAGATTCTTGCATTGAGCAGAGGGTTGGACTAAAAGGCCCCTTCCAACCCAGTTATTCTATGATTCTATATGGGCAATTAAGTTGCTTGTGTTGTTTGAATGGTTGGGGGGTGGGAGCAGGCTAAATGTAATTTAACAACCCCCCTTCATCCTCAAACCAATCTAGGCATCTGGACCCATTCCACACCTCAAGGATAAGCATGGAGAAACCCAGAATCTTTATTTCTGCTTCCTAACAATGGCTGTATTGGACTCCTTCCTTGATTATCAGGCTAATGCCAATGTCAGATCTCCTTTGAATGATCTCTCCATGCCCTTTCCTGCTACGAAATGGCTTGCTTCAGAGGACACTATTTCATGGTATCAGGCAATTTAGAGCCTGCTGAAATGACTAGAATATTAAGCTAATGCCATATTGATGCGAGTGGACATGATTGGATTTTGAATAAGCAGCTGCCCTGGCATTGCAATATGCAAAGATGTTCAGTAAAAGTTCATCCAAACTAAATATTGAATTCTCCAAGGCTGTATAAACATGACTTTGATCTTGTCTCCCAGAGAATAATCCAGGGAATGTGTGTGCTTTGGCACAAAGCTTCAAGTGACAATTAGTTTTAGCAAATATCAGTTTTAATTAATAAAGAACAGTGCAGTTTCAGTAAACACAGATTTTAGGGGGAAAAAAATTAATGATTGAAACAAAGCACCCTCATCTTCAGAACACCTGGCTGAATCACAAATTCGTTAACATCCAAACTGCTGGGTTAAAATCAACTTGCAAATTAAACATAGGCAGAGTCTGAAAGCATCTCATTTTGGATTACAACTTGAAGAATGCCTCAGCCAACACAGTCTAATGATTCTAGTCTCTAGAACATATGCAGAGTTCCTCTTTACACTAATTTTATTTTGCTATTTGTATTTAAATCAGCATTGCCTTGTATCCTTGCAAACTCCTATGACCGTGATGGCGAGCCTTGGCACTCCAGATGTTCTTGGACTTCAATTCCCAGAAGCCCAGCCCCCATGAATCCACATGAATGGGTTTGCTGTGATTCATCTGGCCCATGCTGCCCTTGTCGCTCCAGGAAATGGAAGTAAAACGCACCCATACGGGGGCTTGGGCAATGGTTGATCATTAGTATATTATGTTAAACAGTGTGGGGGATAGCACACTGCCCTGGGGGAGGCCATTTCTTTGATTTCTCCATTGGCTGCATTGTCCTTGGACATCGACAAAAAATCCATGGTTTCCCAATAAACAGCCTATGATTTTTGTGAATTTAAAATCCTTTGTGATGTGGGAGACTTTCTTCAGCAGGGCTGCATGGTTGACTGAGACATAAGGTGCAGTGAGATCTATAAACAATACGCCTGAGATTTCCTTCAGTTCTAAACCATCTTCTATATACTGTATTAGGTTAAGAATTTGTGCTGTACAATCTTCGCCAGGTATGAAACCAGCTTGCTGTGGAATAAGCCAGGGTTCTACTATTGCAGATAGTTGGTTCAGAATTAAATGTTCATATATCTTGTATAGGTGGCTAAGAAAAGATATGGGCCTGTAGCTTTTTGGGTCTTCTGGTGGCTTGCCTGGTTTAAGTATAGCTATCACCTGAGCCTTCCTCCATAGCTTTGGTATCTGAACTACACTCAAGCAGTTATTGTATAGGCTAAGTAACCATATTTTTTTTTGTTATTGGTCCAAAATGTTTGATCTGCTCAACCCGAATCTCACCCATGCCAGATGCATTAACATTCTTACACCTGCCTATTGCTTCTTCCAGCTCTCCTCTGGTAATGTTAGTGTGCATTAACAGAAGTATAGTCTCCAAAATCTGTGAAATACTAGTCCCCCTCTATTTAGCACTTGTCAGCCTACATCTACAGTACTGAGTCAAGTTCTGGACACCAGACTTTAAGAAGGTTGCTTAAACCAACTGGGACAAATTCAGAGTATGAACAGGGGACTGAGTAAAGACTGAAAGAACTGGCATGGTGTTGTGTTCTAATGGTTTTATCTTCCACATGGATTACAATGTATCTGAACCAATGTAACCGTGCCTATAGCAACAATGTAACCTTCAGCTGTATCATATGAACCCTGTAATAGGACGCGAGCTAATGACCACCAGCTGGCAGCAGCGAGCGTCCAAGCTCTCTTGGTCCAAACTCATCAAAGGCAACAGCGCGGGAAGTTTTCCCGCCACCACCTACACCTGGACAAGAAGGGCGTGACCAGCAATGACGTCACGCAGACAGTAGCCAATGGGCTACCATGCAACCACGTTCAAATGTATTACTACTGTATATAAAGAGCTATCGATCCGCCATTACCTCATGTTCCCTCTGTCCACGATGCAATAAACCTGAGTTAACCCAGCCCGAGGCTGTGTCCTGTGTCTTGGTTTTCATACACTAAATTGGCGACGAAGGTGGGATAATGGATCCCCAAGGAACAGCCAGGGCACAGAGCGGGTTCAACATCACCAAACCGCAAGACTGGGAGCTGTTGGAGATGGACTTCCAGGCGGCACTGGTGGAACTCAAAGTCAAAGAAGACGACGAGGAGAGGAAGAGGGCCATCCTCACCAGAATGCTGGGGTTAGAAACCAAGCGGACGCTGGTGGGCATCATCGCTCCGAAGAAGGTGAGCGAATTTAAGGCAGACGACATCATGAAGCTGCTGCGAGAGCGTTTCCGACCCTCGAGGGCAATGTTTCCCGCTCGGAGCGCGTTTTGGAGGCGAGTCCAAGCGCCGGACGAGTCGGTTGAGGCATTCGTGACCGCCATGAGGATAGCCGCCGGCCCCTGTAGATGGGACAACCTAGAGATGGCCCTCAGGGACGGCGTGCTGTGTGGCCTGAAGGACAAGGAGGTGCAGCGCAGCTTGATGAACAAGGAGCCGCCACCCACGCTGGCAGAGGTCGTAGAGGCCGCGGAAGCCGCGGAGTCCACGAATGCGGGAGTGGACGAGATGCACCAGTGGCGTGAGTGGCGTCCTAGAGCCGGCAAGGCGGAAAATTCGGTGCACGGGAAGTCCGGACAGTCGGTGCACGCAACCCGACGGGCCTCAAAGTCGTCTACGGAAGGCAGCGACGGCGAGGAGGTCCAGAAGGTCCGAAAAGGTGGGCGCCGCTGCGATGGTTGCGGAGCGGCCCATGAGCGCACGAGGTGCCCATTCAGAAAGGCCGAGTGTTACACCTGCGGCCGTCGGGGGCACATCGCCAGGGCATGCAGAAAACGGAAGGAGGGCCGGAGGCAGTCACAAGACCGTTCGACCAGACCGGACCGTCCAGCGAGGTCCAAAGATGGCGCCCAGACCACGAGGAAGCAGGACGGCGTGGGCCGCGTCTCGGACGACAGCGAGGACGACGCCCCAGTGTTCAGCGTGTCCGCGGGACAGTCCCATTACTTCGTTGAGGTACTAGTACAAGGGGCCCCTATTAGGATGGAAATTGACTCGGGGTCCTCCTATTCTATAATTCCCCAGAAAGAGTTCTTGAAAATCGACCCCCACGTGCGGCCCAAACTTAAAACATTGAGGTCCACGCTACGAGATGTACAGGGAAACAGCATTCCGGTGTTGGGGGTCGGAAAGTTTCGGGTCAGCTTTAAGAGACATTCTGCGGAACTGCCCCTAGTTGTCCTTAAGGGGGGAAGTTGTAGCCTCCTAGGGACGCAGTGGTTTCAGCCCTTAGGCTTGTTCATAGGGGGAGTGCATACAGTGGGAGGGGACCCAATACAAGCGGTTTGCGATGCGCATCCCGCCGTCTTTGAAAAAGGACTTGGAAAGTTCAAGGGACCCCCTGTAGCCTTCGACCTAGACCCGGAGGTCCGCCCGATAAGACTCAAACCGCGCAGGGTGCCGTTCGCACTCAAGGACAAAATAGAGGCGGAACTGGACAAACTGGTGGGCCAGGGGATTCTTATTCCTGTTGATTCCGCGGAGTGGGAAACTCCAATTGTAACAGCTCTGAAGGCCAACGGGGAGGTGCGCATTTGCGCTGATTATAAGTGCACAATTAACAAGGCGATCCGCCCTAATGCATACCCGGTGCCGGTGGTCAGCCACCTTTTGGCCAGGCTGAATGGGGGAAAGTGTTTCGCTAAACTCGATTTGGCACAAGCCTATCAGCAACTCCCCGTAACTCCCGCCACGGCCGCGGCACAAACGATAGTTACACACAAAGGGGCGTTCCAGGTGTCGCGTTTACAGTTCGGCGTGAACTCGGCACCCGGCCTTTTTCAGTCGCTTGTGGAACGCCTCCTGAAGGGGCTGGAGGGGGTGTTGCCTTATTTTGATGACATGTTGATAACAGGGGGGAGTGAGGCCGAACTGGCAAAGAGATTGGATAAAGTACTAACGGTTTTCGAGAAAGCGGGGCTGAGACTGAGGAAGGACAAATGTGTTTTTTTCGAAACTGAGGTCGAGTTTTTAGGGTTCCGGATCACACCCGAGGGTATTAAGCCGTCTAAATCCAAAGTAGCAGCCATAAAGAAGGCCCCTCGCCCCACATCCAAAACCGAGCTACAGTCATTCCTGGGGCTCCTCAATTTTTACCATACATTCCTCCCACGGAAGGCGTCCGTGGCCGAACCGCTTCATCGGTTACTTAAAAAGGAGGAGACATGGATGTGGGGTGACGAGCACGAGAGGGCGTTCAAAGAACTAAAGCAACTCCTAACATCTGAGGCAATCCTGACACATTTCGACCCCAAACGGCCAGTGGTCTTAGTCTGCGATGCATCCCCGGTGGGGGTGGGGGCGGTGCTTTGCCACGTGTTGGATGACGGAAGGGAGGCCCCGGTAGCGTTTTATTCAAGGTCCCTGTCCCAAGCGGAGCGCAATTACGCACAAACCGACAGGGAGGCATTAGCAATAGTAGCCGGAACCAAAAAATTTCACGATTTTTTGTATGGCCGCCCGTTCAAAATCGTGACTGATCACAAGCCCCTGTTAGGGATTTTCACGGCAAGCAAGCCCACGCCGCAGATCCTGTCCCCGAGGATGCTGCGATGGGCTATTTTTCTCAACGCATACCAACACGAGTTGGAGTACCGGCCCGGAAAGGAGATCAGCCATGCTGATGCACTTTCGAGATCTCCCTTGCCCTTGTCGGACGACCAAAAGGCGAGAGTAGAAAGAGACCGCCAGGTGTTGTTAATTGAGGTCTTAGACGCACCCCCAATAGTACCTGCCGACATTGCTAGGGCGACAGGCAAGGACAGAACGCTGGAGAAAGTTAGTTCATGGGTACAGAAGGGGTGGCCGGCATCGTCCCCAAGCACAGAATTCGACCCATTTTTTCGGAAAAAGCTAGAGTTGTCCCTAGAAAGGGGGTGCCTGTTGTGGGGCCAACGGGTGGTGGTCCCTACGTCCCTGCGTCCGAGGGTGCTCGAACTGCTGCACGTCAGCCACCCGGGCATCGTTCGTTCAAAGGCGCTGGCCCGGAGTTATTTTTGGTGGCCACAGCTAGACACAGACATTGAGCACATGGTCGGCACTTGTGAGGCATGCCAGGGATCCCGACCAGAGGCGGCCCGGCTTCCGCATAGGGAATGGGACACAGCAAGGGGGCCATGGTCCAGAGTGCACGTAGATTTCGCTGGCCCTTTCCGAGGAACCATGTTTCTCCTGGTGGTGGATGCGTTCTCCAAGTGGCTGGAGGTTATCCCAGTAAAGAGCACGTCCTCCGCCACTACAATTAGCCAACTGAGGAGAGTCTTTTCCACGTTTGGTTTACCCGACACTTTAGTCAGCGATAACGCTAGTTGTTTCACCTCCGCGGAGTTCGGGGCATTTATGGAGGCAAACGCCATTCGGCATGTCACATCCGCGCCGTTTCACCCGGCCACGAATGGCCAAGTGGAACGGCTGGTGCGTACAACAAAGGATGCGTTGCGGCGCATGGGCCCGGGGGACCTAAATCACCAAGTATGTCAGTTCTTGTTAGCGTATAGGGTGACCCCCTTGGCGTCAGGTTACTCGCCGGCAGAGCTCTTGATGCGGCGAAAACTGACCACGATCCTGTCCAGGCTAGACCCGACGAGAGTCGAGGATAAAGGGAAAAACATAGGGTTGGCAGTCTCGAAAGGTTTCGCCGCCGGCGACCCTGTTCACTGCAGGAACTATGCCAGCGCAGGGCCAGCCTGGGTACCAGGGACGGTTGTAGAACAAACGGGGCCAGTGTCGTACCGGGTCGAGACTAGCACCGGCCTCCTCTGGAGGAGGCACGCAGACCAACTGAGGCACCGAGTGAGTGGGCCAGTCAGTGGGGCGCAGCAACAAGATTCAGCGTTAGGGTTCTCCCCCACCCGTTTAGCCCAAGGGGGAGACAGCAGCGGACAACAGTCCCAAGCAAGGGGGGAAGGCAGAAGCAGCGGCCCCGACTCATACCCTTTGGATACGCCAGTTCTACCAGAGGTCGGGGAAGGGGGAGAGGAGTTCGCGACCGCTGCCCCCGAATGTAATTTTGATTTTGATTTTGCGAGCCGGGGGGGTTTTCAGGAGTGTTCCCCCACCCATCCAAGCGAGAAGAGGGGTTTTTCGTTAGCCCCCAATGCCCCCGGTTCTTCCCTAAGAATGAGCACACCTCCAAACAACGCCGCGGAGCCGCGGCAAGTCACTAACGAGTCTCCCTCTCCAATTACAGGACAGGAAACCAGGGAACAAAGAAAAGGTAGCAAACCCGGGGAAAGGCAGCCTGCATCGAGACCCCAACGTGTTCGAAATAAGCCATCTTGGCTGAGAGACTTTGTCTCCTAGGGGGGGGAGTGTGTTTAAGTGTGGGCTCGAGTCTTTGTCTCATCCTAGGGGGGAGGGGTGTTGTGTTCTAATGGTTTTATCTTCCACATGGATTACAATGTATCTGAACCAATGTAACCGTGCCTATAGCAACAATGTAACCTTCAGCTGTATCATATGAACCCTGTAATAGGACGCGAGCTAATGACCACCAGCTGGCAGCAGCGAGCGTCCAAGCTCTCTTGGTCCAAACTCATCAAAGGCAACAGCGCGGGAAGTTTTCCCGCCACCACCTACACCTGGACAAGAAGGGCGTGACCAGCAATGACGTCACGCAGACAGTAGCCAATGGGCTACCATGCAACCACGTTCAAATGTATTACTACTGTATATAAAGAGCTATCGATCCGCCATTACCTCATGTTCCCTCTGTCCACGATGCAATAAACCTGAGTTAACCCAGCCCGAGGCTGTGTCCTGTGTCTTGGTTTTCATACACTAAACATACTTAGCCTTAAGAAGAGGAGACCAGTGTGATAGAATAGCACTTTTCAAAAACCTGAAAGATCATTATAAAGAGGAAGGGCAGGAGCTGTAATAATGGGCTGAAGTTACAGGAAGCCAAATATAGGCTGAATATCAGGGAAAATGTCTTAACTTGTCAGAGCATTGTCCAACAACAGTCAACCAATGACCTTTGGAGGTTGTGAGCACTCCAGCGTTGGAGGCATTTATGAGCAAATTGGACAACCATCTGTCAGGTCTGGCTGCTCTGATATGGATTCCAGCATTGAGCTGAGGGTTGGACTCAATGGCTTCATAAGGCCCCCTTCCAACTCAATTCTATAATGCTATGATGCTTCCTCAAATGTCCTGTTATCCACCTGTTTTTACATAGGTGGTGTCCTTGATGCGTGATTCTTCTGTTCCAGAAAGTTCTGGATAAAAAACAAATGTAGGTGGGAAAGAGTCACATTTTCACCCACCCTTTCATTATTTCTCCAGTACAAAGCAACCCCATAACTCTGCTGTTTTTATTTAACTGTTTAGCAGAGACCTACATTATAGGTTTGCTACTAACTGGCCTTGAAGTACATGCTTTCCATCAAAGAATCAGATATTTATTTGCCAGGAAAATATGTGCGTATTGTTAAAAGACTTTTTAAAAAAGAATCACAGGAGCTATTCTGGTCTTTTAAATGCATTATCGTTTTACCTGCTGAGAAAACTGGCAGAAGAGACATTGGGAGTTTAACATCTTTATTGTGAGCAGCTCCCAAACAGATAATAAAGGAACATTGATACCCCTTCTCCTGCTTCTTAAATGGCATATTTTGTAATTCTGCCCGTTCTGTTCTCATTGCACAGAACTGCTTCCATGGGACTGACATGAGAAATAATTGAGGTTAAAATAAGCCTTCCTTCTAACAATAAACTTTCTTTCCCCCTTTTTTTATACAACACAATCACCTGCTTGTAAAATTCTGCAAGGGAACTTGGGAATCATCTTTCCCTTTTTTCTTTCAACACTGAAAAATATGCAGCTTTCTATAAGACAAAGAAAGTCTGTCACCTAAACATAGATTAAAAATTTCCAGAGAAGAAGATATGTTAATTCATGGCAGCAAAACAAAGAGAGAATCCCATGCAACTCAAAGATAAACAGAGGTATGATGTGAGCTTTTCTGAGCTATGTTTTTTACATAGTAAAAGTAAAAGAGGGCTAAATATAGGTAAAGGTGACCCTTGCTTGAAAGCCAGTTGCATATGACTCTAGGGTCCAGTGCTCATCTCTGTTTATAACCAAAGGGCCAGTGCTGTCTGCGTCTGCAGATGTTTCTGTGGACATGCGGCAGGCATGTTTTCCTTCCCACCAAAGTGGTCCCTGTTTATCTACTTGCAATTTCTTGCTTCCAGACTGCTAGGTTGGCAGGAGCTGGGACAGAGACAGGCACTCACTCTGTCATGCAGTACCCAGGAATCGAACTCTGACCTTCCACTCAGCGAGTTCAGTGTCTTAACTACTAGAGGCATCACAACTAAATATAAGGAGGGGACAAAATTTCACTCCCAGGACAAATACATCTCTGGCTTTTTGCATATAGCTCTTATAACAATCATGTGCCTTTAGGCTTTTCTAGGTAGAGAATATGCAAAAGTGGTTTATTCTGAAGCACTCTGGGACTGTGCTGTTTGCCCATGGCCACATGGGTTGGCTGATTTTTCAGGGGGTACAGTGGTGTAATTGAACTTCTAACCTTGCCAGATACCTAAACCATTGATCTATTCAGCTATGCAGTATAATGTATATAAAACAACCATGTTTAACAAAAGCACCATTTAAAAAAAATTGCATTATTATTATTATTTTTGCACAGTAACTTCCAACTAAATATATTAGAAAGTGAATATAGAGTGATTCATCCACCCTTGCAGAAATCCATAAAATGTATTTTATATTCAGGGAAATGCCCAAGCAAATAGGTCAATAGATTAGTTACATTTTTCCTGAGCCTGCACACCTAAGAGACCGGCTTCATTATGCAAATCTAATAATAATAATTGCATGCCGTCAAGTCAATTCCAATTTACGGGACCCTTTCCAGAATTTTCTCCATAGAGAATATTTAGAAGTAATTTACCAATCCCTTCTTCTAGGGGTGTCCAGGGATTGTGTAGTTTGCCTAAGGGTACACAAGATGGCTCTTCTCCTGAGTCATAGAGTGAGGAATTGAACTCTTAACCTCTGCCTCCACAGCCAGATAACTAAATCACTGAACTATCAGCCAGCCTGCAAATCTAGAGGTTAAATAATAGATCTTGCCTGTGATTCATAAGCCCATAGAATAATGTAGTTGGAAGGAACCTATAAGGCCCATCAAGTACAACTCCCTGCTCAGTGCAAGAAACCAAGTTGGAGAATAGATTGTTTATGTAAACATTTTCACCTGAACTCATCTATTTATATGTGGTATCAGGATCAGGAAAATCATAACAAGCCATGTATGAATAGTCAAATGATGGTCCAGGACCTTATGATTTGATCAGTTATGATTTAAATGTTAACCGTAATAGCTGAAGTTCAACTCAGTGAAGCTTAGGCCTTCTCCCAATGGAACATTTACTCTCCAGTAAGTCTTAGCTTAGCCACTGGTGATATTGGATTTCTTCCTGGAATCTAGAAGAACAAAAGGGTTGGGTTGGTACCAACCCTGGTAGAGCCACGATCTTCTGCACTTTTAAACTTTCTCCTGCTAGGTTTTAAATATATATATATATTTGTCTATAGCAGGGGACAGATTTTAGTCAGAGTTTCTCAAGTGTGAGGCTTTCAAATGAACACTAATCTGTCATGAAAGAAGGTGGGAAGGCAGAAGACATCTAACAACATCTGTAACTACTAGTTGAAACTGCTGTAACGGCACTGCAAACAGAAATGAGAACAATACTGTCATGAACTCCCCGACTGACCCCCTCTGCCTCAGATCTCCCCTGTTCCACTCTGGACCACCTGTACACTTTACCAGGACCAGATTTCGAACACTGAGACTCCCAGCAGACTTCCTGTGGCAAAACATCCTGCAACAACATGCAGCAACCTTATATCCCCTTATTTAAAGGGATCTCAAATGGTAGCAATGTGGCTTCTTCTTGGCTTATCCAAGGCTTAACTTTATGTCTTACCCCCTTCCAATAACCACATGATGTGGCGAAGAAATTCTTGTTTATTGTAGATAAAGCATATTAATCAGGATAAAGTTCTCCCATAGATATCAGGATACAGAAAATTTCAAAAAGCAATTTCTAAACAAAATCATACAGGAACATCCATACCTTAATGTTCCTCTCCCTCCAAATAAAGCAAATCTAGCTACAGTATCTCTAAGTAATCATCTTGAAGACTCAGATATCAGACTGACTTCTGCTCAGTCTCCAAAAGAATTGGAACTCCACATTAACCCGGAGCCCACACTAATGGAACTCTAAGTCCCACATATCTATATGTTAGAATACAGCTTTGGGCTTAGTTCATTAGTATGAAACCAATCAGATTCATTCTTAAACCATAGCAAGGCTTGTTCTCATAATACAGTCAGTCAGTTCTCACAGATCTAATGTTGACATTATCTTATACATTCTTCCCTTAGTGGGTACAGAGATACTGTGGCTGTGAAGCCTAGGTGAAGGACTTTTTCAGTAACACCCTATACCTGCTGATAAGCCAGCAGAGAGAGAAAAGAACCTTGGCATTTCTGCACATCTCTAAGCATAACACAAGTTTCTATCCTAAGAAACTCCATTTTTGAACAACTAAATCCATGGAACTACATTACCATGACATTACCATAATAATTTTAGGAATTATTAACACATTTGATTTGTGATGGTTTCTCTGCTCTCCTCCCCAATATTACACATCTCCCACAAATTTATTACAGGGCCATCAACACTTTTACACAGAGTAAGAATAGCCAGTTTTGAAGGAAGACAGCAGTTATAGGCCACAAGTTGCCCCATCCTGCAATAAAGCCAGGGATGTGAAATGTTTCCTTATTTGACTACAACTTCTGAAATCCCACAATAGCTACTTTGGCTGAAGGTTTCTCCCATCTCTTCAGCATGATCTTCATTTTCCCATAGAACTAGTGATACGGATGTGTAAGAGATGGATGAAGAATTTGGTGGTACAACACCCTTCTGAAATGCCAAACTGGGGGGGAAATGACTTAGGAACCAACTTCAGTCTGATTAAATGGCCAACACTATGTATCAGTTGCCCAAAAAGGTGGGCAGGCCCCAGGAGATAATTATACCATCAGAGAAATGTGGTAGACACAGGCAGATGGCAAACAATTTCCTTGTACTACTGGCAGCCAGAACCAGAACCAGTGGGAGGATGATTTAAGACCCAAGGTTTCAACAACACAGACAGTTAAAAATATCATAAATGGCAAACACCAGATGCCACCTTCCTCGTCTCTGTCAGAAGAAAAAAAAATTCTTCTAAAGTTGGGAAGAAAACAGCTATATTCAGCATCCACAAGAGGTTTAATCAGCTCCCTCTTTCCTCTCTTCATAAAATGAATGATAATCCAAAAAGTCAAGTCTCTTCTATATGTAAAGACTCTCCACGTAAGGAAGATACCTGATTTTTCAGGGTCCACAAACTCAAGGAGAAACTCTTGCTGACACAGAAGTTTTTATATTGTCACTGTCTATTTGAACCCAGGATAGCTGTCTCCCCTCCTTACACTTTCATACTGACCTTCTCTGAATCCCTGAATTGGACTAACATCCAGCCTGAGAACAATGTCTACAGTAGCAGCTACAGTTGTTTGTTTTGCAATAAAAGTAACCAGGAGTCTTGTAGCACTGGAAAGAAGACAAGAATGATATTCTCTTTAAGGGCTCATGTTACTCTTCTTCCTTCCTTCCTTCTTAACTCGGGAACACTTTCTAACCATGATTATGATCTCTCGGGGATTTGATCAGGCTGGCAAGGCCAAACTAGTGGTAGGTAAGGTCAAAGCCAAATACGAGTATTTTTATTTATTTATTTGAACTTATATCCTGCCCTCTTGCCCTAGGGCAACTCAGGGCGGCGCACAATTACATAAAAATATTTTTTTAAAAACCCATAAAAACAGCAATAAAAGACTCTTTAAAAACCATCCCATGTCTAAAAAGACCCTCCCCTTCCCACACTCAGTAGAGGGACATATAACTCTAACAGAGCCAACGAGCGGGAGTCAACACCCCGTCAGCCCCCCAGACTTGCCCCGCCAGTCAGATTTTCAACCCTTTCCTAAAAGGCAGCAATTCTGACTGTAGCCTTAATTCTGCCAGCTGGAGGTTCCACAGGGCTGGGGCGGACACAGAGAAGGCCCTACTCCTTGTGCTAGAGAGGCGAGCCCCTCTAGCCGAAAGAACACTGAGGCCCTCCGGTCTGCCCTGGTACGACGGGCAGACTCTCTTAGGGCGATGCGGTCTCTTAGGTAACTTGGCCCACTACCATGAAGGGCTTTAAAGGTCTTTACCAGCACCTTGAATTGCACCCGGAGACAAACTGGTAACCAGTGCAGCTCCCAGAGCAGAGGCGAGGCACAGGCATACCGCCCGCACCCCATCACTACCCGAGTCACCGCATTCTGGACCAGCTGCAGCCCCCGAATGGTCGTCATGGGCAGCCCCATGTAAAGTGCATTAC
Source organism: Bradypodion ventrale (assembly GCA_035047345.1). Taxonomy (NCBI): domain Eukaryota; kingdom Metazoa; phylum Chordata; class Lepidosauria; order Squamata; family Chamaeleonidae; genus Bradypodion; species Bradypodion ventrale. The sequence continues at coordinate 9,429,511 of JAWDJE010000004.1, forward strand.
AATAATCAAGTCTGGAAGTGACCAGAGCATGTGTGACCATGAGCAAGGAATCTCTATCCAGGAGCGGGCACAACTGGTGAATTACACAGAGCTGTGCAAAGGCCCTCCTGGTAGGACCATGTCATCCGTCCGTCTGTCCTTCCTGTCCATTTCTGCCACTCTGGGAAGCATTTGTCCTTTGGTGAAGAAAGGTCATCAGCCAAATTTAGCTCTTGAAAGCTGTGTAGTGAAACTGAAGCTATCCTTGGAGAACAAACTCGTCTAAAGAGAAATGGTTCTTTTCTCTCACTTAAAATCCATCTGCATGGACCACTGGGGAAGGGAGTCTGCTTGTATCTCTCTGGTTTTCATGACCACTGGCATTTGCTAAATAGATGCTGGGGTAATTTGTAATATTAAGTCTCTAATTGCCTGGGTCCTTTAAAGAAGCAGTCATTTGCCTTTTGACATCTGACTTTTTGTTATGGGGTTTCCCCTGTATCTGCTTCTCGATGCTGTCATTATAGCCACTAAATTGGACAATGATCTTATCTGTCATTTGATTCCTTAGCCAGGCAAGCACAAATAAACAAGGTTGACAAGGTAAAGGAATGAGTAGAAAGAAGAAATCAAGAGCTTTGGAAATACACCATGGTTCAAAGTATTGACCAAGGATGGACAATTTATGGGCCTCAGCCTAATCTCAGCCCTTGATTTGTCTTCAAAATTGCTCTGAAAGGTATCAACTCAACCCTTTACTAGAGCAGATAGTTTTTACTGCAGAAAGCCTTGCAGGAAGGAAGAGAGAGAGAGAGAAGGATACAGAGCTCTAGCTCCACCCATCACTGGCTTCAATCCCACCTACTGGCAATATACATCTCTCACAAATATACTCTAATGGAAGGCAGACTTCAAGAGAAACCTGGTTGCTATATTATGGAAAGCAGTGGATGGGTTGTTTTCATCTTTCTTTACAATTAGCCAGTGCTTCTTTAAACCAAGGGTATGGATCTCCAACCAGTCCTAGCTGACCCCACTTTTCTCTGGATCAGTATGAAATTATTTGTATGCATGTTGCATAGGTGCAATGTCAGAGTGTTAAATAAAAGAAAGAAAGAAAGAAAGAAAGAAAGAAAGAAAGAAAGAAAGAAAGAAAGAAAGAAAGAAAGAAGTGTTTACTAGAGAAAAACAGTGGGTCCATGCACTTGGCTAATTTTTGGAGTGGAGTGCCAGTGTCATGACTCATAAGTAATGATGGAAGGCATATTTGCTAAATTTCCTTTCCCCATTCATTTACAGTGCCTTGACACAATGCAGTACAATATTTCAATAAAGAATATCAGAGTCTGGTGATATTTCTCCCTTTCAGCTAAGAACAAAGGAATGAGATCCTTCCCCCACCCCAGTACTTTGTACAATTTATGTCTAGCATCCTTTCATTTTGAGAAGCACCCCCCCTACACACAGACACAAGTAGATAAATAGGTATAGCTTTGGCAGGAAAGGTAACAGCATTCTGTGTGCTCTGGCATCTAGTCATGCCTGCACACATGGCCAAGGAAACATCTGCAGATGCAGCCATATCTGGCTCTTTGGCTGTAAATGGAGATGATCACCACCCTTAGACTGAGACACAACTGCCATTTGAGTAAGGAATACCTTTATCTTTACCTAATGGTACCAGACAGTGGATGGGGGTCTGCATTCATGGATGAATATGAAAATGTATCCCACTGAAAGCAATGGGGGTCATATAGTTAGCATCATCATCTGTTTGTGACTTCTAATATGACTAGAAATCGGGTGAGACAGAGTAGAGACTAGGGGAATAGAAAATCCGTTCGTGGCCAGAGTACAAAAGTATTGAGGCTAGGACACAAGATATTAATCACTATTACAGATACCTTTCTAAAATTCCCTGATGAAAGGGGTAACACCCTGAAAAGCATATTTAATATCCGGAAAAATCTTTGGAAATATTTTTCAGTGGGAAATATTTATCAGTGTGGAACTTATTTGCACAAATATATTGCAACACGAACTCAAGCATTGGACTTGGTCTATATATTTATTTATTTATTTATTGTGCCTTCTAATATGCCTTTGGACTCCGTGTAGAACAACTTACTTTTTCAGGGAACAACAACTTGTGACTTGAAAAAACAGTATTTCCATACTCTGTATTTGGGCGCACCTCTGTTTTATCCAGGAAATGTGATATTTGTGGAAAGCCTTGCTTCAAGATTTAAGAAGAAATTGAAAAGGCAAGATCTTTTGAGGCTTTGCTGCCATCCTTAGCATGGAGGCTGCAACAGATTTCAATCAAGCATTTCTCACAGGAGCCATAGGGCCTTGTAGGGAATTTAAGGTGGCGAAATTCCAACTATGAACAGGAGCTCTCCTATATAGTATCACTTCTAGACGTGACAGGAAATTAAAAGGAGGGACACTGGGCTTGGCAAGTTAGCACAATTCCATTCTCCCAGATTTTTAAGAGCAAAAATCTAAGACTATGAAACAGGTTCTTGTGATGAACCCAGGAAGACCTTAGAGAAGTTGCCAATGTAGATCACTCTGATATCTCAGGGTGACACAGAAAAACATTTGAAAGGAACACATGCAGACCTTTCATGCCAAATCAATGAATGTTGATATCAACTTTGTAATGTGTTGAGATGGTTGTCCTGATCTTAAAACCATATCGTGTGCAACATGAAAAGCTTTTCATCTTCCAGAGTGTCTTGCTCTGAGATAGTCACTAGCATTCTATCAGAAGGATGCAAGAGGCAGTCTAACAGTGCAACTGGACACAAAAGACTGTGTCAGAAAAGCATATATAAATGCTTGTATACAAATGCCAGAAGCCTCCGGAACAAAATAGGGGAGCTGGAATACTTAGCAATAGATAAGAATATTGATATTATTGGTATCACTGAAACCTGGTGGACGGATGATAACCAATGGGATACAGTTATCCCAGGCTACAAACTGTACAGGAAGGATTGTTCAGTCGCACAGTCGATTCCGACTCTTTGCGACCCTATGGACCATCGCTCTCCAGGCACCTCTGTCCTCCACCATCCTCCTTAGTCCACACAGCCCCGTGCCCATTGTGTCTACAATACCATCTAGCCATCTCATCTTTGGCCGTCCCCTTCTTCTTTTGCCCTCCACCTTCCCCAGCATCAAGGCCTTCTCAAGTGAACCCTCTCTTCTCATTTGATGTCCAAAATACTTCAACTTCATCTTTGTTATTTGTCCTTCTAAAGAGCACTCAGGGCTAATCTCTTCTAATATTGACCTATTTGTTCTCCTCGCTGTCCAGGGGACTCTCAAAACTCTCCTCCAGCACCACATCTCAAAGGCATCTATTTTTCTTCGCTCAGCCTTTCTAATGGTCCAGCTCTCACAGCCATACATTACCACCGGAAATACCATTGCTTTGACTATGCAGGAAGGATAGGAAGGGGCAAATGGGAGGTGGTGTGGCCTTGTATGTCAAAGAAGTGATAAAATCGTATGAATTGGAATATCTAGGTGATTTGGAGTCACCATTAGAAGCTCTGTGGGTAAGAGTACCAGGCCACAAGGATGGTCTAACAGTAGGCATATACTATCGGCCTCCGACCCAAACTCTTGAGGGAGACTGGCAGTTGGAGAATGTTGTAAAGGAGGCATCCAAGAAGGGAAGCCTAGTTATAATGGGGGACTTCAATTACCCTCACATAGACTGGGTGAACTGTTGTTCAGCACATGATAAAGAGATAAAGTTCCTAGATATGCTAAATGATTGTTCCCTGGGACAGATGGTTGAAGACCCAACTAGAGGTACAAGAACCCTTGACTTGATCCTGAGTAATACTCAGGATCTGGTGCAAGATGTTAATGTGACTGATCCAATAGGGAACAATGACCACAACTCAATTATGTTTAACTTGATCATAGACTGCAAGTCACTGATAAAATCTAACACAGAGACCTTAAATTTTCAAAAAGGAAATTTCCCAAAGTTGAGGAAACTAGTAAAAAAGAAGCTGAAAGGGAAAATTGAGAGAGTCCAAACACTCCAAGAGGCATGGAGGCTGTTTACAAAAACAATAACAGAGGCTCAATTGGAATGCATACACAAAAGGAAAAAGGGCACTGGCAGGTCCAAGAGGACTCCGATGTGGCTTACAGGAGCTGTTCGGGAAGTGATCAAGAGCAAGAAAAGCTCATTTAGAAGATGGAAGGCTTGTCCAAATGAGGACAGCAGGCAGAAACATAAATTCTGGCAGAACAAATGCAAGGCAACAATCAGGAAAGCAAAGCAAGACTTTGAGGAGCGTATAGCTAAAAATACTCAGAGAAATAACAAAGACTTCTTTAAATACATTAGAAGTAAGAACCCAACTAGGAAGGCCATTGGACCATTAGATGACAATGGAAGGCAAGGGGTTATTAAAGAGGAAACAGAGATTGCAGAGAGACTCAATGAATTCTTTGCTTCAGTATTCACTGAAGAAGACAGAGGCCACATGCCCAAAACAGAGCCTATCTTCGTAGGGAGGGAAACCGAAGAATTAAGCCAGATAGAAATAACCAGGGAGGAGGTCCTTGCGTGTCTTGTTAAACTAAACACTAACAAATCACCAGGACCAGATGGCATCCATCCACGAGTTCTCAGGGAACTTAAAGATGAAATTGCTGATCTCCTAGCCAAAATATATAATCTTTCCCTCAAATCAGGCTTTGTGCCTGATGATTGGAAGGTAGCGAATGTAACACCAATTTTCAAAAAAGGATCCAGGGGTGATCCAGGAAATTACCGACCTGTCAGTTTGACATGTGTCCCAGTTAAAGTGATGGAAACCATCCTAAAAGATAGAATTAATAGGCACATAGAAGAGAAGGCGCTGCTAAAGGAGAGCCAACATGGCTTTTGCAAGGGCAAATCATGGCTCACTAATCTGTTGGAATTTTTTGAGAGTGTCAACAAGCATGTGGATAAGGGGGATCCAGTTGACATTGTTTATCTGGACTTTCAGAAGGCTTTTGACAAGGTCCCACACCAAAGGCTCTTGAATAAACTTACCAGTCATGGAATAAAGGGACAGGTCTTGTCCTGGATCAGCAACTAGCTAAGGGACAGGAAACAGAGGGTAGCACTAAATGGACACTTCTCCAAGTGGAGGGAAGTAAAGAGTGGGGTCCCCCAAGGTTCAGTACTGGGACCCCTGCTTTTCAACCTCTTCATAAATGATCTAGAGGTAGGAGTAAAAAGCAAGGTAGCCAAATTTGCTGACGACACTAAATTATACAGGGTAGTGAAAACTGTGAGAGATTGTGAGGAGCTCCAGAGGGATCTCTCGACACTGGGGGAGTGGGCAAAACAGTGGCAAATGAGTTTCAACATTAGTAAGTGCAGAGTGATGCATGTTGGGGCAAAGAACCCCAATTACATTTATAAACTGATGGGGTCTGAACTCTCTGCGACAAACCAGGAAAGGGACCTTGGTGTCCTGGTGGACAACTCAATGAAGGTGTCAACCCAGTGTGCCTCAGCAGTGAAAAAAGCAAACTCAATGCTAGGGATCATTAGGAAGGGTATAGAAAATAAGTCAGCAAGTGTCATTTTGCCTCTTTATAAATCTATGGTGAGGCCCAATCTGGAATACTGTGTACAGTTCTGGTCACCATACCTCCAGAAGGATATTATGGAGCTGGAAAAAGTGCAGAGGAGGGCAACCAGAATGATTAGGGGACTGGAACACCTTCCTTACCATCTGAGGCTGCAACGGTTGGGCCTTTTCACTCTTGAACGACGGCGTCTAAGAGGTGACCTGATTGAAGTTTATAAAATCATGCACGGTGTGGACAAAGTAAATAAGGAAAAACTGTTTTCCCTATCGCATAACACTAGAACTAGGGGACACTCCATGAAACTTTTGGGTACTAGTTCTCAAACAAATAAGAGAAAGTACTTTTTCACCCAGAGGATTACTGGTCTATGGAACTCCCTGCCAGAAGAAGTGGTGACAGCTGTTAGTCTTGACAGCTTTAACAAAGGATTAGACAAGTTCATGGAGGACAAGAGTATCAATGGCTATAATTATGGATACTTAAGGACAACCTCCGGGTTGGAGAGATAGGCAGGATATCTCTCAATGCCATTTCCAGGGAATCCTAAGCAGGCATCTGCTTGGGAATACCCTGAAGGAAATGGTGAGCCACTGTGTGAGACAGAATGCTGGACTGGATGGGCTGTGGCCTGTTCCAGCAAGGCTGTTCTTATGTTGTTATGTTATGAGATTCATCTCCCTGCTTGGAGACTTGGAGAAGAACTACAATTCATTGACTCTTCAGCCACCTTCTTGAAATAGGCAGCCCTAGGTGAGGCGAGGTTCACATTGGCAAGCACTGTGAGCGTGTTCCCAGTTAATGCCAAGCAGGCAGCTGAACATCTTACTTCAAGATATGGCCAAACAGATCCCTCTGATAAACCCATTGTTGTTGTTCAGTCGCACAGTCGATTCCGACTCTTTGCGACCCTATGGACCATCGTTCTCCAGGCACCTCTGTCCTCCACCATCCTCCTTAGTCCACACAGCCCCGTGTCCATTGTGTCTACAATACCATCTAGCCATCTCATCTTTGGCCGTCCCCTTCTTCTTTTGCCCTCCACCTTCCCCAGCATCAAGGCCTTCTCAAGTGAATCCTCTCTTCTCATTTGATGTCCAAAATACTTCAACCTCATCTTTGTTATTTGTCCTTCCAAGGAGCACTCAGGGCTAATCTCTTCTAATATTGACCTATTTGTTCTCCTCGCTGTCCAGGGGACTCTTAAAACTCTCCTCCAGCACCACATCTCAAAGGCATCTATTTTTCTTCGCTCAGCCTTTCTAATGGTCCAGCTCTCTTTAGTGTATGGGACCAAAGACAATGAAACAGCCGAAGGGTTGGCTTAACACAGGTTTATTGCATGATGATCCAGAGGAACATGTGGTAATGGCGGATGGGTAGCTCAATATATACAGCTGGCTATACATTTGAATGTGGCTCGTTGACAGTCTATTGGTTGCTGCCTGCGTGACGTCGTAGACGGTCACGCCCTTCTTGTCCAGGTGAAGAGGTGGCGGGGAATCTTCCCGCGCTGCTGATCCAGGTGAATCTGAGCCATGAGAGCTGGACGCTCGCTATTGCCATCTAGTGGTCACTAGCTCGCGTCCTCTTATAAGGGTTACAGTGATACAGCTGAAGGTTATAATGTTGCACACAGAAAGGTTACATTGTTACCACATGGCTAGGTACATTGTTAAAGGCACAGCTTTACAGAACACAACATCCCTCCCCCCTAGGATGAGACGAAGTCTCTCAGCCAAGATGGCTTATTGCACGTGCGTTTGGGCCGTGATGTGGGCTGACCTGCCCCGGGGGCGCTACTGCTTCTTTGTTCCCTGGTCCCTTGTCCTGAAACGGGAGAGGGAGACTTGTTAGCGGCTTGCCGCGGTTTGGCGACCTTAGGGGAAGGGAAAAACTCCATTGTGGGCAGACCGGGGGCGCTCGGGGCTAACGAAAAACCCCTCTTCTAGCTTGGACGGGAGGGGGACCACTCCGAAAAACTCCCCCGGTTCTGAAAATCAAATTCTAACTCAGTTGGGGTATCCGTATTTGTGGGGGAATTCCGCGAGATATGTATGGGGTCGGGTTCCTCCTCCTCCGAAAGATCCCCCAAGATATCTATGAGAACATCCTCCCTTTCTTCCCCCCCCTTGGTGGGGACCCGCGGCCCCCTTCTCCTCCCCCTTGGGCTGAACGGGTGGGGGAGAACCCTAACGCTGATTTTTGTTCCTTTCGGTCTGCGCCCTGCTCCTCGGGGACCCTGCGCCTGAGCTGGTCCGCGTGCCGCCTCCACAGTAACCCTGTGCTGGTCTCCACACGGTATGACACGGGGCCGGTTTGCTCCACGACAACGCCCGGCACCCAGGCTGGGCCCGCGCTGGCGTAGTTCCTGCAGTGCACTGGGGCGCCTACGCTGAAACTCTTTGTGGCCTCTAGCCCAATGTTCCTTCCCTTGTCTTCTACTCTCGTGGGGTCTAGCCTAGTGAGGATTGTGGTCAGTTTCCTGCGCATTAAGAGCTCTGCGGGGGAGTATCCTGACGCCAACGGGGTCACCCTGTATCCTAGCAGAAACTGACACACTTGTAGGTTGAGATCCCCGGGGCCCATGCGCCGCAGCGCGTCCTTTGTGGTGCGGACGAGGCGCTCTACTTGGCCATTGGTGGCCGGATGGAAAGGGGCGGAGGTGATGTGCCGAACGGCGTTGATCTCCATGAATGCCCTAAACTCGGAGGACGTGAAACAACTAGCGTTGTCGCTAATTAATGTGTCGGGTATGCCGAACGTGGAAAAGAGCCTCCGCAATTGTTTAATGGTCTGGGCCGAGGAGGTGCTCGTGACTGGGATGACCTCCAACCACTTGGAGAAGGCGTCCACAACAAGGAGAAACAGGGTACCTCGGAACGGGCCCGCAAAATCTATGTGCACCCGGGACCACGGCCCCTTAGCCGCGTCCCATTCCCTGTGGGGAAGGCGGGCCTCCTCAGGTCTGGAGCATTGGCAGCTCTCGCAAGTGCCGACCATGTGCTCGATGTCGGCGTCTAACTGGGGCCACCAAAAATAACTTCGGGCCAGCGCTTTGGAGCGCACGATTCCGGGGTGGCTGACGTGCAGCAGTTTAAGCACCCGAGGTCGAAGGGACGTAGGGATCACTACCCGCTGGCCCCACAGAATGCACCCCCTCTCTAGGGACAACTCTAGTTTTTTTCGGAAGAACGGGTCGAATTCCGCTGCCGGGGAAGACGCGGGCCACCCTTTCTGCACCTATGAGCTAACCTTCGCCAAGGTATTGTCCTTGCCGGTCGCTTTGGCGATGTCGGCGGGCAATATTGGGGGTGAGTCTAGGACCTCTATCATCAGTACCTGGTGGTCTGGCTCCTCCCCGCCCACGTGGCAGCTATCCTGGGGAAGGGGGGATCTCGACAGGGCGTCCGCATGGCTAATTTCCCTCCCGGGCCTGTACACCAACGTGTGCTGATACGCGTTGAGGAAAAGGGCCCACCTGAGCATCCTCGGGGACAGGATCTGTGGCGTGGGCTTATCTGCGGTGAAAATGCCTAACAGGGGTTTGTGGTCCGTTACGATGGTGAACGGGCGGCCATACAGAAAATCGTGAAATTTTTTCGTCCCCGCAATTATCGCTAGCGCTTCTCTGTCTGTCTGTGCGTAATTTCTCTCCGCTTGGGACAGGGACCTGGAGTAGAATGCTATCGGGGCCTCCCTTCCGTTTTCCAGCACGTGGCACAGCACCGCCCCCACCCCCACCGGGGATGTATCACAGATCAGGACCACCGGGCGTTTGGGGTTGAAATGAGTCAGTATGGCATCAGACGCCAGGAGCTGTTTCAGTTCATTAAATGCCCTCTCTTGGTCATTGCCCCACTTCCATGCCTCGTCCTTTTTAAGCAGTTTGTGTAGCGGTTCAGCCACTGCTGCCTTCCGGGGGAGGAAGGAGTGGTAGAAGTTGAGCAGCCCTAGGAACGACTGCAGCTCGGGCTTGGAGGTGGGGCGAGGGGCCTTCTTGATGGCGGCCACCTTAGATTTGGAAGGTTTTATCCCCTCAGGAGTCACACGAAACCCTAGGAACTCCACCTCGGTTGCGAAGAAGACACATTTGTCTTTCCGCAGTCTCAACCCCGCCTTTTCGAATATTGCCAGGACCTTTCCCAATCTCTTGGCCAGTTCAGCCCGACTCCCCCCCCGTTATCAACACGTCATCAAAATAAGGCAACACCCCCTCTAGCCCCTTCAGGAGGCGTTCCACAAGTGACTGGAAAATTCCAGGCGCCGAATTTATGCCGAATTGAAGGCGCGTCACCTGGAATGCCCCCTTATGGGTGACTATGGTCTGCGCAGCGGCTGCGGCAGGGGACACCGAAAGCTGTTGGTAGGCCTGTGCCAAGTCGAGTTTGGCGAAACACTTCCCCCCGTGCAACCTGGCCAGCAGATGGCTGACTACCGGCACCGGATACGCATTAGGGCAGATTGCCTTATTGATGGTGCACTTGTAATCAGCGCATATGCGGACCTCCCGATTAGCCTTTAGTGCTGTTACAATTGGAGTTTCCCACTCCGCAGAATCAACAGGAACAAGGATCCCCTGGCCCACCAATTTGTCCAGTTCCGCCTCTATTTTGTCCTTGAGTGCAAACGGCACCCGGCGCGGTTTGAGACGTATTGGGCGGAACTCCAGGTCTAGGTCGAATGTCACTGGGGGCCCCTTGAATTTTCCCAGTCCTTTTTTGAAAACTTTGGGGTGCACGTCGCACACCTCCTGTATCGGGTCAGTCCCCACAGCGTGCATCCCCCGACCCAACGGCGTGCACCCCCCCAATAAACAAACCCAGGGGCTGAAACCATTGAGTTCCGAGGAGGCTGCAGTTCCCCCCTTTTAGCACGACTAGGGAGAGAGTCGCGGCGTGCTTCTTAAATTTGACCTGAAATTCTCCACCCCCCAACACTGGAATACTGTTCCCTTGCACGTCCCGTAGCATAGACCTCAACGCTTTGAGCTTGGGTCGCATGTGGGGGGCAATTCTCAAAAACTCCCTCTGGGAAATAATTGAATATGAGGAACCCGAGTCAATTTCCATTCTAATGGGGACCCCTTGCACTAGTACCTCAACAAAGTAACGGGGGTGTCCCGCGGACACGCTGAACACTGGGGCATCGTCCTCGCTGCCGTCGGAGATGCGGCCCACGCCGTCCCGCTTTCTCGTGGCCTGGGTGCCGTCTTTGGGTCTCGCCGAGCGGTCTCGTCCCACTGCACGGTCTGTTGAGCTCCTCGGGCCTCGCGCCTTTTTCTGCATACCTTGGCGATGTGCCCGCGGCGGCCGCAGTTGTGGCACTCAGCCTTTCTGAATGGGCATTTGGCGCGGTCGTGGGCCGCTCCACAGCCGTCGCACCGCCGGCCCTCTTTCCGGACCTTCCGGACATCCTCGTCGTCGCTGCTCTCCGCGGACGATTTCGAAGTCCGCCAGGCTGCATGCACTGATGCCTCTGCCTTGCTCGTCTTCGGCCGCCAGTCCTGGAGCTCTTGCACCCCAGCCTTTGTGGCTTCCGCGGCCTGCGCCGCTTTCAGGACCTCCTGCAAAGTGGGGGGTGGCTCTTGGTTCATCAACGTGTGCTGAGTTTCGGCGTCGTTCAGGCCGCATAGCACGCAGTCCCTGAGGGTGATTTCGGCGTTCTCCCATTTACACGGGCCGGCAGCCAGTCGCAGGGCCGCCACGAATGCAGCAACCGTCTCCCCGGGCGCTTGGACTCGCCTCCAGAACGCGCTCCGAGCGGGAAACATCGCCATCGAGGGTCAGAAATGCTCGCGCAGCATCTGTAGGAGATCTTTGGCCTTGAAATCGCTCACCCTCTTTGGTGCGATCAGGTCCACCAAGGTTCTTTTGGTATCTTGTCCGAGCATCCTGGTGAAGATGGCCCTTTTCTTTGCCTCATCCGTGACTTCGGATTCAACCAGTGCTCCCTGGAAGTCCATTTCGAAGATCTCCCAGTCTCCCGGTTTCCTGATTTCGAAACCAGCGCATGTCTTGGTCCCGTGGGCAGCCATGATCCCACCTTCGTCGCCAGTTTAGTGTATGGGACCAAAGACAATGAAACAGCCGAAGGGTTGGCTTAACACAGGTTTATTGCATGATGATCCAGAGGAACATGTGGTAATGGCGGATGGGTAGCTCAATATATACAGCTGGCTATACATTTGAATGTGGCTCGTTGACAGTCTATTGGTTGCTGCCTGCGTGACGTCGTAGACGGTCACGCCCTTCTTGTCCAGGTGAAGAGGTGGCGGGGAATCTTCCCGCGCTGCTGATCCAGGTGAATCTGAGCCATGAGAGCTGGACGCTCGCTATTGCCATCTAGTGGTCACTAGCTCACGTCCTCTTATAAGGGTTACAGTGATACAGCTGAAAGTTATAATGTTGCACACAGAAAGGTTACATTGTTACCACATGGCTAGGTACATTGTTAAAGGCACAGCTTTACAGAACACAACACTCTCACAGCCATACATTACCACCGGAAACACCATTGCTTTGACCATGCGGACCTTTGTTTGCAGTGAGATATCTCTACTTTTCACTATGTTCCCCAGGTTTTTCATAGCTTGTCTCCCAAGAATCAGTCGCCTTTTTATTTCATGGCTGCAATCCCCATCTGCAGAGATCTTGGATCCTAAGAAAGTAAAATCTGTTACTGCTTCTACTTCTTCCCCATCTATTTTCCAGGGACTTATAGCGCCTGTTGCCATTATCTTGGTTTTCTTGATATTGAGTCTCAGGCCAGCTTTTGCACTCTCTTCTTTCAATCTAATCAGGAGCTTCTTTAGGTCTTTTTCACTTTCTGCCATTAGGGTGGTATCATCTGCATATCTCAAATTGTTGATGTTTCTCCCAGCAATTTTGATCCCATATGGTGATTCCTCCATCCCTGCATTGCGCATTATGTGCTCTGTGTATAAGTTGAATAAGCAGGGTGACAGAATGCAGCCTTGTCTTACTCCTTTTCCTATTCCAAACCACTCTGTCATTCCGTGTTCTGTCCTAACTGTTGCTTCTTGACTCATGTACAGATTTCTCATGAGACATATGAGGTGTTCTGGTATTCCCATCTCTTTAATTACTTGCCACATTTTGTTGTGGTCCACACAATCAAAGGCCTTGGTGTAGTCAATGAAACAGAAGTAAGCTTGTTTCTGGTATTCCTTTGTTTTCTCCATGATCCAACGTATGTTGGCAATGTGATCTCTGGTCCCCCTGCCTCTTCTGAATCCAGCCTGCACCTCTGGTAGTTCTCTTTCTACATGCTGCTGTAGTCTATCCTGCATTATCTTGAGCATCACTTTGCTGGCTTGTGGGATGAGCGCAATGATAAACCCATTAGCATTGTTTAAATAAATGTAATTGTTCCAGAAACTGGTAGTGGTGCACTAAACAAGGAAGCCCTATTTAAGCTGGACATCAACGCTTCAATTTAAGGCATCAATAGAACCATAGACCTGTCGAATAACTGGAAGGGACCTTTAGGTCAACGGGGCCAACCCCCTGCTCAATGCAGGAATCCAAATTTTAAAAAAGACAGATAGTTGTCCAATTTTCTCTTGGATGTTTCCAGTGTTGGAGTGCTCACCACTCCTTGAAGGAGTTTGTTCCATTGCTGTACTGCTCTAACTATTAAGAAATTTTCCTAATTTAATTTAATTTAATTTTTAAATTTATATGTCATCCAATCAGGGGAACCCGACTCAGGGCGGCATACAACAGTTAAAAATGTATAAAAACAGATTTTAATATCCCAAATCGCCCACTCACTTCCCCACCCTACTATCCCCCACCCCAATTAAAAGAATAAAAAGGAATAAAAGGGAATGGGGGGATACAACAACACAAAGGGAGGGATATAAACTAAGCACTAACTGGGGATGAGCCAACAGGCTGGAGCCGTATTCCCATTAAGGCCCCACACCTGCCCTGCCAGCCAAGTTTTCAGACTTTTCCTGAAGGGCAGCAGTTCTGTCTGTAGCCTCAATTCTGTTGGAAGGAGGTTCCAGAGGGCTGGTGCGGATATGGAGAAGGCCGTTCTCCTCGTGCCAGAGAGGTGGGCCCCTCTAGCTGAAGGCACAACTAGGGAGCCCCTCCGGTCTGCTCTGGTTGGACAGGCAGACACTCTTGGGATGATGCGGTCTCTCAGGTATCCTGGCCCACTGCCATATATGGCTTTAAAGGTCAAAACCAGCACCTTGAATTGCACCCGGAGGCAAACTGGTAGCCAGTGCAGCTCCCGGAGTAGTGGAGAGGCGCGGGCATAACGTCCACAACCCATCACCACCCGTGCAGCTGCATTCTGAACCAGCTGCAGCCTCCTAATGGTTGTCAAGGGCAGCCCCATGTAGAGCGCATTACAGTAATCTAGTCTGGAGGTGACCAGAGCATGAGTGACCATGAGTAAGGAGTCCCAGTCCAGGAGCGGGCACAACTGGTGAATTACTCGAAGTTGAGTAAAAGCCCTCCTTGGCCACGGCCACCACCTGCTCTTCTAGCAGCAGTCATGAGTCCAGGAGGACCCCCATGTTGTGCACTGGGTCTGTCTAGGGCAAGACTGCCCTATCCAAGACTAGAGGTGGTAGCTCACTGGATAACCCCAGACCCCCAACCCAAAGCCACTTGGTCTTGCCAGGGTTCAGCTGAAGCCCTTTGTCCCCCATCCAGACCCCAATGGCCTCCAGGCATCCAGACAGGACTTTGACTACATCACTGGGGTCCCCACGGGCCGAGATGTACAACTGAGTGTCATCCATGTACTGATGGTACCGAACCCCATGGAAACAGATGATCTCACCCAGTGGCTTCATGTAGATGTTAAAAAGGAGGGGAGAGAGCACCGAGCCTATATCTGGCTTCCTGTAGTTTCAACCCATTATTAACACCCATTTGCTTTGACATTAAACAGAAGGTCAAGCAAACAGATACATCTAATTTCCTAAAACTAACTTCTTAAATAAAATGTCATGGATTTGTATCACTGTGGAAGAGTCATTAGTACCAAAATGCTCTTGGGTTAACAGCAGTCTGCCACTGCTGGTGACATCACTCCTATTGAGTTACTTTAGTGTATGGGACCAAAGACACCAGGACAGCCGAAGAGCTGGCTTAACACAACTTTATTACATGCTGGTCAGAGGGAACATGTGGTAATGGCGGACGAACAGCTCAATATATGCAGTGGCTATACATTTGAATGTGGCTCCTTGACAGTCTATTGGCTACTGTCCGCGTGACGTCATTGCAGGTCACGCCCTTCTTGTCCAGGTGAAGGTGGTGGCGGGAATCTTCCCGCGCTGTTGCTCTTAGGTGAGTCTTGGACCAATGAGCTTGGACGCTTGCTATTGCCATCTAGTGGTCACTAGCTCGCGTCCTATTAGGGTTACAGTGTTACACATGGAAAGGTTACATTGGATACACATGGATAGGTACATTGTTTAAAGGCACATGCTTTAGAACACAACAGTTACACAACAGGATTTTTGCTGTTAGTTGTAAAAGATTACAAGCAACGGTTAGTTTGTCCTCCTCTTTAATGAAAAAGTAATGATTCTAATGTTAGTGTGTTACCATTACTAATATTTCTAAACTCTACTGACCATGAATTATTAAGAGCAATGTTGAAAATGTATTAGTTTTGATGCTGTTGGAACTCCCGCCTATAATTCTTCCCACCCTTTTTTCATATAGCATTGCATGATTTATTATTTTGTTGTGTTTCCCTTCCATTACCATGGAAATGTGTCTGTATTTTGGCATACTTTAAAACACATTCCCTTTCTCACATCTGCTTAACAAATGGGTAAGCCAGTGTGGTATAGCAGATACAGTGTAGGACTTGGGGAGACCTGGATTCAAATCTCTGCTTGGCCCTGGAAACTCACTGAATGGTGATACAGCTAAACTGCTCTTTGAAGGTCTCCTATACCCTAAAAACCTTTATTCTGGTGGCTGTAAATTGACGTTGCTTGACCATATGTAGCAACAGTTTCTTCAAGCAGATGGTGGATAAAATTCAAGGTATATTGTACAATATTTGTATCAAGAAAGACATTCCGCTGGTATGATCCCCCCCCCCCCATAGCCTGGATTGGCTGTTTAGAATCACTATGCCTGTGATGGTGAACATTGGCACTCCAGATGTTCTTGGACTTCAATTCATAGAAGCCCAAGCCCCCATGAATCCACACAAAGAGGTTTACTGCAATTCATTAAGCCCACGCCGCCCTTGTCGCTCCCAGAAGTGGAAGTAAAATGTGCCCGTACTTTTAACCCTTCCTCCAAACTGGTGCGTTTTACTTCCACTTCTGGGCGCAATGAGGGCAGTGTGGGCCGGATGAATCGCAGTAAACCCATTCATGTGGATTCATGGCGGCTTGGGCTTCTGGGAATTGAAGTCCAAGAACATCTGGAGTGCCAAGGTTCGCTATCACGGTACTATGCTGTTCCCCTTTATTGGGGTCTTACTGTTGAACTGCATTTGTTCATTTTTATCTGCTGCAATCGCATATCAGATGCAAAAGGCAAATATTACTGCACTGCGGTGGATTAATGCCTGAACATTCATTACTGGCAAAATTGCTGGGAATTGACCCCCTGCCTTACCTCAAGGAGACAGTTTTATGAGCAGTTGTGTCTAATGCTGGAAAAAATATTTATCCACCTGGAAGATCTGCCTAAAATTTCATTGTTAATATTCTTCCCTTGAGTGGATTTGCTGCACCGAGCAGGCCCCGTTTGTTGCATTGGTAGAATTGTTTGGGAGAGGAAGCAAAGTTCACTGCCAGTATTCTAGTCAGCCATGGCTTGTTTCTTCCGCTGTAAGATTCCCAATTTTGTCAGCACCCATTAACTTAGCACCTGCATCGCCATGGGGATTCTGACATGAACAAGGCTGTTCTAAAAATACACAAAAGCCAACGAGATGGAAAGATGGCCTAGAAACTGAATTCTTCTAGATTTCATTCCTATTTTGTATAAAGTAGGGGTTGCGGTGGCTCAGTGGTTAAAAAGTTCGCCTTATTAGCCGGAAGGCTGGCAAGTCGGCAGTTCAAGACCCAAGTACTGCATGGCGGAATGAGCGCCCGTCTCTGTCCCAGTTCCTGCCAACCTAGCAGTTCAAAAGCAAGAAATTGCAAGTAGATAAATAGGGACCTATTCGGTGGGGGGAAAAACTTGGGGACATGAAAAAAGCCTCATTTGGGCATCCACTGAGCGGAGTTCCTCCAGCAAAATTCCTTACAACCCAGAAAGCACCTTTGTGTGCTTCTGACATGATAAAACAACAACAACAAACAACCTGCTAAAGTTCTGTTGTGTATTAAGGCACATTTGCAAGTAGTGCGGGCAGCACCTTGCAAGGAGGAAAATGGTGGTTTCCTGTCATTCTAAATAAGAGCTAAAGTTGGCACGAAAATCCCCATTCAGGGTGCGCTTTTATGCTAATCAGAGTCCTACGATTAGTTACAGTTTTGGATCCTGTTCTTCATTGGTTAATACATATATATCGTGTTATGATTGGTTAGTTGTGCTTGTCTGGCAGGTCGCTACTTTCTGTCAAGGAGCCACCGCCGGGGAGACACTATATAAGCCCCACGGGTAAACAAGGGTGGGGCCGGACTGGATCTATACTACTCATTCCTTACAGCTAGCCAGAACATGCTAAGCCTGGGTCTCCTCCACACGCTACCACTTCTAGTGTAGCTCAGCCCTTGCTTCTTCTACAGCAGACTCCGGAGGGACTGATTTCATGGGATTGTATAGCCATCTCTGTGTCCGGAACGCCTTGTAAGCATAACCTGATAAGACTGTTGAATAAACTCTAGTTGCTGTTCTGTTCATCGTTGCCTCGGCTATTGCTTATAAGGGCCGGACGCAACAAGTTCATAGATAGCTCTTTTGTTTCTACTGGGGGTTTTTTTGGCAAGAGGTGGGCAAATAATTCTGCCGGAAGTTATTCCATTTGCACAAGTGACAGTTCTTTGTATTTCTCCATTTCCTGGAATGGGTTTTCTCATGCATCTGGAAACACACAAACTCAGAGCAGGATCATGTCATACCAACCTGAACACCATGAATTCAGACATGGATAGGCTTGGGGATGTGGGGATAGGGTGGGGGTGGTCCAGGGAATAGTATCCCTACTATAAATTATGTCTGAGGGAACCAGGGTTAGCTGTCTGATGACAGGATTTCTACTTATAATTCACAGAGTGAAAATTTAATTTTTCAGTTCAGATGCTGGTAATCTAATGTTTTTCACTCCTGGTAATGTTACAGTTTGATTGTCACAATGAAAACATTTCAATAAATAATGAGGCATAAAAGAAAGCAAAATGGGTTTGCATTCCAATGTCTCAAAAACTGCTTATTCAGAAGAATGGAGAATAATGAAACATCACACTCTTGAAAGAAAGAAAGAAAGAAAGAAAGAAAATCATCTCAGGATTTGAGACAGCTCTAGTATTTGAATGATGAGTTCCCCAGATGTAGTTTTGATCCTTCCTGGATTGGATCCCCAATCTGGAAGGCAGCTCTAGTATTGCAGGGTTAGATCTTCACCCGGCTACAACTGCTAGACCCCACCTGAGAGCACTAGAGATGTTCCCAATGAGATGAACCACTGATGTTCTCAGTGGTTCCCAATCTTTTTTGCCCATGCCCCACCTAAGCATATCTAAAATCCTGATGACCCCCATGACATATATTTCTTATTATTCAAAAAGTGAACTCCCATTCAAGTGGAGGAAGCCTAAAAGGCCAATAATTTGGTTTAAACAAGCCTCCAATAGCCCCCAAATTAAAAATCAAATAGCCTCATTGTGGGAAGCATGGTTCTGGACCAGGGGTTCCCAACCTAAAGCCCATGGCTGGATCCAGCACATGGTGCCATTTCATGTGGCCCCACCCCTCCAGGGTTATTTGAGAAACAAAATGGCCACTCCATTGAACCTGTTGAGACAAAATGGTTGCCCCCACCATGCAGGCAGGGCAAAATGGCTATCTGGCCCTTGGAGCTGACTAAGAGAGCGTGACTTGGCTCCCGGCTTGAAAAGGTTGGGAACAACCCCTGTTCTAGACCATCATAAGCTCCCCATGGAAGGTCTGGGAGGCTGAGCTATGTACGAACCAGCTTTCCCTCCTAGAAGTGTTTAGCTGTCTGATTGATGACAGTGAAACTGGATACACAGTTGCTTGGTCCTTGAATTATTGCTGACTCCTTTTTCAAAAATCTCTTTCCTTAGTCCTGCCTTTGAAAACCTCTTGCCTTGCTCCTGGTTTCTGTCTTCAAAGATCTCCTACTTGGTTCTCAATGACTTCCTACCCTCTTCCTGTTTCCTTTGGACTGTTGTTATGCCTTGCCAGGATCCTTACTCCTTAAACCCTGTCCTTGCTCTCCTCCAGGCCCTGAAGGTACTCTACCTCACCAGTTCTCTTGGTCACCTGGCTTCCAGTTTGCTTGGATGACACCTTGTTGTTTGAACCAACCCTGTATTCGTCTACCTTGGGCTTGACTTTAGATCTGTACTCTGGACTGATATACAGTTACCATTTGACTTGTTGCCCAGAGTCCTGGCATTCGTGTTACCTCCCAGACACCTACACTCCACACTCTGCCAAGTCTGAGCTTATTCCCCTATCTATTAGAGCTAAATTCATGGATTTAGAGTACTGCAGTCTATTTTTATTTCTACTAAATAAGACTAGCCAGCGCTGTCTGCATCTGCAGATGTTAATGTGGACATGTGGTAGCCACGACTAGAAAAGAAGTGGTCCCTATTTATCTACAGTACTTGCAATTTCTTGCTTTTGAACTGCTAGGTTGGCAGGAGCTGAGGCAGAGACGGGAGCTCACTCTGTGAGCACTTGAGCCTTGAACTGCTAACCTGACGGCCTTCCAATCATCAAGTTCAGCATCTTAACCACTAAGCCCCCACAGTCACTAGATTTAGGATGGGTCAATAAAATTTTGTTTTTGTTGTTGACATGCTGACAAGTCACCTCTAACTTATAGCAACCATGCCAGGATTTTTGAAGTAGGGTAGTTGTTCAAGGAGTGGTTTATCATTGTCCCCCCCCCCCCCTCCCCACTTGCTGGGAATGGATCAGAATGTGTTTTCAGCATCACACCTTACTTTTGGTTTTTAAATAAAGCCTCATCTTCCTGATTTACTCAGCTCCCCTAAAGAAATCAATAGGAGTTTACCACTGAATGGTGAAAATGAGTTTCAGGTTAATAATATTTTGTTCAGCCTGAAAAGACCTCAGGACCTCCAATGGTCATGCCTTGGTGAACCCAGGAGCAACTAGGTGAGAAGATTTCACTTATAAGAAATCAAAGACTCTGAGCAACATTATATTTTTCTGACAGACTTTCAATAACGATCCATTTCTTGGGTTCAGTCAACTCTTGGCCTTCACATTACCCAACATGAAAGGCAAACGATCAAAGTAACCTCTACATAGGAGCTAAGATTTAGTGGACTCTTTATTGATTATTAAGGACACGTAATGATGATTTTGAGAAAACTGCCATTTCTCACTTCAAACATCTTGTTGACATTAGGTATTTGTAGAGCTCTCTCCCTCTCAGAGGAACATAGCATTTTTCATGTCGTATTGAATCTTTGATCTGATATAATTAGTCTAGCACCTTTTCCTTCTTAGTGGCTAGCAAATGTTTGCTGTAGGTGCATTTATTATGCACCGAGGAAGAAAAATGATAATTCAATCCAGAATGTCCTGAATCACAAGTTGTGATTTACAATTCCTCTTTCCCTGACACTTTTCCTTCTAAAGCAGTGGATATCAACCTTCTTTTGGCCATTCCCCACCTAAGTATCTCTAAAATCTTGATCCCCGCCATCCCGTGACATATAATTGTTATTATTCAAAAAGTAAACTCATATGGAGGAAGCCTAATAAGCTATTCACTGTTAATAACTCATTCTCGAATTGCTCCCCTTAAAAACTCAAACTGCCCCCTTGTGGGACCATGGTCCTAAAACCATCTCCTAAATCCCCTCTCCCATTGCCAATATGTTTTGGCCCAATTCCTCCTTAAAATTGGTAACAAAAATCCTTTTCTCTTTGAGTGTGCATGTTTCAGGTCACACCAACACAGTTCTGCAGGCAGTCTGCCACAATCCAACAGATGGGTCCTTGTGACATCACAGTGTTTTTGGTTGCTGTGATGTCACAGAGGCAGGGAAGTAAATGGTTGGAAGAGAAGCAGGGAAAACACATACTGTACTTTCATGCTAAGCTAACAGACTCTGGAAGGGGCCATGGTGGCTTAGTGGTTAAGATGCTGAGCTTGACAACCAGCAGGTCAGCAGGTCAGCAGTTCGAGACTTGAGTACTGTGCAATGAAGAACCCACATGTCATCTCTCCCAGCTCCTGCCAAGGTAGCAGTTTGAAAGCAAGAAATTGCAAGTAGATAAACAGGTACCACTTGGGCAGGAAAGGTAACAGCATTCTAGCATCTAGTCATGCCTGCTATATAACCACAGAATTGTCTGCAGATTGAGCTGGGTCTTTGAGTGTACTGTAAATGGAAATGAGCACCACACCCTAGAGTCAGACACTAGACTTTTGAGCAAGAGAGATTTTTAATAGGCTCTGGTGCTATTTGGGAAAAGATACAGGTGATCCCCCGGCTGTGAAGATGCCCTGCATACAAAAATAATAAGCTTTCCCCCCTCCAGTGACATTTGTCAACCAGTGACATTTTTCAACCCACCAGAGAATCACAACAAAGCATAGATACTGTGGTCAGCACCACAAGACCTCACAAGCCTATCTACAGGGGAAACTAGAAACATAAAACATAAGTGCATAATAATAACACCGAAATAAACAAACTGCAAAGCCAAGCACAAAAATTAAACCAAAGCAAACAGGAGCAACAGCTACGCAGTATTTGAGTGGACTTTTAAAAACACCAAAAGGATCTTACAATGAAATGGTGAATTAAAAAAAAATCCTTAGTGCTTCCCCAGCAAATCCAGAGCATTCCATAGGAAGGGTTGCCGCCACTAAAAAGGCACCAAGGCCTATAGTTGAATATAGAACAAGATTTTTTAAAATTGTGTCAGAGGCACACAAAGGTGCTTTCTAGGTTGAAATTATTATTATTATTATTATTATTATTATTATTATTATTATTATTATTATTATTATTATTATTATTATTATTATTATTATTATTATTATTATTGCTGGAGGAATTCTGCTCAGGGGTTGCCCGAATGAGGCTCCTTTCATATCCCCAAGGTCTTTTCTCACCAAAGTGGTCCTTATTTATCTATTTACAATTTCTTGCTTTTGAACTGCTAGGCTGGCAGGAGCTGGGACAGAGACAGGCACTCATTTTGTCATGCAGTAGTCGGGTCCTGAACTGCCATCTTGCTGACCTTCCAGCTAAAGGTGAGCTTCTTAACCACTCATTCACCACAGACCCACTAGAACAAGATGAGGGATAAACATATTTACAGTGGTGTACTGCTCCAGGTTCCCACCAGATCCCGGGAACCAGTAGCGGAAATTCCCCCATGCCATGCCACCTTGGCCGGCCACGCCCCCTTGGCCAGCCACACCCACCTCCCTATCCCAGGCCATGGTGTGGCTGGCCAAGTGGGTGTGGCCCACAGAGTTAGCCACACCCACAGAGTTAGCCACGCCGAAGGTGGGGGTAGATTTTTTTTTTGCAGTGCATCACTGCATGTTTAGCACTACTGAGTACCACATACCACCCCCCAGCAAATATTTGGAGAAACCTAAATGTTTGCAGAAACTTTTAAGTCAGAGTTCAAGTAGAGAAACAAGATGGATAGATTAAAAGGTAGAAAGAGGTGTGTCATGATTCTTAATACCAAAGGCTAACTTTCATTGCCCTACATATGTACTTCTGAAGTCATTAATCTGCAATTTATGCCAAGAAATTGGATCACCCAGCAGCTTAGCACTTTAACTTTGAATATTACGCTATACCCACCTGGTAGGTGATTGGGAAATAAATGCCACTGGAGAAATCATGAACTTGACATTTCAGCATCTCATGGTCTATACCTAGAGGACAACATTCATCACTTCAGAATACTCTGTCCCAAGGCTCAATAACAGCCATCTTGCTTTTTATTCAGAGTGGCTTTAGAAGGCAGAAGCTGAAAGGATTTGCAGCAGTATTTTAATTTTTTTTTCTATTTGGTAAATCACACTCTCTTACATACACAGGGAAATGACGGGAAAATCCTTCTGAGAGCAGTCATGTGGAAAAGAGCTGGTAATGAGGTTTAGCAAGGTCACTTCAAGGTAGAAGCAACCCTTGTAAAATATGGCCACCTTTTAAAGTGTTTGTCTTTTAATGTTGGAAGTGTGCTGGGGGAGAGAAGGAGATTAAATCTTTCTCATCCCCAATGACAATACAGCTGATGAATGTCTCCCAGTGGGGATTCCATTTTTTTAATCAAAATTATTTATAGGATTAACCCCAAGCCAACCTTTGCACTCTATATTTATTGAGAGCCAGTGGAGGATTTGGGGGTGCGTTAAGATGCAGATGGGATGTGACTGCACCTCTATGACATTACAGAAAGAAACTGGCATAGTGGAATGGTTGCCAAGCATGAATTGGCCACAACTCAGCGCTGACCCCTTAAACTACCTTTTAAATTCTCAGGCCATTGCCTGCAAATCTGTCCTGATATTCTAGTTTTTGAATCTGCTAATATTTAAGAATTCATTCTTCCTTTTAATGAAATGTAAAGATTGTCCAGATGTTTGCTTGATTGACTGTTAGGTAAATCCAATATCTAATATTGATTTCTCGTCGCTTATCTATTTGAGTGCAAATCAAGAGAACACCAAAATGTTCTATCCTTTGCCTTCTGTTTCCATCTCTTGCTGAACAGCTTTACGATCATTTTCTGGGTCTGCCTAGTGGTCTTTTGTGGTCTCTTGGTATCCAGTCTGTTAACCAACAGATCTGTTTTTAGGTGGGTGATATGATATTAGGTAAAGGTTGCCCTAGCTCAAAAGCCAGTTGTACCCAATGCTAGGGTTCATTGCTCATCTCTGTTTATAGTCAAAGAGTCAGCGCTGTCTGTGTCAGCAGATGTTTCCGTGAACATGTGGCAGGAATGACTAAACACTGGAGTATACAGAACGCTGTTTACCTTCCCATTGAAATGGTATCTATTTATCTACTTGCAATTTCTTGCTCTCGAACTGCTAGGTTGCCAGGAGTTGGGACAGAGATAGGATCCCACTCCAAAATACAGTGCTCAGGTCATGAACTGCTGACCTCCTGACCTTCCAGTCATCATGTTCAGTGTCTTAACCACTAAGCCATCACAGTCCTTGATTTACTATTAGTGGGAGCGAATTCAGAGTTTGCAAACACAACTGCTATTCGACCCTGATATTTACACTGTCTTTAATTTTGTAAGACAATATTTCAGACCCACCCACCCCCATATAGACACTAGTACATTAGAGAAAATTGAGCATAAAAATGCATACATTCAATAAAATAACATAAATCACCCCATTACAATAGCAAAAGTGGGTTGCAAAAAATGTGTGTCAGGCAAAGTTGAAGACAAAAATGCATAAATCAAGTTAAATGCTCATTAACATGCGTAAAAATTTATATGTGGTGTTTTGATTAGAAACCTGGAAATGAATGTAGAAATAAAAAGCATTCAAGAAATGAGAAAACTTAATAGAACTGAAATCAACAGAAATTGCTTTCCTTATTATAAGCCCTATTAGGTATTAGTTGTTCAAATGCAAGGAGGGAGGTTTTCAGCCCACTTCATATGGAAAGCAATGAGTTAAAAGAGGTATCCTTAGATGCTGCCACAAGAGGAAATTGACAACAGAAAGGCTAATATGCTCCCTTCCTTGCATCTCAAGAAATGTGGCACACAAAACCTGAATAAGACTGATGATAATTATAAGTCATTTTACTATTATAACTTTGGTATTGTACCTTCTTACAATCTTGATGGTTTCTTATTGATCTTTCGATTTTGTCAGCCAAACCTATCCACTCAATATAGTATACTAGCTATTTTGCCCGGCCTTGCCGGGCATGTATTGATTTTGTGTTGGTGGTGGGGTGGTTTTTTTTTTTTTGGGTGGCTTATTTGGGAAGAGAGGATTCACTTGAGTAAGCCTTGATGCTGGGCTTTTTTGGGGGTGGCTCTCTGTTTTTCTCTCTCTTTCTTCCCCTCTCTCTGTTTCTTTCTTTCCTTCCTTCTCTCTCTCTCTCTCTTTCTGTCTTTCTTTACTCATCTCTGATTCATTCTTGTTTTTTGTCTCTCCTCTCTATCTCCCTGTCTCTCTGTCTGTCTTTATTGCTTCTTTTTTAATTTTTCTCTCTCTTTCTTTTTCTCTCCCTTTCTCTCCCCCTCTCTCTCTTGCTTGCTGTTTTTCTGTCTATCTCTTTTTGTCTGTTCCTCTTTCTCGTTTTCTTCATCTTTATTTATTTTTTTCTATCTGTATCTTCCACCTGATTTTTTGCTCACTCACTCACACACACACACACACACATACATGGGGGGGGAGGTGGTAGGTGAGTAGGGGAGGCAGCGCCTGGGGGAAGGCAGGGAAGGGGAGGAGGCAGACATGTTCCATTCTCCCTTCCCTGCCGGCGCCCGGGGGGGGGGGGGAAGGCAGGGAAGGGGGAGAGGCAGACGTGATCCGTTCTCCCTTTCCTTCCTGTGCCGAGGGGGAGGCAGGGAAGGGGGAGGTGGACGCGTTCAGTTCTGCCTTCCCGGCCAGCGCTGAAGGGGGGGGCAGTGCGTGCATGTCGGCTGTGGTTTTCTTTTTTCACATGCACCAGCTGTCCCGCCTTCTTCATGCTCGTGTCCTCCTGCCTGATTGGCTGAGGCGTGCTGCGGTGCGGAGGATGCTGGGACTCGTAGTTTTTTGTTTTTCTGTGTTCGTGGGGTGAATGCCTCACCCTCGGCTCTTAGACCCTCCCGGCGATGATGTCAAGGACAAAAGGTAGGTGTGCACGGCGCATTACGGGATGGGCTGGACGGGTGTGGAAATGCACTCCGCACACGCACAGCCCAACCCCATTCTTATAGGTATAGATATATTCCTGCATATTCTCCCTATGACCTGAATTACTAAATACCCTGCCACATGTGTGGCCTTGGGCAAGATGTGTGATCCTAGGTTGCAAACAGTTCTGAGTACTTTATAATTAGGAAACCTTGGGAGGGTCACTATGAGTCAGAATTGTCTCGATAGCACAAAATTATCATTACAGTTCACCTACCCCTCCAGCTCCCCTGGTGGCGTAGTGCTTAAGGCACTAGGCTTGGAGACCGGAAACACAGGTTCAATTCCCGAGAGCTGCACAAGGGGGGAAATGAAAGGAGACTCATTCAGGCATTCCCCACAAAAACTGTTTCAACCCAGAGTAATCTCTGATATGAAGATGAACGAACCTACCCCTCCCACAGCTATACGTTTCCTCTAAACAGGATTTCACACATAAAGAGATGATTTGGGATTTCTCCTGGCCACAGCTTGGACAAGTTTTCTTTTTTCCCTATGTTTCTCAGTTTCCAAAATTCTTCTTGTTACCATGACCACTTTCCACTCTGGCTGAGATGATTTTTGGGAGCTGGGAGAGGAATATTTCCAAGAAATGTCTTAAAGAAGGTTGCTGTAATATGGACATTTCAGTGGATGAGGAAAAGGTGTCATTCACAGAGTCTGAGAGTCAGAGGTATCTTAGAGGTCATCAAGCCCAACCTTGCTGTTTGAAGGGAGAAATCCAAAGCTAAATAATCTTCAGCAATGTCTCAGCTTCTTTTTAAATACTTTCAGTGCTGCAACCATCTCAAGGGGTTACTGGCTTCCTCTTCAAACTGCTCTTGCACACCAATCAGTTAGTTTACTTCTCAAAAATTACATGCATCCATGTGTTCAAAACGAAAGGAATTTGAGCTGTCCAACAAAAAAGAATTTTTGAAGTAGTAGCCATGTTAGTCTGTGCAAGCATATCAGAGAGTAAACAAAGCAAAAGACAAAAAACGTTGTGACCCTTTAAAGAGTAACTCCTGTATTTTAATGTTAGCTTTTGTGGATCGAGTTCACTTCATCAGACATAAAAGTGAGACTTCATGATATCAATTTATACATATCAGGTACAGACATACATAATAGTTGGTTGGCATAACAGATAAGTTTGCAAATCAGTGTGCTATTTACAACCAGTAATAACAGACTATCAGTGTGGCTATTTACAACAGTAATAACAGAAAGGTTATGTAAGGTTTTTATATCCATATCTGTACTCCCACTCATGATTTTTATGTTGGTAAGTCCAAACTATCATCTTACATCTTAAGTCCATCAGATCTATTCTTTGTCCTCTAGATCAGTTGAAAATCAAGATTTTTAAGTGGCACTCTTCAAATATGTGACATAGGTAAACTTGCACTTCTTCAGTTGTCTCTTTTATACCTTAACTACATCTAGTTCCTTCAAACATTTCCCACCCAGTAGAGAAAAGTAGCAGAAATGGTACTACTTGAGGCAATCTGAAAGGTGAAGAAACTCTCAGAAACATGAGTAAAACTGTCGGTCAAAGATTTCAGAAACTGGGACACAAACACTTGTTCGCTTAAAATGTCCAAACATCTTGTTGCACCCTAAAGACTAGCAATTTATTATGACAGCAGTTGTTATCCACTGCATCCATCATTATGCCAAGATAGCAGCAACAAACAGAGTGTGACAATTGTTAAGGATGTTAATGATGTGATCAATCAATGTTGTTACCATTGTTGATAATGCTGAAGAGCAGTGACTGTTAATCATAACCCAAACCTTTGTGAAAGTGTTGGGTTATGGAAGACTTACCCAGCAAGAGTGTTAATGAACAGCATCCGTTTCCAAAGACAGGCGGACACAATTCTTTTAATTGGTAACTCTCTCTGCTGAGAAAGATCTGGCAAGTTCTGGAAGCTCTACCATGACAATCTATCAAAGATTCATTGGAGATGACAGCGAGATGATGAAATGTATAGCTGATTAGGGTCTTGCTTTGTGTACTCCTCACCACTTAAAGTAGAAACTTTATGGTGTCTTTCCAAAGGAAACCCTGTTCCAGGAAAGAGCCGAAGGAAAGACAGCACCAATCCTTCTCTTTGAATCTCTTGGAATATTTTGATAACATCGATTGTGGCATTCTATCAGACAGACAGAGCATCAAGCAAACACCATATGGGATGCCGCTAATCCTCATCTAATTTGAGTTTCATCTCCCCTTTCCCAATAGATTTGGACCATGGCTTGAGAATAGAGAATCCTGAAATCCTAAATGGAAATCATGTCATTTCTCCATTCTATGTGCCTCCCCTCGCCCGGAACTTCCTTAGACAGCCCAGGTTTCTGTCCCAATTCTTCCCCCCTGCCAATAAAAAAAGAAAAGAAAATTGTTACCCTAGTCTGTACTCCTCAAACACCTCCTGCTCTTTTTGAAGGACTTCTGTTTTTCTTTTCTCCATGTTTCCTACTTTGGGGAACCACTTTGCATTCTGGAAGAAAATGGCCCTTGGAGCTGTAGTGTTTGCCCATGAAATCTTTAAGTCTCACCTCCCAGGCTTTGTTTTAAAAAAATGTAACCTCCTCTTATGGAAGAGGAAAGACAGACAGTCTATCCGTCTGTCCGTCCATCGTCTCAGGATCTGAAGCAGCTTCAGTATTGGCAGAATGAATTCCCCAGAGGTAGTTTTGATGTTTGCAGGATTAGAAACACAGTCTGGAAGGTAGTGCTAGGACTTACAGGGTTAGACCCTTGCCCTGTGCAACTGCTAGGCCCCACCTGAGAGCCCTGGGGAAGCCTCTGGGCCATCATAAGCTCCACCTAGAGGCCCTGGAAGGCTGAGCTGTATAAGAACCAGCTCTTCCTCCTAGAAGGGATGTCAGCATCATGCAGTTGCTCGGTTCTTGAACCATTGCTGTTTCCAAAATAACTTGCCTTGCTCCTGATTTTTGCCTCTGAAGACCTCTTGCTTTGCTCCTGGTTCTTGTCTCCAAAGATCTCCTGCCTTGTTCTTGGTTCCTGCTCTGAAAGACTTCCTGCCCTCTTTCCAGTTTCTGTGGACTGTTGATATCCCTTGTTGTGATCCTCACTCCACTTGGACTGAACTGATTGGGCACTCTTAATTTTTTTGTGCTGCTCCACATGTAGAGGGTTTACTGGTTCTTCCTTCTCACATAATCCAATATGGTGTGTCTGCAGTTGCACAAATAGCCTTGATCACAGATATCTCCCTTCAGGACAGCAGAATAAGCATGTCCCTCCCCATAAAGAGCAGCTCAATACTGACTTGCTCTCTCCCCTTGCTGGATTCCTGCCACTGAACGAAAGATGCTTCTCACATTGACAAGTGCATTCATTTGCTATCATGTGCTTGGCTCTTTGACAGGTGTTTTTTTTAAAAAAAGTGATGGTTCAAATTACTGTCTGACCGATGGCACAAGAATGGCCAATTTAAAATGCTTCTGTTCTCTATCTTCTTCTGTCTCTTCCTGTGTGAGTGACAGTCGAATCATCCAGAGTTGGCTACACATAACAGCAGGCATTAGTTTCTTAGATATAATAAGCTGCCAATGTCTCTGCTGGCTCTTCCTTTCTTTATACCCGTGATGGCGAACCTTGGCACTCCAGATGTTCCTGGGCTTCAATTCCCAGAAGCCCAAGCCCCCGTGAATCCACATGAATGGGCTTACTGTGATTCGTCTGGCCCGTGCCGCCCTCGTTGCTCCTGGAAGCAGAAGTAAAATGTGCCCATATACGCTTGGGAATTGAAGCCCAGGAACATCTGGAGTGCCAAGGTTCACCATCACGGGCTTACATTCTTTGCTCTGTTTGCTAAATAAAGCATCCTGCCTACTAGCTGTATGGAAGAAATGTCAGCATGATGATGACTCCACCTGAATGCTTTACTATAATAATAATAATAATAATAATAATAATAATAATAATAATAATAATAATAATAATAATAATAATAATAATAATAATAATAAAGTTTAATTTATATACTGCTTTTTTCAGCCCAGCAGGCGACTTAAAGTGGTTTTACATCCAATAGGTACACAATATAGTCCAAAAATACACAGCTAGTAAGGTATACAAAATAAAACACAATACAGAGTTCAAAATACACAATAAAACAGTATTTAAAAAAAACAAAATAGACAATAGTACACTTTGCAAATTGAAATTACCATGAAGCATCAAACAGAGCAGTAAAGTCATTTCCGGGGAGGGGCCCAGAACAAGGCAGGCGAGAGTCTCCAAGTGGCCCCACCTGGCTCAGACCATCTCCTCCTCCTCCTCTGGCGGTGGCAGAGCTTGAATTTAGATTTTAATTTAAAAAAATTACTTACTAAATATTTTTTAAAATCCTGACTGATTCTGAAGAGAATAGGAAGAATCTCCACCCCCACACCCCCACACACACACTTTTTCTGTGCATGGAGTGATATACTGTGTATGTGCAAGTTTTTCTTTCCCCAGTGTTTGTGCAAGGGGTCGTGTAGGAATGGCTGGCTGCAAGGAAGACACGTGGAGACAATCGTGCAGTGAAGTCCAGCCCCGATCAGAGTCGGGGGTACGTATTTATTACCCTGCCTTGGGGTTGTGACACGTGTGCATGACTCCCCGATACAGAAGGCTTGTATACGTGCCATTTTCCAGTGGTCAGTGACAATGCCTGCTCTTGGACCTTGCCCTCTGGTTAATGGACAGGAAAGGAATTAATCGGGCTGGCGAAACCCATTGTTCCTGCCCTAATCTCACACTAGGTCAGGTGAAAAGAAGTGCAGAATGAACTCACCCAAAGGTGCCTTGGTTTTGGCGGTTTCACGTCTGGCCTAGACACGGAGAAGAAGAAGAATTACCAAAATCCATTAACAATGCTATTCTAGGACACATTTCTAATTTTAAAGATGATATTTGATTAATTGCTTCAAAAACCTTCCTTCAAATTTTCTTTACAAGTTCACCATCCCACCATAAATGAAAATATGTCCCAATTTCTTTTTTACTTCCCCAACAATCATTCTTATTTTTAGAATCATAATGTTTTAACTATTATTAAGGTAAAGGTTTCCCTTGGTCGAAAGCCAGTCGTATCCGACTCTAGGGTGCAGTGCTCATCTCTGTTTCAAAGCAGAAGAGCCAGCACTGTCTGCTTCTGCAGAAGTTTCTGTGATCATGTGGCAGGCATGACTAGACACCAGAGCACACGGAACACTGTTTACCTTCCCACCAAAGTGGTCCCTATTTATCTACTTGCAATTTCTTGCTCTCGAACTGCTAGGTTGGCAGGAGCTGGGATAAAGATGGGAGCTTATTCCATCCTGCAGTACTCGGGAATTGAATTGCTGACCTTCCGCCTCACAGTCAGCGTCTTTTTGTTGCTAGTCTCCCCCCCCCCCCATAGGTTTTAACATGTGGTACAAAGCACACTAACTTAGAAATATATTTTGTCCCTCCTCCTCCTCTACTCTCCATTTTTTACCTCTTGCCACTGCTGTTCTCCCTCCTGGAACTGTGAACCACCCCTGGACCCAGGGAAAGATGGTTAGCAATTTTCACTGCCGACTGCTCACCAAATCCAGAGCTAGGTGGTAGCATCATTACTCCTCCTTGGAAAACATTACTAGCGCTCAGCATCTCTGCTTCCCAGCGCTTGCATGTATCGGATGACATTGGTCTAGACCTGTGATGGTGAACTTTGGCACTCCAGATGTTCTTGGACTTCAACTCCCAGAAGCCCAAGCACCCTGCGAATCCACACGAATGGGTTTACTGCGATTCATCCAGCCCCTGCTGCCCTCATCGCTCCTGGAAGTAAAATGCGCCCGTACGGTTAAGGCTCTTTCAGGTTAACCCTTCCTCCATACAGGTGCGTTTTACTTCTGCTTCCGGGAGCGACGAGGGCAGCGCGGGCCAGGTGAATCGCAGTAAACCCATTTGTGTAGATTCACAAGGTGCTTGGGCTTCTGGGAATTGAAGTCCAAGAACATCTGGAGTGCCAAGAGAATGTCACACCACTCATGTTATCGACAGTGTGATATTTTCCACTGCAAGTTTCTGATCGACTGAAAAGCACTGAAATTGTAAATGGATTGTCTTTAGGATTTTCAAGAAACAGTTGGTCATGATTGCAATTAGGGTAGGGAATGGATAGCATTTCCTGAGAGTTCAGAGCTGCATTGCAACCTCTTCTTCCTCCCCATCTCCTTCTTCTCCTTGTGCCATATCTGATTCTGAATATTGGTGATCATCATGACAATCGGCCATAAAGATTGTCCTGAGAATATAATGCAGTAGCGTTCCTTTTGCCTTCTGCATCGCATAGTGACATGCGTACCACTGGTCCAGTTCCACGAATCACTATCTGGTCCTGAGCCCTTTTGACAGGCTTCATCAGCCCCAGGCCAGCAACAATGAAACTGCTGTCCACCATTAAGATGAATTCAAGTGGGATTTACCCCCTTTGGGGTGCATTACCCTTCCATGTGGACTTCACCACCCAAGACCGTTAGTCCTTAGGGCTGTCAGGTTAGTTACACGATCGGCATTGAGTCACTGGCAGTAAGATCTACTCTAGCATTTCCCAACCTTTGGTTCTTGGACTTCAATTCCCAAAAGCTTAAGTCAATTCCCAAAAGCACTGATCAGCCAATGTACTGACTTAGGCTTCTGGGAATTGAAGTCCCCTTGTGGGGCTTGGGCCGCAAGTTGGGAAACACTGGTCTACTCTGTTACCATAGCAGGATAACCTGGCCAGACTGGTTGCAACTCTTATGCTGTCCATAAAACTCTAGGAGCTGTAATCCAAAAGGCAACTTTTCTGAGATTAAACTAAAGGCTGCATTCCTGGGGTGCATCTGGATGAAACTAACCATGCCCCCACCCACGTGAGCATGCCCAAAGTAACTGGATACAGCTTCAGAGGTGACTGGTAGGAAAGAGTGTTAAAGCCTCTTTCCTTCCACCCGTGACTATGATCACGGCTTCTCTGCTGTAAGAGGCACCACACAGATAGCAGCCCTGACTGCTTCAAGGTCACTGAAGGTGGTACAAATGAAAACCTCCCCCTTCCAAATGCCCAGATCAAGACCGGCTGCTTCTGTGCTGTTGTTCACACAGGGGAAGCAGCAGCATCCAATGGCAAGTCTGATTGCGATGCACCAAGAGGAGAGATTTAGTGGAGGTGGCACATAGAAGGTCTCAAGGGAAAAGGACACATTGAAGCAGTGGCAGTTGTATGGTAAGAACTGATAAGGCTTTCGGTTTTGTGTGCGAAGATTGCACACTCTTGATGTCTGAAGATTGCGCACTCTTTTCCAAGGGAGGGAAAAGATCCATTAAAACAGCTGTTCCTAATGCTTATTTGGACCACTCGAGACAATCAGTTTTGCTTCTCTGTACTGTTGTGGACTGCAGTGGCTTAGTGGTTGAGATGCTGAACTTGATGACTGGAGGATCGGCAGGTCAGCTGTCCAAGGCCCAAGTGCTGCATAATGGAGTGAGCTCCCACCTCTGACCCAGCTCCTGCCAACCTAGCAGTCAAAAGCAAGACATTGCAAGTAAGTAAATAGGTATCACTTTGGCAGGAAAGGTAACAGCGATCTGTGGCTCTGGCATCTAGTCATGCCTGACACATGCCACATAACCACAGAAACCTCTGTAGATGCAGATAGCACTGGCTTTTTGGCTGTAAACCGAGATGAATCCTGCACCTAGAGTTGGGCACAACTGGCTTTCGAGCAAGGGTGACCTTTACTTTTTGGAAAATGCAGGGTTCTCACCTTCAAAGTCCTAGTCTTGCTGACTATATAAAGGGATAAGAAGGGAATCACTCTAGCTGAGAGCTGTAGCAACCCAGACTATCTTTCAACAAGGCACACCCAACACAAGCTATTTATTTTGGTAACAAGTTCTGTATCTATCTTTGCCCTGCCCATAAGTCTTTTCTTCACAGTCATTAGAATTTCAGGCTTTTCCTTCACACATCTTTTCTGCATAGAGATGCACCTTCCTTTTCAACTTCCCCTGTAACACCTCTGTCTCCTGCTTATACCATCTGGTTATAAATACACACATTTCTGTTCCCGAAGGCATGTTTGACCTTTGAGCACCTTTTGCTTTTCCTCCTTGCTGTTTAAGCCACGTGCAAGCTCGCAAACTGTCTTCCATAACTCTATGTTTTACAGCTTCGTCTTCGTCTTGACTCGGTTGCCTTAAGGAGGATGGCAAGCAGGGATGACGGTGTAGTAGCTTACAGAGTGCTACTATTGCATATTGAGCACTCCAGGGAACCACAGTGTTTTGTCAATACATAAGGCCGTGATGGCGAGCCTTGGCACTCCAGATGTTATTGGACTTCAATTCCCAGAAGCCCCCATGAACCCACATGAATGGGTTTGCTACAATTCATCTGGCCCATGCTGCCCTCGCCACTCCTGGAAATAAAATGTGTCCGTGCGGGTGCATTTTACTTCCACTTCCAGGAGTGACGAGGGCAGCGCGGGCCGGATGAATTGCAGCAAACCAATTCATGTGGATTCATGGGGGCTTGGGCTTCTGGGAATTGAAGCCCAAGAACATCTGGAGTGCCAAGGTTCGCCATCACAGCCATAGTGTCTCCAAGTGTCCTTCTTCCATGTCTAGGCCAGAAGTGAAACTGCCAAAATGAAGCAACCTTTTGGTGAGTCCATTCTGCAGTTCCTTTGGCCTGACCTAGTGTGAAAAAGATTAACTGGCAACACAAGGTTACCGTGACCAGGGTATGCTGGATTGTGGCCTTGATGCTGGGAAAGGTGGAGGGCAAAAGAAGAAGAGGGAGGCCAAGGATGAGATGGCTAGATGGGATTGTAGACACAATGGGCACAGAACTGGGAGAGCTGAGGGAGATGGTGGAGGACAGAGGCGCCTGGAGGACAATGGTCCATAGGGTTGCAAAGGTTCGGAATCGACTGTGCGACTGAACAACAACAAAATAACACAATCTTTGAGGAGGCTCTTTCTATGTACCTGTAAAATGAAGACTGTCCTGAGAATATAATGCAGTGGACTTCCATTTGCCTTCTGCATCGCAGAGTGATCCCCATACCACTGATCCAGTTCCACGAGTCCCTTTTTGGTCCTGAGCCCTTTTGGCACGCAAAGTCCTCATCAGTCCCAGGCCAGTATTGATGAAGCTGCTGCCCTCCATCAAGATGGATTCAAGTGGGATTTAATCCATTTGGAGACCATCACCCTTCCCTGTGGACTTTGACACACGAGCCCATTAGTTCTCTGGCTTGTCAGGTTAGTTAACTGCCACCTGAAACTCAGTGTTGAGTTGTTGGCCGTATGGTCTACTCTGTTACCATTGCAGGATAACCTGGCCAGACAGATGCCACAAGTGGGGGGGGGGGGGGGGGATTTAGTTTTTTGGACTACAACTCCCAGACTTTCTCTGCCAGCACAGGATTGTTGGATGTGTAATCCAACCCACCTGTATAATTCACAGACACACACAGACACTCAGGTGCATCATTTTCCTACAGGCCAGGACTGTTTTGTAGAACACTCTCATTTCATCCCAGTACAATTTGCTCAGCCAATGATGCATTTTAGAATGGAAATGTTTATCGTTAGTTTGGCTCATTTGAGGATGGAAGAGAGATCCTCTCCCTTGATGCATGAAATGACTTGTTGCTGGACAGCCCTGTTTTTTGAATTCTCAGTGTTTAAACAGTTTGGATTCCAGGGGTGGTATTCATTACAGGAATATTGGCATTTGAGCTTTGAGTAAGGTTTGCTGAGCTGCTTACTTCTGATGAGCTGAAAAGATTTTCAGGCTGGGTTTAGTGATGCAAGAATTCTGGGGCAGCTTTTGGGGGCACCTTGGATAGTTATTAGGATGTTTATGGTAGTATTAATGAACTATTGTGAATTTCTGTTCCTTTTATGTGGCTTGAAAGAAGGAAAATCCTACAAATAACATAATTTCAGCTCTCTCTTTCTCTCCATATACTGGGAAATTTGAACAAGGGCAAGGCTGCAATATAGGCACACTCTGTAGAAGCAAAAATGACAAACCGGTCGGATACATTGTAAGAGGATGGCTTGAGAAAACAATTATTCTGGGGATAGCACAAACCAGCAGAAGATGAGAGAGACCAGACAATGAGGTGGCTTGACTTGATAAAGGCAATCTTCAAGTTTAGCAGGGCTTTTGAAGCATAGCTGTCAAGTATCCCTTATTGGCAGGAAAACCCTCTTTCCCACCGTCATCCCTTAT
This sequence comes from Bradypodion ventrale, assembly GCA_035047345.1. Lineage (NCBI taxonomy): Eukaryota > Metazoa > Chordata > Lepidosauria > Squamata > Chamaeleonidae > Bradypodion > Bradypodion ventrale. Next base: position 9,465,477 of record JAWDJE010000004.1, read on the forward strand.
TAATTAGACTGCAATGCCCTATTGCTGCCATTGGAGGGCAGCACAGGATAAGCATAGCTGTCAAGTATCCTTTATTTGCCGGGAAATTTCCCTTATTTCCAAATCCAAAACTTGACAGGTATGTTTTGAAGCCAGGAACATTTTGGAAGTTGCTCCTTCATAGGATCGTCATAAATTGCAGGCAACTTGGCAACATATTACTAGATAATAAGTAGAGCTTTTAAAAAAAACCACTCAGATTTCAACTCCTAGAATTCCCCGTCAGTGGTCATTATGTTTGAAGTATTCTGGAATTTGTAGTTTAACAATGTAACTTTCCATGCACTGGGAATAAGATTGCTCAATGGAACATTGAAAAGCCATGTATAGGTAAAGGTAAACATGACCCTTGCTCGAAAGCCAGTTGCGTCCAACTCTAGGATTTGGTGCTCATTTAGGTTTATAGCCAAAGATCCATCGTTGTCTGCAGATGTTTCTGTGGACCTGTTACAGTCATGACTAGACACCGGAGTGCACAGAATGCTGTTACCTTCCCACCAAAGTGGTATCTTATCTACTTGCAATTTCTTGCTTTCAGACTGCTAGGTTTGCAGGAGCTGGGATGGACAACCAGAGCTCACTCTGTCGTGCAGCACTCAGGTCTTGAACCGCAGATCCTACTGACCTTCCAGTTGTCAATTTCAGCATCTTAACCACAATATCTTTAGGAGAGAGTATTTAATAGCATTGATAGGTAAAGGTCAAGGTCACCCTTGCTCCAAAGCCAGTCGTATCCAACTCTGGGGTTCAGTGCTCATTTCTGTTTATAGCCAAAGAACCAGCACTGTCTGTGTCTGCAGATATTTCCATGGACACATGGTAGGCATGCCTAGACACCAGAGTGCATGCAATGCTGTTTATGTTCCCACCAAAGTGGTACCTATTTATCATCTTGCAATGTCTTGCTTTCGAACTGCTAGGTTGGCAGGAGCTGAGACAGAAATGGGAGCTCACTCCATCGTGCATTACTCAGGTATCAAACTCCAACCTTCCAGCCTTCAAGTTCAGCATCTTAACCACTTGAGCCACTGCTCAGGCATGACTAGACAGTGCATGAAACACTGTTTATAGCATTTATAGGATTGTGCTATTAAAGGCTTTCTCTCTTAGAGATATTTGCAGTAAAGGGGTACATTTTAAAATCACGACTGGGATGCCTTTTTGCAAGAAATATGAGCCATCCTTACCATCCTGTACTGAGCAGATAGCAACAACCTTGCTGAAGCTCTAAGTAGGCTTGACTGGGGTCAAGGTCTGGATGGGTGATTGTCTTGAAACACTAGTGGGACAAAGGAGAAATAGACAGGAAATAATGTCTCCATTGAGAGAGAGAGAGAGGAGAGATCTTCCTGGGATGTTGTTCTCCAAAGATCCACTCCTTTATTCATTCATTCATTCATTTGATTTGTATAGCTGCCCCAATCGACATGCGACTCTGGGTGGCGTACATAAAATCCCCAGCATTTGCTCTATCACCTTCTCATCCCTCTCTTGCTTAATCAGTCATCCCTAGTGATTTTAGTCATTTTAATGAAATGCTTCCTTGCTTTTGTGGCTTGAGGATTTTGTGTATCAAAGACCTTTATTGGACAGCATTATGTTTTGTGGTTTCATACAGGAGTGCACAGAATGCAGCTTTAAAACCTGCACTGGCACACCCCCTCCGGACCTTCGTCCTCGGCCACCCGGCTTTGGGGGGGGGGGGGAGACCCAGCTGTGCGGGTCTTCTCCCCTCCGTCCAAGGACGTTCCTTCGGCCAGCTTGGCCTGGTGGGAAGTGGATTCAGTGGGTGGGGTTGAGTTCGAGAGATCTTTGTGTATTGTTATTTGTTGAATGTTTTGAAATGTTAATGTGATTTTGTAATTTTGATATTTTGTAATTTTGATGCATTGATATTTTGTAATTCTGATATTTTGAAATTTTGATGCATTGTTTCTCTGTAAGCCACCCACAGTCGCTCTGCGAGTGGGTCGGCATATATGTTGATAATAATAATAATAATAATAATAATAATAATAATAATAATAATAATAATAATAATAATAATAATAATAATAATAATAATAATAATAATAATAATAATAATAACTGCCAACCTAGCAGTTCGAAATAACTGCCAACCTAGCAGTTCGAACTGCCAACCTAGCAGTTCGAAAGCAAGAAATTGCAAGTAGATAAATAGGGACCACTTCGGTGGGAAGGTAACAGCGTTCCGTGCGCTCCGGTGTCTAGTCATGCCTGCCACATGACCACGGAAACGTCTGCAGAAGCAGACAACGCTGGCTCTTCGGCTTAGAAACAGAGATGAGCACTGCACCCTAGAGTCGGATACGACTGGCTTTCGAGCAAGGGAAACCTTTACCTTTACCTAATAATAATAATAATAATAATAATAATAATAATAATAATAATAATAATAATAATAATAATAATAATAATAATAATAATAATAATAATAATAATAATAATAATAATACACTGCAGGAACCACTTAGGGATTTCTGAAATGAAATGTCTGAAGAAAAGAAGGAAGAAATAAAAAGTGTGGGTTGGAAGCCGCACCTTAGAAGAGACCTGCCTTTTCAGAGAGTAAGATCCCTGATGGATCACACCAAGGGACATCTATTGGCTAGTCAGATACATCTCCAAGATACCCATTTGAAGGGACTATCTCTTGACTCTCCCAGGCACTCCTCCAGGGAATAACATTCAGGATACACTGCTTGTGAACCTGGAGGTTCTATCCTGGCACGTATCTACTGATCACCTTTACCGACCACGAGTTGCACCCTCTTAAATGTTGTCTTCCTGTTTTAAAATATTCAGACACAACCAGGTTATCCTGCTATAGTAACAGAGTAGACATGGGGTTCTCAATCTATGGCCCGGGGGTCAGATGTGCCCCACAACACCATTTCTTGTGGCCCCCTCACTGCCTCCACCACACCTGGAAGTACCATGTGTGGCAGGAAGGGCAAAATGGCCATCGGGCCCCCGAAGCTGTCTGAGGGAGTGTGACCTGGCCCTTGGCTTGAAAAGGTTGAGCACCCCTGGAGTAGACCATACTGCTAGGGACTCAACACCAATCATCCGGTGGTAGTTAATTAACCTGACAACCTTGAGGACTAAGGCCCTTGGGTGATGAAGTCCACAGGGAAGGGTGATGGTCCCCAAGTGGATTAAATCCCACTTGAATCCATCTTGATGGAGGGCAGCAACTTCATCAGTCCTAGCCTGGGACTGAGGAGGACTTTGTGTGCCAAAAGGGCTCAGGACCAGAAAGTGATTCATAGAACTGGATCAGTGGTATGGGTATCACGCTGTGATGCAGAAGGCAGATGAAAGGCCACTGCATTTTATGCTCAGGATAATCTTCATTGCTGATCGCCATAATGATAGCCAATGTTCGGGATCAGATATGGCACTTGAAGAAGAAGAAGAAGAAGAAGACACAACTAAGCATTTCTTTGGGGGAATATATTACAGAGGCTGGAAACTTGAATTCCACATTGTTGTTAAAGAGCATCTTTGATGCGTGACAACCCTGTTAATGAGTTTTCAAGCATATCCTGTCAACCACAACACTGCTCAGCTCCTGTATGGTTTATGGCTTCCCTCACAGAATCAGTCCATCACACATTAGGGCTGTGATGGCGAACCTTGGCACTCCAGATCTTCTTGGACTTCAATTCCCAGAAGCCCAAGCCCCCTGTGAATCCACATGAATGGGTTTACTGTAATTCATCCGTCCGGAAGTAAAACGCGCCCAGACGGAGGAAGCGTTAACCCGGTCCGGGAGCGACGAGGGCAGCGTGGGCTGGATGAATCGCAGTAAATCCATCCGTGGGGCTTGGGCTTCTGGGAACTGAAGTCCAAGAACATCTGGAGTGCCAAGGTTCGCCATCATGGGTATATGGAGTTCCCGCTGCAAGCTAGGGGAAACGGCGGAAGATTTCGTGTGCCCAAGACAGACGGAGAGGGATTTCCAAAGAGTAAGAAAGAAGGAAAGAAAGAAAGAAAGGGGAAAAAAAGGAAACGAACAGAACCTGGGACGCTCCCTATGCGGTGTTGTAAATCTGAAGGGAGGGAGGGAGCTCTGGGCTTTCCCCTCCCCACTCTTTGATGCGTGGGGCGGGCGGGGGGGGGGGCGGGAAAGCCTCTTCTTCCTCCTCCTCTTTCCTCCCCCCACCCTCAGGATAGGGGGAGGGTCGCACGCCAGTCACCGTCCTCGCCCCTTTTCTTTCTTTCCCCTCCCTGCCTCTGCTGGCACCCAGTGTGAACGCAGAGGAAGCAAAACGGGAGAAGGGATCGCACGGTGGCAGAACCGGCTGAGAGAAGGAAGGGGGGAGAGAGAGAGAGAGAGAGAGAGAGAGAAAGGGGTAAGAAGGGGGGAGGGAAGGAGAAGCCCCCACCCCCGGCACCCTGGAAGTCCAGATCGCGAGTGAAGCAGGCGAGTTACAAAGCGAGGCAACTCCGGAGCGACTCCGCAATCCCCGTCGGTTACTGCTTCCCAGTCTGGTCCAGTTCTCGCTAAACTCCCCGCGGACTAGCGCCTTGCTCCGAACGTTGGTGGAAGTTTTGGCCGCGTCGATCGCTGGGGGAAGCGGCGCCCGTCGGACTGTGGCGGAGGAGGAGGCGGGACCCGAACCCGCTTTCTCCCTGGGATCACCGGCTCGCCGAGCCAGTAGCGCGAGGCGATCGCGCCCGGGAACCGGGCGGCAGGAGAGAGGATGACTCGGAGCCCCGCGCGGAGGGCGAAGTGGGCGACGGTGATGATGATGATGATGATGGAGGAGGAGGAGGAGGAGGGTCGGGAGCGCTGACCTCCTCCTCGCCATGGCTTGGCGTCGCCTCGGGGGCTCCGCCGTGGGGCTCCTCGCCTGTCTCCGGCCGCTCCTCTGGCTGCTCTGCGCCAATTTCTTCCCTGGTAAGTTTCACTCCGAAACGCTTTTGTACGCGCTGTGGCTCAAGTGGCTAAGACGCTGACTGGGAGGCGGCAAGGTCAGCAGTTCGATTCCCCAGTACTGCAGGACGGAGTGAGCTCCCGTCTTTGTCCCAGCTCCTGCCAACCTAGCACAGTTCAAAAGCAAGAAATTGCAAGTAGATAAATAGGGACCACTTCGGTGGGAAGGTAACAGCATTCCGTGTCTAGTCATGCCTGCCACATGACCACGGAAACGTCTGCGGAAGCAGACAGCCCTGGCTCTTTGGCTTTGGAACAGAAATGAGCACTGATCCCTAGAGTCGGATACGACTGGCTTTCGAGCAAGGGAAACCTTTACCTTTTACAGTTTCCTCCCGGCGCTTTCCTGGAGTCGGATCGGCTCCTTCCATATGCCATCCGGTCCCGCACTTTCCCCTCCTTAGTTGCTATTGTGCGGTCGGAGGAAGACCGTTTGATACCTCCTCATTCAATCTCAATCTTATCTGCCCATGGGTCTGTATACTTATATAGACACACACGACAAAAAAACTGTTGTGGGACCTTCAAGACTAAAAGGTAACAGCATTCCGTGCGCTCCGGTGTCTAGTCATACCTGCCACACGACCACGGAAACGTCTGCAGAAGCAGACAGCGCTGGCTCTTTGGTTTTGAAACAGATGACCACTGAACCCGAGTCGGATATGACTGGCTTTCGAGCAAGGGAAAACCTTTACTTTACTGTTGGCTTTCCTGGAACAAGTCCACTTCGGCAGGCATAAGAGAGAGAGACTTCATGGCATTAATTTATAATTAATTGAGATGCTTTGAAGTCTCAATCTTGTCTTTTTGGTTTGGTTTGTTTGCTTTCTAATCTGCTACCACTTCGAAAATGTGTTGTTGTTGTTACTACTCTGTGCTCTTGATTCATTTCCAACTTATGATGGCTTTCAGAATTAATTACCTCCAACAAGTCTGCTCCTCAACAGCTAGGCTCAGCACTTGCAAACTTGAGAACGTGGGTTCCTTTATTGAGTCAATCCATCTCACTCTTGACCTTCCTCTTTCCCTGTTGCCTTCCACAGTTCCTACCACCATTATTGTCTCTTCCGGGAAGTCTTGGCTTCCCTGTAGGAGCCCAACGTAGGATAGCGTCATCTTAGTCATTTTTGCTTCTAGGGAGTCTTCAGGTGGGATTTGATCTTGCTTATTTGTCTTTCCGGTACTCCATGGCATTCAAAGCTTTTGTCCAAAACTCCAAATCAAATGAATCATTTTCCTGCCCCCTAGTAACATTCTTCACTACGTCATACACTCTGGGTGACTAACTTCTTGTATTTACCCCCACCTCTGAGCAACAATCATAACTACAGCCCTCTGAGGTAGGCTAGGATGAGAAATGACCTACCTCAGAGGTTATACTGTGAGCCACATGAACGCTTCTTTTCCTCAATGACAGTCAGAAATGCAGCTAATGGCATTTGCTTGTCATCCTACCCTCAAAGGTTTCATTTATCCTTACTACAGTCTTTTGAGGCAGATGAAGCTAAGGTCTGACTCAGTTTACACTAGCTTTCTACGTGGTTTATGACATAGGTTTCTAGGATCCCAGAAGGTTACACAAGACACTCCTTTACACTAAACAAAACGATCTGCCCAGCAAGTGACATAATTGCTGTCCACCTCCTATCTAAGGTCTCATATTCAGAGCACGGTCTTTTCCTTTCAAGATGATCCTGGGTCAGGTTCAGCAAGCAAAACTTTGGACTGAGCTCAGATCTCTTGTCCTTCTGCCTTCTCTTAGGCTTAGATTTCACCCATTACATCACACCAGCTACTGAAACTGGTTCCTCTGGGAAGATCTAGTTCACCCTGGACTCTGTAAAACCCGACTTGAGCAAAGTGAGATTTGGAATAAGGATGCAGCTTGTGGATGGAGGAGTGGTGGTGGGGAATTAACCACACCAAGTCACCACAGTCCCTCTAATTAGGATTGTAGGAGACAGTTATTTCTGTCCTCTTAGTGTTCTGGGGAACATTAGAGGTCCCTTAGTCTCTCCTCTGTTGCAACTGCTTCAGACTTTATTTTGCAGTTGATTTTTCTCCCTCCTGAGTCACTAGAAAAACATGGACCTCCTTAAAACATGTGCAGGGTCTGCCAGCCTTGCAGCTGAATAACCATAGCCAGCCACTGTACCACAGCCAGAGGTTGGGAAGTTCGATTCCCTGCTGTGCCTCCAGGGAGAAGAGCCATCCTGTGTAGCCTTGGGCAAGCTGGACAATCCCGGGGTGCTCCCAGAGAAAGGGAGTGAGAAACCATGTCAGAGTGTTCTCCACCTGGAAATCCCTGAAATGGCTCATAACTAAGAATTGACTTGATGGCTTGCAATTATAATTGTGAAACTAACACAGTATCTTGAAATACAAAGTGAAAACTTTTGTCTTGAACTCATGAAGAATATTTTTAATGAAAGTGAAATAGTTCTGGCCCAAAGGGGGGACCTTTGCATGGATTATGTGATATCTATCTATCTATCTATCTATCTATCTATCTATCTATCTATCTATCTATCTATCTATCTATCTATCTATCTATCTATCTATCTATCTATCTATCTATCTATCTATCTCTTTTAGAATACTCAGATGCTATAAAAAAGGTTTCACAATCAGTTCAGGAGAGTTTGTTTATGAATGCATTGGCTTGGGATCAATTAAAATAATATAGTACACACAATTGGGATGGGGTAAAAAATAATTAATTAATTAATTCTCTCCTACGGGAGTGCCCTGGGACTTTGCAGTTTGCCCAAGGCTACACAAGCTGACTTATCTTCTATAACATGCCATGAGGAATCAAATTCTTTCCTGTGTTATCAGAGCCATATCTCACTGAGGTACCCAGCCAGCTATTTCAAGGATTAACAAGGTCCATTTGACACCAGTTTTCTCCAGACATTATTTTTGATGCAAAAGATGCCAGCCTAACATGGCTACATTTTGGGGTTCATCACTGGTGGCTTTGACTTCAGTGGTGTTAGTCAACAGACATGTGTAGGATTGCTCAGTAATAAGGATGATCAAATGAGCCTCACATCTTGATTCCTTCTTTCTTTTTCCTCACCTACGTGAAAGTTTATTTTTTATTTATTTCTATCTAAAAAAATAAAAAAGCTTAAAATGTGCTCTCAAGAATTCTGTTAATGGTTTCACAGGCTCTTCAAACTTTACTGAGAGCGAGGGTCATGCCCTTCATTTAATTCTTATCTGAGGGCTTATAGGCTTCTCATAAAGGCTCCTAGAGAAGAAGTGAAGTGGTCAAGGAGGACCACTTCAAAGGACTTTGTCATTGCAAATCCCCTGTCTCTCTTAAATTGCTCAATTTTTCTATGAATTTATTACACTTCCAGGCTGCAAATGCTAGATCACACTGCCCCCCCACCCCCACCCCATTTTGCTTGCATGGAAACAAAACAAAACCAAAATCCCAAAAGGCTCATAAGGAAGGTCCACTGTTGTTTCTATTTCACAGCCCGCAATAGGGGAATTAAAGTTGGAAGGTAAGAGAACCTTCCTGAGGTGACTCAGAAAATCCATAGCAATGCTGGGTTTTGGGTCCCTCCCCCCCAATCCTAAGAATGTGGATAAACAGGTTGAAAGAAAATATGACAGCTGGGAAAAAAACCCCCACTCTTTCTGGGGATAGCAAGCATTATGACAGGACCTGATATAAAGGACAAGCTGGACAGGTATGTTATAATAGCTTCATTGAGTAGTCATTGCTTCAATTTCTCTCCTTCCTCTCTTTCCACTTCTTTCCCCCCCTATTTCTTTATAACTGCAGTTGTCGCAACAAGAATATCAAATATTTCACTGAATACAAAGAAACCTGCTTACTACCACTTCTGTTCAGGAAATCTAAACATCCCCATGTTTGGCTCACATAAGCTTGAGCATTGCCAGATCTGTGGTTTCAAGTGTTGGGTTGTCTCGACAGTTGAGGTATTTCTGGCTGTTTGAGTCAGAGGTTGCGTGTCTGATTGCTCACTGTCCCTCCTTGACAGGGACTGGACTAGATGATTTATTGGGTCCCTTCCAACTCTGCGGTTCAAAGATTCCTATTACTGTACTCTCTGGCACGTTGACTATGACTTTGTGAATGGATTGGCAAATCGGCCGCACAGATGGATTACAACTTGCGAGGTTAACGGAAAATATCCAAAGACCAAATGTGTTGCAATTAATTATTGATCTTCTGTTAAAAAATAGGCTTAAAAAGAGACAAATCTATGTGTGGTAAATGAAGTAATCATCTATTATCTCTTCCTCCTGTGTTTCATTCACTACCCACAAACATTGTGGTTGTGTATATGCCAGCTACCAGTTTGTGTTCTGATGTTTACATTTTGCTTCCATAGGTGGCTGTTATGATACTAGAGAAAGACATTCACATTGAGCAGGGTGTTTGACCCAATGGACTCATAGGTCCCTTCCAACTCAATTATTCTATGATTTTATATTCCCTCCAACAGCTGTCTAAGGTGGAATGCTGCTAACTTTGATGACTTTCCAGACTGGAAATATTCTCTGCCTAATATAAAACAGGCCTGTTATGGGGTTTTAGCTAGCTTGTTTCCTCTGGGGAGGATTTTTTAAAAAATTTGGCAAAGCATGAAACATGAAAACTTTACATGCAGTTCAAAATGTTAGTCCAGAAAAGTACAGTAGCACATGTCCGTTGTATATTTCCCAATCATCCCTCAGAGTGATGCACTGCAAATTTTTTTACTACCTACTCTGTGGGCTGGCCAAATCTGTGGGTGGGGCCAAATATGTGGGTGTGGCCAAACATCCTGCATTATTATGGGCTATAGAGGTGGGTGTGGCCAACCAAGTGGGCGTGACCTGGGAGAATTTCCACTACCGGTTCTGCAGAACCTGACAGAACCTGCTGCAGTGCATCACTGACCCCTCAGTGATTAAGGCCTGGAATAACTGCAAGCACACCTTAGTGCCTAACCAGATGTATGATGATTCCTTTCTAAACAGCTCCCCTTTTGACAGGTTTCCAGTCTTTTTAGTCATGTGACTTACCTATATGCTCTTCATCACCCCCTCCCAGTTATGTGATTTCTATATGCAAAACACTTACTGGCTGGTTTAATGAATGAATGGTGGTAAAGCATTGGTTTGTTATGATCAAACCATCATAGACACAACAGACCATCATATAATCAAACCATCATAGAACCAACAAACCATCATAGACTAGGAACTGCCATATCACCTGGTGCTGACTAATACATCATCTGACATGGGCAGCATCAGGTTGTGTGTGTGAATGAGCCATCATAGACCTGACAATAGAGGTTGAATCTCCATGTGATACAGTATGTTTCTTTAAAAAATCAGTCTGGGGAAAAAAATCTGGTTTAAGTTGCTGCTGAGCTGTAAAGTTCGTGGGATGAAATTGGGCCACACACAATCTCTCAGTTGAGCCTACCTCTCAGGATTGTTGTGAGTCTAATAAGTTTGGTACATCACCATGAGCAACTTGGAAGGAAGAGTATCTAAAAGGCAGAGAAGAATTTATAAGACACAATGACTATCACTTTTAAAACAACTCTTTGCTCTTTTTTCTTCTCCTCTTTTGGCAGCATTGAGCCACGTTGAAACCCGAGCCCATGCTGAGGAGCGTCTCCTGAAGAAACTCTTCTCTGGATATAACAAGTGGTCCCGGCCAGTTGCCAACATATCTGATGTGGTCATTGTGCGATTTGGATTGTCTATTGCTCAACTTATAGATGTTGTAAGTACAGATGGTGTGGATTGTTTGTGCGCCCATGTGTATGAGTTTGGAAAGAGGCGTTGTGCAAGGAGTGATCACTGTGGATCTTCCACATCTGAATATGGATGTGGGGATTCTCAGTCTGACTTTACTTTTTGCACCATTAAGCCAAAGTGCTCAACACCAGAATGTCAGAAATAAGCTGGTACGTTGAGATAGTTAGCGACTTGGACGAGGGCTAGCGGGACTTGGGGTCAAGCAAGATATTAAGGAGAATTGTGTACGTATTTTGCTAAGTTAACCCAGCTCTCTTGTTGGAGAAACAGATATCTGTAGAATTGATTACTGCGTTGCTCTCTACATGGGGCTGCCCTTGAAGATGGTATGAAGTCTGAGGCAGGTACAGAATAGGGTGACCAGGTTAGTGTCGAGGAGCAGGAGCCTTGATCCTATCTCCCCGATCTTGTATTGCTTGCATTGGTTGCCTGAATGCCTCTGTGCCAGTGTCAAGGTATTAATACTAATATACAAGGCACTTCACAGCTTGGGACCCAGGTACCTGGCAATGTTCTCCCAAATGAACTCAGCCTGTACCAACCAATTCTCCCAGGTGTTAGGGCCTTGGGTTGCTCATAAGGTTGCCACAAGGAATCAGGCCTTCTCCATGTTGGTGCTAATAACCTGGAATGGTGTTTCATGTTTGGCCCTCTGCCTACAAGTTTTTGTGTGAGTGTGCAAACCTCTGAAAGCTGAACTGTATAGAGAAGAGTTTAATAATATCTTGTTCCTTTCTTAGTATGTACCATGCAATGTTTGGTTTGGGTTTACATGCTTATTGTGGTTTGGCCCATCTGTAAATTGACTTGGTTGTGAACAAGTTTATGAATTATTATTATTATTATTATTATTATTATTATTATTATTATTATTATTATTATTATTATTATTATTATTATTATTATTATTATTATTATTTATGATGTTTTAAGAATATATGTATACTGTCATGAGTAGCTTTGGCCCATAGGAATATATATAGATCAGAGTTGCCCAAACTATGGCCCATGGGCCAGATCCAGCCCCTGACAATAATTCATCTGATGGGCGCATTTTACTTCCATTTCTGGGAATGATGAGAGCAGTGTGGGCCAGATGAATTAGTGTTGTGGGCCAGCTCCAGCCCACGGGTCATAGTTTGGGCACCCCTGGTTTAAGCAGAGAAAATGGGAGCCTAAAATCTCATCCTGTAGCAAAACATATCTGTTGCAAAACAGATTGCAAGGCACATTTTACTTCTGCTTCCGGTGGGAGCAACCACGTGGCTGAACCACATGACTGGCCCACGGCTCGAAAAGTTTGGGCACCCTGATAAGAACATAAGAACAGCCTTGCTGGAACAGGCCACAGGCCATCCAGTCCTGCATTCTGTCTCACACAGTGGTTCACCATTTCCTTCAGGGTATTATTCCCATGCAGATGCCTTCACCTGCTTAGGATTCCCTGGAAATGGCATTGAGAGAGATCCTGTCTATCTCTCCAACCCGGAGGTTGTCCTTAAGTATCCATAATTATAGCCATTGATACCCTTGTCCTCCATGAACTTGTCTAATCCTTTCTTAAAGCTGTCAAGACTGATATAGATAAATAACTTGCTTATCCTCCCACAATGGAATAGGGACCACTTCGGTGGAAAGGTAACAATGTTCCGTGCACTTCGGTGTCTAGTCATGCATGCCACATGACCATGGAAACGTCTGCAGCAGCAGACAGCTCTGGCTCTTCGGTTTTGAAACAGAGATGAGCATTGCACCCTAGAGTTGGATATGACTGGCTTTCGAGCAAGGGAAACCTTTACCTTTGGAAATTAGACTTGAAAATTAAGCCTCTGCTTACTTTGCACTGATCAGTCACAAAATAGAGCACATGAAATAGAAGATTTGCAGGCGAGCAAAATCACACAGCATGAGAGTGTCCTTTACCACTTGGGGCAGCAATTCTTTTTTTCAAAAAAGAAAAAAGAAAGAAAGGGATAAATGTATGATTTAAGTGCAAACTGCCACTTACTTTGACACTCTCTGAACAAGTTTTGAATCACCACACTAGCCTCTGAAAGGAACATTGCGAAGATATAAATGGAGAGATGGCCATGTACGATACTGGATTTCCTTGCAGGAATAGGTTTGGGTTTGACTATAAGTAAAAATTAATAAGAAACAAACGTTCCTTTTAATTTATGAGTTAATTTTCAGTTTGACATGAGCAAAGCAGAACAAATCGCTTTCTTTTTTTGCAGAAAACCCAAAATGCATCCAGCCCATTCCCAAAAAAAATCCCAGCTGTGAGGCTCTAGGGACCTTTTTCCTGCGAAACTCACCTGTAAACATATTAACCACACTGCAGGAACTGGGAGAAATCCCTTTAAACAAGTAGGAGAAAAATATTTCTTGCTTGTTTTAAGAGCTTTCTCCAGTTTGCTGTTAAGATCCAACAGCACAGCTGGGGTGGAGCCGAGAGAGGGCAACAGAATCCTTCAAGAGAAATCAGAGATACCAGTAAAGATGTGTTTGGGGAGGCAACACTCAATGGCAGGCATCCTTAAACTTGCCTCTCCAGATGTTCTTGGACTTCAATTCCCAGAAACCCTGATCAGCAAGTGTGTTGACTTGGGCTTCTGGGAATTGAAGTCCAAGAACACCTGGAGAGGCAAGTTTAAGGACCCCTGTTCTAGGGCAGTGATGGTGAACTTTTGGACCTCAGTGGTTTGTGGATTTCAACTGTCACCATCCTTTATCAATAGTACTATGAGCTGGAGATTCTGGGATTTGTAGTACAAAATATCCGGAGTGACAAAGGTTTACTACCCTGTTCTAGAATGTAAACCTTTTCTACTAGCAAGCTTTATTTTGCTTTAGGATGGGTCTCGGGGACCACATTCTAGAAGTGGGGGTGCTAAAAGGTGGGGGCAATGAAAGGGGTGGGACCAAGGACAGAGCAAGGTAGAGGTCTCCCTTGCTTGAAATCCAGGCGTGTCTGACTCTAGGGGGTGGTGCTCATCTTTGTTGAAAGCCAAAGAACCAGCACTGTCTTCATATGCAGATATTTGTGGTCCTGTGACATGCAAGACTAGATGCCAGAGTGCACAGAATGCTATTACCTTTCCCACCTAAACGGTACCTATTTATCTACTTGCAATTTCCTGCTTTTGAACTGTTAGGTTGGCAGGAGCTAACAGATGACAGGAATCCACTCCGTCACACAGCACTCAGGTCTTGAACTGCTGACCTACTGACCTTCCAGTCATCAAGCTCAGCGTCTTAACCACTAAACATCTAAAGCAGTGTTTCACAACTTTTGGTTTTTGGACTTCAGTTCCTAGAAGCCTAAGTCAACCCCACAAATCACTAATCAGCCAATGTACTGACTTAGGTTTCTGGGAATTGAAGTTCCCCTGTGGGGCGTGGGCCCCACATTGGGAACCACAGGTCTAAAGAAAGGTGGTGGAGCCCAATTGTGATTCTTACCTAACTGAGACATTGTTGCCTTGCACACGAGAAGCAAATTTAAATTTTCTGCATGCCTACTCAGAAGTTAATTTTAGAGCAACAGGTTTCATGGTTGCAAAGCACAGCTCAAGTCTACCCATCAGCTCTCCTGCCTGCAAAGCACGGCTCATTCTTTTGTAGGATATTTAATGTTTAATAACAAATCAGAGTTACCAGCAGGAGATGCTTGCAGACAGAATGGTGGCAACGCTAAGAGCTGCATCTGGTCTTTTTGCCAGAGGTTTCCTCTCCGTGCTGTATAGCCTTGTATCATTCATGTAATTCAGTTGCCTAAATTAAAAAGAACCTCACAAATCAGTGGTAGATAAGTCTGAACCATGGCTGTAAGAAGTGGAACCTCCATATTCAATGAAAGTTTACCTCTGAATACAGAGGATGAGGATAAATGATGCAGCCATTTCAAGGTGCTAATCTTGATCTACAAAGCCAAAAACAGCCCTGGACAAACATATTTGAAAATCCTCCTCCAAGAGCCTGCTCAGAATTTGAGGTCTTCAGTAAGAGAGCTACAGCCTCCAGGGAAATGCCCAACCATTTTATTTTTATGTATTAAAAATGTTGTTAAACATTTATCTATTGCTTTTCTGCTCTCCTAGGTCCTGCTAAACAAAAATGTATTTTAATCATTTTTTTCTAAAATAGATTAAAAAGCATTTTAAAAGCCAGTTTTAAACATCAAGGATGGGAAGGAATAATACCTGAGGCAGGACCAGGAGAACTTTGGGATGCTACTTTTGCAGAAATCACCCAGTATGATGGATTCACCCATCCAAACCATGCTAGAAACAGAACATTGAAACAAATGATCCCTGTTCAAGCATAATGAATTTTAAATATGGACAGGAAGCCAGGTTCACCCCTCTTCAGTCCTATGTTTCCTTACTGTTGGGGTAGGTTTACATCATGTCCCCAAGGGCTGGGATGGAGACAAGTGCTTAATCCGTCATGCAGTACCTGGGTCTCAAACTGCTGACTTGCCAGCCTTCCAGCTAAAAAGGTGGGCTTCTTAACCACTGAGCCACCCCAAACCCTTTTTAATTTTCAATGGCTTAAGGGCTTGGCCAGCCATTGTCTTGCCTTCACAGCTGTCACCTGGGCTCACTGGCTCAGTGCAAATGTATTTGTTTGTTGCTTGATGACAATCCAGGAGGGAAGTAAAGAGACTGGAGAGGGAGCTGGAGACAGAAAGGGTTCTTTTGTGCTATTTGCTTTGGAGCACGTCGGGGAGGATGGGCCACAATGGCTTATTGGTTAAGATCCTGAGCTTGACAAACAGAAGGTCGGTAGGTTAGCAGTTTGAGACCAGAGTGTTATGCAATGGAGTGAGTTTCTGTTGTCTGTCCCAGCTCCTGCCAACCTAGCAGTTTGAAAGCAAGAAATTGCAGTTAGAGAAATAGTTACTGCTTTGGGCAGGAATGGTAACAGTGTTCCATTCACTACGACATCACTCATGACCATGGAAATGTCTGCAGATGCAGACAGCGCTTGCTCTTTGGCTATAAACAGATGAGCACTGCACCGAAGAGTCATAGTTGGCTTTCAAGCAAGGAAGACCTTTACCTTTACCTTTACAGCAGGGAGGGGAATGCCAGGATTATGACCTATGAGCCTCCTTATTGTCTAAGGGCTTGCAGTAGTGGAAACAACTCCTGGAAGAGGCAAAATCTTTCACAAGACCATAAAAATCCCCAAAACCCATGTATGATATGGGCAAGCAGTGCAGGAATGTTGGCAACCATTCACCATTGATGGACAAACACTGAGTTACCATTTCTGTCCTCTGGAAATCAGCTGGCATATTGCCAGGCCAGCCAGACCTCTGGCACCATTTCCCCAGATTCTTCTTGTGTTCATTTCCTGAACAAGTACCCACTTCTCAACTCTGGCTTGTCACGTTGTGTTGACATCACAAGAACCAACCCCTTGCCGTCAAGATCTTCACCCTAAAAATCCAGTGGGTGGGATGGGATGCTGCTGACCTGCTGTGAGAAAGGGAAGGGGTGTGTGTGTGTGTTCTTGCAGTCACAGGAAGAGTAAAGTTTTGGGGAGGATGAGGACCCAAAGGAACATGCTTTCCATAATGTGCTGACAGAGTTGGAGCTAGTTAAGGGGAGGCAGTTGGATGGATCCTCTTCTTCTTCCTTCCTTCTGAAGTCAGTAAAAATGAGTACCCAGCATGTTGGGGGCAAAATTTTAATCACCCTGTAAACTGCCCGGAGAGTACACTAAGCACTGTGGGGTGGTAAATAAGTGTAATTGCTATTGCTATTCCTTTGTCAAACTCTGTACCAAAACAGGAGAGAAAGGAAGAGGTATATTGTATTTCACGACGGTGCCATAATCAACTTTATTGTACTATTCATTGACTGACTCGGAGAAGTCCTTTTTGGGGGCTTTCCCCTGTAGAATTCTGCTATTTTAACAGGAGTCTGCGAAGAGCTCTGAGTTATAAGGAAGCCAAGCACAGTAATGGCAAAGGTAAATCAGATGCTTTGGTGTGACGTGAGCTAAATTTTATTGACCTGATGGCACACAAGGAAAGCCTTGAGACCCCTGAAAACCTCTTTCCCAGCGGGCTGCCCATTTGCTCTTTCTGCCAGACTGCTTTGCTATATATTATGCATAAGAGGTTGAATAACTGCAAAGTTAATTTGGAACAAAACCAGTAGAGTTTCTTTGCATTGTTTTTTCTGTGCTGGGAAAGTATGTAGAGCTGCTGCCCACAAACAATTACCATCATCCTCATACATCCTCATCCTCTTCCACACAGAGCTGTCCAAAAATAATTGGCTCTTCAAAAGTAGTAGCTTTTAACTTGTTCCAAGTATTCATGGGAAGACTGGATTGAGGGTCAGTGTACAGAGGAGACGCGGAATGGCGGTGGTAATAAATGCAACTCTATGTACCTTCTTGTCAATTTGCCATATGGTTTTAATGACCTTTATTATGGGCAGAAAGTGATTTATGACTTGATGGACAAAGCCAAATAGCTTCAGAACAACCTTCTCAAAGTCAGCTCACAGTTTTAGAAGCCAGGATGGCTCCTTGGTAAAAGCTTTCCCTACATGTATTTTCTCATGCCATCTCATTTCTTTGGGCTTATAGCAGGTTGAAGGAGATGGGGGCATCTTATCTTGAGGAGGAATAAGATGTCCATTTAGAGATCCACACGTCCGTAGCGGACTAATTCAGTTACTAAATGAAAAAGTTTCCTCCCCAGCCTATCCCATGATTTGAAATGACTCATGATTTTAAACATTTTTGGTTCTTGTTCAGTCACACAGTTGATTCCAACACTTTGCGACCCTATGGACCATTGTCCTCCAGGCTCCTCTGTCCTCCACCATTCTCCTCAGCCCGCCCAGCTCTGTGCCCATTGTGTCTACAATACCATCTAACCATCTCATCTTTGCCCACTCCCTTCTTCTTTTGCCCTCCACCTTTCCCAGCATCAAGGCCTTCTCAAGTGAATCCTCCCTTCTCATTTGATGTCCAAAGTACTTTAGCTTCATCTTTACTATTTGACCTTCCAATGAGCAGTCAGGGTTGATTTCTTCTAGGATTTACATATTTGTTCTCCTCGCTGTCCAGGGAGCTCTGAAAACATAATAGCAACCAAAACTATGCCACAATCTTCTGCACGTTTTACCCAGAACTGAACCCCATTAGGTTCATTTGAGATGAATCCTAGGTGTTTGGCATAGGAGGGAGCATGAAGCAACTAAAGACACTCAAGTAGAGGTTCATGTAAATGGCCATTCATTCAGAACTTGGAAAAGTTACTATTTTGGACTACAGCTCCCAAGCCCTAGGCAATTCTGGTAATTGATTGTCAAAGTGAGAGTCTGCTACCATTGGTTCCCAGAGCTTAGAGAGGTTATTTTTTTAAAGAGTCTTGTTCCCAGAAGTCTTCAGTTTACAACATGTATTTCAAGCTTCTCGATCTCCTCAAAATGTCATTGTCGTCAGCCGCAACACAATCCAAGTATACATTTTCCGCTGCTGTCACTACAAACTCCTAATAATGGCAAGCCTTTAGAAATACTTAATTCAGGAATAAGAAATTAGTCAGAGTGTTGCTTGGGGAAGAAAACAAGAACCAATTTATTGGTATCTTGCATGCAAAATGGTGCCTTCCCTATGAGGAGGGACACTTACTGTATGTCAGAATACATCTTATATACTAGTGAACAAACAACTTAAGTTGTTACAAACAACATACGCAATGGCTCCTCACAGTATTATATTCCCAAAAACACGATAAACGTAGCACACCAAATATATGATCCTCTTAAGAAGAAATACTAGAATATTAAACTTCTGCAAACTAATATCTAAAAGCGCATGTCCAACTTTCAAACAGATAAATACGTGGACCAATCGTATAAAGCAATGTGTTTAAGCTGGTTTACATAGCTTCATCTTATCTATTTCGTGTCAGGTTTAGCCTTAGCTCTTTCAAGGGAGTTGACCTGTAAACAAGTGGTCAACCCTTTCTCCTTATGCTGTTATAACATCTGTTAGAATCCAGATAAGAAAAGGGTGTGGATCTTCAGTTAGCTTTACTTGAAAAACAACTTTTGTACTTTGGGAATGAAGGTCTTCATTAAAATGGCTCTGATTCTGCTAGAAGTCACACTGGCCCCAGGGCACTGAGAGGCTTGGTCTTGCAGGCCAGCAGGTTCTGGCCCGCCTTTGCCCTCTGAGGCAATCAGGAAAAATGTCACTGGCATGTATTTGTTTAAGTTGGATCCCAGCTTGCCATGAAGTGACCCACACACTATAATCACGGAGCTATCTCCTGCAGCAAGTATTAAACGAGACATGCAGGATTTGACACCAGGACTGCAATGGACTGCCACAGCTTTGAGGACATTATCAAGTTGCACCTTCACAGCCAGTCTATCTGTCATGGCCTGTTCCACCTCCATTGCTATTTGGAATCAAAATGGTTCCTCCTCCACTCATTTTGCCGTTTGGCCCAGTAGGATGGTTTCCAGCGGCATTTCCTCCACTGAGGGGGGACCATCACCCCACGTAAAGGGGCTCTTCCTCCCATAGTCATTGGTCCTTTAGGGAGTCAGGTTATTTACTACCACCCAACACTTGACGGTAAGTCTCTGGCAGTATCTAACCCTTTCTGCTTTTGGTGTTTTAGCATTTTCAAGGATGGTGTGGCTTGAAAGCAAATCTTACAGGCAGAAAAATAGACCATGGTCCACTGAACCTTGCTCACCACTCCTTAGAAGAGTAGGAAGCTTTAGATCAGCTGTGGGTGGTAGGTGTGCAGGAGATGAAAGTTACAACAGAGATGAATTAAGAAATGGCAATGGAGAGGTGAGGTGAGAAGAGACCATTGAGACCTTTACAGGCAAGAATGAGGAGTTTGTGCTCAATGGAAAGGAAGAAAGCATAGGAACAAGTCATCTTATTATGATCAATGCCGATGTTGCCGGAAATGCCCATCTCTCATTTCCCCATGTTTGGGAAATCAGAGCAAAAGGTCCAGAGCCCATAGTGGTTGCCGGGGTTTAAAGTTGCCACTGAATAATTAACGACATTGCATGGCAGGGCTGCATTAACCAAGATAGGCTTTCATAAATTGTACAGCGGGGGCAAGATCGATTAAAAAAACACTCTGAAATGCTGTCCCAGCTTAACCTCACATGAAGCAAGCAATGAATTTAATTCTGATTAGCTTCCTTCCATACATCAGCATTGGAGAGTGGGTTTGATTGCAATTGTTTATTTTGCAACCAAGTCCTCCTCAGCCCCAGACCAGTATCGATGAAGCTGCTGCCCTCCATCAAGAAGGATTTGAGTGGTTTTTAATCCATTTGGGGACCATCACCCTTCCTTGTGGACTTTGACACCCAAGGTCGTTAGTCCCCAGGGTGGTCAAGTTAGTTAACCATCACTTGATGATTGGTGTTAAGTCACTGTCAGTATGTTCTACTCCTGTAATGATGAACCTTGGCACTCCATATGTTCTTGGACTTCAATTCTCAGAAGCCCAAGCACCCTGTGAATCCACAAGAATGAGTTTACTGTGATTCATTGGGCCCGCGCTGCCCTCGTCACTCCCGGAAGTGGAAGTAAAGTACGCCCATATGGATGCTCATCTTCCCATAGTCGTTGGCCCTTTAGGGAGTCAGGTTATTTACTGCCACCCAACACTTGACAGTGAGTCGCTAGCTGTACGGGTCAGCGACTCATCATACAGATGTGTTTTACTTCCGCTTCCGGGAGCGACGAGGGCAGTGCGGGCCGGATGAATTGCAGTAAACCCATTCGTGTGGATTCTCAGGGTGCTTGGGCTTCTGGGAATTGAAGTCCAAGAACATCTGGAGTACCAAGGTTCACCATCACGGGGCTACTCTATTAACCATAGCAGGATATCTTGGCCAGACTGGTACTTAGGATACCAGAGCTTTGCAATTCCAAAAGAGGGTAAAGTTAATTGTTACTAAATCATATAGAAACCAGTGTGGATCATGATAAATTCTCACTAGCTTGTTCTCTAACAGCTGCAGTCAAAACTGACTTTAGCTGAACTAGGGTGTTTAATCTATATCCAGCTGCTAGTCCCACTAGAGCAGCCCTGCTGAATCAACTGCTGGATGGTAAGTCAAACCTTAGGTAGGTCCAACTGATTTCATGGGCCTACTCTAGTTGGTAA
Organism: Bradypodion ventrale; assembly: GCA_035047345.1. NCBI lineage: Eukaryota > Metazoa > Chordata > Lepidosauria > Squamata > Chamaeleonidae > Bradypodion > Bradypodion ventrale. The sequence goes on from JAWDJE010000004.1 coordinate 9,486,467, forward strand.
TAGCAATTAGATACAGACCACAGTCTTTGATTGCAGCCATTACCATTTCAGCAGTTTATTGATTTATTTTCCCCCAAGACCCACTTAGCTGTACATACAAGGCAATTTACTAAAAGAATTAGATTAATTCATCCAGAGTAATTTCTCGTTGTGAGCCACTGCACTCATTGAATATCAATGGCTCACAAATTACATTTCTGCAATGTTAGCATGTGAAATGCACACAGTGGACCAGATTGTGGGGTGGATGGGTAGAGAACAGATTTTCTATCCGTAACTCATTGCAGGCGCACCCCCCCAATAACGGACTCAGACAACATTGAAAGTGGATAACAGCATAGGGCCACATTTATTGATTCAATGCCCTAATCCGAATTATAAATTTGTATTGGTAAAACGACCAATCATAATTCTTAAGGCAAGCAGGCCGAAGTAACACTGGTAAGGTACCACCCCAAAATTGCCAACGGCAATTGGTTACAATGTATCAATTTGTATCAATTTGTTTGTTGACAACAAACAAATTGTTGACCGTAGTCAATATCTAACTCATGACCCCACCCTCTGACTCGTATCCGTAAAATCACGGGGTGATGCATGCTGGCTAGCTATCGCCATCACCCCGTTGCCTGGTTCATCGTTGACCGGACAACGTTTAACTAATTTGTTCCTGTCTAGTGTTGTCCAGTCAATTGCGAACCTGCCGGATACCTGTGGGTCATACTGTTTACCTTATCAGTGCTACCCGCCAATGTGACCAGAGTCAACAGTAGAAATGAAAGGAACCCCTATATCAAACCATAGCAACAGTGTGGGATGGGCAAAAAAGCCAGGACCCGAAAGCCAATGTGGGTCCCAACCAAAAATTCCCACCCGGCCCCGAAGCGACCAAAATATCACACTGTTAACTAGGGAGGGGGTGGAAGGGAAAAACTTCTCCGCTCCGTCGCTGAGGTAAAATGGCAGCGCGGCTGCCTCGTGGCCACCCCTTTTATAAGGGAGCTGGCCACGCCCTAAACTACCCGGATTCTTCGTCCTGTGGGGGGGGGGCGCAAAGAGCGTGGCGGCCATTTTGGCGCCGCGCTTGCATTGCAGGCGCACCCCCCCAATAACGGACTCAGACAACATTGAAAGTGGATAACAGCATAGGGCCACATTTATTGATTCAATGCCCTAATCCGAATTATAAATTTGTATTGGTAAAACGACCAATCATAATTCTTAAGGCAAGCAGGCCGAAGTAACACTGGTAAGGTACCACCCCAAAATTGCCAACGGCAATTGGTTACAATGTATCAATTTGTATCAATTTGTTTGTTGACAACAAACAAATTGTTGACCGTAGTCAATATCTAACTCATGACCCCACCCTCTGACTCGTATCCGTAAAATCACGGGGTGATGCATGCTGGCTAGCTATCGCCATCACCCCGTTGCCTGGTTCATCGTTGACCGGACAACGTTTAACTAATTTGTTCCTGTCTAGTGTTGTCCAGTCAATTGCGAACCTGCCGGATACCTGTGGGTCATACTGTTTACCTTACCAGTGCTACCCGCCACACGGAGGGGCTTCAAAGAAGGCCTGACGCCCCCCCCCCCAGACCGTCAGCTCGGTCAACAGGCCTGCTCGCCAATCACCCAACAGGAGGTCCATACCTCCTCGCGACAGATGGGCCCCATCCCCTGCATACAAGTCGTAATTTCGTAGGCTAATAGCGGGGTGACGACTGACCCGTCCCCAAGCCTTGTCGGCAAGGAACCGCGCCACCGCCCCGTTGACCGCGCGCCTAGCGCGGTCAAGGGCCAGGAGGTCAATGCCCCCTCTATAAGAATGGCGCGGGATCATGTCCGACCAAACCAGGGTTGTGGCAGGCCAGACGTAGTGCAAGTAAGCAAGGTCCCCGCAAATCGCATGCTTGAGCGATAAGCCGGTGACCTGACCCAAATCATTGCCCCCAAGGTGTATGATGAGAATGTCAGGCGGGTCAGCACTCCTGCTGGAAAACAGGAAAGGCAGCAGCTCCCGCCACAACATCCCAGGCTTACCATGCCAAGTGAGACTGGCGTGTTCACCCAGTCCCAGTCGGGGTCCCCACTCTGTCGCCGCAGCGTAACGCGCTGCCCTGTGCACATAGCTGTGGCCCACCAGCCATACTGTCACCGGTGTAACACGACACCCAGGGTCTGTAAGAAAATTAAGAAAAAAGGGGGAAGGTAAGGTGATAGGATTGGTACTCACGGTGGAAGTGGGCGCACATAAAACTGAAAACATTGCGAGCCCCACCTCCCCATGCTGCGTATGTCAGCCCCGGAGTACCCAAAAGCAGCTGCTGTAGAGGCTGCCCCAATACGAAACGAATGTGTGCCATAACGGGCACCTGGTAGGCCCACCCTGGCGAGGGCTCTGCCTGTCACCTTCCAAAACTGAAATTTAGTAAGGGGAGACCCATCTTGGTGACAGAAAAACGGGCCATGGTGCATGCCACGCAGTGCCAGGAACTCCTGTAGGGCACCAACCGGACAGATGTCTGCCAAAGAACACCGTAGCAGTCTGACAGCACTGCCTACGCCATGCTGATCTGACTTGGAGGAACGTATCCTCAACTGGGCCCAGTCTTTGGCAACCTATACATCTCCGAGTTCCAGTGCCCTACAACTTGCATCCGCCTTAGACAGCATCACAAGTTCGCTGATGCGGAGCGCTCCAAAAAATGCCACCGTTGTGGCTGCATGAAAAAGGGCTGCCTCATAATGATCAAAACAGAGGCTTGGCCAGCCCCGGGCCAACTGGGTAAGAACCCCTGGGGAAATAGGGTGCCGATCGTCCGGGCAACGCCCACGCTCGCGCACCCACCCCTCCAAAACATGTCTCACACGGAAGTCAGAGGTGCTGTCCACATGACCCCCCACTTTGGCCATAAAAGTCAGCGCCGAGAGCTTGGATGCTATGGTGCGAGGTGCGAGGCCGAGAGCGTGCAGGTGGACCATGAACCGCAGAACATGGTCAACCGGGATAGGCCAGGTCTCTGGCAGTTGAAATTGAGCAGCAAATGCCCTGAAAGAATTAAATGCTTGTTGATACGCCTTACGCGTGCGTGGCGCTAGTGACAGGCCAATCGCCCGGTTCACCTCTCCTTGCCAATGGTCCATATCTCGTCCGGGAGTGGCGAGGGAAATTCCTCTGCATCCGGGGCCAAGGCACGGAACCGGGAGATCTGCAGGCGGGACAAAGCGTCAGCAATATCATTATTAATCCCTGGGACATGCCTGGCTCTGAACAAAACGTTGAGGCGCAGGCAGCGCAGCACAAAATGGCGCACTAGGTCCATAACCCTGGGCGATTTGGAAGTCTGTGCATTAACAATGTGGACAACAGCAGCGTTGTCACACCAGAAATGCACGACCGAGTTGGCCCATTCCTCGCCCCATAGCATCAAAGCCCCTAGTATAGGAAAAAATTCAAGGTATGTGAGATCACGCAGGCGATCCGTGCCTGCCCAGGCCGGTGGCCACCCACCATAGGCCCACTTCCCATTGAAGTACATCCCATAACCCAGGGATCCTGAGGCATCAGACTGGATCTGAAAATTGGGGGATGCCAGGAGGTCAGACCTCCAAAATGAGACCCCATTGAACTCCCTCAGGAACTGTAACCAGACAAACATGTCTGCCCTGATACCCCGGGTAAGTCTAACTCTGTGGTGAGGCCTGGATAACCCTGCCATGGCGTCGCATAAGCGTCGAGCAAAAGCCCTGCCCGGAGCGACCACCCTGCAAGCGAAATTCAGGTGACCATGTAGCACCTGCAGTTCCCTCAGTGATGCCTTGCGCTTGGCCATCAACTCCGAGATAAGGGCCACTATCCTGGACACCTTATCCTCCGGTAACCTAGAAGCCTGCGCTAACGTGTCAATCTCCACCCCCAGGAATACTAACTTGGTAGATGGGCCCTCGGTCTTTTCGGGCGCTAAAGGGACACCGAGTTCCTCCATTAGCGTCTGAAATGTGTTAAGGAGACGTGCGCACGTGTCCCAGCCCCGTTCACCCCCGAATAAAAAGTCATCCAGGTAATGGGCTACAGACCGGGACCCTGACCTGCGGACGAAAGCCCACTCTAAGAAGGTACTAAAGCGCTCAAAGGCCGAGCATGATATGGAACAGCCAAAAGGCATGGCCTTATCAAAATAATATTCGCCCCGAAATTTGAAACCCAGCAACTCAAAGTCGCCCGGGTGCACCGGCAGGAGGCGAAAGGCCGACTTAATGTCGCACTTGGCCAGCAGGGCACCCGGGCCACACGAGCGCACCATGCGCAGCGCGTGGTCAAAAGACGTATACCTGACTGAACAAAGGTCATCAGGGATAGCGTCATTGACCGACCGGCCGGCTGGGTAGGATAAATGATGAATAAGGCGAAACTCGCCTTGAGAGTTTTTGGGAACCAAACCTAGGGGCGACACCTTAAGGTTGGGGAACGGGGGTGAAGGGAAAGGGCCGGCGACCCTGCCCGCATCCAACTCCTTCCTGCTACTGGCAGCAGCCACCTCCTCCCTCCCCTTGAGGGACAAAAGATTGGGGGCATCCTGAGGGGACCTATCACCCATGAAAGGGATGCGGAACCCGTACTTAAAGCCTTGAAGGAGATACTCCCCATCCTTCCCCTTCGGGTACACTGTGAGCCAACGCTCCAACATGTCCACCTTAATTGGGGAGGGGGCCTTTCGGTGAACCAGCTCCATCTGTGGCAGCCTTGCCAGCCCACTGTCCGCCCCTTCCTCTGCCCCGTGTCCCCCCAGGCCTGGGACAGGCAGAGGCTGCGTGGGGGCCCGAACATGTGGGACACTCATGCCGGTATTTGCAATTCTTCTTATTGCAGGAACCATTGGACGAGAAAGCCCAGCACAGCAGGCGGGCTGGAACCCCCTGCCCCGCCGCTTGGCGGGTAGCCTGTGCTGGGACAGCTCGCTGGACCGCATGTCCGCAATGGTATCTGTCTCCTGGGACGGGGCGCGTGGGTGTCATGTACAGAAGCCAAAGCCTCTGGCACGGCTTGTCCCACCTCATCTCCGGGTGGAGTGGAATCCGCATACGGAATTCCTCGTCATAAGCGAGCCACGAAGGGCCCGGGAAATCAACCATTGCCCTGTATATGTTGTCCAAATATTGGACCATCGGAATAGCCAACTCCGGCCGCGCCCTCAGATACACTGCCATGTAAATTAAATAAGCCGGCAGCCAGTTGGCCCAGGTACGTGGCGGCTTACGACGGCGCGCCTGCTCCTTATCCTTCTCATCCAGTCCCTCCCTTTCCTCCTTGGTGGGCTCTCTATTCAGGAGTGAGAAGATATCTACATACTCCCCCCGCCAAATCTTTTCTTTGGTTGTCTGTGCCAAGTGGTCACCCAGTGGCAAGGAGTACCCCGCAGTTGGCAAGGCCGAAAAAGGCACCACAGACACCGGGAAAGGGGTCTGAGCTAACCCAGCCACCCCCAGTACATTCCCCGGATTGTGAGAAAAACTACCCACCACAGTGCCCTGGGTGGCAGTTACCGTCGCCGAGTGGAGTGCCGGCTGCTGTGCCACCGCACCACCCGAGCGAGGCCAAGGCCATTGAAAAGCTCCCCCCATAGAAGGAATGTGTGTAGGTGTACTGGCTTGGACCGCATACTCACATGCTGCACCCCCGCGGGCCGCCCCCACCGGGGGTTCCGGCCCACTGGGGGCGTCGGAGCTCACGACCGACGTAGAGCTCATCATCGGGGCCTGACCTGCACTCGTATGCTGGCTGGGGAGCTGCGGGGCAGTGGCCGAAGCCACGCCACCCGCCTGAGGCAGCTCAACCCTGCCTGCCGCCTGTTGTCCTCCCGCCGACGGCGCCGCAAAAGGGACGCCAAAAGGAGCCCCAGCCTGGCTGGCCCGAGCTAAAGACGCTTCAAGGGCCGCAAGGCGGGCCAGTAATGCCTGCACGTCGATCTGGGGCCAAGGGCCGGCCGGCCCGCCAAGTCCGGGCGCGGGTACAGGTCCCTGTACCCCAGGACCCGAATAGGGCCATTGCCCAATACCGAAGCCCGGTAGGGTCGGTGCAGGAACCTGCCAAGGTGGGGGGCCACACCACCCACCCAGGCTAGAAGGCCCAGGAGGAATAGAGGCAGGCCCAACAGGATGGGCAGAGGGAGTAGCGGTGTCCACCGCTCGCGGGCCGCGGGCCGAAGCCCCTGCCGCGCCCGCATTCTGGTCCCCTGCGTCCGGCCAAGGGGCGATAGACCCCATTCCGCCGGGGGCCTGGACAGGCGGCTGCTGGGGAGGTGCAGCTGTGGTCCTCCGACCCGGGTTGCGCCTCCTCACAGCTCGAGCCGCACTCAAAGCTGCCTTCTTCTTCGAAGGCATCTCAACGCAGGAGAGGGAAGCCGAAAAGAAGATTCGCCGCCAAAAGGCTTCCCGTAAGGAGCGACGGAGACACAGGGGAAAAACTTCTCCGCTTCGTCGCTGAGGTAAAATGGCAGCGCGGCTGCCTCGTGGCCACCCCTTTTATAAGGGAGCTGGCCACGCCCTAAACTACCCGGATTCTTCGTCCTGTGGGGGGTGCCCGCAAAGAGCGCGGCGGCCATTTTGGCGCCGCGCTTGCATTGTTTTAGGAGGCCTAAAAGCTGTTGGAGCAGAGCAGCAATACATGGAGTAAGTGATCTAAAGCAGCAAATGGGTGAAGATAAGCAGATGGAAACATGTTCTACATATTTTCAAGATTTATGTGTTAGAGTACTACTCTTGGGTTATCTTCCTTCTTCCTCATCATTCAAAGTTTTTTTTCCTGCTCCTAGCCAGACTAATGTAGCTTTTGCATAATTATTGCAACCTGCAAACAGACTTTGAATGCACAGAAGATAAATGCAGGGACAGCCATAAATTAGTTAAGAATTCTTCCCCCCTGCGCTATACTTAAATGGATTTTCTTGAATAATGCAAAATACTGTATATGTCTCCTTCCCTGACTAATACCAGTCTCCAGAGAGATTTTTTCTTTTTCTTTTCTGTTGTTTGCAACTCAACACAAAGCCACTACACTGGCAAGTGGTAATGCCCAATAATCCTAAGAGAAAGAATCGTTGGCATACATTTTTGTGCAAAATTCAGCTTGAGGTTATGAATTACTTCACCATGCTGGTTTATAGAACTGAGTTCAGTGGGCTTTACTTTCTGTTAGATGTGAACTGAAAAAGGTTGCTATCTTAGAGATTGATGTGTGAGCTTATTAATTACCCTGGGGGAGACAACTAGAGCAATTTCACTCTCAGGGAGAGGGGAATTGCTTTGATAAAGGATAGTAGTAATAATAATAATAATTACATACTATCTCCTGGGACACACAGCAGGGAATCAAACATGACATTTCCTGGGATACACTGTGGGGAATCAAACTCCCAGCCTTTATTCACTAAGCTACCCAGCCAGCTGATATTTCCTCCTGAAAAACAAAACTTGCTTGAAACACGTATTCTATCTTACATGTAAGTGTGGGTTTTTAGAACTATTTTAAATGCATTTGATGGCTTTCATTTATTTATTTTGTAATATTGCAAACCTACTTTGCATCTTAGTATGCTCTCAGGTTGGGTTACAGTATACAGTATCTTAGCAAACAAACGTGCGCTAAACGTGCAGAACAGCCAGTCAAGTATCACTAACTCCAGCCAACCAATATCGTCTTGAAAGAGGACTATTTCCATCCTTGTCCAAAGCAGAAACAGAGCTGAGTCTGCTCAAAAATCATCTCGGAGAATATTTTACAGCAATGTTGCTACTGCCAAGAAGTCCCTATTATGAAATCCAGAATTTTGGAGTATCTTAGTATTAAAAGGGCTGTGCCCACAGTTGTTAATTCAGAGTTAGGATATTAGAAGGAGACACATTGCTTTAGATAGGTGGTTATTAAACTGTTTGCATTTCCATACATCAAACATAACACTTTGGCTTGGTCTTGGTGATAGGCAGATAGTTTTGTCTTTAAGAACTGGTGTTGTAAAATAGTTATAATGCATTGTTCTGTGTATAAATGTAATAAAAAAAACTGGTGTTGTGTGGTGGCTTAGTGGTTAAGAGGCTGAGCTTGGAGACTAGAAGGTTTGGGTTCGATACCCGAGTGCTACACGATGGATCTTGGGGACATGAAACGAGCCTCATTCCGGCATCCCCTGGGCAGAGTTTCTCCAGCAAAAATCCTTTCAACCCAGAGTAATTTGTGACATGAAATTTATTTAAACAGCCAAACAGGGTAGAAAGAGCCTCCTTGAAGACTGTGGTACTTTTGAACAACAATCAGGCATATCCTGGGCAACAGCCACCTGTGCTGTTGTAATGATGTAGAATATGTATATGTGAATTATATTGTATCTTGATGCCTGCATATGGAAAGTGTTATTCTCTGCATGTTGCTTGGAGAACATGTAGAGCCTGATGCATACATATTTAAAGTCAAAATGAAATTGTTGGATGCTCAAAAATCATGCAGAAGATACCACCCTAATGGCAGGAAGTGAGGACGACCTAAAGAATCTCTTGATTGGGTTTGAAAGAAGAGAGTGCAAAAGCTGGCTTGAGACTCAATATCAAGAAAACCAAGATAATGGCAACAGGCCCTATCAGTCCCTGGAAAAAAAGATGGGGAAGAAGTCGAAGCAGTGACAGATTTTACTTTCTTAGGATCTAAGATCACTGCAGATGGAGATTGCAGCCATGAAATAAAAAGATGACTGATTCTTGGGAGACAAACTATGAGAAACCTCCACATAGTGAAAAGTAGAGACATCATCTTGAAAACAAATTCATATAGTCAAAGCAATGGTATTCCTGGTGGTAATGTATGGGTGTGAGACCTGTACCATTAGAAAAGCTGAGCGCAGAAGAATAGATGCTTTTGAGATGTGGTGTTGGAGGAGTGTTTTGAGAGTCCCCTGGACAGCGAGGAGAACAAATAGGTCAATCCTTGAAGAAATCAACCCTGGCTGCTCCTTAGAAGGTCAAATAGTAAAGATGAAGCTGAAGTACTTTGGACATCAAATGAGAAGGGAGGATTCACTTGAGAAGGCCTTGATGCTGGGAAAGGTGGAGGGCAAAAGAAGAAGGGGGCAGCCAAAGATGAGATTGCCAGATAGTATTGTAGATGCAATGGGCACAGAGCTGCATGGGCTGAGAAGGATGGTGGAGGACAGGGGTGCCTGGAAGACAATGGTCCATAGGGTCGCAAAGGGTCGGAATCAACTGTGACAACAACTTTTGCAACTCACAGTTCAGCCACAATTTAAACCAGTGATGGCAAGCTGTGGCACTCCAGCTGTTCTTGAACTTCAGTTCCCAGAAGCCCTGATCAGGTGGAGTGCTGACTTGGGCTTCTGGTAATTGAAGTCCAAGAACAGCTGGACTGCCAAGGTTTGCCATCATAGATTTACATCCTTAAAAAAGGACCAGAGGGCTGGATTAATTTCTTTTTAAAAACTGCCTTCAGTCCAAGTTCATTAAGAAGTGTCTGACAGTGTTTTGATGTTTATGAGACAGTGGCGGTTCTTTGACACAGCAGGGGCCAGCAAAAGACTGTGTAATGTCCTTAGATATAAAAGTTATGGGCTTTAACAGTCTGAATTAATCCTGAACTTGAATTATTGGGAACCAACCTAGTTCTAAAAGAATAGCTTATATATGACCTCTTTTGCAATTTGGGCTAGAGATAATAGAGCAAGGAAAAAGGAAAATGAAAGCTTTTCATTACTAGGCTGGACTTTGTAAGTAATAATAATAATTTCATGTCAGAATTTTATTCTGGGTTGAAAGGGTTTTTACAGAAGAAACTCCCCTCAGGGAACACCCAAATGAGGCTCCTTTCATGTCCCTAAGAGCTGGGACAGAGACAGGCACTCAGTCCATCATGCAGTACCTGGGTCTCGAACTGCTGACTTGGCAGCCTTCCAAGGTAACAAGGCAAGCTTCTTAACCACTGAGCCACCACAGCCCCTTTTGTAAGTAATAAAGTGAGATTATCTAGTTAGGGATATAAATCCTATGTTTTATTCTCATATGTGGATGGGAGAAATCTCAAAGACTTTGTATCTGTGAGGCAGTATGATTTCTGTGGCTGATCTTTTTGCATTTGCAAGAAAAATGTTGGTGTAAACCTGGCCATCAGTTTTTGCAGGAAGAAATTGACTTCTATGGTCACTGTGATAACTGTTGCCCTTTTGCATGAACATTTAGTCAAAGCTGACACCATCGCTGCTGCTGCCCGGGACCCATTGCCTCTCCCTGAGCCCATGTCATCGGCTCAGGGATGGGAGGCAGGTGTGACTGGCGCCTCCCCCACTCCTCTGGAGCCCCGCCTGATCGAGGGGCTAGAAGATTGTTTTTGGGACTATATCTTATTATAATTTTGCTTTATTGTGTTTTCATGTATTATTGTATATTATATTTGTATTTACTGTTTGTCGATATACTATTTTGCTGAGAGACTTTTTTTCTGATGTCTTTTGATATTATGTTCTGAGGTAACATTGTTTTGTGGATATATTGCTGAAAGATTTTGATATGTACTGTTTATATGGTACTATATACTTATTTTTTGTACTACTGCATTGCTTTTTGTACTTGTACTGACGTGTTGTAAGCTGCCCTGAGTTGGCCTGTTGCTGAGTAGGTCGGGGTATAAATCAAATAAACATAAACAAAGCATTGGATGGGTTGTTTGCACCCTCCTGATCAATCATAACACTATCAGACACTTCTTTTGTGTATCCTCACTGTTCTTCACAAGGGAAAAGTAAAGATACACTGACTTTTTGCACAAAATGCTGGAATTTGGGGGGGATATTAGCTGTTGTTTCTTTTGCATGATGGATGGAGATGCAGCAGCTCCCTGGAAATTTACATTTCCCATGGGCTATTAGGGCCTTGCATTCTCCTGGCAAGATACTATATATTACTTAGAGAACTGTCTGGTTCATACTGAGGGGCAAAGCCATGAACTATAAGAGCAACAGGTCTGACCCTGTTGTTCTGCTCCACAGCAGAATATGCTATCGCTGTATAGCATAGATCGGCACATAGCTGACATCCCTCCACCAAAATTATGTAGAAAAAGTGCTGCTCGGAAACAGTGGGTAAAAGCATGATCCTCGGAAACACACCTGCTATTTGATCATCAACCATCAAATCAGAGACTGAAGTCAAGGCATAGCTTCCTCAAAGCTTCTGCTCCCCTAAACAACTGCTTTAGAACTATGGAAGGCAAGCAAGGAGCTACCAGATAACTTGTCAGAACCACATGAATCTCTACCGCCTCGCCAAGAACAACCATGGCCTGTGCGGAAAACTTTAAATAGACTGTGTGCCAGGGTAGGAAGATCAAGAACTAATCTGAGAAAGTGGGGTTTCCCTGTAGATTACAGCCTGTGTGAATGTGGAGAAGAACAAACTATCTCCCATATGTGCAATGCACACAATGCTTCTAGTTTTTTTTAAAAAACCTCAACCTAATTATACAATCCTCTGAAATCGAAGGGGAACTGCCCATTGTTACTGTAATGCAAATGTGTACTATACGTTAGAAAGTTGAATTAAAAGAAGGGTAGGAGTGTGCAGGATTAAGGTGTTGTAAATAAGTGGGTGGATGAAGGGAAATATTGAACTTTGAAAGTGCTGAATCTTGATCAGCCAGATTTCTCCTTTCTTATTTCCAACTGGGACTGCCCATCTCAGCAAGAGCTCTGGTCTACAAGTCACTAGTGAAAATTTAAAAATGGATGGGGATTGGGGTGGGGGAGGACATTTGATTCCAGAGTTTTGGGCATACAATTTCCATCAACTCCTCCCAGCATAGGCAATGGCCAAAGGATTGTGGTAATTGTAGTCTAATTCATCAAGAGGGTAAAAAGGGGCTCTGGGTTAGAGGAAATTTAGCAAGCATTTCTGATAGTAGTTTATTTCCTTCTGAAGCTAGAATGCCACAAAACTCTTATGGAGCTGGGAAAAGTGCAGAGGAGGGCAACCAGAATGATTAGGGGACTGGAACACCTTCCTTACCATCTGAGGCTGCAACGGTTGGGCCTCTTCACTCTTGAACGACGGCGTCTAAGAGGTGACCTGATTGAAGTTTATAAGATCATGCACGGTGTGGACAAAGTAGATAAGGAAAAACTGTTTTCCCTATCGCACAACACTAGAACTAGGGGACACTCCATGAAACTTTTGGGTACTAGTTCTCAAACAAATAAGAGAAAGTACTTTTTCACCCAGAGGATTACTGGTCTATGGAACTCCCTGCCAGAAGAAGTGGTGACAGCTGTCAGTCTTGACAGCTTTAAGAAAGGATTAGACAAGTTCATGGAGGACAAGGGTATTGATGGCTATAATTTTGGATACCTAAGGACAACCTCCGGGTTGGAGAGATAGGCAGGATATCTCTCAATGCCATTTCCAGGGAATCCTAAGCAGGTGAAGGCATCTGCTTGGGAAGAATACCCTGAAGCAAATGGTGAGCCACTGTGTGAGACAGAATGCTGGACTGGATCATGGGCTCCTGTGGCCTGTTCCAGCAAGGCTGTTCTTATGTTCTTATGAATGTTTCTGAACTGCTGTCTAGATAGCCTGAATTAAGATACAGATAATTTACCAGAGGTTGAGTGGGAAAGGGGCAGACCTTAAAAAAGCTACTTTTTTGGACTATGACTCCCAAAATCTATAACCCACAGAGGATTCTAGAAACTGTAATCCAGACAAAGAATATTTATTTATTTATTTATTTATTTTGGGATTCATATTGCCACCCAACTCAAAAGACTCTGGGTTGCACTCAAACAGTAAAAACCAGCATCATAGTTAAAAACTCTAAAACCTATAAAAACCCAATTAAAATGACTATCAAAAATTAAAGAAGGTGGGTGACTATAAAATTTATATTCTGCTTGTTTATTTCTAATGAGTGGGTTCCAATACGCTTTGAAATGGGACTAGCTCTTGTTAGCCTGACAAACCTATGAGACATTTGGAATAAAAGTATTTTAGTTATCAATCCATTTTGGCTTTAATGGACACAATTAGAAGCACAGCTAAGAGGCCTTTCCACCAGGAGCTCTGTGACTCTCTCAAATTCATTTATTTATCTGTTTCAACAAACAGCCTCGTTACTAAGATTGTTCCCTTTTGCGATCTTATGCTCTGCTTTTAATAAAATGCAAATTAGCCTATATATACAAACAGCCCTTTACTATATGTTTGTGAAGAGTGGTATTAAGCAGGGAATGAGCTATCTACTTTGCATTATTCAAGACGTCCATTTAGCTATAGTGCAGGAGGAAAGAATCCATAACTTATTTACAGATGTTCATTTATTTAGCTTTGGTACATTAAAAGTCTATTTGCAACTTAAAACGTTTAGTTTAAAACAATTATGCAGAAGACACATCATTCTGCCTCTGCCTGGCTAGTTACAGGAAGAAACCTTGGGTGATGGAGGAGGAAGGAAGAGTTATACCTTGATTTTTCTCTAATAAATTGATGGTAGCTCACATGGCTAACCTCTTCTCCAGTTGTTCCTCTTTTCAACCCTCTCAGATAGGCCAGGCAGAGGGTAAGTGGGGGTCCCAAGTTAAGGCAGAGAGGTTCAAGGCTGAATGAGAAATTAAATCACAATTTCCTTTGCTCAAAAGCCTGTTGTATCTGACTCTAGGGTTCTCTCTCTCTCTCTTCTGTGTCTAGGCCAGATGTAAAACTGGGAAAACAAAGCCACCATTGGGTGGGTTCATTCTGCAGTTCACGTCCCCTGACCTAGTGTGAGAAAGATTAGCCAGCAACACAAGGTCAACGCTACCAGGGTACGCCTGATTGTGGTTAAAAAAAAATACCACAATCATTGAGGAGGCATTTTCTAGGATCCAATGTTCATCTCTGTTTATAGTCAAAGAGCCAGCGCTGTCTGCATCTGCAGAAGTTTCCGTGGACCGGAGTGCAAGGAACACTGTTAACCTTCCCACCAAAGTGGTACCTATTTATCTACTTGCAATTTTATTGCTTTCGAACTGCCAGGTCGGCAGGAGCTCGGACAGAGATGGACTCTCACTCTGTCATGCAGCACTCAGGTCTCAAACTGCTGAACTGCTGACCTTCCAGTCATCAAGTTCAGTGTCTTAACCACTATGCCACTGAAGTAATGTAGCATTACTCCATTTTTAAATGGAGTGACTTTTCATTTGACTGATCTCCTCCTTAAACTGTGTTGCCCAGAACTGGATACAGTAATCCGGGTAAAGCTTGTCCAGGATAGAACAGTGCAGCGCCTTGATTTACTTATTAGCTTGTTCGTTAGTTTTGTCTCCATCACATTTCCTCCCATGAGCCCAAAGTAGTAAACATGCTCTCCTCCTTCCTTTATCCTTGCAACGATTCAGTGTGGTTGGACAGGCTCTGTAGGGCTTTGAGCATCACGAGGATGGAAAGATGCATAAAAATACCCCCAATGTCACACCTACCTCGAAGTTACTCTGATTTACGCACATCCAAAACCAGGCTCCTGATCAGGTGAGCAAGGCAGGTGCATTCAGGTGAGTGCCCTTGGGGGCTCCTCTTCAAAACCTTCACTGAAAACATGACCGCCTGAATGCCTTCCAGCTGGTCATGAGTTGGGTGCATGACTCAGCTGTATGTGCTCCCAATTTCCACCATACCTGGAGCTGTTTTCAAGGCATAACTCCTAAATAGGACTTGCGTGAAGCATAGCTATGACAAATCAGATCTAATACAAGGGGATGAGGATAATATAAAAGGAAAAGTGTAGCAGACTCGTTCTGAGATGCGGGAGAAGACAATCAGGTGAATCTGTACCTTTCCTTCTTCATCCCTGATATTTGTGAAACTTATGTTACAAAAAAGAAACAAGCAGAGGGTATAATGGTTTCTCTCTCAGCCTTCAGCCAATGACCTGCCTTCTTTTATCCAATTATTTTCTGACCATCTGGAAGTAGAAATTTAACTACTGAAGAAAATATTCTATTCACGCTGTAAATCCCTGCAGGAAAAAAAACCCCTTAGAAATGTGTGATTCTGAATAAAACAAATAAGCAATGCTCATTATGCCAGGCCAAGCACAGCTGCACGTCTATGGCCTGCTGGCATTAACAGTCGTCAGCACCTCAAAGTTTTTTTAATTAAAAAGGATGCAGTGGGAAGCCAAGGCTTGGGGAAATACAGTTCGAGAGGTGCTTACCTCTGGGGTAACAGGTTCAGCAGATGCTGTTGTTTTCAGAAGTTTCGCTCAGATAAAAAGCAAAGTCAAAAGATTTTTTTTAAAATTGGAAAGACGTTTTGTCAAGTTAAGTCAAACTTGAAAATATTCCTCTTTTTTCAACTGCAAGTCTGTTCTGAATTGGGGAGGGTGTTCTGGGATTTACAGTCCGGCAAAGAAATTCTTCCCAACTGTTTGTTAACGATGCTGTGGTGGCTTAGTGGCAGGTCAGCAGTTCGAGAACTGAGTGCTGCATGATGGAGTGAGCACCTGTCTCTGTCCCAGCTCCTGCCAACCGAGCAGTTTGAAAGCAAGAAATTGCAAGTAGATAAAGGTAACAATGTTCCAGGCACTTCAGTGTCTAGTCATGCTTGCCACATGACCACAGAAACATCTGCATATAGAGACAGCGCTGGCTCTTTGCCTGGCGCCTCGGTCTGGGTGGCGTGTGATGCCCGGCACATGGCCGAATTCGTGAGGAAGTGGAGGTGTCAGGCCGTGTCCTGCAGAGGTGGCCAGAGGCTGGCAGGAGTAGTTGGTGTCACTGGGCATATGGTGGTGGCACTTGCGTGCTGTTGCACACATGCACACGTTCCCGTCGCGGCTGGGAAGGGGGCCTGTGCGGGCGCCCGTGGCTGCCGTCCAGCTGGTCCTACTTGTGGCTCTCCATTTGTTGCATGGGTGCCACTTTACCATGTACGGGCACCATTGTTAGGTGATCATTTGTGACATTGGGTGCCTGGCGCGGAGTTGTGATGTCCGCGCACTTGCGCGCGCAGGCGGCCCAGTGGCACCGTTGAGATGCCTGCGGGTTGGGCTTACGCCCCACCTGCGGCCCCTGGACCCCTCTCTTTGACCTCTGGGACATGGAATGTAGATCCAGGACGATTGTCGATTGGGTGGGTTGTGAGGGGGGGGGATGCATGCGGGACATAAAAATGTACGTCTTTCCTTTATATATTAAGATTTTCAGGGAACTGACCATGGTCCTGAACGTTTTTTGGGGGGAACTCAGTTCAGCATTTTGGAAAGCTTCTGTAAAATTCACATTCAAAACTTGGTACAAATTCACAAGCTTTGATTTAAGCAGAGTCACCTGCCTGCACTACTTAAGAGGTGAGAGGTTAGTATGAAAATGAAAAACACAATAGCCCATGCTTGCTGGGGATGATATAGGACAGTGATGGTGAACCTTGGCACTCCAGCTGTTCTTGAACTTCAATTCCCAGAAGCTCTAATCAGCAGGAGTGCTGACCTGGGCTCCTGGGAATTGGAGTCCAAGAACATCTGGAGTGCCAAGTTTCGGCATCACTGATATAGGCCAGTGGTGGCGAATCTATAGCACGCATGCCAGAGGGGGCACTCAGAACCCTCTCTGTGGGCATGCGTGCTGTTGCCCTCTGCCCAGCAGCCCAATGGGAGTGCTTCCTCCCTCCCCCAGCTATGACTTTGCCCCACCCCTCTGTCCAGCAGCCCAATAGGAGCACTTCCTACCTTCCCTGACTGGGGTATGGCAGAGGGCTCACCCGAGGCATGAGGGTGTGGCGCAGTCGCAGATGGCAGCCTGTTGAGTCTGTGGCGAAAGTGAGTTTGAGCACTTGGTCTCTAAAAGGTTTGCCATCACTGATATAGGCTGTAGTCCAAAATATCTGGAGGCCAACAGGTTGGGGAACCTTACCATCGATAGAACAAGATGGTAAAGAAACTGCAAAGCTCTTAGACTTGCTTGCTGAGCAGTGCAAATCAGATTGTTTTAATGCTAAGCTTCTGTAAACATCTGCTTTATTGCTGATGCTTAACTACATTTATTACTATGATTATTGGAGATTGGCAAAAAGAAAGTGGATGGTGAGAATCAAAAGCTGCTGTTTCAAGAGTATTTAGGGACAATAGCTGTTTTTTTTAACAACTCCGTTTTTCCTTTTAATTCCCTCTCTCTTTTTCTCTTCCCAGGATGAAAAAAACCAAATGATGACCACAAATGTGTGGGTGAAACAAGTATGTTGACAAAGATACTTTCTCTTGTATTTGTTTACTGTACATTACTGTCATCTAATCAAGTAGGTGGAAGGCAATACCTTTAATTAGATGACTAAAATTAGCAATACCTAGTGGGTTCAGATCATAATCTACTGGTTTCAAAATTCAGGCTTAAACTAAAGAAAATAGGGAAAACAATTAGGCCAGACAGGTATGACCTAGACAACATACCTAAGGAATACACAGTGGAGGTGTGGAACAGATTTAATGGCTTAGACTTGATAGAGTGCCAGAAGATTTATGGACAGAAGTGTGGAACATCATACAGGAGGCAGCAAGAAAAACCATACAAAAAGAAAAGAAGCATAAGAAATCAAAGTGGTTGTCTGATGAGGCTCTTAAAATAGCAGAGGAAAGAAAGAATGCAGAAGGCAAAGTAGAAAGGAAAAAATTCAATCAATTGAATACAGATTTTTTTTAAAAAAAGCAAGGAGAGATAAGGAAACCTACCTAAATGAACAGTGCAAAGAAATAGAGGAAAACAACATAAGGGGTATGACTAGAAATCTTTTCAAAAAAATTGGGGAAATCAAGGGAACGGTTAAAGCAAAAATGTCCATGATAAGGGACTAAAACGGCAAGGAGTTAGCTGATGCAGAAGAGATTAAGAAAAAATGGCAAGAATACACAGAGGAACTCTGAAAAAAGGACTTCAACACCCCTGATAATCACAATGATGAGAACTTTGAACTTGAGCCAGACATCCTAGAGAGTGAAGTCAGAAAGGCCATAAAAAGCACTGCAAATAACAAAGCTAGTGGAGATGATAGTATCCTAGCTGAATTTTTCAAAGCCCTAAAATATGATGAATACAATTATTGCATTCTATATGCCATCAGATTTGGAAAATCACAATGGTCACAGGATTGGAAAAGATCAGTATACGTTCCAATCCCCAAAAAGGGTAATGCCAAAGAATGCTTGAATTATCGAACAATTGCACTCATCCCACATGCTAGCAAGGTGATGCTCAAGATAATACAGGATAGACTTCAGTAGCATGTGAAGAGAGAATTACTAGAAGTGTAGGCTTGTTTCCGAAGAGGCAGCAGAACTAGAGACCACATTGCCAACATATGTTGGATCATGGAGAAAACAAAGGAATATCAAAAACACAAATCACTTCTATTTCATTGACTACACCAAGGCCTTTGACTGTGTAGACCACAACAAAATGTGGCAAGTAATTAAAGAGATGGGAATACCAGAACACCTTACATGCCTCATGAGAAATCTGTACATGAATCAAGAAGCAACAGTTAGGACAAAACATGGAATGACGGAGTGGTTTGTTATAGGAAAAGGAGTAAGACAAGGCTGCATTTTATCACTCTGCTTATTCAACTTATACACAAAGCACATAATGCGCAATGCAGGGATGGAGGAATCACAATATGGGATTAAAATTGCTGGGAGAAACATGAACAATTTGAGACACCCACATGACACTACCCTAATGGCAGAAAGTGAGGAAGACCTAAAGAAGCTTCTGCTTTGGTTGAAAGAAGAGAGTGCAAAAGCTGGCTTGAGACTCAACAAGAAGAAAACCAAGATAATGGCAACAGGTCCTATTAGTCCCTGGAAAATAGATGGGGAAGTAGTAGAAGCAGTGACAGATTTTACTTTCTTGGGACCTAAGATCACTGCAGATGGGGATTGCAGCCATGAAATAAAAAGGTGATGGATTCATGGGAGACAAGCTATGAGAAACCTGGGGAACATAGTGAAAAGTACAGACATCACCTTGCACACACATGAACGCAAATGCAGAGGCTAATTTAAAACCAGCTTCTGCTCCCTTCAGAGATAATTTCTCTTTTTCAATGTTCTCCTAGATAACTGTTTTCCTGAATTATGGATTTTAAAATGTTTCCGAGCTTTTTTTTT
Source organism: Bradypodion ventrale (assembly GCA_035047345.1). Taxonomy (NCBI): domain Eukaryota; kingdom Metazoa; phylum Chordata; class Lepidosauria; order Squamata; family Chamaeleonidae; genus Bradypodion; species Bradypodion ventrale. The sequence continues at coordinate 9,505,653 of JAWDJE010000004.1, forward strand.
TTTTTAAACACAAGGTGACGAACAAATTTTGTTGTCCTTCACATGAAAATAGTGCAAAGATAATAACTCTCCTTTACTTGTTCAGGAAAGACTTCTGAAGAACAAGACTCTTGTGTTAGAATTATGGGCCCTCTTTGAAAAGTCCTTGCATGTTTGCCAACATCTCTATGTGACCTTGTAGAGTAATAGAGATCTTCATATCTATATGCCTTCCTAGATTAGAAAACCAAAGCAAGAAATCAATTGTTCAGTTACTACAAAACAGGGTGTGTGGAATAATTATTCAGCATGGGTGTCCGGGAGGCAGAGAAGTCTTGCTTCCTTGTATATTTTCTATTTGATTTTATACAAATAGGTAAAATGTGTTGTAGCAACTGATTCAATGTGTGTGAATTACGCTAACATGTCACAATATTGGTTCACCCCACTCTACCTCTTCTCCAGAGAAATTTCTGCAAATGCTCTCCTTCTTTAGCATAGCCATGCTGGATTTTCTTTGCGTGAAGATAAAATACAAAATGCACTTTTAAAAATAACCTCCACTCCTCCTCCTCCTTACACTGCATTAATTTTGGAGGGAAATATGGGCATAAAGTTGATTTTAAAAAACAACCAATGAAACTAGTGGTAGCACAGTTATTTTCTTCACATAAGAAGCAATGCGTATTCTGTGCACCTAAATATTGCTGGGGATGATGACATTTCCTTGAATAATTTTGTTGTTTTGGCCATACAGTGTAAGGTAATTTTTAAAAAGGAACAACTATGATGATTACGACAATAACAATAACAACAGTCAGATAGATAGAATTCCCAACCCAACCCAGATCCTCAGATCTGCAAAGCACCCAGAGATCAAGAGATCGACCAGTAGTAGATCTTCATTAATGTTTTGTGATTTAGGTGCTTTGACATTTTTTAACATTTGGGATTCTTTTTGCCAACAATAGTGTTAAGAATCCTGAAATGAATGAATGAATGAATAAGTAAATGAATGAATGAATGAATGAATGAAGAAACAAACAAACAGACAGACAGACAGACAGACAGACAGATAGATAGATAGATAGATAGAGGAAAGAAACTAACTAACTGACTGACTAACTATTAAGTGTAACTGAGAATCCTATGCATTGTTGTTGTTTAGTCGCATAGATATTAAAATAGTGTTATTCTCCTCTGCAGAGCAGGAAGGTTTTTTCCTGCTCATAGATCAGAAACTTCTGTTTTTAGATTAGTCTAATATCAGCAATAGCCCTTATTATACCTTTGAAATTTATCAGATGTTCATTTCCCCCCAGGAGTGGCATGATTATAAACTCCGTTGGAACCCGGATGAATATGAGAACGTTACATCGATACGAATTCCTTCTGAACTAATTTGGAGGCCTGACATTGTTCTCTACAACAAGTAAGATGCCATTTTGACATTTGTTTCAGAACAGAACTTTCAAAATGGTGTTTGGGGATACTCAGGGGTTCCTCTGATGTATATCAGCTAGAATGGTTGCTGTGACCCTACTAAATACCTGGAGGCTTTTTGTTATTTTATCTATTCCCTGCTTTCAAGGACAGCAGGGGTGACTATATGGATTTAGGGGAGCAAATGGTTTCAGATGACTCATAGACCATGTTTTGCCTGTCCTGGATATATGGGAACCATGTAGTTGAATGACCCTAAGTGGCACCTCAGAGCATGTAGAATATTTTGAATGCAGCTTCTAGAATCATCCAGTGAACATTCTTCCAAATCATCAAAATAATACAAAACAACCTCTTGAATGCAATACATTAGCTTCCTGCTCGCTGGGATAAGGAAATACAGTAAAACCTCAAGATACAAAAGGTTTTTCGTATCTTGAAAAAAATCATATCTCAAAATGTGGTTTCCCCATAGGAATGCATTGAAAAGCAAAAAATCCATTCCTGAGCTCAGGACCCCCCCCCCCAAAAAAATAAAATAATAATAATAATAATAATAATAATAATAATAATAATAATAATAATAATAATAATAATAATAATAATAATAATAATAATAAACAAAAACCAAAAACACCACATTTTTTTTCTGCTCAAAACTCTTCATAAAGTGAACTTTGGAATTTGTTGCTGCATTTTGGCCACTTTATAAAGAGGTTTGAACAAATAAAAGATGGTTATTTGGCTCCCCCCCCCCCCCCTGAGCTCCAGAAGTGTATTTTGGTTTTCGATGCATAGTTGGCACATTTCCGACAGCGCCCACTTGTGGCCACCTCTGGTAATTGCCAGCTCAGTACCCATCTATCAGCTGTTTCAGAGAGGGGGGAATTTTCAGCACTTCTTGGTCACAGGGAAAGCTCCTGGCAGTGAAGAACACGATGAAAAATTCCAAAAATGGAGCGGAAATGCTCCAGGCACCCTCCCATCAGCAGAAGCATCAGAAGACCAATAAGCAAATAAATAAATAAATAAAATTTCATATCTCGAAAAAGCAAATCCCCCTCCCCCCCAAGGTTTCCTTTTGTATCGTGAGTTTTTCGCAAGTAGAACTGTTCATAACTCAAGGTTTTACTGTACACCCTCCCAGTGACAAGGCTGAAATGAGATTTGCTCATTAGTTTGTATTGTTTAGTGCAATGGATTGGTTGGGAGTCATCTTGTTGTTAGCATCATCAGGTGGTAAAATATGTTTTCCAGTTTTGTATCTGGAGCTGGTATACCACAGTTTTGATTCTCAGACTGGGGTTTTAATCTTGCCTGTGCTTCCCAGGAGAGAGGCCAACAGACATAACACAGTTTATGTGTGGCTGATAGAATTCTGTGCATTGCCACCTGTGTAGTCTTGGGTAGTCTGATAGTTGATTCCAGAGCACCACCAGAAAGGAGGAACAGTAAACCTTCACAGTTACAAGATGGGGGATACTTGCCTCAATAATACTATGAGTGAGAAGGAATTTTGGAATTGTAGAACACAAACTGAATAATGAGACATGACACATAGAAATACCTTTGGGTTGAGCTGAGGGACCCTAATGCCAGCTGGAAGTGAGTGGAAGTGGAGTTCCCAAGCATTAAAGTGAGCACACAATGGAATTAGATGTTTTGCTCCTTGATTTCTTCCCACCCTGAGTTTGTCTCCTTGCCTGGAGACCCAGAAAAACATTCATTGTTGGCTGCAACACATATACAAGAATGTATTCTTTCCAGAAGCAGGAAAAGTGTCATTGGTGTGAATTTGTTTAAGGTGGATCCCAGCTTGCCATGAAGTGACCCACACACTATGATCATGGAGCCATCTCCTGCTGCACGTATGAAATGAGACATGTAGCCCAATCTTTTGGGCTGCGGGCTTGTTGTGTGGTTCAGCGGGCCGGTCACATAGTTCCTCCCACCAGAAGCAGAAGTAAAACATGCCTTGCAATCTGTTTTACAACAGGATGAGGCAGATTTTAAGCTGCCATTTTCTCTGCTTAAACTAGGGGTGCCCAAACTATGGCCCATGGGCTAGATCTGGCCCCCTATGCCAATTTATTCAGCCCATGCTGCCCTCGTCACTCCCAGAAGCAGAAGTAATGGGTGCGTTATCCTTCCACTTCCAGGAGCAATGAGGGCAGTGCAGGCTGGATGAATTGGCATTGGGGGCTGGATCTGGCCCACGGGCCATAGTTTGGGCACCCCTGATCTAGCTGGTTGTTCCCTCTCTCTCTCTCTCTCTCTCTCACACACACACACACAATCTTTCACCCCATTGGGGTCTCAAAGCAGTTTGGGAGTCAGGTAAAACAATGCAATTATCACAATAAAACACCACAATATTAACAAATAATTAAAAACATAATTGTATTAAAACACCATTACAAATCCTTTGAAAAGCAAAGAAACAACAAAAAAACCCGCTGTAAATTCAATAAATGCAGCATTCCTAATATCCCCACTTATCCGAATCACTTAAAAGCTACATTCATTAAGCTTTTACTTCAGGGGAGACTGTTGCCAAACTCTCTTGGAACATACAATGCCTGCTGGCTCCCTGCCCCCAATTTTATAAACAGAGAATAAATGGCAAAGAAACATCTTATGATTCTGAAAAAGAGCTTCCTAGTATTGATATATTGCTTTTTAACAGAAAGAGACCAGAAAGACCAGTCCCCAGACAAAATCCATTTCTATCTCTATCTCTATATCCATCTCATGTTATACTGTCAAGATGAAACTGATTTAGAAAGATCCTAATAGGTTTTCACGGTAAGTGAGATATTTCAGGAGTGGTTTTTACTAGTTCCACATCCCCAGTGAGCTGTCATGGCCAAATCAGGAGTCTTACCCCTGCCTCCTGTCTGTCATTCTGTCTAGTACACCACACTGTGTATTCTTATCTATACTTATATCATCTGTAATCTGTCTGTGTCTGTCTCTCTAGCTGTCTTTTCTTTCTAGTCTACTTCTATCTATCTGTCTATTATCTATATCAGGGGTGCCCAAACTACGGCCCGTGGGCTGGATTTGGCCCCCAACACCAATTCATCTGGCCCACCCTCATCGCTCCCAGAAGTGGAAGTAAAGGGGCACATTTTACTTCTGCTTCTGGGAGTGATGAGGGTGGCATGGGCCAGATGAATTGGTGTCGGGGGCTGGATCCGGCCCATGGACCATAGTCTGGGCAACCCTGGTTTAAGCAGAAAAAATGGCAGCTTAAAATCTATCTCATCCTGTTGCAAAACAGATTGCAAGTTATATTTTACTTCTGCTTTCAGTGGGAGAAACCATGTGACCGGCCCGCTGAACCATGTGACCAGCCCACAGCCCAAAAAGTTTGTGCACCCCTGATCTATATCATCTATCTGACATTCAACAGGTTCAGAGCAAGCAAGAGCTTACACACACAAGGAGACACACACAAACACACAAATGCTGTCTACAAACTGTGGCCAAGGAAGGTTTTAAGAAGGGTTAGGGTTAGGAAAAGTCAAAGCAATGGCACTTGTTTTGAAAAATATCAGTCAACTAGTCTCTAGCTGAATATTCAGCAAAGGATAAGGCATGGTATTTTCTAGTTATCATAACTCAATACTCAGTCTGTCTCTCTGAAACCCCATTATGGCAGGTGGTGGTGGTGGTGGGCCGATGTGTGGGGTAGGACGGACACTGATGAAGTAGAAGAGGGGTGGTTTACAGAACTGGCAATACAGGCTGCAGAAAATGTTCCCTCCCTCTCTTAGAGCTATTTTGGAAACTCTCATCACAATTTAATATTTATAGATTGCCACTTGCCTAAAAGCACCCAAGGCAATATAGCAATATGTAAATATAAGGTAAAGGTAAAGGTTTCCCTTGCTCGAAAGCCAGTCGTATCCGACTCTAGGGTGCAGTGCTCATCTCTGTTTCTAAGCCGAAGAGCCAGCGCTGTCTGCTTCTGCAGACGTTTCCGTGGTCATGTGGCAGGCATGACTAGACACCGGAGCGCACGGAACGCTGTTACCTTCACACCAAAGTGGTCCCTATTTATCTACTTGCAATTTCTTGCTTTCGAACTGCTAGGTTGGCAGGAGCTGGGATGAAGACGGGAGCTCATTTCCGTCCTGCAGTACTCGGGAATCGAACTGCTGACCTTCCGCTTCCCAGTCAGCGTCTTAGCGACTTGAGCCACTGCAGTTGGATGCTGAATATTTGCTTTAAAATAAAACCCTACCATTTCAGAATGAGCCACTGCATATAAAAAAGGGAAATCAGGAGATAAGCTGTTTCATTTAAAATGCACCCAGAATCAATACATATTGTAGCTCCTACCAAAAAAGTTATCCATCTTTACTGAAGATTTGTTGCTTGTATCACCTACAACAGATATATAGTTAATAATCAATGAGACATTACATTAAATGAAACACCATCACTTTAATATTATATGATTTATCTCTTGGATCATATCCAATGAAAAGGAAATATTTGTTTCTGTAATCTTTTCGTGTATCGAACATTTCTTTTCAACATCTTGGAGCTTTACTTTAAGACTCAGCCTGGCCCAATGAAAATTTACTTAATTTTACATTTTGATAATGGATCTGGCCAGACATCCTGCAACAGTAATGGAGTAGACCATATAGCCTGTGACTCAACACCAAGTGTCAGGTGGCAGTTGACTAACCTGACTCCCTAAAGGGGCCACTGGCTACGGGCACATAAACCCCTTTAGGTGGGGTGATGGCTACTTCAGTGGAGGAAATGCTGCAGCCTATGGGCCCGCACCACAAAGGGAGGCCCGCACGACGTGATTTTACATCAATTTTTAAAATCAGAAAGCACGTAGTGCAATGACGTTTATTTTTCAGTTTTTAATTGGATAATTGCTGAAAATGCAGTTTTTGTAGGTTAATTTTTTAAAAATATACTTTCCCTGGTATGGACCGTGCCACAGGTTCAGCCTAGGGGCCCACAGATCCTAAATATGGCACTGACCATCCCCTTGAATTGCACCCGGAGGCATACCAGTAACCAGGGCATACTGATCATATTAGGCCCAATGGCAAAATGAGTGGAGGAGGAACTCTGATTCCCAATGGACTGGCTGTGAAGGTACACCTTGTCCATATCCTCAAGGCTGCGGCAGTCCATCACAGTCCCAATGTTAAATCCTGGATATCTCATTTCATATGTGCTGCAGGAGATGGCTCTGTGATCATAGTGTGTGTGTCACTTCATGGCAAGCTGGGATCCACCTTAAACAAATTCACGGCAATGGCATTTTTCCTACTTCAGGAAAAAATGCATTCTCGGATACGAGTTGCAGTTGATGACCGAGTTTGCAATCTCATAAGTATTTCATGGGATTATGTCAAATATTTCACATATTTATTTTGATACTACAAACCCTTGTCCAAAAGCTAGAGAACATACCTGTCAACCTTCCCGAATTGGCCGGGATTTCCCGATTTTTGGCACCAATTTGCACCATTTCCTGTCCGCAGCTGCCCAAACCCCGGAATTGGCAGTGGGAGGAAAGAGGTACTGCGCATCCCTTCTGCACAAGTCACATTCTACGCATGTGCAGAAGGCTTTTATGCTTGCGTAGAACCCTTCTATGCTTGCATAGAAGGCTACATAAGCGTAAAAGGGTTCTATGCAAGCGTAAAAGCCTTCTACGCATGCGTAGAACATGACTTGCGCAGAACTGTTGTGTGCAGGTCCCGGATTGTCTGGAGCCGCGGTTGACAGGTATGCTAGAGAAAATACATAACAGAGTTGAGATAAACAGAAGTGAATTTTTTGCTTATGCACGTACAGTTTTTCTTTAACTTATGTTCCCTTACTCCAGAATTATCATCTATGCTTGTGATCTTATCTTTAAAGTTCAGGGGAAACGTTTGAGTCCATTGAGCAGCAGCTAATCTTTGCCTTAGAAGATCCTTCCTCATTTTATTAAAAAAAGAAAACCAGATGAAAGCAACCCTTTAGAAAATACACATCTGTGCCTTCCACTTAGAGAACCCAGAACCAGAGAGGAAAGTCTGAGTTAGCTGGGAAGGTAAGATTTTGGCACATTGCCCTAACCCAGAATACTTGGGCATCACATTAGATCAGTGGTTACCAACATGAGCTCCAGGCTCCACAGGAGGACTTAAATTCCCAGAAGCTTAAGTCAGTACATTGGGTGATTAGTGCTTTGGGGAAATAGCTTAGGAATTGAAGTCCGAAAACCAAAGGTTGGGAAACACTGCTTTAGATCAAACCCTGACCTACAGAAGCATTGTCTAACCTGCAAGATAGAAAAATATTGTTACCAGAAATAATATACTTCAGAAACTGGCTGGTTCAGACTAGAGTGCACACCCACAAACAATAAAAACATTAGCTTTGCCCCTTTGCTACTACACAGCAAAATTTGCTAGTGCTGTATAGTATAAAGCAGCACATGTCAAACAAGTGGATATAGCTCTTAATTAATCATGCAGGATTATTACTAGTTGTCTAAAACCTACACCACTGAAAGATAACTATTTCATTTCATTTCACTTTATTCTTGCATACCGCTTCATTCTGCCAAAGAAGACTCTAAGCGGTTAACATTGGTGCATGCTGACTGCAGCGCAGCCAGCAGAAGGAAAGTGAAAAGATACAATAAAAAATTAGATACATAACACTCAACACAATAAAACCGACATAGTCAAATGGAACAATACTCAAAATACATCCTCTGGCGATGTTGGGGCCAGAGGGTGGAGGCAAAGCATCCTGGCATCTTCGGGGCCACGGCTAGTCTTTTATCCCTCCCCGGGCAAAGCAGGAGGGAGGGCGGGAGCTGAGCTCCACTACCCGACAGCCACAGCTGATGCCATTCTGACCTCTGGCGATATTGGGGCCAGAGGGTGTAGGCAAAGCATCCTGGTGTCTTCAGGGCCACAGCCAGTCTTTTATCCCTCCCTGGGCGAAGCAGGACCCAGAGGAAGGAGGGCGGGAGCCGAGCTCCACCGCCCGATGGCCACAGCTGATGCCGTTCCGACCTCTGGTGATGTTGGGGCCAGAGGGTGGAGGCAAAGCATCCCGGCGTCTTCGGGGCCACGGCCAGTCTTTTATCCCTCCCCGGGCGAAGCTGGACCCAGAGGAGGGAGGGCGGGAGCTGAGCTCCACCGCCCGACGGCCACAGCTGATGCTGTTCCGACCTCTGGCAATATTGGGGCCAGAGGTTGGAGGCAAAGCAAACCAGCATCTTCGGGGCCACGGACAGTCTTTTATCCCTCCCCGGGCAAAGCAGGACCCGGAGGAGGGAGGGCGGGAGCCGAGCTCCACAGCTGATGCCATTCCAACCTCTGGTGATATTATTTGGGTGGCATTGACCTGCTAGAAGTCTGTCAAGAGGTGTTAGTAAATAAGGTGATATAGCATCAAAACCATCCATTTCATGGGCACCAACCTCTTAGGTCAGGGATTCTCAACCTGTAGCCCATGGGCCAGATATGGCCCAGATATGACCCACAGCAGCATTTCATGTGGCTCTCACTGCATCCACCACACCAGGAAGTGCCATGTGGTGGAGGAAGGGCAAAATGGCTGTCAAGTCCCTGAAGCTGTCTGAGAGAGCGTAACCTGGCCCTCGGCTTTAAAAGGTTGAGAACTATTTTAGGTGATGGTTTAAATTAAGGGAAAGTTGTCTCACACCCCTCAAGCTCTAATTATTAAACCAGAAGAGAGTAAACTAAATTTATGGAGAGCAAACAATACATCTTGCTCAGTGCCGAAGAGTTCTTCCCACCAGGACCATCTGAAAGTCGCTTAGTAGACTTTGAAACAAAATTGGAAGGCCGAAGAATAATCAAGTAAAATGGAACTACTTGGATACAGGACAAATTTTCTGTGAATGTATTGAAATTCAGTCAATGCAGCATTTATGGTATGCAATTTATACCCCATCACATTTACAAAATAACATCTTGCAAGTGGCCAAAATATGTTGAAGTATCCCGCTCCTGCTCAAAAATAGTCTAATAATGTTAACATTTTAATTTGTTTTGCAACTTTATGTCATAAATGTCCATAATTTTAAGTTGTAAGACACATTGATATGAATAAAGAAAGTGTATCTACACTTCACAGTTTTAGCAGTTTGATTCTACTTTAGCAGCTGTGGTTCCATCTCATCGAATTCTGGGATTTTTAGTTTGCCAGCATACTGTACTTATAATTCCCTTTTAGGGGGCATTAATCCTCAAACCAAAATTGTTTGGAATTTGGCATAAAAATCACTTCCTCTGAGTCCCTGAAGCACTTGCCAGTAACCATTCGTTAACACTATCAAGAACTCCTAAGTAGCTCAAAGGACACAATAAAATAAACAAATATCACATTATGTAATTACCTTATGAGTTAAAATGTTTGAAATGGCAGCCATGTTAGTCTGTGCAAGCATTATCCAGCTCGCCTTGTTAGCTGGAAGGCTGGCAAGTGGCCTGTTTGAGACCTGGGTACTGCATGATGGATTGAGCATCTGTCTCTGTCCCAGTTCTTGGGGACACGAAAGAAGCCTTATTTGGGCGTTCCTTGAGCGGAGTTTCTTCTGCAAAAATCTTTTCAACCCAGAATAATTTCTCACACAAAATTATTATTATCAGAGAGTAAACAAAACAAAAAAAAACATTGTGACACCTTAAAGACTAACTGCTGGCTGGTAAGAACAGAAGATCTATGGTTGGTATTCAGATTTGCTGTGAGGTTTGGTCCTGTTGAGTTGTAAATGTTTAGTCAATGGATGCAAGACAAACATTTTGGCGTTACACATTTGCTAAGGAGTTTCCCCTTCATACCTAGCATTTATTGACAATGGTTTGAGTGACCCAGGCACCCAGTTCTTCATTGTTCTGTGAGGTGGTCTGAGGCTGGGGATGAGAATCCTACTGAAGTCGGTTCTGTAAAGATGGTGTGGGAAATTGCAGTGTATAACAACCTGTTTGTTGTGTTGTGTCATATTGGATATTGTCCCAGAGGCTTGGCTTCCTGATAAACTATTCTACAAATTCTCAGGTTTTTATCAGATGGTTTTGAGAGCAATTCAGTGTGCAATCCAGAGCCACAGTTCCAGACCAGATTGCAAGATTACATAGGATGAAACAAGGGAAGTTGTTAAAGGTACCCAATTCAGATCGATTTCCCAATGAGGATACTAAATCAGAGGTTTGGCAAGACAGCTCTTTCATTTGGCCAAGGTAAAAGCTGGTCACATAGACCTCAGAAGTCTCTGAGTCAATGTGCAAATTGGGTAATATACGTGATATAGGTTTCAGAAATCATACAAAGTCCTACTCCAGCATTTTCTCATTAATAGTTCCCAGCCATTGTATTCAGCTTGTCAGGATGTTTCTCACACGTATCCTTCAATCACTGGAAGGCATAAATCAATGTATACAATACAATGCAATGCAATGTATATGTAGCTTTCCTGTTTTCTTCTCACATCATTATCTAGTCAGGATGTCTGTTTCTGAGATAGTTTGTTTTCCCAGAGGCCTCAGAAAATCATCTCTTGAGTCAACTTGCTGACTTGCTAACGCACACATATATTTCATATCAAATATATAATACTGAATTAATTAATCTTAATCTAAATACAGTATTGATTTCAACAAAGTTAAGGAGTATGATGCAACTTTGACTCCATAGTTTATTATTTATTTATTTACGGTATTTATACCCCACCTTCCTCATCATAAGATGACCTAAGGCGGCTTCCAACATATTATAAAACATCAATTATAAACATAGCCAAGAACATCAATTAAAAACTACAGTAAGAAACCAAGAAAACAAATGCGTAAAGTCCTGGTTTTTTAACCCAGTTTGTCAATTTCCCATTCTGACATTGCAGGCGCACCCCCCAATAAAGGACTCAGACACTGGTAAAAGTGGATAACGGCATTGGGCCACATTTATTGATTCATGCCCTAGTCCGAATTATAAATTTCTATTGGTATTCAACCAATTATAATTCTTAAGGCAAGCAGGCCGAAGTAACACTGGTAAGGTTCCACCCAAAATTGCCAACGGCAATTGGTTACAATGTATCCATTTGTATCAATTTGTTTGTTGACAACAAACAAATTGTTGACCGTAGTCAATATCTAACTACTGACCCCACCCTCTGACGCGTATCCGTAAAATAACGGGGTGATGCCTGCTGCCCAGCTCATGCCATCACCCCATTGCCTGGTTCGTCGTTGACCGGACAACGTTAACCAACTTGTGCCTGTCTAGTGTTGTCCAGTCAATTGTGAACCTGCCGGATACCTGTGGGTCATAAATGTTTACCTTACCAGTGCTACCCGCCCATGTGACCAAAGTCAACGGCAGAACAAGAAAAACCCCTATGTCAAACCATAGCAACAGTGTGGGATGGGCAAAAAAGCCAGGACCTGAAAGCCAATTATAGGTCCCAGCCAAAAATTCCCACCCGGCCCCGAAGCGACCAAAATATCACACTGTTAACTAGGGAGGGGGTGGAGGGGAAAAACTTCTCCTCTCCGTCGCTTCGCAAAATGGCAGCGCGGCTGCCTCGTGGCCTCCCCTTTTAAAGGGTGCTGGCCATGCCCCCTAACTACCCGGATGTCCAAGTCCGGTGGGGGGGGGACGCAAAGAGCGCAGCGGCCATTTTGGCGCCGCGCTTGCATTGCAGGCGCACCCCCCAATAAAGGACTCAGACACTGGTAAAAGTGGATAACGGCATTGGGCCACATTTATTGATTCATGCCCTAGTCCGAATTATAAATTTCTATTGGTATTCAACCAATTATAATTCTTAAGGCAAGCAGGCCGAAGTAACACTGGTAAGGTTCCACCCAAAATTGCCAACGGCAATTGGTTACAATGTATCCATTTGTATCCATTTGTTTGTTGACAACAAACAAATTGTTGACCGTAGTCAATAATCTAACTAGTGACCCCACCCTCTGACTCGTATCCGTAAAATAACGGGGTGATGCCTGCTGCCCAGCTCATGCCATCACTCCATTGCCTGGTTCGTCGTTGACCGGACAACGTTAACCAATTTGTGCCTGTCTAGTGTTGTCCAGTCAATTGCGAACCTGCCGGATACCTGTGGGTCATAAATGTTTACCTTACCAGTGCTACCCACCACACGGGGAGGCTTCAATAAAGGCTCACCGCCCCCCCCCCCCCCAGACCGTCAGCTCGGTCAACAGGCCTGCTCGCCAATCTCCTAACAAGAGGTCCATACCTCCCGGCAACAGATGGACCCCATCCCCTGCGTAAAGCTCATAATTTTGGAGACTGATGGTGGGGTGTCGTATGACATGCCCCCAACCCTTGTCCAGAAGAAACTGGGCAATAGCCCTGTTCACCAAGCACCGCGCCCGATCAAGGGCCCGGAGGTTAAACCCTCCCCTGTAAGCGTGCCGCGGTATCATGTCCGACCAAAGCAGGGCCACACATAATGGAGATAGGCCAGGTCACCGCAAATCGCATGCTTCAGTGATAGGCCCGTGACCTGTCCCAAATCATTACCCCCAAGGTGTATAATCAGGACATCAGGCGGGTCAGCATCCCTGATGGAGAAAAGGAATGGCAACAGTTCCCGCCATAACATTCCGCGCTTACCGTACCACCTGAGACTTGCGGATGCACCTAGTCCCAGTCGGGGTCCCCACTCTGTCGCCGCAGCAAACTGCGCTGCCCTGTGCACATAGCTGTGGCCCACCAGCCATACTGTCACCGGTGTAAGACGACACCCAGGGTCTGTCAAAGAAAAAAGTAAACAGGGCAGTGACTTAACTGGTACTCACTGTTGAAGAGGGCGAACATACAACTGAAAACATCGTGATCCCCAGCGTCCCATGTTGCAGATTTCGGCCCCAGAGTACCCAAACGCCGCTGCGGTGGAAGCCGACCTTATTCTAAATGGATGGGTGCCGTAACGAGCCCCCGGGAGGCCAACACTGGCTAGTGCCTTACCGGTCACCTTCCAAAATTGAAATTTAGTAAGGGGAGACCCATCTTGGTGACAGAAAAATGGGCCAGGGTGCGTACCACGTAGTGCAAGGAACTCCTGTAGGACACCAACCGGACAGATGTCTGCCATGGAACATCGTAGCAGTCTTACACCACTGCCTACACCGTGCTGATCAACCTTAGAGGAGCGTATCCTCAGCTGAGCCCAATCATTGGAAACATAGACATCTTCGAGTTCCAGTGCCCTACGACTCGCATCCGCCTTAGACAGTAGCACCAGCTCACTGATGCGGAGCGCTCCAAAAAGGCCACCGTAGTAGCTGCGTGAAACAGGGTTGCCTCATACCTGTCGAAACACAGGTCATGCCAACCCCGTGCAAGGTGGGTAAGTACCCCTGGGGAAATAGGGTGGCGGTCGTCCGGGCTGCGCCCACGTTCCCGCACCCACCCCTCCAAAACATGTCGTATGCGAAAATCATTTGTGCTGTCAGCAAAACCACCCACCTTGGCCATGAATGCCAGAGCTGACAGCCTGGATGCTATGGTGCGGGGGGCTAAGCCCTGGGCATGTAAGTAAGCCATAAATTGGAGAACATGAGCGACTGGGATGGGCCAACTCTCAGGCAGCCGTGGCTGGGCACAAAAGGCCCTGAATGAACTGAATGCATGGTTATACGCCTTACGCGTGCGGGGGGCAAGCGACATGCTGATCGCCCGGTTCACCTCTCCTTGCCAAGCGTCCATATCTCGTCCGGGAGCGGTGAGGGAAATTCCTCTGCGTCCGGGGCCAAGGCACGGAACCGGGGGATCTGCAGGCGGGACAAAGCGTCAGCAATATCGTTATTAATACCTGGAACATGTCTAGCCCTAAAAAGCACATTGAGGCGTAGGCTGCGCAACACAAACTGGCGAACCAGTTCCATGACCCTTGGAGATTTAGACGTCTGTGAGTTGACAATGTGGACCACTGCCGCATTGTCACACCAGAAATGGACGACCGAATTGGCCCACTCCTCGCCCCATAGCATCAAAGCTCCCAGAATGGGGAAAAATTCCAGGTACGTGAGATCGCGCAAGCGGTCCGTGCCCCACCAGGCTGGCGGCTATCTGCCATAGGCCCACTTCCCTTCGAAGTAAATCCCATAACCCAGGGACCCCGATGCATCCGACTGAACCTGAAAACGAGGGGAAACCAAAAGGTCAGATCTCCAAAATGACACCCCATTGAATTCCCTCAGGAACTGGAGCCAAATGAGCATATCATCCCTCATGCCCTTGTTCAGTCGGACCCTGTGGTGGGGCCTGGCCCAGCCAGTCATGGCATCGCACAAACGTCGAGCAAATGCTCTGCCAGGTGCGACGACCCTGCAAGCGAAATTGAGGTGACCATGTAACACCTGGAGCTCCCGAAGGGACACCTTGCGTTTCGCCAGCAAGTCCAAAATGAGTGCAACGATCCGTGACACCTTATCAGCAGGTAACCTGGATGCCTGCACCACCGTGTCAATCTCAACCCCCAGGAATGTGAGCTTGGTTGAAGGGCCCTCGGTCTTTTCGGGTGCTAAAGGGACACCGAGTTCCTTCATTAGCGTCTGAAATGTATTAAGGAGACGTGTGTACGTGTCCCAGCCCCATTCACCCCCGAATAAGAAATCATCAAGGTAGTGGGCTACAGACCGGGACCCTGACCTGCGAACAAAGGCCCATTGGAGGAAGGTGCTGAAGCGCTCAAATGCCGAGCATGAAATGGAGCAGCCAAAAGGCATGGCTTTGTTGAAATAAAATTCACCCCGGAACTTGAAACCCAGCAACTCAAAGTCGCCCGGGTGCACTGGCAGGAGACGGAACGCAGACTTAATGTCGCACTTAGCTAGTAGTGCACCCGGGCCACATGAGCGCACCATACGTAGGGCCTGGTCAAAAGATGTATACCTGACCGAACAAAGGTCATCAGGGATAGCATCGTTGACCGAACGGCCAGCCGGGTAAGATAAGTGGTGTATCAAACGAAACCCCAACGGGGAAACCTTGAGGTTGGGAAATGGCGGGAGAGGGAAAGGGCCAGCGACCCTGCCTGCAGCAACCTCCTTAGCAATGCTCAGGGCAGCCACCTCCTCCCTTCTCCTGAGTGATAACAGCTTGGGTGCATCTTGAGGGGACCTGATCCCTGTGAAAGGAATGTGAAACCCTTGCTTAAAACCCTCAAGCAGGTAAGCTGCGTCTGCCCTCCTTGGGTACATCGTGAGCCAATGCTCCAACATGTCCACATTAATTGGGGAGGGGGCCTTTTGCCTGACCAGCTCCCTCTGCGGCAGTTCTGCCCGCTCCCTGTCCACCTCTACCTCTGCCCCGCAGTCCGCCTGCCCTAGGACACGCAGAGGCGGCATGGGGGCCAGCACAAGAGGGACATTCATGCCTGTATCGGCACTGCTTCCTGTTGCACGCACCATTGGCCGAGAAGCTCCAACACAGCAGGCGGGCTGGAACCCCCTGCCCCGCCACCTGGCAGGGTGCCTGGGCTGGAGCAGCTCGCTGGACCGCATGTCCACAATGGTACCTCTCCCCTGGCGCCGGGCGTGTGGGGGTCATATACAGAAGCCACAGCTTCTGGCAGGGCTCATCCCACCTCATTTCCGGGTGTAGGGGCACTCTCATACGGAATTCCTCGTTGTAAGCCAACCACGACGGGCCAGGGAAATCGACCATCGCCCGGTATATGTTGTCCAAATACTGGACCATCGGAATTGCCAGGTCAGGCCGGGCCCTGAGGTACACTGCCATGTATATAAGGTACGCGGGTAACCAGTTGGCCCACGTGCGTGGTGGCTTACGTTGACGAGACTGTTCCTTATCCTTCTCGTCCTGCCCCTCCCGCTCCTCTTTGGTGGGTTCTCTATTCAAGAGGGAGAAAATGTCCACATACTCCCCCGCCAGATCTTCTCCTTGGTGGCCTGAGCCAGGTGATCCCCAAGGGGCAATGAATAACCTGCTGCCGGTAAGGCCGACACCGGAACATTGACAGTGCTGGGCACCATGAAAGGGGCCTGTACCAGCCCTGCCACCCCCATTAAGTTGCCTGGAGGACAGGGTACCCCTCCCCAAGAGGGGCCTTAAAGTGTTGAAGCCGTACCCTGATTGGCTGGCGGCGGCTGACCCGCCGCCCCAGCCAGGCGAGGCCACGGCCACTGCAAACCTCCCCCCGTTGTGGGTTGTGATGTGGGTGCGCTAGCTTGGACCGTATACTCACAAGTTGCACCCCCATGGGCCGCCCCCACCAGGGGTTCCGGCCCACTGCGGGCGTCGGAGCTCGCGACCGCAACCGAGCTCGTAGATGTGGCCTGACCACTGCCAGCTGGCGGCATCTGCTGAGTGGGGAGCTGCGAGGCCGCGGCTGGTGCCGACCTACTTGCCTCAGGCAGCTCGACCCTGTCGGCCGCCTGCCGAGAACCGGCAGGCGCTGAGTTGACCTGTAAACCAAACGGTGCCCCGGATGGATTAACTACCCTCGAAGATGCCTCGAGGGCCGCTACGCGGGCCAGCAGGGCGTCCACGTTGACATAGCCCCCAACGCTGACAGGGGGCAAAGGGCCAGCCGGCCCACCGGTCACTGGCACAGGGCCAGGTCTCTGGACCCCTGGGCCCGCATATGGCCATGCCCCAACCACCGGCCTTTGAGGGGCAGGGGGCATGCCCTGCCAGGGAAGGGAACCCAGCCAACCCCCTTGGTTAAAGCCCACCGCTGGAAGCTGCATGCCAAAGCCAGAAGGCCCAGCCTGGCTATGCACCAGGTCCGTGGCGGTGGCCGCTGATTGCGGGCCGGGGGCCGCATCCCCTGCAGGGCCGGTCTGAGGCTCAGGCCAGGGAGCAATTGACCCCATCCCGCCGGTCCCGGCGGGCGCCCCCGGAAAGGGGGCCTGCTGAGGGGGCGCAGTCGCGGTCCTCCGACCCGGCTGGCGCCTCCTAGAAGTGCGAACCGCGTTCGCCATCGCCTTCTTCTTGGAAGGCATTGCTGCCAATCTTTGAGAAGCCAGAGAAAGAAGCGCAGAAGAAACCGCTGCCTAAAAAAAGGCTTCCCAGCTAAAGGAAGAGCGACGGAGCAATTGGGGAAAAACTTCTCCTCTCCGTCGCTTCGCAAAATGGCAGCGCGGCTGCCTCGTGGCCACCCCTTTTAAAGGGTGCTGGCCACGCCCCCTAACTACCCGGATGTCCAAGTCCGGTGGGGGGCCCCCCGCAAAGAGCGCGGCGGCCATTTTGGCGCCGCGCTTGCATTTTCATGTTTTGTTCTGCATGTGAGACTGCACAGCCTCTAAGATAACAGTCTCATATACCTCGTGGGTCTCACATAGTAGGCATGCACAGCATTGCATTGTGAGGGGTTTTAGACCCAAATTGAAATCAGAAAGAAAGAAAAAAGCTACACGTCAATATGGCAAAAGGATGGGAAAGGATTGCCCCATTTTCAGTAGGTATTATCCCCTACTTGTCTGGTTCTTTTACCCCAGGCACACATTTGTCTTTCCATGAAAAGACTCATCTAACCAGATTAATAGAGTTCCCGTGAGCATTTGCATCTGATTCCGTTGTGACAATACTTAGAATGCTGCTGACAAGCACAGATTTCTCTTGATGGATAAAGCAAGTTATTTGCTATTGGGTTATTAGCTATTTTTAAAATTCTACTCTGCTCTTCCAGAGGTTTGTGCCTGAGCAGCACATTTAATATTTTTCTTTCTTTCTTTATGGTGCAAAATTATTTGTACCTCACCTTTTGCCTTTTGACTTACAGTAAAAACCCCTACTTACCAAAAAGGTCCATTCCGTAGGCTTTTGGTTAAATCAAATTTGTATGTAACTCGAAGCAAACCCATAGGAAAAATGAATTTTTATGTAACTCGAAGCAAACCCATAGGAAAAAGAATCTTTATGTAACTCAAAACAAACCCATAGGAAATTGTGTAAATCGGGACATGGTTTTAGCACAGAATCATTTCGTATGTCAAATTTTATGTAACTCGAGGCATTTGTAATTTGGGGTTTTACTGTACTGCCCTTCTTTCCAAGTTTATCTGCACAACAGTCTTGTGAAATAAGAGGTCAGGTTGCCCGAAAAGTAGAACAGCCTCTTTGTTACATCTGGCCTTAGAGAAGGCAGTGGAGGTTGTGTTTATTTCAGTTAAAAGTTCTTCTTTCACAATACAGTATTTCAAAGTGCTGTTTTCATAATTTGCCATTTGCTTTTCTTTGGAGTGCTGCAGTTTTATTCCGCTTGCCTTGAGAACAGTTTCTCCCTAAAAGAACAAAAAATGCTTCTCATAAATGAAAATTACAGTGTCTGTACCCAGTTCATCCAAGAGGTGATATATTTGAACCCGGGTCTCTCTTAGCCCAAGTCCAATCCACTAGCCTTTATGTCACACTGTGTCTTATGCTACTGATATAACCACACACCATATAACCACAAAATTGGACTGCAACTGTGCTTTAGTAAGTGACCCAGTCTTAGCATTTGACAGCTTGAGAAATGCAAGAATCTCCTTTTCTGTCTAGCAGCTCTTTTGGGTTGAAGAGGTTGCAGACTTCATAAATGAGCTGGTTTTACAGAAGTCATGGTTTGGCCAGAAAGGGAGCTTGAAAGTTCTGTTTGTTTATGTGTTTTCTAGCTTAGCCTTAGTCTTTAGAGGATATTTTATACACAGCTTTGTGTGAGTTGCCTGCTTCAAGATTCAAGGTGAGGCAAGCAAGAAATATCGAGGCTATTATATGTGATACGAGGAACCAGACAACAGTTTTGTGACTTCTCCACTTCAAGTGCGGTGGCTGGAAATGGAAGCGAGGTCAAGAATTTCATCAGAACAACAACAGGGAGGATTAACACTTTCCTGCAGGGTATCTTTTTATCCATAGCTTGGAAGCAAGTAACAAATTTCATCCAGCATAAGTTTTTGTGTAGGGACTGCAGTGGCTCAAGTGGCTAAGATGCTGACTGGGAGGCGGAAGGTCAGCAGTTTGATTCCCGAGTACTGCAGGATGGAGTGAGCTCCCATCTTTGTCCCAGCTCCTGCCAACCTAGCAGTTTGAAAGCAAGACATTGCAAGTAGATAAATTGGGATGACTTCGGTGGGAAGGTAACAGCGTTCCATGCACTCCGGTGTCTAGTCATGCCTGCCACATGACCATGGAAACATCTGCAGAAGTAGACAGCGCTGGCTCTTCGGCTTTGAAACAGAGATGAGCACTGAACCCTAGAGTCGGATACGACTGGCTTTCAAGCATGGGAAATCTTTACCTTTACCTTTTTGTGGATTGTAGCTCACTTTTTAAGGGCCATTTACGCAGAGACAAAAGACCACAAATGACCATGGAGAGCCACACCTCTGCCTATGTCTCCTCTACCACGTACATTTTTTTTTAAAAAAAAAACCTTTTTTTAAAGAGTGAAAAAAGTGAGGGAGCTCCCTTACAACTCTAGTGTAAATGTGTATTTTTAATGTATATATATATACATATTTATAGGGAAATTGTCACCCACACCCCCTAAATCTCAAACATATTAACACTGCCACCTCTTTGAAAACTACTGTGGTAGTTATAGGGTAACAGCGTAAACTTTCATGTCTTTCAAAGCTGCCGAAGCCTTTGGACTAAAGCTAATTATGTAATTCCTTTTCAAAAAGCAGAAAGTAAAGAACTATTGATAACAGTTGCAAATATAACTTGCCAACATTTGGAGGGACTATATAGAGATAAAGGTAAAGATCTCCCGTGCTCAAAAGCCAGTCGTATCTGACTCTAGGGGGCAGTGCTCGTCTCCGTTTACTGCCAAAGAGCCAGCACTGTCTGCATCTGCAGATGTTTCCATGGTCATGTTGCAGACTAGACACCAGGGTGCACAGAACGCTGTTACCTTTCCTGCCGAAGCAGTCCCTATTTATCTACTTGCAATTTCTTGCTTTTGAACTGCCAGGTTGGCAGGAGCTGGGAAAGACAATGGGTGCCGACTCAATCACCCAGCATTTGTGTCTCGAACTGCTGACCTACCAACCTTCTGGCTGTCAAGCTCAGCATTTAACCACTAAGCCATCAATTTTATTTTCTTTAAAATTGTTTCCCCAAGCTGTTTTAATTCAGCCAAACCAGTGGAAAAGCTCTTTCCCCCAGCCACAGCAGAAAAGATATGTCGATCCTGTGGATTGGATTCAAGAAACCATTTACCGGAGATCCAGTTGTAATTGAAGAATGGGGGGGGGGGGTAGAAGGTTGTTGGTCCCTTTAAGATTCTTCCTTCACAGTCTGCTGTGCCTGGAGCAGGAGTTCTCAACCTTTTAAAGCCAGGGGCCGGGTCACGCTCCCTCAGACAGCTTCAGGGGCTGGATGGCCATTTTGCCCTTCTTTCACCACATGGCACTTCCTGGTGTGGTGGGGGTGGGGGGCCACATGAAATGGTGCTGTGGGCCGCATCCAGCCTGCGGGCTGTAGATTGAGAATCCCTGGCCTGGTGGGTTGGAGGATTATCTGGAATAGCAGGAGATGGGAATCAGGAATTTTAATTGGGAGGGGAAAACAATAAGCATCGCTTACTTGCTCTCTTCTTCAAGTGGATCCAACTTTGCTAGATCCTTGTACTTTTCTTGAATAGAAGGAGCCCTTCTTTTAATAGATGACTAAGCAGCAACCATTGCAATATAGTAGGGACATGACAAATATTCCTTGTTCTTGCACGTTCAGACTGTCTTGACATGACAAGAAACCTTGATGAAGAATTTTCAAGCTCCACAGCATGGCTTGACACTGAATGGAGAGAAAGTTAAAGAGTGCTTGTTTCCTTACTTATAATGGCGTTGACATTTTGTATACAGTGGTACCTCGGATAAAGTCCGATTTGGATAAAGTCCGATTCAGATAAAGTCGCGGTTTTCATGCACACGTGATGCATCACATAAAGTCCAAAACCACTAAAAATGGACGTTATCCGAGGTATTTGGTATAGGAACCTTGGATAAAGTCCATATTTTGACATTATCTGATGCATCGCCCATTTGATTTCGTTAATGTCCAAAATCGGATAAAGTCCAAACTTGTGGAACGGAGTTTGGACTTTATCCAAGGTTCTACTGTACAATATTTGTGCAGAATGAATGTTCTTCACCCTTAGACAAGAATGGCACTCACATCCAGCTAGAGTTGCCATAATTCTCTCCCACAAAACTGGGACAGAAGTACAAAATAGCCTTTTTAAAAAAACAAACACAATATAATGATAGCTATTTTTCCAACCTTGAATCCGGGACAATCCCGGTTTTCTGGGACATATGGCAACCCTACATCCAGCAAACATGGGGGGACAGGTTGATCATTCAAAAGGATGTTTGTAACTCATCCTTTGCCTTTACCTCAGTGATGGGCAGAGTGTGGCTTATGAGAATTGAGTATTCCCAAAGTAATACAGGCTGTTTTTGAAGCCCCGTCCTGAAAAAATAATGGTTAAAAACCAAAAAGGAACCGGTGCTGAAAGCTGTCTATTGCTGGAATAGCTGGTTAGCAACTTCCCAGTAATTTTTGTAGCTTTTAAGCATCTTTAGTCAGCAGTAGTTGAACGTGTAGTAAGGAAACAGAGCTTACCACTTTTGTTTCTGTCTAAAATGCCTTTGTCTGTGTTCATAATCTTAACTGAAATGGAACTGTTTGATTGCTGTATTTATCCCCTACAATAAGTCTGTATTAATTGGATTGTTTTAAGCATCCTTTAGTGATCTTGCTATTTAGGGATGCATCAAATAGACATTCTGTTATTCTCTGATGTTTAAACAGACCCTAATCAGCGAGATTGTTACAGGACACAATGAACAGTTCAAACTTTCCCAGCAATGTGTTCACAAAAATTTCTGAGTACACAGATGTACATGTGTATCTACAATCAGACACATCTGTACAGGGCAGCAGTCCATTTGAAAACACATGCAATGGATTTCCCAGGCCATATCTGGTCCAGCTTTCAGGACAAACAGAACAAAACAAAAATAGAGGTCCCCAGACTGAAGTCTCTTAACAAAAGCCCCCCCCCCCCCCCAAGAATAGTGAAAATAAAATTGAAATTTTAGATTTGTATCTTCCAGGGACTCGTTCCCCATGGTTGTTCAGTTATCCTCTCATCTAGGCTCATTATTGTCAAAAGCTTCCACTGATGCTCTCCGGAGGACCAAATTAAATCAGTAACTGGCTAAGCGAGTTCCAGGGAGTATATGTACTTGTCAACATTCATGAGGAATCTAAAGCCAAATTAATATCCTAAAGGGAAATTAATATGCAGTTGGATTTCTCTTCTTCAGGTTTTGTTGGCTTAGTTCGAAAGCTCTGCAAATAGTTTCTTCTAGACTTAATAAAAGTATACGCTGAAGGGTGAAGCCAAAGAAGCTACCAACACCATCCTTTACAACATCATTTGGAAAGCCACAGGTTCCTGGTTACTTGGGAGGGGGGCTCTAACATGCATTACAGGGAATTCAGTAAGTGTGTGATTGTGACAGCAGGAGATTTCTTATCATTCATAGGGTATGATTAAACAGCCCAACTATTCTAACCTGGATTGGTCTACTAGATTGTGGTAATCAAGGTCACTTTGAAGTCTCATATATCATTGGGAAGATTCCCCAAATCCACCCCTCAAATACTTCAGAGACTCTGTTTAGGATGATCTACTGATTTTTTTTCACTTTAAATGGAAAGAAAAAACAACAATGAAACCATCTCTTCATTTGTGCTTTGCTTAAGCCACTTAACAGTCTTCAGAAATGGAAAGCTAGCTTTCTGTTCTCCCAGAAAAGGAAAAGGGAAGATGTCCCCAAGTATTTGAAATTGTTGCTAATTGACACTGCACATCTGCAGTTAAGAAGAAATGAAAAACTTCCTCTCCCTTCCGCTTTGCAAGAGAGTAAGAAGGAAGCTTTCCATTTCTCTAGGTCATGAAGGGGCTTAAGAAAAAGTATAGCTTCCAGTGATGGCGAACCCTGGCACTCCAGCTGTTCTTGTACTTTAATTCCCAGAAGCCCTGAGCAGCAGGTGTGTTGACTTGGGCTTCTGGTAATTGAAGTCCAAGAACAGCTGGAGTGACAAGGTTGGCCAACAGGGGCTTAAGCCATCTACTTTGATTTATATCCAGTGGTCACATGTGCTGGAACCAAAACAAGGTGGAGTAATCCTAACATGCACTGTGTACTCTGCACACAGAGAAAAAAATGTATAGCCCCTGAAATGGATTGAAAAGACACCAATCCAGGAAGAGCTGGCTCATGATGGGACATTTATTGTGTGTTTTCTGGGAAAAGGAACAAATCATACCAGACCCAGACCAAACTGCACTACAAATGCCTGTCTCATTGTACCCATAATCTGCAAATGTGCTTGTTAGTTTGCAGGCCGTAAGTACATTTTTCCTTTATAAGTGTGATTTCTCAGACTTGAAAGATTTTGCCAGTTTCATCTCTCAAACATGAATGGGGTATCAGTTCTAATGATGGGTTATCCTTAATCTATTTTTTTCTATTAGTGCAGCCTAGTATTGCATAAGCTTTTTTTTTTTGCTGCAGGATCAGTTAACTCATATTTAGCTCATGGTCTATTAAGATCCTTCCTTTGAATGCCTTTTACTGCCAAGACACATGTCATCCATCCTAGTTTTTGCATCCATTTTTTTTGGAAGAGAGGAGACTGGGAGTTGTAGTAAAGTGTGTGTGTGCAGTATTCTGTACAACGTTACAACATTAGAAAGTGAGAGACAGATTATTATTAGTGTGAATGCCACTGCCCTGACCTAGCATTGGGGTAATAGGAAAAGTGCTATCTTGCCATAGTCTCCAGACATTCAAGATTCTCAGTGGTGCTGGAAAAATGTTTCCTGGGGTTGAGGAATGGGGCACAAATAATGTTAAACCAACTCCCCTTCTGCCCCTTGAGTCCTCTGGATGGTGGTGGGGGTCTGAAGTGCTTCCTCCCTGGTCTCAACTTGTCACCCCTGAGATCAGTGGGTTTAGAGTCTCTGCCCAGAATTTGGTCTTTAGAACTGTTTTAAGACACCTTATGCCCTTCAAGGGTTGCTTGTAAGATGTCTGGGGAGAAAGCACTGTGACTCCCTGACCCTTGTTGGAGATGTCACAGCCACTCTTTCTGGCATTTGCACTTCCAGTGCTGCTGTTGAGTCAGGTTGGGGGCCATGGGTTTTGTTGGACATTGGGACCACCTTGGGATGGTCTTCCTCTCCTCCTCCTCCTCTACCTTTATTCCCAGGTACTGCCACTTCCTCATCCAACTGTTTCCATTGGGCCCTCCAGAAGGCACAGGGCAAAGGCAGTCTGGCAGTGACCACCTCACAATTAGTAATTCACTATTTCACTTTGAACCTACGTTTACAAGGGGGGAGCTGTGTTAGTCTTTTCTCATCAAAAACAACTGAGTCTTATGACATTAAACACCAGCACTTTTTGGGGTGGGTGGGGCATGGACTATAGCCCACTTCATCAAGGGCATCAGATGGCAGACTGTTCACCTAGGTTTCCCTCTGTGGCTCAGCTAGCAGGACATAAGTCAAGCAAAGCAGTTAGCAATGCCCTGGGTTGGA
The DNA here is from genome assembly GCA_035047345.1 of Bradypodion ventrale. NCBI lineage: Eukaryota > Metazoa > Chordata > Lepidosauria > Squamata > Chamaeleonidae > Bradypodion > Bradypodion ventrale. Next base: position 9,530,692 of record JAWDJE010000004.1, read on the forward strand.
AAGAGATGTGGGATTTGAAGGCTGAGACTCTCAAGTGTCATTTAAAAAGTTGCCCAAAGAATTAGCTGTCAAAGATAACAGTGGTAAGCAAAAATAAGCCACGTGACCCAGCCATAAAATCAAATAAATGCAGAAGGAAGGCAATACCTTTTATAGGATCACTTAAAAAATAAAACATAGCAGGCTTTCGTGACTGAAAGGTTACTTCATCAGCCAAACTTTCATGGCATGATATTTAAGCCAGGTCGGTTTGCTTAGGTCCGTGATGGCGAACTTTGGCACTCTGGATGTTCTTGGACTTCAATTTACCAGAAGCCCCCGTGAATCCACATAAATGGGTTTACTGTAATTCATCCAGCCCACGCCGTCCTCGTCGCTCCTGGAAGTGGAAGTAAAACACACCTGTATGGAGGAAGGGTTAACCCAGAAGAGTCTTAACCGTACGGGCGTGTTTTACTTCCGCTTCTGGGAGTGATGAGTGCAGTGCAGGCTGGATGAATCACAGTAAATCCTTTCATGCAGATTCACAGGGTGCTTGGGTTTCTGGGAATTGAAGTCGAAGAACATCTGGAGTGCCAAGGTTCACCATTATGGGCCTAGGTTGTGAATGAGAATTCTACTGAAATGTTTATGTGAAGTTGGCTTCATTTTCTGTGTCTTTTTATTTATTTATTTTACATTCTTGTCTCATTTTTTTTCCTGCAATAAGCTCCAGGCAAGGTATATGGCTCACTTCCTTCCCATTTAGTCCTCACAATAATCGTATGGAGAGGGGGGGAAATCAAACTGTGTGTGATTGGTCAGTGTCAACCCAGCAGTTTTATGGAGACTTCAATGGAAGTTTCCTGAGTTCTTTCTAGTTTAACTTTCTCATTGCCACAGCACACAGGCTGTTTGGACCAGCTGGCCAGCCTCATCCACAAAAATTGAGTTGAGTAGAAGAAAAAGCTCTACTAGAGCTAATTATCCATTTTTAGAGAGGAAAAAGATGTAGTCTACTATCCCTGCCTACCGGAGCTTGGAAATTCTGTAATGGTTATAGCCAGTGATTATGCTGCTAGGGGATTTCTGGGACTGACAGTTTCAACACTTTTCCAAGCTCTGGCAGCTGCATTACACAGAGAGAGAAAAGGCTGGGAAAATGTGCGGTAATAAAGCGAAGCCAGAAACTATTGCCCTGTAGATAATGAACTACGACAGTACAGAACACAGGGAGAGAACAAACCAGGAGACTTTAACTCCTCCTCTCTACTTCTGGTGTCCCTTGGAGGCGCATAGTCACTGGTGTGAGTGTGACTACAGATTTTGCTACATTGCGTTTGCCATTGAAATGAGTGGAGACAGTCCACACGCATGGGAGTACATCTGCCATTCTAGAGAATAATGTACTGCAGTGTTTTTGGTATTTAAAAAAGTTAGGGATTTGGTTATTCCTTTTGTCAACAGAGCACATGGTTGTTTCCAACTCTAGGGGGTGGTGTTCATCTCTGTTTACAGCCAAAGGGCCAGCACTGTCTGTGTCTCTAGACATTTCCATGATCCTGTGGCAGGCATGACTAGATGCTGGAGCGAACAGAATACTATTACCTTTTCCCACTGAAGCGATACCTGTTTATCTACTCACAATTCAACTGGCAGCACTCATAATGAAGATGAGGTGAGGGGCAAGGCATTGATTGCCTGGAAATTGATTGCAATTTCTTGTTTTCTAACTGCTAGGTTGGCAGGAGTTGAGGCAGTCAATGGGTGCCCACTCTGTCACACAGCACCCAGTCATCAAGCTCAGCATCTTAACCACTAAGCCACCACAAGACAGAGAAGCAAAAAAGAGTGCAGAGATAACATTGAGTCTCACCAGCCCTCCCTTGGGATACACAGTCTAGCCCAGTGATTCCCAACCTTTGGTTTTTGGACTTCAATTCCCAGAAGCCTAAGTCAATTCCCTAAAGCAGTGATCAGCCAATGTACTGACTTTGGTTTCTGGGAACTGAAGTCCTACTGTGGGGCATGGGCCCCACATTTGGACACACTGTTAGCCCTTCTCAAAGCAAAAAGTGATTGCTCCAGATGTGTCTTAAGAAAGGAAAAGTGATGTTTATTCACAGTCAACAGCTGCAGTCACAATCAGGAGAAAAAGGACATGAAGAAAGGTGGTTGGGGAAGAAGTGGCAAATGAAAAAAAACAAGTGAATCAGAAAACAAACAAGAACAAGGGGTTGCCCAAATTGGCAGATGTAGGGAAATATTCTACCAGTCAAAATTAGTGATGACTAGTAAAACAACAGGGCATGACATCTCTCACCGATTCTCTGGGTTGTAGCATTTGTTGTTCAGTCGCACAGTCGATTCTGACCCTTTGCAACTCTATGGACCATTGTCCTCCAGGCCCCTCTGTCCTCCACCATCCTCCTCAACCCACCCAGCTCTGTGCCCATTGTGTCTACAATACCATCTAGCCATCTCATCTTTGGCCGCCCCCTTCTTCAATTTTCCCAGCAGACAGGATTGTAGTGGATCCAGAAACTGTCCTCTTCCAAGTGTATTGCCTCCAGTGATTCCCTATAGATCTCCAGAGACTTTGGTGAGATTTTTTTGACTCATGTCAAATAAGATGTGCAATTGCACCTTAAACCCTCTGAGTGTGAAGAGGGAGGGGCTTTGCTTTTTATACTAGTTCTTCTGTGTCTGGCTTCATTGAGATTTCTTGGCACCGTGCTGTTAATCTGCAGTAAATACTTGGGTGTAGAAATGCTGGCCAACTTCTCCAAATGGAATTGTCCCCATAAACCAACACACAATGAGTCCTGGATGTGTTGATTCTATAATTGGCTGCAAGAAATTAGTTGGCTGCTGCTTCCTACACACTGCTTTTAGTGTAGCCATATTTTTGGGGAAACTGCATTTTGGCTGCAGAGGAAATAGAAGTACAGAGAGAACAGCAGAAGGGAAAAGAGTTACTGTATTAGGGAGACTAAGGGAGTATAGTGATGATTTTGTTTTGACTGATATACTGTTTTTGAATTTATTGTATCTTATTGGTGAACTTTTACTGCATTGCTATTTTTTTGCTATATTTATGATTATTTTTTATGATGTATTTTTGTTTGTACTTATGGTTTGCTCTGTATCTTATAACTATGTTGTAACCTGCTTTGAGTTGTCAGTAGACAAAAAATGCGGTATATAAGTACACATATAATAATAATTTAGGAATGCAGACTGAAGGCCCTTTGCAAAACCAAGTGCTGCATAATATCAAACACAAAGAAAAGAAGGCATGAGGCCAAAAGTGGATCCTTTTCTGCAAAGTTTAGAAAAGTTACATTTTGGACAGCAGTTCCCAGAATTTCCTGGCAGCGTGGTTTGTGGCATCTATGCTGGGAATTCTGAGCTTTGCCAATTTAAATTCTACCTCATTTCTGTAATTCAGGGCGTGACATATTTACAGGGTCTCCCAGGACCCTCACAATCTTGGTTTTTAAAAATAAATAAATCAAAAGTTTCCTTATGGCTTCTGGTGAGTGAAGTGTCAGTATAATTTTGCAATGTTATCTCATTTATCTTATCCATGTTTTTGTATTCCCTTATTAGCTAAATGTTTCTTAATGGCAAGTTGCTTTGTACTTGGGATGGAATGAATCTGAGATAATAAAAACATGAATGTGAAAAAACTTTAAAAAATTGCCTGGCACTGCAAAAACAAAATAATCATCATCATCACAACATCCCGAGGCAATAGGTTACACAGATAAAGCGATGGATACATGAATTCACATTTTACCCGCAAGAGAAAGTGTTCATTTCACAGCCCTCCTCTCTGCAATGAGTATTTGGTAGGCCTCTATAGGCTAATGAGAATGACATGAAGGTAACATTCAGAAGTAATAGTACAACATAGAATCAGTTTTATATGATTATTACCGTATTTTCCGGCATATAAGACGACTGGGCGTATAAGATGACCCCCAACTTTTCCAGTTAAAATATAGAGTTTGGAATATACTTGCCATATAAGACTACCTCTCTTCCAATGCACACCAAATAAAAATTAACCCACACTCAACCCAAAGACGCACAGCCCTCCGAGTCGAATGGACAGGTTCTGGTGGAGAGCCAATCCACGCTCACGTTCTCCTCCTCGAGGTACAGGAAGATGTGTGCAGCTTGCTTCCCCTTGCTTCATACTCCCCACACAGAGCAGGGACTCGGCCGTGGCACCCCCCACCATATGCGCCGGACATATGAAGCAAGGGGAAACAAGCTGCAGTTAAGTACCTGTCCTATAAGACGACCCCCGACTTTGGCACAGATTTTTCGGGGTTAAAAAGAAAATACAGTAATTAAAGCATAAAAACAAATAAACAGTGGAAATCCTGCTGAGTAACTACATTGACATAAATCAGAGGTTCCCAACCTTTTCAAGCTGGGGGCTGGGTCACACTCTCTCACTCAGCTTCGAGGGCCAGATGGCCATTTTGCCCTGCCTGCACGATGGGGGTGGCAGTACATTCAGTGTGCCCCAACAGCTTCAAAGGGGTGGTCGTTTTGTTTCTCGAATGCCCTTGGAGGGGTGGGGCACTTGAAATGTTGCCAGGGGCTGGATCCGGCCCATGGGCCTTAGGTTGGGAATCCCTGACATAAATGGTGGGACATCATCAATCTGAAAGAGTAGTGTTAAATTTATTTTATTTTAATGTAATTTTAAGCTTCCATCATCCACCCTTCTTAAAGTTCTCTTGGCTCTTTAGGGATACCTATGGACCTAGAACCACAGCTAGAACCCAAAAGCTATGGACCTAGCCTTTGGGAATCATGGAAGGTAGGAGCCTTTTCTATTAGAAAATTGCTTCAGAATCATCATCAACAGAATCAGGAGTGCCAGCAATGATCCGGTGGCGATTCTGCAATATTAAAGGCTCCTCACACAAGGACACCCTGTGATGAGATTTCCAAAGGCTTCCCCAGGTGAAAGGGGACTGTTGGGGACCCTTGGGAAAGGAGGTTTCATCTGCTTGTTTGCTTGGTAGTCTTTCCACTTGCATTGTTTTCTCTTGCTTTCTGTCTTGTTTGCTCACCTAAATTGGTCAGAGGTAAAGAGTGTCATATTCTCATCACAGAAGATGATATCTTCAATGGGGCATGTTTTAATTGTTTGGTTTTCCTTTTTTGCAATCTTTTACACACTTTTGCACAACTTTTTTAAATGACTAGTTTAGCACTATCTCAGGTAGGCAATTTAGTGCTAATTCAGAATGGCCATGATTTATCAATTCAGAGTTGGGGAGAACTCTTATGGCTCATTTTAGTTTGCAGAACAGCTGTTCCCTTCAGTTACTACTTAGAACTTGAAAAGACTTTCCACACTAGCCCTTGCTTGCCTCACATTTGCTTTACAGCCCCTTTCAAAACATGAAGAAGGGAGAAACACCTGTAATCCAGAGAGGCAGGAGGCATTTTAGAGATGGTAATTGAGTGGGGTAAGGTATGTCCTGACACCCAAAGACCCTCACATAGTATATAAGATTCTGAGGAAACTGAAACCTACTCCAGCTGGTAGATGCAACAGTCGATTAAGCTGTAAATCACTTCACAAAATGAACAAATAAAGGGTTGTGGCAGCTAAAGGGGGTCATATAAAGGCACAGAAAAGTGTGAAACACAATGGAAAGAAAGTGATCTAATGTTACCATCTCATAGCTCCATTTCAGCCAAACAAAATCAAGAAGTGTTTCCATTCATTGCATGGGAAGGACCTTGTGTTACCTTCCCATCCAAAAAAAAAAAAAGAGAGAGAGAGAGAGAGAAATTACAAACCAAAACCTACACTTAAATAGTCAAATGCAAAAAAGTTCAGAAAGTGAGTGAAGAATTAACTCAAAAGTCTGGGCGTAAATCAGAGGTCAGCAAACTTGCCTCTCTAGATGTTCTTGGACATCAATTCCCAGTAGCTCTGATCAGCAGGTGTACTGACTTTGGCTTCTGATAATTGAAGTCCAAGAACACCTGGAGAGCCAAGTTTGCTCACCCCTGGGCTAGAGGGATTAGCCTGTTTATTTAGTTTTATCGCATTCATTTTCTTATCGCAAGTTCTTTCCATCCCAAGTACAAAGCAACTCACCATTAATAAACAAAACATGAAGAAATCCTCACTGGGCTTCTTGTGACTGACTGCATTTTTTTTTTGGGGGGGGGGGGGGAAGGAGGCTATGTCCTTGTTTTCTTTGTTTACCCATTATCTATACAGCTGATAACAAACCATAGAAGACTTGGGTTGATTTGCATTTCAGGTGTAAGTTGAGTAGCATCTTTGAGATCTTTTTTGACAACACCATTTCCAGTTCTTGTTTCTCTGTCCCTCATACATAGACAGCAAAAAAGAAAAGGGGTGGAGGAGAGACAACTGGGAAATGAACCAGGACAGGGATGATCAGCTTTGGACATTTTCTGTATTCTCCTGTGGCAAAAGACACCAGGAAACAATTATGTAAAATTTTCCAGACCAGTCATTTTCTGTTAGTATCATAAAAAGGAAATATCTCCCTTGTTCCGCAGCATTTTTTTCTCCTCTGCTGTTGTCCACTGCTGACAATTCTTGTGTTCCTCACAGCTTCATTCCTTTCCCACATTTACATGAAATGCAGCGAAATCACACACACACCCCTAATAAAAATATCATGACATTTTTAACACTAACATGTATTGGTTTTCATGGATTGTAATCCACTTGTTTAAATAGATCATAGTTCACAGAAGCTCATACTGAAATAAATGTGCTAGATTTAGAGGTGGCAAAATATATTGTTCTAATTTTTCTCTTTGATTTTGTTGAATGAGAGTAATATCATCACTTTTCAGGAGGGGGAAATGAAATTTCCAAACATTGTGCTGAAACAACAGTGGCTTCTAGATGGAAACGAGAGCAGAAACCGCATTTGTTGTTGTTCAGTCGCACAGTCGATTCCGACCCTTTGTGACCCTATGGACCATCGTTCTCCAGGCGCCTCTGTCCTCCACCATCCCCCTCAGTCCTCCCAATTCTGTGCCCATTGTGTCTACAATACCATCTATCCATCTCATCCTTGGCCTCCCCCTTCTTCTTTTGCCCTCCACCTTTCCCAACATCACAGCCTTCTCAAGTGAATCCTCCCTTCTCATTTGATGCCCAAAGTACTTTAGCCTCATCTTTACTATTTGACCTTCCAATGAGCAGTCAGGGTTGATTTCTTCTAAGATTGACCTATTTGTTCTCCTCGCTGTCCAAGGTACCCTCAAAACTCTCCTCCAACACCACATTTCAAAGGCATCTATTCTTCTGCGTTCAGCTTTCCTAATTGTCCAGCTCTCACATCCGTACATTACCACTGGGAATACCATTGCTTTGACTATTCTAATTTTTGTTTTCAAGGTGATGTCTCTGCTTTTCACTATGTTCCCCAGGTTTCTCATGGCTTGTCTCCCTAGAATCAGCCGCCTCTTTATTTCATGGCTGCAATCTCCATCTGCAGTGATCTTAGATCCTAAGAAAGTAAAATCTGTCACTGCTTCTACTTCTTCCCCGTCTATTTTCCAGGAACTAATGGGGCCTGTTGCCATTATCTTGGTTTTCTTGATATTGAGTCTCAAGCCCGCTTTTGCACTCTCTTCCTTCAAACCGATCAAGAGATTCTTTAGGTCTTCCTCACTTTCTGCCATTAGGGTGGTGTCGTCTGCATATCTCAGATTGTTGATGTTTCTCCCAGCAATTTTGATCCCATATTGTGATTCCTCCATCCCTGCATTGCGCATTATGTGCTCTGTGTATAAGTTGAATAAGCATGGTGACAAAATGCAGCCTTGTCTTACTCCTTTTCCTATTCCAAACCATTCTGTCATTCCGTGTTCTGTCCTAACTGTTGCTTCTTGGTTCATGTACAGATTTCTCAGGAGGCATATGAGGTGCTCTGGTATTCCCATCTCTTTAATCACTTGCCACATCTTGTTGTGATCCACACAATCAAATGCCTTAGTGTAGTCAATAAAGCAAAAATAAACTTGTTTCTGGTATTCCTTTGTTTTCTCCATGATCCAACGTATGTTGGCAATGTGGTCTCTAGTCCCCCTGCCTCTTCTGAAACCAGCCTGCACCTCTGGTAATTCTCTTTCCACATGCTGCTGAAGTCTATCCTGTATTATCTTGGGCATCACCTTGCTGGCGTAGGTGCATAGCTTGACACAATATTCAGTTCCTTCATGACATTTTGCATGTCAGAAATTGATTCAGTTTTCATTCCATCACTAACATACATTGCAGGTTGTCCCAAAAGTTGCCATAAATAGGAAAAAATGTGAGATTGTAGCTGGAAACTAAAGGTAGTTAAAAGCATCAGCTAACTGAGCTTGCCTTCTACAGAATATAAAATACAGAAAAGTTTGTAGGAATCGGGGCCGTAAAGTGGCCCTTGAGGTCCCGGAGGAGACTGGTCAAAGGAACGACACGAGGCAAGATGGAGCGAAGACCAGTGATTTATTGAGGGAAAATCATCAGTATATATTATGCAGAAGGCTGCGCATGGTAGGATGGTTATCTGACAGAAAATCACATCACCTATTTACTCAGGTTAATTGGGAATCTCCTTTGGGGAAGTTAATTAGTGCGGGCAAACATTGACTGGGAAAACACCATTGTGTTAGGGCTTAGGATAAGGCAATCATGACTCCTGTTTGCCTCTGGGATAAGACTGAGACTCGGAGATGAGGGATTACTCTAATGGGTGATATATTCGCTCTCTCAGCAGGCTCGCTGGTCAGGTCAAGGAATTGGGTGAATCAAACCCTATCATTTATTCACCCCCCTTAATTTCGGTGCCCGCATAGCCCACGGGCCAGGAGCCTTTCTCACCGAAGTGGCCTCTGCCGGGCCGTTCCGTGCCCATTGGGGCACGGGGAAACCACAAAAGTTGGAGGTAAAAATTGAAAAAAGGGGGATTTTTTCCTATCAAATTTGTCCCCCTCCTCCAGATGTTTGAAAACTCCAGGAGAGATAGTTTGAGCAGGATGGTGCCGTGCATCAAAAGCTACTCCCATGAATTAAAAACTAAAAAATGACAGTAGCTCTGGTTTTGATTTTTCCACTAGTTTTGGCAATTTCCAAGCTACATACTACCTGTTATAGGTGCTGAGGGGAAAATGTGAATCCCAAGTGTGTCGAATTTTTTCATCTTTACAGCAGATGCACTGGAATCTTTGAAGTCAAGTTAATCATGACCCAGATGCCATTGATTCCAGTGGGTCTCCTCTACATCAGGGTCCAAATGTTCACAGAATCAGGCCAGAGGCTTTTGCAAGATAGTAAGGACTGAACTTTATGCTGCAGATGTTTGCAAAAGCAGCAGGAAATAAAGATCTCCAGAGAGGAGATACTCTGCTTTTAATTGGTAATACCTTACTAAATTTATTCCATGTAGAAGCCACTTGTTTTCAGCCATCCCCTTCCCCAGACAGAATTCATCTAGGGGACACGCACTCCATTTATGAAAAGTACAAACTGCCCCAAACTTTTCACCGTTGTTTCAGTAAACAGACGTGATGTGACAGCAACAGCATAGGGACTTGATTGTTTTTGCTTGCCTTAGGTAAAGAGGATTCTTAGTATACTGAGATGGAGAGTGAGATGACGAGGATGGGAACAGCGTTAACACTCAAAGCTCATGGTGGTAGAGATGAAATTGTCGACAAGACAATGAGTTGGCTGAGCTGAAAAGTTACAGTAAATTGCTGTCAGTCTTGACCTATGTCTGTCCCAACAGACTTGGACTAGAAGGCAGCTCTCAGAACTAACTTATTAATCAAACACATTCCATGCCTGCTCACCCACCCCCACCCCAAAAAAGCCTGTGTTTCAATGTCACACCATTTCTCACTCACAAATCGCAAGTATACTGTAGGTCACCCCATATCTGTGGAGATACATCCCAAGACTTACCGTGGATACCAGAAAATGCTGGTAACAGTGAACCCAAAATTTTCATTGCAAACAGTGTCCTTTAGTGGCCAGCTCTGGTAATGTGCCATAGAAATACATATATACTGGGTATCTCATGATTTTTTAATTGAATATATTTAGAACCACAGATAACAGAAACTGTGGTAGTGCCATGGAGCCAAGATTCTCCAGGTCAAAGCTTTGTAATTTTCTGCATGTCAGGAACAATGCTATCATCTACCTCCTCAGTCTTGTGACATAGCTAAGCTTCTACTGTCATCTGTTTGATGATAAGTGTTCATGGGCACTCTGATGGTAGTGTAGCATGATGGCTAAGAGGATGAATTCTAAACTGGAAAGACCTCACAAGCATTACCAAAACATTTAATAACTTCAGTCAGATGGATATATTTCTGAGCACATGCGTGCAGTGGTTAAACTGCTGTACTACAACCAAAAGGTTGTGAGTTCAATCCTGGCCAGGGCTCAAGGTTGACTCCACCTTCCATCCTTCCAAGGTTGGTAAAATGAGTACCCAGCATGTTGGGGACAAAATGCTAATTAACTTGTGAACCACTCAGAGGGTGCATGACGTGCTATGGGGCGGTATATAAGTGATTGCTTTGCTTTCTTGGTGGCCATGTTTCCTGGGGTAAATGAGAGCTATAGACCTACACATCTGCAGATCACATAGTTGGGAAAGACAGGTGAATAAGAGGAAAAATTATAGAAGTTTATATTTATTTATTAATAATTCAAATTTCTATGCCACCCAATCAGGTGAACCCGACTCAGGGTGGCTCACAACAGGATTAAAACACACATATTAAAAACAATTAAAACCCCAACATACCCACACACCTATTAAAAACTAACCACATTAAAACTGCCCGCATTAAAAAGATGGGGAGGCTTCATTTTAGAAGCAAACAGGCGGGGGCCACTCTTCCATCCGGGCCCCACACTTGCCCCGCCAACCAGGTTTTTAATTCTTTTCTGAAAGGCAGCAGCTCCATCTGCTCCCACAACTTTACTGGCAGGAGGTTCCACAAGGTCGGTGCAGACACAGAAAAGGCCCTCCTTCGTGTGCCAGAGAGGTCAGCCCCTCTGGCAGATGGTACAATGAGAGAGCCCCTCCGGTCCGCTCTGGTTGGACATACAGACACTCAGGAAGATGCGGTCTCTTAGCTATCCTGGTTCACTACCATGTAGGGCTTTAAAGGTCAAAACCAGCACCTTGAATTGCACCCAGAGAATAACTGGTAACCAGTGCAGCTCCTGAAGCAATGGTGAAGTGCGAGCATAACGCCCACACCCCATCACCACCCGGGCTGCTGCATTATGCACCAGCTGTAGCCTCCGAATGGTCGTCAAGGGCAGCCCCATGTAGAGCGCATTGCAATAATCTAGCCTGGAGGTCATCAGAGCATGTGTGACCATGAGCAGAGAGTCCCGGTCCAGGAGCGAATGCAACTGACGGATGACACGAAGCTGTGCGAAAGCCCTCCTGGCCACGGCTGCCACCTGATCTATAAGTAGCAGTCCTGAATCCAGGAGGACTCCTAAGTTGCGTACCAGGTCTGTCTGGGGCAAAGCAGCCCCATCCAAGATCAAAGTTGGCAGCTCCCTGGATAACACGGGGGCCCCCATCCATAGCCACTCAGTCTTGGAGGGATTCAATTGTAGCCTGTTGTCCCCCATCCAGACCCCAACAGCTTCCAGACATCTGGATAGTACATTGACCACATCACTGGGATCCCCATGGGCCGAGATGTACAGCTGGGTATCATCAGCATACTGATGATACCTCACCCCATGGGAACGGATAATCTCGCCCAGCGGCTTCATGTAGATGTTGAATAGGAGAGGAGAGAGCACCGAGCCCTGAGGCACCCCATACTTGAGAAGCCTAGGGCTGGGCCTCTCACTCTCCAACCACACCGACTGGGTCCGGCCCTCCAGAAATGAGGGAAACTAGGATAACACAGTACCCTGGATCCCCAATCCTTTGAGCCGTTCCAGAAGGATACCATGGTTGACAGTATCGAAGGCCGCTGAGAGGTCAAGAAGGGCAAGGACGGACGGATGGCCACCATCCCGCTTCCACCAGAGATCATCCACCAGTGCGACTAATGCCGTCTCTATACCATATCCAGGCCTGAAACCTGATTGAAAAGGATCCAGATAATCCGCTTCATCCAGGACCCCCTGCAGCTGTTGCGTCACCACCTTCTCCAATATCTTCCCCAAAAAGGGGAGGTTGGAGACCGGCCTATGGTTAGCTGGAACTGCTGGGTCAAGGGATTGTTTCTTCAGGAGGGGGCGCACCAAAGCATGTTTTAAAAGTGCAGGAAACACCCCCTCCTGTAGAGATGCATTGATTATAGCCTCGACCCAGCCTCCTGTCACCACCTTAGAGGCCTAAAAGTCCATACTTTTAAGCAAAGTATTGTGAAAATAGTTCAGAAGAAACAATAGTTATCCACTGAAAATGAATGGTGGAAGTTTCAGGACCAAAAAGAATAGAACCACTTCTTTGTAGCTCATTAAGGATTAAGCCAGAGGTGCCCATACTTTTCGGGCCATGGGCCGATCACGTGGTTCAGGGATCCGGTCACTAAGGCCCAGGGGCTGCATCCGGCACCCGACACCAATTCATCCAGTCCGTGAAGCCCTTGTCACTCCTGAAAGCGGAAGTAAAATGCGCCCATATGGGCACTGTTTACTTCCGCTTCCAGGAGCAAACAAGGGCTTTGTGGGCTGGATGAGTTGGCATCAGGGGCCACATCCAGCCCCTGGTCCGTAGTTTGGGCACTCCTGGATTAAGCTTTGTCAATGCAAATGAGAAATTAGAACTACAAAATTATTCTCACCTTGTGAAAGACCAGGTATTTTTGTTGTACTCTGGATGAGAAAAGAATACAAGAAAGAGAGGGCTTAATTGGGAAAATTCTGCAAAATTCCACAAAATAATGCTTGAGGTGAACAACTCTTTCAAGCAAACATCCATCTGGTCCAAATGACAATGGTTGCTGCTTGGTTGTATGAACTTTTAAGGTGGGAAAGTGTCAGCCTGGGAATTGGGGTCTTTTTTAAATGCTCAGACATTGTTCTGTGCTTGTTTATTCTGTTTATTCTTTGTTTCTCAAAGGGAACAGATTGTTTTGCTCAGACTGCTTGCAAAAGTCATGGAGGCTTTTGTAACAATTTTGCCCATTTGCAGACTGTATGCTTAAAATTAGATAGATTGTATATATATCAGGGTCATAGAGAAACAGTTTTGGGTGCCTGGGTTGTGAATGGTCCTCGGTGTAGTACTCTGGTGACTGGCAGTCAAATAGCTGATTGGGGAGGGTTAATGTGTTTGGGGGTTACACAGAAAGAGCCTCCTTGAAAATGGTGGTATTTTTGAACCACAATCGGGCATATTCTGGTAATGGCAACCTTGTGTTGACGGCTAATCTTTGCAGGCGCACCCCCCAATAACGGACTCAGACACAAATGAAAGTGGATAATGGCATCGGGCCACATTTATTGATTCATGCCCTAGTCCGAATTATAAATTTCTATTGGTAAAACGACCAATCATAATTCTTAAGGCAAGCAGGCCGAAGTAACACTGGTAAGCTACCACCCAAAATTGCCAACGGCAATTGGTTACAATGTATCTATTTGTATCAATTTGTTTGTTGACAACAAACAAATTGTTGACCATAGTCAATATCTAACTAATGACCCCACCCTCTGACGCGTATCCGTGAAATCACGGGGTGATGGATGCTGTCTAGCTATAGCCATCACCCCGTCGCCTAGTTCGTCGTTGACCGGACAACGTTTAACCAATTTATGCCTGTCTAGTGTTGTCCAGTCAATTGCGAACCTGCCGGATACCTGTGGGTCATAAATGTTTACCTTACCAGTGCTACCCGCCCATGTGACCAAAGTCAACAGCAGCAACAGAAAACCCCTATATCAAACCATAGCAACAGTGTGGGATGGGCAAAAAAGCCGGGACCCGAGAGCCAATTGTGGGTCCCAGCCAAAAATTCCCACCCGGCCCCGAAGCGACCAAAATATCACACTGTTAACTAGGGAGGGGGTGGAGGGGAAAAACTTCTCCGCTCCGTCGCTTCGTAAAATGGCAGCGCGGCTGCCTCGTGGCCACCCCTTTTATAAGGGAGCTGGCCACGCCCCTAACTACCCGGATGCCTTCGTCCGATGGGGGGGCCCCGCAAAGAGCGCGGCGGCCATTTTGGCGCCGCGCTTGCATTGCAGGCGCACCCCCCAATAACGGACTCAGACACAAATGAAAGTGGATAACGGCATTGGGCCACATTTATTGATTCATGCCCTAGTCCGAATTATAAATTTCTATTGGTAAAATGACTAATCATAATTCTTAAGGCAAGCAGGCCGAAGTAACACTGGTAAGGTACCACCCAAAATTGCCAACGGCAATTGGTTACAATGTATCTATTTGTATCTATTTGTTTGTTGACAACAAACAAATTGTTGACCGTAGTCAATATCTAACTAATGACCCCACCCTCTGACGCGTATCCGTGAAATCACGGGGTGATGGATGCTGTCTAGCTATAGCCATCACCCCGTCGCCTAGTTCGTCGTTGACCGGACAACGTTTAACCAATTTATGCCTGTCTAGTGTTGTCCAGTCAATTGCGAACCTGCCGGATACCTGTGGGTCATAACTGTTTACCTTACCAGTGCTACCCGCCACACGGAGGGGCTTCAAAGAAGGCCTGACGCCCCCCCCCAAGACCGTTAGCTCGGTCAACAGGCCTGCTCGCCAATCACCCAACAGGAGGGCCATACCTCCTCGCGACAGATGGACCCCATCCCCTGCATACAGGTCATAATTTTGTAGACTAATAGCGGGGTGACGACTGACCCTACCCCAAGCCCTGTTGACAAGGAACCGCGCCACTGCCCTATTCACCATGCGTCTATCGCGGTCGAGGGCCAGGAGGTCGAAGCTTCCTCTGTACGCATGGCGCGGCACCATGTCCGACCAAACCAGGGTTGTGGCGGGCCAGACGTAATGTAGGTAGGCAAGGTCCTCGCAAATCGCATGCTTCAGCGATAAACCAGTGACCTGGCCCAAATCATTGCCCCCTAGGTGTATGATGAGAATGTCAGGCGGGTCAGCATTCAGGCCTGAAAAAAGGAAAGGCAGCAGCTCCCGCCATAACATCCCGGGCTTACCATGCCATGTGAGACTTGCGTATGCACCCAGTCCCAGTTGGGGTCCCCACTCTGTCGCCGTAGCGTAACACGCTGCCCTGTGCACGTAGCTATGGCCCACCAGCCATACTGTCACCGGTGTAATACGACACCCAGGGTCTGTAAAGAAAAATGAGGAAAGAAGGTAAGGTGACAAAAATTGGTACTTACGGTGGAAGTGGGCGCACATAAAACTGAAAACATTGCGAGCCCCACCTTCCCATGCTGCGTATGTCAGCCCCAGAGTACCCAAAAGCAGCTGCAGTGGAGGCCGCCCCTATTCTGAATGAATGGGTGCCATAACGTGCGCCCGGGAGGCCCACACTGGCCAGCGCCTTGCCTGTCACCTTCCAAAATTGAAATTTAGTAAGGGGAGACCCATCATGGTGACAGAAAAACGGGCCATGGTGCGTGCCACGCAGTGCAAGAAACTCCTGTAGGGCACCAACCGGACAGATGTCTGCCAAAGAACACCGTAGCAGTCTTACACTACTGCCTACGCCATGCTGATCTGCCTTAGAGGAGCGTATCCTCAACTGGGCCCAGTCTTTGGCAACATAGACATCCTCGAGTTCCAGTGCCCTACGACTTGCATCCGCCTTAGACAGCATCACAAGCTCGCTGATGCGGAGCGCTCCAAAAAATGCCACCATTGTGGCTGCATGAAATAGGGCTGCCTCATATCTATCAAAACAGAGGCCTGGCCAGCCCCGGGCCAACTGGGTAAGAACCCCTGGGGAAATCGGGTGGCGGTCGCCGGACAATGCCTGCGCTCGCGCACCCACCCCTCCAAAACATGTCTCACACGGAAGTCAGTGGTGCTGTCCACATGACCTCCCACTTTGGCCATAAAAGCCAACGCTGACAGCTTAGATGCTATGGTGCGAGGTGCAAGGCCCTGAGCATGCAGGTAAACCATGAACCGCAGAACATGGGTTACCGGGATCGGCCAGGTTCCTGGCAGCCGGAATTGGGTACAGAAAGCTCTGAAAGAACTAAATGCGTGGTGATACGCCTTACGCGTGCGTGGCGCTAGTGACAGGCCAATCGCCCGGTTCACCTCTCCTTGCCAATGGTCCATATCTCGTCCGGGAGTGGCGAGGGAAATTCCTCCGCATCCGGGGCCAAGGCACGGAACCGGAAGATCTGCAGGCGGGACAAAGCGTCAGCAATATCATTATTAACCCCCGGGACATGCCTGCCCCTGAAAAGAATATTGAGGCGCAGGCTGCGCAAAACAAATTGGCGCACTAGGTCCATAACCCTGGGCGATTTAGAAGTCTGTGCATTGACAATGTGGACAACAGCCGCATTGTCACACCAGAAATGCACAACCGAGTTGGCCCACTCCTCGCCCCATAGCATCAAAGCACCCAGGATAGGGAAAAATTCGAGATATGTGAGATCCCACAGGCGACCCGTGCCTGCCCAGGCCGGTGGCCATCCACCATAGGCCCACTTCCCATTGAAGTACATCCCATAACCCAGGGATCCCGAGGCATAGGACTGAATCTGAAATCGGGGGGAAGCCAGGAGGTCAGACCTCCAAAATGAGACCCCATTAAATTCCCTAAGAAACTGTAACCAGACAAGCATGTCTGCTCTGATACCCCGGGTAAGTCTGACTCTATGGTGGGGCCTGGATAATCCTGCCATGGCGTCGCACAGGCGCCGAGCAAATGCCCTGCCCGGTGCGACCACCCTACAAGCGAAATTGAGGTGACCATGGAGCACCTGGAGTTCCTTCAGTGACGCCTTGCGCTTGGCCATCAAGTCCGAGATGAGGGCCACTATCCTTGTCACCTTATCCTGCGGTAACCTAGAAGCCTGCGCTACCGTGTCAATCTCCACCCCCAGGAAGACTAGGTGGGTAGATGGGCCCTCGGTCTTTTCGGGCGCTAAAGGGACACCAAGTTCCTCCATTAGAGTCTGAAATGTGTTGACGAGACATGTGCACGTGTCCCAGCCCCGTTCACCCCCGAATAAAAAGTCATCCAGGTAATGGGCTACAGACCGGGACCCTGACCTGCGGACGAAGGCCCACTGTAGGAATGTGCTAAAACGCTCAAAGGCCGAGCATGATATGGAACAGCCAAAAGGCATGGCCTTATCAAAGTAATATTCACCCCGGAATTTAAAACCCAGCAACTCGAAGTCGCCTGGGTGCACCGGCAAGAGGCGAAAAGCCGACTTAATGTCGCACTTAGCCAGTAGCGCACCCGGGCCACATGAGCGCACCATGCGCAGCGCATGGTCAAAAGATGTATACCTGACTGAGCAAAGGTCGTCAGGGATAGCATCATTGACCGAGCGTCCGGCTGGATAGGACAAGTGATGAATGAGGCGAAACTCGCCCGGTGACTTTTTAGGCACTAAGCCCAAGGGCGATACCTTAAGATTGGGAAACGGGGGTGAAGTTAAAGGGCCAGCGACCCTGCCCGCAACAACCTCCTTATTAATGCTGGCAGCAGCCACCTCCTCCCTCCCCCTAAGGGATAAAAGATTGGGGGCATCCTGGGGGGACCTGTCACCCATGAAAGGGATACGGAACCCCTGCCTAAAACCCTGAAGGAGATAATCCGCATCCTCTCCCTTCGGGTACAATGTGAGCCAGCGCTCCAACATGTCCACATTAATTGGGGAGGGAGCCTTTCGGCGAACCAGCTCCATCTGCAGCATTCCTGCCAGCCCCCTGTCCGCCCCTCCCTCTGCCCCGCGTCCCTCCAGGCCTGGGACAGGCAGAGGCCGCATGGGGGCCAGCACAGGCGGGACACTCATGTCTGTATTTGCAATTCTTCCTATTGCAGGAACCATTGGACGAGAAGGTCCAGCACAGCAGGCGGGCTGGAACCCCCTGCCCCACCACCTGGTGGGGAACCTGTGCTGGGGCCGCTCGCTGGACAGCATGTCCACAATGGTACCTCTCCCCGGGCGCGGGGCGCGTGGGCGTCATGTACAAAAGCCAAAGCCTCTGACATGGCTCATCCCACCTCATCTCGGGGTGCAGGGGAATCCGCATACGGAATTCCTCGTCATAAGCCAACCACGATGGGCCCGGAAAGTCAACCATCGCCCTATAGATGTTGTCCAAATACTGGACCATCGGAATTGCCAAATCCGGCCGGGCCCTAAGGTATACCGCCATGTATATGAGGTAGGCCGGCAACCAGTTGGCCCACGTGCGTGGTGGCTTGCGACGACGCGCCTGCTCCTTATCCTTCTCATCCTGCCCCTCCCTCTCTTCCTTGGTGGGCTCTCTGTTGAGGAGTGAGAAGATATCCACGTACTCCCCCCGCCAGATCTTCTCTTTGGTAGTCTGTGCCAAATGGTCACCGAGGGGTAAGGAATACCCTGCCGTCGGCAAGGCCGACACAGGCACAGCCGGAACTGCGGGCATCTGAAAAGGGGCCTGTACTAACCCAGCTACTCCCAAAACATTCCCCACAGGGTAGGAGACACCCCCCACGGGGCCCTGGGTGTTGGTTGTCGTCGCCGGGCGGGGCATCAGCAGCTGGACCGCCGCACCACCCGCGCGAGGCCAAGGCCATTGAAAAGCCCCCCCCCCCCGACGTGGCCATGTGTGTAGATGCACTATTTTGAACCGCATACTCACATGCTGCACCCCCATAGGCCGCCCCCACCGGGGGTTCCGGCCCACTGGGGGCGTCGGAGCTCACGACCGCCGTAGAGCTCGTCGCTGGGGCCTGACCCGCCCCGGCCTGTTGGCTGGGGAGCTGCGAGGCAGTGGCCGCAGTCGTGCCACGCGCCTCAAGCAGCTCGACCCTTCCCGCCGCCTGCCGCTGCCCAGCAGACGACGCGTCGAAATGAACCCCAAAGGGAGCCCCAGCGTGGCTAGCCCGGGCCAGGGATGCCTCGAGGGCCGCAACACGGGCCAGTAAGGCTTCCACGCTGATATGGGGCAAAGGGCCGGCCGGCCCGGCTACTGCAGGCATGGGTACAGGACCCTGTACCCCGGGGCCCGAATAGGGCCACGACCCCACACCCGGGCCCGGTAGGGCCGATGTGGCAACCTGCCATGGAAGGGGACCAGACCACCCCCCAAGACTGGAAGGCCCCGGAGCGAGCCGCGCCCCGACGGCGGAGGGCCCAGCTGAATGGGCAACACCAGGAACGGTGTCCACCGCTTGGGGGCTGAGGGCCGAAGCCCCCAACAGACCCGTCCGTGAGCCTCCATTATCGGGTCAAGGGAGAATAGCTCCCATCCCACCGGTCCCGGTGGATGCAGGCAAAGGCGGCTGCTGGGGAGGCGCAGCCGCGGTCCTCCGACCCGGATTGCGCCTCCGGACCGCGCGAGCAGCCGCCTTCTTCTTCGAAGGCATCTCAGCTGGTCGCTGGAAAGCCGAGAACGAATCCAGCAGCCAAAAGGCTTCCCGGTAAAGGGAAAAGCGACGGAGGTAAGAGGGAAAAACCTCTCCGCTCCGTCGCTTCGTAAAATGGCAGCGCGGCTGCCTCGTGGCCACCCCTTTTATAAGGGAGCTGGCCACACCCCTAACTACCCGGATGCCTTCGTCCGATGGGGGGGCCCGCAAAGAGCGCAGCGACCATTTTTGCCCCGCGCTTGCATTCTTACACAAGGTTAGGCAAAGGGAACTGCAGAATCAACTTACCAAAAAGTGCCTTCATTTTGGCAGTTTCATGTCTGGCCGAGACACGAAAGAAGAAAAAAATGTGTTTGGGATTTTATATTCTCTGTCCTAAATAACAAAAAATGGCAAGAAAGAGTTAATGGATTTCTTTCTGATCCATTTTGTTTGAAGAGAGGTACAAGATAGGCTATTGGCTGGGATCTGGATAGCTCAGTTGTTTAGATATCTTTCTGTGGAGCTGAAGATTGGGAGTTCAATTCCCCACTATGCCTCCTGGGAGAAAAGCCAGCTTGTATAGCCTTGGGCAAGCTGCACAATCCCAGAGCACCCCCAGAAGAAGGCACAGTACTGTAATAGTAAAGTACTTCAGAGTATTGTTTATCTAGCAAACCTTGGAAAAGGTTGTAATAAATGAGAAATGACTTGCCAACACAAAATTACTTATTATTATTACACAAGATAGGGCTGTCCCTTGTCTCCATTGTTGTTATCTCTCCCCCCCCCCCATTCGCTCTCTCTTAATGAAATGCAGGTCCACAGTATTTTAAGACATATATGAACATGGATAATGAGCCATAAGGGATAGTATATTGAGATAATTGTAAAAGCCAGATGCAATGTCGTCTGTGAGATTTTAAGACTGTAAAAGTAAGAAGATTATTTTAAAACCCAGGTTGATTTATTTTGTTACCTTTAAGGACTGCCTCCATTTTTAGCTCATTTATATCTGAAACCCTGCTATTAGACAGAATAGGATGATCCATGGCTTTGTTTACAAAGAAGTAGGATTTAAATTAGCTTTACATGCAGGCAATTTATTTCTGTTTATTAGCAGATCAGAAGTATCTGCAGCAGAATTAATAAAAATAATGGATAATTTTGGTAGAATCAGAGGATACACAATCACTTGGTCAAGTTCTGAGCTAATGTCAGTGGGTAATTATAAAACATTTACAATGTAGAGTAAAGGGCAGTTTTGTGGGTTCCCAGAAGTATTAATATATTTAGGCATTTTGATCCCAAGTAATATCTCTCAAACAATTAAACTGAATGTAAAAAAGCTGATTAGAAAATGTTCTAATGATCTGGAAAGATGGGAATCACTTAAACTTAGTATTTGGGCTAAGGTTAATAATACACGTACGACACATATATTGCTCCAAGTAATATTTGTGCTTCATGATATTTCACTGTTTACACTCCAAGAATATTTTTTAAAGTTCAATGGAATATTTCAGGAATGTTTGGTGACAATTAAATTGAGATGACTGTCTGAGGGAGACAGAGAGCTGAAGTACCGTATTTATTCGTGTATAATGCGCACTCGTGTATAACGCGCACCCCTAATTTTCCATGAAACCTCGGTATAAAATATGCACAGCGTTTACGCTTGATACCCTGAGATGCCATCTAACGGGTACCAGTTATATCGGTGAAAAAGCTTGTTCATAAGAGCATGCCTTAAAACATTGAGGGAGGGGGGGATAATCAGACCCACCTGTTGCAGGGTAAAGAAAATGCAATCCGAAACGAGCACTTCCGACCCCCAGGAGCCTCGCTCGAACTGCGAGCTACCTCCAGGCCACGCCTCGTCTCCCGCGCCACCCAATCAGATCCCGTCAATTTCTTCAAAGCCACACCCCCGCCTCCCCTTCAATAGACAGCCGACCCAATTCTAAAAAGGAAGTAAAAGAGGCTTGCGACGGGGGTGGGACACCAGTCCTCGTTTATAACGCGCACCCAAACTTTGATTTCTTTTTTTGGTATAAAATTTTGCGCGTTATACACGAATAAATACGGTAAGTCACTAGTCTGTGGCACAACTCATAAAGAGAAGTTTGCCCGCGATAATTAAAGTTCATGCATGTGGAAGATTAAAAGTCTATAATATTATTATTATTCCATGTCTAGGCCAGACGTGAAACTGGTGAGTTCGTTCTGCAGTTCCCTTCACCTGACCAAGTGTGAGAAAGATTAGCCGGCAACACAAGGTTGCCCTTACCAGAGTATGCCCAATCTATAAAATTATATATATAAAGATAACTTTGAATTCTAAAAAAAATGTACAGTATTTGCATTTTACTGTTATTTTAACACTTATTGGTTATACCCAAGAACCTACCTTACCATTCTTACTTATTGTCTGTAGCCCCCAGATAAAATTCCAGTTTCATTGATGGAATCAATGTTTGAGTGGGCGGCATATATAAATATGACTATTAAATTAAAAATTAAATTAAAATCAATTTTTCCTCATTATTTGCTCTATGTGGAGCTAAGAATAAGGAATTGAGACAACTAAGGTTCAAATATACAGTATACCCAAGTTGCATAAAGCTGTGTTTTATCACTAAGATTGTAGGCATTCAAAGAGGTGAAAAGATGTCTGGGTAGTAAGTGGACCACTTAGTGTAAGAATTACTGAAAAGGCCAGGCTAAAACATCACAGGCAATAAAATAACAAACAAAATTGGAGTTCTAATCTTGGAAGCAAGGAATCTTGAAGATGTTTCAAACATGTTGAAATTGAATTAATCAATGTGAAAAAGGAAAACCTGTCAGGTGGTGGAGGGAGGGGAATTCCTGTGTGATTATAATGTTGCACAGAATTGTAGAATCAAAGAATGATTTATTTAAAAGGGGCCATTGAGGCAATTGTGTCCAGCCCCCTGCTCAATTCATGAATCCAAATAAAAAACATTTCTGACAGATGATTGTCCAACCTTTTCTTGAATGCGCTCAACACCTCTCTAGGCAATGGTTTCCACTCTTGTGCTTCTCTAACAGTATAAAGCAGGGTGCCCAAACTTTTTGCACTGTAGGCCTGACCACGCCCCCAGAAGCAGAAATGGGCATGTTTACAACAGCCATAAATGCACCCACTTCCATGTTTACGACAAGTGCAGATGCGTTTATGCATACGTGGGTGCATTTTACAGCTGACACAAACATGCCTGCTTTCACTTTCAGGTGTGGTGAAGGCATTGGCGGCCCACATGGAATGGTGCCACAGGCCAGGGACTGACCACAGGCTGTAGTTTGGGCACCCCTGGTATAAAGGAATCAGTATGAGTTTAGAATTTAAATTTTATTTCGTACTAATGAACCCTGTTTCTGCAGATTTATATACCTGTTCTTGTACATTTACCTGTTGAACTAAGGAAAATGCATAATCTGGAAAAATAGAGGGTAGGAAAGTTAAAGTTTGGACAAATTTCGTGATTCTGGAGGCTAGCTCCAGGCTCCTGTATGATGCTTATGGGTCACTGCCATACATTGTCAAATGTGGTGGTGCAGAAATGGGGGGAAGAATCTATTTTTGGTTGCTGGGAAATGGTATTTTTTAAAAATAAAACAAGGTGAATGGGAATCATGTATCATGCTTTAGAGCAGAAATGCATTTCCCAGAGGCATATAGGAGAAGGATTCAACTCTAAAACAAGATACACTGTCCCTGTAAACCCTGCTTTAGTACTGAGAGAGAGAGAGCAAAATGTTTTCTATGTGGAAAAATTAGAAGAAAAAATTAAATGGCTCTTTTGTACCTCTTCATTTTATAGACTTAATGTGAGGGTCTTTTCTTTCATCTACTTTAGTGAGCTACACATTGTAGGACAGGCACAACCATAACTTCAATTACTTTTCTAATCTCAGGTCTACTTAAATTCAACCCATTAATACACCTCCCATTGTATTGTAATATTGTGTTTACTGTATAATTATTGTGTGAGCCGCCCTGAGTAGGGTTTCCTGATTGGACAGCATACAAGTGTGAGAATTAAATTAAATTAGAGAAATAAGTGCTTTTGCTACGTGTTGTCTTGAGTACTCTCCTCTAGAGGCATGGAAACAAATAACTGAGAGGGGAGGAAATATCAGTAGTTATGCAGCACTGGGGTGGCTTAGTGGTTAAGATGCTGGAGACTGGAAGGTTGGGTTTTAATACCCGAGTGCTGCATGACGGATCTTGGAGACATGAAAGGAGCATCCCCTGAGTGGAGTTTCTCCAGCAAAAATCCTTTCAACCTAGAGTCATTTCTGACACGAACTTTATTTATCAGTAGTTAGATTAGTTAGTTAGTTAGTTATGTTGCATACTTCTATCCCAGTCTATTTTGAAAGATCTCAGGGCAGGCTATTGCACGGAGATACCCAAGTATGGAAAGACAGGTGTATTGTAGAGACTGCAGTGACCCATGTTTTGGTTTTCTAAGCAACCAGGAATATCACAAAACATAATTGATATTACGCAATGATCCGTCCATGCCTAGTTCACTTAGGGGCAACTCAGTAATAACTAGATGCATGAGAAAGCCTTGTTCTGATGGTTGTCTTTGGTTTTCTTCTTCTCCCCTCACACAGTGCAGATGGGGATTTTGCAGTCACACACCTCACCAAAGCCCACTTGTTCTATGATGGACGTATCAAATGGATGCCACCAGCCATCTACAAAAGCTCCTGTAGCATTGATGTCACCTTCTTTCCTTTTGATCAGCAAAACTGCACCATGAAGTTTGGCTCATGGACTTATGACAAGGCCAAAATAGACCTGGAGAGTATGCATCACCATGTGGACCAACTGGATTATTGGGAAAGTGGAGAATGGGTGATCATCAATGCCGTGGGCAATTATAACATTAAGAAGTATGAGTGTTGCTCAGAGATCTATCCCGACATCACATATTCCTTCATCATCAGGCGTCTCCCTCTGTTCTACACCATCAATTTAATCATTCCTTGTCTCCTAATCTCCTGCCTTACAGTCTTGGTTTTCTACTTGCCTTCAGAATGTGGGGAGAAAATCACTCTTTGCATCTCAGTCCTTCTGTCATTAACTGTCTTCCTTCTCCTCATCACTGAAATAATCCCTTCCACTTCATTGGTCATCCCCTTGATTGGGGAATATTTGCTGTTCACAATGATTTTTGTCACCTTGTCCATCATCATCACGGTCTTTGTGTTGAACGTCCACCATCGCTCCCCTCGCACCCACACTATGCCGGATTGGGTGAGGAAGGTTTTTCTTGACATCGTACCACGTCTCCTCTTCATGAAGCGCCCTTCAACAGTGAAGGATAACTGCAAGAAGCTCATTGAGTCCATGCACAAAATGGCCAACTCTCAACGCTTTTGGTCTGAGATTGAAGTGGAACCCAAGTTCACTACCTCATCGTCCAACAGCCCCCAGAGCAATGAGCCATCACCCACATCCTCTTTTTGTGCCCATCTCAACAACCAAGCAAAATCGCCACCGGTATGTAAGTCACCATCTGGCCAGTACTCCATGTTGCTCACGGAACCAGTTCGGGCTAGCTGCACATCTCTCCAACCTCCTAGTCTCCCACTGGGAGACTCCCAGTCCAGTTCAATCTCCAAGAGCCGGTCACTCAGTGTCCAGCAGATGTACAGCAGTCCAGGGAAGGTGGAAGAAGGGACCATACGTTGTCGGTCCAGGAGCATCCAGTATTACTACTTGCAAGAGGAGTCATCACAGACCAACGGGCAGTCCAGTGGGTCACCGGTCTCTCCCCAGTGTCATCTTGGCGAGGAGCAGCCCCAAACTAAACCTACTCACTGCAAATGCAAGTGTAAAAAAATTGAGTCATCCAGCTCTTCGGGGCAAGGGAGCAAGACTCTGGGCATGAAGGATCAGCAGCTTTTGCTGATGTCACCTGCCTTTAAATTAGCGGTAGAGGGTGTCCATTATATTGCTGACCACTTGAGAGCTGAGGACGCAGATTTTTCAGTAAGTAAAAATGACTTGTTTCCATCCTTTCCTGTGTTTTTGTTGTTGTTGTTCAGTCGCACAGTCGAGTCTGACCCTTTGTGACCCCATGGACCACCACTCGCCTTTTCTGTTTACTGAGAACTAAATTCAAAATTTCCCAGCTTAAGATCTTCTTTGCTAATACATCTTAATGTTAAGTGATATGTCCTCTAGGCTCAACTATTGCCTGTTAGGAAGTAATTTAAAGAACTCTGTTTTAAATTCTAGCCCCATTCCCCCCCCCCTTTGCTCACTTGTCACCAGTCATTTTGCCTTCAGATATTTTACTTGAGTTAGCCAACCAGGAATCCTGCAGTGGATAAGATGTCATCAAAAGAGTATGAAGGCAGGTAGTCCTAGACCAGTGATGGGCAGTCTTGGCCCTCCAGCTGTTCTTGAACTTCAATTCCCAGAAACCCTGACCAGCTGGTGTGTTGACTTGGGCTTCTGGGAATTGAAGTTCAAGAACAGCTGGAGGGCCAAGGCTGCCCATCACTGTCCTAGACACATTAAAATTAAATATAACCTATTAAGGTGAGAAGAGTGCTTATCTTCAGGGATCATTCCATATCTTTAACAAGGTTCAAAGGGAATGTTTTGATTTTGGTAAACATTTATGTCAAGATCCTCTCACTTCTCATTTCAGGTCAGCAGTAATTCCTACTATTGCTGTTAACCTCTTCAGCTGTTCAACACATAATGTTAACACATGGAGCCATACCAAATCTTGGCCTTGGCTAAGAAAAACTGAGTTTCTTTGGACTACAATTCCCCTAATTCTTTAGCCAGCCAGGTCACTAGCTGGTGGGTTTGTAGCCAAAAACTTAAATCTTCCAAGTTCCAGAACTGCTCCAAATGCACATGTATGATAGCTTATAGCCATCTGATCATAATGTGCATCTTTAAAAGTATGGTTGAAATGTCTTCAGTGGACTCCTTAAAATTTTAAATCTTTATTTCTCTACTGCCTGCCTGATCTAATCACTATATCTCAGCAGAGCTGGTTGTATTCTGATGATCACAATTTTTTAAAAGTGTTTCAGGGCGAAATTGCAACCAGCGGAGACATTTCCATTTTAAAGCTAATTTTCAAATATACTTGAAAGAATACCTTGTATGGTATCTAAAGGCCGAGAAAAATGGTGATAGAATCTGAACAAGCATGGCAGGAGTCAAAAAGTCTTCAGCCATCAGAAGGAAAATGCAAAACCCTTGGTTCTTTCAGTCATATTCTTTCTAATGGTTTGCTCATCTGTCAGCTAGCTTTCCTATGTGAATGATTCATTCATTCATTTTAAGTAGCATACTTGCTATGATTTTTGTAAGCCACTTTGAATGATTAATAAGGAGGAATATATGTGACTTCATGTCTTCGTACCAAGCCCTTAAAATCTTATATTTTTTCCATTTGGCTTGTCCAAATGAGTTGCTTTCTCTTCTTTTGGTTTGGAGTGTTGAGTGTCACTGGAGTCTTCCTAGGAGCCTATGGCTTTGGAGTCAGCTAAACCACCAGAAAGTCTTGAAAATGTGATGCCAAGAAGGAAGCAAGGATTTAAACCAGGGATTATGAGCAAACTCCAGAATCAAAGTTGGATAACAGCTGTATTGGATGGCAAAAATAGTATGAAAAATGTAAATGTTCATATCTTCCAGGATGGGCGGGGTATAAATGTCATAAATAAAAATTCTCCATCAGGCTAGGCAATGCAGAGCTAGGGGAGCTGCCTTTCTCTGCACCCTAAACTCTCTAATGCTGTCTGGCTGGACATCCCACTATGGTAATGGAGTAGACCAGCAGTTCTCAACCTCTGGCCTGCGGGCCAAACCGGCCCACACATATCATTATTCGAACCCGGGCACTCCTAGGAGCACGGCCACCACCACTGTGCTCTGCCGATGACGAACACTTAAGCCCAGGGACCAGACATGCCTCCGGCCCCTGTCAGGAGGCATCAGGGGTGGTCCGACCCCTGGCAGAAAAATGTTGAGAATACCTGGAGTAGACCATACAGCCAGCAACTCACCATCAAGTGTAGAGCAGTGGTAAAGGGGCCAACAGCTATGAATGGATGAGCCCCTTTAGGTGGGGTGATGGTCCCCTCAGTGGAGAAAATGCCACTGGAAACCATCATATTGGGCTGAATGGCAAAATGAGTGGAGGAGGAATTCTGATTTCCAATGGTCATGGAGGTGGAAAAGACCATGCCAGATGGACTGGATGTGAAGGCACACCTTGATAATATCCTCGAGGCTGTGGCAGTCCATTGCAGTCCCGGTGTTAAATCATGCACATCTCATTTTATATGGGCCGCAGGAGATGGCTCTGTGATCATAGTGTGTGGGTCACTTCATGGCAAGCTGGGATCTACCTTAAACAAATTCACACCAATGCCATTTTTCCTGCTTCAGGGGGAAAATGCATTGTCGGATTTGAGTTGCAGCCAATGACGAAACTCTCTAAATGCTGATATTTAGGGGAAAGTCCTAGAGACTCAAAATCTCACCTTTTTCATTGTAGTTTTCTTGTTGGTCATCAGGTTACATGTTATTTATTAGGACTCTAATAAGATTTTGTAGCTGTGTGAGCTGTCTAATGAGTGGTTAACAATGCCAACCTTCACCAGTGAGTTTCTGGTCTTCATCCCAGCTCCTGCCAACCTAGCAGTTCGAAAGCAAGAAATTGCAAGTAGATAAATAGGGACCACTTCGGTGGGAAGGTAACAGCGTTCCGTGCACTCCGGTGTCTAGTCATGCCTGCCACATGACCACGGAAACGTCTGCAGAAGCAGACAGCGCTGGCTCTTCGGCTTAGAAACAGAGATGAGCACTGCACCCTAGAGTCGGATACGACTGGCTTTCGAGCAAGGGAAACCTTTACCTTTACCTTTAGGGATTTCAACTCAGGTCTCTCAAGTATGAATCCATTGTTCTTTCCACTGC
The DNA here is from genome assembly GCA_035047345.1 of Bradypodion ventrale. Lineage (NCBI taxonomy): Eukaryota > Metazoa > Chordata > Lepidosauria > Squamata > Chamaeleonidae > Bradypodion > Bradypodion ventrale. Next base: position 9,559,208 of record JAWDJE010000004.1, read on the forward strand.
AACCTACTGGCTGAAATCCAGTAGGAAGTTACAACTAGAGCAAGCCAATTGAATTAGTGGGATTTGATAAGTGTATATGTATATAAATTTTATTGATTCAACAACCCATTTCTAGCCGTGACACATATTGGGTTTCAGCTATTGGCTCCTCACTGGCTCACTAATATGGTTTTTCACTTGGCCAGCCGTGGTTTTGATTCTTGCTGACTGCCTTCATAGGTTGCAGCTTGGCGTTGTCAGTCTCTTTCTTTAGGATGGCTACATCAAGAATTACCTGTTCTTGGGATTTCGGGTCCAAAACTGATGTCAGAAAGGTTAGCAAGAGAGGAGAAAATGGCTTCCAGTCCATCTGATTGTACAAGCAGACACAGAGCACCGTTCTCCCTGCCATGCTCCAAATAACTCGATGGGTCTAAGGAGATGACCTAACCTTCTTTCACCCTGTTCTGCCCTTTCCTGGTCAAAATAGCCTATCAGTATCCTGCTTTGCCTGCCACCCTATGACTTCCAATACTGTGGTTTCTGCTCCCTGTCTGGCCTATGAATGCCATTCTTCCCCACCTCCTTCGTCTTGGGTCAATCGTAGCCTTTCCAGCTGAAGCATTGTGAACCTTGCCTTTGTGTCTAAGTTTAGCACACTGCAGTTTGCTGGGATAGCTTTAGTCACCAAGCTCCCCCCCCCCCCCCCAAATTAGAAAGAGGTGAGTTGAATTGCTCAGTAATCATAGAGGAGAGAAATGGGATTTGAATGCAAATCACAGCAGGAGAGGGAAGGTCTGAATTCCCAAAGGGTTTCCTGGAGACCCCCCATCTAGCCTTGGGCACTGTAATTGGAGATGGCTGTGCATGGTGAACCACATGGATCCCAGCTGTTTTTAATGGCACAAGCTTGCTTGCAGGGCTGAGGACCAAAGACTGCTGAGTATAATAACCCATCCCTGAAGCTTTTTATCTGGAAATAGAAAGTCTGCACCTTGTGAGAGGCAGATAAAATATGCCAAATAAGAGAACTCAAAAGGCATACAGCACTGCTCATTTATGGAGAGTTTGGGTGCCTTTGCCATTACAGATAACCCACCAGCAAGACAGAGAATTATTATCGCCTCTGTCTGCTATTTACAAAAAAAGACTCTGGGTCATGCTTTGGTTTTGAAAGAACGACACAGCAAAAGAAGGGCTCTGCAGGGAAATCTAAGTGGGCAGGCTATCTTTTCTTTGTGGGACCTAAATGTCAGACCTCTGCTGGGTTACAAGCATAACTTGGAGATGTTATTTTTTTGAACTACAGCTCTCAGAATCACTCAGACAGCAAGGTGGAGGGATTCTGGGAACTGTTGTCCCCAAATGTTACATTTCCCAAACTCTGAGTGTCTTCCAAAAGTTGGCAAAATGGAACAAGGGACATTGAAGCCCTGAAATTCCTCATTCTTTTACCCAGTGCAGGGAGCAAGTTGTTGTTGGACTGCAAATCCAATTGGCTTTGGCCAGCATAGCCAGTAATGATGGATGATGGGAATTGTAGTCCAATGGTGTGAAGAGGGCTTGTATTTGCCACCTCTATTTTAAAGATGGGTCAAGGAGAATCTATGGGATTGCACTCCCTATCTGTGTAATGATCATTAGGGTGGCAAAGGTAATTTCTATCTTTATGTTGGACCCAAAACTGGATGAAATGGAATTAGATAGGGTCAGGAATTGGGAGTGCCTAGGCCCATTCCAGCTCCACAAAGGATCCTGAATAGCTTCCTTTCATTTGGGGGTGGGGTGGGGACCTAGATAAGTCCTTTTTGTAGATATAGATCCTTTTTGGTGTTGTAGGGTAAGGGATGGCAATGGTTATTCATCACCAATTATGGGAATTTATTTGCTGACACTGGCAGGACAGGCTTCCCATAGACACTTAGACCTTTCCTGTGGCCTCTGCTGCTAGAGTGTTCTGAGAAATTTCTCCATCTACCAGGCAGTAACAATATTTCCTCTGTTTCCTTCTTTTTTTTCATTTTACAATTGCTTGTAGGTGTGTTATTTCATATTGTGTCCCACACAGAATGTTGGATTGGGGCTCAGAAGACTGGGGTTCAACCCTTTGGGCTGCGGTGACTCAGAGGTTAAGAAGCTCAACTTGTTAGCTGGAATCCTTTCAAGTTGGCAGTTTGAGACCCGGGTACAGAATGATGGGTTGAGCGCCCATTTCTATCCCAGCTCTTGGGGAAATGAAAGGAGTCTCATTTGGGCATTCCCTGCGTGGAGTTTTTTCTGCAAAAATCCTTTCAACCCAGAGTAATTTCTGACACAAAATCCTTGCATGGCCACAGAACTGCCTAAGTAATCTTAATTCTGTACTCACAGGGCTGTTAGGATGACCATCCATCTCAATTTTGACTGGGTCACCTCTATTTATGTCAATGCCTATTCCTATAGATTCCCCAGAGTCTGAATTAGGCAGATGAAGTAGTACTACTGGTGAGAGCGGAAAGGTAGAGATTTACCTAGCAATGGTAGAAATAATAGTAGTTGTGTGCCATCATCAGTTTTGGCTTATGATGACCCTTTCCAGGGTTTTCTAGATAAAAAAGGTCTACCAATTCCCTTTATTGGGTGTGTCATGGGACAGTGCAGCTTGCCCAAAAGGCTACACAGATTGGCTCTTCTCCTAGGAGGCCAACTGGGGAATCCAACCCCCAACCTCTGGTTCCACAGCCTGATGCTAAACAACGAGAACAGGGGAGGAAAGCCAACCTTGTGAGTTAAGTGTAGGAAGCACCACAGCCACCAACTCCACCCTCAATCACATGCAAATCTGACTGCTTCTTGGCTGGCTATTTCAATAACAGAGACTCTGATCATGGGAGTCTCCAAAATAAGATTATCTCTGTGTGGCAATGTATGTGTGGGGGAGTAGGACTTTGTCTTTCAATGTATGTGTGGGGGAGTAGGACTTTGTCTTTCTGCAGTAGTTATGTCATTCCTGAGACTTCTTCTACCAAAGCTATGCATGGTGGTGCCTTGATCTTATTGGAGGAATGGTGAGACAGAAATCAATCAATCAGACCATTAAAAAAAACCTCATAGAACCTCCTCTTGGCCCCTTGGCCTAAAAACATCCTACATTCTTCTCCCAACAATTACCACCCTCACAGATCTGACCTGAATATTAGAGACTATAAAAAGTTACTTTCATTGATTACAGAATCCCCAAGGTGAGAATCTAAAAGTTGTAATCCAAAGAAGCAACTTTATGTTTCTCTGTGATTTGGGCTGCAACCCAACCCAACCCATTGGCTTATGCCTTTATTGTGCAGTTTTTATAATAGAACTAGTTCCATTTCGCGAGTCCATACAATTCAGTTTGTTCCATATCAAGCTGCCCGTGATTGAATATAAGAGAAACAATCTTTTTTCAGATGCTGGAGGAACACCTCTCATTAATGTTATTGCAGAAATCATAGTGCTATTGTTATTTTCCCCCTTATCCTATTCTTCTTCATCTCTTTTAATTTGCAACATAAATCTTTGAGACAGAAAACATAATACTCTTTTTCTGGGGAGTTGAAGCATTGTGATTTTGGGTGGGAATATGCCCTACATTGCAAATGGCAACACAATTTTGCCTGCAATTCAATAATAATAATAATAATAATAATAATAATAATAATAATAATAATAATAATAATAATAATAATAATAATAATAATAATAATAATAATAATAATAAAGTTTGCCCACTGTAAAAGAGAGGAATCAAATTGAAAGGAAATAAATTATTATTGTTGACCTTGTTTTTTATTCATCTTTATTGGATTATATATATATCAACAAGAGAAAATTCTTGTTTTGTTCTTGGTTTGCAGCTGAAAAGGGATACTGCCTCTCTGGTTTCCAACACAGAAGGGACTATAATAATTTCAGCAGAAAAAGGCGTACAAAAACTCTCTCAAGTAATCTTGATACCTGGACAGTGATTGTTTGGTATCACTATTCACAACTTGCCCTTTTGCACCGAAGAAATTTCAATTTTGCTCCAAAAAGGCCAACTTTCACTTTTTGCATGGATTGTGTTAATTAGAAAGAGAACTGAAAGTTGCTTTAAAAGGTATGAAGCCTTCAGTCCTTCTAGTTTAGTGTTGTCTACAGGAGCTGCGGTGCCTCAGTGGTTAAGAAGCTCACCTTGTTATCTGGAAGGCTGGCAAGTTGGCAGTTCGATGCCTGGGAACCTGGATTGAGCACCTGTCTCTGTCCATGAAAGGAGCCTCATTTGGGTGCTCCCTGAGCAGAGTTTCTTCCACAAAAATCCTTTCGACTCAGAATAATTTCTGACACAAAATTATTATTAGCGTTGTCTACATAGACTGTGTAAGGTTCTTCAGGCTCTTAGATGGCCATATCTCCCATACCTATCTAGAGATCTTCAAGGTAAAACCTAAGACTTCCTTTGTTCAAAGCATGTGCTGTACTGAACTACAGCAATTTTTGGGGCAGTCATACCTTCTGCAGAATGTATACATCTTGAGTAACAAACTGAATGTTCTGGGCCCAGATTGCTGTCTCCAGAAAGAAACCAATTTCTTCCCTAATGGGGACGATTCTTCCCCATACAGAGGACTCACACTTCTAGAGGACATGGCCCTCCTCAGTGATGGCTGCTGGCTCTGATTTCATTATTTATGCTCCAGGTTTCACTCGGAACTTTAGGTGAACTAACCAAGAGGCCAATCATGCTCCCAAAATAGGTTCAGCACCATGGAGAAGTCCTGTTAAAGTCAGATTAAAATATGGAGTGGCTTTGCCACACCCACAACATGGGAGTTGCTGGCTTGTATTGGTTCTCCTATTGAGCTAGGTGCCCCCCCCACACACACACACATGTACTGTTTTAGTAAAAAATATAAAGTAGGTTTAACTCAGCATTTTAAAAAAGCAGATAACACTCTCACCTGGAAAGGCTTAGTGTGTCCATGGGAGGGTTGTTGTTTACCTGGAAAATTGGTTTCTTACCTATCTTGGTCTTAGAAGAGCATCTTCTGAGCCATTCTGGAAATGCTTCCTTTGAAAATGGAGCTAAATTTCTTGGCTTGGGTTCCATCTTTGCTCATTCAGCTCCCCCAGCCCCTACCCCTAATTCTGGTTTCTAAAATTTGGTTTCTATTTTTTTTAAAAAAAATGTTGGTTAGTCAAGTCCTGAAGATTCTGTTTGCTCAACAAGATCATACAAGACATGTAGCTGTAGCTGCTTCCCTTCTTTCCTCTGTTGGAAACATTGGGAATGAGCTCTTATTGAGCAGCATAATTGGGAGCAATCAATCGCCAGGAGAGGGAATGAAATGTTCTCGCATGAACTAGAGGTGGAGGATGTGATTTATTCATCTTTTGTACCTCTCCAACCATTAACAATAGAGCAACACAATTACTGGAAGCAGAATATTTTTCATCACCCATTTAAACAGTCATGGGGAAATAAGAAAAGGAAAGACTTCTTTCTTTAACCCTGAAATGTTCTGCACCTCTTTAAAAACTGTGTGAACAGCTAATGTGTATACCAGAAGCTATAAGCACAAGCATTTCCTAGATATCTTTGTGTGATAGAGCAGTTGCAATATCAAAATAAGCAGCAGTGCTATTTCAATTTGTTCTTTCAATTGTTGATAAATGGCAGCCAGCCAGCCATTTATGCTTGTGTCTGTCATTATAATTTGATACTCAACATTGCAAAGTGCAGCTATCTTGTCCAGGCATTTTAACAAATAGAAGCACCACGTGTTTTGCATCTGTGCATTTTTTCAGAAACAAATAATACAACCCTTGGCAATCTAAAGAATGAAAGGTTTTGTGAATGGATGGAGCAGTAGTGGAGCTGTGGTGTCTTAGAGGTTAAGATGCTGAGCCTGGTGATCAGAAGGCTGGCAGGTCAGCCATTTGAGACCTGAGTGCTGCATGGTGGAGTGAGCTCCCATCATCTGCCCCAGCTCCTGCCAACCTAGTAGTTCAAAAGCAAGAAATTGCAAGTAAATAAATAGATACCACTTCAGTGGGAAAGGTAAGTGTTCCGTGTACTCTGGCATCTAGTCACGGAGACATTTGCAGACACAAAACTTTTGGCTGTAAATGAAAATGAGTGTAGGACTCTAGAGTGAGACATGACTGGCAAGGGAGACCTTTACCTTTAAGCGGCTACCTTCACCCATGCCATATTGACCACTGGACCATTTCTTGACACTTTTGTTAATATTCAGGTATCACCTGGACCCACCCTCGAGCTGCTTTATATTTGTATATTTTCTCATCTTGTCTAATGGAGCCTCCAAATCCTATGAAATCAATAGGACTCGCCTGCCATCAGGGGGATATGTAAAGGATTGATCTGGAAACCCTTTTGTGAGTTTGACAAGACGTCATTTGACAAAATGGATCCATCCTCCACTCCCTGATCAGTAGTCTGGAGATGTCAGAATTAGGGGTGAGAGGTTATATTGAAAGTAAATAGTTCATTTAATTAAGTGATTCAGGTTTTTGTTCTTGTTCAGTATTTAAAAATAGCATAGCCAGAGGGCAGGAAGTGATGGCATATTGCAGAAATTGGTTTGTGCGTCTTGGATTTATGTCATGTGGTCTCATCTTTGTTCCTTCCATCCTGAACTTTTTGAAGGCAAAGGCTTCTCTTGGGGTCACGGCTGCATTCCCATTCTTGAGAACGTTTTCTATGGGTTACTGGGAAACAAGATGGGCTGAACTTTGCTTAATTGCAATCCTAAGTACTCTTATAATGGAATATGTCCTAGTGAAACACTGAAGCTGGACTTCGAAAGTCACTATCCTTTTAGGTCACTGGCAGGCAACTCCAGCAGCTCCATTCCACCTCCACCACAGAGCCTGGAGTTGCTGTCCAACAAAATCTAGGATCCAGTAATGCTGGAAGAGCGTAATTGCTCTAGGAACTCTGCTCTGTAACCTGGAATGGTTCATCAGAAAAGGGAAACAGACCCAAAGGGTTCAAGCTCCCAGAAAAATGTATTTTCTCTGGGGGGAAATCTCTTCTCTGTAATATATTTGTTGTGCTTGAAGTGTTTTCTGTACTAGATTCAGTAATTCTTACTATGAGATCCAGAGAACGTCAGGAAAACTGAATGCCAAGCTTCTTGTTTGCCCTTTTGGAAAGCATTTTTTCATCTTGGTCTTTTCCTTAGAGCTGGATTTCATGCGGAACCACTTATGTGAAGGGTCAGAGGGTGGTGGGGGTGAAAGGGAAAGTAGCCTGACATGGAATAGTTGTGTACTCTATGTCGGACCATAGGGGAAAGTGTGTGATACCAAGGCATGTATTGTCTTAGATCAGTGTTGTTGTCCAGAGCCAAATTATAACAGATGGAAAGGGATCAGGTATGAATCCTCTAAATGAGGTTTACATTTTAATTTGTTCTTTCAGATAAATCTAGTTATTTTTCATGTAACCTTTTGTCCAACTCATCCATCCTAAAAATACTTTAGGATTTTAATTGCTCTCCAGATGTTGCTTCTAGTAGTCTGATAATAATTTAATTTGACTCCTGGAAAAATATATATAGAGATGTTGATGAAGTTAAATAAGCATAGAGGGGAGGGGAAGCCAGAATAACAGCAGCCACAAAAATATAAACAAATCTGAAGCATGATTCAACCCCCCAAAGTTAAGTAAGTCTCATTAAATTTGTCTAGCTTTTTCCTGTTCTTGCAGTGAGTTCCAGTTTTGGAGTTACTGTTTTCTATGCTGAAGTAAGGAAGGAAGGAAGGAAGGAAGGCATCAAAAGATTTATGCAGTTACCAACAGTGTATCTCTGATTTATCATTGCATTACTGTTCTTGTCTTAATTTTGTCCTTATCCTCATACCTATTGTCAATTCATAAATAGGAAACAGTACAGATGACAAAGACTTGTGTCATCTGACCTATGTAAGACATCACTATTTTATATTCATCATCCTCTTCATTATTTCCATCAGTGATCATGACGGGCTGTTGCAATGTCTGATGCCACCCACACTGACAACAATTTCTTCTTAGAGCTCATAGGGCATACAATACTTGGAGTGCAAGAGAAGATGCTAGCTAGCCTCAGAAATGGTTGAGACAATTTTATACACATGGGTCAAATACATGCAATCCAAATCCAAATAAGGCAATCTGACTGAAACCCAAAATATTCTGGTTCCTCTCATTCGTTCAACCACACGGTTTAGATTCCAAAAGCTCTTTTCCAGAAATTAACAGAAACAATATGAAAACAAAAGAAAGAACCTTCTTAGTATTGCTTTCCATTTGTTACAGCTGATAAAGGGGAAGTCATTCATTCATAAGGTTCCCAAAAGTCAGGGATGACTTGATGTCACTTAACAACAACTGTGAGGCTTGAAGACCTCCAAACCAGCCTGTTGATGTTGGCCAGTAAAAAGACTTTGAGCAAATGAAGAAGTTTTAGTACTGGTGATGAAAGATGGGAGCAGAAAATGTAGGGTCACTAATTATTCATTCAACACTTGTAACTTGACAGCAAGTTATAAGAAACCTGAGCATTTTCAGGTAAAGAGCAGGGATTCCCCAGATAATGTGTGCCCTATAAATAATTCTAAGCACTTTTAAAAGTATCACAACAGGTTTAAATCAGGACAGATTGTATCCTTGATGCAGTGGTGAGCATCAACAGGTTCACACTAGTTCGGCAGAACTGGTAGCAGAAATTGTGGCTGGCCCCACCCATCCAAGTTTTGAAATAAAGTAGTCCTAATTCGGGTGCAACACAGGGCTTCCCCCTGGCGACGTCCACCATACTATGCTCACAGTGTGGTAGTAAATTTTTTTGGAGCCCAGCACTGCCTTGATGTGACATGTTTTTCCTGTCATAGTAGATAAAACATACATGTGCATGCATGCACATGCACACACACATTGCTATGTGATAATAATTAATGTTGAAGGTGAAGATGATTGATGATTCTACACAGCAACTGGATCAGTGGTATGGGTGTCATGCTGTGATGTGGAAGGCATATGAAAGGCCACTGCATTATATTCTCAGGACAGTCTTCTTGGCTGATCGCCATGATGATCGGCAATATTCAGATTCAGATATGGCAGAAGAAGAAGCCTTTCTCAAGAGTATCAGGTTAGGCAGAATGAGAGATCAGAAGAGTAGAAATGCCCACAGCTAGGACTAATGTTATTTTAGGGTGAGAATGGTATAACTTGTCTGGGTTTATGCCCTGTTTTTAATTTGGTCTGTATCCAAGTATTTTAATCTTTTACCTTTTTTACTCAAGTTGGCATCCTATTGTCTTAGAGGCAGAGTGGAAGGACAATAACATAAATCTAGCAAGCTGAAAACCTAGAAAAACTGGATCTGCCCCTAGTTCTTCACTTCTGTCCTGGATAGATAATCTTTAGATACTAGCTCCAGAAAACAAAACAAAAATCAGTATTTTCCTCTCTTGTGATTACCAAGGATGTATGAAAACATACACTGCAAGGACTGCGGTGGCTTAGTGGTTAAGACGCTGAACTTGGTGACTTGATGAAGGTCAGCAGTTCAAGACCCGAGTGAGATTCCATCTCTGTCCCAGCTCTTGCCAGCCTAGCAGTGCAAAAGCAAAAAAATTGTAAGTAGATAAATAGGTACCACTTTAGTGAGAAGGCAAGCAGTGTTCCGTCTAGTCATGCCTGCCACGTGTCCATGGAAATGTCGGATAAGACTGGCTTTTTGAACAAGGGCAACCTCTGGAAACATAATGTTTGTTGGAGGATATGTTAAAAGGCAGGCAATTCTTTTTTTTAAAAAAATTCTCCCACCTGTAGGCAGATTGCATTACTGAAGCAATTATTACAAGAATGGTTCATGACATTGTCGGACATGAAAGTTCCCATCCAGCCCAATGTTTGTTCCATTAAGTTATCTGGGGGGGGGGGGAGGGAAGCAGAGTAAAAATAGATCATAATAATTTTGGATGGTGACTTGTTTATTGTCAAGAAGATGTTATTTGCAGACTATTGGAAACCATGACATCTATAAATATTGAACAAGCTGGATGCAAAACCCATTATATATCATGCTGAAAGAAAAAATGTATAGTGGAACCCCAATATACAAACGGTTCGGCTTACAAAAAATTTGACGTATAAATAGAAATCCTGGCTAAAAAAAATGTGACATACAAATTTTTAATAGGAAAAATTCGACATACAAAAAATACAGTGACATCTAGCATCCTCTTCTGGTAATGCAATGTATTTTTGACAATTTTTAGACATACAAATAACCTCATGGAACGGGAAAAATCGTATGTAGAGGTTTTAACTGTATATTTTTTTGAAATGGGGCAATTAGGATGAAACAGTGGCTATTGGTTGAGTTTCGAACTTCAGTTCCCAAAATACCTGAGCCAGCATAGCTACTGGCTGGGAAGCCTTGGAACTGTAGTTCAAGAAGGTAACTTTTGCTGACTCGGATGAAATTTAAGAGGTATCATATGAGGCATTGGCTCCATAGTTTGTGCAACACCTGAACTGAATTTGGAAGAAATCTTTGTGACGTTTGACATAACGGAACCACCTACATCTCTCGGTAAACTGCCTCCACATCTCTAGACTTAAAGCTACAGAACGATAGATGAGAGAGCTTGCCTGTCCATCGTTTGGTATGAAAAACTGTCAGTCACATAGCAAAATTTCACATCCCCTGAAGTGTACAGAAAGATGACAGGGGAAACTTTTAACTGACAGGATATCCCTAGGTAGAACTCTACTCTTCAGAGCAATTTTTAAATAAATAAATTTTGACCTTTTCTGAGATGGAAGGGATTTCTTTTCTTTTCTCCACCATCTTTTTCTACTGCAGTCAACACAAGATTAACCAATATGAGGAATTAACTTTTTCATAATATGGATAACTAACAAGTAAAAAAATTTATTTTGCAAAGACAGAACTCCTCAAACTGACTCCCACCAGAGATTCACAGTCAAACTGATTGCATGTTATTACTGGTTGTAAATAACTCATTGATTTGCATATCCATCCCTTGAACCAACCAACTCTGCCCAGCTACTCTGGACCTCTGTACCAGATATGTACAAAAGTACACCATGATATCCACTCTTATATCCACTCTTAATATTAAAATACAGGAGTTAGTCTTTAAGGTGCCCCCACATTTTTGTCTTTTTTTGTTTTGTTTTGTTTACTCTCTGATATAACAAGTAAACCATGTCCAGTTTTTTTTTTAAAAAAAGCTAACCATCATGATAACTTCTTTATCAAGTTATTTAGACATTCATGAGGTGTAGTAAACTTGCCTTGTAAGTGCATCCATATGTCCAAAACTTGGAAAAGTAATGTTTTGGGACTATAGTTTTTGGACTCCCCCAGGAGGAGTCCAAAAAAGTAACTTTTTCACGGTCTGCACATGGCAGCCTTCCCAACTCCAGGTGTTTCGGACAACATCAGGGGCTCTCTCTCAAGTATCTCTCTCATGATATCATCCTCTCCGAAAGCAGGCTCTACATCAGGGGTGCCTAAACTACAGCCTGCAGGCCAGATCCAGCCCCTGACACCAATTCATCCGGCCCACACCACCCATGTCGCTCCCGGAAGTGGAATGCGCCTGTACGGGCTCATTTTGCTTCCACTTCCGGGAGCAACAAGGGTGCTGTGGGCTGGATGAGTTGGTGTCAGGGGCTGGATCCAGCCAGTGGGCCGTAGTTTGGGCACCCCTAGTATAAGCAGAGAAAATGGTAACCTAAAATCTATCTCATCCTATCTCAAAACAAATTGCAAGGTATGTTTTACTTCCACTTCCAGTGGGAGGAACCACGTGACTGGCCCCCAGCCCAAAACGTTTGGGCACCCCTGCTCTACATCTCCCTCTCTTCTTTATACAGTAATACAGTATTTATTTATTTATTGGTAAGCCCTCTGTGTTCTCTTCTCCTGTGTTGCAGGTGAAGGAAGACTGGAAGTATGTTGCAATGGTCATTGACAGAATCTTCCTCTGGATGTTCATCATAGTTTGCTTGCTGGGTACTGTCGGCCTCTTCCTTCCTCCTTGGCTGGCTGGAATGATCTAGGAGAACAATAACTTAGAACCAGAATAAGTTCCATCCCATTCAAGAGATTTCAGTCCACCTGGAACGGGCAAAGCTGAACATTGGAGCCAACTGCTATGAATAATGAATCATAACGTCTGCGCATGAACTGTTTTCTGGAAGCTCTGCAGCTGCCTTCTAAGGATGTGTCACCTGCTTAAGCCATCTTCATGTTCTATATCAATTTGAGGTGGGGGTGGGAGGGAAGGGAGGGAGCTGGTTAATTAAAATTTATCCATAGCATGGTGGCATTTGTTGTCGTATATACTCCTAAGGACATAGCTGTGGTCCCTTGAGGCACTTTCAGATAGACCCAGTCACTAATAAGTAAAATGAAAAGTTAAACACCCTGGCTTGGTATTGAACATGAGGTGTCCCTTACCCAATCAGCCCAATTTAAGAGCCTTCATTGACACAACAGGTCAAAAAGTTGTGAAGGCCAAGAAGATGGCTAAGGCCAGAATCTCCGTCTCCCACTCTTTATGTATGACTGATCTCTGCATGCGTACTTGGGATTCCCAGTTCAGTTTTCCTGATTCTCAGAGTTTCAAAATATAACTGAGTAAATCAGCAAGAACACATTTTGATGGATTGGCTAGGTCATCTAAGAGCTAACACATATGATCAGAAGAGTCAAATACAGTCAAAACTAGCATGCCACAAAGAAGATTTATTTATTTACTCACATTTCTATTACCGCTCCCTCGCCGAGGCGACTCTGGGCGGCTTACACATAAAACATGACAAATAAAAACTCTATGAAAACATTAAAATAAAAACATTAAAATATTAAACTGTTTAAAATGCCCTCCCCAATGCCGCATATTCAGATTAATAAAACAAACATTAAAACAAACACTAAACACTCAAACTGACAGCCCGGGCGATACTTATACGAGCCAGCCCAGAGTGGCTATCTCTCCAGACGCCGCCCATGCCACCCGTTGTGCCAGCCAGGTCTTAAGATTTTTGCGAAAGGATAAAAGCTATGCCTGGAGACAGAGGCAGGAGGTTCCACGTGGCTGGAGCAGACCCAGAGAAGGCCCTCCTTCTTGTGCTACAGAGGCGAGCCTCCCTAGCCAATGGGACTACCAGGGAGCCCCTCCGGTCTGTTCTAGTAGGATGGGCAGATGTCCTTGGGGTGATGCGATCTCTTAAGTACCCTGGTCCACTACCATGTAGGGCTTTAAAGGTAATCACCAGCACCTTGAAATGCACCTGGAGGCACACCAGAAGCCAATGCAGCTCCTGCAGCAGGGGTGAGGCATGGGCATAATGCTCACACCACATCACTACATGGCCAGTCGTGTTTTGAACTAGTTGGAACCTCCAAATAGTCATCAAGGGTGGCCCTATGTAGAGCGCATTACAATAATCCAGTCTGGAGATGACCAGTGCATGAGTGACCATAAGTAAGGAGTCCCGGTCCAGGAGTGGGTGTAACTGACAAATGACACAAAGTTGTGCAAAAGCCCTCCTGGCCATGACTGCCATCTGATCATTGAGCAGGAGTCGTGAGTCCAGGAGGACCCCCAGATTATGCACTGGGTCTGTCTGAGGCAAAAAAGCCCCATCCAGTACCAAAGGTGGTAACTCCCGGGATAATGGGGGGTGGGGTGGGGCTAATCCACAGCCACTCAGTCTTGCCAGGATTCAGTTGTAGCCCATTGTCCCCTATCCAGACCCCTACAGCCTTCAGACACCTGGATAGGGCTTCCACTGCATCACCTGGATCACCATGGGCTGAGATGTACAACTGAGTATCAACTGCATATTGATGATACCTCACCCCGTGGGAGTGGATTATCCCCCCCAGCGGTTTCATGTAAATGTCAGGAGAAGTGAGAGCCCTGTGGCACCCCATATTGTAAGAGCCTGGGGCTGGAGCTCTCATCCTCCAACAACACTGTCTGGGTCCAGCCCGTCATAAATGAGGAAAACCAGGACCACATAGTGCCCAATCCTTGGAGCTGTTCCAGAAGGATACCGTGGTCGACGGTTTCAAAAGCCGCTAAGAGCTCAAGAAGAGCAAGGACAGATGGATTCCCACCAGCCCACTCACACCAAAGATCATCCAACAGTGCGACCAATGCAGTCTCAGTACCATATCCGGGCCTGAATCCTGACTAAAAAGGGTCCAGATAATCCGCTTCATCCAGAACCCCCTGTAGCTGCCGCGACACTGCCTTTTCCAATATCTTCCTTAGAATGGAAAGGTTGGATACAGGCAAAAGGTTAGCTAATATTGTTGGGTCGAGGGATGGCTTCTTCAGGAGGGGGCACACCAATGCATGTTTCAATGGTACAGGAAACACCCCCTCCCACAAGAAGCATTAATTATCGCCCCGACCCAACTGCCTGTCACGACCTTGGCCATGAGGCTAAAACTAGTTTCCCCATACTTGTTAAATTTGTCATGGTGGGGAGAAACATCCATTCTAGCCAGGAGATATTTTGTTTGCAATTTAGGAGCTGTGGTGGCACAGTAGTTAAAAAGCTTACCTTGTTAGATGGAAGGCTCACAAGTCAGCAGTTCAAGACCTGGGTACTGCATGATGAGTTGAGTGCCTGTCCCAGCTCTTGGGGACATGAAAGGAGTCTCATTCAGGCATCCCCTGAGTGGAGTTTCTCAGGCTTTCAACCCAGAATAATTTCTGACATGAAATTATTATTTATTTTATTTATTTATTTATCATTCACATTTGTAAATGCCGCCCACTCAGGCAGAACCCGACTCAGGGCGGCATTACAACAACTCCAAAAAATACATAAAAACATTATAAAACCTTATAAAACCCACCCAATAAAAAACCCACCCAATAAAAAATCCGACATCCACCCCCATTTAAAACCCATATCCCACTCACCCGTCCCACCTACCACACAGAGGGAAAGAGAGAGAGTCTTATAAAAGCCAGCCGGTGGGGGCCATAGTCCCGTTCGGGCCCCACACCTGCCCTGCCAGCCAGGTCTTTACTCCTTTCCTGAAGGGCAGCAATTCACTTTGAAGTCTTAGATCTGTTGGTAGGAGGTTCCAGAGGGTTGGTGCGGACACGGAGAAGGCCCTCCTTCGGGTGCTAGACAAATGTGCACCCCTCGTTGATGGCACCATTAGAGAGCCTCTCCGGTCCGCTCTGGTTGGACGGGCAGTCACTCTTTATTATTGCAAATTATTATTTGCAATTTGTCACAGGACAGCCTGGATCAAATTTTGCTTTGAGATGGTTGAAATCATGTTAGTGCTTTAGAACATTGAGATAAAAGTGGGGAGAAAGTTGCTTGTTATTGAGAGCATTACCAGTGTATAGGGCCGTGATGGTGAACCTTGGCACTCCAGATGTTCTTGGACTTCAATTCACAGAAGCCCAAGCTCCCTGTGAATCCATATGAATGGGTTTACTGCGATTCATCCAGCCCGTGCTGCCCTCATCACTCCCGGAAGCAGAAGTAAAACATGCTCCTATGGGCACATTTTGCTTCCACTTCTGGGAGGTACAAGGGCAGCGTGGGGTGGATGAATCACAGTAAACCATTCGTGTGGATTCACAGGGTGCTTGAGCTTCTGGGAATTGAAGTCCAAGAACATCTGGAGTGCCAAGGTTCGCCATCATGGGTATAGGGTTCCTATTTTTCTCAGTGTTGAATAAATTTTAAAAGCAGAGCTTTGAAAAACTCATTTTTGGACTACAATTCACATCATCCCCTGGAGATACCTGGGTGTGGCCACCCAAAGAGAGGAACATTTCTAGGTTCTTCTTCAAAGTTCACAGCCATCCCCCACCCCCCAGTAATGCCAGAAATGGGAAAGCTCTGTTTTCTTCATCTGTTGAGTTGAAGCTAAAATGGTTAGAAACATTGCTCCATAGTTGTGTTTCCAATTTATTATTTATTTATTTTATAAATTTGTATCCTGCCCTCTTTTGGAGAACAATGGCTCCAAAGGAAGACATGGGAGCTCCAAAATGCTGTTAATAGCACCTTTAACTGGATGATTAACAACATAGGAATTGTGACAAACTTCAAAAGTAGAAATAGCAAGTGCCAGGATGATTATGTTACCTGAAGTACTAAAGGCAAAGAGTTTCACCTTGATAGTTTTTGGGAAAGACGAGCATTGGGGCAAAACTGCCAGGTTTGCTAGATCCAGGAGTATCTCTTTCTCTAGACTTCAGGGCCAGAGATTGATACCCAGAGCTTGACCCCTCTGATGTCATGGGGGAGGCCATTCAGTAACAATTAGGTGTGGGAGAGAGGGAGTGTGCAAACAAGTGAGCAGGTCTGTGCAATAGGATAACAGCAACAACAGCTCTGGAACATGCAAGTTATTGGAACAGCCAAGGATGCTTCTGAGTATGACAGAATGACATGTCTTAAATGAACCTCAAAATCTAGGACCACCAGCGTGGAAGTATCTCATTCCTTGAGATCTTATGTTTAAAGCCAAAAACTTGAATAATAGACTCCAAGACCTGACTTTCAGGGTAAAACTTGAGAACTGACAAGTTTAGCCTTGAGAAAAGGAGACTAAGAAAGATGGCCATAAAGAGGAAGGACAGGATCTAACTATTAGAGCAGTACAACAATGACAGATCTGCTTTGATTTGATTTCCTGCATTGAGCAGGGGGTTGGACTCGCCCCTTCCAACTCAGTTATTCTATGATTCAATGTCAACACAAACCATTGAATTCTGTTTGAAGGGTTTTCCTGGGTGTCTGCTTTGTCTCTGTGGAAATAAAATGCTGGAGTTGATATGTTTGGTATGATCCAGCACAACACATCATGTTCTTAACTGCACTGACGTCTTCTTCATGTAGGGATGGCCAACAAAGAACCCTAGAATCAACCAACATTGTGGTTCAAATAGGAGGCAACTTTTGCAACATTATCCGCATAAGCTAGTAAGCTCTATTTCTTCCATTTGATTTCCAAAGGTCAAGATGCATTTGCTTACTATATTCCACATGTAGAGCTTGCTTTTTCCTAGATGTTCAGTGTGGATCCCACCCACCCCATGGAACATAAATGGAGTCCATGAATGAAAGGGAATATTATCTACAGCAATCTATACAGCTATGAAGATTCAGTTTCAATACTTGAATCTAGCCATAGATAATGAGTGCAGCAGAAAGAGGCATCTAAAGCCACATCATCACTTCTGGTATATATGAGAATACAGTAATGGTATTGAAGAAAGGGAGTTTAGAATAATGTGTTCCCCTTAATGGCTTGATCATTAAACTGCATATGGATCCATCCTAAATTTTTTGGTCAGTTCAGTCTTTCTCTTGAGGATATGAACTCAGGTTAACTCTGCATATTTTTTGAATGACATGGGAAAATGGGAAGAAGAATATTCATGGGGAGGGAGATAGAAAAATGAGGATGATTCCTCCAGTCATTTATTCTCTGATCTTCAGGGAAGCTGTTGACTTGAAATAAAGGATTTCTCAGTAACCATGGTTTTGTGTATTTTAAAAAAAAATGGTTTATCATCTGACAATATAAAGAGTCTGCCATTCCAAGCATGGTGGAGGAAAAGAAGGTGGAAACACGAGTAGGTAGAATATTGGGTTTTACATGAAATATATTTGTCTCATTATTGGACAAAACCACCTTCATGTTAAAATCCTTTGGGAATGGCTTTAGGAAAAAAAATTGCTTACAAACCTGATTATCAGCACTTATCATTCAAATTTCATTTTTAAAATCGTCAAACATTCCAAGCGATTATACTTTTTCTCATACTTTTCTACTTTTCAGAAAGTTTTGTTCTTTGAAAACAATTCATCCTTACTTTGTTCTGTCTTCATGGAATAGACCTATACACTCTGTTCAATCTTTTGATGGGGAGAGGGTGAAGTATATAATCATGCAATAAGGAAGACTCAAATACTCCATCCTCCAACATCATTTTACTTATGTAGAAAACCAATTATCTGAAAAGGGAGGCCTCTTCTACTTGTGTAAACTTTCTGCCCAAGCCAAAACCCTTCACAAGATGTTCTACACTGCAGACCAGTTGCTTTTCAAGTTAAGTCAAATTATGGTGGGGAAATTAGTATGTTCCCAATCTGCCATATTTACTTAATTCCTAGTGTGAGAAAGCCAACAAAACAAAATTGCCGTTGCTCGGGATATGTCCAATTATGGTTCAAAAATGTACCCACAATCTTTGAGGAGGCTCTTTCTGTGCACCCGATTAAAGAAGGATATGGCTGAAGAAATTCACCTCCTCAATGCCACTTGGAGGACTCTGAAAAGGCTGAGGGTTGGAGTTCCTAAATGTAAGACCAACCTGCTCGGGTGGGGGTGGGGGGCTGCTGGCAGTTTAACCCCTGTTTTTCTGCAAGGGGAAAATAATACAAAAAGTCACTAATTACCATCATTAGAAAGTGGAATCTGTTAGTATTCTAAAGACATGATTCCAGCAGACTGTCATGATACAGCAATCAGAGTTGGAAATGGAGGCAGCACTTGCCTCCTGATTACCAATCATAAGACAAAGCAGCCTAATTTATTCATGTGTGTGTAAGAGAGAGAGAGCGCGCCTCAGTCCTGCTGTGACAATTATATGCTTTCAGCACTTAAGGAATGCCTTCTCCTAATTAGTTGATTCCTCCATCAGAGGAACACTCTGTTAAAGAGAAAGAATTCTTCTGACTGCTCTTAAATCAAAATCGGGCATATTTAGCCCACCTCGTCCATCAACTGGCTCAAGTGACAGGTCATGTTGTGACAGCTGTATGCTTATGCTCAAAAGTAGTGCCTGCACCCTACATGTTAATGCATTTGTGTGATTGCAAGAACAGGGAAAAAGGGATATACTGCTAAGCCCCTGACAGTCCGTAATACCTTGCTAACCAGATCCTTTCAGTTTGGAAGGTCATCGGTTTCATGTTAAAATGTTGCTTTAATTTTTTTTGCTCTGGACAAGATAACATGCTTTGCATTAAACTATATTATCCACAGGTGTTTATTTATTTATTATTTATTTATTTAGTCAAATTATAGGCTGCCTTCCTTGCTTCAGCGACCCAAGGTGGCTTACATCAAATAAAACAACTTATACAATTAAAAAACCACTAATAAAACTGATAAAAAATTAAAATCTGTTAAAAAACCATAACCCCTTAATTAAAACCACACATGCCTAAATGAGCCAGCAAGGCTGAGATGTACTGCCAGATGCATCCCATGCCTGCTGGCAGAGCCAGGTTTTCAGAGCCTTCCTGAAAGGATATAGTTCTGTCTGGAGACACAGCTCTGGTGGCAGGAGGTTCCAAAGAGTCAGGGCCGACACTGAGAAGGCTCTCCTCCTGGTACCGGTAAGATGTGCATCCCTGGCTGATGGGACCACTAGAGAGCCCCTATGGTCCGCCCTCATAGGACAGGTCAAGCAGTAGCCGTGAGTCTAGGAGGATCCCCAAATTACGCGCCGGGTCTGTTTGGGGCAAAGAAGCCCCATCCAGCACCAAAGATGGTAGTTCCCGGGATAACGCAGGACCCCGAACCCACAGCCACTCAGTCTTGCCGGGATCCAGCTGAAGCCCGTTGTCCCCCATCCAGACCCTCACAGCCTCCAAGCACCTGGTTAGGATTTCAACTGCATCACTTGGTTCACCACGGGCCGAGATGTATAAGTGAGTATCATCAGCATACTGATGATACCTCACCCCGTGGGAATGGATGATCTCCCCCAGCGGTTTCATGTAGATGTTGAATAGGAGAGGTGAGAGCACTGAGCCCTGAGGCACCCCAAACTGGAGGGGTGTAAGACTGGACATCCCATCCTCCAGAGACACCGACTGATTCCGGCCCTTCAGAAATGAGGAAAACCAGGACAACACCATGCTCTGAGCCCCCAATCCTCGGAGCCGTCCCAGAAGGATACCATGGTCGACAGTATCAAAAGCTGCTGAGAGGTCAAGAAGAGCAACGACAGAGGGATTGTCCCTGTCCTGCTCGCTCCAGAGATCATCCATAATGATCAACCAACAGTGACCAATGCTGTTTCGGTTCCATAACCGGGCCTGAATCCTGACTGGAAAGGGTCCAGATAATCCATATCTTTCAGGACCCCCTGGAGCTGCCATGCCGCTGCTTTTTCCAATACCTTCCCCAGGAGATGCTAAGATGCTGAGCTTGACAACCAGAAGTTCAGCAGTTTGACACCTGAGTGCTGCATGATGGAGTGAGCTCCCACTGTCTGTCCCAGCTCCTGCCAACCTAGTAGTTTGAAAGCAAAAAGTTGCAAGTAGCTAAATAGGTAACACTTTGGTGGGAAAGGTAACAGCTTTCCGTGTACTTCGGTATCTAGTCATGCTTGCCACGTGACCATGGAAAGGTCTGCAGACGTAGACCCCACTGGCTCTTTGGCTGTAAAAGGAGATCAGCACAGTCCCCTAGAGTTGGACATGACTGGCTTTCGAGTGAGGGAAACCTTTATGTATATTACCCACCCACCCCAATATTCCAGTTCTCTCCAGCTTTTTATTTTAAAATGACATTTTAAAACTTTAATTGACTTCTACTGCTCTGAGTCTTAGACTAACACCCAATTGTTCTTCCATTGTTTGGTAAGAGAGAATCATCAATGACTAATTTTAAAAAAAGACCTTGTGACCTCATCATCACTTTAGACTGAAAAACACATGTTCAAGAGCAGGCACTATGTTCACTGGGTGGAAGATAATGAACCCTGAAGTTTTATGCTGCAGGATTCAGGATACTGCCTTGTGCTTGAGGGTCAAGAAACAGGGCATGGAAATAATTGTCCTCTAAAGCTGCCCAAGCCCTGGGAGGCAAAGAGTTCTTTTGTGTCTGAATTTCAATAGGAAACAACTTTTCCCCTGTGAGGGAATTTTGTTCAGCCTGAGGGCTGCGATGCCCCACAGGTAACCTTCCAGAAGATGTAGGCCAGCCGTGCATGTGTACACACACCTTACACATACAGTTCACACATCCTTCTTCCCTTACCCTCTTGGCTGTATGGTTCAGATGAGTCCTGGAGATGTTGGAGAGGAAACAGTTATGCTTTATTGCATTATCATTCAGCCCATGAATATTAAAAGGAGATGATCAAGGAGGTAAATGACCTTGCTAGGTGGTTTTGCAAATTTGAAGTCCACCAGGGACCAAAACTTCAAAAAAAAAACAACTAAATTTAAAAAACCCACATGAAAATCCCCAAACAAATCATAATTGGAGTCAAATGTGACAAGATATTTATGGGCTGCAGTGGCTTAGTGGTTAAGACACTGAACCAACTCCTGTCAATCCAGCAGTTTGAAATCAAGAAATTGCAAGCAGTACCACTTCGGCGGGAAAGGTAACAGCTTTCCATGTGCTCTGGCATCTAGTCATGCCTGCCACATGGCCACGAAAATGTCTGCAGATGCAGACAGCACTGGCTCTTTGGCTTATAAATGCAGATGAGCACTAAATCCAAGAGTCAGACACAACTGGCTTTCGAGCAAGGGAGAACTTTACTTTCTACTTTTATCTGAGGGGACTTTCAAGGAACTTATGGGCCTGAGACTCCTCCAGGACCAAAGAAACTCTAAGTTTGCTTCTAAAGCTCTCTTTTTGTGCACAGAATGCAAGCGCGGCGCCAAAATGGCCGCCGCGCCCTTTGCGGGCCCCCCCCACAGGACAGAGAATCCGGGTAGTTAGGGGCGTGGCCAGCTCCCTTATAAAAGGGGTGGCCACGAGGCAGCCGAGCTGCCATTTTACCTCAGCGACGGAGCGGAGAAGTTTTTTCCTGTGTCTCCGTCGCTCGTTAGCTTACCGGGAAGCCTTTTGATAGCGATTCTGCCTTGCCGGCTTCCCTTTTTTGCTTCGGTGGAGATGCCTTCGAAGAAGAAGGCAGCTTCGAGTTCAGCTCGCGCTGTTAGGAGGCGCAACCCAGGTCGGAGGACCGTGGTGCCGCCTCCTCAGCAGCCACCTTTGCCAGCCCCGACCGGGGCCGGCGGAATGGGGTCTATTGCCCCTTGGCCCGCTGCGGGCGAGCAGAGTGTGAGCGCGGATGGCGCTCCGGCCCGCGGCCCACGAGCGGCGGACACCGCTCCTCCTCCTGCTCACTCCGTTGGGCCTGTTCCTTTTGGGCCGCAGCCTCTCCCCGGGCCCTCTAGCCTTGGGGGGTGGGGCGGCCCCCTGCCTTGGCAGGTTTCTCCACCAGCTCTGCCGGGCTTTGGTGCTGGCCAATGGCCATATGCTGGCCCCGGGGTGCAGGGACCTGTACCCGTGCCTGGCTCAGGCGGGCCGGCCGGCCCTTTGCCCATGGTTAACGTGGACACCTTACTGGCCCGCATTGCGGCCCTGGAGGCGTCTTTGGCCCGGGCCAGTCAGGCGGGAGCCCCCTTTGGGGTTCCTTTTGAGGTGCTGTCGGCAGCAGGACAACAGCCGGCAGGGAGGGTCGAGCTGCTGCAGGCGGGTGGTGCGGCTTCGGCCACTGCCTCGCAGCTCCCCAGCCAGCAACCTGGGGCGGGTCAAGCCCCGGTGATGAGCTCTAGGTCGGTCGTGAGCTCCGACGCCCCCAGTGGGCCGGAACCCCCGGTGGGGGCGGCCCGCGGGGGTGCAGCATGTGAGTATACGGTGCAAGCAAGTACATCCACACACATTCCCAATATAGGGGGGGCCTTTCAATGGCCTTGGCCTCGCGCGGGTGGTGCGGGGGCCACGCTGTCTACGGCCCACCCGGCGACAACAACTGCCACCTTGGGCACTGGGGTGGGCATTGCTCCTTACACTGCGGGGAATGTTCTGGGGGTGGCTGGGTTAGCTCAGGCCCCTTTTACTAGGCCGTCTGTCCCCTTTTCGGCTTTGCCGACGGCAGGGTATTCCTTGCCATTGGGTGATCACTTGGCACAGGCTACTAGGGAAAAGATATGGCGTGGGGAGTACGTAGATATCTTCTCACTCCTGAACAGAGAGCCCACCAAGGAGGAAAGGGAGGGTCAGGATGAGAAGGATAAGGAGCAGGCACGCCGCCGTAAGCCGCCACGTACCTGGGCTAACTGGCTTCCCGCCTATTTAATATACATGGCGGTATATTTGAGGGCGCGGCCGGATTTAGCTATCCCCATGGTCCAATATTTGGACAACATATATAGGGCAATGGTTGATTTCCCGGGCCCCTCATGGCTAGCATATGATGAGGAATTCCGTATGAGGATTCCTCTCCACCCCGAGATGAGATGGGATGAGCCGTGCCAGAGACTGTGGCTCTTGTACATGACACCCACACGCCCTGCCCCGGGGGATAGATACCATTGTGGACACGCGGTCCAGCGAGCGGCTCCAGCGCAGGTTACCCGCCAACCGGCGGGGCAGGGGGTTCCAGCCCGCCTGCTGTGCTGGACTTTCTCGTCAAATGGTTCCTGCAATCGAAAGAATTGCAGGTATAAGCATGAGTGTCCCACATGTTCTGGCCCCCACGCAGCCTCTGCTTGTCCCAGGCCTGGGGGGGCACGAGGCAGAGGGAGGGGTGGACAGTGGCCTGGCAAAGCTGCCGCGGATGGAGCTAGTCCTCCAAAAGGCCCCCTCCCCAATTAACGTGGACATGCTGGAGCGCTGGCTCGCATCGTACCAGAAGGGGGAGGACGGGGAGTATCTACTTCAAGGTTTTAAGCAGGGATTTCGTATCCCTTTTATGGGTGATAGGTCCCCTCAGGATGCTCCCAACCTTTTATCCCTCAGAGGAAGGGAGGAGGTGGCTGCGGCCAGCATTAAAAAGGAGTTAGACGCGGGCAGGGTCGCTGGACCCTTCCCCGCACCCCCGTTTCCCAATTTTAAGGTTTCACCACTGGGTTTGGTGCCCAAAAAGTCCCCAGGTGAGTTTCGTCTTATTCATCATTTGTCCTACCCAGCCGGCCGATCGGTCAACGATGCTATCCCTGATGACCTTTGTTCAGTCAGGTATACATCGTTTGACCAGGCGCTGCGCATGGTGCGCGCGTGTGGCCCGGGTGCCCTGCTGGCCAAGTGTGACATTAAGTCGGCTTTTCGCCTTTTGCCGGTGCACCCGGGCGACTTTGAATTGCTGGGTTTTAAATTTAAGGGGGAATATTATTTCGATAAGGCCATGCCTTTTGGCTGCTCCATATCATGCTCGGCTTTCGAGCGTTTTAGTACCTTCCTAGAATGGGCCTTCGTCCGCAGGTCAGGGTCCCGGTCTGTAGCCCATTACCTGGATGACTTTTTATTCGGGGGTGAACGGGGCTGGGACACGTGTGCACGTCTCCTTAACACATTTCAGACGCTAATGCAGGAACTTGGTGTCCCTTTAGCGCCCGAAAAGACCGAGGGCCCATTGACCAAGCTAGTATTCCTGGGGGTTGAGATTGACACAGTAGTGCAGGCTTCTAGGTTGCCGGGGGATAAGGTGTCCAGGATAGTGGCCCTTATCTCGGAATTGCTGGCCAAGCGTAAGGCATCCCTGAGGGAACTGCAGGTGCTCCATGGGCACCTTAATTTTGCCTGCAGGGTGGTCGCTCCGGGCAGGGCTTTTGCCCGGCGCTTATGTGACGCCATGGCAGGGTTATTCAGGCCCCACCACAGAGTCAGGCTTACCCGGGGTATCAGGGCAGACATGTTCGTCTGGTTGCAATTCCTGAGGGAGTTTAATGGGGTCTCATTTTGGAGGTCTGACCTCCTGGCATCCCCCAATTTCCAGATCCAGTCTGATGCCTCAGGATCCCTGGGTTATGGGATGTACTTCAATGGGAAGTGGGCCTATGGTGGGTGGCCACCGGCATGGGCAGGCACAGGTCGCCTGCGGGATCTCACATACCTGGAATTTTTTCCCATCCTGGGGGCTTTGATGCTATGGGGCGAACAGTGGGCAAATTCGGTGGTGCATTTCTGGTGTGACAATGCTGCCGTTGTACACATTGTCAATGCACAGACTTCCAAATCGCCCAGGGTTATGGATCTAGTGCGCCATTTTGTGCTGCGCTGCCTGCGCCTCAACGTCTTGTTCAGGGCCAGGCATGTCCCAGGGGTTAATAATGATATTGCTGACGCTTTGTCCCGCCTGCAGATCTCCCGGTTCCGCGCCTTGGCCCCGGATGCGGAGGAATTTCCCTCGCCACTCCCGGACGAGATGTGGACTATTGGCAAGGAGAGGTGAACCGGGCGATTGGCCTGTCACTAGCGCCACGCACGCGTAAGGCGTATCAACAAGCATTCTATTCATATAGGGCATTTGCTGCTCAATTTCACTTGCCAGAGACCTGGCCGATTCCGGTGGACCATGTTCTGCGGTTCATGGTTCACCTGCATGCACAGGGCCTCGCACCTCGCACCATAGCATCCAAGCTTTCGGCGTTGGCTTTTATGGCCAAAGTAGGGGGTCATGTGGATACCACCTCTGACTTCCGTGTGAGACATGTTTTGGAGGGGTGGGTGCGCGAGCGCGGGCGTTGCCCGGACGACCGGCACCCTATTTCCCCAGGGGTTCTTACCCAGTTGGCCCGGGGCTGGCCAGGCCTCTGTTTTGATCATTATGAGGCAGCCCTTTTTCATGCAGCCACAACGGTGGCATTTTTTGGAGCGCTCCGCGTCAGCGAACTCGTGATGCTGTCTAAGGCGGATGCAAGTGGTAGGGCACTGGAACTCGAAGATGTCTATGTTGCCAAAGACTGGGCCCAGTTGAGGATACGCTCCTCTAAAACAGATCAGCATGGCGTAGGCAGTGGAGTAAGACTGCTACGGTGTTCTTTGGCAGACATCTGTCCGGTTGGTGCCCTACAGGAATTCCTGGCACTGCGTGGCATGCACCACGGCCCGTTTTTCTGTCACCAAGATGGGTCTCCCCTTACTAAATTTCAGTTTTGGAAGGTGACAGCCAGAGCCCTCACCAGGGTGGGCCTACCAGGCGCCCGTTATGGCACACATTCATTCCGTATTGGTGCAGCCTCTACAGCAGCTGCTTTTGGGTACTCTGGGGCTGACATACGCAGCATGGGGAGGTGGGGCTCGCAATGTTTTCAGTTTTATGTGCGCCCACTCCCGCCATGAGTACCAATCCAGTCACCTTACCGCCTTTTTTCTCAATTTTCTTACAGACCCTGGGTGTCGTATTACACCGGTGACAGTATGGCTGGTGGGCCACAGCTATGTGCACAGGGCAGCGCGTTACGCTGCGGCGACAGAGTGGGGACCCCGACTGGGACTGGGTGACCACGCCAGTCTCGCATGGCATGGTAAGCCTGGGATGTTATGGCGGGAGCTGCGGCCTTTCCTTTTTTCTGGCCTGGGTGCTGACCCGCCTGACATTCTAATCATCCACCTGGGGGGCAATGATTTGGGCCAGGTCACCGGCTTATCGCTCAAGCATGCGATTTGCGAGGAACTCGCCTACTTGCATTATGTCTGGCCTGCCACAACCCTGGTTTGGTCGGACATTGTCCCGCGCCATTCTTACAGAGGGGGCGTTAACCTCCTGGCCCTTGACCGCGCTAGGCGCGCGGTCAATAAGGCAGTGGCGCGGTTTCTTGCCACCAGGGCTTGGGGACGGGTTAGTCATCACCCCGATATTAGTCTACAAAATTATGACTTGTACGCAGGGGATGGGGTCCATCTGTCGCGAGGAGGTATGGACCTCCTGTTGGGTGATTGGCGAGCAGGCCTGTTGACCGAGCTGACGGTCTGGGGGGGGGGCGTCAGGTCTTCTTTGAAGCCCCTCCGTGTGGCGGGTAGCACTGGTAAGGTAAACAGTATGACCCACAAGTATCCGGCAGGTTCGCAATTGACTGGACAACACTAGACAGGAATAAATTAGTTAAACGTTGTCCGGTCAACGACGAACCAGGCGATGGGGTGATGACGATTGCTAACCAGCATGCATCACCCCTGTGATTTCACGGATACGCGTCAGAGGGTGGGGTCATAAGTTAGTTATTGACTACGGTCAACAATTTGTTTGTTGTCAACAAACAAATTGATACAAATTGATACATTGTAACCAATTGCCGTTGGCAATTTTGGGGTGGTACCTTACCAGTGTTACTTCGGCCTGCTTGCCTTAGGAATTATGATTGGTCGTTTTACCAATACAAATTTATAATTCGGACTAGGGCATTGAATCAATAAATGTGGCCCTATGCTGTTATCCACTTTCAATGTTGTCTGTGTCCGTTATTGGGGGGGTGCGCCTGCAATGCAAGCGCGGTGCCAAAATGGCCGCCGCGCCCTTTGCGGGCCCCCCCCCACAGGACAGAGAATCCGGGTAGTTAGGGGCGTGGCCAGCTCCCTTATAAAAGGGGTGGCCACGAGGCAGCCGAGCTGCCATTTTACCTCAGCGACGGAGCGGAGAAGTTTTTTCCCCTCCACCCCCTCCCTAGTTAACAGTGTGATATTATGGTCGCTTCGGGGCCGGGTGGGAATTTTTGGTTGGGACCCATATTGGCTCGGGGTCCTGGCTTTTTTGCCCATCCCACACTGTTGCTATGGTTTGATATAGGGGTCTTTCTGTGTTCCTACTGTTGACTTTGGTCACATTGGCGGGTAGCACTGGTAAGGTAAACAGTATGACCCACAAGTATCCGGCAGGTTCGCAATTGACTGGACAACACTAGACAGGAATAAATTAGTTAAACGTTGTCCGGTCAACGACGAACCAGGCGATGGGGTGATGACGATTGCTAACCAGCATGCATCACCCCTGTGATTTCACGGATACGCGTCAGAGGGTGGGGTCATAAGTTAGTTATTGACTACGGTCAACAATTTGTTTGTTGTCAACAAACAAATTGATACAAATTGATACATTGTAACCAATTGCCGTTGGCAATTTTGGGGTGGTACCTTACCAGTGTTACTTCGGCCTGCTTGCCTTAGGAATTATGATTGGTCGTTTTACCAATACAAATTTAT
The DNA here is from genome assembly GCA_035047345.1 of Bradypodion ventrale. Classification (NCBI taxonomy): domain Eukaryota; kingdom Metazoa; phylum Chordata; class Lepidosauria; order Squamata; family Chamaeleonidae; genus Bradypodion; species Bradypodion ventrale. The sequence continues at coordinate 9,587,188 of JAWDJE010000004.1, forward strand.
AATTCGGACTAGGGCATTGAATCAATAAATGTGGCCCTATGCTGTTATCCACTTTCAATGTTGTCTGTGTCCGTTATTGGGGGGGTGCGCCTGCAATGTTAATACATTCATGTTCACCCCCCAGAGCCAGCATTTTATGGTCTTCCAGATGCGTTTTTGGTTAGCACTTTTTACCATCTTCATCACTGAAGGTCCTAATAGAAGATGTACACGAGAAACATTTGGACAATCATTGTCCTTCATTCCCTGGTACGTACGATCAGCCTCATACAGACCCCAGAGCATGGCTTCAGTAATTGCTCATCTTAATTACTTCCCATGATACCAAGAGGGATCTGCAGTATGTCTGCTTATCGCTTGAATGTGAATTCCCTTCAGAATGCTCTATTGCTGTTCTAGCCAAGGCAACTTAGACATGTTCTCTGATAAGATTCAATATTTGGGTCAGCATTTGCAAGAATCTCATTAAACTCTGGATTTGACGGTTTAACTTTTCAGTCTCTAAAATGGGAAGTTTTGCTCAAATTTTTCTCTGTTGGTGTCCTTTAAGTTACTAGAGCTTCCTTCCTTCCATGCACTAAATTAATGAGTAAATCCTATTAAAATAATAAGCCATTACTTCTGAGTCTGTACCGTTCACATTGTCCTGTAAGATATTTATACTTGGTCCTGTGGTCGTGTTTTTCCTCATTTCTAAAGGGCCGGACCCAGTCGGTGTTATTGGAGGATAAGTTGTCCAGCCCCAGACCCCTCCAGTACGGGGTGCCACAGGGTTCACTACTCTCGCCTCTTCTATTTAACATCTACATGAAGCTGCTGGGTGAGATCATCTGTTCCCACAGGGTGAAGTATCATCAATATGCTGATGATACCCAACTGTATATCTTGGCCCATGGGAACCTGAGTGATGCAGTTGAAATCCTAACCAGGTGCCTGGAGGCTATAAGGGTTTGGATGGGGGACAATGGGCTACAACTGAATTCTGGCAAGACTGAGTGCCTGTGGGTCAGGGGCCCTGTGTTATCCCAGGAGTTACAATCTTTGGTGCTGGATGGGGCTTCTTTGCCCCAGATAGACCCGGTGCGTAATTTGGGGGTCCTCCTGGACTCGCAACTACTGCTCGAAGAGCAGGTGGCAGTCGTGGCCAAGAGGGCTTTTGCGCAACTTTGTGTCATCTGCCAATTATGCCTGCTCCTGGACCGGGACTCCTTGCTCATGGTCACACACACACTCTGGTCACCTCCAGACTGGATTATTGTAATGCGCTCTACATGGGGCTGCCCTTGATGACCATCTGGAAGCTACAGCTGGTTCAGAATGCGGCTGCCCAGGTGGTGACAGGGTGCAGGCATTATGCTTGTGCCTCGCTGCTGCTACGGGAGCTGCATTGGTTGCCAGTGTGCCTCCAGGTGCAATTCAAGGTGTTGATTTTGGCTTTTAAAGCCCTTCATGGTAGTGGGCCAGGATACTTAAGAGGCTGCATCACCCCAAGGTTTTCGAACTGTCCTATGAGAGCGGACCGTAGGGGCTCCCTAGTGGTCCCATCAGCTAGGGAAGCATGTCTCACTGGGACCAGGAGGAGAGCCTTCTCAGTAACCGCTCTGGCCCTATGGAACCTCCTGCCACTTCAACTGCACCTCCAGGTAGAGTTGCTCCCCTTCAGGAAGGCCTTAAATACGTGGCTATGCCAGAAGGTGTGGGGTACAACTGGTACCACAACCCAGCCCTGTTGGCTTATTTAGCCCTACCCAGGGTTTTTATTTACTCCTGTCCAGGTGCCCCTCTTTTTAAGGGGTTTGGGGAGGTCTTATGGACGTTTTTAGAGAATTTTATAGTATTTTATAGTATTTGGTTTTAATTAGTATTGGTATGGCTTTCAACTGATGTTGTGAGCTGTCTTGGGTCGCTGAGGCAAAAAAGATGGTTATATAAATCCAATAAATAAATAAATCCAATAAATAAATAAAATAAAATCCAATAAATAAATAAATCCAATAAATAAATAAAATAATTGTCAGGGCAGCTAACAACTCCTCCTCAAGAAGTGTAACAACAATTAACAGACTACATTTAGTAAACATTAACAAAATAATTATACAACAATATAAAAAGAGTAATATGGCGATGAAATAGCATTTCATTTCTTCTTCTCGTTGTTTGAGAAAATCCTAACAGAGGGTCAAATGGGTTACAAGAATTGAAATCTTAAGTGGAAACCAAAATATTACAGCATGGAAAGCTTGTGATGACAACCTTGTGACTAGAGATTACAATATTTTGTCAAATTTGTGTTTTCTTTTGGAAAGAAGAAAATGCTTGTTGAAATCTCTGTGTTTCTAAGGCTCATAAACATTTTCAGGCAAGAAGAATAAACACAAGCTGGTGAATACTTCTGAATAACGACTTCATGCAAATGGCTAAATGTATAAGTATGAACAATGCACACAAATATTGTGTGTAAGGGTTTAAAAAGGTGCACATTTTGAAAAACACACATGAAAAATGTTTCTGATTAAATTAAATGTGAAATGTGAAAATTTAAAAAACTCTCACAATATAAACCACGAATTTGCATGCTGAAAAGTGTCACATCTGTCATGATCCAGTATAGAAAGGGGTTCAGTTTGTAAAAGCCAGTAAGACCTTCAAAAACACTGCTGGGCTTTTACATCTCTGCAGTTGCAGGAATGAGACATATTGGCAAACGAGGATGACCATGCTGCAATTTGAAAGTGAAAACATGGTGATCCATTAATCAGGGCTCAAAATACTTCCTACAGGGTTGTTTTAAGAATCTCTTGGGTTTTCTTATGGGTTTTTTTCTTTACAAAACCCACCATAATTGGTTCAAAGTAACCTCGAGGAAATTGCAAATATTAGTTCAGCATCGCCCAAGAGTCAAATTCAATAAAGTATGTGACTGCTGAACCAGCATTTCCTTCCAGCAGGAATGGCTAATGAATATGGATGAGCTCAACTCATGACCTCAACCGAAAGAAACATTTACAAGATGAAAGAAAATGAACCCCTTTTCTGGGAAAACCTGCACGTTATCTTTGAACCCAAGGGATGCAGTTGTTTTCTGCAAAACTAGGTGGAAATATAGGAGAATGACGGCAGCCATAGTGTCATCGAGAAGATCAACTCGTGTCTGGATTTTACTGCTCCATTCTGGAATGCCTAACTTTATAACACCCACAAAATTCTGCATGTCCCCGTGTTCCAGAAATATAATACGTCTTGCTCTGGCTTTACTCCTTTCCCTAATACATAATCCACAAATTCTCCCCATATTTCTCCACAATCAGTTCTTTTAATTAATATCTTTTTTTTACCTTCAGCTCAAGCATTAATTTATCATTTATAGCTATATCCCATATTTCTTTATATCAATCATCCATGAAATTCCTTCTAATGAACCACACTGATAGCCCATTTCATGGCTCCTAGGCAAGATCGTATATAATTAACATTTTTATCATGATCTGCATTTCTCCCTGCCTTCCAGACTCTGTGCACTATTTGTTTTGAATGCTGAATGGACAGCTAATCACAAAGCTCAAGACAGCTTTGAGCTTAACATCTAGCACAGTTGCCTGGATCACTTGTTCCCAAGCTTTGACCAAAGTATTTCTCACCTGTTTTTCATCCCCATCAATTGATATTTAGGGACAGGCTTTCTCTTGAATGTTAAAGTTCCATTTAGCTGTCCTGTCTAAATTTTTGGATAAATCTCTCTGCCAAAGGGAAGTTCATGTGGAGTTGGGGAACAAGGGCTACTTCTTCTTCTTTCATGAACCCTGGACTGTCAAAATGAAGCCACATTCTTGGCTTTGTCATTGGTCAAAACCAAATCCTCATCGCTGCATGTTTTTGGTAGTAGTTGGAAGACCAGTAAATGAGCCAGGTTCTGTGTCTCTCCACATTCACAGAGCATGTTGTTATCTGCCAGCAGTACCCACCTGAACATGTTGGTCTTACATTTAGGCACTCTGACCATCAGCCTGTTCTGAGTCCTCCAAGTGGCATTTGGAAGGTCGAGTTCCTCAGCTATATTCTCCTTTAATGTTATTCTTTGTCCAGTGAGCTCCTTCCTCCATCTTCTAATTTGGTTTTGTGGGATCAAGGTCAACCCTACAACAGGGCGATGTAGCTCAGATGGCAGGTGCAGATTGGCAGCTGTGGTAGACCTTCATCCACTCATTCCTTCTAAGCGTACTACTCTTCCTTTTTCTAACAAAGCTATGGGGCCTTTCTCTGCCCCTAAGTGAGCCAACTGACCTCAGGCATGGTAGTGGAATATGCTATCCTGTTAGCATTATTGAAGGAAGATTTGACTGCCCGTCCATCTGGCCTGTATTTTGAGGCAGGTGCTATCTTGTCCTTTGCCACTGATAGCAAATATATGGAGTTTGTTCAGCATGGGATGGATAGTGAGCTCTCCTTATCTGTACATCATTTTTGATGTTAATCACACAGAGGTAGCTAAAAGAGTCCTTTTTCTTCAGGTGCCATATCCATTCTGGATATTGGCTATCATCATGGTGATAGTCTTCCTGTTCTTAACTCCTCAGAACAGTTCATCTGAGGACATGCCACACCAGTCTCTCAGGTTCTTCAGCCATGAAATCCATCTATGCACAAGGTCTCTCTTCCCAGGGATCTTTCCTTGCAGAGCGAATTGGAGTACAGTCAACCCTCACATAACAACGCGTTCGGATAACATCATTTTCGCTTAACAACGCGTCATTATGCACCACGTGTTCCCCTGCATAACAACGTTTTTAGTGTCGTTGTCTGGACAATAATGCTAAAATAACCAGACAATGACGCTAAAAATGTTGTTATGTGGGAAACTCCATAGAAACCCGCATAACAACAAAAATCGCTTAGCAATGCTACTTGGGGAACCAAGTAACATCATTATGCAAGGGTCTACTGTATTCTATGTTGTTCCTCATGATATGCCCAAGGTATTGGAGCTTTCTTTGCTTAATTGTCTTAAACAGTTCTTGTTCTTTATCCTTCTGTCACATCACTTCTACATTAGTCACATGGCCAACCCATGATATCCTTAGCAGCTATCTGTAAAGAGTAAAAGGGGAGATATGTGAAGGTAAGTGGGGATTCTCCAGATATTTCTATTCTCCAGTACCGAATGCAGGAGCTCTCCATTAACATAAGAAACTCTTCTGCATAAGCAAGACTATAAACAGTTGCTCTAACGTGCAAATGAAAGAGAAAAATCTAAAAATATAGATGTCTCTGGGGACCTCTTTGGGAGTAAAATCCAAGGGCACCTTCAGAAGAACTGAATATTATTTTGTAATTTGAACATTGCACTTTTGAACACTCAGAGATAAATTTGTTCCAGTATCTCATTGCTGCTAGAACAAATGCAAAAATTGCCGGTAAAATAAAACTCATGAAGCTAAACCCAAAACTTATAGTTCTGCCAAAATGGTGGGTAAAAATATCTGGCAATATCCAACCCTAGTAGAGGTTTTTCCAGCTATCTATTATTTCCCCAGCTTGAACAAAACTGGTCAAAACCCTGCTGTCAAGTCTGTGATATTTGCAGGTACTCAGAATCATGCTGTAATATTCATTAATTATCCCTCTCCTCTCCTCCAAATAGCATGGAGCCCTTATTTTTCACCCCAGGTATATTAATCCGGATGCTCTGATAGGACAACCAAGCTCACCCTGCTATATTTCTGTGCAAGATATATATCTTTGAGACACAGTATGGCTTCACTTGCTTTTCGACTCTTTCTGTTAATTTTGAACAATTTATATTCTCCAGTTGCTGCATTCCAGCCATAAGAGTCATTCCACTAAGCTTTATTTCAGGGCCGTAGCCAGGATTCTAGATTTGGGGGTGGGGGGATATTTTTTCAGGAGGGGCAATAATGTCACACACACATATATAACATTGGCATCCCAGGGTAGGGGTGAGGTGGGGCGGGCTGTTAGCTCAAGGGGGGCTGATTCCCCCCCCCCGGCCACCACCTGGCTACGATCCTGCTTTATTTTTCCATATAAAGTCATATTTATCCTCCTGAACCAAGATTTCCACAAAGACATTTTAAACATAAGTAACAAACAGCAGACTGTGGCTCAGATCATAACCTACTGATTGCAAAGTTCAAGCTTAGACTAAAGAAAATAGGGGAAACAATTAGACCAGACAGGTATGACCTAGACAACATCCCTAAGGAATACACAGTGGAGGTGTGGAACAGATTTAATGGTTTAGATTTGATAGACAAAGTGCCAGAAGAATTATGGACAGAGGCACAGGACATCATACAGGCGGCAGCAAGGAAAATCATACCAAAAGAAAAGCGTAAGAAAGCAAAGTGGTTGTCTGATGAGGCTCTTAAAATAGCAGAGGAAAGAAGGAATGCAAATGGCAAAGGAAAAAGGAAAAAATTCAATCAATCGAATACAGAATTTCAAAGAAAAGCAAGGAGAGATACGGAAAACCTACCTAAATGAACAGTGCAAAGAAATGGAGAAAAACTACATAAGTGGTAGGACTAGATATCTTTTTTTAAAAATTGGGGAAACCAAGGGAACATTTAAAGCAAAAATGACAATGATAAGGGACAAAAACGGCAAGGAGTTAGTAAGAAAAGATGGCAAGAGTAACTCTACAAAAAGGACTTCAACACCCCTGATAATCACAATGATGAGGACATTGAACTTGAGCAAGACATCCTAGAGAGGGAAGTCAGGAAGGCCCTAAAAGCACTGCAAACAACAAAGCTAGTGGAGATGATGGTCTCCCAGAATAATTTTTCAAAGCCCTAAAAGATGATGGAATCAAATCTTTGCATTCTATGTCAGCAGATTTGGAAAACACAACAATGGCCACAAGATTAGAAAAGATCAGTATATGTTCTAATCCCCAAAAAAGGCAATGCCAAAGAATGTTCAAATTATTGAACAATTGCACTCATCCCACACGATAGCAAGTTTATGCTCAAGATAATACAGAATAGACTTCAGCAGCACGTGAAGAGAGAAATACCAGGTGCAGGCTGGTTTCCGAAGAGGCAGGGGAACTAGAGACCACATTGCCAACATACGTTGGATCATGGAGAAAACAAAGGAATATCAAAAACAAGTCTACTTCTGTTTCATTGACTACACCAAGGCCTTTGACTGTGTGGATCACAACAAAATATGGCAAGTAATCAAAGAGATGGGAATCCCAGAACACCTTATATTGCCTCATGAGAAATCTGTACATGAGTCAAGAAGCAACAGTTAGGACAGAATACGGAATGACAGAGTGGATTGGAATAGGAAAAGGAGTAATACAAGGCTGCATTTTATCACCCTACTTATTCATCTTATACATGGAGCACATAATGCACAATGCAGGGATGGAGGAATCACAATTTGGGATCAAAATTGCTGGGAGAAACATCAACAATTTGAGATACGCAGATGATACTACCCTAATGGAAGAAAGTGTGGAAGACCTAAAGAAGCTCCTGATTAAGTTGAAAGAAGAGACTGCAAAAGCTGGCTTGAGTCTCAACATCAAGAAAACCAAGATAATGGCAACAGTCCCTGGAAAATAGATGGGGAAGAAGTAGAAGCAGTGACAGACTTTACTTTCCTAGGATCAAAGATCCCTGCAGATGGGGATTGCAGCCATGAAATAAAAAGGTGATTGATTCTTGGGAGACAAGCTATGAAAAACCTGGGGAACATAGTGAAAAGTAGAGACATCACCTTGAAAACAAAAATTCGCATAGTCAAAGCAATGGTATTGTATGATTGTGAGAGCTGGACCATAAGGAAAGCTGAGAGCAGAAGAATTGATGCCTTTGAAATGTGGTGTTGGAGGAGAGTTTTGAGAGTACCCTGGAGGAAAGCAAATAGGTCAATCTTAGCAGAAATCAATCCTGACTGCTGGGCAGGTTGAGGAAGATGGTGGACGACAGAGGTACCTGGCAGGCAATGGTCCATGGGGTCGCAAAGGGTCGGAATATACTGTGCAACTGAACAACAACAAATGAACAGTTCAAAAATGAATGTTAAGAAAACCAAATCCACAGTAATCAGTAACAATCAGTCAACTCAGGAGTTGCATTTAACAATCCAAAGTAAAAGTCCATTTTGGCAAAATGGATGAAGAAATTAACATCCAATGCAGAAAGGCAAACCAAATATTCGGACACTTAGCTCTGCTCTTACAACACAAGACAATATCAATCAGCACAAAGAAACACCTCACACAAAGCATAGTCATTCCCACCTTATGTCACCATTGTCAAACATGGACACTTTCAACAAACGTTGGTCACTGTGGAAATGAGATGTCTGAGGAAGACTGCTGGAGTGACTAGAAGGGATAAAATCAGGAATAGGATTATAAGAGTAAGAACTGGAACAGAACCAATCTTGCACTGCATACAGAGACAACATATATATATGTTTGACATTGGTGACATAAGGTGGGAATGACTATGCTTTGTGTGAGGTGTTTCTTTGTGCTGATTGATATCAGCTAGCTGGATAGCTCAGTGATTTAGATATTTAGTTGTGTAGCCAGAGGTTGGGAATTAAATTCCTCACTCTATGTCCCAGAAGAAGGACCTACCTGTGTAGCTTTGGGCACGTTTCATGGTCCCCAGTTGTACCCAGAAGAAGGGAATGGTAAACCACTTTTCCATACTCCCTGCCAAGAAACTTCTGAAAAGAACTGCCACAAGTCAGTATTAACTTGACAGCACACAATTATTCTTTTATATAGTCTCAATCCCTCTGAATGGTATGATATTGTTGATCTTTGCTCAAGTTACCATAATGAAGAAAGAGAAGAAAGAGGTGGATAGGAAGCAGCAACATTTAAAATATTTGTATTATTACAGAATGGTAAACATTTTTTTTAATCAAGTGGGTGATCAGTGAAGAAATGCGGAAAGATTGGAAGCGCGGCGCCAAAATGGCCGCCGCGCTCTTTGCGCCCCCCCCCCACCGGACGAAACCATCCGGGTAGTTAGGGGCGTGGCCAGCACCCTAATAAAAGGGGCTGGCCACGAGGCAGCCGTGCTGCCATTTTGGCGAACCGACGGAGCGGAGAAGTTTTTTCCTCCTTGCCTCCGTCGCTCGTGTCCTCTTGGGGGAAGCCTTTTCGGGCAGCTTTCTCTTGTTTTAGGCTTCCTAGCTACCTTAGCCATGCCCTCGAAGAAGAAGGCAGCCGCGAACGTGGCTCGATCGGCGCGGAGGCGTCAGCCGGGTCGGAGGACCGCGACTGCGCCTGTTCCGCAGCCACCTTTAGCAGACCCCACCGGGAACGGTGGGATGGGATCGGTAGCTCCTTGGCCTGATGCGCGGAGCATACCTGCTGCCCCAGACGGGGCCTCGGCCCTTGGCCCGCAAACAACGACCACGGCCCCTGCCATGGTCTGTGCGGCGGGGCCCTCTTGCCCGGGTGCGCAATTCCCTATGGGGGGTGCGAGCCACGGAGGGTGGTTGGGTTCCCTGCCTTTGCAGGGCGTTCCCACGGCTCCCCAGGGGCTGAGCATGGGCTCTTGGCCTTATCTGGCCCCTGGGGCTCAGGGACCTGGACAGGTACCCGTGAATTATGGGCCGGTTGCCCAATTGCCCCCTGTTGGGGCCGGGGCCTATGTCGATGTGGAGGCCCTCCTGGCCCGGGTGGCGGCCCTTGAAGCGTCCTTGGCAAGGGCCAACCAAACAGGGGTGTCTCTAGGTTTTCAGGTGCCCCCTTTGGCCGCCGAACAGCGGCCGGCAATGGGTTGGGTTGAGCCGCCTGAGGCGCGCGGGCCGGTGGTGGCCACTGCCTCGCAGCTCCCCACCCCACAGGTGCAGCAGTCTGGTGCTGGTCTGGCCCCGTCGACAAGCTCAGCTTCGGTCGTGAGCTCCGACGCCCCCAGCGGGCCGGAACCCCCGGTGGGGGCGGCCCGCGGGGGTGCAGCGGATGAGTATGCAGTCCAAGCTAATGCACCCACACAACTGACTTCCTTGGGGGGGGGGGCTGTTCAATGGCCTTGGCCTCGCTCAGGTGGCCCGGCGGTCCAATGGCCCCCGGCCCACCCAGCGACTTTGCCCGTGACACAGGGCCTGGGTCGGGGTGGTGCCCCCAATGTGCTGGAAATGTGTTGGGGATCCCCGGGCTGGCTCAGGCTCATTTTCCTTTGCCCGTAGTTCCCTCAGTGCCGGTGTCGGCTTAGCCAACAGCAGGGTATTACTTGCCCTTGGGGGACCATTTGGCCCAGTCTACCAAGGAAAAGATTTGGAGGGGCGAGTATGTAGATATCTTCTCCCTTCTAAATAGGGAGCCGACCAAGGAAGAGAGGGAAAGGCTGGACGAGAAGGATAAGGAGCAGGCACGTCGTCGTAAGCCGCCACGCACGTGGGCAAATTGGTTGCCAGCGTACCTGATTTACATGGCCGTTTACCTCAGGGCTAGGCCGGATTTGGCTATCCCTATGGTCCAGTATCTGGACAATATTTACCGGGCTATGGTTGACTTCCCGGGTCCGTCATGGCTGGCTTACGACGAAGAATTCCGCATGAGGATTCCACTGCACCCAGAGATGAGGTGGGATGAGCCCTGCCAGAAGCTGTGGCTTCTGTATATGACCCCCACGCGCCCGGCGCCTGGGGAGAGATACCATTGTGGACATGCGGTCCAACGAGCGGCCCCGGAACAGGTACCCCGCCAAGTGGCGGGGCAGGGGGTTCCAGCCCGCCTGCTGTGCTGGACCTTCTCGTCCAATGGTTCTTGCAACAGGAAAAATTGCAAGTACAAGCATGAGTGCCCCTCTTGTTCTGGCCCCCATGCTGCCTCCGCCTGTCCCAGGCCGGGAGGATACAGGGGCAGGGGTAGGGGCGGACAAGGGGCAGGTAAGACTGCCATGGAGGGAGCGGGTTCACCAAAAGGCCCCCTCCCCAATTAATGTCGACATGCTGGAGAGTTGGCTCGCATTGTACCCGAGGAGAGCAGACGCTGTGTACCTCCTTCAGGGTTTTCAACTGGGTTTTCGTATTCCTTTCACGGGGGATAGGTCACCGCAGGATGCACCTAACCTTTTGTCACTTAGGGGAAGGGAGGAGGTGGCTGCCTCCAGCATTAATAAGGAGATTGCTGCGGGCAGGGTCGCTGGCCCTTTCCCCGCACCCCCGTTCCACAACCTTAAAGTGTCTCCGCTAGGACTAGTGCCCAAGAAGTCCCCGGGCGAGTTCCGCCTGATTCACCATTTGTCCTACCCAGCCGGCCACTCGGTCAATGATGCTATCCCTGATGACCTTTGTTCTGTCGGGTATACATCCTTTGACCAGGCATTGCGCATGGTGCGCTCATGTGGCCCGGGTGCACTGTTGGCTAAGTGTGACATTAAGTCGGCGTTTCGCCTCTTGCCCGTGCACCCGGGTGACTTCGAGTTGCTGGGTTTCAAATTCCGGGGTGAATATTATTTTGACAAAGCCATGCCATTCGGCTGTTCCATATCCTGCTCGGCTTTCGAGCGTTTCAGTACCTTCCTGCAGTGGGCATTTGTCCGTAGGTCAGGGTCTCGGTCTGTAGCCCATTACCTGGATGACTTTTTATTCGGGGGTGAACGGGGCTGGGACACGTGCACACGTCTCCTCAACACATTTCAGACGCTAATGGAGGAACTCGGTGTCCCTTTAGCGCCCGAAAAGACCGAAGGCCCGTCTAATAAGTTAATATTCCTGGGGGTGGAAATTGACACGGTAGCGCAGGCGTCTAGGTTGCCCGCAGACAAGGTGTCAAGGATAGTGGCCCTTATATCGGACTTGCTGGCTAAGCGCAAGGCATCCCTTCGGGAACTGCAGGTGCTACATGGATATCTCAATTTCGCTTGCAGGGTGGTCGCACCTGGCAGGGCATTTGCTCGGCGCTTGTGCGACGCCGTGGCAGGCTTATCCAGGCCCCATCATAGGGCGAGATTGACACGGGGCATCAGGGCAGATCTGCACGTATGGCTCCAGTTCCTGAGGGATTTCAATGGGGTCTCATTTTGGAGGTCTGACCTCCTGGCTTCGCCCCAATTTCAAATTCAGTCTGATGCCTCGGGATCCCTTGGTTATGGGATGTACTTCAATGGGAAGTGGGCATATGGTGGATGGCCACCAGCCTGGTCAGGCACGGGTCGCCTGAGGGATCTCACATATTTGGAATTTTTGCCCATACTGGGGGCCTTGATGCTATGGGGTGAGGAGTGGGCCAACTCTGTGGTGCATTTCTGGTGTGACAATGCGGCTGTTGTCCACATTGTCAACTCACAGACCTCTAAATCTCCCAGGGTCATGGATCTTGTGCGCCAGTTTGTATTGCGCAGCCTGCGCCTCAATGTACTGTTCAGAGCCAGGCATGTCCCGGGGGTGAATAATGATATTGCTGACGCTTTGTCCCGCCTGCAGATCTCCCGGTTCTGTGCCTTGGCTCCGGATGCTGAGGAATTTCCCTCGCCACTACCGCAGGAGATATGGACCATTGGCAAGGAGAGGTGAACCGGACGATAGGCATGTCACTGGCGCCACACACGCGTAAGGCGTATCACCACGCGTTGGTTGCATTTCGGACCTTTTGTTCCCAATCTCGCCTGCCAGATACCTGGCCGATCCCAGTGGCCCACATCCTCCGTTTCATGGTTTACCTGCACGCCCAGGGCCTGGCACCCCGCACCATAGCATCTAGGCTATCAGCGCTGGCTTTTATGGCCAAGGTGGGAGGTCACGCGGACAGTACCGCTGATTTCCGTGTGAGACATGTTTTGGAGGGGTGGGTGCGGGAACGTGGGAGTTGCCTGGACAACCGTCACCCAATTTCCCCTGGGGTACTTACCCAACTGGCACGAGGCTGGCATGACCTATGTTTCGATAGGTATGAGGCAGCCCTGTTTCGTGCGGCTACAACGGTGGCCTTTTTTGGAGCGCTCCGCATCAGCGAGCTTATGATGCTGTCTAAGGCGGATGCAAGTCGTAGGGCACTGGAACTCGAAGATGTCTATGTTGCTATGATTGGGCTCAGTTGAGGATACGCTCCTCTAAAACAGATCAGCACGGCGTAGGCAGTTGAGTAATACTGCTACGATGTTCCTTGGAAGACATCTGTCCGGTTGGTGCCCTACAGGAGTTTCTTGCACTGTGTGGCACGCACCATGGCCCGTTTTTCTGTCACCAGGGTGGGTCTCCCCTCACTCAGCCATTCCTGCAGGATGGGGGCGGTTTCTACTGCAGCTACTTTTGGGTACTCTGGGGCTGAAATACGCCGCATGGGAAGGTGGGGATCACATTGTTTTCAGTTTTGTGTTCACCCTCTTCAACCGTGAGTGCCAGTTTAGTCACTGCAATGTTTCTCACCCCCCCTTTTTTCCTTGACAGACCCTGGGTGTCGTTTTACACCGGTGACAGTAGGGCTGGTGGGCCGTTGCCACGTGCACAGGGCAGCGCGTTACGCTGCACAGGGCAGCGCGTTACGCTGCACAGGGCAGCGCGTTACGCTGCACAGGGCAGCACATAAAAAAATTGGTCAGAGTTGCTGTAGTCAGCATAGCTGTGATGCTGTCTACCTGCCAGTAGAAGAAAACAAAGTCCAGACAATTACTTTTTCCAAGCTCAAGAAAGTACACAATTTTCATTGAGAGATAGAGTTGTGTAATGTTAAAAACCTGCAACTATGTTGCATTTAAAGTACAGGTCATGCCCCCCATATCCACGGGTTCAGTATCTGTAGTTTCAGTAATCAGTGGGTCTAAAAATATTCAATAAAAATCTCAGAAATACATAATATACACTGTATATGAACTTCCATGGCACATTACAAGAGCAGGCCACTAGAGGCCACTGTCTGTAATGCAAAGGATAGGGGCAGACATTTTGGTGGCTCTCCTGTAGCACAACAGAGGCATTTGAATTCTGTCCTCCACGTCAATGACTCAGGTATATGTGTTAAATATAGGGTTTGCAGTTATCTGTGGTTTTCTGTATCATTGAAAGGATACGAGGGAGACCTGTAACTAGTAAAAATACAAGACAGATACCTAGCTGGGAGAACAAAGTTTCTATCCATCTCTTGGTTTTTCTGCAAATGACCACTTGTAGATTGATGCTCTTCAGCCACTTCTTTCTAGAACACTTCCCTTTTCTTGAAGGAAATGGTTTCTGGCCAGCAGTCTCTTTCTAGTCTGCACTAGAGTTGTATGTATGTTGACTCAATGTGATTGATGTACCATTCAGCAATTGCTTCACTTCATCTGCTCTCTAAATGGAACAAGCAATAGGATAATGGCTTTTTATTGCTTTCTTCTCCTTTGTGTGCAATCATTGTTGGCTGTGATGGAGGCCCGTGTTGTCACAAAGGCCAACACTAGGGGTTCAGTACGCAAAATTAAGTGCTAGCCAATTTTATCCAGAATAGCTTTGTTGGATTTTCCTTTTATCATGTCATGAGCATCCTCAATTAGTACTTCATAATCCCACCTTCTGAGGCTGCTCATTTTTTACTCTCAGAGATTTCATGGCCAGATGCCATGAAATTTGAACATGGGCATCTCCAATTTCAATTAAATGCTCTGACTACTGTACTGTATGGTACTGATTGCATTTTGCTTTATAATTAGGCATCTATTCACATGATGATCTCTCCTTCATGTAATTTCTTCAGTATATTTCAACATCATATCTACACCGATAGAGACAGCTACAAAGATAGATTTGAGATTATTAGTCACTTTTATAATAAAATAAAAAGAAATGAAATGCTCTCTGCTAAAAATTTAAAGCCACAATTAAAAATGTACAGCAATCATAAATGAAAGCAATAAAATAACATACATTTTTAAATAAAATGAGCTGTAACACATATCCCACCCCAACTCATGCTTTTTAAACATTATCTGATTACTTTGCAGAATAGCTAAAAGCAATCATTTTGAATTTCAGAATTCGAAACAAGGAGTCAAGGAGAGAGGAGAATAGAGAGAGGTCTCAGCAAGATTCAAAGTTCTTTTCCTGGGTCATTCAATATTTAAATTGCAAAAAGAAGTTGTGGACTTTTAGAGCATTTACTCTAGTTACATATCAATATGAGTATCAATATAACACAGCTGCTTTTTTAAGCAGAGGAAATTACTCATTCATTTTAATTTTGTTGTTGATGTTATATGCCATCAGGTCATCTATGACCTTTGGCAGCCCTATGAATGAGAGTCTTCCAAAATGTCCTCTCCTCAACAACACTTCTCAGAGTTGCAAATTCAGGCCTGTTGCTTCCTTCATCCATCTCACATTTTGTCTTCTTCATTTCCTGCTGTTTCCCACATTTCCCAACACTATTGTCTTTTCCAGAGGGTCTTGCCTTTTCATGAGGCGTCATTTTACTTAGCAGATCTGATTTATCTCACTCCTTAAAAGGATCCCAAGATGACTTCTGAATTGTTTTATTGCATTTTTCAAGTTTTCTAACATTTTTAGATCATGTTGAAACCCTACAATATAAGAGACAAATCTTTGTCAGAGTCAGCGTCTGCAACTCGATCCGAGTATACATTTTTCCTGCCCCAGGGCACCAGGAGATCTGGTCTTGGAGGCCAACTGGCTTTGGGTCATCTTCGCCCTTCAAGGCAAGCAGGAAAAATGCCACTGGCATGGTTTTCTTTAAAATGGATCCCAGCTTGCCATGAAGTGACTCTCACACTATAATCTCAGAGCCATCTCCTGTGGCACATATGAAATGAGACATGAAGGATTTAACGCCAGGACTGCAATGGACTGCCACAGCCTTGAGGATATTATCAAGGTGTGCCTTCACATCCACGCCATCTGGCATGGCCTCTTCCACCTCCATGATCGTTGGGAATCAGAAAGTGGTTTCTCTGCTCATTTTGCCGTTGGGCCCAATATTATGGTTTCTAGTGGCACTTCCTCCACTGAGGGGACCATCACCCCACCCAGAGTGGCTCATCCACCCATAGCCATTGGCCCCTTTAGGGAATCAAGCTATTTACCATCACTGAACACTCGGCATTGAGTCGTTGGCTGCACAATCTATTCCATTAACATAGTGGGATGTCTGGCCAGACTGTCAAGAGACACATAAAAACAACCAAAACTGAACACAAAACTGAACCAAAACTGAACACAAATAACTTGAAAGTGATGAAGGTAGTGTTTCCCTTGGTTTTTGGGTTTTGGACTTCAATTCCCAGAAGCGCCTAAGTCAATTCTCCAAAGCACTGATGAGCCAATGTACTGACCTAGGCTTCTGGGAATTGAAGTCCCCCTGCGGAGCATGGATCCCACATTGGGAACCACTGGTATAGAAGCTTAAAAATCCTGACATTGGATTAAAATCCATATTTTTGCCTGTTACTGAAAGATTGTACCAAACAAGACACAAAGAGATCTAATATACTACCCACTTTTTTTAAAAAGTTTTATTACGAATTTCAGGATTCTGAGAAATTCTGGGAAATAAAGTAAAAAAGAGTAATTCCCTCAAGTTCTGAATCAAACTCTTGAGCCATTTTCCTCTGGAAGATGCCCAGCTTGTCTTAGATCAATCTATTGCTGGAATGTGGTCTCCTTTGATGCATGTCAAAATGGAATTTGTACAAGAGGAGATTAAAAAACCACCATGAAAGAACAAGTTGGTGATATTTTGCCACGTTGTCAATTGGTGGTGGTGTGCTGAGGAGCAAATATATTAAATATATTAGCTGAAAGATAACAATAGATTTTGCCTTCGGAGAAGCCTTTAAAATATATTAGGATGTAGGAATTGTTGAGGGGGTTTCTTGCTGTGATGGCAATGACATACACTTCAACATCTGTCCAAGAATTCAACTTAATTCTTAGTGGGTTGAAGAGTAGGTTATAATTGTAACAGAAGAAAGACACTTTTAACACACTGAGGTGCTTCTTCATGACTATCTCATGAAGAAATCAAAGTTTAAAACTATACATTAAAACTATCCCATCACGGAAATTCCTCAAGGGCTGAAAGGTCTCTGATTGTCGTAGTAGATTTTTATAGATCCTATATTTTGTTTTGTAGCTGACCAATTCGGGGTGGACATTGGATTCATTGGCCAATATACTTGTGTAGAACCAAAATCTGTCTGTATCTCATCTCTGGAAAACTGTTTCACCTTCTAACAATGTGCTGCCTGTCAGGTACATACTGAACCCAATGTCAATGGGTAGAAAGATTTTCGGTAGCCAATCAACCTATGCTAAAAGTCACACAGTGTTAAGAACCCTCTGCCTCTTGATGCACTTTGAGTAGCTCTTACTGTTAGGAAATATCTTCTTATGCATTCCTGAAATCTACACCATCACATAAGAACATAAGAACATAAGAACAGCCTTGCTGGAACAGGCCACAGCCCATCCAGTCCAGCATTCTGTCTCACACAGTGGCTCACCATTTCCTTCAGGGTATTCCCAAGGAGATGCCTTCACCTGCTTAGGATTCCCTGGAAATGGCATTGAGAGATATCCTGCCTATTTCTCCAACCCGGAGGTTGTCCTTAGGTAGCCATAATTATAGCCATTGATACCCTTGTCCTCCATGAACTTGTCTAATCCTTTCTTAAAGCTGTCAAGTCTGACAGCTGTCACCACTTCTTCTGGCAGGGAGTTCCATAGACCAGTAATCCTCTGGGTGAAAAAGTACTTTCTCTTATTTGTTTGAGAACTAGTACCCAAAAGTTTCATGGAGTGTCCCCTAGTTCTAGTGTTGTGCGATAGGGAAAACAGTTTTTCCTTATCTACTTTGTCCACACCGTGCATGATTTTATAAACTTCAATCAGGTCACCTCTTAGACGCCGTCGTTCAAGAGTGAAAAGGCCCAACCGTTGCAGCCTCAGATGGTAAGGAAGGTGTTCCAGTCCCCTAATCATTCTGGTTGCCCTCCTCTGTACTTTCTCCAACTCCATAATATCCTTCTGGAGGTATGGCGACCAGAACTGTACACAATATTCCAGATGGGGCCTCACCATAGATTTATAAAGTTTCCAACGGTTGGTTCTATTCTTCCCTTTTGAATCAAAAGAAAGAAATCTGCTTCATTCATTCCGTGAGATATTTTTAAGGCTTTCCTGGTCAGCACTAGAAAGATATGACCCCTGGTGTAAATTAAGTCTTAGCCTTGGGGATGCTGTAATTGTGACACATATTTTGGGGTACGCAAGATCTCTGACACCACACTTTCTCATCTGCTTGAATACCCACAGGTAACAGGACACTTCACGGCTTCACTAGCCTGAAGGAAGAAAGCCTCAGGCTACTATCAATTTTTTCAAGAAATGTAGCCTTCTAACCAATACTTGGTATTTTCTCTGAGGGCAGATATAGCAATATTCAGTAGTTATACCTATAACCTAACTCTCACATTGCCCAATCAACGTACAGCACATGTCTGATAATACAGATGTGGAGGGGTTGAGACATGATTAGCACCCAGGCCTTGAAGTGTATATGCTGCTTTATTTGTACAGTACTTCTTCAACATGGGTAGGAGGCATTAAAACATGGAATCATTCCATTTCATTTGCAGAATTGTTTCTGGCAATTAAGAGGAAGAGGAGAATGAGCACCTTTTCAGGTTCTGGGCTGCAGTGGCTTAGTGGTTAACACACTGAGGTTGATGACCAGAAATTTGGCAGGTCATCAGTTCAGTAGTAAGTGTCCATTGGCTACCCCAGCTCCTGCCAACCTATTAGTTCGAAAGCAATAAATTGCAAGTAGATAAATAGGTACCACCAGTGGGAAAGGTAATAGCATTCCATGTGCTCTGGTGTGTAGTCATGCCTGTCACATGACCATGGGAAAGTCTGCAGACACAGACAGCACTGGCTCTTTGGCTGTAAATGGAGACGAGCACATCCCCCTAGAGTCGGATATGACTGGTTTTCGAGCAAGGGAGACTTTTACCTATATCTTACTGCAGCTTAACCACTGCACCATGAGAGCTCTGGTTGCTTTTACCTCTCCGGATACTTGGAAGCAGTGGTGTACTGCTCCAGGTTCCCACCGGATCCCGGGAACCAGGTAGCAGAAATTCCCCCAAGCCACGCCCACTTGGCCGGCGACGCCCAGCTCCCTAACCCAGGCCATGGTGTGGCCAGCCAAGTGGGCATGGTCCACAGAGTTAGCCACACCCACAGAGTTAGCCACGCCCAGGGTGGGGGTAGTAATTTTTTTTTTGCAGTGCATCACTGCTTGGAAGGCTACACTTCTAGTAAGTGGCACATCATAATGTTTGAGAACATGCCCTAGGAGGCTCTCAGTTTATTCCAAAAATTGCCAGTCAGTTCTAAAATTAATCCCAGGCCAAAATAAAAAGGCTTGAAATATACAGTAGCTTCCATGTCTTTCCATCAAGCGGTTTTGGAGAAAACAGGCTCCCATTTCTTGAACCGTACTGGCCTTAATGAGTCAAAATACTTGAAGTCTAATTAGCTCCTCTGTTAACAGGTGATGGGGCAAATCACCTTTGTCCCTCCATGTTCTCCTCCATCTCTATTTCCTGTGATTCCCCCACTCCACACACACACACACACACACACACACACACACACACACACACACACACACACATCATGCCATCAACAGGACCAAATAACGGCAATGCTCAATTTTAACTCTCTGATAAGCAAGCCACTGTTATCATATGGCAATTTCATTGTGTTGGCAGGGAGCCACCATTGGTATCAGCACCAGACTGCAGAGCTATTAACACAGATAGCTTAGCACTTTTTTTTTTACTGCAACTGTGGATCGTAATTCTCTGTTCAGCCAACTTGCACCAGCCCAGGCCAGGGTTTATATTCTGACTACCTGCCAGTAATTGGTTTTTGCATTAGCAGCTTTCACAAAATCACATTCTGTGAATAAAGAGACAGTGGATTATTATTTTTTTACTGGGTGCAGAATTTAGAAAGATTTGAAAGAATGGTTGGGTGCAGATATGCACATTTGGCATAAGGATTTCATCCTGACCAATGCATGCAAGGTTACACATCACATGCTAGTTTCCCAAAAGGTTCCCATAGAAAATAGGTGTAACTTTGGGGTCCAGTAATGACTGCAGTGGCTTAGTGGTTAAGATGCTGAACTTGATGACTGGAAGGTCAGCAGTCAGCAGTTTGGGACCCCAGTGCTGCATAATGGAGTGCGCTTCCATCTCTGTCCCAGCTCCTGCCAGCCTAGCAGTCTGAAAGCAAGAAACTGCAAGTAGATAAATAGGGACCTCTTTGGTGGGAAGGTAAACAGCGTTCAGTGCACTCTGGTGTCTTGCCATGCCTGCCACATATTCATAGAAATGTCTGCAGATGCAGAAGGCGCTGCCTCTTTGGCTATGAATGTTGATGAGCACTGCACCCTAGAATCAGATATGACTGGCTTTCGAGCAAAGGCAACCTTTACCTTTACCTAAAGACTATGCAGTTTCCAGAGAATTTTTCCATTGTGTGCAGGAGTGTTGCAACATAAAATGTATCTGTATTTTGCCTAATAGCTGCCAGTTCTGTTCCTTGTTCAGAATTTCTATTATTTTCCTTGTTAGTAATTAAAGTTATACTACACATCTATAGTCCTCAATAATTGTTGTTCAGTCACACAGCTGAGTCAATCAGTTTATCTTTTTACAGTGGTGAATCTCTGATGATCAAACTGACTTCTACCAGAGATTCACCACTGTAAAAAGACATGCTGTGCATTTTATTACTGGTTGTAAATAACTTGTTGATTTGCATATCCATCTCTTGAACCAACCAACTCTGCCCAGCTACTCTGGGTCTCTATATAGGATGTATAAATGTATACCATTGAAATCCACTCTTATGTCTGATGACGTGGATTTGATCCATGAAAGCTAACATTAAAATACAGGAATTAGTCTTTAAGTTGCCACAGCATTTTTTATCTTTTTAAAAAACTCTCTGATAGAATTGAACATTTTGCATTGCCCAGATGGAGTGCAAATATGAGAAAATGTTTTTGCCTTAGCAACTGAACTGAGCATGCATCAGCCACTTTTGGAGACATCTCGTAGACTTCCATGCCCAATTCAAGGTATTAGTACTAACACATATAAGGACCTTCTTGGCTTGGGACTTATACCTGGCAGAGTATCTCCCCCAACGAGATTCAGCCTGGCCTCCCTGGACATTAAACCTTTGGATTCCAACCATGAGAGAAGACTAAAAAGCTGCTACAAAGAGCCAAGCCTTCTTGGGGATGGCCCCGACAACGTGGAATGCAATCCTGACTTAAATACACTAGCCTCCTCCCTTCAAGTATTTTGTAAATTAGTGAAAATCAAACTATATAAATATGCATTTAGTAACATTTTGCTCCTCTATTAATTATAGGTGGCATGTGAGGAATAATTTATACTGTTTTATTAGCTTATTTTAACTTGTTTTATGGTTGTGTTTACCTTGAATACCTTGGAGTCATTATTCAGTGAGGAGTCCACGCATTGTTAGATATCTCTTGATGACATTCTGCACATGCAAATGGACTTCAGAAATCATGTGCACTTGCATGAGGTTTTTTTTAGCCTTTTGGATATCACATCACACCCACTGGCTAGGCAGGCCATGACATGTGCCCTCTGCTTTCACCTTGCCCAAGGGATATGTTGGAGGACGCTTTGGTGAGTTTTAGTCCACATCTAACATCATTGACAAGAGATGGGCAACACTGCCTAGTTAGACCACTCAAGCCTCCGCACCCCGACAAGGCTTTCATGGTTTTAATTATGGGTGTTTGACTGCTCTGAATGGCTTTGGACAATAGGGTAGCATATAAATATAAGTAACAAATGAATAAAATAAAACTTTAATGAAACAAACACAAAAAGCCTGTGTATATTTAAAAACAACAACAACACACAGCCTTGTACTTTCCATGAACCCAAGGATACACTCTACATCAAACTGAAGTTAAATTCTATTGCATTTATTAAGTCTGGATTGCACCCAATGATGCACTGTAAGTATATACAGTAAATCCACAAAACCATTTTAACTGTCCGGCAGAGTATGTGACCAGCAGGATACCTGAGATGATGTACTCAAGACAAGTGATACGGTGCATCTAAGAATGTGTGGCAATTAGCTGACAGCAATCTGACAATTTTACTTTGCAGATCAGGTAGACAAGTTAAAAAGAAATACAGTGGTACCTCAGATAAAGTTCAATTTGGATAAAGTCGCGGTTTTCATGCACACGTGATACATTGCATAAAGTCCAAAACCGCTAAAAATGGATGTTATCCAAGGTATTTGGTATAGGAACCTCTGATAAAGTCCATTTTTGGACGTAATCCGATGTATCGCCCATTTAATTCGGATAAAGTCCAAAATCGGATAAAGTCCAAACTTGTGGAACAGAGTTTGGACTTTATCTGAGGTTCTACTGTACAGGACAACTTTGGGGTAGGAAGTATGGAACATCATATCTCAGTTGTCCTTTTGATGCCAGCATTTACAGCTGGGGTTTAGGCAGGTCTTGAGCAGCCAGAATCTCCACCATCAGGGGATCATGCCCATACCTGGAGACAAAAGCAGGGGCATAGGTTTTAAACAACAGAACAAACCACAAAGGACAATGAGTTAAATACTTGTGATGGGCAACAAGGCTCCTTCCTGCTCAAGGATCTTGAATGAGGTCCCAGAACAGGGGTGTCCAAACTATGGCCTGAGGGCCATAGTTTGGGCACCCCTGGTTTAAACAAAGAAAATGGCAGCCTAAAATCTATCTCATCCTGTTGCAAAACAGATTGCTAGGCATGTTTTACTTCCCCTTCTGGTGGGAGGAACCAAGTGGCCCAAAAAGTTTGGGCACCCCTTTCCTAGGAGAAACCCATGGTTCCTAGATGCTAACAATCGGATTTGTGTTGTTTACAGCAAGAGTCAATATGCACATACATATGTACCTTTCTGCAGAGCTTGGGGAAAGGTCTTCTTGGACTACAGTTTATAGAATCATGACTGGCGGCCATGCTCATCAGGGGATTCTAGGACATGGTGTAATCATAGGGCAGAACTACTGGCTAGGTTTTGGGACTAAAATTCACAGAAATCTCCAGCCACCATAGCCACTACAGATTGGGAGTCTGTGGCCAAAATCACATTGGCTTCTTCTGCATGCAATACTGCAATCTCAGGTGGCATGCCAGCTAACTGAGGCTAATTGGGGAGGTGTTTTCTTTCACAACCTGGAACATGAGCAACACTTTGCTGACTGGCCACAATTAGCTGCTGTGATTTCCATGACAATGCTACTGCACATGGGAAGAAATAATAGGATACCTGTCTGAGAATTGTAGCCCAAAAAAAATCAAACTCCAAATGTCCCAAACTCTGGTTGAAGCTCTTGGAAAAATTTTGTATATAAACAGAGATTGTGTCCACTCATGCAACAGGAGAGGGATAGTCTCCTATGTTTACTGATTTTCCATTTGGCTATTCTCATCCTGGTGTTCTATAGCAGGGGTGCCCAAAACTTTTGGGCCGTGGGCAGGTTATGTGATTCAGGGAGCCGGTCACCATGGCCCAGGGGCCAGATCCAGCCCCTGAAACAATTCATCCAGCCCACAAAGCCCTCGTCGCTCCTGGAAGCGGAAGTAAAATGTGCTTTTGTTGTTCAGTCGCACAGTCGATTCCGACCCTTTGCGAACCTATGGACCATCGTTCTCCAGGCGCCTCTGTCCTCCACCATCCCCCTCAGTCCTCCCAGTTCTGTGCCCATTGTGTCTACAATACCATCTATCCATCTCATCCTTGGCCTCCCCCTTCTTCTTTTGCCCTCCACCTTTTCATTTGATGCCCAAAGTACTTTAGCCTCATCTTTACTATTTGACCTTCCAATGAGCAGTCAGTGTTGATTTCTTCTAAGATTGACCTATTAGAAGAAATCAACACTGACTGTTCATTGGAAGGTGAAATATGCTTGTATGGGCTTTTTACTTCCACTTCGAGAAGTGACAAGGACTTCGTGGGATGTATGAATTGCATTGGGGTCTAATTCTGGCCACTGGGACATAGTTTAGGCACCCTTGTTCTATAGGGTCCCCCTTCCCTTAAGCAGGGCTCCCTGGAAGATCCATGATCTTCTTAATGGAGGAAAAAGAGTCAAGAAAGAACTGATGCCCAAGAATAACTTTGCTTGCGTCTCTTGGAGCCCTCCCATCATCTTGGCATGAATTTAATCAGGATTTACCTCTTGAACTTTCATCATTGCATCCTGAATAGAGACAGCCACCAGCAGGACCAGGTTCTCCAGGTTGACCTCTCATTCCAGGAAAGCCAGGGGGACCTGTACTTCCCGGGGCTCCCGTTGAGCCTTGTTTGCCAAGAACTTCTTCCCCTGCAGGGCCTTGAGGGGAATAAAACAGCAGAAGGACAACACCATCAGTCTAGGTCCATGATGGCGAACCTTGGCATTCCAGATGTTCTTGGACTTGAATTCCCAGAAGCCCAAGCACCCTGTAAATCCACACGAATGGATTTACTGCGATTCATCCAGTCCACACTGCCCTCATCACACCCGGAAGTGGAAGTAAAACACACCTGTATGTGCGCGTTTTACTTCCGCTTCCGGGAGCCACGAGGGCAGCGTGGGCCAGATGAATCACAGTAAACCCATTCATGTGGATTCACAGGGTGCTTGGGCTTCTGGGAATTGAAGTCCAAGAACATCTGGAGTGCCAAGGTTTACCATCACCGGTCTAGGTTGGTCATGGTCTATGCTTGGAAGAAAAAGAGGTAATAGTCTGATCCAAAATTGGGGGGAAAGGTTTTCAAAACACAATGAGAATAGGAATGGTAGCTTTGGAGGTCTAGTAGTTATCATCCAAAAAAGTATGTTTTCTCACCTCTGGCTTAGTCCTAGCCTATATATTCACCCAGTATAGACCTGCAATAGCATTCAATGTTTCTCAAACTTGGGCCCCCAGATGTAAATGGACTTCAATTACCAGAAGTCCAAGTGAGCACACCTGCTGATCAAGTCTTCTTGAAATTGAAGTCCAAGAACATCTGGGGGCCCACAGGTAAGAACCCTATCTGTTACTTTATACAGTGATACCTCGCTTAAAGAGCATAATGTATTCCACAAGATTGCTCTTTAAACAAGTTTGCTCTTTAAGCGAAACACCATTGTAAGTGACCAATTGTGACTTCTGGCTGAGGGTGTGGGATTGCAAATCCTGATTTAGTTGTTAAACAAGTTTTTGGTTGGTTTTAGTTGTTAAGTGACGTAACCATTCAGAGAAAATTCTGCTCTTTAAGCGAGTTAGTCTCTAAGTGAGGTGCTCTTTATGCGAGGTTTTACTGTACTGAGTTATATAACAATAGTTGTCAGTGACATGGCAGCAGCTTTCTAGGCCTTCCAAGCAGGAGGTTTTAGTTCATCACAGCCCAACTTGGAGATGATTGAAATTGAACCTTCTGGATGCAAACCAAGGGCTCCGTTGCCAGCTATGACTCATCTGAAGTATTATAGTAGAGTGGGGCATGCCTTAATACCTCACTCACCCTAGTCCCATGATAACGAACCTTGGCACTTCAGACAAGAACATCTGGAGTGCCAACGTTCGCCATCACAGCCCTAGTCCACATGAACCAAGCTGTCCAAGTGAGTGGACTGAGGGAGAAACAGAGCACACATGAACTGTTTGTGAAGGACACACCGCGCAGATTGGGCTTCCATGAGGTCAGATGCTCACATTCATTTTAGATGCTCAGTTTTCATCAGAAACAACAACATAGTGGTAAAGCACAGACTTGTTTCAAACTTTTGGCATCACAGCCCCTTTTTTCAGTTTTGAGAAAGCATCCATCATTCCTCCCCACATATATTTTGTCATCGTCCGAATGCCCTTCTAAGACATCAATTCATAACTTAAAATTTAAAATAAACACAAACCACAAAGATCTGATTTAAAATTAAAATATGCACAAGTTGTTTTCCTGCAAACTACTAAATTCCAGTCCCAAGAGCTCACAGAATTTTGTTTATACTGGGGAAAAATATTTTTCTTTACAATAACCTCACATTCTTCTTCTACCTTCACCCCAAAGAATATCTTGACACACACACAGAATGTAATGGATGAGCCTGACCCTAGGAAAATTGCCTTCTTGATTATAGTTGACCCTCCTTACCATCTAAACCAATTGGGTTACAGTTAATTATTTCTAATTTGTTCCTTTCATGATCTGGGGGAAAAAGTTTAAAAATACCTGCAGAACCCATCTACTCAGAGTCAGTAAGCAGGAATGAAATACCCTAGAGCTCAGAAAAGTTCCTTTATTGGAATATAAGCCAACAAACTCTGAATTTGCGTGTGGTGGTGATCTGAAAGATGAGGTCCAAGTAACTTCTTGAAATTTTGAAATGGACCAGGGATCATTCATAACATAAGGGATAAACAAAGAGTGCGAGGAGGGAGGATTATAGAATTCCTCAGCTATGCCAACCTTAGATACACAACGCTTTATATGCAAACAATTGCATTATATACAAGAAGTTGACTGATACTACCTCCAGTGATTGATCATCCTAGCTCAGAACTGACCACATGACTGTGAAGGAGTAACAAGGCTGGGAGTAACAAGGATGACAAGATCCCTCCTTGGCAGGGGAGGGGGCTGACCCCAGTTGGCAAGGGTCAGCTGAGGATTTTGCTCATTATCTTGTGGAGAAAATCACTTGGATTCACTCGAGGTTTGACCCTAGCATGGTTGCGGTGGATCTGGAGCTGACTAGATCACAGTCTGGCCATGTTACATGGGATCAGTTTTACCCAGCTGTCCCTGAGGAAGTGGACAGGCTCCTTGCATCTGTCTGCGCCACTGCTTGTTTATTAGATCCTTGTCCCGCCTGGCTGGTCAAGGCATCCAAGGCAGTGACAAGTAGATGGGTCGGAGCAATAGTCAACACTTCCTTGTGGAAGGGGGTGTTCCCCGCACCATTAAAACATGCTTTGGTGCCTTTGGTGCGCCCCCACTGAAGAAACTAGTGCTCAACCCAACAATATTGTCTAATTATTAACCTGTTTCCAACCTTCCCTTTTTAGGGAAGTTTTTGGAGAAGGCAGTGGTGTGACAGTTATAGGGGGCTCTGGATGAAGCAGATTATCTAGACCCCTTTCAGCCAGGATTCAGGCCCGGATATGGTACCGAGTCTGCATTGGTCATGCTGTTGGATGATCTCTGGCAGGAGTGGGACAGAGATCATCCATCTGTCCTTGCTCTTCTTAACCTCTCAGTGGCCTTCATTACCATCAGCCACGGTATCCTTCTGGGATGGCTCCAAGGATTGGGGATCCAGGGCACTGTTTTGTCCTGGTTTGCCTCATTTCTGAGGGTGTGTTTGGAGCATGAGATGTTCAGCCCTAGGCCTCTCCACTATGGGGTGCCCCAGGGCTCGGTTCTCTCCCCTCTTTTATTTAACATTTACATGAAGCCGCTGGGGGAGATCATCTGTTCCCAAGGGGTAAGATATCATCAGTATGCTGATGATACTCAACTATATATCTCAGCCTGTGGTGATCCCAGTGATGCACTCAAGAGTCCTAGCCAAGTGTCTGGAGGCTGTTGGGGTCTGGATGGGGGACAACAGGCTACAACGGAATCCCAGCAAGACTGAGTGGCTATGGGTTAGGGGTCCCATGTTATCTCGGGAGCTACCATCTTTGGTTCCGGATGGGGCAACTTTGCCCCAAACAGACCTGGTGCATAATCTGGGGGACCTCCTGGACTCACGACTCCTGCTCAAAGAACAGGTGGAAGTCGGGGCTAGGAGGGCTTTTGCACAGTTGCTTGTCATACACCAGTTAGACCTTCTCCTAGATTGGGACTCCTTGCTCATGGTTACCCATGCTCTGGTCACCTCCAGACTTGACTACTGCAATGCGCTCTACATGGGGCTGCCCTTGATGACCATTCGGAGGCTGCAACTGGTCCAGAATGTGGCTGCTCGAGAGGTGATAGGGTGCAGGGCGGGCAGTATGCCCATGCCTTGCCACTACTTCAGGAGGTGCACTGGTTGCCAGTATGCCTCCGGGTGCAATTCAAGGTGCTGGTTATTACCTTTAAAGCCCTACATGGTAGTGGGCCAGGATACCTAAGAGACCGCATCACCCCAAGAACATCTGTCCGTCCCACCAGAGTGAACCAGGGAGGATGTGATGCTGTAAGTGTCTAACCCTCTCTCTTGTTGCCACTGCTGCTGTTTGGTGAATGAAACAGTCATCATATTGGCTGGAAAATGAAATGGAAAAGCCAACCGAGTCCCTGAAGAAATCTGAGACATTTTTGTATTGTTTAGGAAAGAGAAGCAATAATTCCTCTTTATCTGATGCACTGACTGTACCTGTTCTGCCTCTGGGACCTTGGGGACCTTCTTCATTTGGTCCAGCAGAACCTTTCTCCCCCTTGGGTCCAGGGAGACCTGTTGGATGAGAAAGATAACATCTCTCAGCAGTCAATGGGTCATTCAATGGGTCTTTCCCCAAGAAGGGGAAACTGTGTAGTGTTGGCCCTGCATTTATTATTTTTATCATAAACTTCCACTTACTGCTGCTAAGTGTTTATTATAAGTATTGTTATGGTTTTAATATTTCTGATGCCACCTGGTTTTGTTTCTTGTGTGTTTTCATTTGTTTTTAACATATTATTTTAATCTGATCTTTTTTATATATATTATGATATACATTTGTATATACTGTATTTGCTGGCGTATAAGATGCATCAGAGTATAAGATGCACCTATAGGCCACTATATACAGAACAAGACACAGTCCATTTTTTCCAGTTTATTTTTCCAGTTTAGTTTAAGGGGGGGGGGGAGTGGGTCTTATGCACCAGCAAATATGGTGTACTGTATATACTGTAAGCCACCCTGAGTGGTGCTTGCATCAAAAGGGTGTTGGGGTATAAATATGAATGAATGAATGAATGACTAGGGTGGGAACTGATTGCAGTTTCAGTGGTCTAACCCAGTTTCTAACCTTCCTTCAGGCCTCTGGGATTTACTGCCAAAATTCCACCTGTGCATTTTGTTGTTGGCAAATTCTGTTCATTTGCATGTCCAGTAAAACTGCCAAAGCCCCAGTTACTCTGTCCTAGAAATAGTCCTGGTAATTTTGCTATTGGCATTCGCCAGTCAGTTTCCACTGCATGGATTTTCTTTCCACAAACCATGGCTTGGATTCACCTCTCTGCAGTTAACTCCTAAATTCATGTTTTTTCCTATTGTGTTTCCTCTGAGGATCCTTTCTGCAACACTTCTCCATTTTCCCTCGGTGCTGCCTCTCCCCATAGCACTTGCAGGAGCACTTGCAGGAGGCCATCTCTCAGATTAACAAAGGTGTATTATGTCCTATCTGACAAGCAATCAATTGGGTTTTATCATCTTTCTCTCGAGAATCGGGCTGTAAGGCCATGAATGGCAAACTCTAGAGTCTGGTTCCACCCCTGACTAAGTTTAATTGGAGACCCTTCCTGTTGGATCATCAATATCATCAGTTGTAACTGCAAGCACTTTCAGACACAATTAAAATATCAGAGTGGAGAAAGGGGAAGATGACAGATCCAGTTTGGTGGGATCTGCTCCCCAAAGCCTGCCAATTAAAATACCAACTTTGACCCTTGGTTATAACTAGACAGTAACCATCACCAAAGGACTGTAATGGTTCAAGTGGCTAAAACACTGACTGGGAGGCAGAAGGTCAGCAGTTTGATTCCTGAGTACTGCAGGATAGAATGAGCTCCTGTCTTTGTCCCAGCTCCTGCCAACCTAGCAGTTCGAAAGTAAGAAAATTGCAAGTAGATAAATAGGGACCAACTCGGTGGGAAGGTAAACAGTGTTTCGTGCGCTCTGGTGTCTAGTTATGCCTGCCACATGACCATGGAAATGTCTGCAGAAGCAGACAATGCTGGCTCTTCGGCTTTGAAATAGAGACGAGCACTGAACCCTAGAGTCAGATACGACTGGCTCTCAAGCAAGGGAAACCTTTAACCATAACCAAAGAAGGGGGCTTAAATATCTATCTTGTTCTTGGATAGCTTTTTATTCCTCTTTATTGTCCCTTCAGCTCTAACAATAAATACAGCTTGCACCACTCTAGAGCAATGTCTAAAAGGAGAAAGAGGAGGGGATAAGACCTGGAACAAATGGAGGCTTAGTCCTTGCATTAAAACCAAAAGCGCTGCCAGTATGACTCAACATTTGCAGTAAAACAAAGAGTAGCAGTAATGGCTTTTCCTCACAGAACAGGACAGCCTTTAGCTCTGGGCCAAGAGGGCAGAAAGATAAGCCAGTTGTTCCTCTCAAGCTCAGAAAGAGAGCTGGTCCAAAAATAAAACCAGCTGCTACATGTCTGCCTGCTGTGCTGTGTGATAAGCTTCTTTTGCCATCACTTGTCGTTGCGACGTTGGAAAAACTACTGGCCAAGAAATACTGTCATCTTTGTCCAGGCTTGACAGAGTCCCAAAATTTGAATTTTCATGGCTCAGAAGGCAATGAGTTCAATGCCTCTTCTACAACTCTTCAATCTGTCCTGTTGTAAGGAATGACAGTGGGTGGTGTGAATGCAATGCAATTATCCCTGCATGGACTAGTTGCCCATGCATCTAAATGTTGTGGAGATCCTATAGCAGTGATGGCCAACCTTGGCACTCCAGATGTTCTTGGGCTTCAATTACCAGAAGCCCTGATCAGCAGGAGTGCTGACTTGGGCTTCTGGGAATTGAAGTCCAAGAACACCTGGAGTGCCAAAGTTAGCCATCACTGTCCTAAAGTAAGGGCCATTCATCTTCTTTCCTAGTCTAGTCTGTCTCTTCCTTGAACATGCTGTAATAGACAACCATTATGAGCTGCATGAGAATATGATTCTGGACAGAGCCTGGACACAGATGCCTCAACTAGCTCATAATACTTGATCAAGGCTTTCACCATTCATGTGCTGAATTGTGCTATTTGACTGCATTGCATCAAGTCTTCTTTACGTACCTCTTTCTCCTGGATATCCATCTCTGCCAGGCTGGCCAGGCATCCCAACTTCTCCTCTTTCCCCTTTCATGCCAGAAGGGCCAGGGAGACCAGGGGGTCCAGGTTCTCCAGCCTTCACCTTATCTTCCCAAATGGGAACTGGCTTTTGTGAATGTTCATGGATGAATGAGTCAAACTTTAATACATGAGCTAAAGTGGAGATAGGGGCAAAGAAGAAAAAGAAAATGGATTCCTTTGGATTGTAATCATACAAGTACTGATATATTGCCCCATAGTTCTTAGTGCACTGTCTGGGTAGTTCACAAGGTCATTAGCGTTTTATCCCCAACATGATGGGTACTCATTTTATTGCAATCAGAAAGTTGGAAGGCTGAGTCAACCTTGATCCCTATAAGGACTGAATTCACAGCTTTGGCTGCAGTGCAGCAGTTTAACCACTGTGCCATCAGGATTCTTACTGATTACTTACTAATTGCTATAAGCATTTTAAAAACTTGGGAAACATCTCTTCCAGGACAGGACTGTGGAGAGGCTCCATTTCTGTGGGGTTACAGGCAGCCTCTGCCACCTTAAATGACCACCACCTTCCAGTTTACACTGAGGAAGAGGAACTATCAACATTTTCAGGTTGATATTCCATGTGAGGATGCTACTAACTTACTCAAACAAAATAATTAATTCAGCCTGTTTTCCCTGCTCACTAAGAACATCCTTGGTCAAAGTATGCAGCAGGAGAGTGCGGTTTGGCACACATGGGGAAAGATCCCTTGTGTTGTCCAGAGTATGCCATCAAAGCCCAGACTCTAATTCAAGAAATGTCATTAGCTCTTCTTGGCTAATGTACAGGCCATCAAATGTTGAATTGCAATCCCATCAGCTCTAATTAGTGTGGGCAAAGTTGAATAATACTGGGAGTTGAAGTCTAAAAAATATCTTGAGAGTGTCACTTTGTGCAACTCTGCTTTAATGGGCTTAATAATAGAGACAAAAAAAAGGAACCAAACCAGACAATTTACCCCACTGTAAATAAGGAAGACTCTATCTATCAATCTATCGATCTGTCATTTGTAAACTGCTGTTCTTCTAATTAAACAGCTCACAATGGGAAAACAAGTAAAAGTAAAACAAACATATTAGAAACCAATTAAACTATCGTGATAATGTATTAAGTGATTAAATATATTAAAAACTTTAAATTAAAAATTGATTCACTCAAAATAACATCATCCAGGGATTCAGTTATGGTTATTGAAAAGCCTGCCTGAAGAGGTGGGTCTTGAACTGTTGGTGAAAAGATAAAAGGGAGGGCACATAACCTTAGTAGCCAGAGAGAAGGCCCTCTTAATCTTAAACTTCCTTGCAAGAGTAGGAATAGAAATGCCCACACAGTATTTTGTAAGTGATCACATTGGCCAAGAATAGTCCACCCTCCAATTTTAAAATTGTAAAATAAGGAGATATTGCTAACGTGGCTCAATATAGTAGTGCATTGATCTTTACATTGAGCAATAAACATGTGGATTGGAGGATGGCTCCTCCACAAAATGTCAAGGATGACCAAGTGGTAGATTTTGTTCTTTGGAAGGGTTTGGAGCAGTGATGCACTGCAAAAAATTTACTACCCCCACCCTAGGCATGGCTAACTCTGTGGGCAATGCCTGCATGGCCGGCCACACCATGGCCTGGCGTAGGGAGGTGGGCATGGCCAGCCAAGTGGGCATGGTATGGGGGAATTTCTGCTACCGGTTCCCGAGATCCAGTGGGAACCTGGAGCAGTGCATCACTGGTTTGGACCCAACAATCTCTAAGGTCCCATTCAGCTCTATAGTTCTACGATTCATGTGGACTTTGCTACACCGCTACAGGCAGAGTTCTTGTGCTTTGACCTCAATACATACACAGAGAAGTAGCCACTCACTGACACCTTTCATCAACCCTGGAAGGTGAAAGTAAAAACTGAATACTAGATGATATTATACTATACCCATATCCTAAATAAGAGCAATAGTCCTCCACATATTTATCATCTAGTTAGAAATCTTTGGACATTGGGGTCTTTCAAATGAAACCAAGTGTTCCCATTACTTGGCTCTCATTCCCCTTTTGAAACCAGAGAGGAAAACATCATAGGGAAATAGCAATTTAGTTTGTATTGCATAATTGGCATATTATAAGCTAAGCAAATTTGTACTGTGAAAGATAATTATAGCTTTCTGCAAGGTCCCTAAAACAGATACAAGGGAAAACACAGAGGCCAGACTCCTTTGAGGGCTTGCTATTATTTCAGAATTCAGCTTTGCAGGTGAGCCATGCAAATGGGCCTCCCGTTACAGAATTATAAATTCAGAGAATGGGGTGGGAGTGGGATCTGAATTAGATATTAGACTGCTGTAGGCTGACATGATGGCAAAGGCCTCAGAATGAAACTAATTACTCTCAAAGTGGGAAATAACAGGCTAATTTCGTGAATTTAATCAAACAGCTAGAAACAAAAGTGCTGGAAGGGGTTGAAGAGTTACCACAAGCTAGATGCGTAGCAGAATGATTAATTTACATTAGCACCACACATGGCAAGGTACAGAAATTCCAGAGCTTGGAAATTTGACTTGCAACGTAGTCCAAGAGTCAACTTTCCATACTCGGATAAATACTTGTAATCTGTTAACAGCGAGCTACTATAGCTAGTGATGGGCTCCAAAAGATTTTACTACCACACTGTGGGCGTGGTATGGTGGGCCGTGGGCACGGTATGGTGGGCGTGGCCAGGGGGAAAGCCCTACGTTGATCTTGCACCCAAATTAGGACTACTTTATTTCAAAACTTGGATGGGCGGGGCAAGCCAGAATTTCTGGTTTTGGCAAACTGGTGCAAAACCTGCTGATGCCCACCACTGAATTGGCAGGGACTTTTAAGGCTCACAGTGTAGTAGGAGAGAGAAGCTAAACAGTGGTTGAAATCCTGTTGCTTGTGTAGTAAGTTGTTACTAAAGTAAGCCCATTCATCTTCTTTCTTGTCTAGGTCAGCCTTTAAACTGCCAAAATGAAGCCATGTTCTTGCCTTTGTTGTCGGTCAAACTTAAGTTCTCATCAGTACATGTTTCCAGTAGTAATTGGCAGACCAGCCAGTGATCTTTCCACATTCACAGAGCATGTTGTTATCCACCAGTAGCCCCCACTTGAGCATGTTGGTCTTACATTTAGGGACTCTGACCCTCAGCCTATTCAGGGTCCTCCAAATGACACAGGGAAGGGGAGGTTCCACAGCATTATCCTCCTTTAATGTTATTCCTTGTCCAGTGAGCTCCTTCCTCCATCTAGTAAGCCCATTGAATCAATGGAACTTAGGGTGGAGTCGACTCACCAGATCCCTACCTTACTATGCTACGTGACACGTTTTCAGTCACCAAGTGATGACTGTGCAAAAGAAAATGAGTAAATTGTTCAAGTTGCTCAAGTGGGCTGTACTTACACTGGATGAGACGTTCACAAGCCTGATTAACTAGATGATAGATGGTAGCCAAGGATTGTGCTTCACCCTAAGGGAAAAGAAGAGAAGGGTGGGGAAAACAGGTTACAGATGCGAGACATAAGCAGCACAGCAAGAGCCTGGAAACAGAAACAGGTTGTTTAACTTGACAACTGCATCAGGATAAAGGGATGTGAAGGCAATGAGTTGATCTCTTTATTAATTATGTTTCAGGCAAGCAACAAAATATCTATGAGTTCAGTAACCACAGAGGGAAAAGTACATATGCATACAGACATATGAGCTCTATATTAACAGGATATTAAGAACCTTTTTTTAAAAAAATGGGGCAGCAATGAATCTGTACCTTCCCAAATAAATTCTGAGATGTTACAATCCAGAGAAGACTGCATCTCACCCTCTTCTAATCTGATGCCCTCCAGAAGTGTTAGCTTCTAGCTCCCATCATCCCAGACCAGATGGTCAATACATCTGTAAGACACCATGATGGTGGAGGCTGCTGTATTGCCCTGCAAAAAACTGCAAGTAGATAAATAGGTTTAGTGTGAAAGGGAACAGCACGCTTTAGCGTGAAAGGGAACAGCATTCTGTGCACTCTGGCATCTAGTCATGCCTGCCACATGGCCACGGAAATATTTACAGATACAGACGGGCTGCCTCTTTGGCTGTAAACAAATGAGCACTGCCCTGTAGAGTCGGACACAACTGGCTTTCAAGCAAGGGAGACCTTTACCTTATGTGTTATGAATTTTTTTCTCCTACCATACTGTTGCTTACTTTTGATTAGTTCTTTATTAATTTGCTGATATTTGTTTATGTTATTTTATTTGGTATTTTCTATTTCTTTCGATTTGTATTGACTTTCCTGAGGCCTAAACTCTTAGCTATACCAGATAATGGGTAGGATGCTATTCGTGTTCACGTCTGATTTGCAAACAACTAATTAATGAGAATCCAGCATACATCTCTGTTGTGCAAGTGGCTGCAGGACCAGACAAGGCCCGAGGACCTCATTGGTTACTACAAATAGATGCAGCAAGTTACACAAATCTTACATGAACAGAGGGAGGATTTGGCTATCGTCTATAAGTGCTGGACTAGACAGCTTTCCGATTAGCAAAAAATGTTCCATATGAATCTCTTTTTTTAAAAAACAAACCACCAACTATGTATTTGCCTCTCTTCATGTGATGTTTGGCACATAGGAGTTATTAATATTAAATATCAATAATTCCTTTCCTCCAACTGCTGTAACAATATTATATTTTTGTAACTAAAGTTACAATAAATCTAAACACAATTACAGCTGCATACAGGTACAGTAAAACCTCGGATAACGCTAACACTTGGTTCCACAAGTCTTAGTGTTATCTGATTTTTTTTACGTTATCCAATGCATGTATCGGATAACATTAACATTCTATGGGATGCATCGGATAACGTTAAAACTCCATAGAGATACATTGTAACTGGCACAGGCTTTAGCGAATGTTATCCGATGCATCCCATAGGATTTTAACATTATGCAATGCAAACACACACACACACACACCCCAGACTGCTTAACATGATGCGGTTTTAGCGTTATCTGATGCAAACGTTATCCGAGGTATTACTGTACTGATGAAACACTGAAGCAAATTTCTGATGCATAGAAAAAAGCATGGTAATTAAAATGTATACGTTTTAAAATATTTAACACATCTTAATTTCTATTGTGGCTTTCCTTTGTTACTCAAAAACTATCCTTTATTTCCGATGGCATCATTTAATCTTTATTTACATGCATCCCATGTACTATATATATTATATGGTAAACCACTTCTGCAAACCCTCTATCTTGAAAAACCCTCGAAAGGGTCACCATAAGTCAGAACCGGCTTGATGGCACACAATTATTATCTTCATTATTATTAATATTATAATAAAAGCTCATAATAAAATGGAAACAGAGTTCTGTATCAAAGTGTATGTTTTTTTGATGACACCATCTGGATTGATAGGCAGTCTTACATGAAGTTAAACAAAAAATAGGCAGGATGCCCAGGAAATAAAATGAGAAATGATATTGCATTTCCAAAGATGAACAGGGGAAAAAAGAATCAACAAGGACAACCAACTAGGAATTGAATTCAACAGAATGGCTTTTCTTTTTCAAAAGAGGTAAAATATATTAAACTGTATATAAAGATGGCATTAAGTCGGATTCCATTTCTGAAGAGGGAA
The DNA here is from genome assembly GCA_035047345.1 of Bradypodion ventrale. NCBI lineage: Eukaryota > Metazoa > Chordata > Lepidosauria > Squamata > Chamaeleonidae > Bradypodion > Bradypodion ventrale. Next base: position 9,623,942 of record JAWDJE010000004.1, read on the forward strand.
TCCAGCCAAAGCTTTAAAACCATCCATTAGTCAATAAATTCCAGATATGTTGGAATAGTAAAGGTAAAGTTCTCCCTTGCTCGAAAGCCAGTTGTGTCTGACTCCAAAGTAGCACCTATTTATCTACTTGCAATTTCTTGCTTTTGAACTGCTATATTGACTGGAGCTGGGACAGATGACGGGTGCTCACACATAGCACTTAGGTCTTGAACTGCTGGCCTTCTGGTTGTCAAATGGGCATCATAGTCACAGACACATATTTTCATAAAAGCTAAGCTCTTGTGTCAGAGTTTACTTTCCAGAAGTTGGACATACTCTGAATCCATGTAGAGGAGATTGGGGAATAAGCTCTTTGGAAAGTTGAGTTTTCTTTGGAGACCATCTTCTAGAATGGAGGTTAGTTGACATTTGTATAGATGGGAAGAATGTTATATGTTCTACAAAAGCATCCCCCAGACTTATAAAAATTCAGCTGCAACAACATTAACAGTCCCTGGTTTTGATACTCAAACATGCAGTCAGTTGATCATTGTGAAGCCAGTCCAGGGTTATCAAGTTGTGGCAGTCTGTGTGTAAAGGCAAAGGTAAAAGGTCACCCTTACTCGAAAGCCAGTCGTATACAACTCTAGGGTTTACTGCTCATCTCTGTTTATAGCCAAAGAGCCAGCGTTGTCTGCATCTGCAGATGTTTCCATGGACATGTGGCAGGCATGCCTCAACATGGAACGCTGTTTACCTTCCCACTGAAGTGGTCCCTATTTAGTAAAGGTAAAGGTAAAGGTTTCCCTTGCTCGAAAGCCAGTCGTATCCGACTCTAGGGTTCAGTGCTCATCACTGTTTCAAAGTCAAAGAGCCAGCGCTGTCTCCTCCTGCAGACATTTCCGTGGTCATGTGGCAGGCATGACTAGACACCAGATTGCACAGAACACTGTTTACCTTCCCACCGAAGTGGCCCCTATTTATCTACTTGGAATTTCTTGCTTTCGAACTGCTAGGTTGGCAGGAGCTGGGACAAAGATGGGAACTCACTCCATCCTGCAGTACTCGGGAATCAAACTGCTGACCTCCCGCCTTCCAGCCAGCATCTTAGCCACTTGAGCTACTGCAGTCCCATTTATCTACTTGCAATTTCTTGCTTTCAAACTGCTAAGTTGGCAGGAGTGGGGACAGAGATGGGAGCTCACTCTGTCATGAAGTACCCAGGAATTGAACTCCAACCTTCCAGTCAGTGAGTTCAGCATCTTAACCACTTGAGCCACCGCAGTCCCTAGTCTGTGTGTATGGAGTGCTAAAATAATTAAAGAAGGTTTAGACAAAGCAATCCTGAAAATGTATGCTATACATTAAAATGCAGCTTGGGCAATTGTTTGCCATAGCCATTTAGAAAACAATTAGCTAGATCCAGCTGAGCAAGTTCACTTTAAAATAAGTATCACCTTGCCTAAAAATCTCTTCCATGGTTGAACATTTTCAAAGGAGAAAAGTAAATGTGAACTGAAGCTGGATGTGTTCTTCTTTCTTTGTTAATATCAGAGTGTTGCATAAATTAGATTATGTTTGATAAGAAGCACGCTATTTCAATGACATTAAATCTGTTTTTGTACACCGGGTGGGTCATAAACTGCATGCACATAAATACTCAATTGATTAGATTTCTCCACATTCACAGAAAATTCGTCCTGTGTCCAAACAGCCCCTTTTTACTTGATAAATCTTTCATCTTTTTACTTTGTTTTGAAGTCTACTAAGTGACTTTCAGAATCTTGTTCTGGTGGAAGACAATCTTTGGCAGTCACCCGGTTAGCCATTCTCTAGGGCACCGGTTCCCAAACCATTTTTGGCCATGCCCCACTTAAGCATCTCTAAAATCCTGATACACCCAACCCCCACCATGACATATATTTCTTATTATTCAAAAAGTGAACTATTCACATGGAGGAAGCCTAAAAGGCCATTAACTGTTAACTCATTCTCGATTTTGCCCTCCTTAAAATCAAATTTCCCCCCTGTGGGGCATAGTCCACACATTGGGAACCACAGGTCTAGGGCAAGGTTTCTCAACCTTTGGCCTCCAGATGTTCTTGGACTTCAATTACCAGAGAAGCCAAAGTCAGCACATCCATGAAGTGGATGAGTCTGCTGCTTATTTTATTCATGATTTGCTAGCACCTTTTGATGTACTTTAAAGAGGGGCAATGACAGCCAAATAATATACTCCATACCTGTGGACAGGTTTCAGGCTTCATGATTATAAACACTGGATGTGTTTATATTAATAGATGAATTGTGTGCCACCCTATCCCAGGTTTTCTAGGTAGAAAATACACAGAAGTGGTTACAGTGGTACCTGATACAACAATTTTAATCCGTTCCATGGGGCTCGTTGTACGAAACAATTGCTATATGATGCATGCATTGTATAGCGATTTCCCCTATGGAATACATCATACAACGATTTTTTTCGCTAAGTGGTTTTCCCCACTGAAAAACAATTCTTTCCATTGGGAAAATTGTTATGCAGGATGTCATTTTCCCCCAAAACCTAATTGTTATACGATTTCTTTGTTATATGGGGAGATTGTTGTATGAGGTTTCACTGTACTTTCCTTCTTCAGGAGTCACCCTATGGCTGTGAGCTTGCTTATAACTCCACAGGCTAGCTATTCTTCCAGGAGATACTGTGGGGAATCAAACTCCCAACCTCTGGCTCTGCAGCTGTGTTTATATTACAGCGTGTAAATACAAAGATAGTGTTAGCCTCTAGTGTATTCTTTTAGTACAGGTTACAACCCTCAGCCCATGTACATGGGTTCAGTGATAGGAATCATAATTATTTGTGTCTACAGTTTTTCCATGGCTGTAAGACTTTGGGTTGTTCTTATCTCTTTTGGGTGTTGTTGTGTTTATAGAACAGGGATTCTCAACCTGCAGCCTGTGGGGCAGATGTGGCCCACAATGCCATTTCATGAGCCCGCCTCCCCCCCACTGCCTCCACCACACCCGGAAGTGCCATGTGGTGGAGGAAGGGCAAAATGGCCATCTGGCCCCTGAAGCTGTCTGAGGGAGCACGACCTGGCCCCTGTCATAGAACATAGAAGCAATGTGAACAAATACAGGTTGTAGAAATAGACACGTTGATGTTGCCTGGAAGTATTGCAACACTGAAAAGACTTATACCTTAATACCCAGATGAATATTGGTATGACTGGAAATTGTTGTCTGGTTTCATTCTAGACTTACCCTATATTGGGATAAATGCCAGCTGTGAAGAACACAGACCTCTGATTTCCCCCACCCAATAGAGGTCTATAAAGGTCTGTAGGGAACAAAGGAGCTGTGGTGGCTCAGTGGTTAAGAAGCTTGCCTTGTTAGCTGGAAGGGTGGCAAGTCAGCAGTTTGAGGCCTGGGTGCTGCAATACGGATTGAGCACCCATCTCTCTTCCAGCTCTTGGGGACATAAAAGGAGCATCATATGTTCCCTGAGCAGAGTTCTCCTGCAAAAATTCTTTCAACCCAGAATAATTTCTGACACTAAATTACTATGGTTGTGTAGGAAGCTTGGGGCAATGATCAGGCATTTGACTCTCTTACTTGACAAAGTAAGGACAAGAATTAATCCTCGCCACTTCTGCTAGGGCCGTGATGGCAAACCTTGGCACTCCAGATGTTTTTGGACTTCCATTCCCAGAAGCCCAAGCCCCCATGAGTCCACACAAATGGGTTTACTGCAATTCATCCGGCCCATGCCGCGCTGCCCTCGTCACTCCTGGAAGTGGAAGTAAAACACACCCGTCTGCTTACTTCCGCTTCCAGGAGCGACGAGGGTGGCGCGGCGTGGATGCATCGCAGTAAACCCATTTGTGTGGATTCATGGGGGCTTGGGCTTCTGGGAATTGAAGTCCAAGAACATCTGGAGTACCAAGGTTCACCATCACAGTACTAGGGCACTCTTTCATTCAGAAATATCAAAGAAAAGTGTCCATCAACAGGTGTGAATGCCGCCTGTGGAAAAGACATGGTATGGAGGTGGAGGCGAAATTGGTACTAATGTGGATCGATAATAGTGAGTATGCTTCCAATTGTATGCATTGAAGATGCCAGGGAGGGTGAATTGTGGGCAACGTATCACATTTTCTTCTGCTAAATAAATAAATGAACAAACAAACAAAGAAACAAACAAATATTGAGCAAGGAAAATTCCATACTTTGTCCTATTTGGTTTGTGTATCTTCTTTGACACTTGAAGTGGTAAAAGAGGAAGGAAAGGAAGAGTCATCGTTGTTATTCTTGATACAACAGCAATGGTCCTTAAATTTGTTTAACATTTCCTGCTTCAGGAGTTCTAGCTAGCAACCACCACCAAGGGCATCAAAAAAAGAAAGAAAATCAAAGCAACTTACTTTCTCTCCTCTTTCTCCTTTTGGACCAGGCAGACCCTGGAGCAGAAAACAGCAAAATAAAATCATTTTTTCCTCTTCCTCTTCGAGGTAGTGATAAAAAATGATAAAGCTTCCTTTGGCAGTTCCCAGAGTTACACAGTGACCTACCCATGCAATTCTCTGGAAAAACCTATAAAGCTCAGATCCCCGTTTTTCTTTTCTTTATTCATCTTAGAGCATTGCATAATTTAAAGTTATGGGCTTAAATGAAGTATAGATAAAATGCCAACAAATTTAAATGTTAAAATGAGTATACAGTGGAACCTCAAACAATAATTGCCCCGTATAGCAATGAAATTGCATAACAATTAGGTTTTGGGGGAAAATGGCGTCCCACATAACAATTTTCCCTATGGAAAAAATCGTATAACAATTTTTCAATGGGAAAACCACTTAGCAAAAAAAAAAACAACAACTGTTGTACGATGCATCCCATAGGGGAAATCGCTATACGATGCACATATCATATAGCAATTGTTTCGTACAATAACGAGCAGCATGGAATGGATTAAAATCGTTGTATGAGGCACCACTGTACTTCATTTGACCAGAAATTGGGTACTTCAATAGCATTATGAATTCACAATTGAGGCCTGCAGATGGGGAATTGTAACAATTAAGTCACATATCTAAACTCATAAGCAGACAATGATGTGCAGTTAAGTGAACTGTGAATATAAAAACAACTAGTTAGAAAAACTTACCATGATGGAAGATTTATGTGGACTACAGGTATTGGCTTATTAAGTTGTCTGGACTTCTAGGTCTGGCCAGGTTATTCTGCTATAGTAACAGAGTAGACCATATGGACAGTGACTCAATACTGATCATCAGGCAGCAGTTAACTAACCTGACAACCCTGGGGACTAACAGCCTTGGGTGGCTAAGTCCACAGGGAAGGGTGATGGTCCCCAAGTGGATTAAATCCCACTTGAATCCATCTTAATGGAGGGCAGCAACTTCATCAATATTGGCCTGGGACTCAGAGGACTTTGTGTACAAAAGGGATTAGGATCAGAAAGTGACTCGTGGAACTGGATCAGTAATACAGGTGTCACGCTGCAATGTGGAATAGAAGGTCACAGCATTATATTGTTCCCAGGACAATCTTAATGCCTGATCACCATGATGATAGCCAATATTCAGAATTGGATATGACACTTGAAGAAGAAGGACTTCTAGGCCATCCCATCTCAATGGATTGAGGCAGGAACCAAAAGGTTAACTGACCTGGATATGTGATGACAGTGCTAGGTATATTGGAAAAAAGTGCATGTGAAAATCAGATGGGGTAGTTTTGCCTATCCTTGGTTATATTGTCCTAGAGGTGGGGAAAAGGGGGAATCTTACTGTTGGCCCAACATCTCCAGGGGAACCCTTCTCCCCAGGGTTGCCTCGGACACCTGCTGCACCTTGGAAACCCTGCAGAAAGAAAGAAAAAGGCAAAAACATCCTTGAATATGCCTGGAGATGAGAACTTCTGTCCCTTGAGGCTCAAAGTGAAAGCATCTAATATAGCTTGCAAAATTACAGAGAGAATTATACCTTCTTGGGTGACGCCAGTACCCCACCCAGCCAAGAAAGTAAGATTAAAAGTGCATCATATATGACCATGCTCAATTAATCTCCTATTAATGTCATAATTTATGGGCTCAATAGTAGGTCAAAACTGTATATCCAAGAAAGGTGCAAGGGGATAATTTTTCCCTTCAGGTTTTAATGGCTTCATTATGCAAAGAGAACTCTAGGTCAAACCAATGATTATTAGCTTTTCCTTTTTCTTAACCTCCTTTCCTCCTTGCCTACCTTTCCATCATCATCTCTCTGTGACTTTTGTTTCCTGCTGACTTCCCTCCCACCCATCCTCCCACCTCTGACTTTTATCACTCTTTCTTTCTCACAGTTTAACTAACCACACAGCCTTGTGAGGATAAAATGCAGAAAAGAAACATGTACCTGTACTCATCCCTAACTTGTAGAAGAAGAGCAGAATGAAGGTGACACAAACAAAAAGGCCCTGTTCTCCTACAGCACAGGCCGCCTGCTATTAATAAGTCAACTGTATTGCTTGTTCATGATAATATCTACCACATTTCTAGTTTAGAATGAGATGGGGATGTGATATGGCGATTCAGAATGCTCTATATCAGTGCTTCTCAACCTTTGGTTTTTGGACTGCAATTCCCAGAAGCCTAAACCAGTACTTAGGCTGATCAGTGTTTTGGGGAATTGGTTTAGGCTTCTGGAAATTGAAGTCCAAAAACCAAAGGTTGAGAAGCACTGCTCTATATGGTTTGATATCACTTGTTCCTGGCAACTCCCTTCAGTCCTCAATATTGTTTTATTCTAGTTACTAGGACATAATTTGTGTGTAATCTCCTTTTTAATGCAGCTTCTCTGGCGGCTTAGTGGTTAAGATGGTGAGCTTGGAGACTGGAAGGTTGGGTTTTGATACCTAAGGGCTGCACTTGAGGACATGGAAGGATCCTCATTCGGGCATTCCCTGAGCAAAGTTTCTCCAGCAAAAATCCTTTCAACCCAGAGTAATCTCTGACATGAAATTATTATCTTTTTTTTAATGAAATGTTAACCATCAATACTTTTTATCCTGGATTATAGATCCAGATCTGAGAGAAATCACTTTTTGGTAGGTCCTAGTATCTCCCAGTCAACATAGTCATCTGACAAAAGGAGCTTTTCCAAGCCTTAAGAGAGGGCTGTAAAACCTGGCTGATAGTCTGGTTTTTCTTCTATTGCTATATTGGCTGAAATTTCATTGCTTACCATAATAGGTTGCAATGAGAGCAGGCCCATTGAATCAGTGGGGATTTGAGGAGTCAGCCTCTCCATTAGTTTAATTGTTTCCTATGGGCCTGTTCTCACTACAAATTAAAACTCTAAGCGACAGGATTTCAGCCACGGTTGCCTCTTCCTACCTACCCAGCTGAAATCTCAAACAGCATTCCTGCTTTTTCTGAGGCAAGGGGAAAAAAGAATGTTTCAACAGACTGAGTGACACTGTGGTTGTACATTGTTATAAAACCTGGCTTACAAAGGAAACCCTGGGGTCTGGGGCCAGGTGGCTTCCTAGCTTTTGCCAAACAGTTGCTGAAGGTAAATGTGATATTTGCCCAATGGCAATGAAGGCATGAAGTGTGTGATTCTTTTCTGCCTGTCCCTGCCAACCCAAAGGAACTCAACTCAAGCGATTCCTGGTATCAAGGCTTTGGAGTGGAAATATTATATTTTCACAGTGCTGAAATCACTCACCCTGGGTCCTGGAGGTCCTGGGGGCCCAGCTGTGCCTTCAAGTCCTCGAACGCCCTATGAATCAAGTCAATTAAATGAGTATAATCTTTTTGAAAAGAAAGAATGCTTGGCTATCTCCTATGATCATAGACTCCAGATTTCCAAATAGAGTTTATGACAGTCACAGGGAGCAGTAAAGTGAGACCATCCCATTGACACATATTAACACCGTGAAATTAAGGTGGCAAACAGAACAAAATTAACCAGCATCATTCACTGAATGAACCCATTTTTTGCATTATAGCTATGAAAAATATCAGCAACTTACATTATACTTGTGGTCTAATCAACAAGGCACAAGCAGCTACTCATAAGAATGGTGGTGAAATGTATACAAAAGAGAGAGCATTACATTACCTCTCAGCTTTATATAAAGGTTAAGGATGAGACAAAATTTCAAGAGTCAACCATACATGAGCATGTTCTTTGTTGACAAAGGAATTCTCAAGAATCTGCCCTGGAGTGTTGCTGAAGACACAACAATGTATTTGACTTTGACAGCTCCTGATTTTGATGCTCATCATCCTCAATGCATCACAGCTCAGTGGTAGAGAGAAAGATCTCTCTCGAAGGCCATTGAGAGTTGCTGCCAATCAGACTAGACCAGGAGTTCTCAAACTTTTAAATCTGGGGCTGGGTCACACTCCCTCAGACAGCTTTGGGGGCTGAACGGCCATTTTGCCATTCCTCCACCACATGGTACTTCCTGGTGCGATGGAGGTGGGTGAAGAGCACATGAAATGGTGCCATGGACCACATCCAGCCCACAGGCTGCAGGTTGAGAATGTCTGGACTAGATACTGCTGGCCCAGATAGATCAGACTATGGGCCTATCATGAAAAGCTAAGAGTTGCAGGAAATGACAGTATTGCTGGGGGAAACTGAAGGCAGCAAGAAATGAGGAAACATGAGATAATTGGCTGTAAAGAATTGCAATCCTATGTTTGCAAGACCTGAACAGGCCATTAATGACAGGAACTCTTGATCATTAACTCGTAAGGCCACCATATGTTTGAAGCTGTTTTATGGCATATAATAACAACAAAATGGTGGAGCAGTATGACTCAGCACACCGCCGAGTGTCTGTTCTTGGGATATCTGCAATTACTCCCATTTGGGATTTCTGGAATTACCTGTAACTACCCCAATATGAGGTGCCATATTTTGCAGGCGCACCCCCCAATAAAGGACTCAGACACTGGTAAAAGTGGATAACGGCATTGGGCCACATTTATTGATTCATGCCCTAGTCCGAATTATAAATTTCTATTGGTATTTGACCAATTATAATTCTTAAGGCAAGCAGGCCGAAGTAACACTGGTAAGGTACCACCCAAAATTGCCAACGGCAATTGTTACAATGTATCTATTTGTATCAATTTGTTTGTTGACAACAAACAAATTGTTGACCGTAGTCAATATCTAACTAATGACCCCACCCTCTGACGCGTATCCGTAAAATCACGGGGTGATGCATGCTGTCTAGCTCTTGCCATCAGCCCGTCGCCTGGTTCATCGTTGACCGGACAACGTTTAACCAACTTATGCCTGTCTAGTGTTGTCCAGTCAATTGCGAACCTGCCGGATACCTGTGGGTCATAAATGTTTACCTTACCAGTGCTACCCGCCCATGTGACCAAAGTCAACATCAGCAGAAAGAACCCCTATATCAAACCATAGCAACAGTGTGGGATGGGCAAAAAAGCCAGGACCCAAGAGCCAATTGTGAGTCCCAACCAAAAATTCCCACCTGGCCCCGAAGCGACCAAATATCACACTGTTAACTAGGGAGGGGGTGGAGGGGAAAAACTTCTCCGCTCCGTCGCTTCGCAAAATGGCAGCTCGGCTGCCTCGTGGCCGCCCCTTTTATAAGGGTGCTGGCCACGCCCCCTAACTACCCGGATGCCTTCATCCAGTGTGGGGGGGGGCGCAAAGAGCGCGGCGGCCATTTTGGCGCCGCGCTTGCATTGCAGGCGCACCCCCCAATAAAGGACTCAGACACTGGTAAAAGTGGATAACGGCATTGGGCCACATTTATTGATTCATGCCCTAGTCCGAATTATAAATTTCTATTGGTATTTGACCAATTATAATTCTTAAGGCAAGCAGGCCGAAGTAACACTGGTAAGGTACCACCCAAAATTGCCAACAGCAATTGTTACAATGTATCTATTTGTATCAATTTGTTTGTTGACAACAAACAAATTGTTGACCTTAGTCAATATCTAACTAATGACCCCACCCTCTGACGCGTATCCGTAAAATCACGGGGTGATGCATGCTGTCTAGCTCTTGCCATCACCCCGTCGCCTGGTTCGTCTTTGACCGGACAACGTTTAACCAACTTATGCCTGTCTAGTGTTGTCCAGTCAATTGCGAACCTGCCGGATACCTGTGGGTCATAAATGTTTACCTTACCAGTGCTACCCGCCACACGGAGAGGCTTCAATAAAGGCTCGACGCCCCCCCCCCAGACCGTCAGCTCGGTCAACAGGCCTGCTCGCCAATCACCTAACAGGAGGTCCATACCTCCCTGCGACAGATGGACCCCATCCCCTGAATAAAGCTCATAATTTTGCAAACTGATGGTGGGGTGCCGAATGACGCGCCCCCAGCCCTTGTCGATAAGGAACCGGGCAACAGCCCTGTTCACCATGCGCCGAGCACGGTCAAGGGCCTGGAGGTCGAACCCTCCCCTGTAAGCGTGCCGCGGTACCATGTCTGACCAAACGAGGGTCGTGGCAGGCCACACATAATGTAAGTAGGCGAGGTCACCGCAAATCGCGTGCTTCAGCGAAAGGCCAGTGACCTGTCCTAAATCATTGCCCCCAAGGTGTATGATCAGAATATCAGGCGGGTCGGCATTTCTGCCTGAGAAAAGGAACGGCAACAGTTCCCGCCATAACATACCGGGCTTACCATACCATGTGAGACTTGCGTATGCACCCAGTCCCAGTCGGGGTCCCCACTCTGTCGCCGCAGCGTAACACGCTGCCCTGTGCACGTAGCTATGGCCCACCAGCCATATTGCCACCGGTGTGAAACGACACCCAGGGTCTGTCAAGGAAAAAGGGGGAGAAAAGGTGCGGTGACTAAACTGGTACTCACGGCGGAAGAGGGCGGACATAAAACTGAAAACATTGTGATCCCCACCTCCCCATACGGCGTATTTCAGCCCCGGAGTACCCAAAGGCAGCCGCAGTAGAAGCCGCCCCTATCCTGAAGGAATGGGTGCCGTAACGGGCCCCAGGGAGGCCAACACTGGCCAATGCCTTACCGGTGACCTTCCAAAATTGAAACTTAGTAAGGGGAGACCCATCTTGGTGGCAGAAAAACGGGCCATGGTGCGTGCCACGCAGTGCAAGGAATTCCTGTAGGGCACCAACCGGACATATGTCTGCCAAGGAACATCGTAGCAGTCTTACTCCACTGCCTACGCCATGCTGATCCATTTTAGAGGAGCGAATCCTCAACTGAGCCCAATCATTGCAGACATAGACATCGGCGAGTTCCAGTGCCCTACGACTTGCATCCGCCTTAGACAGCATCACAAGCTCGCTGATGCGGAGCGCTCCAAAAAAGGCCACCGTGGTAGCCGCATGAAACAGGGCTGCCTCATACCTGTCAAAACAGAGGTCATGCCATCCCCGTGCTAGTTGGGTGAGTACCCCTGGGGAAATTGGGTGGCGGTCGTCCGGGCTACGCACGCGCTCCCGCGCCCACCCTTCCAAAACATGTCTCACACGGAAATCAGTAGTACTGTCCGCATAACCGCCCACTTTGGCCATAAATGCCAGCGCTGACAGCCTGGATGCTATGGTGCGAGGTGCAAGGCCCTGTGCATGCAGGTAAACCATGAATCGGAGGACGTGGGCAACTGGGATAGGCCAAGTCTCGGGCAGCCGAAATTGGGCACAGAAGGCCTGGAAGGAAATGAATGCGTGGTGATACGCCTTACGAGTGCGCGGCGCCAGCGACATGCCGATTGCCCGGTTCACCTCTCCTTGCCAAGCGTCCATATCTCGTCCGGGAGTGGCGAGGGAAATTCCTCCGCATCCGGGGCCAAGGCACGGAACCGGGAGATCTGCAGGCGGGACAAAGCGTCAGCAATATCATTATTGATACCTGGAACATGCCTGGCCCTGAACAGCACATTGAGGCGCAGGCTGCGCAAAACGAACTGGCGCACCAGGTCCATGACCCTGGGAGATTTGGGCGTCTGTGAGTTGACAATGTGGACAACAGCCGCATTGTCACACCAGAAATGTACCACCGAATTGGCCCACTCCTCACCCCATAGCATCAAAGCCCCCAGAATGGGGAAAAATTCCAGATACGTGAGATCACGCAGGCGACCTGTGCCCGACCAGGCTGGCGGCCACCCACCGTAGGCCCACTTCCCAGATGCATCAGACTGTATCTGGAAACGTGGAGAAGCCAGAAGGTCGGACCTCCAAAATGATACCCCATTGAACTCTCTCAGGAACTGGAGCCAGATAAGCATATCTGCCCTAATGGCCCCGGTGAGTCTTACCCTATGGTGGGGTCTGGACAAGCCTGTTATGGCGTCGCACAAGCGCCGAGCAAATGCCCTGCCAGGTGCGACCACCCTGCAAGCGAAATTGAGGTGACCATGCAGCACCTGCAGCTCACGAAGGGACGCCTTGCGTTTAGCAAGCAAGTCCGATATGAGGGCCACGATCCGCGACACCTTATCCCCCGGCAACCTAGATGCTTGCGCTACCGTGTCAATCTCCACCCCCAAGAATGTGAGCTTAGTAGATGGGCCCTCGGTCTTTTCGGGCGCTAAAGGGACACCAAGTTCCTCCATTAGCGTCTGAAATGTGCGGAGGAGACGTGTGCATGTGTCCCAGCCCCGTTCACCCCCGAATAAGAAATCATCCAGGTAATGGGCTACAGACCGAGAGCCTGACCTGCGAACAAAAGCCCACTGCAGGAAGGTACTGAAACGCTCGAAGGCCGAGCATGAGATGGAACAACCAAAAGGCATGGCTTTATCGAAATAATATGCACCCCGGAACTTGAAACCCAGCAACTCAAAGTCGCCCGGTTGCACCGGCAGGAGACGGAAGACGGACTTAATGTCGCACTTAGCTAACAGCGCACCCGGGCCACATGAGCGCACCATGCGCAGCGCCTGGTCAAAAGACGTATACCTGACCGAGCAAAGGTCATCAGGGATAGCATCATTGACCGATCGGCCGGCTGGGTAGGACAAGTGATGTATTAGGCGAAACTTGCCCGGTGACTTCTTGGGCACTAAGCCCAAGGGGGAAACTTTAAGATTGGGGAACGGGGGTTCAGGGAAAGGGCCGGCGACCCTGCCCGCATCAACCTCCTTAGTAATGCTCACGGCAGCCACCTCCTCCCGTCCCCTGAGTGACAAAAGGTTGGGTGCATCTTGGGGAGACCTGTCCCCCGTGAAAGGAATGCGAAAACCCATTTGAAAACCTTGAAGCAGGTAAGCTGCGTCTGCCCTCCTCGGGTACAATGTGAGCCAACGCTCCAACATGTCCACATTAATTGGGGAGGGGGCCTTTCGCTGGACCAGCTCCCTCTGCGGCAGTCTTGCCGGCCCCTTGTCCACCCCTACCTCAGCCCCGCATTCCCCCCGGCCTGGGACAGGCGGAGGCGGCATGGGGGCCAGCGCAAGAGGGACACTCGTGCTTGTACCGGCAATTCTTCCTACTGCAGGAACCATTGGACGAGAAGGTCCAGCACAGCAGGCGGGTTGGAACCCCCTGCCCCACCACCTGGCGGGGTGCCTGTGCTGGAGCCGCTCGCTGGACTGCATGTCCACAATGGTATATCTCCCCAGGCGCGTGGCGCGTGGGGGTCATGTACAGAAGCCACAGCTTCTGGCAGGGCTCATCCCACCTCATCTCTGGGTGCAGGGGCACTCGCATACTGAATTCTTCGTCGTAAGCCAACCACGACGGGCCCGGGAAGTCAACCATCGCCCGGTAGATGTTGTCCAAATACTGGACCATCGGGATGGCCAGATCCGGCCATGCCCTGAGGTAAACCGCCATGTATATGAGGTACGCTGGCAACCAGTTGGCCCACGTGCGTGGCGGCTTACGACGACGTGCCTGTTCCTTATCCTTCTCATCCTGCCCCTCCCTCTCCTCCTTGGTGGGCTCTCTGTTCAGAAGGGAGAAGATGTCCACATACTCCCCCCGCCAGATCTTCTCTTTGGTAGACTGGGCCAAATGATCCCCAAGGGGCAAAGAATACCCTGCTGTTGGCAATGCCGACACCGGCACGGTGGGAACGGTGGGCATAGTAAAAGGAGCCTGAACCAACCCCGTAACCCCTAGCAAGTTCCCAACAGAAGAGGAGGCCCCACCCCAAGTAGGGCCCTGGGTTAGAGGTGCAGTCGCTGGGTGGGCCGTCGGCGTCTGAAACGCCACGCCACCCGTGCGAGGCCACGGCCACTGGAATGCTCCCCCCAATGTAGTTAATGGTGTGGGTGCACTAGATTGAACCGTATACTCACGCGCTGCACCTCCATGTGCCGCCCCCACCGGGGGTTCCAGCCCACTGTGGGCGTCGGAGCTCACGATCGGAACTGAGCTCATCGATGGGGCCTGGTCAGCACCCGGCTGCGGCGCCTGTTGTATGGGGAGCTGTGAGGCAGTGGCCGACGCCGGCCCACGCGCCTCGGGCAGCTCAACCCGTCCTGCCACCTGCCGCTGCCCGGCAGACGATGCGTCGACCTGGGATCCAAAAGGCGCCCCTGAGGGGTTGACCATCCCGAGCGATGCCTCGAGGGCCGCTACGTGGGCCAGAAGGGCATCCACATTCACATAGCCCCCAACGCTAAGGGGGGGGCAAAGGGCCAGCCGGCCCACTGGTGGCTGGCGCCGGTCCAGGTCTCTGGGCCGCGGGGCCCGAATACGGCCACGAGCCCAGTCCCGGCCCCTGGGGGGCCGGAGGCATGCCCTGCCAGGGAAGAGGACCCAACCACCCCCCATGGCTGAAGCCCACCGCAGGAAGCTGCGGACCAAGGGGCGAAGGCCCCGTAGTATGAACCAGGCCAGGGGCAGCGGCCATTGATTTCGGGCCGGGGGCCGTGGCCCCTGCCGGGCCAGTACGCGGCCACCCCGGCTCGGGCCAAGGGGCAATCGACCCCATCCCACCGGTCCCGGTGGGCTCTCCCGGCAAGGGAGGCTGCTGGGGAGGCGCAGTCGTGGTCCTCCGACCCGGCTGCCGCCTCCGAGCAGCGCGAACTGCGTTCGCCGTTGCCTTCTTCTTAGAGGGCATTGCTTCAATTTGCTGGGAAGCCGAAGAAGAAGGAAGAAAAACCGCTGCGCCAAAGAGGCTTCCCGGCGATAGGTAAGAGCGACGGAGCTAAGGGAAAAAACTTCTCATCTCCGTTCGCTTCGCAAAATGGCAGCTCGGCTGCCTCGTGGCCGCCCCTTTTATAAGGGTGCTGGCCACACCCCCTAACTACCCGGATGCCTTCGTCCGGTGGGGGGGGGCCTGCAAAGAGCGTGGCGGCCATTTTGGCGCCGCGCTTGCATTCTCTTAAATAGGGGGGTTATATGTCACATGGATACATGGTCCCCCATTTAAGGGGTTTTAACTTGTCCATTTTATTTACCTTTGGCCCTTGCATTCCATCTTTCCCTGGGGTTCCCTGAGGACCTGTCATACCCTGCAAGTAAACAGAGCTGTTATCCAGGAACAATAGCCTATATCAAAACAATGAAGAGCCATTTTCGTAAAATCTTACAAGTTTCTTCCATTGTCACCTCCGTAAAGGTAACAACTATCTATTTCAGTGATGGTGAACCTTGGCACTCCAGGTATTCTGGAACTTCAATTCCCAGAAGCCCTGATCAGCAGAAGTGCTGACTTGGGTTTCTGGTAATTGAAGTCTAAGAACATCTGGAGTGTCAAGGTTCACCATCACTGACCTATTTGAACTGCTCATAGATTACTATGTCTGTGCAGAAAGCCTGAATTACTTAGTTTTATTACTTCCCCAGAACTTTCCAGATGCGGAGTAGAAACCACCAAATTCTGGTGTGTTTCCTAACTCAATTCGACACTGTTCTGCTGCAAACAGAATTACAAAACTACCACTAAACCTGAGTTATTTCCGTAGTGGGGCATCATCTCTGCTTAAGATGTCACAATGACATTCAACAACTAATTTTTACAAAGCTGCCAGGTTTGACAAGAACATGTGGACAGAAAGCCCTCTTTCAATAAGTACAGTCACATAGTGTTCTACATTAAAAGCCTCTTTCTATCCTGAAGAACCTTTGTGAAGGATACAAGAAGTAATTGTACTGCCGGGTTGTGTTATTTCCCCAGTTGTTGCACTTGTAGGCTGCTCATTCTTGGACAAGGTCATATAATCTCTCTCTTTAAACTAGTTTATCCTTTTGCAAAATCTCCATAATTCTTTTGCTGACCTTTTACAAAGCAGCTCTAAGACTTCCGATA
The DNA here is from genome assembly GCA_035047345.1 of Bradypodion ventrale. Classification (NCBI taxonomy): domain Eukaryota; kingdom Metazoa; phylum Chordata; class Lepidosauria; order Squamata; family Chamaeleonidae; genus Bradypodion; species Bradypodion ventrale. The sequence continues at coordinate 9,640,168 of JAWDJE010000004.1, forward strand.
ATTAATGTTTGCCAGACTCCAGGGTTAGAGATGGAGATGCTAAGCTAGTGAAAAAGTGCTATTATGGGATTCCCTAGCAGGAAGAAAGGCTACATAAAGTATACATAGAAAGCATGTCTCCAGTTGTACTTAGAAAAACTATCAGGTGGTGATATAGATCACTGGGAATAAAAATTAAAATTAAAGAATGTCTGTGTTATAATTACCTGTATCCCAGGGTTGCCATTTTCTCCTTTGTCCCCTTTAATACCTGGAGGTCCCTTGAATTAGGAAGACAATGACGGAATTATATGTCATCCAGAAATTGAATCATGCCTGTGTTGGCATGCACAATTCTCAGATCATGGGAAAGTTGCCTTTCAAGATTAGAGCTCTAACTGGCATGCTAGCTGTGGGATTCCACATTGCAACCGAACAAAGTAACTTTTCCACATTCTGAATTTTCACAGCTTGCTTCACAGCAGGGCCTCATGATTCTGCCCTCAGACTTCATATAGGGATGAATTTCGATGACACTCTAATCCAGAGGTCGGCAACCTATGGTCTGAAGGCTTAATCCGGCCTGTGGTGCCAAATCATCAGGCCCCTGCCCTCACACCAACTGCCGCTGCCGTCATTGCTGGCGGAAGCAGCCATGGACCTGTTTACAGCTGCCGCAAACGCGTTTATGGTAGCCATGGGTGTGGCTGAGTGTGGCTGCCACAAACGTGTTTATGGCAGTGTTTATGGTGGGGAGACCACCAGTCCAGCCCCTCAACTATTTGAGGGAGCATGACCTGTCCTCTGACTTTAAAAGTTTGCCGACTCCCTGCTCTAATCCATGATCACCATACCTGTAAACCATCCTGATTTGGCCGGGATTACCCCATAATTTGATGTCGATTGACGTCATAACTCGCCCCACGCTGCCAAAACCCCGTAATTTGGCAGCGGGGGAAAACGCTTTCCACGCATGCATGGAAGTGCTATGCCGCTTGCGCAGCCCCTCGCAAGCAGCGTAGCGCTTCCATGCATGCGAGGAAGGGGTATAATCCTTCCACGCATGCGTGGAAGTGCTATGCAGCTTGCGTAGGGGCTGCGCAAGCGGCGTAGCACTTCCACGCATGCATGGAAAGTGACCTGCGCACAAGCGATCTGCGCAGGTCCCGTTTTTCCGGAGCCGCGGGTTGACAGGTATGATGATCACCAAAAACCTTTCATGCCAACTCAAAACTGGGATTGTCAGCAAAGTACAAACATGAGAAGAAAATGATTTTTAAAATGTGACTTACAACAGGGCCCTGCACAGTCAGCCCTTGGGAACCCGGTGTCCCTTGCTGTCCTCCTGGACCTTCTGGTCCAACTTGCCCAGGTGGACCTGGATCACCCTAGAATCATCCACCAGAGACCAAGGTAACAAGAAAATGCATTCAAAGCTGTAGTACCAACCTTCAAAATTCTTTTGGAAAAAAATTAAAAAAAATCCGATCATGTAGCTTTCTTCCCATGATGGCGAACCTTGGTACTCCAGGTGTTCTTGGACTTCAATTCCCAGAAGCCCAAGCCCCCATGAATCCACACTGATGGGTTTGCTGTGATTCATCTGGCCCACACTGCACCTTCCTCGTTGCTCCTGGAAGCGGAAGAGCGTTTTACTTCCGCTTCCAGGAGCAATTAGGGCGGCGCAGTGTGGGCCAGATGAATCACAGCAAACCCATCAGTGTGGATTCATGGGGGCTTGGGCTTCTGGGAATTGAAGTCCAAGAACACCTGGAGTGTCAAGGTTCGCCATCACGACTTTATTCAGTTCTCCTCCATTCTTTGACGGGTCTCTGTTAGAAGGGTATGGTGACTCTCTTGTTTGAGACAGGCACCTAATCTCAATTTTGCCTCAAATCAACCTCTGATTTTGACAGCAGGTGAAAGGATGGAACAAACCTGCTAATGTTGCAACAATGAATTTCAGCTTTTTCTAGAGCTTCCAAGACTGGGTGCTGTTGTTGTTGGGTTTTGTTTTTGTTTTTGTTTTTTTGTCTTCTGATCTGTAACAGCAAGCTAACCCAATTCTGTGGCTATTACACTGATGGGCAGGTTGGGTGGGATGGAGGTAAAAATGAGAAGAAATGAAATAATGAAGCAATTGGTGCCTGTCCATGACACCATAAATGTCCTAATTGAGATTGCAGCTTCACTATTTCTAATGGTAGAGCCATCCTTGAATAAAAGTTATTAATGTTTCTGCCTGGAGTGAGAAAGTCCTTGATGTCTTGATGCTGTTCAGACAGCATCTAGGGAGTTAATGACACCACTAATTGATTTAGATGTCACATCACTTACCTTGGGCCCTGGCTCACCTTGTTCTCCCTGTGGTCCTCTCCTTCCTGGACTGCCCTAGAGAAGAAGCAATTTAAAAAGCCACTCTTTAAAATGTTCTAGTGTGGAATGTAGGAGAAAAGTGTATAGCGAAAGATCTGTGCTAGATTTAAAAATAAACCATTCTAGCCAGAATTTACCTTTTATGTTCTCTGCATATTGTATGTAGAATGGCCCAGGTTATAACTAAGTCATCAGCTACAAGAATCCAATATATTAATCAAATTGGGGTATCCTGCAAGGGAGATTCACTTATCTGATGCAGGATATGCATGTATTATCAGTATTAAGGTATTTTCTCTAGTCTACATTTCTTTTAAGAGTAGGAGAGGTATGTGTTGTATTTTATTGTATTAAAATTTTATTGTATCATGTTCTATTGTATTGGTTCGTTTTTTTGATTCTTTGGTTAGGATATTGATAAGGTCACAAGACTAATCAATTAATAAACCATTCACACACATTCACTCATGTTCTCTGAACTTGCCAACTTGCCCAGGAGTTTGTCTTCAAGGTGGCACAACATTTTTTGTGCTTTTTTTTTGCTGTTTTGTTTTATTTGCTCTCTGATATGCTTGCACAGACTAACATGGTTAACACTTAAAACATTTCATCTAGAAATTAATAAACTCAAAGTTCATAGTAGCTCACCATTATCACTATTTACTGTAGTAGATTTATAGTAGATTTATTTTAGGAATGCTTCTATAAATAAACAACAGTTTCCAACATTTTACAGAGACCCATCTGAGTAGAAGTTGTTCTGATTTCAGATGGCAGATTCCTTACCTATTGGGGGGGGGGGTTTTTCCCACAAAAACTGCCTATAAAAAGTGGTATAAATTCAGACAGATTAAAAAAAAGATGATACAGAGATGGAATGGACTGAAATCATGCCAGGTTTTTAAAAAGTGAAGAATACAGAAAGAGCGCTTCATCCATCAGCCATGACTGAACCTGACCTCACTATGGCTTTGAGGCAAGGAATACAGCTGAATGCTTTCTCTGCCAAACATCCAACCTACTTTCACTCCCAACAGAGGATAGCACTCTGCATTAAATATAACTTATTTGTCATGTTCCATCTAGGTTAAAAGGAGGGAAGTCTGTTAAAAGTGAACATGGGAAAACATCTTATTACAGTAATGGGACCCAAATTCTCATTGCTCAGAGTGCAGCTTAATCTGTATTCCACTCCCTCACAGTGGCAGCTGCTGGAAGATCGTTGTCCGATTTCCACATGGGAATTCTGGCAATAACAAAGCCCGGCAGCAGAAGGAGGGGAGTATGAATCTGTCTGGTCCAGAATGTGAAATGGTTACTTTTTTGAAAGTAAATCCCAACAGCTGGGATGGGCAAAGTCATCTACCAAGGTGTACAGGTAATGCAGGAACTCTTGATACAAGAGAGAGAATTATCATTGCTGTTGTTTAAGCCATTGAATTAATGACTGTGATCATGGGAAGTTGAATGGAGAGAGTCATGGGATAGAGATTGCCACAAATTTTCACCAGGAGGTAACTTTAATTTTAACCAGGATGAAACTGCTTAGAAAGTAGGTCATTAGGAGAGGATGAGCCTGTATTTGTCCAATATTTTCATGCCTGAAACACCATGACCAGGAGAAATGAATCATTCTAGACCAGTGTTTCCCTATGTGGGGCCCATGCCCCGCAGGGGGACTTCAATTCACAGAAGCCTAAGTCAGTCCATTGGCTGATCAGTGCTTTGGGGAATTGACTTAGGCTTCTGGGAATTGAAATCCAAAAATCAAAGGTGACAATAAAGTCCCTTTTGACTTAACGCAAAGAATTCAGTTTAAGAGTGACATTTTCTAGGGTTCTCCTCAAATGTCTTGTCTGAGGATTTTCTGGGGTTCTCCTCAAATGTCTTGTCCGCTTCCGGGAGCGACGAGGGTGGCACAGGCTGGATGAATTGGTGTCAGGGGACAGATCCGGCCCACGGGCCATAGTTTGGGCACCCTGGTTTAAGCAGAGAAAATGGCAGCCTAAAATCTATCTCATCCTGTTGAAAAACATATCTGTTTTGATCTGTTTTGACAGATTGCATGGCATGTTTGACTGACCCGCTGAACCACCTGACCAGCCCACTGAACCACATGACCAGCCCATAGCTCAAAAAGTTTGGGCACCCCTGATTTACACAATAGAAGAGTAAAGGTGCAAGTACCTCCCCCCGCTCCATTTGCACAACTTGTTAAAATCAGATGAACAACCTGTTGTATGAAGGATCACTGACAAGGGAAGAACTCCTGAAAGTTTCCCCTTGCATGTAAGCTTCTGGTAAGGAAGATTTCAGGAAATACATATAAAATTGGATGAAAACATCTGGATGTCCTCCTCTAGTCTTACCTGACCCCATGAATGCTGTTGGTCTGAATCAAATGTTATTCAATTCATAGAATCATAGAATCTGACTTGGAAGGGGCCTTTGAGGATATCGAGTCCAACCCCCTGCTCAGTGCAGGAATCCAAATTAAAACAGATCTGACAGATGGTTGTCCAATTCTCTCTCTCTTTTTAAATAGTAGCCATGTTAGTCTGTGTTTCAGGCATGTCAGATAATAAATAAAACAAAAACGCTACAGCGTTTTAAAGACTAACTGTTATATTTCAAAGTGAGCTTTTGTGGATCAAGTCCACTTCATCAGACATGAGAGTGAGCCTCACTCCCATGTCTGATGAAGTGGACTTGATCCACAAAAGCTCACATTGAAATATAACAGTCTTTAAAGTGCTACAGGGTTTTTGTTTTGTTTTGTTTATTCTCTGATATGCAATTGTCTCTTAATTCCATCAAGATCTGCCTGAGCCAAAACCATCAAGCCTAAAACTCCATTTTATGTTTGGACAGTGCTACTTAACAGACATTCATGTTTCCTGCTTTTTGAAGGTCTGTCTGGTGAAGGGCTGTTGGAGGATGCCCCTGTATTTGGAGACATCCTCTGTTTGAAAGGCTATGTGGTCCAAGCACAGTTTAAAACACAAAGAACCATTAGAAGGGAGGAGAATTAGCCTGGAAGTTGCCTATGAAGAAGCAACACCTGGACAGAAGACTAAGCAGGCACACTGGTCCACTAGGCACAGCCTTCTCCTTGTCAATGGGATGCACTCTGTTTCTGTTTATAGAAGTGGTTAAACCTTAGTCCTCCACATAGTTTGGACTTCAAGATCCAGAAGGCTCACCCAGCGTTGAATTCTGGGAACTGAAGTCTAAAATATCTGGAGGTTCAAAGTTTAAGAAGCTTTGATCTAGAGCACTGTTTCCCATAGGGGCACAAGCCCCATAGGGGGACTTTAATTCCCAGAAGCCTAAAACAGTACATTGGCTGATCAGTGCTTTGGGGAATTGACTTAGGCTTCTGGGAATTGAAGTTCAAAAACCAAAGGTTGGGAAACACTAGTCTAAGTCTAATGCCTAAGTGGACAGTCTACTCCTGGTGACATTGTGGGTCAACCTAGAAGTTGGAATGGGAATATGCATTTCCTTCGATCAACCCATTCCCCCATTATCACAATGGGACTTCCGCAGAGGTCAGCCATTCAGCGCTTAGAATTCTACAGTCAGCCCATGCCTCCCACTGAATAACCAATTACAGCACTTAGCACATTAGCAGCAAAATTTGTAGCTGAGAAACATTTGTACTATGCCAAACAGATGCCTTTCATCCACCTGAGCAGCACCTCTTTAAAAAAAACATGTTAAGTACATCACCTAATTTGACTCTCAATGGCAACTCAAGGAGATGTTTCATTTAATCCTATTCTCTGCTGGCTGTAGAGCATAATTCTCTTTGTTCCTTGGTGACCTCCTTGTTTTGCTAGTCAAATGCATGGCTTTAAAAAACAACAACAATAATTGGGAACACAACTCACAGGAGGGCCAGGAGGGCCCGGAAGGCCTGGGATTCCTGAAGTACAACTGCAGGAAGGAAGCAGACTGGGACAAGATTCTTCATCCCTCTGGAAACATGAAAAGGAAAAGCGATTTTAAGTGCAAGGAACTCCTGTAAATGAAATATTTCAGGGCAGAGTACAACCATTCCATTCTACCACTTGCTGGGTTTTATACTTTCTCCTTCCAAACACCAAGTAACATCCTCCTGATGACTAAGCTTGCTCAGTCCTCAATAGCTGTGTCTAGTCATGCCTGCCACATGACCAAGTAAATGTCTGCAGACACAGAGAGCACTGGCTCTTTGGTTATATACAGTGATGCACTCTAAAAAAATTACTACCACCTCTGTGGGCGGAGCCAAATCTGTGGGTGGGGCCAAATCTGTGGGCAGGGCCAAATCTGTGGGCAGGGCCAATGCAATGGGGTATAATGGTGGGTGTGGCCAGCCAGGTGGGCATGGCCTGGGGAATTTCTGCTACCAGTTCTCCTGAACAGGACAGGACCTGCTTCAGTGCATCACTGGCAGCGTTATACTGCAGCTGGTTCTAAACGGTTCTATAGAACTGGTAGTAAAACCTGCTGGCCATGCCCACCTCCCCCCACACCATGCCCACCACCTCCTCCTCCTCCTCTGGATACGACACAGAAGAGGAGGAGGGAGAGCAGCAGCTGCTGGCGCTGCTGGAATGTGGCCATGGCGGGTTGGTGGGCTGGCTGCCTCCCCCTCCCAGCAGTGCTGCCGGCCACTGCTCTTCCTCCTCTTCAATCCCGCACTTCCTGCACGCCTTTCAGCCCTTGGCTAGGCATGTGCATGGGAAGAGAAGAACTTCCGGCGGCACTGGGAGGGGGAGGCAGCCAGCCCACTAACATGCCCTGGCCGCCTACCAGCAGCGCCACCGGTGGCTGCTCTCCCTCCTCCTCTTCTTCCGCCCAGACGGTGAGGGGCTGAGTCTGACTCGCCAGCAGTGCCGGGACAATGGGTGAAGCAAAGTAGGTTTTTTTTCTTTCTTTCTTTTTTTTCTTGTGGTGGGTGGGTGGGGTTGGAGTTCGAGGCCATGTCCACAGCCACACCCACAATTAGCCATGCCCACCAATGGGTAGCAAAAAAATTTGCAGTGCATCACTGATCACTGGTTATATATGGAGATAAGCACCACACCCTAGAATCGGCACGACAGTAGTCAGGGCTAGTGACTCTCTCTAACTATTCACAACAGAGGATATAGTAAAGCCTGAAGAGGGCTTTTGTGTCCTTGCCAGTTTTCTTAGGATTCTTTTGGGAAAGAGGGCACAACACCACTTTACATTTGGTAGGGTACATGTGGCATCTCGGCCCCTGCTGAGAAGCAGTGGTGTCTCCATTCTTACCAGTGCTGGGACGTCACAACATCGGTCCTCTTCAGCCCAGAAGGTGCTGCATGCAATCTGCAAAGATTGCAGTTGAAACTGCCAAAGTAAGAAAATGAGACAGTCAGGAAAAGGAGCTTTCTAAATGTGGTGATCTCTTTCAACTGTGATGAGTAGTGCTATTAAAGAAGCAAGGGCAAGGTGCAGTTAGACTTTCTGGATCTTTATAGGTGAGATGACATGTAGCATAATTTTGCTGTTGCAAGTCGTTTGCCAAAACAAGTGAAAACTTAGGTCAGGAGAAATAGGAATACTGAAATTTAACAGTCTTCTAGTATGATGCAGGAGGTAAGCAGTTTGATTCCCGAGTACTTCAGGATGGAAGGAGCTCTCACCTTTGTTCCAGCTCCTGCCAACCTAGCAGGTCAAAAGCAAGAAATTGCAAGTAGAAATTGCAAGTTAAACAGCATTCCGTGTGCTCCGGTGTCTAGGTCATGCCTGCCACATGACCACATAAACGTCTACAGAAGGAGACAGTGCTGGCTCTTTGGCTTTGAAACAGAGATGAGCACTGAACCCTAGAGTTGGATACGACTAGCTTTCGAGTATGGAAAACCTTTACCTTTACTAGTTCAGTGTTTACATTTATGCTAACTTCAGCTTTCATTTCTTCTGGCCAGTCTACTTACAACCGTTCACACTTTGTGCCCAGTGAGGTATAGTGGACAGACTGACTGACTAGCACTACAGTTGCATTGTTGGGGGGAAAACAGACTGGGTCTGCAACCACAAAGTATCACACAATGTCAAACCCTATTATATTCTACTACTGATGTCCCCGCTAGGTGAGAGCCTTGTTGGGGCATGGGGGCTTGAGCAGTCTAACTAGGCCCATGATGGCAAACCTTGGCACTCCAGATGTGCTTGGACTTCAATTCCCAGAAGCCCAAGCCCCCCGTGAATCCACACGAATGGGTTTATTGTGATTCATCCGGCTCACACTGCCCTCGTCGCTCCCGGAAGTGGAAGTAAAACGCGCCTGTATGGAGGAAGGGTTAACCCGGAAGAGTTTTAATATTCTGCCTATCTAAGGACATCACTTTTAAGAAAGTCACAAGTGTTTGAAAAATGCTGGGTGGCATTATTAGTTCTTCTTTCCAGGTTTTCAAACTTGTTAAATATGTCCAAAAGTTGCCTATAGATATAAGAGACACAGCAAGGAGGGAAGTAATTGAGACTTTTCCTTTCTGGCTGCGCAAGGAATCTGTCTGTCTGTATCAGGTGGCAAATTTTGGAATATTGTTTTTATAAAATGAAAAATAAGGCTAGCTTGAAGGTTTTACAATCTCATCCAACTGACAGACCCAATCAGAGATGAGGCTCTGATGAAAGTTACTAGCATTACATTTTCTGCTGTGTTACTAATTAGTAAGGTAGCATGGTCAATAAACACAAGCTTAATTGTGCCAGGGTATTTCCCTTTTGTAGTTTGATTTGATTTGATTTATTGGATTTGTACGCCACCCACTCGACATACCTTTTGTTTCTGCCGGATCTTTCACTGATCTAGGGATAAGACAGTTGTGGTTCTCCAAATATTGTTGGGTTGAAACTCCCAACAGCTTAATCCATCTGGAGGGCCATAGGTTAGACCAGTGGTGGGGAACCTATGGCATGCATGCCAGAGGCGGCACTCAGAGCCCTCTCTGTTTGCATGTGCGCTGTCATCCAAACACAGAGTTTGCCCCGCCCCTCTGCCCAGCAGCCCAATGGGAGCACTTCCTATCTTCAAACAGCACAGAGTTCATCCCACCCCTCTGGGCATGCTGTCTCTAAAAGTTTCACCATCACATTGTTAGACCGTCACTGCACTCTAATGTATTACAGATCTAATGACATGGACATGCACAGGACTTACTGCTGCTGACCCACTCCTTGGTCCACGTGTCCTTGTCAGTTTTCCCAACATAACAAAGCCAGCTGTTGAGATGGTCTCTGAAGTTCCAAGCAGTTTCTCAGCTGTTTTCTTGCAGTCAATGTAGAGCTTGACCCTGGAACGGCTCACCGATAGATGCACCTGCTCCACATTAAAAAAAAAAAGCTACTTTGTGCTGAAATATTTGAGGCATCACAACAAAGTCACAGACTTCTGACCTTGCTAGGATTACATTGTCAGGATCATGTGGACAGCTAGACTTAGAAAGGAGAAATTTAGCAGGAGAAAAGCAAAAGCTACTTTTTAGGGGATATAGATCCCAGAATATTCCATCCAGAATAGTCACTGGACTCCTATGATCACTGGGAGCTGACTAGAGTCTACTGGGGGTTGCAGTCAAAAGCCTTTGCCATCTCTGGTTATAGCATAATGAACATGAATTAAGGAGACATGTCCTCAGATATAACCAGAGCACTCTGTGTGAGGAGGAGGCATGAGAAAGCATGGTCTCAGGTTTAGTTTCCACAAGCAAAAGATCTGATTGGCTATAAGTCTCAAAATGTGCTAATAATGCCAGCATGTTTTGACAAACAGTCAAGGTCTCCCTTGCTTGAATGCCAGTCGTCTCTGACTCTAGGGTCCAATGTTCATCTTTGCTTATAGCCAAATGTCTGTGTCTGCAGACATTTTGGTGGATATGTGGCAGGTATGACTAGACACCCGAATGCACAGAACACTGTTTACCTTCCCACCAAAGTGGTGCCTATTTATCTACTTGCAATTTTTTTGCTTTTGAACCGCTAGATTGGCAGCGGCTGGGACAGAGACGGAAGCTCATTCCTTCATGCAGCACTTGGGTCTCCAACTGCTGACCTGACGGACGGATGGCTGACAGACCTCCAAGTGGTCAAGTTCAGCATTTTAACCACTAAGCCACCACAATCCCTGTTTTAACAGATACTTTTCCTCAAATGTGTTTTAATGTCTGGGGCAAAACACTTATAGATACAATAACAGCGACCAGTTGGAACCCTGAGAGTTATAGTTTGATGAGGTGTCTAGAATATTTTGCTGTAGTTCAGGAGGAACCCCAAAAAAAACCACAAGCAGAGAGGTTGATGTACAAGGTCATACTTTACATCCTAGGGTTCCATAGGATGAAGCTACAGAAGATACTGTACAGTGGGCTTGAACTGCTACAATTTGAATGCAGATCCACTTCTGTCAAGAGGATAGAAATTGCTTCTGAACTTTGGATTTCCCATATTTACAAAGGAGTTGGACTCAGTGACTTTGGACTTCTCCCTAGCTCTACAATTTGATGATTCTATGATTCTCGCCCACACTCTTCTGTTGTGCAAGACACAAAGTTGTCCAAATTAATTAATTCACTATTAATTCACTAATAAAAGTTGGCTCAAATTATAGCAACCTGCCTAGCATTCCTAGGAATAAAGTGCTCAAATTTTGGAAATCTATTACCATTTGGAAGCAGCAGTCCTAGGCCGGTTGGACTCGAATCCAGTTCAGTACAAGTCAGCTTTTTATATCCAACTAATTATGTCAGCTTAATCTGTAAATTGTTTGTAATACCCAAATCACCAGATTAATAATTGTTTTTGCCTTTGCAGATTTTTTTCCCTTTCCACTCATTCTCTTGGATACATTTATGCATACATTTAAATAAATTGGTACATTCAGACAGAAAGTGAATTTGTTATTCTTTATTATGCTGCTACATCAATGAAATTCATTAGTGTTCCAGCACAGCCAGACATTAACAGGTTATCATCATCAACATATATAATTGTTTATCAAAATGAAACCAAAAATATGTTTAATCATCCTGAATATGTATATTTTTATTTCTTTAGACACAGACCTTGTGGAAGCTCCCATAAAATATCTTCTTCACTTCTTGTTGGTCAAAAGTGACTTCCTCTACATCTGCTTCATGGTCATGATGGAAATATATCAATGATTTCTTATTGGCTATGAGTTAAAATGAAGCAAGTGAACATTAGTTTTTAAATATCACTGTATGGGACAAATTTCTTGATTGCCTAAATTGGATTATGGAATGTATACATACTTATGTATATGAATTTATACATACTTATGTATATGAATTTATACATAACAGAGAAAAGTGGAAGAGTAAATCACGATAATAATTGAAACGCCTGAATAACTAAAAAGCTCCTTGTAAAATGATCTACTGTATAAGAAATGTATTTATGCTTACAAATGCATAACAGGAATAACACATAACACACTAGAGTTAATTTTATGGATTACTAGCATATTTTGCCCGGCGGTGCCGGGCTTTGTAAAATTATGTTGGATAGTAAAGGGTTTTTTTCTTCTTAAACCAATGGCGCTGAGCTGTTTTAAATGGTGTTGAAAGGTTTTATGATTTTGTGGCTTCGAGGCGCTGCGTCCGCCTGCGGCAGACTTGCGCTCCCAGTGTATGGATTTTTTTTTTGTGCGCCACCTTCCTCAGTGCTGGGCCGTTTAAATTGGTTTTGGAAGTTTTTTGTTTTATGTTTATGCAAATTTTAATTTAATTTAATTAAATTAATGTTATTTAAAAAAATTACTTTAAAATTTAATTTTGGTTTTTTAAATCTTTATTTTTTTGCATTTTTTGGTTTTTTGGTTTTTTGAGTGAAAAGTGATTTCTGTGGTTTTTTTGGTATTTTTTGAGATTAGTGTGAATATTTTTGAATTTTTTGATAACTTATTTGATTAATTTGGGAATTAATCTTATAAATTTCAATATTTTTGAATGTTTTTTCTCTTTTGGCCTCTGGGTGTCGCTTCCGGTAAGTATTTTCATTATTTTCTCATTTGAGTTCCGGCCGTCATGGAGTGAAATCGTCTCCATGTAAGCTCTCTGGGTTGATGTTGGGTTTTTTTTTTTTGGGGGGGGTTGTGTTGGGTTTTGGGGGGGTGTTTTTGAGATGTTTTTGTTGTTACTTTTTGAATGTTTTTGTGTTTCTTTTTGACTGGTTTTGTGACTGGCTTTGCATGTTTTTGTGACTGTTTTTGAATGTTTTTTTTTGGTGTGCTTTGGTTTTTTTTGGGGGGGTCTTTTTCCTTTGCGGGCCAGGCTGGATCCCTGGCCCTTTGAAAGAAAAGGGTGGGTGGGTGGTCTTTTTTGGGGGGGTTTCGTGGGCCAGGCTCAATCCCTGGCCCGTGGGCAGAAAAGGGTGGGGTGGTCTTTTTTGGGGGGGTTTGCGGGCCAGGCTCGATCCCTGGCCCGTGGGCAGAAAAGGGCAGGGGGTGGTCTTTTTTTGGGGGGTTCACGGGCCAGGCTCGATCCCTGGCCCGTGGGCAGAAAAGGGTGGGGGTGGTCTTTTTTTGGGGGGTTTGCAGGCCAGGCTCGCTCCCTGGCCCGTGGGTAGAAAAGGGGGGGTGTCTTTTTTTCCCATGGGCCAGGCTCGATGGCTGGCCCGTCGATAGTAAGGGCAGCGGCGGCGGGGTTTTTTTTCTTTTCTTTTTTTCATGTGCTGGCTGGCCCATCGAAAGGAAGGGCAGTGGCGGCAGGGGGGTTTCTTTTTTTTTGCACACCGGCTGGCCCGTCGAAAGGAAGGGCAGTGGCGGCGGGGGGGCTTTTTTTCCCGCGGGCCATACTGGCTGGCCCATGGGAAGGAAGGGCAGCGGCGGCAGGTTTTTTTGTTACTTTTATTTTTCACGCGCTGGCTGCCTCAGCGTTCTGCACACTAATGGCGCGCAGGATGCTGGGGCTTGTAGTTTTGCCTGCGCGTGTTTGCTTACTGCAGCGGTTTTTTTCCTGCGGCTTTTTTTTATTGGCCGTGGCGCGTTTCCGAACGTTCCTTTTGATTGGCTCTGGTGCAGCACGGCACAAGGAATGTTGGGAATTGAAGTTCCCTTTTTTTTTGCGTCTGGGGGACTCCTGCCCCCTGGGCAAAAATTTCAACCCGACAGTTACCTGCGAACCCCGTTCAGGCGAGTGCACGGAGGCTCGGACGGGGCTAGTGGGGCCTGGTGCAACATCCTTTGTCACATTCCAATGGTTAACGCACCATTTTATAGGTATAGATAACTCTCAGCATCTTTGGCCAACTGTTTTTCTGTGCTGTAGTTTTAAAAATGAATTTTTCAAAGATCTCACCATGTATCATTCGATCAACCAGATATTGTTTCTCTGTATTAATCAGACCAAAAGGAAGCTATTAAGATTTATAGGATTTAATTTTACTTTAGGGACTGTGGTGGCTCAGCAGTTAAGAAGCTCACCTTGTTAGCTGGAAGGTCAGTAAGTTGGCAGTTCAAGACCTGAGTACTGAATGATGAATGAGTGCCCATCTCTGTCCCAGCTCCTGCCAACCTAGCAGTTCAAAAGCAAGAAATTGCAAGTAGATAAATAGGAACCACTTCAGTGGGAAAATATCTTGGGGAGATGAAAGGAACCTCATTCAGGTGTCCACTGAGCAGAGTTCCTCCGGCAAAAATCCTTTCAACTCAGAAAGCACCTTTGTGTGTTTCTGATACGATAAAAAATAGCTTGTTCTCCTTCATCTAGTTGATGATCAGGCTCAGACAGCATTAACGGGCCTGACAGCTTCCTCAGCTATAGGACTGAGGGGAATCAACATACTGGAGTCACCTCACTCCAGATTGTAAATGACCCCTTTAAGGAGCTTATGCAGATGTTTAATATATAGGGGATTGGGGACATCAAACACCAACAACTGTGGTATCAAAGGTAATCTCCGGCATTTAGTTTGACATTTATGAGCTCTATCAAAAGCACTAAACAAGTGACTCAATGTTTTGTGGAGCCACTTACGATCAAGTATGATGCCAAGTAGAGGTTGGAAGTCCTCGTCTGTGATTTGCCATATTGCAAAAGCTTCCCTCGGGTTCTCTAGCAGAAGGCGGAGGAGGAATGTGATGGTATATTCCGCTGGAATTCCAGAGGCAAAGACTTCGCTGGATAAATGAAACAAGAAATAAGAGACTGGCAAGTTGGTTGTTAAGTGTAGAATGAGGTCTGGCATCCCTGACTGAGATATATTAACAGAGCTGCATTACTATTTATTTTCCAGTTACCAGTACATACCTAAATGCTGCTCTGGATCATGTTGGAACACCACTGCTTTGTGAATGAACCAAATACCATGGCGAGGATCTTAAACAATATTTCTAGCATACACAGACCATGAAAAATGGGAGTTCTGGGAGTTGCAGCCAGGTTTCAGGAAAGGCTGGGAGGTACCAGTCAAGGAATATGAGGCAGTCCGAAGGATGGAGGCCTTGGTAACAAGGAGGAGCTCAACAGGCAGGAATTTTTGACCCAAGAGCCCACCGAAATGTCCACCTTTTCAGCCAAATGCACTAATTCAAACATAGGCAATGTCCAGAGGTATGAGAGCCTCACGTGACTACCCCTAGACCGTGAAGGGTCATACGTGCAATACCCAATTCCATTTTTATTATGAAAACATGAATACTGTATGCATATTGAAAAGGCAAATCCTTCTTGCAACCTCCTCCTCCTCCCATATCCAAAACCAAATATTGGCAATTCTCATGACGAACAGCCATGAAGACTGTCCTGAGAATATAATGCAGTGGCCTTTCATCTGTTTTCTGCATCACAGTGTGACACTGATCTGGTTCCACAAGTCACTTTCAGGTCCTGAGCCCTTTTGGCATGCAAAGTCCTCATCAGCCCCAGGCCAATATTGATGAAGCTGCTGCCCTCCATCAAGATGGATTCAGGTAGGATTTAGTCCCCTTGGGGACCATCACCCTTCGCTGTGGACTTCAGCACCCAAGGTCATTAGTCCTAAGGGTTATCAGGTTAGTTAACCACCGCCTGACACTCGGTGTTGAGTCACTGGCAGTATGGTCTACTCTATTACCATAACAGGATAACGTGGCCAGACATAGTTGCAACCTCTAATAAGAAGAATTGCATGCTGCCAAGTCAATTCTGACTTATGGCAACTCTTTCCATAGTTTTCTAGGTAGAGAAGTGGTTTACCATTCCCTTCTTCTGAGGGCACTTCTAAGACTGTGTAGCTTGCACCATGCTGGTTTTTCTCCCAGAAGCCATGAGGCACCATGAGTATAGTGCAAAACAAGTGACTTTTCCAAATTCTGGCAGAAATTCATGAGTACGTACATACGTCAGTGTGAAGATGCAATGCTATCCCATTTCCTCCGCACACAGTTACTATGCACTCTGATCTGTTGCTTGCAAAAAGATAGTAATGAAAAGAAGTTTTCATAAAGATAATTTTTTGCAGGCTCTGTGTGACTGTCAGTGACAGCGTTGACTATGTTTAACAAATTGTTGTTCCTTAGAAATTATGATGAATTCCTGAGAAGCACTAATCTGACAGAGGCAGCAGTAAATCTTTTGACTTTTTGCTTCCAAGGAAAAACTTTATGATGGACATCAGGAAACATTGTTATTGTGTATTTGCAGAACCTCACATGTAACTATTTGCTAGTCTTTAGTTATCATAGCTGGGTACCAAGAGGCAAGGATCTCTCATTTGTCTTCTCTCTGTCTTTAAAATGGCATCGTACCCTTGAAAGGGTGATATATATGTATATTAGTCCAGTGATATGAACAAATCAAACTGAGTCTCTGCACATTTTGATGAAGGTTACTCTGTGGAACTTCACAACTCAATGCTAAGAAGCTTTTCTTCCTTAAACAAGATTAAAATGATCCCTATGTTTCAGCAATTAAACTTTAAAAGGATGCTACAGCTGCCTCTTAATAATCCAGTCTGCCTGGCTTTGCAAAGCTCCAGTCAAGAACAGAATCAAATGGAATACATGATAGGCCATTATAAACTCCAAATTACAGGAAGGACTCGGAGTTCCATCTTAGAAACCAAAGTCATGTTCCAAAGTCACCAACTAGTTGAAGCCTGTGCAACTTCCAGACAGCCACAAAATTAGAACAAGTGTTATACTGTATGGAAAAATGCAAGGCAATTTATTATTTTGGACTTCTGCTTTGTGAGTGCCTATACAGTACTGGCATGGCCAATTATTATGCTGGCAGGAGTATTATGGGATCTGTACTCCAAAAGAAGTAACACCCTTCATCTTTGATAATACAGTGTGAACCTGTACACAGTCAACATTTTAGCCTTCCATTATTTTAGTCAGACAGCACATGCAGTAAAACTGGCTTTACCACTTAACAAAGAAAAAACACAGGCTTGAGACAATATGCATATTTGAAAAATTTTATAATTTAATTTTAATTTAATAGTCATATTTATATATGCTGCCCACTCAGGCAGAACCCGACTCAGGGCGGCATTACAACAAGTTCTAAAAACACATAAAAACACTTTAAAAGACCCATATCCCACCCACCCATCCCACCCACTATAAAAAGAAGAAGGAGAGTTCTTAATGGTTTACATAAGCCAGCAGGCGGGGACCGTGTTCCCATTCAGGCCCCACACCTGCCCTGCCAGCCAGGTCTTCAATCCTTTCCTGAAGGGCAGCAATTCTCTTTGAAGTCTTAGATCTGTTGGCAGGAGGTTCCAGAGAGTTGGTGCGGACACGGAGAAGGCCCTCCTTCGGGTGCTGGATAGATGTGCACCCCTAGCTGATGGCACCATTAGAGAGCCCCTCCGGTCCGCTCTGGTTGGACGGGCAGACACTCTTGGGACGATGCGGTCTCTAAGGTATCCTGGCCCACTGCCATATAGGGCTTTAAAGGTCAAAACCAGCACCTTGAATTGCACCCGGAGACAAACTGGTAATCAGTGCAGCTCCTGAAGTAGCGGTGAGGCATGGGCATATCGCCCACATCCCATCACCACCCGGGCTGCCGCATTCTGGACCAGCTGCAGCCTCCGAATGGTCGTCAAGGGCAGCCCCATGTAGAGCACATTACAATAATCTAGTCAGGAAGTGACCAGAGCATGGGTGACCATAAGCAAGGAGCCCTGGTCCAGGAGCGTGCGCAACTGGTGAATCACCCGAAGTTGGGCAAAAGCCCTCCTGGCCACAGCCGCTACCTGTTCTTCTAGCAGCAGCTGCGAGTCCAGAAGGACCCCCAAGTTGCGCACTGGGTCTGTCTGAGGCAAAACAGCCCCATCCAGTACCAAAGATGGTAACTCCCTGGATAACACGGGGCCCCTTATCCACAGCCACTCTGTCTTGCTGGGATTCAGCCAAAGCCCATTGGCCCCCATCCAGACGCCAATGGCCTCCAGGCATCTGGATAGGATTTCAACAGCATCACTGGGGTCCCCACGGGCCGAGATGTACAACTGAGTGTCATCCGCGTACTGATGGTACTGCGCCCCGTGGGAACGAATGATCTCACCCAGTGGCTTCATGTAGATGTTAAATAGGAGAGGAGAGAGCACCGAACCCTGAGGCACCCCAAACTTGAGAAGCCTAGGGCTGGACCTCTCACTCTCTAACCACACCGACTGGGTACGGCCTTCCAGAAAGGAGTAAAACCAGGACAACACGGTGCCCTGGATCCCCAGTCCTTTGAGCCGTTCCAGAAGGATACCGTGGTCGACGGTATTGAAGGCCGCTGAGAGGTCAAGAAGAGCAAGGACGGATGGATAACCCCCATCCCGCTCCTGCCAGAGATCATCCATCAGTGCGACCAATGCCGTCTCCGTACCATACCCGGGCCTGAATCCTGATTGAAAGGGGTCTAGATAATCCGCTTCCTCCAGGACACTCTGCAGCTGGCGCGCCACCGCCTTCTCCAAAATCTTACCCAGAAAGGGCAGGTTGGAAACCGGCCTGTAGTTGTTAAGGACAGCTGGGTCAAGGGATATTTTCTTCAGGAGGGGGCGCACCAAAGCATGTTTTAGCGGTGCAGGAAATACTCCCTCCCGTAATGATGCATTTATTATCGCCCCTACCCAGCCACCTGTCACCACCTTGGAGGCTTTCACCAACCAGGTGACATGTAGTGGCACGTACAGCTGCAAGGAGCCTGTCCACTTCATCAGGGACAACAGGATCAAACCGATCTCAGATCGTACAGCAAGACTGTGCTCCGGTGCCCCCCCGACCCTCCCCATTCACGCTGGGATTCAGCCCTGAATAAATCCGATCGATTTTCTCCACCAGATGGTCAGCAAAGTCCTCAGCCGAACCCTGCCAACCGGGCACCGATCCCCCTCTACCGAGGAGGGACCTGGTTACCCGGAACAGGGCGGCTGGGCGATTATCAGCGGAGGCAATAAGGGTGGTGAAGTATTGCCGCCTCACCACCCCCATCACCACTTCGTAGTCCCTAATAGCAGCTCTAGCTAGTGTCCAATCGGAGTCATCCTGGGTCTTCACCCAGCGGCGCTCTAGGCGTCTCTTTGCCCATTTGAGTTCCCGCAGTTCATCCGTGAGCCACGGGGATGACCTAACCCCACAGGCGCGGAGAGGCCGCAGTGGCGCGATTTCATCCAAGGCTGCTGTTGCCGTCCTGTTACATAGGTCGACAAGTGCCTCGGGTGAATCGTGTAGAAATGTGTGCAGAAATAATGATTTCATATCATAAGAACATAAGAACAGCCTTGCTGGAAGAGGCCACAGGAGCCCATCCAGTCCAACATTCTGTCTCACGCAGTGGCTCACCATTTCCTTCAGGGTATTCCCAAGGAGATGCCTTCAACTGCTTAGGATTCCATGGAAATGGCATTGAGAGATATCCTGCCTATCTCTCCAACCTGGAGGTTGTCCTTAAGTATCCATAATTATAGCCATTGATACCCTTGTCCTGCATGAACTTGTCTAATCATTTCTTAAAGCTATCAAGACCTTTAAATCAAAGGGTGACAGAATGCAATTGTAACACATGCACATCTTTTTTAAAAAAAAAGGAATTGTTCATTTTTAAAAAGGTGTGCATGAAGGAACCAGCAAAAGCTGTGTACAGCATAGGCAGCTGAAACCCACAGAAGTGTATGTGTGCACATTTCACAGCAGATTGCAGCAAATTTCCCTTGCTCTATAGCAGGGTTTCCAAACCTTGGGCCCCCAGATATTCTTGGACTTCAATTGTCAGAATCCCAAGGCAGCACACCAGTTGATCAGGGCTACTGGGAATTGAAGTTCAAGAACATCTGGGGGGCCAAGGTTGGGAAACCCTGCTCTTTCTTGTTAGATCCTAACCAGTGATGCGCTGCAAAAAAAATTTACTACCCCAACAATGGGCGTGGCTAACTCTGTGAGCATGGATAACTCTATGGACCATGCCCACTTGGCCTCCCTACGCCATGGCCTGGGGTAAGGAGGTGGGCGTGGCCGGCCAAGTAGGTGTGGCCTGGGGAAATTTCCGCTACTGGTGCCCGGGCACCTGTGAACACCTGGAGCAGCTCAACACTGATCCTAACACAACAGAGTTCCTTGAATTATGAACACACACCAGGAAAAGCTTCCACTGATGAGGAAGTGAAGTCTCCTTACTTGCTTTAAAACCAATAATGTAATTTGTGTGAAAATGTGGTGTTTGCTGCTTCATTATAAGGCTATATGAAGAAAACAAACTGGCATTTGAAAAAAGTGTTTGGGTCTATTTCAACCATCAGTTACTGTCTTGAGCTTACTGTGGCTTTATCCCAAATATGATTTCTGTCACTGTAAAATTTACAAAGAAATTTGTTTGCTTTTTGGAAAGTTCTCGTCCAAAAATGAACAAAATCTAGGACTTTCGAAATATCCCAATCCCAGCAATACAAGTAACCCAATACTTTGTTGGCCCCAGGTCAGTGATGGCGATCCTTGGCACTCCAGCTGTTCTTGGACTTTAATTCCCAGAAGCCCTGATCAGCAGGAGTGTTGACTTGGGCTTCTGGGTAGTGAAGTCCAAGAACATCTGGTGTGCCAAGGTTCACCATCACTGCCCTAGGTCAATGGTCAGATTTCCAGTGGTGAACTATGACTGATGGGACTATACTGTCCACCTCCAAAATTTCAGTAAACAGGTTGGGCATGGTTACTGGCATCCAGTGCCTTAGAGCAGTGCATTAAACAAGTATTCCCACTGTGAATACCTAGGTCAGTGTTGGCCAACTTTGGTGTTCCAGCTGTTCTTGGACTTCAATTCCCAGAAGCCCAAGTCAGCACTCCTGCTGTTCAGGGCTTCTGGGAATTAAAGTCCAAGAACAGCTGGAGTGCCAAGGATCGCCATCACTGACCTAACACAATAGAGAGGCTGAGAAGAGAAAGAGTTGGGGGAGTGGGCAAAACAGTGGCAAATGAGCTTCAACATCAGTAAGTGCAGAGTGATGCATGTTGGGGCAAAAAACCCCAATTACATTTATAAACTGATGGGGTCTGAACTCTCTGCGACAAACCAGGAAAGGGACCTTGGTGTCCTGGTGGACGAGAGCTCAATGAAGGTGTCAACCCAGTGTGCCTCAGCAGTGAAAAAATCAAACTCAATGCTAGGGATCATTAGGAAGGGTATAGAAAATAAGTCAGCAAGTGTCATTTTGCTTCATTATAAATCTATGGTGAGGCCCCATCTGGAATACTGTGTACAGTTCTGGTCGCCATACCTCCAGAAGGATATTATGGAGTTGGAGAAAGTACAGAGGAGGGCAACCAGAATGATTAGGGGACTGGAACACCTTCCTTACCATCTGAGGCTGCAACGGTTGGGCCTTTTCACTCTTGAACGACGGCGTCTAAGAGGTGACCTGATTGAAGTTTATAAAATCATGCACGGTGTGGACAAAGTAGATAAGGAAAAACTGTTTTCCCTATCGCACAACACTAGAACTAGGGGACACTCGATGAAACTTTTGGGTACTAGTTCTCAAACAAACAAGAGAAAGTACTTTTTCACCCAGAGGATTACTGGTCTATGGAACTCCCTGCCGGAAGAAGTGGTGACAGCTGTCAGTCTTGACAGCTTTAAGAAAGGATTAGACAAGTTCATGGAGGACAAGAGTATCAATGGCTATAGTTATAATGGATACCTAAGGACAACCTCCGGGTTGGAGAGATAGGCAGGGTATCTCTCAATGCCATTTCCAGGGAATCCTAAGCAGGTGAAGGCATCTGCTTGGCAATACCCTGAAGGAAATGGTGAGCCACTGTGTGAGACAGAATGCTGGACTGGATGGGCTGTGGCCTGTTCCAGCAAGGCTGTTCTTATGTTCTTATGTTCTCTCCGGGTTTTGGAGCACAGCTCAAGGACAGATGGAAAGAAAACAAACCAAGAAATTCATTTGATGGAGACTACTGGATGGTCCTAGAGATAGTGGAGAAATTAATCAAGTATGATTTTTTAAAAAAAAATGTATTTCCTTGATTATTACATGGGTCAGAACACACTGGTCAGCTGGATGGTAAAGATCTTCTATTTTGTGATGCAGCCTTAGCTGAAAACAGGACACAATGTGTGTATTTTTAATTATCACTGAATAGGTACAACTACACCAGTGAATATCTTTGCAAAGAAATCCCAAAATGCTAAAAAAATGCACAAATGCAAGCGCGGCGCCAAAATGGCCGCCGCGCTCTTTGCGGGCCCTCCCCACCGGACGAAGGCATCCGGGTAGTTAGGGGGCGTGGCCAGCTCCCTTATAAAAGGGGTGGCCACGAGGCAGCCGCGCTGCCATTTTGCGAAGCGACGGAGCGGAGAAGTTTTTTCCCTCTTACCTCCGTCGCTCGTGCCTTTCACCGGGAAGCCTCTTGGCTGCTGATTTTCTTTTTCGGCTTCCCATCGGTTAGCTGCGATGACCTCAAAGAAGAAGGCGACTGCGAACGCGGCTCGTTCTGCGTGGAGGCGCCAGCCGGGTCGGAGGACCGCGGCCGCGCCTCCACAGCAGCCTCCTTTGCCTGAGCCCACCGGGACCGGTGGGATGGGGTTGATGCCCCCTTGGCCGGAGGCTGGAGGTCCGCGTACCGGCCCTGGGGCCGGGCCTGAGATCTTGGCCCTATATGGGCCACTGGGTCCAGGGACCTGGACCCGCGCCTGCAGTTAGCGGGCCGGCCGGCCCTTTGCCCCCTCTTGGCTTGGGGGGCTATGTCAGTGTGGAGGCCCTTCTGGCCCGCGTTGTGGCCCTCGAGGCGTCGCTGGCCAGGGTTAACCACCCTGGGGCCCCTTTTGGGGTGCAGGTTGATCCATCGTCTGCTGGGCAGCGGCAGGCGGCAGGACGGGTTGAGCTGCCTGAGGCGCGTGGCCCGGCATCGGCCACTGCCTCGCAGCTCCCCGATCAACAGGCCGGTGCTGGTCAGGCCCCGTCGACGAGCTCAGTTGCGGTCGTGAGCTCCGACGCCCCCAGTGGGCCGGAACCCCTGGTGGGGGCGGCCCATGGGGGTGCAGCATGTGAGTATGCAGTTCAATCTAGTGCACCCACACACATGGCCACGTTGGGGGGGGGGGTTTCAATGGCCTTGGCCTCGCACGGGTGGTGCGGCAGTTCAGCCGCTGACGGCCCACCCGGTGACTCCAACTCTCACCCAGGGCCCCGTTGTGGGGGGTACTCCTTATGCAGTTGGGAATGTTTTAGGGGTGACCGGGTTGGTCCAGGCTCCTTTTCAGATGCCCGCAGTTCCCGCCGTTCCTGTGTCGGCATTGCCGACTGCGGGGTATTTATTGCCCCTGGGGGACCATTTGGCACAAACCACCAAAGAGAAGATCTGGCGTGGGGAGTATGTGGACATCTTCTCCCTCCTTAACAGAGAACCCACCAAAGAGGAGAGGGAGGGGCAAGATGAGAAGGATAAGGAGCAGGCACGTCGTCGTAAGCCGCCGCGTACGTGGGCCAACTGGTTGCCGGCCTACCTCATATACATGGCGGTCTACCTCAGGGCCCGGCCGGATTTGGCAATTCCGATGGTCCAGTATTTGGACAACATTTACCGGGCGATGGTCGACTTCCCGGGCCCATCGTGGTTGGCTTACGATGAGGAATTCCATATGCGGATTCCCCTGCACCCCGAGATGAGGTGGGATGAGCCCTGCCAGAAGCTGTGGCTTCTGTATATGACGCCCACGCGCCCTGCGCCTGGGGAGAGATACCATTCTGGACATGCGGTCCAGCGAGCGGCCCCTGCACAGACACCCCGCCAGGTGGCGGGGCAGGGGGTTCCAGTCCGCCTGCTGTGCTGGACTTTCTCGTCCAATGGTTCCTGCAATAGGAAGAATTGCCGGTACAGGCATGAGTGTCCCTCTTGTGCTGGCCCCCATGCGGCCTCCGCCTGTCCCAGGCCTGGAGGGATGCGGGGCAGAGGGAGGGGCGGACAAGGGGCTGGCAAGACTGCCGCAGAGGGAGCTGGTTCAATGAAAGGCCCCCTCCCCAATTAATGTGGACATGTTGGAGCGTTGGCTCGCATTGTACCCGAAGGAGGAGGATGCGGTTTACCTGCTCCAGGGTTTTCAACTGGGGTTCCGTATTCCTTTCGTGGGTGATAGGTCCCCTCAGGATGCTCCCAATCTGTTGTCCCTTAGGGGGAGGGAGGAGGTGGCTGCTGCCAGCATTTACAAGGAGGTTCATGCGGGCAGGGTCGCTGGCCCTTTCCTTGCACCCCCGTTCCCCAACCTTAAGGTGTCAGGCCATGCCTTTTGGCTGTTCCATATCATGCTCGGCATTCGAGCGTTTCAGCACCTTCCTGGAGTGGGCTTTTGTCCGCAGGTCAGAGTCCCGGTCTGTAGCCCATTACCTGGATGATTTTTATTCGGGGGTGAACGGGGCTGGGACACGTGCACACATCTCCTCAACACATTTCAGACGCTAATGGAGGAACTTGGTGTCCCTTTAGTGCCCGAAAAGACCGAGGGCCCATCTACCCAGTTAGTGTTCCTGGGGGTGGAGATTGACACGGTAGCGCAGGCTTCTAGGTTGTCAGGGGATAAGGTGTCAAGGATAGTGGCCCTTATCTCGGACTTGCTTGCTAAACGCAAGGCATCACTGCGGGAACTGCAGGTGCTACATGGTCACCTCAATTTCGCTTGCAGGGTGGTCGCACCGGGCAGGGCATTTGCTCGGCGCTTGTGCGACGCCATGACAGGCTTATCCAGGCCCCACCATAGGGTGAGACTGACCCAGGGTATTAAGGCAGATATGCTTATCTGGCTCCAGTTTCTGAGGGAGTTCAATGGGGTGTCATTTTGGAGGTCTGACCTTCTGGCTTCCCCTCGTTTCCAGATACAGTCCGATGCCTCGGGATCCCTGGGTTACGGGATGTACTTCAATGGGAAGTGGGCCTATGGTGGGTGGCCACCAGCCTGGTCTGGCATGGGTCGCCTGCGTGATCTTACTTATCTGGAATTTTTTCCCATTCTGGGGGCCTTGATGCTATGGGGTGAGGAGTGGGCCAACTCGGTTGTTCATTCCTGGTGTGACAATGTGGCCGTTGTCCACATTGTCAACTCACAAACCTCTAAATCACCCAGGGTCATGGACCTGGTGCGCCAGTTTGTATTGCGCTGCCTGCGCCTCAATGTGCTGTTCAGGGCCAGGCATGTCCCGGGTGTCAATAATGATATCGCTGACGCTTTGTCCCGCCTGCAGATCTCCCGGTTCCGCGCCTTGGCCCCGGATGCGGAGGAATTTCCCTCGCCACTCCCGGACGGGATATGGACCATTGGCAAGGAGAGGTGACCGGGCGATCGGCATGTCGCTAGCGCCACGCACGCGTAAGGCGTATCACCACGCATTCAATTCTTTCCGAGCATTCTGTGCCCAATTCCGGCTGCCAGACACCTGGCCGATCCCAGTGGCCCACATCCTTCGATTTATGGTTCACCCACATGCCCAGGGCCTCGCGCCTCGTACCATAGCATCCAGGCTGTCAGCGCTGGCTTTCATGGCCAAAGTAGGCGGTCATGCGGACAATACCGCTGGCTTTCCTGTGAGACACGTTTTGGAGGGGTGGGTGCGGGAGCGTGGGCATAGCCTGGACGACCGCCACCCAATTTCCCCAGGGGTTCTTACCCAACTAGCTCGGGGCTGGCATGACCTATGTTTTGATAGGTATGAGGCAGCCCTGTTTCATGCGGCTACAATGGTAGCCTTTTTTGGAGCGCTCCGCATCAGCGAGCTTGTGATGCTGTCTAAGGCGGATGCGAGTCGTAGGGCACTGGAACTCGAAGATGTCTATGTGGCCAATGATTGGGCTCAGTTGAGGATACGCTCCTCTAAAACGGATCAGCACGGCGTAGGCAGTGGAATAAGACTGCTACGATGTTCTTTGGCAGACATCTGTCCGGTTGGTGCCCTACAGGATTTCCTTGCACTGCGTGGCACGCACCATGGCCCGTTTTTTCTGTCACCAAGGTGGGTCTCCCCTTACTAAATTTCAATTTTGGAGGGTGCCGGGAAGGCACTAGCCAGTGTTGGCCTCCCTGGGGCTCGTTGCGGCACCCATTCATTCAGGATGGGGGCGGCTTCTACTGCAGCTGGGAGGGTGGGGACCACAATGTTTTCAGTTTTGTGTTCGCCCTCTTCAGCCGTGAGTACCAGTTTAGTCACTGCACTGTTTCTCCCCCCCCTTTTTTTCCTTGACAGACCCTGGGTGTCGTATTACACCGGTGACAGTATGGCTGGTGGGCCATAGCCACGTGCACAGGGCAGCGCGTGACGCTGCACAGGGCAGCGCGTGACGCTGCACAGGGCAGCGCGTTACGCTGCACAGGGCAGCGCGTTACGCTGCACAGGGCAGCGCGTTACGCTGCACAGGGCAGCGCGTTACGCTGCAGCGACAGAATGGGGACCCCGACTGGGACTGGGTGCATCCGCACGTCTCAGGTGGTATGGTAAGCGCGGCATGTTATGGCGGGAACTGTTGCCATTCCTTTTATACATCAGGGATGCTGACTCGCCTGATGTCCTGGTTATGTACCTTGGGGGCAATGGCTTGGGACAGGTCACTGGCCTAGCGCGGAAGCTTGCAATTTGCAGTGACCTGCCCTACTCACATTATCTGTGGCCTGCCACAACCCTCAATTGGTCGGACACGATACCGCGGTACGCTTACAGGGGAGCGTTCGGCCTTGAGGCTCTTGACGGAGCCGACGCTCCGTGAACGGGGCTATTGCCCGGTTCCTTTTCGACAAGGGTGGGGGACGCGTCATTCGCCTCCCCGCCATCAGTCTGCAAAATTACGAGCTTTACTCAGGGGATGGGGCCCATCTGTCGCAGGGAGGTATGGACCTCTTGTTAGTGGACTGGCGAGCAGGCCTGTTGACCGAGCTGACGGTCTTGGGGGCGGGGCGGTGAGCCTTTTGGGAAGCCTCCCCATGTGGCGGGTAGCACTGGTAAGGTAAACATTTATGACCCACAGGTATCCGGCAGGTTCGCAATTGACTGGACAACACTAGACAGGCATAAGTTGGTTAAACGTTGTCCGGTCAACGACGAACCAGGCGACGGGGTGATGGCTACAGCTAGACAGCATGCATCACCCCGTGATTTCACGGATACGCGTCAGAGGGTGGGGTCATTAGTTAGATATTGACTACGGTCAACAATTTGTTTGTTGTCAACAAACAAATTGATACAAATAGATACATTGTAACAATTGTCGTTGGCAATTTTGGGTGGTATCTTACCAGTGTTACTTCGGCCTGCTTGCCTTAAGAATTATAATTGGTCAATTACCAATAGAAATTTATAATTCGGACTAGGGCATGAATCAATAAATGTGGCCCAATGCCGTTATCCACTTTCATCAGTGTCTGAGTCCTTTATTGGGGGGTGCGCCTGCAAAACTGCTACTATCCTGGCCAGTGAGAAGAAAAAACATTTCAAATGTTCATCCTAACATGCCTTCATTGTATAATCATATTTTTTATGATTAGTTTTTTTATAAAAAAGGGCTCTTGGTTTAAAATTTTAATGTTTTAGACTTGGATTAAAAATTAAAAATTCTAATGTACCAGAATAAATTAAGTGCCAGAAGCTATTGGGGAAAGAGGTTACAAAGGGAGGTTCTACAACCATATGAACCCTTTATTCCCTAAGACCATTTGATTACAGCAGAATGAATTGATCTCAAAACATCTGTGTGGTTTATGTTGCAGTAGCTAATACATTTAATTTGGAGTCAACACACACAAATCAATTGGACAACTTTAAATAAGCAGATTGTGGGTGGCACCTATAAACTTTCACCTTTTGTTCTGACCCATGTAATAATCAAGGAAATACATTTTGCAAATAAGATTGGTGTGTTGCTTGAGGGACAAGTTGCAGGAATCTTTGGCTGTCTTCGCCTTCATCAAATTTACTAATATACTGTGGGGTGGGGGAATAAATGTGTAATTAACAGGGATGGGGTTGATCTTTTCCTTCTCCAAGTTGCTACTTGCCCCAGGACGAAAATTGCCTTTGATACTCTAGGTAGTTTCCCTACTGGTGTAAATGCCAGCTGGGGGAGGTTGATTTCACCGGGGCTGTAAACATAGGGTTCATGCCTCTCTCCATTCTCTATCATTTCAGCCTTGATTTCAACCCTGAACTGCTACTACGTAAGTTTTTTAAAAGTTGATATCCATTTCAATCTTACAATACACACTCCATGTGTTTTGATCCTAAAGTGATCAGGTGAAGAGCAGAGTTTCTGTTATCTCTTGAGAAAGCCTTCTTCTACAAGTGGGTTGCGATAAACTTACCAATCACGCTTCCCAAAATGATTGCACAGAGGAAAGAACAGAAGAACAGAAAGTCTGATTAAAATTTAAGTCTGTCGACAAATTACACACTCCAAAGCTGTGTCTACCTTATCAGATAGCCCACTAGATGCATATTCAATGATAATGATAGCACAGAAAGCAAAAAAAAAAAAAATTGTAAGTGCCAAGACAGAAATAAGCATATCAAAGCAAAGAGAAGGATTGAAAATCTTGTCTATGAAAAAAATCTCTATATCCCAGTTACCTCTACCACATAACTAAATTGCATGCTTGATTTTACCCTAAGCCACTTCTGAATTCAAAGAATGGCACTCTACATTGAGATAATGCCATAAAAAGCAACAGCCCAATCCCTGTTCTTAAGCAAAGCTGACTAGGAAATTCTGAGTTGCTTTCCCAATCCATCAGCATTGAAATCTCATAGTCTCCCACTTCCTAGCTGGTAAAGGAGATGGTCCTGACCACTCCCCAGATCCCAAAACAATAAGACTTTGTGGGTATACGGGGCTGTACTACACTCAAAGCATTTCACGAGGATTCTTCTCAGTCACACTAACAACCACATTTTGCGAGTGGTGCCCTGATTATTCTTTAATAGCGACCTTCACTTTGTAATTATCCATCCTTACAAGACCCTCAGAGTGGCCTTGGATATTATTTAATTTTGAC
Organism: Bradypodion ventrale; assembly: GCA_035047345.1. Lineage (NCBI taxonomy): Eukaryota > Metazoa > Chordata > Lepidosauria > Squamata > Chamaeleonidae > Bradypodion > Bradypodion ventrale. Next base: position 9,669,012 of record JAWDJE010000004.1, read on the forward strand.
ATTTGCTTTGAAATTAGCATGGTCCACATTGTTCAACTGGTGACCCAGGTCAGAGTTAACCTCACAAAACATATGTTATTTCAGGGTTGTACAGAATCCCTTTGTCCCTCTGGTTATTCCTATTTCCCTTTGCAATTTTCTTTCTTATCATAAACCATAAATCTTCTCAGTCTATCTACTGGCACTCCTATTTGGCTATGTGACGGGAACACTCCATTATTCTGATATTAGGGTAGCAGCAAATCCAAGTTTAGTAGGTATCTACTAGGGCTACTATAAGTGCTGAGTCCCCAAATTAGGCTCCCAGCCTTGGAATAGTTCCATCAAAGTCAAGACTAAAAACCTGAGCATATTAACTACTCTCAACTGGCTGTGAGGAAGAGCCATGGCCCTTTGTTTGCAGGCATCTGTGATATTATCAATATAATACCATTAGACTCAGAGCTTGGAGCTACTGATCAAAATCATATTGGCAATAATTTACACAGCAGAAGCTGGTGACATCATCAGTGGGTGCCAGAATTTTTAAATTTAAATTAATTAAAAGCTTTCTTTTCCTCTTAGAACAAACCTTCCAAACCAAGGCTGCTTCTCTGTTTTCTCACATTACCTTGTTTTCCGGGTCAGCTGGATATCTCTGAAGAGCGTATAAACATGAGAGCCCAGGAAGACGTAAGGTTCCATAGCAACTCCTTTGATGGAAGCATATTCCTTTTCTGTCAGCCCAAATGCTTCCATCATGTCAAAACCTGGAGATATAAAAGAAAGAGAATCAGGTGCAAAGTTAGGTAGGCATCTGAGAGGAAACTTGTTACCTGGTTGTCCTTGGTCTTGGCATTTATGCTGGCTGCCAGCTGCCCACTCCCTGGACTCTGACAGTCACTTTAGGATATCAGCAAACTAAATACTTTCCCTGCTTCTCTGTAGAGGGGCAGGGGAAGTGAGATCACATTTTTGACTCTGCTAGACCAGGGCTCAGCAAACGTGGCTCTCTAGGTGTTCTTAGACTTCAATTGCCAGAAGCCCAAGTGAGTACACCTGCTGATCAGGTCTTCTGGGAATTGCAGTCCAACAACATCTGGAGAGTTGCTGACCCCTGTACTAGACCATTGCTTATGTGCTAAATCATTTAGTGTGAAGTGTTGATGGAAACCACAGCTGCAGGCAGTCTCTTGATTGGTATTACACACAATTTTTTAAAAAATGAATCTAAGTAATTATTTGTATCAGTGTTGGTCTAGTAGAGTCAAAAAGATAATAATTTTACCTCCCTTGCCCATCCACAGAGGAGCAGGGGAACTATTTAATTCCTTTGTTCCTCATGGTGCAATGTAATTCTATTGGGATTCTTCCAGATCTCGGTGTTTAGTGATATTTCTACTTATTTTTATTTATTTACTTATATTCTGTGATAATTAGAGATATTTCTACTCAGACTGGTGCAATAATTCCACGTGTGTGTGTATGTGTGTGTGTGTGTGTGTGTTTGTGTAGAAATATTCTTGTTCTAATGATTCCTTGTTCTCAGCATGAGCTGGTTACAGGACTGACCATTCCCTTGTGTCTATCTCGTCACCAAGGATTTATTTATCTGACAGGATTTACTTAATGAATAGGAAATATTCATTAAATATTTATTAAATATTTATTTGACCTCTAGTTAAAAAGGGACTTGATGTAGCTCAGACATCACTGAAGCAGATTGAATTTTCAAAAAGATTGAAAGAGATTAAACAATAAAGCTGTAATTAAAATAGCCATAATTCAAGCAATTAATATTGTCATCAGAACTCCAAAATAGTTTAAAAGAACAATTTGAACAGGTATGCCTTTTCCTTTTTCCTAAAATTACCAAGAGGGGCAATTGATGACATAATAACACAAAGGGCAGCCAATTCCTGAATCTAAAACAAGGGTTCTCAACCATTTTGCGCCACAGACCGGACCACATAATGCTGATGATGCCAACAACTGTAGCAATTTAGTGGAAATAATACATTTCCAACTTCGATCCTGGAGGTCGCAAGACTCCCATGTAATCAATGTCATTATTAGGAGGCTGTTGGGGGGGTCTGTGAAATGTCCCCCAATAGCCATGACCATGAAGAGCCATTGATGTTCCCTGTGGGTCAATCATTTCAGGCAGGGGGAAATAACTAGTGGAAGAAGAGCCAATAATATAGTGAGTCTAGAGCAGGGATGGCTAACTTTGGTACTTCAAGTGTTCTTGGACTTCAATTATCAGAAGCTCAAGTCAGCACTCCTGCTGATCAGGGCTTTTGGGAATTGAAGTCCAAGAACACCTGGAGTGCCAAGGTTAGCAATCACTGGGTTAGAGGATGTCCTCACTCTTCCTCCTTCTGTATTTGCCATCCCCACATTTCTTGTTCACAGATAGGTAAAGGAATTCTTAAGAGTGCAGAATCGAAAACAAGAGAGCCGCTGTAGAATCAAAAGAGCTAGACAATCATGAGAATTGTATGAAATTAAGGTTTCTCATTCCAGGACTACATATCTGTATATAAACCTAGGTTCATTATGGCAAATCTTGACACTCCAGATGTTCTTGGACTTCAATTTCCAGAAGCCCAAGCACACTGTGAATCCACATGAATGGGTTTACTGTGATTCATCCGGCTCACGCTGCCCTTGTTGCTCCTGGAAGCGGAAGTAAAACGTGCCCGTACGGCTAAGGCTCTTCTGGGTTAACCCTTCCTCTGCATGAGCACGTTTTACTTCCACTTCCAGGAGCGATGAGGGCAGCATGGGCTGGATGAATCACATTAAACCCATTCGTGTGGATTCACATGGGGCTTGGGATTCTGGGGATTGAAGTCCCAGAACATCTGGAGTGCCAAGGTTCACCATCACGGACCTAGGATATGGGCACAGGTTTAGTCGTGAGTTCAGCAACAAAAAATCCTGCCACAGCCTCACCGTGATGTGCTCCTTCTATATTGATACACACTTGATCCAGCACCAGATTCTGGTAGCACACCAGGCAGCCTGGGGACTTGAATTCTGAAGAGGCAGTGATTCCACTCTGAATTTTAGACTGAACTTAATCTGCAGCTTCCGCATAGTCAAAGCAATGGTATTTCCAGTAGTGATGTATGGTTGCGAGAGCTGGACCATAAGGAAGGCTGAGCAAAGAAGAATAGAAGCCTTTGAAGTGTGGTGCTGGGGGAGAATTTTGAAAGAACCCTGGACAGCGAGGAGAACAAATAGGTTGATCTTAGAATAAATCAATCCTGACTGCTCCTTTGAAGGTTAAATAATTAAGATGAAGCTAAAGTACTTTGGACATCAAATGAGAAGAAAGGATTCACTTGAGAAAGCTTTGATGCTGGGAAAGGTCGAGGGCAAAAGGAGAAGGGGGCGGCCGAAAATGAGATGACTAGATGGTATTGTTGACGCAATGGGCACAGAGCTGGACGGGCTGAGGAAGATGGTAGAGGACAGAGGTGCCTGGCAGGCAATGGTCCATAGGGTCGCAAAGGGTCGGAATCGACTGTGAGACAGAACAAAAAATCTGCAGCTGTCCAAGGTGTTGAACACTATGCAGAAATACAGTTCAGGACCTTGGAAGTCTCCCATAAAATTCAGGCAAGGATCTCAATTGTTTACATTGGTGATGGTGAAGTTTTTAGAAACCAAGTGTCCGAACAGAGTGGGGTGTGTGTGTGTGAACTGTGCTGGGAGGAGGGATGAAGCAACGGCATGCATGGCAACAGAGAGGGCTGGGAGTATCCTCTCTGGCACACGTGCCATAGGTTTACCACCACTGGTCTACATCCACCACCAGATAATCAGTCATCTGCCTGTCACACAACCTTTCTCCATCTACTTTTTGTGTGGCTCTAATCCTGCTGATAATGACAGATTGGCAAGTGCTGCTTGTGCCACAGGCTGCTGAAAATGAGACCTTAGGGTTGACTAATTCTTGCTTTGCTTCCAGAACAAGGTACCATATTTCCAGTTTAGGAGCTTCAGCCACAGTTCCAGCATCATTTGAATGGGCAGCCTATGTGTCATGTGGAGTGGGGGTCACTGGATTCAGTTCCTTCCTTCATTAGGAAGCCTCATTGTCTCTCCACCTCTCCTACCTTCAAGGGTGGGACAGATTCCATGCTGCTTTTCTGATATCGACAGAGGAAAAGTCAGATAGTAATATGAAAAAAGAGAATAAATGATTTGGTTCTTCAGCAACAAAGCATTAATAACTTCAAGAAGCAGGAACTGAGTGGCCAGCAGTGAGGTGTTAATGTGGAATTAAGGGCCTGGAGTGGCTCAGTGGTTAAGAAGCTCGCCTTGTTAGCTGGAAGGCTGGCAAGTCGGCAGTTTGAGACCCGGGTATTGAATGGTGGATTGAGTGCCCGTCTCTGTCCCAGCTCTTGGGGACATAAAAGAAGCTTCTTTTGGACATTTCTTGAACAGAGTTTCTTCCGCAAAAATCCTTTCAACCCACGAAATTATTATTATCAATGTAGAATTGTGGAATTTGAAGCCAGGCTCTCAGACTAAAAATTGCCTGTGAGGTTGAATTGGTTCTTGTGAAAAAAATAGTGTATATAATATTTTAAAGTGGTTGCACATCAGCCATAAAGAATGTTCGAGTTGATCGACAATTGCATCATTATTTGTCCTGTAACAAACAAGCTGGTGTAAAAACAATTAAAAGGTCTCTTTCCAATGCTTGTGTCTTTCCTCTTCCCTCTTCATACTGTTAAGCAAGGGTGACCTAAGTTATGTGTTGAATATAAATTTTTCCACTGAAGAAATAGGAAGGGGGGGATTCATTTCCCCCCAACCCCATGCAACTTCTTCCTCCTCCTTCAGCTTCTCATTACAGCCTGATGAGTCATTTTCTAAGTCGTTAATACAAGCTGACTTTGCAATCATCAGTCGCCCCCACTTCTTTGCTTATCTGAATTTATGGGAAGCTCAGGCCATGCCAGGGTTGGGGGCAGAGGGAAGGAACAAGTAGAGGAGAGATAACCTTATAAATAGCAAGGGGAGCATGTTTTTTTAAAACCATGGTTTGATCAATATTCTGCTTGCACCATTTTCACATCACCCGTCACTGCTATTTTCTATGGTTCAATTTTGATTCTTATCTTGAAGGCAGAGAAGGACTGCAGCATGGGGAGGGGGAAAACACTTCTGTTTTTGGAAAATTAGAGCATTTTCTGGATTACTTTTGTCCCCCTCCCCAAGCCTAGCCTAGAAATCTTTGCATCTCAATTAAAGTTTCCACTGAATAATGAAGTTATCATGCAAATGCAAAGAACTGCAAATGCAAAGAACTGCGGGCCACGACACAATTCTGGTTTTGCCAACTTTTTTATTTCTTCTTTGAAGTGGGAAATAGTAGCAAAGGAATTTATTTACAAATGGAACCCTCATCTGGAAGGAACATATGCAAGGGCTGTGCTGAATGTTTTCAAGCAAACTTTTTTTTGGGCAGGAATGCAATCAAGGTCTTGTTAAGAAATTAAAAATGCTCTCTGAGATGCGACAAATTGCATTCTCAACTGCAGTGTCTGATTTACTGCTGATTGCATCTCTAATCAGCTGCATTTTGGGTACCTTGAGAATGATGTCTTATCCAGAATTTTCACTTGAATAACTGAAATTGTGTTACGTTTATGGGGGCAAACTGGCACTTGTTAACAACATGCTAATCTGCATGAGCTCAAGTGGTTAAGGCACTAAACTTGATGACTAGAAGGTTAGCAGGTCAGAGGTTCAAGACCCCAAGTACTGCAGGATGGAATGAACTCCTGCCAACCAAGCAGTTCAAAATTGCAGGTAGATAAATAGGTACCACTTTGGTAGGAAGTTAAACAGCATTCTGTGCACTCCGGTGTCTAGTCATGCCTGCCACATGACCACAAAAACGCTGACTCTTTGGTTTTGAAACAGAGATGAGTACTGAACCCTAGAGTTGGATACAACTGGCTTTCGAGCAAGGGAGACCTTTATCTTTACTTAATCTATTTATTCCCCTCGTCAGGGTATATCATGCCTTCAAATGTCATGTACATTCGTGCAAATCGCCCCCCCCCCCCCCCGTACAGTCATTTTTGTTTTCCAAGGTATGGATTTTACAAATATGCAAACTGAATTCGAAGGGGTGCAAATCACTGAGAACTGAATTGGGATATAATTCTAAAACCTTGAAATGGCCTACAAACTGACTCAGGAGACTGTCCTCAGCTCTAGAAGCAGAAGGAAAATATCACTATCCTCAGCTGACACCATAAGTTTGCAGAAAAACAATAAGAACAGAAGAACAGGTCGATTTATCTCCAAGTATTGTAGCCTTATGACAAGTGGATGTAGCTCATAGTCACAGAGTGTTGAATGCCAAAGGAAAAGAAAATTGGAAAACAAGTGAATGGAATTGAATATCCTTGAGAAAATCAGAGTTATCTGAGAACCGAGAAGGGCACAGTACAGTATATTCATTTCAGAAGATAAGACACTGCAAGTTCACATGTGGTTCCTAGTGCTGCCAACAACCAAAAAGGACCCAAATGACAAAGAGCGGGCCAAAACACTGAAATTTAGCACCTCATTCTCAAGGGGTGAATGGTGACCAGCTGCATCCAATGTTAGATTAGAGTCCTTCACAGATGTGTCAGTATGCTCTAGAGAAGAGATTCTCAACCTGCGGCCCATGGGCGGGATGCGCCCATGGTGCCATTTCATGTGGCCTCTCACCGCCTCCACCACACCTGGAAGTGCCATGTGGTGGAGAAAGGGCAAAATGGCTGTCTGGCCCCCAAAGCTGTCTGAGGGAGTGTGACCCGGTCCCCCACTTAAAAAGGTTGAGAACTCCTGCTATAGAGAGGTTCAAACTGATGAAAAAAACTTCACAACAATTCATGTACAGGGTTATCTCCACCTCGCACCCCACCCCACCCCTGTGGATGCTGCATTTGTTGGTAAAGTTCCTAAATCCAGTAATAGGTGATGTCCCTTGCCTGTGGCAAGCAAGCATTCACACATATGCACACACATGCATACAAGTAAGATGAAGCAAGAAGACCATGGCTTTTATGTCTATCAGGCTCCAGGATGTCCTGTTTCACAGTCATCAAGAGCATACACTGTCAATCCTTTTCACATGCATCCAGTTAACCATGAAAATGACAACTTTTGTGCATCTGTGTGTAGCATTCCTTCATTCCCTGCCTAGATGAACACTATTCAATTGACTCTATCGCTCAGTAGAGGAAAAGAAAATTCTACCTGACCTGAAATCGAGGTCAACCACAGAATATAGCACTAATCTCCAGGATAGTAAACTTTCCCCAGGGATCTTCTGGATGACTACCCTGCTTCCCTCAGTCCAATATCTGCAACCTTCCTACTTTAAAAGGTAATAATAAAGAGGAAGCTTCCAGTCAGAGAACTGTACATTTCAATCTGGTAGGCTTTCGTGGCAGAAATGGAATTAGGAAGTGTAAAAAAGGTGAGTTAATTCTGCAGTTCCTTTCGCCTGACCTAGTGTGAGAAAGATTAGCTGGCAACACAAGGTTGCTATTACCAGGGTATGCCTGATTGTGGTTCAAAAATACTGCAATCTTTGAAGAGGCTCTTTCTGTGTACTCTGGAGATGCTGGTAATGTGTTTTTTTAAAATTTAAAACTATAGAAACCTAATTAGATAAGAAAAAAGCATATCTACAGACAGTACTAGTAAACAAAACTAGTAAATTACTTGGTTGCTTGGTTGATCTGTACTTCACACGTCTAGTTTGATGTGGTGGATTGAAGCATCACTTCCCATTGTTTTTGGTACCTGAGATTTTAGCAGCCTCTTATCATTGGGAAGTCCTACCGCCACCGTAGCAGAGTCCATTGGTGCACAGGGAACCGAAGCCCATGTTTTTGATGACCCTTTAGCCATTTTAAATACAACAACAAAGCTGGCTGGGCTCATGTCAAAGTTGGCCATGTTAGAACAATGCACTGGCCAGGTGCATTGCCCGAGTACCCAACCCCACTTAGCTGACCTGTGGTTCCAGAATGGAGAACCGTTCCGGACTGTTAGCTGACACCATTGTGGCATGATTGAACCTGCCAGGGGAATACACCATAGCTGTCAGACAGCCAGGATCACCACTGTGCCAGGTTGAGGTGTGAGGCGGGATTTGCTGTGGAAACTAGTAAATAAAGGCTAGTAAACTGGGAACCAATGTAAATTTAATTAAATTTTAAAAGGACCCCCAACCCTACTTTAAAAAGACACATATTTGTGAATAAGATAACTTTGTCAGCTTATAGATATGTTGATTTTGTAAGGTAAAGGTAAAGGTTTCCCTTGCTCGAAAGACAATCGTATCTGACTCTAGGGTTCGTGGCAGGCATGAGTGCACGGAATGCTGTTTCCTTCCCATCGAAGTGGTCCCTATTTATCTACTTGCAATTTCTTGCTTTCGAACTGCTAGGTTGGCAGGAGCTGGGACAAAGACGGGAGCTCATTCCGTCCTGCTGTACTTGGGAATCAAACTACTGACCTTCTGCCTCCCAGTCAGCATCTTAGCCACTTGAGCCACCTCTTGTAATGTACCACAAATGTTATTTCCTGATGAATTAATGGCCTCCAAAAGGTCCTGCCTACTAAAAGCTGTGGTTTCTCTACATCTCACATGAGGTCTCATTCTTTCCCTATTCCTTTCCCTTCTGCATTGCCCACCTTATATTTAACTCTCACAGAGAATTATGCAACTAGGTTCGAAATAGAAGTGGACAGCTTGCTTCATTCTTAAGAAGCACATGGCAAGTCTACCTACCTTGTGGAGAGCCGTCCATTGAGCCAAGAGTGGAGCAAGCTGAAGAATAACATAAAATGGGGTTAAAGAAAAGACACATGAAAATTCTCAAAATATATTATTATCATCATCATCATCGTCATCATTGTCATCATCGTCATCGTCGTCGTCATCATCATCATCATCATCATCATCATCATCATCATCATCATCAAACACACAGCCAACAAGATAACAATGCTGGATTTTGTATCAAAATCACTAGTCGAACACTTCCCAAGCGTTTAGGACTAAGTGATGTATCGGCGAATTATGCGAGCAGATCCGAGCAGGGTGGCCTTCTGCAGCTGACTGATGGTGATTTTGTCAACTTCAATTGTTTCTAAGTGCCTGCCTAGGTCTTTAGGCACAGCACCCAGTGTGCCGATTACCCCTGGGACCACCTGTACTGGTTTTTGCCAGACTCTCTGCAGTTTAATTTTCAGATCCTGATATCGAGTAATTTTTTTAAGGCAGTTTCTCGCTGATTCTGCTGTCACCAGGTATGGCAATGTCGATGATCCATACTTTTCCCCCTTCCACAAGCGTAATATCCGGGGTATTATGCTCCAAAACCCTGTCAGTCTGTATTTTAAAATCCCAGAGTTTTACATGTTCATTCTCAATCACCTTTTCGGGCTTATGATCCCACCAGTTCTTTGCTACGGGCAAATGGTATTTGTGACACAAATTCCAATGCATCATTTGAGCAACTGTATTATGGTGCTGTTTATAATCACTCTGAGCAACTTTCCTGCAGCAACTCAGTATATGGTCTATAGTTTCATCCACTTCTTTGCAGAGTCTGCATTTGGGGTCATCATCTGATTTTTCTATTCTAGCCTTAATTGCATTTGTTCTGATGGCTTGTTCTTGAGCTTCCAGGATCAGGCCTTCTGTCTCTTCTTTCAGTGTTCCATTAGTAAGCCATGACCAGGTCTTTTCCTCATCTACTTTTCCTTCGATCTTTCCAAGGAACTGCCGGTGGAATGCCTTGTTGTACCAGCTGTCAGCCCGTGTTTGCATCGTTGTTTTCCTATATCGACTCTTTGTTTGCTTCACTTTAAGTAACTCCTTGTTCTTGACCTCTATTATTATTATTATTATTATTATTATTATTATTATTATTATTATTATTATTATTATTATTATTATTATTATTATTATTATTATTGACTTACATTTCTATACCACTTTCCATCCCCTAAGGGAACTCAAAGCGGTTTACAGAATGCAAAATACAATATCCAAAATACAAAAGCAGCATACAAAATCTATATTCAAACAATATACAAAATCACAATTATAATATTATAACTGCCTTTGAGTTAAAGTGCCCTCTTTAGGGTGACCAGATGGAAAAATGTGTGATGGAGTGGGCTTAATCCACGAAAGTTCACATTTAAATACAGGTTACTGAAATTTGCATTGCTTTGACCTGGCTAGAGAAAGGGCCTGTGGCCTCAATGGAACCATTTGGAAAGAGGCCTGGTTGCCTGTGTCTGTTAAATGGGGGAGGGATATAAAGTGGTCTGCTACTTCACATTTATTTATTAAGAACAGAGCTTGGCAAACACCACCATGCCATGAACATTCGGACTTTCATTGATGATTTCCCTACCTTTGCATGCCTGAAGAAGTGATCTTGAATCACAAAAGCTCGTAATGATGCAAAAAAGGTATCGCCTTCTTCTTCAACATTTGTTTTGTACCGGTATATGGATCATACGGCTGATTTGTTTGTTTATTTAAATAAATACAGGAGTTAGTCTTTTTGTTGTTTTGTTCTGTTTTCTTTATTCTCAGGTGGAAAGAGAATGTTTATGGGCTTTTAATAGTAGTGTGATGGACTCTGGACAGGTTATCCTGCTATGGTAGTAGAGTAGATCATACTGTCAGCAATTCATTACCAAGTGTCAGGAGATGGTTAACTAACCTGATAACCCTTAGGACTAATGACCTTGGGTGCTGAAGTCCACAGGAAAAGGTGATGGTCCCCAAGTGGATTAAATCCCACCTGAATCCATCTTGATGGAGGGCAGCAGCTTCATCAATACTAGCCTGGGGCTGAGGAGGACTTTGCGTGCCCAAAGATCTCAGGACCAGAGAGTGACTCATGGAACTGGATCAGTGGTACAGGTGTCATGCTTTGATAAAAAAATAATAATAATTTAGTGTCAGAAATTATTCTGGGTTTAAAGGATTTTTGCTGGAGAGACTCTGCTCAGGGGATGCCTGAATGAGGCTCCTTTCATGTCCCCAAGATCTGCTGTGATGCGGAAGGTAGATGAAGGGCCACTGCATTATATTCTCAGGACATTCTTTATGGCTGACTGAGGATTGTTAATATTTGGATTCGGCTATGACAGAACAAGAAGAAGTGAAGGAGGAATCTTCAGCAGGTGTTGTTTGCACTAAGGAAGGAAATCTCCTCTGCAGGGCCGTAGCCAGGATTCTAGATGGGGGTGTGTGTGAAAAAAAATTCAGGAGAGGCAAAAAAAAATCCAGGGGGTGACAATGTCACACTCACATATATATATCATTGGCACCACAGGGTGGTGTGGTGTGGGGGCTGTAGCTCAGGAGGAGTTTCGCCCCCCTGGCCCCCCTGGCTATGGCCCTGCTTCTCTGCCAGCCCGTGATGGTGAACCATTTGTTCTTGGACTTCAATTCCCAAAAGCCCAAGCACCCTGTGAATCCACATGAATGGGTTTACTGCAATTCATCCGGCCCGCGCTGCCCTCATTGCTCCTAGAAGCAGAAGTAAAATGCGCCTGTATGATTAAGGCTCTTCCGGGTTAACCCTTCCTCCATACGGGCACATTTTACTTCCGCTTCCGGGAGTGACGAGGGCAGTGTGGGCCAGATGAATAGCAGTAAACCCCTTCGTGTTGATTCACAGGGTGTGTGGGCTTCTGGGAATTGAAGTCCAAGAACATTTGGAGTGCCAAGGTTCACCATCGCGGCTATAAGCAGAAAAAAAACAGTCTGATCTTTCACCTGATCACCGTACTTCCTTATGTGTTGTCAAAATAGGAAATACATTAGCAAATAAGATGGCAGATTAAAACAGAATTTCCTATGGCTACATCTACAGAGAAGCATTTTGAGAAATAATCTCTGTCCTTGAAATAGAAACACAACCCCTGTAATAAGGAAAGCTATGATCAAGTAACCAGGGTACCCATTCCATCTTTTTCTCCTGCACTCAAATATCCCCAGGCAGGGAAGGAAAAGCTACTGATCCCAGTCAGTGCCAGCAATACCAGACTAATAGTCTGATTCAGGACCAGGTGTCTTCCTATGTTTCTCTTCTGATAGATAAATAATTTCCTGATCTCTCCTCTCCCTTCTTATCATTATCTTTAAACTACACTTACACCAGAAAGCCCTTCAAGTATGAACCCTGGAAAGTGAGCAACCATTCCACCACCATTTTCATTTTCCTCTCCATTGAAAACATTGTGGAGGGCCAAGAGAATTGTTTTGTGCACTATATAAACACTTTGGTATATGTCTGCAGTTTGCCTTTAATAGGAAATCCCTTGCTAATTCCTCTCTCATCCTTTGAGCCATGGGATCACAAACTGGAACCCGCCATTCATACAAATCAGAGATAAGAGAGGAAGAATCAAAGGCTCTTTGGTGAAGCATTATAAAGTGCTTTCCATTTAAATTACGTAGTTGAGTCAAATTAGATTCCCTTCAAAAACCAAAAGCACTGCGGTTATTTTCTTCTGCAACAATCCTGGACAGCCAAGGCATGAGGAAGGCAAGCCCAACAGCAAGAAAAGTGGAGTGTTTTGATGGTGAAATCAGATATGTCTGTGAAAAACCAGGGCATTTAAATAGGAGGCTCTATTTTATAAAGGCTTTTCTCAATATCTGCTCGTGGTATTGTCATCATTAGCATTATTCACAAAGTATGTGCAACTTTACAGGTAGCAGAAAAGGTCTGGTTAGCACTGCTTAGGATAGCAGATTGGCAGATTGGAAAGTGTGAGACAAAAAAAAATTAGCTGGGAAGAAAAAAGATTCGAAGGTGATATGACCACCATCTTGATGGAGCTGAAGGGTTGCCAGGTACGACGCCGTGAGCTCCTTCCCAGCTGGGGAAGGTTGAGCACCTGGGGAAGTTTGAGCACCTAGGGGATGTGGTTGGGGCCATAAAAGACCGGCCCATCTCACCCCCCCTTGCCGACACCGTGAGCTCCTTCCCAGCCGTGGAAGTTTGAGCACCTGGGGGATGTGGTTGGGGCCATAAAAGACTGGCCCACCTCACCCCCCTTGCCGACGCCGGGACCAGGCTGAAGACCACCGCCCGGGACTGATGCCATAGCTGCAAGGGGCTCCGCCTTTCCCTTTCTCTCCCTCGCTCTTGTTGGGAGGAATAATGGACCGCGGGCCGCTGGGTGCCCTCAGAGAAATTGTTGAGCCGGGCCTTCGTCACTAGTGGACCTTGCCACATGGTACTTGTTATTGAGGATTTTTTAAATCGTGTAATTTTTGTACTGAGAGAAATTGCACTGTATATTTTTATTATATATTTTATGCTGTGGTTTTTTTTGAGACTGATAGGTTGTTTTTCTGATCTCATTAGTGTATTGTATTATTATTGTATTGCTGTTCGATTCATGACTTATGTATTCATGCTTTGATTATTGTATTTATGTATTTTTGCCTGATTGCTCTATTTCTGTTACTGTGTCTCAGGGTTACTGATACTCTGTTTATATGCTGTTTTTTACAGGAATTGTGTTCATTGCATTTTTGTTTCGATTGTATGATATTTATTGATATTCTGTATGTTTGTTATATTTTGGTCTTGTTGTATCTTTAATTATGTTGGAAGCTGCCCTGAGTCTGCCTACAAGCTGAGTAGGGTGGGGTACAAATTAAAAATTGAATCGAAATCGAATCGAATGGTGCAGACATGTCTACTGCTGCAGAATGAACACAGGATTTTGACCAACATTAGGAAGAACATTTTGACAGTAAGAGCTGCTTGACTTGGATTGTGGTGGTCTCTTCTTTGCTGGAGCTTTTAAAGCACATAATGGAGGGCTATTTGTCAGCTGTACTGTTCATCCCTCCACGGACTAAACTAAGTGAGGTTGCTTCCAACTTTATAATTCTGTGACTTGAACTGTAGTGCTTGGACACACATACTGGACTGATAGGCAAAGAAGTGTATACCTGGGAGTGGCTTTCTTGCTTTGATGAGCTAAACATAAAGGGTGTGAAAGTTTGGGATCGGTCCACCACCCATTAGCTACCAGCCAGCCTCTCTTCCTCAGAAAAGCTGGCCTTTTGATGGCTCCTCCCTGAAGACTACAAAATGAATTTAGACCTATTTGTTGGGGTGGGGTTTTCAGATTTTCTGGACTACAAATCTTAATTCTCTATTCTGCCATTTCTCCTTACAAACACCTAAATGTGATACGTCTGTTAGGGAAAGGTAACACCTAAATGTGATACGTCTGTTAGGGAAAGGTAAAAGTCTCCATTGTTCGAAAGCCAGTCACGTCTGACTCTAAGGGGCAGGGCTCACCTCTGTGTACAGCCAAAGAGCCAGCACTCTCTGTGTCGGCAAACATTTCCATGGTCATGTGGCAGGCATGACTAGATGCCAGATCACACAGAACACTGTTACCTTCCCTACCAAAGTAATACCTATTTATCTACTTGTAATTTCTTGCCTTAGAACTGCTAGGTTAGCAGGAGCTGGGACCGATGATGGGAGCTCACTCCATCACACAGTGCTTGGGTCTCGAACTGCTCACTTGCCGACCATCCAGTTGTCAAGATCAGTGTCTTAACCACTAATCCACTGCAGCCCTCTGATACATCTGTTAGAAAGCCCTAAATAAGAAGACTGTGGAGGTTTAGCTGCAGAGGTAACTATTTCTATCTCAACTCTCTCTGAAGGCAAAGAAGATGAAATTGAGGTTGTTATACTTTTTGCTCACCATGAAAAGGCAAGGTTCTCTAGAAAAAACAATTATGTTGGGAAAGGTTGAAGGTAATAGGAAAAGAGAAAGACCAAAGATCGACTGACTCCTTAAAGGAACCACAGCCTTGAGTTTACAACAGCTGAATAAGGCTCCTAAAGACAGGACATTTTGGAGATAGCTCATTCACAGGGCTACTACCTGTATGAGTCAGGGGCAACTTGACAGCATGCAAAAACTACATGGTCAGCCCAGGCTTCCTGCTCAGAAAGACAGGAACAGAAGGCTTGAGCAGAATGTCTTATTTAGGTGTCTGTAAGGTATCGGTGGCTTAATGGTTAAGATGCTGAACTTGACAACTGGAAGGCCAGCAGGTCAGCAGTTTGATGCCCAATTGCTAGATGACAAAATGAGCTCCTGTTCTTGCTAACCTAGCAGTTCGAAAGCAAGAAATTATAAGTAGATAAATAGGGATCACTTTGGTGGGAAAGGTAACAACATTCCATGTGCTTTGGTGTCTAGTCATGCCTGCCACGTGACCACAGAAACATTTGCAGATGCAGAAAGCGCTGTCTCTTTGGCTCTAAACGGGGATGAGCATTGTCGAACACAACTGGTTTTCGAACAAGGGAGACCTTTACCTTTACCTTAAAGTATCTGCAAGTTGGGTGGAACTATCAAAATGGAGAATGGAGAGTTATGGTACTTGTAGTTAGCTGGATAGCTCCATTGTTTAGGTCTCTTAGCTGCAGAGCCAGAGGATATAGGGATTCATTTTCCCAGTGTGCCTCCTGAAAGAAGAGCCAGCTGTAAACCCAGAGTAGCCCCAGAAGAAGGAAAGGGTAAACAGCCTCTGTTTATTCTCTACCTAGAAGAACCAGGAAAGGGTCAACATAAGTCAGAATTGACTGGACTGACACTTATTATTATTCAGGTCTCTGCAAGATAGATTCTTGTTGTTGTTGGCAGTATCTGATTCTGAATATTGGCAATCATCATGGTGATCAGCCATAAAGACTGTCCTGCAAATATAATGTTGTGGCTTTTCATCTGCCTTCCACATCGCAGCGTGACACTCATACCACTGATACTTTCTGATCCTGAGCCCTTTTGGCATGCAAAGTCCTCCTCAGCCCCAGGCTAGGATTGATGAAGCTGCTGCCCCCCATCAAGATGGATTCAAATGGGATTTGATCGACTTGGGGACCATCACCCTTCCCTGTGGACTTCACCAAGGCTGCTAGTCCTCAGGGTTATCAGGTTAGTTAACCGCCGCCTGACACTCGACATTGAGTCACTGGCAGTATTGTCTACACTATTACCATAGCAGGATAACCTGGCCAGACAAGATAGATAGAACTCCCAAAATGGGGGAACATATAGAACTTGTCGACCAGAAAATATGAAATTCTGATCTTTAGTAGAGAGCTTTCATGGAGGGACTGATATTGCCAGGGATCTAGCCAAGTACCCATCAGCTGCTGGCTCCCCGAGGAAGGAGAAATTGAGGAGTGGGAGATATTTTGATGATACTTCTTATTTGCTGTTATGTGTAATTTCTTTCTTTTGCTGCCCTTCCCTCATAAACAGTCCAACCAAAATCTTGGCAGCCTCTGAGCAAGTTGCAAAAAACCATTTTCACTCCGTGCTTGTATTTTACAATTGCCTCCTTGACAGGTTTTTTATAGCCCAGTTTGCTCAACGTTTGCTACGAACCTTCTTCGCAATGTGCTTTATAGGCAGTCATTTGAAGAACCACCCGTGACAAACTCGCTTACATTAATAACTCAAATTACCAGAGGGGAGGGGAGGGTTTTAATTGAAAAAGGTTTCTGAAATGCATTCAACAGCTTTCCCTTCTTGCCATGGGCACAGAAATAAATATCCACTTGCTGCATAATGCTAGATATTTGTAGGAAATAATTCCCCACCTCATGAAAGTGCATCGGTTTCACCTTGTCGATGAAGGTGGAACAAACCATTGAGACTTAGTGAGCAATAGCAAAATTATGCTGCTACCAGACAGGAAAGGGAAAATCTGGGAGAAATGTCAAAAACTGGCAGTCAAAGCATTGGCACTGGATTTGGAAGTGAAAATCCCATATATATATATATATATATATATATATATATATATATATATATATATATATATATATATATATATATATATATATATATATATATATTTATATATATATATATATATATATATATATATATATATTTATATTTATATTTATATTTATATTTATATTTATATTTATATTTATATTTATATTTATATATATTTTTATATATATATTTTTTATATATATATATATATTTTTGGGGGGGGAATCCACGGATGTGTTTGCCAAATATATGTATATATTTTATAACAGTAAAACCAACCAAGGTCAACACAGGAATCTTACCTTCTGTTCTGAAGGATAAAGATTCCCTCATTGTGGGAAGTCGAGCTAAAACAGAAGCTGCAAGAACAGAATAAAAGATTACAGCTAAACATGTTCCCAAAGCCTGGCATAATATGACAAATTACCTAAAAATAAACATGCAAGAAACTTCACTCTGTGTTTATTGAGAAGACACTTCCACTACATGTGAGGAAGCTTACTCATGATATGTTTAGGACTCCATCAAAAAATTCAATTTGATCTCATATTCAGAAAGGGACTAGGTTGATAAAGGGAGAAGAATATATATTTACAGAAGGATTCTGTGGAGCAGAAAATGAGAATCTGAGGTGAAGTAACCACCTTTTGCTTTGCCTCAGGGGCTTCACACCATCAAGTGAAAGGCATGCGTGCATGGATTTTAGATGATTTTTCTCCCACATACTTTTTGGTTACTATAGGGTTTTTTTAACAAAAGAAGAGCTTCAGTGAGTCATGCTAGTTGGAGAGCCAATACAGTTTCCCTTTGCATTTTACTGACTGGTTGTCATGTGCTCTCAAGTCACTTGCAACTCCTGGCGAACCCAACAGTGTTTTTGAAGTGTGCCAGATGCTCAAGAGATACTTTACTGTTGCTGCCACCACCATGTTTCCATGGCTGAGGCAAGATTTGAACCCAGGTTTTCTAGTCCTAGAGACTGCGGTGGCTTAGTGGTTAAGATGCTGAACTTGACGACTGGAAGGTCAGCAGGTCAGCAGTTTGAGACCTGAGTGCTGCATGACAGAGTGAGCTGCCATCTCTGTCTCAGTTCCTGACCACCTAGCATTTCGAAAGCAAGAAATTTCAAGTAGATAAATAAGTACCACTTTGGTGGGAAGGTAAACAGCATTCCGTGCACTTCAGTGTCTAGGTATGCCTGCCACATGTTCATGGAAAGCTCTGGAGACACGGACAACAGTGGCTCTTTGGCTATAAACAGAGATGAGCATTGAACCCTAGAGTCAGATATGACTGGCTTTCGAGCAAGGGTGACCTTTACATTTACCTTCTAGTCCTAGTCCAACACTCTCTCCACTACAAACTGGTGGTTCTTCTAAAAATTTGCAGCAAACCCCCACAATCTCATGTGCCATGGTCTCAGTGTGATTCCTTGTTGATCCTCTCTGGTGTTGGGTCTGAGGTTAGATGAAAACCACTTCTGTATTGCCTCAAACAGGAGTTTATGGATACCGAAGGACAACCTCCGGGTTGGAGAGATAGGCAGGATATCTCAAAATGCCATTTCTAGGGAATCCCAAGCAGGCGAAGGCATCTGCATGGGAATATTACCCTGAAGCACATGGTGAGCCACTGTGTGAGACAGAATGCTGGACTGGATGGGCTCCTGTGGCCTCTTCCAGCAAGGCTGTTCTTATGTTCTTATGTACTTATGACCTCTCTTCACTGAGAGTGAATTGTTTTCTCAGCCTTTGGAGAAGGAGATAGATCCAGCCATGCCCTCCAGGAGACCAGAAGTCTACAATCTTTGGGGAACTAACAGTATTCCCTTGAGAAGATAAGCTCCTCTACTTCTACACTTAAGCTATGGTGCAGTTTTGACCTTTATACCTTAAATAAAACATAGATGAGTTAATTCTAGTTGACATGACAGATGGTAAAAGTGGAAATTATAGAACACACTGGGCATTTCCCCCTACATGTAGGGACAGATGAACCTTTTCCTTCCCACTCTCTTGTCATTTTCTCAAGGTTCAATCTTTTATTCCACTCTCCTATGAATCCATAAATTTGCACTGCTTTTCAAAACAGTCAAAATAAATATTGACATGCAGGTGTTGAAACACATGAACAACTGCAACAGTGCTGTCATATTCTGAGCTGTACAAATTGTGGAGTGCTGCTTACTTTGAATCCATACATTATTCTGAGAAGGATGCAGATCAGATCATTTTGCACGAGAATTTCAAAAGGCTGAAGTTGTCAAAAACCTCAAACTTCACACTTGTTTCTAAGTTTAGCCCACCTGATCCAATTGATCCTGTTTCAGTTCACACTATGTCTTGCGGCTCACAGCTTGAATAAAAAAATCGCCTCTCTTGCTCAAAAGCCAGTCGTGTCTGACTCTAGGGTGCTGTGCTCATCTCAATTTATAGCTGAAGAGCCAGTGCTGTCTGTGTCTATGCACACGATTCTGTGGTCATATGGTAGGCATGACTAAACACCAGAATGCAAGGAACGTTCTTACCTTTCCCATCAAAGTAATAATTACAAATATTTCTTCTTCTTCTTGTGCCATATTCAATTCCAATATTGGAGATCATGATGGCAATCAGCCATGAAGACTGTCTGCCTTCCACATTGCAGCATGACACCCATACCACTGATCCAGACATATCTGTCAAGCACAGCTCCAGAAAATATGGGAAATTACTGCGTATGCGTGTGCGCATGCTAAGTAACCCATTTGTGCATGCTCAGTAACCCCTTTCCCTGCCATTCAAAATATGGGACGGTGGCGGGAAAGGGGAGGAATGAGCGCTAAAATACAGGAAATCCTGGCCAATACAGGATACTTGACAGGTATGGATCCAGCTCCATGAGTCACTTTCTGGACTTGAGCCCTTTTGGCATGCAAAGTCCTCCTCAGCCCCAAGCCAGTATTGATGAAGCTACTGCCCTCTATCAAGATGGATTCAAGTGGGATTTAATTCACTTGGGGACCATCACCCTTCCCTGTGGACTTAGTCCAGGCCAATAGTCCTCAAGGCTGTCAAGGTTAGTTAACTGCTGCCTGAGGCTCAGCGTTGAGTCGCTGGCAGTTTGGTCTACTCTATTACCATAGTAGGATAACCTGGCCAGACTTGAGTACCTGCTTGTCTACTTGCAATTTCTTGCTTTCAAATTGCTAGATTGGCAAGAGCTAGAACAGATAACAGGAGCACACTCCATCACACAGGACTTGGGTCTCAAACTGCTGACCTGCCAACCTTCTGGTTGTCAGGTTCATTGTCTTATCCACTAAACCACCGCAGTTTGAATATGCATGTCAAAAATATTAAATTTCCAAAAATTTCACTGAGATAACTGAGATGCAAACAGAAATGAATAGATCATGGATATGCTTACCTGTCTGACCAACAACAGAGACAGGATCACTTTCTCCCATAGCATAAACTGCAGACACTGTCATGGTGTATAATCTGTTTGGGAGGAGAGAGTGAAGGGTGACAGACCTGCTTCTGCCAGAAACTGTTATCTGCCAATAGAAAAAAGATGGAAACTTTTATCACCTAACATAGATAGGGCTTATATAGATGATCATGCAAAATTTCGTGCTGGGAATCCCCACTGTATAATGTACAGATATGAAAAATACATCAGTTTCATTTTTATTGCATAATGAAGGGGAGGCTGGAGTAGGGCTACCCTCCATCAACATGGATTCAAGTGGGATTTAATCCACTTGGGGACCATCACCCTTCCCTGTGGACTTCGCCACCCAAGGCTGTTAGTTCTCAGGGTAGTCAGCTTAGTTAACCGCTGCCTGACAATTGGCATTGAGTTGCTGAGTACTGTATAGTCTACTACAGGCATTTGCAACCTACACGCCACAGGCTGGACCTAGCCCCTGATGGCAAATCTTCCAACCCGCACCACCCGTGGACGCCCCCCGAAGTGGAAGTAAAATGATCCGTGCATATGCAAAATGCTGCCGTAAATGCATTATGTGCATGTGCAGGTGCATTTTACTTCCACTTCCAGGTGAGAGAAACCATGTGACTGGCCCAATCAGCTGTCAGGGGGATGTGGCCAGGCCTGCGACCTGAAAACATTGAGAACCCCTGGTCTACTCTATTACCATAGCAGGATAACCTGGCCAGACTTGAATATACAAGACTCTCTTTGCATATCTGCATAAATTAGATGGACATAACATGAGCCCTGCTGGATCAGACCAAAGATTATCTCTTCTTTCATCCTTTTCCCAAATAGACACCTCGGGAAAGTGCACAAGTAGTACATGAGTGGTTTGGGGGAATGTAGTCCAAAAAGGTAACACCTCTATACAGTACTTGGAAAAACTAATTCTCTTGGTCTTGTCAGCAACTAGAAGACAGAGTCATATTGCCTCTGGTCCCATAGGCCCGTGATGGCAAACCTTGGCACTCCAGATGTTCTTGGACTTGAATTCCCAGAAGCCCCAACACC
Source organism: Bradypodion ventrale (assembly GCA_035047345.1). Lineage (NCBI taxonomy): Eukaryota > Metazoa > Chordata > Lepidosauria > Squamata > Chamaeleonidae > Bradypodion > Bradypodion ventrale. Next base: position 9,690,390 of record JAWDJE010000004.1, read on the forward strand.
CTGTGAATCTACACGAATGGATTTACTGCGATTCATCCAGCTCACGCTGTCCTCATCACTCCCGGAAGCAGAAGTAAAACGTGCCCGGATGGAGGAAGGGTTAACCCCGAAGAGTCTTAACTGTATGGGCACATTTTACTTCCGCTTCCGGGAGCGATGAGGGCAGCGTGGGCCGGATGAATTGCAGTAAATCCATTTGTGTGGATTTACAGGGTGCTTGGGCTTCTGTGAATTGAAGTCCAAGAACATCTGGAGTGCCAAGGTTCGCCATCATGGTTATAGGTAACATCCCGCCATCATGATTTACAGCCACTGGAGCCTCTTAATTCTCTTCTAAAGTCCTCCACGTCAGCATCTGTCATGACATTTTTTTGAACAATGTGCCTTGCTGTATGAAGAAGAACTTCATCGTCCTATTCTTGCAGATGTTTCCACCCAAGCCTACCATTTCCTGGTGCTTGTTGCCACTTTCTGAAGTGTAGGTGACTCTGTAGTGCTGCACAGCTCCGTCGGGGGGGTTCCAGTGGACTTGAAGGCTGCTGGGGGTTTCTGAATCAATAACAAGGTGGGTGGGTGGGTTCCTGGCAGCTGTATGAAAATAAAGAGAGGATGAAGGAGAGTTGACTTGCAAGAGCGGAAACTGGGCGGCCACTGGAAGTATCTGAAGACCTGGGGTTGCTCTCATGCCATTCAGCTGTCCAGTTTCATCTGAGACAGATGTGGTTTTCAGAGCTCTGTTCCTATTTGAAAACCTCACTTTTCAGCTATCCACATTTTCAAGCCAACCATTGCGACGCTGTCTGAAGCTTCACCCAAGATTATTACTGAACCACGTGCTACAAATAGTCTGTCATTATAAACAGGAATTTGTTCATGTTCTGGAGATTTGTTCATGTTCTCCTCCATTTTGTGCCATGTGGCAGGCCTAAAAGACCGAAAACTTTACTTTAACTTTACTTCTTACTAAAACAATCTCTAGCACATGTATATTTCTCTGGCCTAACTGTTTGGAAGCAATATTTTGTTCTTTCTCTAAGCATTTAGTGCAAGTTTAGGGCACTGTGTTGTCCTGGTTTTCCTCTTTTCTGGAGGGCCGTACCCAGTCGGTGTGGTTAGAGAGTGAGAGGTCCAGCCCTAGGCTTCTCAAGTACGGGGTGCCGCAGGGATCTGTGCTCTCTCCTCTCTTATTTAACATCTACATGAAGCCGCTGGGTGAGATCATTCGTTCCCACGGGGTGCGGTACCATCAGTACGCGGATGATACTCAGTTGTACATCTCGGCCCGTGGGGACCCCAGTGATGCTGTTGAAATCCTGTCCGGATGCCTGGAAGCCGTTGGGGTCTGGATGGGGGCCAATGGGCTTCGGCTGAATCCCAGCAAGACAGAGTGGCTGTGGATAAGGGGCCCCATGTTATCCAAGGAGCTACCATCTTTGGTATTGGATGGGGCTGTTTTGCCCCAGACAGACCCAGTGCGCAATTTGGGGGTCCTTCTGGACTCACGGCTGCTGCTAGAAGAACAAGTGGCGGCTGTGGCCAGGGGGGCTTTTGCCCAACTTCGGGTGATTCGCCAATTGCGCACGCTCCTGGACCGGGGCTCCTTGCTTATGGTCACTCATGCTCTGGTTACTTCCCGACTAGATTATTGCAACGCGCTCTACATGGGGCTGCCCTTGACGACCATTCGGAGGCTGCAGCTGGTCCAGAATGCGGCGGCCCGGGTGGTGATGGGGTGTGGGCGATATGCCCATGCCTCACCGCTGCTTCGGGAGCTGCACTGGTTACCAGTTTGTCTCCGGGTGCAATTTAAGGTGCTGGTTTTGACCTTTAAAGCCCTATATGGCAGGGGGCCAGGATACCTTAGAGACCGCATCGTCCCAAGAGTGACTGCCCGTCCAACCAGAGCGGACCGGAGAGGCTCTCTAATGGTGCCATCAACGAGGGGTGCACATTTATCTAGCACCCGAAGGAGGGCCTTCTCCGTGTCCGCACCAACCCTCTGGAACCTCCTACCAGCAGAACTAAGACTTCAAAGAGAACTGCTGCCCTTCAGGAAAGGAGTGAAGACCTGGCTGGCAGGGCAGGTGTGGGGCCCGAACGCGACTATGGTCCCCGCCGGCTGGTTTTTATAAGAACTTTCTCTTCGTCCTTCTTGTGTGGTGGGTGGGTTGGATGAGTGGGATATGGGTTTTTAAAAAGGGGGTGGATGTGGGTTTTTATTGGGTGGGTTTTATAAGATTTTGTAATGTTTTTTATGTATTTTTTAGAGTGTTGTAATGCCGCCCTGAGTCGGGTTCTGCCTGAGTGGGCGGCATATACAAATGTGATTAATAAATAAATAAATAAATAAAGTGTATTCATTGGCTGGGCTAAACAGGGAGAAAGCTTGGCAGAATTTGGACTTGCATTCAAACTAGAGATTTGCCTAAAAACCTGCCCTGCTTTTCTGTGCTGCTGCTAAATATAATTTAACAATATGTAAATGTGACCCTGGCAAAATGGAACTCCCTAGCTTCTTAAAGAAACACACAGACACTTTTTGAAATGCAAATAGGGAGCTTATCAAGTTACAGATGTGGAATGCCTTCAGAGTAGGACTTTACTGCCATTGTCCAGGGCCTCAATTCACAAGAGGACTAAAAGGGAGTGATTCACACAAACAGGTAAGTTGTGTGCAAGAGAGATAAAATTTGACCTTCAGAGCAGGAATGTAAATCCTCTCTGGTCTAATTCCCTTGTATAAAAGTAAGAAATTATATGCAAAACAAAAAGCCAGATTTTTCCCCTTTGCCTGAAAGGTTTATTCTATGAGCCTGAATAAATCTTTTTTCAGGTTTGTGAAGATTGTTTTTACATAAATAAATCAATTTGTTGAAAACTAGATTTGGTACAAGTTTGATTCATGGAGGTTTAAGAATTCTTCTTCTGCCATATCCGAATCCAAATATTGGCAATCATCATGGCGATCAGACCATGAAGACTGTCCTGAGAATATAATACAGTGGCCTTTCATCTGCCTTCCGCATTGCAGTGTGACACCCATACCACTGATCCAGCTCCACGAGTCACTTTCTGGTCCTGAGCCCTTTTGGCACACAAAGTCCTCCTCAGCCCCAGGCCAGGATTGATGAAGCTGCTGCCCTTCATCAAGATGGATTCAAGTGGAATTTAATCCACTCGGGGACCATCACCCTTCCCTGTGAACTTCGGCACCCAAGACTGTTAGTCCTCAGGGTTGTCAGGCAGTAGGGTCTACTCTATTACCATAGCAGGATAACCTGGGCAGACAATGTTTTGGAATTAGAAGCACCTAATGTGTTGTCTGTGTCCTTCTGAAGACTCAACTACTCTATCTGTGCTTCTTGTTGTTGTGTGGCTTCTTTCTCAAAGGAAAAAGACACTACTTCTGTACAGAGATATTTCGTGCAAATGACAGAGACCCTAACGCTTGCCTTGCTCCTGAAATGGAGGTGAGGAATCTCAAGGGGCTAAAGATTCCTCATAGGCTGCCTCATTGCATCGAAACAACTTAAGAATGAGGAGTTTAATGAGTATTTTTCACATCCCTGGCTCAGAGGCTAAAATTACTGACTGGAACAATGCATAGATGAATAATAGACTGTATCACTCCCAAAGCAAATGCAGATAAAGCCTTTATTTAAAAGCTAGCTTTCAACCTATATAAGTCTTCATCAGTCTCTGCACTTCTGCATTGCGGATGATGCAGGGAAAAACTATGGAAGTCCCAAATGTCATGGCAGATCTTCATGCCGGTGCTGTTCCTTAAAGGTAAAGGTCACACTTGCTTAAAAGCCAGTTGTATCCAACTCTAGGTTTCAGTGCTCTTCTCTGTTTATAGCCAAGGAGCTGTCTGTGTCTGCAGATATTTCCGTGGACATGTGGCAGGCATGCCTCAACACCGGTGTGCACGGAACGCTGTTTACCTTGTCATCGAAATGGTCCCTATTTATCTACTTGCAATTTCTTGCTTTCGAACTGGTAGGTTGGCAGGAGCTGGGACAGAAGACGGGCGTACACTCCGTCATGCAGGAATTGAACTCCGACCTTCCAGTCAGCGAGTTCAGCATCTTAACCACTTGAGCCACTGCAGTCCCCCTGTTCCTTAAAAGGAAAGCCCAAAATGCAAGGTGCAAACACGAGTCTGGGGTGTAGATTTCAAATTCTACTCTTGGTGACCATTGGTTGGATTATCTCTCCCAACTCACCAAACTAAGGGATGCCACGGTTCCCTCTTTCCCATCATCTATTTTGAAACTCAAGAATCCTTCTTGGTTGGGAATTGAGGTTACACAGAAATGTGGCAAAACCTGTATTAGGGAATTAGGGATTAAAATTTAGTATTTCGATATTCCTTCTGGGGACGATCTAAAAGTTCTGGAGACCCACGGTGGAAAAAGAAAGCCACCGTATTAGGGAAAGAGACAGCTTTTGCCTACAGTGGAAACAGAGAAGGGTTTTTTAGAGTTACTGTATTTATTTTCCGATTCTAGCAGAGGTAACCTTGGCATGTTCTATTGGAATTTTTGCACTTCTTATTTGGAAATACATTGATTATTCACCTTCTGTTTGCATCCCTGTTTTCACAGAGCCATATTAAAAGATTATTGACTCTATTCTGCTCAAGGCTATGACTGCTCCTCAAACTGCCAAGGAGATGTGGAAGAGCTCTTTACTTTTGACGTTGATCTACATCTTACTATGGATGTGTTGCAGTAGGCCGAAGGGAACAGGTCAGTGGCACAGCTCCATTTAAATTCTTTAGTTCAAAATGCCCCTAAAGATGTGGCATCTTATATTTAGGCACATAGGTCTTGAAGACATACTTCCCTCACAATAATTACTAAAGGCTCATGCAGATGGGGTAAAATAGGATTAGCTAGTAAAAGTAAAGGTCTCCCTTGTTCAAAAGCCATTTGTGTTCATTTGGGTGTGTGTGTGCTCATTTGCAGATATTTTTGTGGTCATGTGGCAGGCATGACTAGAGACTGGGACACATATGGGACACTGTTACATTTCCTGCCAAAGCAGTACCTATTTATCTACTTGCAATTTCTTGCTTTTAAACTGCTAGGTTGGCAGGAGACAGATGGCAGGAACTCATTTTGTCATGCAGCACTCGGGTCTCAAACCGCTGACCTGCTGACCTTCTGGTCATCAAGCTCAGCATCTTAACCACTAAGTCATAGGGGTTTTTCTGCTGTTCAGCATTATTGAGATTCATGTCCACTATACACTGCAAAATTCTACCTTGTTAAAATCTGCTTCTTCTCTAGAAATCCTTAGAATCCTTTCAAATAGCGGCTGAAATTTCACTTCCCTGCTAGAGATTCATTTTTAGAGCTTTTTTTTTCTTTTCCTTTTGTTCAATTTATATTTGTAACACAGTAAAAGAATCTCTCATGCAGAAATAAGCTTCCTATCCAAAGTGTCATAACCAGAATTCATCCCTCAGCACAAAACCCAAAACAAAACAAACAACGCAAATCAGCAAGTGTAAAAATGATTTAAAAATAATAATGAGAAAAGGTTCTGATCCTAGTGTTGTGTTGTCTAGATAACCCATCAATGCTGTACTCTTTACATTTATAGAAGCAAATACTTCATCTGGACAAGTCTACCGTTTTGTTGATTAAAGCAGGGAAGGGAAAAGGGACTGAGGAGAAGTTCATCCTTCATGAACTCTGTTCCTCACTGTCAGTCTGTGGAGGCTTCGGAAAGATTCGACTAGTATCTGGGAGCCATCTGAAATCTAAATGAAACTGTTCTGCTTCCCTAGGTCTCCAGGTGAGGGAGATGAATTTCAGAAGTGGCTAGAAAGGAGGAGATTTTTCTTTACTTTTATGTGTGAAGCATCTTTATAATCTGGTCACTCGTCTCCTCCCACCTAACATGAGGACACACTGGGTTAGCATAAAAGTATTCTGTGTTTAGGGCTGCAGTGGTTTTGTGGCTTGATGCCTGGAAGGTCGGCAGATCAGCAATTTGAGACCCGGGTGCTGTGCGATGGACTGAGCTCCTGTCTTCTGTCTCAGCTCCTGCAGTTTGAAAGCAAGAAATTGCAAGTAGATAAATAGGTACCACTTGGCTGGGAAAGGTAACAGCACTCCATTTACTCCGGCATCTAGTCATTGCAGCCACATTACCATGGAAACATCTGCAGATGCAGAGTGCTGGCTCTTTGGCTGTAAATGGAGGTGAGTTGGACTACACTGTCTTTCAAGGAAGGGAGACCTTTACCTTTACTTTATTTTGTGCTTGCTTCCAACACAACCTTTGATTGCTCCACATCTATACCTATAAGTCTGTGTGTTAACCGTTGGAATGTGACAAACGATCCTGCACCCATCCCTACTAGCCCGTACCGAGCATTCATTCACTCGCCCGAACCTGGTTCGCAGGTAACTGTCGGGTTGAATTTTGTGCCAGTGGGGCAGGAGCCCCCCGATCGCAAACAAAGAAAAAGGACTTCACTTCCCAACATCCTATGCCCCGCGCCACAGCCAATCAGGCTGAGAGGCGCAAGCAAAAGGAACGTTCGGAAATGCGGCGTGGCCAAGGAGCCGCAGAAAAAAAACCGCCGCACAAACGGAACGCACAAACCCATAACTACAAGCCCCAGAGTCCTGCATGCCATGAGCGCACAGAACACCGCGAAGGCTGCCACGCGAAAAATAAAATTGCAAAACACAACGGGAGCACAAGGCGGGAGCACGCAGCGTCTCACAGCCTCGCAAAACAAACAAGCCACAAAAATCCACCGTGAGACACCCACTGGCCTTCTTTCATGGAGAAACGGGGAGGAGAGGGACTCCCTCTCCTCCACGCTACCCCGCCGAAGACACGGCGAGACCACCATCAGCCTGAAGAAAAGTTGAGCTGGGGTGGGGAAAAACCCCAAACACAGGGGGGATTCAAAGGGGGAAAAGGTACTGATGCCTTCCCCCCCTCGAAAGCGAAACAATTCCTCCACAAAGGAAAGGCAGCGAATGGCGCTCCAGCCGCTGCCTTTAATTTCCGAGTAAGTGTTTCACTTTCAAGGGAGGGCGAAGGCATCAGTGCCTTCCCCCCCTTGAAAGTGAAACAATTCCTCCGCAAAGCAAAGGCAGCAAACGGTGCTCCAGCCGCTGCCTTTACTTTACGAGTAAGTGTTTTGCTTTCAAGAGGGGCCAAGGCACTGGTGCCTTGGCTTCCCCTTGAAAGTGAACCCATTCCCAGGGAAGCAAAGCCAGCGGACAGTGATCCGCCCACTGACTTTACTTTCCTTAAAAATGTTTCGCTTTCAATAGGGGGCCAAGGCACCAGTGCCTCCCACCCCCTTGAAAGAGAAACAAAACTAAAAAACACAAACAAGCACCAAAATAATTAAAATAAATAAACCATTAATTAAAACACACACACAAAAAAAACATCCAAAATTAACCAAAGCAAAAAAAAAACACAGAAAAAAACACAACGAAAAACACCAAAAAAGAAAAACAAAACAAACCCACAAAATAAATTACACCAGCCAACTTACCATCATGTCCTATCTCCATGACGGTTGGAACTGAAATGAGGAAAGAAAGAGACTACTTACCGGAAGAAGCGCCACCCAGAGGCCAGTAGAGAAAAAACAGTCAAAGTAAAAGAAATACTCAACAGCCCCACCCAGAGGCCACAAGAGATAAAACAGTCAAAAAAATAACATTACATCACACATTCACACAAATCACAAACAAATCACAAAATAATAAAATAAAAACATTTCTAAAATCCTGTGTAGAGTTTTCACTCAAAAACAAAACAAAACATCTAAACACAGTTTAAAAACACTGAATGTAAAAAAAATGTACTTTCACATTTTTAAAATTATTATCCAAGGTACAACTATTAAAAAAAATTCACATGCTAAAACATTATTTGGTTAAATAAAATAATTGTAAAAAATTATATCATCCTTTCCTCTTTTTTTAATCTACCAAAACAAACCCAAAAAAGCTGATCACAGTTTATAACAGCCCGTGTGTATAAATAAACATTTTAAAAATCACAATTACAGACTAACCTCATTTGTACAAACATTAACAAAACAAAAACCTTCCAACACAATTTAAAACAGCCCGGCACTGCCGGGCAAAATTTGCTAGTATACTATATAACACAATGATTCCCTATAACATCACAAGACTGGGCCTCTGACAACATGGAGACCAGTCCTCTCTGGCCTCAGGATTTGGCCTTAAATGGGACACAACTGCCTCAGCAACCTCATCTCTGATTACTTTACTGTCCAGTAGTACTGTAGCTCTTGCCCTTCAGCAAAGAAGTCTTCAAGGTCACCCTGGGTTTTATCTTCCCATCCTATACCCTCTTATGTGGGTTAGCTCAGTGTCAAACATCCCCCTAAATCTAAAAGGCAGATGACATGGTTCTATGGATTTTGATGTATCAATAGGCTCATTGAAATCTAGTGTGGCCACCCAGGGAAGATTCTGGAAACACTGACAATAAGATTTTGACAGGTGGAAGAAAGGTCAGGGGTTTTGAGGCTGCCTGGGAGGGAACAAATGTTCCTTGACACAAGGGATACCATCTGTGGCAACAGCCTTGAATCTTCTTCAATATGCCCTCTCCATAACCCTCTCTCTTGCTCATTTTTTTTTCTCCAAGATGTCTGCGCAATCTCCCTGGGGACAAAGGGGTAAAACATCACATCTAAATTCATGAGCTAGATAAGTCCCCTATTTGGTACAATGCCCGTTTTTGGAAAGCAGAGTTTGGGAGAGTTACTTTCTGGAACACAGTTTCCATAATCGCCAGCCATCATGGCCACTGGACAGCAAGTACACAATTAGTGTACATTAGTCACTGGTATGACACAAGCCAGAAACCCACAAATTGACCCTAGACCCGTGATGGCGAACCTTTAGATGTTCTTGGACTTCAATACCCAGAAGCCCAAGCCCCCATGAATCCACATGAATGGGTTTACTGCGATTCATCCGGTCCGTGCCACCCTTGTCGCTCGTGGAAGCAGAAGTAAAACATGCCTGTATGGGCATGTTGTATGTAATCGACTGTGCGACTGAACAACAACATGGGCACTTTACTTCCGCTTCCAGGAGCGACGAGGACCAGATGAATCGCAGTAAACCCATTCGTGCAGATTCATGGGGGCTTGGGCTTCTGGGTATTGAAGTCCAAGAACATCTGGAGTGCCAAGGTTCACTATCATGGCCCTAGGCATTACACTTGCTCATAAATCAGCTGATGGAGCTGAACTGCTTCCTCCATCTTCCTGAGATTGTAAAAGGTACAGCAGTGATGGTGAACTTTGACACTCCAGGTGTTCTTGAACTTCAACTCCCAGAAGCCCTGATCAGCAGGAGTGCTGACTTGGGCTTCTGGTCATTGAGGTCCAAGAACACCTGGAGTGCCAAGGTTCACCATCACAGGTCTATAGAAATAACAATTGCAATTACAGTTACCTACTATCCCATACCACTTAGAGCACTCTCTGGTGAGTTCACATGGTAATTATCTTTTCCCCACAACATACTGAGTACTCATTTTATCAAATTTGGAAGGCTAAGTCAATCTCAGAGCAGGCCAAAACATGCTCTGTTTTTGGGTGTTCCTCTTCTTGATTTCCTCGATGCTGAAACAAAAATAATTGGGCCCAAAATGGAAGCACATGCCTCCATTTGAGCATACAGGTGATACTCGGAAAATTAGAATATCGTGCAAATGTTCATTCAGTTCAGTAATGCAACTTAAAAGGTGAAACAACTATATGAGAGACTCATTACATGCAAAGCAAGATAATTCAAGCCTTACTTTGTTATAATATTGATGCTTATGGCTTACAGCTTATGAAAACCCCAACCCCCCAATCTCATGTACCCCATAATCATCACATAATCTCATGTACGCTGTATGCCATGATCATCACAATTATAACGAATTAAGGCATGACATATCTTGCTTTGCATGTAGTGAGTCTATCTCATATATTTGCTTCACCTTTTAAGTGAAATGAATGAACATTTGCACGATATTCTAATTTTCTGAGTTTCACCTGTATTTTTCTATTTCATTGAAATGCTGGTCCTCAAAGGGACATTTGGGGGGATGGCTAAGACTTACTCCATGGGAGTCTAGAAGAGCATCAGAAATTGAGACATGGAGACCATACATATTTTGTAAACTCACAATGGTGATGCAAACGAAACTAGCTGTTTACTCTTGTGGAAGTAATATGATAGGCTGGAATGGAGAAGAGACAGAAACAAAGAATGCCTATCTACTTTCAGTAGAGTCTCTATTAATGTTCATTTATACCACATAACTAGTTTTTGTTTTTCATAAGCTTTTGTGTAAGTCTAAGCACACGTAATGAAATGTTCATGCATCTATTCCTTGTACAGAACGCTTAGTGAGATTCCTTCAATATCCCCCTCCTTCCCACACTGCATGGTTTCAACATGGTATAGGCTTCTTGCCATAGGTCTCCCTTGCTTGAAAGACAGCTGTCTCTGTCTCTAGGGGGCAGTGCTTATCTTTGCACTGCCAAAGAGCCAATGCTGTCTGTGTTTGCAGAAATTTCTGAGGTTATGTAGCAGGCATGACTAGATGCCAAAGCACACGAAATGCTGTTACCGTTCCTGCCAAAGAGGTACAGTACCTCTTTTTCTATTGGCAATTTTTTGCTTTTGAATTTCTAGGTTGGCAGGAGTTGGGACAGACAATGGGCGCTCACTTTATCATGCAACACTTGGGTCTGGCCAAGTTCAGCATGTTATAACCACCAAGCCACTGCAACCCACCTTCTCGCCATATGGATATGCATATGCATACACATATCATTCATTGCAATAAGCAGGCATTTTGCTCGTTAATGAATAACAGACTATCCTAAAGAAATGGAGCCAAAATATTTTTTTTCTACCCGGTAGTTTGCTTGTTTGTCTGCTTGTTATTTGATTGCTTGCTGGTTTAATTTATTTCCATTGCTCCCTTTTCCATCCAGAAGGTGTACATGTCTATTTGACGTCATAAATTTTTTAAAGGATGCTAATACAAAAGTACTAAGAATGCATTGACAAACAAATCAATACACTCTCATAAGTCATAAATCATCGTAAAAGCAGCAGGAAGAGGCAACCAAACAGCTTCCCTGAAAAGCCTCAAAGTGCCTCCTAAAGGCCAGAAGATGTTTGGTTCAAGAAGTAGGGCTCGCGAGGAAAACATTTTGAGGGCAAAGATGTCATTGTCGTTGTTTTTTCCCCTTTTGATTTAGCAATACACTTGTTGGCTCATATTTGACTTGTGGTCTACAACAACTCCATGATGCTTCTCACACATATTATTTAATGAGCTAAGTACTCCACACCTTGTAGCTGTCTGGCCGGAAATCCCAGTACGGTAATGGAGTAGCCCGTATAGCCAGTGATTCAATGTCAAGTGTTCGGCGGTGGTAAGTAGCCTCCATAAAGGGGCCAATGACTATGGGCAGATGAGTCCCTTTGGGTGGGATGATGGAGGAAATGCCACTGGTTTTTTTCCCCTTGCTCGAAAGCCAGTCATATCTGACTCTAGGATGCAGTGCTCATCGCTGTTTCAAAGCCGAAGAGCCAGCATTGTCTGCTTCTGCAGATGTTTCTGTGGCCATGTGGCAGGCATGACTGGACACTGGAGTGCACGTAACGCTGTTACCTTCCCACCGAAGTGTTCCCTATTGATCTACTTGCAATTTCTTGCTTTCGAACTGCTAGGTTGGCAGGAGCTGGGACAAAGACGGGAGCTCATTCCGTCCTGCAGTACTCGGGAATCGAACTGCTGACCTTCCACCTCCCAGTCAGCGTCTTAGCCACTTGAGCCACTGCAGTCCTGGAAATGCCACTGGAAACCATTGGGAATCAGAGTTCCTCGTCTGCTCATTTTGTCATTGGGCCCAATATGATGGTTTCCAGTGGAAATGCCACTGGAAACCATCATATTGGGCCCAATGACAAAATGAGCAGAGGAGGAACTCTGATTCCCAATGGTCATGGAGGCAGAAGAGGCTATGTCAGATGGACTGGCTGTGAGTTCACACTTTGATAATATCTTCAAGGCTGCGGCAGTCCATTGCAGTCCCAATGTCAAATCCTGCATGTGTCATTTCATGTGTGCCACATAAGATGGCTCTGTGATCATAGGGTGTGGGTCACTTCATGGCAAGCTGGGATCCACCTTAAACAAATTCATGCCAAATGTCATTTTTCTTGCTTGGGGAGGGGGGGGTGCTTTCTTGGATACAAGTTGCAGCTGACTATGCTGAGGACTCCATATCTTGTAACTGTGTATTTGGTTTTTCTCTCTAGGTGTAGAATTTTGCACTTATCCCCATTAAACTCAGTTCTGTTGTTTGCACCCCAGTGCTTGAATTTACCAAGATCTTTTTGAATTTTCTGTCTTCTAGTCTTCTGCTCTTTCATTGCAAGTGCTCAGGTATCCATAAAACCTCTCTGTTCTGATATGCTAGCTTTAAGAAATGGAGGACATAAATATGATGCCAAGCAAAATGTAGATGCTATCCTTTGCTTTCAGTGAGATACACATTCAGACATGTATCATCATTTATGTCAAACCTGTCGGCTAACAGACTGGAAACCAAGGGACCACAAAAGACCACTAGGCAGCCCCTGAAAATGATGGGATGAGCTGATGGTAAAGTTGTTCAGCCAGAGCTGGAAGCAGAAGGCAAGGATAGAATATTTGAGATCGATTTGTGCTTAAACAGATAAGTGATGACAAATCGATATTGAAATATTGGATTTTGGATCATCATTCTAAAAGTCCTTCCAGGTAGCCTTTGCAAAAATAGATACATTCTGCTGTCAGAATTTTCCCCATTAACATTTTGCCATTTTGGCAAAATGGATGAAGAAATTAACATACAGTGCAGTGTAAGGCAAATCAAATATTGGGACAGTTAACTCTGCTCTTACAACACAAGGCAATACCAATCAGCACATAGAAACACCTCATACAAAGCATATTCATTACCAGTGCCAAACATTGACACTTAGAACAAAACATAAGTGAAAGTTGGTCACCACATAAATGAGATGTCTGGAGAATGCAGCTTGAGTGATTAGAAGGGATAAAATCAGGAATGAGGTTATAAGGGAAAGAATTGGGACAGAACCAATCTTGTTTGTGGGTCCTGTAAAGGCTCCCACACCCCTGGACTGATCACGCTGAAATTCAGGACATATGTACCTTGGGTTCACGAGATCAGAGCAGCAGAGGTTAGGAGCCCCATTGGGGGGGGGTAGGTATGTCCCTAAATTGATCCCAAAGGGACGTATATTGGACAGGAGGTTGTGTGTGTGACCTAGTGATGTCATAGTAGGGCTAATGTCATAGCCCCAGGTAGATCACCATGATCCCCAACTAATCACAAGGGCTGACCAGGTCTGGGCCTTTATGACGTTACAGGGCCCCACTCCTTGGTAGTGAATAAAACCACAACCAATCACAAGGGCTGACCAGGTCTAGGCCTTTGTGCCATAACAGGGCTCCACCCCTTGGCCAGCTAGCAGGGCATGACAGGAGTCCAGTGGACAGAGGTCAGCCCAGGAGAAGGAAGAGGGAAGGAAGAAAGGAGAGAGGTTGCCAGGGACCCTCAGGAGTGGGAGCAGGCACCCAAGCAAGGCTGGAATAGGAGGAGGCGGTCCCTGATGTTTCCTACTCGACAACCCGGGCAAGGCCGGGTACCCAGCTAGTGAAATTATAAGGGAAAGAATTGGAATAGAATCAATCTTAAACTACATACAGAGGCAACAAACAAAGTGGTTTGCCCGTCTGGAGAGAATGTTGTAATTCCATGCCTTACAAGGCATTTGTGAAAAGAGGAGAAGGACAAGGACCATGAGGCAGACCCAGAGGAAGGTGAAGAGAGAACATCAGAGAAATATTACAAGAACACCAAAGAACACTGATGGAAGCTACTAGAAGTGCCAGAGCAAGAACCTTGTATCTCCCTTCAACACTTGATGTGGTAAAAGAGGAAGAAAAAATGAAGAAAAGATTCCTGAGGCCCTCTCAACCTGGCAGTCTCCAAAAAACATTGGAATACAACATCTATCATCATCTAGCTGAGAGAGTGGGAGTTGTGATCTAATAATTTTGGAGGACACCAGGTTTGTCTCCAGCTTCCACAGCCCCAGTCAGTAGTTTATAAAGTTACTGGTCTAATATGCTGGGATTCCTATGGATTGGAGGTTCTGTATGCCATATTAGTCTCTCTCAATGCATATCTTTCCATCCTTGAAAAGCAGCCATTCTGTTCTACGTCAGCAAGACAGACAAGCCTCAATTCTATTCAGAAACTTCAAAAAGAGTATTTTCTCCTGGGGAAAGTCAAGAGAAGAAACCGAATTGTATTGATGTCTAGTCCTGTTGAGCCTAAGACTTCTGGAATATTTCAGTGTTGGCCTTTGAAGTTTGCCAGTTTTTGAGAGATTCTGTTTGCCATTTTCCAAGCATTCCCCACTGTGAGGCTGATCTAGTATTCTCTATTTCTTTCCCTGAAAAATCTCTATCCCTTTGAAAAGGAACAAAATGAAGCATTACCAGGCTACATATCAAGGCTTCATGTGGGCCAAGGAAGAGTAAAAGCAAATAATGCTTGCACATAGAAATGTGTAGAATAACCCAGCCAGGGGTGTGTGTGTGTGTGTACTAGATCAGGGGACTAAAGCATCCTTTACAAAATAGTTAATTTTTTTTTTACAGAAGCAAGCTACACATCTGTGAAACAATAAAACAACCCTTACTTCTTGGATTGATACAACTGGGGAATGTTAACATAGAAAATGGTACATCAGAGGTGTAAAATACTATATATTGACAGACCTCTTACCAATGCCTGTTTTGTGGTGAGTATTTACAGATACTCAAGATTAGTCACTTAGTAAATCAAATCCAGTACATTTACAGCTCTCAAGTGCATAATTAACTCTGACTTCAATCCAAAGGACTTGAGCACTGAATTGGCATGAGCAAGCAGCCAAATTCTGCCATTTTTTGGCAGCCAACTTGAAATCTTCAGCTAATCCAAAACAAGGGTGGTGTTGGCAGTGCATGTCACCAATGTTATAAGAATTCTATCCTCTTGCTCTTCTCCTTCTTCTTCCAAATCTGAATCGGAATATAGGCAATCATCATGGTGATCAGCCATGAAGGTTGTCCTGAGAATATAATGCAGTGGCCTTTCATCTGCCTTCCACACTGCAGCATGATCCCCGTTCAACTGATCTAGTTCTGCAAGTCACTTTCTGGTCCTGAGTCCTTTTGGCACTCAAATTCCTCATCAGCCCCAGGCCAGTATGGATGAAGCTGCTGCCGTCCATCAAGATGGATTCAAGTGGGACTTAATCCACTTGAGGACCATCACCCTTCCCTGTGGACTTCACCACCCAAGGCTATTAGCTCTCAGGGTGGTCAGGTTAGTTAACTGATGCCTGACACTCGGCGTTAAGATGCTGGCAGTATGGTCTACTCAAGCAATATAACCTGGCAGTATGCTCTAGCACAGGGGTTCCCAACCTTTTTACGCTGCGTGCCTGACCATGCCTCCTGGACAGCTGAGTGGGTGGACTACGCCCACCGGAAGCAGAAGTAAATATGCCTGCTTCCACGTTTACGACAGCCATGGGCACATTTACGGCTAACATAACTGCATTTACACATGCACGGGCACATTTGACAGCGGTTGTAAATATGCCTGCTTCCACATCTGGGTGCGGAGGTTACAGCAGGCCACATGAAATGGTACCATGGGCTGGGTCCAGCCCACAGGCCATAGGTTGGGAACCCCTGATCTAGCAGGATAACCTGGCCAGACTTGTAAGAATCCTATCGGCAATGACTTTTCTAAACTCTGGTTTTGTTCTTTAAAGGAGTTTGGATCTCAGATGCCTTGGGAAGTGTATGTCTAATGCCAAAATAAGGCATTGGATGCTTCTTGTGGGTGCTTACACCTGTCCTTTGGTGTGGTCTGTAGATGTTCCCTCCTATTGGAAAATACTTGGCCTTCTAGAAAAGCAGAAGACTGTTTCCCTCAAAACAGGCCTATAAAATGGAAGTGATGCGCAGCTTCTTTCCTTTGAACAGTGGCTCTAAAGTCCTCTGTGATGTGGTTTAGGAGATTCTTCTTCCATGTCTAGCCCAGACATGAGACTGCCAAAATGAAATTACCTGAGTTCATTCAGCAGTTCCTTTCATCTGACCTAGTGTGAGAAAGATTAGCCAGCAACACAAAGTGGCCATTACCAGAGTGCACCCAATTGTGGTTCAAATACAACACAATCTTCAAGGAGGCTCTCTCTGATTTCTGCATTTCACTAACTACATATTTTTTTTTGAAAGTTATGTCTTTATGGACTGTTATCTTTGTTCACTGCACCATTGTTTAAAGAAGCAGATCTGATAAGCAGAATACAAATAAAAGTTATTCAAAACAAGGGCTGCTAATTCTAGGATAGGTAGTAAATGGAGCTTCAATAACTCTAAAAATACAGAAACCTGACACAATAACAAGAACAGAGGGTGGCTCTTAAAAGAATTGTGTTCTGCTCTCTGCCAGCAAGGCCATTAGTCAAGAACGATTAATTAAGAGAGCATCGTCAAGGAAAGCTCCTTCTAATCTCACATTATTTTATATTCCTTTATTTTTGTACCAAAGATGAATCAACCTCTGTCTCTTGATGTAGAGTCCATCTAGCAACTTCTCATCCATTTCTAAAAATGTCCCTTTGTAAAGTGTGACTCAGCACTTTATATATAGTTTAATGTTTATTGCACCACTCATCGACCATGGCAAGGGACTTGATAATATATATTTATACACTTGCTTACCTGCCTTAAAAGACTCCTGTGTCAGCATGGCATTTACCCAGTTAAATGTTTACTCATTTAATACAAACACAGTAACTGTGATACCTTAAAAGCTAATTCCTTAATGGACTGTAAGAACCAAAGTGGTCTCCCCATAAAATTGCAGGTGTTTTCCCCTTAAAATGTATGAATTTTTCAGTATATTTTCCAAACCTACTGTACATATCTTACAAGTACATTTTGTTGTTTCATGAATCATGTTGTAATAATGGACTTCAGACCATCAATTCAAGGCAGTGAAAACAAGATAAATTCCAGTAAGAAATATAAATAGAGCTTCTCACAATTCCTATTCAAAGAGTGCCGATAGGATTCTTACAAGTCTGGCCAGGTTATCCTGCTAGACCAGGGGTTCCCAACCTATGGCAAACCGGAAGCCAGTGCAACTCCCGAAGCAGCAGTGAGGCATGCGCATAATGCCCACACCCCATCACCACCCGAGCAGCTGCATTCTGGACCAACTGAAGCCTCCGGATGGTCGCCAAGGGCAGCCCCATGTAGAGCGCATTACAATAATCCAATCTGGAGGAGACCAGAGTGTGAGTGACCGTGATCAAGGAGTCCCGGTCCAAGAGGGGGCGTAACTGGTAGATAACACGAAGTTGTGCAAAGGCCCTCCTAGCCACGGCTGCCACCTGCTCCTCAAGCAATAGCCGTGAGTCCAGGATAACCCCCAAATCACGCACCGATCTGACTGGTGTAAAGAAGCCCCAGCCAGAACCAAAGATGGTAGCTCTCGGGAAATCACGGGGCCCCTGATCCTTAGCCACTCAGTCTTGCCAGGATTCAGCTGTAACCCATTGTCCCCCATCCAGACCTGAACAGCCTCCAGACACCTGGTTAGGACTTTGAAAGCATCACTCGGGTCCCCACGGGCTGAGATGTACAGCTGGGTATCATCTGCATACTGATGATACCTCACCCCATGGGAACGAATGATCTCACCCAGTGGTTTCATGTAGATGTTAAACAATAGAGGTGAGAGTACCGAACCCTGAGGTACCCCACAAGGGAGCAACCTAGGGATGGACTGCCCACTCTCTAAAGACACCGACTGAGTCTGGTCCATCAGAAATGAGGAGAACCAGGACAACACAGTGCCCTGGGCCCCCAACCCTCGAAGCCAGCCCAGAAGGATACCGTGGTCGACAGTATCGAAAGCTGCTGAGAGGTCAAGAAGAGCAAGGACAGAGGTGTTACCTCCATCCCGCTCCCACCAAATGTCATCCATGAGAGCGACCAATGCTGTCTCGGTGCCATAACCGGGCCTGAACCCTGACTGAAACGGGTCCAGATAATCCGTATCATCCAGAACCCCCTGGAGCTGTCGAGCCACTGCTTTCTCCAACACCTTCCCCACGAAGGGAAGGTTGGAGATCGGTCTAAAGTTTGAAATAACCGTAGGGTCGAGCGAAGGCTTTTTCAGGAGGGGCAGAACCAGCGCATGCTTAAAAGCTGCTGGAAACACCCCCTCCTGTAGAGAGGCATTCACCATCGCACCCACCCAACTGCCCGTTGTAGCCTTGGCAGCTTTAGTCAGCCAGGCAGGGCAGTGATCAAGTAAGCAAGTGGTATCACGCACAGCTCCAAGGAGCCTGTCCACTTCATCAGGGGCAACAGGGTCAAACTGATCCCAGATAACATGGCCAGACTCTGCTCCGGCCGTCTCCAGGCGATCAATTTCCACGTCAGGATTAAACCCTGAACGAATGCGAGTAACTTTCTCAGCAAGATGGTCAGCAAAATCATCAGCTGAGCCCTGCCACCCAGGTCCCTCCTAGGGCAGTTGGATGATTGTCAGCCGAGGCAATGAGAGTGGTGAAGTACTGGCGCTTCACCACCCTCATCGCCACGAGATAGGCTTTAACAGAGGCTCTAACTTGTGTTTGATCGCCCTCACCCCGGGTCTTCAAACAACGGCGCTCTAGGCGTCTCCTAACCCGCTTCAGCTCCCTCAGCTCAACCATATACCAAGGAGCAGAGCGTAACCTGCGGGAAGGGAAAGGCCGTATTGGCGTGATTGCATCCAAGGTCGATGTCACTTCCCTTTCCCAGTGACCAAGGCCTCATGCGAATTGTACAGCCTGTCCAGAGGAACAGGCCCCAGCTCTGTATGGAATCTATCAGAATCCATAAGATGCCGAGGCCAGACCAATTTAATAGGTCCTACCACCCAGCGGTAAGGCATCACTCCCAGAAAATCCAGAGTCACCAGATAGTGATCTGACCATGACACATGTGTTATCTCTATGTGCTGTAATTTCAGATCACTCAGCCACCGCTCCGACAGGAAAACTAAGTCAGGCCGCTGCATCTAGTGGGGCCCCCAAGTACTTGAGTCAGGCCCACGGCTGTCATGGAAGCCATGAACTCCCAAGCCAGCTCTGAAGATGGTCCCAGCGATGGCAAGTTGAAGTCCCCAAGGACCATAAGCCCTGGGAACTCCACTGCCAGCGCCGCGACCGCCTCAAGCAGATTGGGCAGGGAATCAACTACCCTGCAGGGGGGCAGGTACAAGAGTAGGATTCCCAACTGACCCCTGAGGCCCAACCAAAGAAGCAGCAACTCACAACCCTACACCTGTGGTGCGGTAACCCTAGTAACTCCCAGCGATTCTCGGGCTGCAATGGCGACACCGCCGCCCTTCCCCTGATCCCTAGGCTCATGCCACACCCCGTACCCAGCTGGACACAATTCTGCAAGGGGGACCCCATCCTCCGGTGTCAGGCAGGTCTCGGTGATGCAAGCCAGGTCAGCTCGCTCACCCAAGATCTCATCACATAAGAGGGGAGCTTTATTACAAACTGACCTGGCATTTAACAAAAGCAGCCTAAGGGAGGGGTCACTCTGAACCGACTGACCAGGAACCAGAGAGTGAACAGGGGGGCTATACTCAATTATACTCAATTACACTGCACAACAATGATTTTGCTACTGGGAATAACACATGAGATTTACATGATATCTAGTGTGCTGATTCCAAATCTGAACTCAGAATTTGCTTATAACATACAAATTTTAAGTTATAGACATGCTGTAGCTGTTCAAATGGTCAGTAATTGGGTAATATATTTTTATATGGGAACATTATAAAAGTTGCAGCTACCAGTGCTGCCTTAGCTGAATCACATCCCCTGGTGGCATGCATGGGCATGTCTGGCCAAATCAGTGAGGAGGTGTCAGAAAAAAGGTCTATAAGGCGAAATAGATCAAGGGCTTTGGTGTGAAACCATCTTTTTGGATAATACAGCTAAGCCATAGTGACTCTGTTTTGAGCTAAAAATGAGTAGGCACAGCTGTATTAATAAATGTAGCTAATTGTGTCTAAATGCATAATTACTTTAAAATCCTGACATCCTAGGCAGAATCAGACTTCAGATTTAGATTCAGAGCACTTGGTTTAGTATAGGACACATGGATTAGACCAAGTAGCAGACAATGTTTATTTTTGTGTGTGATGCAGTGTTATCTGCATTTGTGTAATGCTCTACCTAACTGCATGCTTCTTCTTCCGTGTCTAGGCCAGACATGAAACTCCCAAAATGAAGGAACCTTTTGGTGAGTTTTGCAGTTCCTTTCACCTGACCTAGTGTGAGAAATATTAGCTGGCATCACAAGGTTGTCGTTACCAGGGTATGCCGACTGTGGTTCAAAAATACCACAATTTTTGAGGATCTGATCCACCTTGGACAAGACCCATGAATTATATTGCACTGCCTCTAATTTTGAGTAGAAGAGTATAGGACCATGATGATGAACCATGGCACTCCAGATGTTCTTGGACTTAAATTCCCAGAAGCCCAAGCACCCTGTGAATCCACACAAATGGGTTTACTGTGATTCATCTGGCCCGTGCTGCCCTCGTCGCTCCCGGAAGCAGAAGTAAAATGCGCCCATACGGAGCAACGAGGGCAGTGCTGGCCAGATGAATCGCAGTAAACCCATTCGTGTGGATTCACAGGGTGCTTGGGCTTCTAGGAATTGAAGTCCAAGAACATCTGGAGTGCCAAGGTTCACCATCACGGGTATAGGATCACACCCAGGTACCCAGTCTCTTCCAACACCAATTATTTCCACAGCCTTTCATTCAAACAACCTTTCCATAGTTTAATGATACACCATCTAGTATCATGACATTCCTATTTCTTCAAAGCACAGCCAGCAAGTCTATGCTCACTTACTGATCCTGTGTCGAATGGAGACGATATCACTCCAAGCTCCATCTTTGTAATAGGCCCAAATTGATATCTGGTACTCGGTGTTCTTTTTCAGGCCAGACAAAAGAGAAGAAGCCAAGTTTCCAGGGACGGAGAGCTATCAGAGAGACAGAAAGAGAAGAATCAACTCTTTTTTCCAGGCATCTGTATAATAGGGTGATTTTTTTAAAAAATATTTAAAATACATACTGATAATGCTGGAGTTCTTATACTCCCATACTGATAACCACATAGCTTATCCTTTCCACGACTGTGTAACTTGACTTTGAAAATTTAAAAAGTGTAAGTCTGATTTTTAGTACAGCAGTAATTGTGAGGAAAGATGTGATTAACCTTTTCCAACCAAGACTTTGTTCCAGAGGTTAACTGCTACTTGATCATCCAATAACAAATAAATGGACTGATAAAACAAAGGAGGAAGAAGTATTTCATTGGTCAGGGAAACAAGCAGAAAATAAGTTGATTATTCTGGACACATACTGTATCATGATAAATGTAATATATTTCAGTTGATCATTGAAGGGAAAGTTGAGGGTAAATATGGAAGAAGTAAAAGATGGATTTCTTGGATGAGTAACATTTGAGGTTAGCTGAGCCTTAAAAAAAAAACCTAATCTACACACAACAATGGATAGGTGAAGATATGCTATAACAGTACCCAACCTTAGCAGCTAAACTAGCTCCCATAGAGAGAGAGAGAGAGAGCAAACACAGTTGCCTCTAGCATTTTGTAACCCTTCCATGGGACTGAAAAAAATTGGGGGTATTAGTTAGGACTGGAAAATCTAAGCAACCCCTCCTTCGAGTTCATTGCTGTCATGAAAGTTGGAACTTCTAAGAAAGGCTGGGCTTCATTAACTGGTCAAAGGTTTGTACACCAGGAAACAAATTAATGGATATTTGTGTATAAATGCTTGAGTAAGTGTAGATATCAAAGGTATATTCTGATAGAATATGCCAAGAAGCCATGAAAAAGAAACACCCCTTCCTTGAATCAGGAATGACTGAAAAGAAAACTCAACCAAGTGAGTCTACCATGAAGCAGCCAACAGATAGCAAGGTGAGAAAATACATTTTGTGTGTGTGTATGTGTGTGTGTGTAAAATACTTTTGTTGTAATGCCACAGCTGACAAAACAAACAAACAAAAACCTGGTCTTTTTTGTGTAGGAGGAAACCTCTTGTAGTGATTGACAGCTTTTTCAGCTAGGTGACTTGATGTGTCAAGATATTTTTTTTCTTCCCTGCAGATGAGAACATTTGCAAATATTTATTACATCTGCGTTTCATATATCCCCAGAAGTGCTACGAGCAAAATTCTGACATCTTTTGCAAAATCACCAGCATGCATTACAAATGTTCTTCTGCAAGCTGGATTCTAACAGCTGAGGTTAGACAAGTATGTCTATGACTGTCCTGATTTATTCAGACCAGCATTCTGTTCGCACAACAACCAGTTGGCTTTCTATGGGATGTCCACAAACTTGACATGAGTGCAATAGCATCAGCTATTTTGTGTTCCCTAAAACTGATAATGAGAGACACACTTTTTCTGATACCAGAAGAAATGTATAGACATCATGACTTGTAGCTGCAGATAGCTACAATGAATCTGTCTAAACCCCTTTAAAAGTGGTGTCCATCAGTACACCTTGGGGTAGCCAAGACTATGGATCAGTGGTTCCCAGCCTTGGGAGCCCAAATGTTCTTGGACTAAAACTTCTGGAAGCCATCATTATTGATTATGCTGCCCAAGATTTTTGGGACTTGTAATCAGGTGAGCTGACCAGGGCTTCCCGGAATTGAAGTTCAAGAACAGCTGGAGGACCAAGGTTGGCCACTCCTGGATGTACCTAATGGTCAATGTATCTTATGCATGGAGAACCTTAAACCCTTCAAAGATTCTGGGCCCACAGTTACCTAAGTCTGTTGCCACTGGCTGTGTGGAGTAGGGGGTGAGAGCTTCTGCATCACCCAATATTTCCTATTCCAGGCGTATTATGACACTTTGACTCATCTTTTATATTTCAGTGCATGGTTTTATAGGGTAAGTACTAAATGGGAATCTCAAAACAGAGGTCTAAAAACTGAAATATTATATATACATAAAAACAGCAACTTGGAAGAAGCCTTATGGTAATCAGTGGAATAGGGAATGGGATTCTCTGGCACTTGGGCTGAATACTGCCCTTCTAAGCCCTACTCTGGGCCCCAGTGGTTAAAATGTTGAATGGAAGGTCAGCAGTTCAAGACCTGAGTGCTGCACAATAGAGTGAGTTTCCATCATCTGTCCCACCTCCTGCCAACCTAGCAGTTCAAAAGCAAGAAATTGCAGGTGCAGATGGTGCTGGCTCTTTGGCTGTAAATGGAGAAGAGCACTGCCCCCTAGAGTCAGACATGACTGGCTTTTGAGCAAGGGAGACCTTTACCTTTACGGTGCCAGGTACAGGTATTCAAAAAATATTTCTTCTTTAAAAACCAGATCTTTATCTTTAGTGTCACCAAACTGAAGCCATACCTCCTGCGCTTTCTCTTCACCAAGCGCACTCCACTTGATCTGGTAGACTACCACATCAGATGCTGCCGAAGCCTCCCACTCCAAAAGGACCTCCCCTCCGGAGAGCTCAGTGACCTTCAGATGCCTTGGCGGTGGCACCTTCACTAACAGACAAAAGAAGAAAGGAGCGAAAAAGTGAAATTCCAGCTTTCTTCATCTCCTCCCTGCATGTCACCAGGAGCACAAGCCATCTTGCAACCACGCTCCACAGCAGATGGCGAGGGAGTCGAAGGCAGCTCTCCTTAGGTACAGTATGTCTTTCACTTCTCCAGACCCTAAATGACAATCACCCTTCCCAAAGGACCAGTATGTAATATTCTGCAAGCACTAATTAAAACATGGCTATTTCATTTGGAGTGAAAAAGATGCATTCCATTTGGCATTTCTAATTGCAAAGAAACCCAGGAAGGGCATTCAAGGAGAAAGGGCAGCAGGAGAAGAGGATATTTTCTGACTTTTGGATGTATTAGAGCTGGAGTTCCCAACCTACGGCCCACGGGCCGGACCTGGCCTGTGGCAACATTCCATCTGGCCCACCACCACCACACGCGGAAGTGGACACGTTTAAATCAGCCGTAAAACATGATGTCATTTCCGGAAGCGGAAGTAAAAAATGCTTGTCCGCGCACATTTTACTTCCGCTTTTGGGAGTGACGAGGGCAGCATGGGCCAGATGAACTGGCATCAGGGGCCAGTTCATAAAGAAACGGAGCAGGATGGTGGCTCAGGTAAATGTAGCTGAAGACTTTGCAACTGCTATGGTTAATAATAGGATGTAGGAAGGGGTGGGTATGGAAATCCCCTGAACTGATCTGGGCAGAGGCAAGAACTTCAGGTCAACAGAGACCTGCAAAACATAAAGCACAGATGGTTTTCCTGTAGTCAATGTTCCAAGAGTTGTCAGGAGAGAACTATTCATTCATTCATTTACATTTCTGTGTCACCTTTCTCCCAATCAGGTGACTCAAGGCAGCTTACAAGCTATTTAAAAAAACAATAAAAATGAATAAAATGAAATTATGGCATACAGTAGACCTTCACATAATGATGTCGCTTGGTTCCCCAAGTAGCGTCGTTATGTAGAAAATATCGTTATGCTGTTTCCTATGGGAGATCTCCCGCAGAACATCAAAAACCGTTGTTATTCACACAACAACAGTAAAAAAAGTCATTATTCGAATAATGACTTTTTTGTCATTGTGCGGGAGATCATGGGGGCAACAGTAGCGTCGTTAATCAAAAATGATGCTATTCAAACACATTGTTAGTCGGGGGTTCACTGTAATTTAAACATGAAGGAGGAAGGAGGGGAGAGAATTTCTCACAACCCCTTTGTAAACTTTTGTTTCCAAATGGCTTTTTTAAAAAAAACTTATAAAGCTCCCATCATTACAACCCCCCAATGATGCTAGTGCCCTCTCTCCGGCCACTCACATAGCCTGCCCTTCTCTGTCAACCGACTGTGTTGTCGCCTTCCTCTTCTGATTCCAATGTCATGACCCCCCACCCCCCAAACAGGAGATTTGGTAACCAACTAGCCAGTACAAGGGTTATGCCACTACAAGTTTATCAATCCAGCCACTCCCTTACTTACACGTAGTAACATTTCCTATTACTGGAAAGGAGTCACCTTCGTTATAAACAGAAATTACACTGATGAAATACTGCGTCAGTGACGAGAGAGGTTGTAGCACAGCATAAGATGCATTGCCAGGAACTTCCACCTGAAAAACAGCAAGTGCTAAGATGAGGAATTTAAGATGCAGACGTGTGTTCTGCCCCAGTATTGTCTGACGTCAATTTAGTTGAAGTTTATAAAAGTACTTCTTTTTACTACAGATCCTGTAATACCCCCAGCCTATATTCTGGGATTCTAGGAGTTAGAGAACAAAAAAGTAACTTTTCCAGATTTGAGTTTCAGTTTTGAAGGAAGTAGAAGGCGTATTTACACACTCCTTCTACTTCTCCTCTGTGGTTACTCATTCAATAGCCTTAGCAAATTACGCTTATATACAGACCCATAGCACAAGGTAATTAGCATTTTGTCACCAACATGCTGGGTACTCATTTTACCAACCTAAGAAAGATGAAAGGCTGAGTCAACCTTATGAACCAAAGCCAAGAGTTTAACAGAGTTTAAGTGAGCCCAAACTTTTCAGAACATGAAATTGAGGTTTGGTGGGAATTATACTCTAAGAGAAATCCAGCTTTCCTCATCTTCCCCCATAATAAATGCCCTAACTCCCAGTTTCACTACTAACAATAATTGAGAGAATTGGAAAGAAGCTGTTTTGACTCAAACATCACATTAATACCTCTATGGAATTAGATCCCATGAGATTAAACATCCTCTTGGCAAATAGGCCTAGCAACACCCATAAACCATGGCCATAATCCATGGTAACAATGATGGTGCAGACAGCGCAAGGAAGGTACTCACAAGAGGATTTCTGGCACAGGGGAAGATAGAGGCATGCAGACTAGCATCTGACTGGACTGACTTCTGATCCTGAGAAAAAGAGCCATGCTTGGACACCTGACTAACAACCAAGGCTGCTTGTTTGTCACCAGGATAAATAAGAACATAAGAACATAAGAACAGCCTTGCTGGAACAGGCCACAGCCCATCCAGTCCAGCATTCTGTCTCACACAGTGGCTCACCATTTCCTTCAGGGTATTCCCAAGGAGATGCCTTCACCTGTTTAGGATTCCCTGGAAATGGCATTGAGAGATATCCTGCCTATCTCTCCAACCCGGAGGTTGTCCTTAGGTAGCCATAATCATAGCCATGGAAGAGAGTACCACTTGGGCAAAGAGGTAGCAGATTTCTCCTTGTGTTAGCTCTAAAAATCATGTAACTATTCACCCAACCAGGCACTGAACAAGTGTACAGCAACTTTGGATTCTGGTCTATGACAGTTACATGGATCCTCCACTTACAGAGGCAGTGCATCATTGCCTTCTAGATGTTGGACAAACAACAGAAGAAAGCCACTGCCTTTGAGCATTGCTGGAAGGGTTCCAACTGTATTTGCTGGAAACAAAATGATGGGCAATTGATCTTTTCCATTCTTATGGCTACTGACCTCTCCACTGTTGCTCCCCCGGCTAGAGCTATACATCACACGATGTCTTTTTGCAGCAATTGAAGCCATTTCCCAATTGACCCGGACAGAAGCATGATTGATGTTGGAGAAATGGAGGAGTTTTGGAGGACTGAGGGCCACTGGAAGACAAAATGGCCATGACTTACAGTATGTGTGCACTTAATTTTCCCCAAAAAAACCATGAAAATAAATAAATAAATTTAAATTTATCATAATTCCTCCAGGTAATGCCCCACAAATTAATCTACTTTTAAACGAGTTATTGTGGGTTTTCCTAAGCAAGACTAAGACTGCTCTTTCTCCTTGTAAAACCTCACATAGACTGCTGGCTAGTGGCCACTAAATGTGGGTAGACCTTATCAGATTTAACTTCTTCTCAAGAGAATCTTAACAAAGACAAGTGGAATCCTACAGCTTCCTGTGCTAAATTATGTCCTTGAAAAGAGCAGTTCCCACTCTGGTAAAATCCAAGATGGACTGCAGCGATGTGTTCTAAAATGAGTTGCCTTAGAAGATGCTGTAGAAATTGCAACTTGTGTAAAACCCAGTGACATGGTCCCTGGTAGCTAGCACTGGTGTCGGAAGGGTCAACTTACAGAACTGCCAAACACCCACCCTTAGACCTTGGAGGGCTGCACTCACTACACTGTTCGTATAATCTTCAAGGGTTGACCCACATCAAGCACATTGAGGTAGTCTAATGCAGGATGTTAGTAGTGCATAAACTAGGGGGCCAGGTGTATGCATTGGTGTGGTGAATGATGTGAACAGAGGTTGCTGTGGCAGTTTAATATAATCTTATTGTAATGCCTGTACTGTACTGTTTTCTGAGGACTGGGTGCTGAAGTGAAGGCTGTAAGTTCAATCAGTCAATTGGTTAAATGCTATGACATACAAGTGGTTTCTTGCACACTCGCTGGATCACTGGCGTCTTCTCCATACATGGCATATACCGCTAGTGAGTACTCAGTGTTGGGGGACAAACCCATGAGTAGAACGTCAGATTTTTTGACTTTCACCTGAAAAGAGAGAGAATAAAATTGGAAGTTTGAGTTATGAGGAGAGATTGGCAAGTGGCTAAGACACTGACTGGGAGGCGGAAGGTCAGCAGTTTGATTCCTGCGTACTGCAGGATGGAATGAGCTCCCGTCTTAGTCCCAGCTCCTGCCAACCTAGCAGTTCAAAAGCAAGGAATTGCAAGTAGATCAATAGGGACCACTTCGGTGGGAAGGTAACAGCATTTCGTGTCTAGTCATGCCCGCCACATGACCATGGAAATGTCTGCAGAAGCAGACAGCGCTGGCTCTTCGGCTTTGAAACAGAGATGAGCACTGAACCCTAGAGTTGGATACAACTGGCTTTCGAGCAAAGGAAACCTTAACCAGTGAAAGCCAGGATGGCGTCGTGCTCTGAGTAAGAATCAAGAGGTCTACATTCAAATCCCCCCCCCCTCCTTGATTGTGAAACACATGGGTGGAACTTGAACCAGCAACATTCCCTCAATCTCATGAGATTGTAGTGAGGATACATTAGGGAGAAAAAGAGCCAGGTATACTGACTTGATTTCCCTAGAGACGAGGAAGGATGAATTTCAATCAACTGATCAAACAAATACACATAAAGAAAGAAATATGAAGACTGAAGTGGAACCTCATTAGGACAGGAACAAATGTTTAAAAATGTCATTTTATAAATATAATGAGCCCTGCAATTCTGAGTTTGGTTGTTCATTTCTTTCTCCTGAGCCTTTCTCCTTGTATGGGAGAGATACAGTTGGGAAGCTAAGAGGAAAGAATCTGGGAGCCAAAGCAGGCTACCTGCAGCTCACTTCCTTTCATGGGGTCCTTGATATAATTTAATACTGATAGAAGAAGTCCAGAGCATGAGGGAAATGGAAGATGGAAGACAAGTGGAGACAAAACAGAAGGATCAATGAAGTGGTGAAAAGTCCCTCCATGCAATTAAATTGAGACTTCTTGCAAGGAGCAGGAAGAAAAAGGAAGGGAAGTCTGCACAGCCTGCCTCCTCTTCATCCTCTGGTTGAGTTTTCAAGTAGAGGTGGGGAGCGGGGGACTCTGGCAGGCATGAGCAGTGGGAGGTGGGCCTTTTCTCTTCCCATCATCCCCTGAAAAGCTTTGACCACCTGAGGGATGTTTTTTTTTCTGATTTCATGGTCTACTCTACAAATCTCAAGCCATTCCTTATGAGGAACAACATGAAGAATAGATTACTTCAACTTGTTATACAATGGAAGATTCTTTGGAAGAAAGGCCCTGTACATAGATGGACTTTGTGGCTAAAAAACATGAGAGATTAGTGTGGAATATATGACAATTGAGGAAGAAGCCCTCTAAATGTGGCTCACTGGGAAGGGAAGCCTCAAACTGAAGTCCAATTGAAGTCTTACTCACAGGTGAGCTGCATCCAAGTATCTGTCTATCAAGTAGTGTATAGACAGACACTATCAAGTAGTGTCTGTCTATTAAGTAGAACTCCCAAGATGGAGAGTGATGGAATTTGCATTCTATGAAATTCTCTGTTAAAGGCCCTCAAAAGCTATCAGTAGCCTACAGGTGAAACTCCGAAAATTAGAATATTGTACAAATGCTCATTCATTTCACTTAAAAGGTGAAACAAATATATGAGATAGACTCACTAAATGCAAAGTGAGAGATACATTGCCTTAATTTGTTATAATTGTGATGATAATGGCATACAGCATACATGGGATTATGTGATGATTATGAGGTACATGAGATTGGGGGTTGGGGATTTCATTAACTGTAAACCATAAGCATCAATATTATAACAAAGTAAAGCTTGAACTATCTCACTTTGCATGTAGTGAGTCTATCTCATATACAGTATTTTTTCATCTTTTAAGTTGCATTACTGAACTGAATGAACATTTGCATGATATTCTAATTTTCCAAGTTTCACCTGTATGTCCATTGCAATGTTTCGGTCTTTAAAGTGCTAGAAGACTGTTAATAAGTAGCTTTTTAAAAATCCTCTTGTAATAGAGTGCTGCAGTTGCATGTGTCATAATAATCCTTTATAATTAGGCCTTGGTCACAATGTATTAAGTGCCTAGTTGTAGTTTGATAGAAACCATTTGCTTAAAAGTTTGAGAAACTCAGCATTTTCCAAAAGTTGGCCTAAGCATACACACTGTACTTGGCAAGTAACCTGAAAGAGTTTAATTAGTTGAACTTTCCACCCTAGACTCACAGTTAGGAGGGGGAAGAAGAGAGCAGTGATGCATATGCATTAGATAGATAGATAGATAGATAGATAGATAGATAGATAGATAGATAGATAGATAGATAGATCTTTATTGTCATTGTCCTGCACAGAACGAGATTGAAATTACCTCAGTCCATCTAGATGGGAGGTGGAAAAAGAAGAGCAGATTTCAAAGTATACATGCCCAAGAAATGACTGGGACATCCATATCATTAGGAATGCATGGCTGTACCATGTTTGGCAAGGACTGGCATACAAATGCCTATATTCTATAGCACTAAGAGTACATTATCTATAACATAATGACGCACTTAGCTTTGCCAGAACCTTATAAAAAAGGAGCAATTAAAAGAGACAGAGAGGAGAAGCTCACAGCTCAGATGAGGGGGAAGCCTCATCAAGATGCCTTCCTTGACTTGATGCTAACTCTACACAACTCTATGGGGGCAAGCCATGCCCGTCCAAGATGCAATTAGCCAGAGAGAAAACAGGTAGCTATGAAAGCTAATTTTATTACTTTCCTTTCTTGCACGCAGTGTATACTGCAGAATAGTAGGTTAGGATTTTAAGAAGCAACTATATTTTGTTCAGATGCCTATTTTATGGAAATAAGCACTTTTGCTAATAAAAGATCCTATGCTGCTGAAACATTGTTTTTCTTCAAGCAAATAGGAATCAGGAGCATACCTGTCAAGCGCAGCTCCGGAGATTACGGGACCTGCACAGAACATTTCTGTGCAGGTCCGTTCTACGCATGCGTAAAAGCCTTCTACGCATGCGTAGAGGTGACCTGTGCAGAAACATTCTGTGCAGGTCTCGTAATCTCCGGAGTTGCACTTGACAGGTATGGGCCAGGAGGAGCGGAGAAAGGACTGTGCGGGCTCCGGAGCCTCTTCCCCAGCTCCGTCACTTCAGGCCCTGCCGGCTCTCTGTGCTGCCCCTCGCCTTGGCCACCTGGACATTCTGCCCGCAGGTTCGGTTCCGTGTGGGACCCCCTGGGGTGGCCAAGGCAGGAGCGCAACCATCCCCCCTTTTGCCTCCACTCCGCTGCGGCCTCCCTGTGGCCTGCAGGCATGCTGTGAGAGGAAAGCGAGGCCCAGTAGACCCGGCTTGAAGAAAGGCTGCGTGCGCATGTGTGTGAAAGAGAAAAAGAGCCTCCAGTAGGAGGAATTGGTCAGGCAAAAGACCAAACAGCAAGCCAGGCGGTGGCGCTGTGGGCGCAGCAGAAGGAGGAGAAGCCGCCATCCAGCCTGGGTTTGGCCGCTGGGTGCCGCTGAGGCTTTCCCCTTACCCTGACTTTCCGGTGGGGCCGCTTCTGTCTCTGCTTCTCCTCCTTCCTCTCTGCCACCAACTCCAGGCAGCAGCTGGCTCCTTCTGGTGCTCCCAGGAGCGAGACTGCCTCAGTCCAGCCTCCCCCTCCCGCCTCCCCACGGGGAATAAAGGAGGCAGGCAGGGAAATTAGGGCGGACTCTGGGCGGCGCTAAGCCTGGCTGCTCCTCTCCGCTCTTGGGTGTTGGTGGGTCTTTCCATGCTGAGGAGAGAGGGAGCCGGCTGGAGGGTACTACACCCGTGGGCCGCCCCCTCCCCGGCTGTAGCCGCAGCCGCAGCTCCCTTCCCAGGGAGCGCTGCCCCCTCCTCCCCCCTCCTCCCCCCTCCCCAGACAGGCTCCTCCTCCTTCCTCATGTGCTGCATCCCCTTCTGCACAGAAGCCTTCTATGCATGCGTAGAAGGGTTCCACGCATGCATAGAAAGGACCTGCACAGAAGGGATGCACAGTAACTCCTCCCCCACACTGCCAAATTCTGGGATAGCGGCAGCTCCGGGCGGGAAATGTAGAAAATCGGCGCTGAAATACGAGAAATCCCGGCCAATCTGGGACACTTGACAGGTATGATCAGGAGTAGAAGGTGAGATAAGAAATTAACAAGCTCCAAACAAAGAGACTATTCCTTTAATCTCCAAGACTTGGAAATCAGAGTCCTAAGAAGAAGGGGAGCTGGGCCAGCCTTCACCCTTTAAAAGGAAGGGGACAAACTGGAAGGGAAAACTTCAAAGAAGGCACAGGGCCACAACTTAGCACCCAATTATCTCAGAAGGACATACACATTCACCTTCTATTCTTCCCAGTGCAGCAAGGTGATAGGGAAGATGACATTTATTTATAGGAGTCAGGGGCACCCTTTACCCAGCTAATAAAGAGAAGCGGGGTGTGTATGTGTGTGTGTGTTTCTCCCATCCAATTAATTACTACAGGCCAGAGCAGAAGCTACCAAAGCAAGGCCAAAGCATTGGGCATTTTGAAAGCACCACCGTTCTTCTAACTGATGAGACCCAGGGTGGCTAGCAGAAAATTAATCAATGGTAAATTGGTTAGAGTGGTCCCTGGAGAGCGAGGGTGCAGACGGGGGACGCGGTTGGTGACAGCATGTTGCATGTTGCTTGCTCTACAGTAGATGCCAAAACTGCTAGTTACAGCTCTGACATCACATTTATTTCTTCCCATTTTGCTAGTTATTCTACCAAAATGGCAGGAGCATTTTTGCCATAACAACTGTGTTATGTATGTACAATGTTGCTTTAAGAGATGTTGCCTTGAAATGCATGAATGTAACCTGACCACAATTACAATATAGCCCAGCTGTAAAGGAACGCGAGTTAGCTGTCCATAGGGGGCAGCTGCGAGCGTTCACCTCACATGGTTCACATTCCCCAAATCACCAACAGCCGCGGGAACTTTCCCGCCTCCTCAAAGAACCACAGAAGAGAGGCGTGACCCGGACGATGTCATGCCGGTAGCGGCCAATAAGCTACCGTGCAGCAAGATTCAATTGTATTGTGTTACTGTATATATTGTGAGATATCTCCGCCATTACCACATGTTCATACTGACCATCAATGAATAAACCTGTGTTAGTCCTTCCTGCGACTCCTTCTTTGTCTTCCGTGCAAGACACTAAATTGGCGATGAAGGTGGGATCGATAGCGAATCCCAAGGTCAAGCCGTACCACTTCGATGTCAGCGAGCCCGAGCAATGGGAGCTCTACGAGTGCCAGTTTCGGCATGCAATGGAAGCCACAGGCGTCGCGACGACGCAAAAATGCACTCCCACTTCCTGGCTCAGGTGGGGCCGGCCACGCTGCGGATCCTGATGACCCTGGTGGCCCCCCGGAAGGTGGACGAGGTGCCCATTGACCGTATCCTGGAGAGGCTGCGTGAGCACTTCCACCCGCCCGTCTCGATCTTCCCAGCCCGGGTCGCGTTCCACAGGCGAGACCAGCAACCGGGCGAATCCGTGTCCGCCTACACGGCGGCCCTCAGGCTTGCAGCGGTGCATTGCCAGTGGGAAGACCTGGACCAGGCCCTCCGTGACCGCATGCTGTGTGGTTTGAGGGACGAGGAGCTTCAGAGGAGGCTCATGACCCGCGACCATCGCCTCACGTTCAACGAGGTACTGCGGGAGGCCCAAGCAGCCGAGGAGGCCAGGAGCGGCGTCCGGCTATTCAAGTCTCGAGGGGCCACGTCCGAGAGGGCCAAGTCACCAGTGCAGGCGGCCCGGCGGACACCAGCGAAGACGGCCTGGCGGGCCCCCAAGCCGCCCGCCGCCACACCAACGTCGTCCGAGGAGTCGTCCATGACAGCGGACCCCTACTCCAGCGAGGATGACGACGTCCAGAGGATCAAGAAGCGAGGTGAGAAGCGGCAGGCCCGTGAACGGCAGGACCGCCGTTGCGACGGTTGTGGGGCGGCCCACGACCGCACGAGGTGCCCGTTCCGGAAGGCCGAGTGCCACAACTGCGGCCGAAAGGGACACATCGCCCGAGTGTGCAGACGCGGGCGAGTCGAGGACAAGGGCAGTTCCAGCCATCCCCAGATGCACCAACGAAAGGCGGCCGGCACCAGGAAGGTCTCAGCCGGCTACAGCGAGGAAGGCGTGAACCGCGTGGGCCTGGAGCACCGGCGGTTCTTCGTAGAGGTACTGTTGCAGGGGGTCCAGTGAGGATGGAGATAGACTCGGGGTCTTCCTATTCCATCCTGTCCCAAAAAGAATTTATGTGCATTCCCCCAGAGAAGCGGCCCAAACTGCGGGCCATGAGATCCAATCTACGGGACGTGCAGGGAAATGGGATCCCAGTGTTGGGGGTGGGGAATTTCAAGGTGAAGTTCAAGAGCTACTCCGAGAAACTGCCCCTAGTGGTCCTTAAAGGGGGAGGTGCTGCCTTTTGGGAACGCAGTGGTTTGCTCCCCTGGGGATCGAACTGTCCGGCATTAACGCCATCGAGACTGACCCAATGCGGGACGTGTGCAACGCACACCCGGACGTTTTCAAGAAGGGGCTCGGGAAATACAAGGGGCCCCCGGTTTCCTTTGAGATGGACCCAGAAATCCGGCCCATCCGCCTCAAGCCAAGGAGAGTGCCCTTCGCCCTCAAGGACAAGATTGAGGCGGAACTGGACAAATTGGTGGGGCAGGGGATTTTGGTTCCATTCGACTCGGCGGAGTGGGAAACGCCGATTGTTACAGCCCTCAAGTCCAATGGGGAGGTCAGGATTTGTGCGGACTATAAATGTACGATAAATAAGGCCATTCGGCCAAATGCATACCCAGTGCCCGTGGTCAGCCACTTGCTGGCCACGTTACATGGGGGGAGGTGTTTTGCCAAGCTAGATCTGGCCCAGGCGTACCAGCAGCTCTCTGTGACCCCGGCTGCTGCCGCCGCGCAAACAATCGTAACACACAAGGGGGCGTTTAAGGTAACGCGCCTTCAATTCGGCGTGAATTCGGCCCCCGGAATTTTCCAGTCCCTCGTGGAACGCCTTTTAAAGGGGCTTCCAGGCGTCCTCCCATACTTCGACGACGTGTTGATAACAGCGGGGAGCGAATTAGAGTTAGCGAAGAGGCTAGATGGGGTTCTCTCAGTGTTCGAGAGGGCAGGACTTCGATTGAGGAGGGACAAGTGCGTATTCTTCGCGAGGGAGGTAGAGTTCCTAGGGTTTAAGGTAACCCCGGATGGAATCAAACCCTCCAAATCCAAGGTAGCGGCCGTGAGAGACGCCCCTCCCCCCACCGCGAAACCGGAGCTGCAGTCATTCCTAGGGCTCCTTAATTTCTATCACTCCTTCCTGCCTCGGAAGGCATCGGTCGCGGAGCCACTGCACGCGTTACTTAAGAAGGATGCGGTTTGGCGGTGGGGGGACAAGCAGGAGAGGGCATTCAAAGAGCTTAAGTCACTCCTGTCTTCGGATGCGGTCCTGACCCACTTCGATCCGAAAAAACCAGTGGTGCTAGTCTGTGATGCGTCCCCGGTGGGGGTGGGGGCGGTCCTGTGCCACGTGTTGGAGAGCGGGAGGGAAGCCCCGGTGGCGTACTACTCAAGGTCCCTCTCGAAGGCCGAGCGCAATTACGCGCAAACAGATAGGGAGGCCCTAGCTATAATCGCGGGAACCAAGAAGTTCCACGATTTCCTATACGGCCGCGAGTTTACGGTAGTGACGGATCACAAGCCACTTCTGGGGATCTTCACTACCGGCAAACCCACCCCACAAATTCTATCCCCCAGGATGTTGCGTTGGGCCATTTTTCTCAATGCCTACCGATATGAGCTAGTCTATCGCCCAGGGAAGGAGATCTCCCATGCGGACGCCCTGTCCCGATTCCCTCTCCCTAGCTTAGGGGATCCCACATGCGAGGTAGAGCAGGAACACCAAGTCCTGCTGATTGAGTCTCTCGACTCACCCCCAATTGTGCCGGCCGACCTTGCCAAGGCCACGGCGGCCGACAAGATCCTGACCCAAGTTAGTTCCTGGGTGAGAAAAGGGTGGCCCGTCTCTCCCCCCGAGGAACATTTCAAGCCGTTTTTCAGGCGCAGAGTAGAGCTTTCTCTGGAAAGGGGCTGCTTACTCTGGGGCCAGCGGGTGGTTATCCCAGAGAAACTGAGGGCCAAGGTGCTGAGGCTACTGCATACCAGCCACCCCGGGATCGTCCGCTCCAAGGCTCTGGCCAGGAGCTTCTTTTGGTGGCCCCAGATAGACGGAGACATAGAGCATTTAGTGGGCACGTGCGAGAGCTGCCAGAGCTCTCGGCCCGAGGAGTCCCGGTTACCCCATAGGGAATGGGATACGGCCCGCGGGCCATGGTCCCGGATCCATGTCGACTTCGCTGGCCCTTTCCGCAGGTCCTTGTTTCTCCTAGTCGTCGACTCCTACTCCAAGTGGTTGGAGGTAATCCCCATGAACAGCACTTCCTCTGCCGCAACCATTAAAAAGCTGCGCAAGCTGTTTGCCTGCTTCGGCCTGCCCGACGTCCTTGTAAGCGATAACGCTAGTACCTTCATGTCGGCAGAGTTAAAAACATTTATGGAGAGGAACGCCGTTAGGCACATAACCGCTGCCCCTTTTCACCCCGCCACAAACGGTCAGGTAGAGCGCCAAGTGCGTACTACGAAAGATGCACTGCGGCGCATGGGTCCCGGTGAGTTGAACCTGCATCTGTGCCAGTTCCTCATCTGCTACAGGACAACCCCTCTAGCGTCAGGCTTTTCCCCAGCTGAACTCCTCATGAGGAGGCGTCCGGTAACACTTTTTGACCGGATGGATCCGTCCAGGGTGGAGGATGAAGGGAGAAATATAAGCATAGGGGGAGAGAGCTCCAAAAGTTTTTCGGTAGGGGACCCGGTTCACTGCAGAAACTACGCAGCCTCGGGGCCAGCGTGGGTGCCAGGGACAATCGTCGAGCAAATGGGGCCGGTATCCTACAGGGTCGAAACTAGTTCAGGTCTGCTCTGGAGGAGGCACGCCGACCAACTCCGAAGGCGAGTCACCGGCGAGGGGAAATCAGCGTTAGGGTCCTCCCCCACCCGCATTACCCAAGGGGGAGACACGGCGGAACCCACGGATACAAATGCGTATCCTGGGTTCCCAACCACAGAGGAGGATACTTTGAAAGAGAGGGATCAGTTTGACGATGATTATGAGTTGCAGTACCAGGGGAGTGTAGCGGAGTGGTCCCCCACCCGTCCTAGCGAGAAGAGGGGTTTCAGTTCAGCCCCTGGTACTTCCAGTCCCCCTAGCCCCTTTGTTTTAGAGTACACCATAGCTCAAGCCCCCCGGAAACCAACACCCCCAAGACAGGCAACAGGGGCGAGTCCGCCCACCACAGTCCCTAGAGCTCCCGGACAGGCAGCGGGGGGTGGCGAGGCCACGAGGGCCTCTTGTCAGTCACGAGATTCGTGCTGGGGGGTCCCCAAACTCCTCAAATGGTAGGCAGGGATTCACTTCCCAACTATTCATTCCATTCCCGTCCCCCAATGCAAGGTTACCACAGACGCCACGCCGAGCCACTAACGAGTCCCCCCTTTACATTGCAGGGCAGGACTCCGCGGAACCAGGAGCCGCCGGCTCCCCTGTGTTAAGTCAAGCGGCCGCACGCCTAAGGCGCACGTGCGGCAAGCCACAATGGTTGAGGGACTTCGTCCCATCCTAGGGGGGAGGGACGTTATGTATGTACAATGTTGCTTTAAGAGATGTTGCCTTGAAATGCATGAATGTAACCTGACCACAATTACAATGTAGCCCAGCTGTAAAGGAACGCGAGTTGGCTGTCCATAGGGGGCAGCTGCGAGCGTTCACCTCACATGGTTCACATTCCCCAAATCACCAACAGCCGCGGGAACTTTCCCGCCTCCTCAAAGAACCACAGAAGAGAGGCGTGACCCGGACGATGTCACGCCGGTAGCAGCCAATAAGCTACCGTGCAGCAAGATTCAATTGTATTGTGTTACTGTATATATTGTGAGATATCTCCGCCATTACCACATGTTCATACTGACCATCAATGAATAAACCTGTGTTAGTCCTTCCTGCGACTCCTTCTTTGTCTTCCGTGCAAGACACTAAAAACTGGAAGGCTTTGTTCACTTGAATAGCTGCAGTCATTCTCGACACAGTTCACACAAAGGTGAGCCACCTCTAAAAGCCAAAAGACCAATTCAGAAATGTTGCAGGGTACAGCCCTCCTTGGGTTGCATCACTTCAGATGACTTGTTCGGCATAATAATATGTTTCAAATACCTTCTTTTACTTTTGTGTCCAGATCAGACTTTAAACTGCCAAAATGAAGGCTCCTTCTTGGCTATGTTGTTGTCCAAACTTAAATCTTCATCGGTACAAGTTTCTGGTAGTAATCGGCAGACCAGCAAATGAGCCAGAATCTGTATTCAAAGAACGTGTCTGCCATCAACCCCCACTTGAGCATGTTGGTCTTACATTTAAGGACTCTGAGCCTCAACCTATTCAGGGTCTTCCAAGTGATGTATGCAGAGGGGAGATTGAGTTCCTCACCCATATCCACCTTTAATGTAATTCCTTGTCTAGTGAGCTCCTTCCTCCATCTTCTAATTTAATTTTGCTCTTGCTTGCCCTCAAGCTCTTCCTGGATTTCAAATACCTACCAACTGTGTTTTAAACTCCACTACAGAAATAGTTAGGGGAGAAGATTCTGGTACAGCTTTCTCCCTGACTTGTTGATTTTGTATAAATGGGAAAACATGTCTGTTGTGTTCTAAAGCATGTGCCTTTAAACAATGTATCTATCCATGTGTATCCAATGCAATCTATTCCATGTGTAACATTGTAACCTCAGCTGAATCACTGTAACTTTAATAGGACGCGAGCTAGTGACCACTAGATGGCAATAGCGAGCGTCCCAGCTCATTGGTCCAAACTCACCTAAGAGCAACAGCGCGGGAGGATTCCCGCCACCACCTTCACCTGGACAAGAAGGGCGTGACCTGAAATGACGTCACGCGGACAGTAGCCAATGGACTGTCAAGGAGCCACATTCAAATGTATAGCCACTGTATATATTGAGCTGTTCGTCCGCCATTACCACATGTTGCCTCTGACCAGCATGTAATAAAGTTGTGTTAAGCCAGCTCTTCGGCTGTCCTGGTGTCTTTGGTCCCATACACTAAATTGGCGACGAAGGTGGGATGATGGCTGCCCACGGGACCAAGACATACGCCGGTTTCGACATCAAGAAACCGCAAGACTGGGAACTTTTCGAAATGGACTTCCAAGGCGCGCTGGTGGAGTTCGAGGTGACGGACGAGGCAAAGAAGAGAGCCATCCTCACCAGAATGCTCGGGCACGACGGCAAGAGGGTATTGATTGACCTCATCGCACCCAAAAAGGCGGCTGAATTCAAGGCGAAAGAGCTCCTGAAGGTGTTGCGAGACCATTTCCGGCCCTCGGTAGCGATGTTTCCCGCTCGGAGCGCGTTTTGGAGGCGAGTCCAAGCGCCTGGTGAGTCGGTCGCCGCCTTCATAGCTGCCCTGCGTCTGGCTGCCGGCCCATGCAAATGGGAAAATTTGGAAGTCACCCTCAGAGACTGCGTGCTGTGCGGCCTGAAGGATGCCGAGATCCAGCGCACGCTGATGAACAAGGAGCCGCCCCCCACATTGCAGGAGGTCCTGAAAGCGGCTCAGGCCGCGGAAGCCACGAAGGCCGGGGTACAAGAGCTCCAGGACTGGCGCCCGAAGGCCGACAAAACAGAGAGTTCGGTGCACGCAGCCCAGCGAACTTCGAAATCGTCCGCCGAAAGCAGCGACGACGAGGACGTCCGGAGGGTCCAGAAGGAGGGCCGGCGCTGCGACAGCTGCGGGGCGGCTCATGACCGTGCCAAGTGCCCCTTCAGAAAAGCCGAGTGCCACAACTGTGGACGACGCGGGCACATCGCCAAAGTCTGCAGACAACGGCGCAAGGACCGGAGGAATTCGCCCGACCGCGCAGCGAAGCCAGACCGCTCGACGAGACACGCGGACGGCGGACAGCCCGCGAGGAAGCAGGATGGCGTGGGCCGCATCTCCGATGACAGCGACGCCGACGCCCCTGTTTTCAGCGTGTCCATGGGACACCCCCGTTACTTTGTTGAGGTACTGGTGCAAGGGGCCCCTGTTAGGATGGAGATTGACTCTGGCTCCTCATATTCTATCATTTCCCAGAGGGAGTTCTTGAGAATTGCCCCCCGCGTACGGCCCAAGCTCAAAGCATTGAGGTCCACGCTTCGGGATGTGCAAGGGAACAGTATCCCGGTGTTGGGGGTTGGGAAATTCCAGGTCCAGTATAAGCGGCACGCCGTGGAACTCCCCCTAGTCGTTCTTAAAGGGGGTAATTGCAGCCTCCTCGGGACTCAATGGTTTCAGCCCCTGGGTTTGTTTATTGGGGGGGTGCACGCCGTTGGGTCTGACCCAATACAGGAGGTGTGCGACGCGCACCCCGAAGTCTTCAAAAAGGGACTTGGGAAATTCAATGGACCCCCAGTAACTTTCGACCTGGACCCGGAGGTCCGCCCAATAAGACTCAAACCGCGCAGAGTGCCTTTTGCACTTAAGGACAAAATAGAGGCGGAACTGGACAAATTAGTGGGCCAGGGGATTCTTGTTCCTGTTGATTCTGCGGAGTGGGAAACTCCAATTGTCACGGCATTGAAGGCCAATGGGGAGGTTCGCATTTGCGCCGATTATAAGTGCACCATTAATAAGGCTATCCGCCCTAACGCATATCCGGTGCCGGTGGTCAGCCATTTGCTAGCCAGGTTACATGGGGGAAAGTGTTTCGCTAAACTCGACCTGGCACAGGCCTATCAGCAACTCATGGTAACCCCTGCCGCAGCTGCTGCACAGACCATAGTCACGCATAAGGGGGCGTTCCAGGTGACGCGCCTCCAATTCGGCGTAAACTCGGCGCCTGGGATTTTCCAGTCGCTCGTGGAACGCCTCCTCAAAGGGCTGGAAGGCGTTTTGCCATATTTTGATGATGTTTTGATAACGGGGGGAGTGAGGTTGAGTTGGCTGAAAGGCTAAACAAGGTCCTGGCGGCATTCGAACAGGCGGGGTTGAGGTTGCGAAAAGACAAATGCGTCTTCTTCGCGAAGGAGGTTGAGTTCTTAGGGTTCCAAGTAACACCCGAGGGGATCAAACCGTCCAAATCCAAGGTGGCCGCCATCAAGAAAGCCCCTCGCCCCACATCCAAGCCCGAGTTGCAGTCGTTCCTAGGGCTCTTAAATTTCTACCACTCTTTCCTTCCACGAAAGGCTGCAGTGGCGGAGCCGCTTCACAAGTTGCTAAACAAGGATGCGGCATGGAAGTGGGGCGATGACCAGGAGAGGGCATTCACGGAACTGAAACAACTCCTGGCGTCTGACGCCATTCTGACCCATTTCGACCCCAAACGGCCGGTGGTACTAATCTGTGATGCATCCCCGGTGGGGGTGTGGGCCGTGTTATGCCACATGTTGGAAAACGGGAGGGAGGCCCCAATAGCGTTTTACTCCAAGTCCCTGTCCCAAGCGGAGAGGAATTACGCCCAGACAGACAGGGAAGCGCTGGCGATAATTGCAGGGACCAAAAAATTTCACGATTTTCTTTATGGCCGCCCCTTCACCATCGTGACCGACCACAAGCCCCTACTAGGCATTTTCACCGCAGATAAGCCCACGCCACAGATCCTGTCCCCGAGGATGCTTAGGTGGGCCATTTTTCTCAACGCCTACCAGCACGCATTGGTGTACCGGCCCGGAAAAGAGATTAGCCATGCGGACGCTCTGTCAAGGTCCCCCCTTCCCCAGGAGCACAACCACGTGGCCGGGGAGGGGCGAGACTGCCAGGTGCTCATGATTGAGGTTTTGGATAATCCCCCCATACTGCCCGCCGACATCGCTAAAGCGACTGGCAAGGACAAGACGTTGGTGGCGGTTAGCTCCTGGGTGCAGAAAGGGTGGCCAGCGTCGTCCCCAGCAGAGGAATTCGCCCCATTTTTCAGAAAGAAGCTGGAGCTGTCCCTAGAGAGGGGGTGTCTCTTGTGGGGGCAGCGGGTAGTGATCCCTACATCCCTTCGGCCGCAGGTGCTTAAACTGCTGCACGTCAGCCACCCCGGAATTGTGCGCTCCAAAGCGCTGGCCCGTAGTTACTTTTGGTGGCCCCAGTTAGACGCCGACATCGAGCACATGGTCGGCACTTGCGAGAGTTGCCAATGCTCCAGACCGGAGGAGGCCCGT
This sequence comes from Bradypodion ventrale, assembly GCA_035047345.1. Lineage (NCBI taxonomy): Eukaryota > Metazoa > Chordata > Lepidosauria > Squamata > Chamaeleonidae > Bradypodion > Bradypodion ventrale. Next base: position 9,732,516 of record JAWDJE010000004.1, read on the forward strand.
CTTCCCCACAGGGAGTGGGACGCGGCTAAGGGGCCGTGGTCCCGGATACACATAGATTTCGCGGGCCCGTTCCGAGGAACTCTGTTTCTCCTTGTTGTGGACGCTTTCTCTAAGTGGTTGGAGGTCATCCCAGTCTCGAGCACCTCCTCGTCCACAACAATAAAGCATTTGCGGAGAATTTTTTCCACGTTCGGCATACCCGACACTCTAATTAGCGATAACGCTAGTTGCTTCATGTCCGCTGAGTTCAGGGCATTCACAGAAATTAACGCCATCCGGCACATTACCTCCGCCCCTTTCCATCCGGCCACTAATGGCCAAGTGGAGCGTCTCGTCCGCACCACGAAGGACGCGCTGCGGCGCATGGGCCCCGGGGACCTCAACCTGCAAGTGTGTCAGTTTCTGCTAGGGTACAGGGTGACCCCGTTGGCGTCAGGGTACTCCCCCGCGGAGCTCTTAATGCGCAGGAAACTGACCACCATTCTCACTAGGCTAGACCCCACGAGAGTAGAAGACAAGGGGAGGAACATCGGGCTAGAAGCCGCAAAGAGTTTTAGCGTAGGCGCCCCCGTGCACTGCAGGAACTACGCCAGCGCGGGGCCAGCCTGGGTACCGGGGGTGGTTGTAGAACAGACCGGTCCCGTGTCGTACCACGTGGAGACCAACACAGGTCTACTCTGGCGGCGGCACGCGGACCAGCTTCGGAACCGGGTCCCGGGAAGGCAGGGCGCTGAAAGCGCAGAGCAAACTTCAGCGTTAGGGTTCTCCCCCACCCGTTTAGCCCAAGGGGGAGGAGAGGGGGGCCCAGGGTCCCCACCAAGGGGGGAGGGGAAGGAATTTGTCCTCGTAGATATCCCGCGGGATCCCCCAGCAGAGCTTGATTTTGAGTTACAGAACCGGGGGGGTTCGGAGTGGTCCCCCACCCATCCAAGCGAGAAGAGGGGTTTTACGTTAGCCCCTGGTGCCCCCGGTTCGCCCACAACAGAATCCACCCTTTCCCCGAAAGCCGCAAAACCGCGGCAAGCCACTAACGAGTCTCCCTCTCCCACTACAGGACAAGGGTCCAGGGAACAAGGAAGCGGGAGCGGCCCCCGGGGGGGCCAACCCACAACGCGGCCCAAACGCGAGTGCAAGAAACCATCTTGGTTAAGAGACTTCGTCTCATCCTAGGGGGGAGGGATGTTGTGTTCTAAAGCATGTGCCTTTAAACAATGTATCTATCCATGTGTATCCAATGCAATCTATTCCATGTGTAACATTGTAACCTCAGCTGAATCACTGTAACCTTAATAGGACGCGAGCTAGTGACCACTAGATGGCAATAGCGAGCGTCCCAGCTCATTGGTCCAAACTCACCTAAGAGCAACAGCGCGGGAGGATTCCCGCCACCACCTTCACCTGGACAAGAAGGGCGTGACCTGAAATGACGTCACGCGGACAGTAGCCAATGGACTGTCAAGGAGCCACATTCAAATGTATAGCCACTGTATATATTGAGCTGTTCGTCCGCCATTACCACATGTTCCCTCTGACCAGCATGTAATAAAGTTGTGTTAAGCCAGCTCTTCGGCTGTCCTGGTGTCTTTGGTCCCATACACTAAAATGTCGACAGGTCCTAGCCTTTTGTTCTGTGCAAGAACAATCCTTAAAGGGTTGTATCAGGTGTTTTTCCCAAATGGTTGAATTGATTCTAAGTTGCAAGATGTTTCTCACAACTGAATGCTTGTTAACATTATTCCAAACAGCAAGTCTGCTTGCAGAGAGCTTCATGAGAATAATTTATAATATCTCTAACCTCCCCTGTAAAACCTCACAGGTTTTAACAATCATATGTTTACTGGGAGACCAGTGGTGGCTGAAGGGGTAGGGAACCCCCCCCCCCGGCCTCTTCCTTCTTCTTCAAGTGCTGTATCCATTCTGAATACTGGCTATCATCATGATGGTAGTCTTGCTTTTCTTAACTCCTCAGAACAATTCTAATGAGGACATTACAGACCAGTCTCTCAGGTTCTTCAGCCATAAAGTCTGTCTATGTCCAGGGCCTCTCTTTCCAAGAAGTTTGAGTTGACTCCATATAGCAACATTGGGAATACGTAACATCTCACTATTCAGATCTTCATAGTGAGAGTTGGATCCCTACTGCATAACAAATGACACATTTTTATGAAGGTGAATCTTGCTTTACAAGTACAACTGTGATGCAACCTTTCTAACCGGTAATTCTTGGGGCCAGCTAAGTTCTCTGCCTCAAACTAACAAGAGCCCACAAGAGGAGCCACTTAGGAACAGAGTTCTGGAGGAAAAACATCAGCTGAACAGACAAATCCTTCCATTATGTTTGGCTTTTTTGGTGCATGTTTCATCACAAAAGTCAATGCTACATAAAAGAAGGAAGGAGAGGTGGGGCAGTCTGGTTTCTAATAAATCAGAGTTCTTAAACGAGGGTCCCTATCGAAAAGAACACATTTGTCTCATTCCAGACTTTTCAGAAAAGGGCTAGCTCTTGTTGATATTCTGCAGGCTCCTTGGTTCATTACAGCTAGTGTGCTGTCACCGTCTGTTCAGTGGGCAGAACTGCAGGGATGCCTAAAAGCAATTAAGCCAGACTGGTTTGTAGCGAAGGAAGTGGTGGTGTTGCAGCAAAACTCCCAAATGTTTCTTTCTCGGAATATAGCTTGGAGAATCTATGAGCCAGGATGGCTAGTTGCATTATTAGCTACTCCACATTTAAGAGAAAAATCCTGAGTAGTGTATAAACAATAGAAACATTAAATGATGAAGAAGGAAAATAATGATATTTAAAATATGAGAACAATTAGACCAGCAAACCCATGATGATCATTTAGAGAGACTTGTCTGAACAAAAATATTTTGGTCCGGTACCCAAAGTAAAAGCAGTTTCGGTGCATGCCTGACATAAACTGGGGAGAATGCTACATAATGGGTCAGGTATACGGGAAGCTCAACTCTAAGTTGTCTCCACATATGACCTACATGAACATCTGCAGCAGTAAAACAGATAAAATGCAGAAAGCTTAAATATGCGGCCTGTATAAATGAGAAATAAAATGAACAGATTATGGTCGCTTTTCATTCAAGGTAAAATAACTGCGGGTGGGGTGGGGATACATTGCTTGTTTATCATGGCAAGCCTTGTGTGATGGCTTAGCATGATTTCAAACTCATCATCCCCTCTTTAGGGCTAAAAGCATTCTGATGAAAGTGTTTTTTATTACAAATTCCAGAATTGCCAGCCATGGGAGAATCTGGAACTTGTCATCTTAAAAAAGCAGTTTATTGAATTCTTCAGTGGATCCTGGCTACCTTGTGTTAACCAAAATGGGCAAAGAATGAATTGCGATACTGTATTATGGAACACACTGAAAATGCATTTGTGATTTTTAATTACATTCCCCCCCCCCCCATGCAAACAGTCAAAAGCAAAGACAAATAGAACATACAGATATGTATTTGATGCCTCACTCTCATAAGATTGTTTTACCTCTGAACGCATTTTGATCTCATGTGGCATCAAATCTCTTCCTATTTCTGGCAACCCTGCTAAGGATTTCAAGATACATGAGATGTTTAAGATGGGGGTCACCATTGCCAACACCCAATGGTCTCCAGGCTGAGCAAAGAGGTGAACTGAGATCTCTGCACTGTTCCCAAAAAGCCTATAAAGGAACCATTTCTTTTAAGGCATCTTTGCATGAAATTGTCTTCTAATCGTACTACTTGTGCATCTTTCCTTTGATCATTATAGGTCTCCCTTGCTTGAAAACCAGTCGTATCCAACTCTAGGGTGCAGTGCTCATCTCTGCTTACAGCCAAAGAGCCAGCGCTGTCTGTAACTGCAGATGTTTCTCTGATCATGTGGCAGGCATGATTAGATGTACATGGAACACTGTTACCTTTCCCGCCAGAGCAGTACCTATTTATCTACTTGCAATTTCTTGCTTTCAAACTGCTAGCTTGGCAAGAGCTGGGATAGAGATGGGTGCTTACCCCATCATGCAGCACTCAGGTCTCAAACTGCTGACCTGGCAACCTTCCTGTCTTAACCAATAAGCAACTGCAGTCCCTTGAGCATTATAGGACCTACGAAAAAGAGACAGTTGTGAATGTTGCTGAACCACTATTCCTTACCTCTTTTGTATCATCCTCTGCTCCACTGGGTGCGGAGGAACAAAGAACGAGATACTGAGTAGCCCCATCTGCTGGCTCCCAAGTGAGTCTCAGGCTGTTGTGGCTGATCTCAGAAACTCTGAGGGAGCCAGGTGCAGAAAGTGGCACTGTGGAGACAAGTGTGAAAGTCGAGTGTTCAAAGGGAGATAGTTTTCTGAAACTTGATATTCCACAAAGCCTAAACATATGAAGTTTTTAAAACATACCTATAACATTTAAAACTGGGTATGATTTGCATGGCTTTAAGCCAGGGATCATGCAATTTAGATTGCATTAAAAATCAAATCAGAATTTGAATTGCTTTCCGTGATTTATTCTGCAGTTGTTTTTGCAAATCACAAGTGGGGCAAAGCATCTTCTAAGGCATCACTGAATCATTGCAGGTACCCCAAGAGTCATTTAATCCAAACCTCTGCCAAAGCAGAAAGTCCACAGTTCCTGCTTTGTGGGTGACAATCTAACCTCCATTTAAAAACCTCCAGTGATGAGTCCATCACCTTCTTCCTAATGTTGAATCAAAATCACCTTTTTATATACCATAGCTGCCTTTAGCTCAGGATTTGGAAAAGTTACATTTTCAGAGAACCTATCTCAGAATTCTACTTAGCATGGCCAGTGACTTTTGGAATTTGAAGCCCCAAATTCTAACTTTCCCAAACATTTGGTTTATCTCTTATCTACTGTTGAGCCTTGTCCATTTACTCTGTTGGCTTCTGAGATTCCACCACAAGTTCCCTCGAGGCAAGAGCCACATTATGAACTAGATTCACTGCAATGTGCCTATCTTATTGCTAAAGCTCTTCTCCATATTCTTGTCTGTATGAGAGCCATTAGTAACTTTCACCTATGACTCCTTCATGGATATGGTTATCAGAGATTGTCCCCAGTTACTACAGCCTATATATGTCAGATGGGTAATGAGTGATTCTCTCTTGTTGAATCACCCTCCACAGGTGATTCACAGGTTGAATCACCCTCCACTTCTCTTTTGCCCTTCACTACACAACTAAAAACTGTTTCGTTTGGCTGGGTGTCTGACAAAATGAAAATATTCCTAGTTATAATTTAAATTGCGGTTTTATAGACTCTTGTGACAGATGGTTTTAAGATTTCACAAGATATCTCATGAGAGAGTCTCTTATGGCACAAAAGAATCTTGGATGTGTGTGGAAGTAATAAAGCTTTGACCAAAGTCCTGTCATGTTTTTTCTGCATCTGTAACGGAGGCATTTTCCTGTTTCCCGGGCTGCCCCTCACACAGTCAATGACACAGTTAGGTGAAAACCTGATATGCAGTGGATGTGCCAGGAGACAGGTCTGGATTGCTTGTGTGATTGCATTTCTCCACTCCCGTACAATGACAGGATCTTGGCCTTCCAATTTACATTGGTAATGTAAGAGCTAGAAACTTGCTTTCCCTTTAAATGAAAGCAAAGAATCTAAAGAAGACTTTATCTGCAGCCACCAGTCTCATATCCTATACTTTTCTCCTTCCTTCATGTTCAACTGAGGGAAACAATGGTGAAGAAATAATAAAGCAATGTGGTCAGAAAGTATTTGTAACAGGCACATGGCCTGGATCCATAAATGCACTGCACCTCGCAAGACAGAACAATGCACAACTTATTCCTACTCTATTGTTGTTGTGCGCTCTTTGCTCTGTTTTCTTCCTACCGTCCAGATTTCTGCAATCTTATATCTGAAAGTATTCTACATATCACCTAATCACTCTCAAGTCACTTGGAGAATATTTTTTTTTACTACAAAGCCCCAAAGTCATCAGGAAATCCAATAGCCAGGCTGGATGAGAAAATTATTTTCAAAAACCCTGATCACACCCTTCTGACAGGTCATGAGCATCATGGCAATTCTATTACTAAATGCTGTATTATGTGTGATTGAATTGCATTGAAATAATGGAGCCAGCAATGCTTGCCTCCCAATCGGTTTCCATGGCCAAGCAGGGATTTGTATCCTGATTCCAACACTCTATTTGCAACACAACACCATCTCTAAGAGCTAGCCTTGAAATAATACCTTTTGGGTTACAGTAGGTTAAAAGACTAGACTATCTGAACCAGACTATAACTTACAGGTTGAGGTGATGCCTCTCAGTCCATCTCCCACAGCGTTCTCATAAATAGGAAACACAGACACTAAATATTCAGTATGAGATGTCAGATTTACAAGTTGTGCTGTGGACACTGTCCCATCTAACACCACCTGAAAATGTACAGGAATGTAATTAGTATAATTTTTAAAAAATATTGCCCTAAGTAGGGAGTCTACCAGGTATCCTGCTTTACAGATGAGAACCTTCTGTTTGAAGGTGTCCTCTGCTTGAAGGGCTATTGTTAAGGACAGCCCAAGGTATTTTGATGCCTGAAGTAGAAAACATGTTCCCATTCCCTATGCAAAAGGCTACACGCTGGCAATGAATTAGTGTAAGTGTCCTTTTCTTTCAAAGTTTTAAAAATTCCAAATCCCTGTTAATGAGTAGAGTGACTAACACATGCTAAACATCAGTAGGGCAATCCGAAACTGGTTAGCTTTTTCTTTCTTTGAAACACTGAATCAACAATTTCTGTTCTCAAGCAAGAGCTAATCAGTATTTTGAAAGTGTGGTAAGAGTATTAATAATGAAGTTGACATCTTCTGTATCCTATTTCACTCTGCCATTACCCTCACAACTACAGGTATGTACACAGTGTATGAAACTGTGACCTAATCACTCTGCGCCACATGCTTAAACAAGTGGATTGTAATACTCAAAAATTCACGTTAAAATAAATCTCTTAGTCTTGTAAAGTACCACAAAACTCAGTGTATTTTGTCTTGCTTGTGTTTGTTTTTCTCATAAATTAAAGAACATAAGAACATAAGAACAGCCTTGCTGGAACAGGCCACAGCCCATCCAGTCCAGCATTCTGTCTCACACAGTGGCTCACCATTTCCTTCAGGGTATTATTCCCAAAAAGAGATGCCTTCACCTGCTTAGGATTCCCTGGAAATGGCATTGAGAGATATCCTGCCTATCTCTCCAACCCGGAGGTTGTCCTTAAGTATCCATAATTATAGCCATTGATACCCTTGTCCTCCATGAACTTGTCTAATTCTTTCTTAAAGCTGTCAAGACTGACAGCTGTCACCACTTCTTCTGGCAGGGAGTTCCATAGACCAGTAATCCTCTGGGTGAAAAAGTACTTTCTCTTATTTGTTTGAGAACTAGTACCCAAAAGTTTCATCGAGTGTCCCCTAGTTCTAGTGTTATGCGATAGGGAAAACAGTTTTTCCTTATCTACTTTGTCCACACCGTGCATGATTTTATAAACTTCAATCAGGTCACCTCTTAGACGTTGTCGTTCAAGAGTGAAGATGCCCAACCGTTGCAGCCTCAGATGGTAAGGAAGGTGTTCCAGTCCCCTAATCATTCTGGTTGCCCTCCTCTGCACTTTTTCCAGCTCCATAATATCCTTCTGGAGGTATGGCGACCAGAACTGTACACAGTATTCCAGATGGGGCCTCACCATAGATTTATAAAGAGGCAAAATGACACTTGCTGACTTATTTTCTATACCCTTCCTAATGATCCCTAGCATTGAGTTTGCTTTTTTCACTGCTGAGGCACACTGGGTTGACACCTTCATTGAGTTGTCCACCAGGACACCAAGGTCCCTTTCCTGGTTTGTCACAGAGAGTTCAGACCCCATCAGTTTATAAATGTAATTGGGGTTCTTTGCCCCAACATGCATCACTCTGCACTTACTAATGTTGAAACTCATTTGCCACTGTTTTGCCCACTCCCCCAGTGTCGAGAGATCCCTCTGGAGCTCCTCACAATCTCTCACAGTTTTCACTACCCTGTATAATTTAGTGTCGTCAGCAAATTTGGCTACCTTGCTATTTACTTCTACCTCTAGATCATTTATGAAGAGGTTGAAAAGCAGGGGTCTCAGTACTGAACCTTGGGGGACCCCACTCTTTACTTCCCTCCACTTGGAGAAGTGTCCATTTAGTGCTACCCTCTGTTTCCTGTCCCTTAGCCAGTTGCTGATCCAGGACAAGACCTGTACCTTTATTCCATGACTGGTAAGTTTATTCAAGAGCCTTTGTTGTGGGACCTTGTCAAAAGCCTTCTGAAAGTCCAGATAAACAATGTCAACTGGATCCCCCTTATCCACATGCTTGTTGACACTCTCAAAAAATTCCAACAGATTAGTGAGGCATGATTTGCCCTTGTAAAAGCCATGTTGGCTCTCCTTTAGCAACGCCTTCTCTTCTATGTACCTATTAATTCTATCTTTTAGGATGGTTTCCATCACTTTACCTGGGACACATGTCAAACTGACAGGTCGGTAATTTCCTGGATCACCCCTGGATCCTTTTTTGAAAATTGGTGTTACATTCGCTACCTTCCAGTCATCAGGCACAAAGCCTGATTTGAGGGAAAGATTATATATTTTGGCTAGGAGATCAGCAATTTCATCTTGAAGTTCCCTGAGAACTCGTGGATGGATGCCATCTGGTCCTGGTGATTTGTTAGTGTTTAGCTTAACAAGACATGCAAGGACCTCCTCCCTGGTTATTTCTATCTGGCTTAATTCTTCGCTTTCCCTCCCTACGAAGATAGGCTCTGTTTTGGGCATGTGGTCTCTGTCTTCTTCAGTGAATACTGAAGCAAAGAATTCATTGAGTCTCTCTGCAATCTCTGTTTCCTCTTTAATAACCCCTTGCCTTCCATTGTCATCTAATGGTCCAATGGCCTTCCTAGTTGGGTTCTTACTGCTAATGTACTTAATGAAGTCTTTGTTATTTCTCTGAGTATTTTTAGCTATACGCTCCTCAAAGTCTTGCTTTGCTTTCCTGATTGTTGCCTTGCATTTATTCTGCCAGAATTTATGTTTCTGCCTGCTGTCCTCATTCGGACAAGCCTTCCATCTTCTAAATGAGCTTTTCTTGCTCTTGATCACTTCCCGAACAGCTCCTGTAAGCCACATTGGAGTCCTCTTGGACCTGGCAGTGCCCTTTTTCCTTTTGGGTATGCATTCCAATTGGGCCTCTGTTATTGTTTTTGTAAACAGCCTCCATGCCTCTTGGAGTGTTTGGACTCTTCAATTTTCCCTTTCAGCTGCTTTTTTACTAGTTTCCTCATCTTTGGGAAATTTCCTTTTTGAAAATTTAAGGTCTCTGTGTTAGATTTTATCAGTGACTTGCGGTCTAAAGGTTTCTGTTATTCAGTTTATGGATCTTTCTCCTGAACTATCCTCAAATGAATTCCTTGATAAGGTTCCAAAAAACTAGAGGTATCAGAGTACAGTTCCCATCATCCTCATTCAACATAGCCATTGGTAATGCTGGCTGGAAATTATCAGATCTGTAGCCCAATATATCGAGATACTGTATCACCAAACGATGAGAAAGTCTACATTTTCCTATTATAGGATGGCTTAGAACAGTCATTACAAACCAAATAAGAGAATTCTTCTTTGGTTTGGATTGCTGAGCATTTTTCCAGCACCACTAGTATTTATCAAGCTTTAAGGTGAGGCCATTAAATAAGAAATTACTCACCTCCTTGGGAATACCACCCCTAGAAGGATAGTAAACCACCCTGTACTTTTTGGGTGGGATCACAGGAGGATTCCAGGTGAGACGCAGACTTCTGGAAGTCACCTCCTTTAAAACAAGATTTGTTGGGCTCAGATGGCTGCTGGTATTCACTGGAAAAGCTTTTACTGGCTTGCCTGAAAGTAAGGATGATGATTATAATTTTATTTCAGATGGGAGAGAGCTGGGAGCAAGCTGCCATTTCAGCAAAGAGCTACTGATGAGGTTAGGTCCACAACACTACTTTGGGGCTGGGGGTGGGGGGAGAAGACAGATTTATCAGCTTCATAGCTTGGAAAATGTAGGGAAGCAGAGGATCGTATATGTTGTTTTGAATAATTTGAAGGCTTAAAGCAGATATTCAGCAGAGTTTAGGCCCTTTTTTAACTGCAAGGACCAGAATGGAAGCACGGGTGGATAGGGGATTCTGGGAATTGTAGTCTAACTCTGCTCTGCATCTTTACACATCTATCTATACCTATAAAATGGTGCGTTAACCGTTAGAATGTGACAAAGGATGTTGCACCAGGCCCAACTAGCCCCGTCCGAGCCTCCGTGCACTCGCCAGACCGGGGTTCGCAGGTAACTGTCGGGTTGAAATTTGCACCATGGGGGCAGGAGCCCCCCGGACGCAAACAAAAAAAGGGAACTTCAATTCCCAATGTTCTTTGCGCCGCGCCGCACCAGAGCTAATCAGGCTGAGCAGCGCGGTAAAAGGAACATTCGGAAACGCGCCACGGCCAATCAAAAATAAGCCGCAGGGGAAAAAACCGCTGCAGTAACCAAAATCGCACATGCAAACTACAAACCCCAGCGTCCTGCATGCCATGAGCACACAGAACGCTGAGGCAGCCGGCGCGTGAAAAATAAAAGAAAAAAACCCCGCCGCCGCTGCCCTTACTTTCCATGGGCCAGCCATTGAGCCTGGCCTGTGAAAAAAAAGACACCCCCCCACGCCCTTTCCTTTCCACGGGCCAGGGATCGAGCCTGGTCCGTGGAAAAAAAGACCACCACCCCCCCTGCCCTTTTCTTTCCACGGGCCAGGGATCGAGCCTGGCCCGTAAAAAAAAATCCGCCCCCTTTTCTTTCCACGGGCCAGGGATCGAGCCTAGCCCGTGAAAAAAAAGACCACCACCCTGCCCTTTTCTTTCCACGGGCCAGGGATCGAGCCTAGCCCGTGAAAAAAAAGACCACCACCCCGCCCTTTTCTTTCCACGGGCCAGGGATCGAGCCTGGCCCATGAAAAGTAAAAAACCACACACACCCGCTCTTTTCTTTCCACGGGCCAGGGATCGAGCCTGGCCCGCGGGAAAAAAGACCCACACAAAAAAAAAAGTACACAGAAAAACATCCAAAAACAGTCAAAAAACAGTCAAAAAGAAACACAAAAACATCCAGAAAGTAAACACAAAAACATCACACAGACTCCCCCCCCAAAAAAAAAGCCAAAAATAAAACCAGAGAGCTTACCAGGAGACGTCTTCACTCCATGACGACTGGAACACAACTGAGAAAATAAAAAAAAATACTTACCGGAAGAAGAAGCGACACCCAGAGGACAGTAGAGAAAAATTGTAGAGTAGAAGAAAAGCTCACCAGCCCCACCCAGTGGCCACAAGAGAAAAAACATTCAAAAATTTTAAAAATAATAAATACTTCCAAAATTAATGAAATAAGTAATCAAATCATTCAAAAATAGTCACACTAATCACAAAAAAATCAAAAAAAAATTAAGTTTTCACCCAAAAAAATCAAACAAAACATCTAAACACAGTATGGAAACATTGATTTAAAAAAAAATATTCTTACACATTTTAAAAATTATTATCCAAGGCACAACTATTTAAAAAAATTCACATAGTAACACATTATTTGGTTAAATACAATAATTATAAAAATTATATCATCCTTTCCTCTTTTTAAAAACAAAAAACAAAAAATTAAAAATCACAGTTTCTAACAGCCCGTGCGTAAAAATAAAAAATTGAAAAACCACAATTAAAAACTACCTCATTTGCATAAAAATAAAACAAAACCCTTTCAAAACCATTTTAAAGAGCCCAGCACTGAGGAAGCTGGCGCACAAAAAATAAAAATAAACAAGCGGACGCAGCACCTCAAAGCCACAAATTCACAAAACCTTTCAACACCATTTAAAACAGCCCGGCACCATTTGTTCAAGGAAGGAAAAAAAACCTTTACTACCCAACACAATTTTAAAAAGCCCGGCACTGCCGGGCAAAATATGCTAGTTCCTGATATAATTACATGTGATCCCTGTGTATAGTTGTAGCAGTAAGAAATTTGCCTTGCAATAATAATAATAATAATAATAATAATAATAATAATAATAATAATAATAATAATAATAATAATAATTATTATTATTATTATTATTATTATTATTATTATTATTATTATTATTATTATTATTATTATTATTATTATTATTATTATTATTATTATGTGTCAGAAATTTTTCTGGGTTGCAAGGATATTTGCTGGAGAAACTCTGCTCACGTGATGCCCGAATGAGGCTCCTTTCATGTCCCCAAGATCTTTTCCCACTGAAGTGGTCCCTGTTTATCTACTTGCTTTTGATCTGCTAGGTTGGCAGGAGCTGGGACAGAGATGGGTGCTCAATCCATCATGCAGTAGCCGGGTCTTGAACTTGCCGGCCTTCCAGCTAACAAGGTGAGCTTCTTAACCACTGAGCCACTGCAGCCTTACAATCTTAAAATGTTTATGTATTTTTGAAGTCTAAAGCAAGATTGTTTAAATTATTAGGGTTTTTAAAAAAGATTTGTTGTATGCACAAATCTTGTGATTCTATCATAGATTTTTCTGGCCCAAATGAAACATGCCATCAAACTCAGATATGCAACAGCAGCTCTATCTGCAATATTCAACATTAAAATGTGTTAAATCGTATTTTATGAATAACAAAAGCAATTGGCAGTTTCTACCAGAGAAGACTGAATGAATCAGTTGGATTTACATAACTGTTGACTGAGTGGCCACAACTGATTGAGACTAACAAGTGAACTGAGGTCTAACTAACTTCCTAAACTTACCATACAACTTCACATGAATTTTGTTTCAATGTTGGCTGTCACTGTTCAGAGTTTGCAAAGGGAGTAGAAAGGAGAGAAATAAAGGGCATGAATTTGAAAGAAGGGGTGATGGTCATTTCACCTGTATTTTCATCCTTGTTTTTCTCCTTGATCCAGGCACATAATACCCAGGTAAGCCGGCCAACAAGAGAACTCAGCAGAGGGAAATCCAGTACATTGTATACAGTCATCTCCAAAGGTTCTGAGGCTATGTGGCGCAATTCAGCTTCATCGGCATTTTTCACCCCTAGGAAATGAACATAAAAAAGCTAGATCTATGAAGTGAAATAGCGTGACAACTAAGAAATGAGCAAAGTATTCACAACTTCCTGTTTTATGGGAATACTGACTTACAGATATAAGCTAGGGACGTGCTCTTTTTGCTATGCTCTGGCTTCTCCTTGTACCCTCTTTTTCCGGACCATGGGGAGTGGGGGGAGCGAATTACTATTGCTCTTACTTGTCTTTGGACATAAAGGAGCTTGTGGCTAAAATCCTGTTGTGTATTCAGGCAAATGGTGTAACTTTTAGATGTGATGTGCTGTAAGTTAAGAAATTTCACAGGCATTATCTACTGCGCACGAAATGTTGTGATTCAGTATGTTAACAGATATTGTCTATGGAGATTTCTTAACTTACAACAATTTGTGCCTAAAGCTTATCCTATCTGTGCAACTACGCAACAGGATGAGAAACAAAGATCCTTTGTGTGTGTGAAATATTGAGTGTGCTTTTTTCCTAGTGCATCTATCCCATCAAAATGTTCATTCATATTCAGAAATTAGAAATCTAAGAAGGAAAGCATGCAAACTCACCCACAGCAAATATCTTGATGCCCATATTCTTCAAGGTCTGTGCAGTTGGAGTGGCATCATCCTGCGATTTGCCATCAGTCAAGAGGATGATTAGTTTGGGAGCCTCTGCTCTTCCACCAGCTTCAACTTTCAGATTCTGTTCTAGCACATGGGTTAGTGCTAGTCCTTAGAAAGGGAAAGAGTAGAAGGCAGAAAGTTGCAAGGCACATGCGTTCCATGGAAAGCAAATGAGGAGATAAACAAGGAGTGGATGTCACCAATGGAGCAAGTATCAATTTCTGCGTTACTTGTTACACAAGAAGAACAAAAATCAGGTGCATGAGAGACAGTTCATCTCTTCAAGTTTTTGGGAAATACTGTCTCCCCACATCTATTCCGGCAACCAGCTGTCCTAGAAGATCCCTCCCTTGTAACTCCTTCCTGCCTTGTTTCTGTGACACCATAAGCAACCATCCTTATGACAACATAAGGGTCCGTCCCCAGATCTCAGGCATTTATTTATTTTATTTATCCAATGGCTTTATAAACACATGGTAGATAGCTCTATAACATTTACCACAAGTATGAGTCAATTATAGGGTAAAATATGGATAAAATATGATGAAATGTACATGTATACACATCTCACTGCTATGTCCAGGGTCTTGAGCCAGTCAATTGTGGAAGGAGATAAAGTAAGAAAAATAGTCATATCTCGCATAATGCCCTGTTTATGCATTCATGGACTATATGAGAAACAATTTGGTGTGCAAAGTGGAATTCAAGCAAGATGTTCAAATAGCTCACCTGTAGAGAAGGACTGCCTTACCTGTGAATGTATTTCCCCCCTTGTATCTCAAGCTTCTGAGGGCATCTAATACTTCATCCCGTGTAGAGTATGTATTGAGGTCCCACTCTGTGCGTGGATCACTGCTGTACTGGGACAAGCCTTGAATTAAACAAGAGAAGCCAACAGAAAGGTGTGAGAGAAGAACTCTACAAAAAGCAAGGTGGCCGTTGGCAACAGTTGGACAGAGAACCAATTTTGGTCCTAAAAGATGAGCATGCACTTCTGTGTGAGTTTTCTTCATGGCCAGTTTTATTTGCCTGTGAAGTTGGATGAGTAGAGCTCAGAATAACATTTTAGGATTTTACGCATTAATGTTAAAATTGTTACTTTCATTTCAAAGAAGGACAAACCAAATGGATATATTTAGAAAGTAATGACTGGAATTCTGTTGGAGATTTGTCCTTGCAAGACCGATATGTTCTACATCATGGTTGCAAATTGCCACACACTGACAAAGTGTCCAAGTATACAACTTCTCCCTTCTTAATAATATTCGTATGATTGTTTAAAGGATTCTGGATAGTGTTTGAACGTATTACTGGTGCATAACTAAAAGGCAACAATTTTAACTATAATGAGTTAAATTTAGCAGATCATTTCCAATCTCTATAGCTGAGCTGTAGATTAAAATTCCAAAAACCCACAGAGACATGATGTGGAAATCTGCACGATCCTCAGTTTTAGAGACTAGTGGTTTAAAGAAACCCTCACCTACTCTTATCTTGTCCCGAGCAACATTGAAAGGTGCAACCAAAGATGCCAGGAATTCTCTGATAAGTCCAAAATTGTTGCGACCGATACTCCAGGAACCATCCACGAGCAACATGATATCCGTAGCTGCAGAGGTTTCACACTGGAAGGGGGAAACTTTAAAAACAGGGTGAGTTCAACCACAGAAAAGGAACGAGAATCTGAAATTCTTATTTAAAAGAAGCAATGCCTTTGAGGCATCATGGCATTGAGTGGAGAAGATCAAAGGTCAATTATTAGCTTTAAAATGTATTCCGAGTGTTGCTGTAAAGTTATAACTTACACTTAACACATCTTTATCCATGTATTATCTGTAGGAACTACCGAATATTGTTTCAGAAGATGTAACATCCTCTGACTCAGATGCCTAAACCACTGAGCTATCCAGCAGCTGCCCTGGCAGAACTGCATGGCTGCCTGTTTTGTTTTGTGTCAGGTTCAAGGTGGGTGCCTTAACTTTCAAAGCCCTGAAAGGTTTGGGACCTTCCTACTTCCTACTTGTGGGAGCATCTTCCCCATAGAAATCAGGCCCGCTTCACCCATTCTTCTCAGCTCAACTCCAAATTCCGACTCCCAGGTTGGCTAGAAAGTCTGTTATCTGCTGTAGGGCTTTCTCGAGGGCAGCTCCAACTCTTTGGAACACACTGCCAGGGGAAGCTGTGTTTGATTGACTCTTTAGGGACCTTCAAGAAACCACTGACAACATTTCTGTTTGACGAGGCCTTTAGCAGTTTGTTGTAGACCAAATAGAAGACCCTCCCATTGCCTTTCAATCACAAGAGTTTGGGGCCCTTGGTTCTGAGTTTGATTAGGTATGTGGGGGAGTGTGGGGGTGTGGGTGTTTTATTGTCTTAATGGTGTTTGTTTCACTTTTTTAATAGTGTAAGCTGCCCAGAGTGGGAATCCATCCCAGATGGGAGGGGTATAAATCCAATAAAAAAAATAATTTGTTTTGTCAACTGCAACTTATATCCAAGAATTCATTTTTTCCCCCCTGGAGCAGGAAAAATGTCATTGGCATGAATTTGTTTAAGGTGGATCCCAGCTTGCCAAAAAGTGACCCACACACTATGATCATGGAGCCATCTCCTGCGGCACATATGAAATGAGACATGCAGGATTTAACACTGGGACTGCAATGGACTGCCACAGCTTTGAGGATATGGACAAGGTGCACCTTCACAGCCAGTCCATCTGGCATGGCCTCTTCTGCCTCCATGACCATTGGGAATCAGAGTTTCTCCTTTGCTCATTTTGCCATTGGGCCCAATATGATGGTTTCCAGTGGCATTTCATCCACTGAGGGGACCATCACCCCACCTAAAGGGGTTCATCCGCCCATAGCCATTGGCCCCTTTAGGAGTCAGGTTAGTTAACTGCCACCCAACACTCGGTATAACAACAACAACAACAACAACAACTACAACAACAACAGGCTGAGTGCCGTGTCTCCTCCCCTGTGGTCACGCCAACACCGGATGAGGATAAAGGGCCGCTGGGGTTCCGAGGCAGTGAAAGAGGCTGAGTACTGTGTCTCGTCCCCTCCGGCCACACCAATGCCGGAGGAGGATAAAGGGCCACCGAGGTACCGAGGTGGC
This sequence comes from Bradypodion ventrale, assembly GCA_035047345.1. NCBI lineage: Eukaryota > Metazoa > Chordata > Lepidosauria > Squamata > Chamaeleonidae > Bradypodion > Bradypodion ventrale. The sequence continues at coordinate 9,749,416 of JAWDJE010000004.1, forward strand.
TGAAGATGCCATTGAGGTTGTTGAACCCCAGGCTTTGTCGAGGACATTGAGTCCCGGTCTCCGTCGAGGACGTTTTGCCCTGAACTCCGTCATGGACATTGATCCCTGGGCTCTGTCAAGGACATTGATCCCCAGGCTCCATCGAGGACATTGAGCACTGGGCTCCATCGAAGACGTAGAGCCCTGGGCTCCGTAGAGGACATTGAGTTCCGGGCTCCATTGAGGATGTTGAGCCCTGGGCTCCGTCTAGGATGTTGAGGACATTGAGCCCCGGGCTCCATCAAGGACATTGAGCCCCAGGCTCCATTGAGGACATTGAGGAAGTTGAGCCCCGGGCTATGTCGAGGACATTGAACCCCGGGTTCCATCGAGGATGTTGAGCTTCAGACTCTGTCGAGGACGTTGAGCCCCAGGCTCCAACCCCTGGGCCTCGCTAACAGCCAACTGCAGTGCCAACAGAGGAAAATGTGTTTTATAGTTTGTATTTATGTTTTGTGATACTTTGCGATGTTTTGCTACACTTTCTCTTGAGGTTATGATATGTTTGTGAGCCACCCAGAGTCGCATTTCGCGAGTGGGGCAGCATATAAATTGTAAAATAAAATAAAATATTCCACCTGCCCCACTATTGTTGGCAATAAATGTGAAAATAAACTTTTGTAAATGGCAGAATTGTTCTGTTTTGAAGAGAGACCATCAACTTTTCCCTGATTTAATGGTCTGTGTCTCTCCATATATCTACCATCAAGATAGGTTTGCTGTTTGAAAGCTGTGAAATTGTTTCTTTCTCTCCAGTAGATACACTTTTTGTTCTCAGTTAGCACAACTTACACAACTGGGGGGGGGGGAGATGTGTAGCATTATTGCACAGGATACTGGGAAATTTTATGTACATTATTTGAAAAGCTCAGTGTGAAAAATGTCTGGATCTGATAAGAGGAGACCACCTGAATAATCGTAGCCCAAAGGTGCAGCTGATGAAAGTTCAACATCACGCAAAGCCATTATACAAATTTACCGTGATAAAGAGGCAAAGAACTGGATTAGAGCCATGATGAAATTGAGGTGACAGCACAGATATAAAAGCATACCAGGGCATTTTCCTGAATACATTGATTGCCTTTACTTGAAGAGATTGTCGCATCACCCCAGGCACACCTGTAATCTCTGAACAATACAAACTAAAGCATGACTGAATGGAGATTTCTCTTCTGCTTTTCCAATGGTGCCAAGCTATTCCAGGGCAATACATCTAATATCTATTAACCCCATATAACATGTGTGCCAGTTACTGATTTTTGCTCCCATAATATGATTTATGAGTAGGTTATTGAGGCTGGACAGTCTTAGTAGGCTTTGTAGTCCATGTTTACCTTTCATTGGCCATTAACTAAACAATGCTCATGGGGGATCAAGGTACAGCATATACTTTTGACTGACAGGTGGCATTGGCACCCCCAGAACAGGATATGTGTTGACCCGCCATAGCTTGCATGCCTGATGTGTGTCACGGATCATGATGGCACTTCTGCCAGTCTGCCAATGAATATGGCAGCACACAGCTTTTATGAGCTTGACCATTATTTTTACAAATCAGGACCTGAACTTCTGACCACTTCTTCCTCAATGCCATTTTTTTGTCAGTTTGTCTAATGCTAGAGATTCCAGGGAGCAGAAAACTGCCTCTGGGGCCCACTAAGGTTCACCATTCTATATATCTTGCTTTATTTTTTTTCAAGCTCTCTCTTCTTTATCAGGATAACTTCATTTCCTCGCCCAGTTTTAATCTTTTCTCTCCTTAGCATATATTCAGCTGAAATATCCCAAACTTCCCTGTCTCCCCAGAACGTTGCTATAATGAATATCTTACTTTTAGCTTAAAGTATCTTTGCCCATCCAAAGTCCACATTGTTGGACATCAGGAAGCCAAATATGGGCTCATACCCATCAAGTGCATCTCCACAAAATACAAGAAATTACTGTGCATGTGTGGACGTGAATGCTCAGTAACTCGTTTGCACATGCTCACTGTGGCTGTGTCTGCACATTAGCCCATTTGTGCATGTGCACTGTGGTCATGCATGTGCAGTAGCCTGTTTGCACATGCACACCGTGGCCATGCATGTGCAGTAAGCCCTTACCCTACCATTCAAATATGGGACAGCGGCAGGAAAGAGTAGGAACAAGTGCTGAAAAATGGGAAATACCGGCCAATACCGGATACTTGACAGGTATGTATGGGCTGAATATCAGCCAAAGCATCTTAACTGTTAGAACAGTATGACAATGGAACCAATGACCTCAGAAGATGATGAGCACTTCAACACTTTGAGGCATTCAAGAGGAAGTTGGACAACCATCTGTCAGATCTGTTTTGGGGTGGATTCCTGCTTTGAGCAGGAGGTTGGACCCAATGGTCTTGAAGACTGCTTCCAACTCAGTTATTCTATGATTCTATTTTCAGGAGCTCCTACCTGTATGATCAAAGATTTCGGAAGTCATAATCTAGTAACATCAGTGGACCATAGATTGGGAAGAGCCACGTGTATTTTGAGCATAGTTTACCCAAGCATTAAATGTTGTAATCTGGCCTCTGAAAACCATTTTCCTAGCTTGAGATCTTAAGTTTTAAAATTAATTTGTAAAGGTTGCAAATAAAAGCAATGAAAAATATATTAACTGGCACATATTATATGAAATCTCTGACTTGACAACTTTATTAAAGATGACAGTTAGAAATAGGGGCATTGATTTGGTGTTGGATAGCTCCATGTTAGGTAGGCAGTTTGATTTCCCCCTGTGTCTTCAAGGAGAAGAACCAGATTATGTAGTCATAGGTAACCTGCAGTCTCAGGGCACCCTCAGAAGAAGGGAGTGGTAAACTCTTCCGTGTATTCTCTAACTCTCAACCTGCAGCCCACCAGGCCAAATGCAGCCTGTGGCACCATTTCATGGAGCACCCCATCGCCTCCACCACATCAAGAAGTGCATGTGGCGGAGGAAGGGCAAAATGGCCGTCCACCTCCCAGAGCTGTCTGAGGAGTGTGACCCAGCCTCCAGCTTTAAAAGGTTGAAAACTCCTGCTCTAACTAGAAGGCCTGGAAAAGGATGACAAAAGCTAGTATTCGCTTGAAGGCACACAATTATTATTGTTAATATAGGGAGGAATGGAAACCATCTGTTCTCTTACTGTTAGTCAAATAGTTTTTGGTATTTACAAAGAATGACGTTCGGTTGCTGTCTTCACCCTGAAGGGCCATTTATGAATCTTGGCTCTTAAAAGTGCTCTTTTTGTAGGTTTTGAATTGTTTTCTCCAGTCTAGCACCTTCCAAGCATATTGGATATCTAGTTAAACTACACACAAACTTCAGCGCTTCTGTAAGATATTCCCACGTCATGTTGGTGCTCATACCTTTATAATGCTCAGACTCATTTTTCATAAATGGAGAATTAGAGAAATAATTAAATTTAACTAGAACTGATAGTGAATGCTGCTAACCAATGAATTAACGAAGAGTTTGTCCAGACAGGTGTTAAGACAACTCCTTTGGGAGATTATTTGGAGGGCTGGTCCCCATTTTTTGTATGTAGATGATGGAACGTGTAGTCCATAAAGTGACTCTTCCAAACTCTGAGTCTGAGTAGATCACCACTATAATTTTCAGATATTTTTCATACTTGAAAGCAAATCGAGTACTGTACTATAATGTGAGAAACTAAGTTTAGGTTGTCCTGGGCTGCTTTGACAGCCTCAGGCAAGCCTCTCTCTTTCTTTCTCTCTCTCTCTGTCTCTCAGTTAGGCTGATGTTTTGCTCATTCCAGGAAAAGAGGCTAAAGAGAGGCAGATCATCTATGCTCTGCATTACATAAACATTCTTATGTCATCACAATTACCAAACAAACAATCTCCCATCTACATTCAAGTCACACCATGCTGTCATTCTTGCAGTGGAACAGGCAGATCCTGTCACTACATCTACCACGAGTGCAGGATAGCAATAGCAATTATACTTATATACCCCCACAAAAAAAATAGTACTTAGTTCACTCTCTGGGCAGTTTACAAGGTAATTGACATTTTGCCTCCAACATGCTTGCCCCTAAAACCTTGGAAGGATGGAAGCCTGAGTCAACCTTGATCCCCATCAGGATCAAACTCACAAGGTCTGTAGTTTTGGCTGCACTATAGCAGTTTAACCACTATGCCACAAGGGCTCTTAATAACATATGTGTGGTTGCAGGTGCATACAGAGACTTTTTTATTTTATTTTTTGTTGTTTTTAGATAATACATGTCACGGCGGGGTGGGTGGGTAATATTGTTATGTTTTATGGGGATTTTTAATTGTTTTACCTGTATATTGGTCTTAGTGTACACCGCCCAGAGTCCTTTGGATAGGGCGGTATATAAATCTATTAAATTAAATTAATTAAATTAAATAAAAGCAGTCTATTCTCATTATACATGAGTTCCCACTTGGAGGAGGAGGGATTCTACTATTGTCAGTGTATCCACAGAAACAAGCCTTACCTTCTTTCAAGCTTTCTCTGGTTGTTTTCTCTTGGGCCAGGTAATCTATTTCAAATTCCATTGAGCTTGGCAGAGTCATCTTCATAGTTGCTGGGGTTGCTGACACTGAAGTTGGCTCTACATCTGGTGGATGTTCACTGACCCCTTTGGAAATGGCTTGTTTCTGCATCTTCTTACCTATATCTTCTCTTCCTATGTTTCAAAGCATAACAAATTGGAAAAGTGAGCCATAGAATTGCAGGGTTGGAAGGGTCTAACTAGCTTCAATATCCAAACCCTGTGACTGTACTGTCAAACTGAACTGAATTATTCTGTTATATTATGTAAGTATTTTGCCATCAGTACTATCTACCATTCCATTTTCAACCCCACCTCAAAGTGCTGGTTGCAGCCAATACAGACATGAGCAAATGATTTTATTTTGGTTAGGCTCGCCTAGGGAACTTCCTTCCAAATCTATCTACATGGGCCTTAAGTTCATTGTCCAAAGCTGTCTTCCTGGTGCCTCCAACAAATGAGGCGAGGTGAGTAGAAAAGAAAGAAAGGAGACTTTTTTCATTGGTGGCACCTCATTTTTTTATAAGAGACTTGCCTAGTACCTAAATCATGGCCTTTATCAGGGGTCTGCATTGTGGATTGTCTTGGAGGCCAAAGTCTTGCTCCTAGACTACACCACAAGCCCCTTCAATCCTAGATATGCCCCCAACATCTTCATGAAAAAGCACAGGGACTATCCAGATGGTTACTTTGCTTTCAGTTGTGGGGTTGAATAGAGAAGCTTTGGGGGAAACCCTTGGGTCCCTAATGCGAAAAATAGGTTTCCTCTAAAAGTCTAAGGCTGGAAAAAGTCACCTTTTCTTTCTTTCTATCTGTCTATCTATCTCTCTGTCTGTCTGTCTGTCTATCCTGTCTGTATGTCTGTCTGTCTCTTTATGGAGAAGGAACAAATTTTATAAAAGGGCTTGGGATGGCCTGTGGTGATAACTTTGTGAACCTTTTGGTATTCCAGGAATGCTCCTCAGATCTAGACCAAGGTGAGCCATATTGTGAGCCTGTAGGAGTTACTTTGTTATTCCCCCCCCCCCTTCCACTCCCAGTGTTAACTTGTTGATTATTACTGCCATGGGAAAAAGTGTAACATATTTTCCTTAAATAAAAGGTTTTTGTAAGATGTGCAAGGAAAAAGCACCTTCCAGGAAGATTCTAAGAGTGCCAATTGACTCCAAAACAGGGTGTACACAACACACCTGCCCTGTGGACTTTGTTTTAAAGTGGAAGAGTCTTTGAGCATTATTTGTTTTAAGGTGAAGGAGTCTTTGAGCATTATTTTTGCTGCTTCTGCTACACTGATGGATTTTAGCAGTGACAACAGTAGAGAGGAACTCTGGAGGTTTATGTGGAAAGCAGAATAGACTTAACGTAGCCTATAAGTTGAGTCTTCACTAACTTTTGAGTCATCCAAAAGCAATCTTGGGTAGCTAAAGAGGAGAAGTAGCACTTTTGAGATTTACCTTATGGCTTCAAACCTTGCTTTGTGTACCTTCTGAAATAAGGCATCAAGGAAAGGGTTATTGCACCCTTCTCATTGCCCCTAGACATCTCTTTACCAAAAATAGTAGCTCAAAGTTCCAAGTGCTGGGCTTTCTTGCTAGTTTTATTCCCATTTCTTTTTGCTTCCACTAAATCTTGCACATACCTATCAGAGTGGCTGTTTCACTGGTGGCTGGTGAAGAGGCATCCATCTCCACCATATATACAGCAGTGGAGGTGGCCAAAGACTTTTCCACCGTTTCTGGGGCAATCGTTGGGTGCCTTCTGTTACTTCTGGCTTGGGAGAGATTCTTCAGTTCTTCAACTGTTGACATCCAAAATGCAAGTGGCTTTGAGCTCAACATGAAATCCAAAGAAATGGTTGTACATTTTACAGCATAATTTAATCATTTTGTGTATTTTTGATAGCTGGGAGCCGGCCACTAAACACAGAATCCTTTTAAATCTCATAACTAATAGCCACAGACTAACATCTTCTCCTTTGTTACCATCTCTAAACTCTTTTCAAAGCCTTCTAAGCAAACAGGTCAACTCTCAAGTATTTCTGTGTTTCTTGAAATACCCTAGTTATTTCAGGCCTAGGGATGCCATACGTAATGGAAAACTGGGAATTCAATGGGTTGAGCCTGTCCCGGCCCGGTTCCAAAGAAATCCTTTAAAATTCCTGTTTTTCAGACCAAGGGGGTTTGAAGGGGGGGAATGCACTTTTTTCATGCAATAGAGCTGCGCTTCCATTGGACTGGCCAGCAGGTGGTGCAGCAGTAGTAGCTTGGTGGCTAAGGAAGACAGCCAAAAAAAAAAACCACCATTGGATTGCCACCTCTATTGAAGTCGGGGCAGCAAGAGCTGAATGAGCTCCCGTCTTTGTCTCAGCTCCTGCAAACCTAGCAGTTTGAAGGCAAGAAATTGCAAGTAGATAAATAGGGACCACTTCGGGGAGAAGGTAAGCAGTGTTCCATGTGCTCCGGTGTCTAGTCATGCCTGCCACATGACCACAGAATACGTCTGCAGAAGCAAACAGCACTGGCTCTTCGGCTTTGAAACAGAGATGAGCACTGAACCCTAGAGTAGGATACGACTGGCTTTTGAGCAAGGGCAATCTTTACTCCTATCCCGTTTTGGGAGGAGGGAAATATGGCATCCCTATTCAGGCCAGAATCTAAGCTGAGCATCTTGAACAGCAGACTGTGGTTCATCTCACAGGGAATAAATTTTACTATAACACACAGGTCTGTCTCAGTTTTGTATTCAGTTATAAAAATGGAAAGACAGATATGCAGAGTAACAATCAGGGATAAGGTCAGCAATAAGGAATTACACCAAAGAACCAGACTGTATGATGTGGTCAATGAACTATATGTGACAACAAGGAGATGGGCAGGCCATATCACCCACCTAAAGGATAACAGATGGACCTGTCAGCTAGCAGACTAGATACCTTGTGACCACAAAAGACCACTAGGCAGACTCTGAAAACAATGGGCTGAGCCGATGGTAAAGCTTGTTTGGCCAGAGATGGAAACAGAAGGCAAAGGGTAGAACATTTTGGATTTCGGTTGATTTGCACTTAAGCAGACAAGCAACAACAAATCGATATTAGATTGGACTCAGGTCAGGGTCGATCAATCCCTGGGAACGGTTTTACATTTTAATAAAGCACAATCATTGCAAGTTGGTCAATATTCCCAAGAATCTCAGACACTGCCTTATACATATGCTCATCTGTGATTTGTTTTGTTATTTTGCCCTACTCCCTGTTCTTGCTGCAAGTGGATCTATTGGTTCTCTTGGAGGGTAAAAGTATAAAGATCACTATGGCTACATGTTGCTTCCAACAACAGAGGCAGTGTTCCTTCCTCCTAAATGCCAGTTGGTAAGGAAACATAACTAGGCTCACATCGGTCTTGTGGGCTTTTCATAGGCATCTAGTTGATCATGATAGGAATAGTGACCTGGACTACATACAGTAGGTCTATAGTCCAATACAGCAAGTCTCTTATATTCTTGTCTCTTTGCAGCTAGCTGATTCTATTTGTGTTCTTTTGATCAGTGCTTTCTCTCTCTTTTTCCCTTGGCCAGCTCTCTAAGCGAAGATTTGATTGTTTGGCTATCAGAACCCCTGATTGCTTGACCTCTTTCTTTAATTGCATTGCAAGGTCAGTCTTGATATATTAGCTCTTTAGCAAGTGGATGAGCCAATAAGGCGTAGCAACATAAACCTTAGCATTGGCAGCACCATCCTTAACAACTGTGACAATTAGAAAGTAAGGACACACTTACTCACAAATTTCCTCTTGACAAAGAGGGCCTCCTGAGAACCGTTCAGGATGTAGATTTGCAAAGTGTACTCTTTTGTAGGACTCAGGCCTCCTACTGTCACTTTAGCTGTCCTAGTTTTCAACATGACTTCCTGTTCAGAGTCACCTGCAATAGGGGAAAGGCAAGAACAATAAAGGCAACTCTCATGTAGATTGTAGAGCCTAAGGGGCAATGCAAAAATGAACCTTGTTTGACATCAACATTAGCGGGAAGATCTGTGAATCCTGTTACACCTTAGCTGTCCACCCAGGAAACACAGGATTTTGCTCTGAATCTCCAAACTATCCTCCCCTCCCCCTCTGTCCTGGAAACTCAGAAAATAAAAGATTACAGACGAAATGTAATATGATTGTCAGGTTGGTTGCCCTCAAAGGCTCAAGAAGAATGGTGTGGTATCCCCACCCACCCCCTTGCATAGTACCCCATATACGAAATCCTACACAAGGGTAAAAAACTGGTACATCAGAATGAAAGCTTCTAGCTCACTTTTTTCCCTAATTCTTTAACTGGCTGTAGGAAAACTATATATGTTCCTGATGCCTTACCTGATGTCTGAAATGATGTTGGCACTTAGACTGGTCATTTCCGGTGTTAGAATTTTCACTATAATTCTCATTTTGCTTGATCTCTACCCCTTTCCATGTCCTGTGACCTTACTACTATATTCCATCTGTCTGAGGAGGGGGGGTTGTAATCCACACACACACACAAAAAAAACATGTTGGCTGAAAAGCAGTAATGAGCTGCAGCTAGAGTAAAATTATCGAACCAGTGGAACTTACCAAGAAACTGACTCACCAAATCCCTTTGATTCAATTACAGTGATACCTCATACAACGTCCAAACTTGGTTCCACAAGTTTGGACTTTATACGGATTTGGACTTTGTATGAGGCATGCAAAATCCTAGCCGTGATGCCTCACACAACGTCCAAATCCTTGCTGCGATGCCTCATACAACGTCGTTTCCATAGAGATACATTGTACTGTAACAGCACAGACTTTAAGGCAAAGTCAAGGAGACAGACAGGAAACTGACAGAACGTTAAGAAATCATTGTCTAAAGGCTAAAAACATTACAAAAACATGTCAAACAACTCTGATTGTCCAAGAACCTGAAGAATGCTGCAAAAATCCCAGGAATGCTTCTAAAAATTCTGGCGAAAAAATTTAAATAAATCCAAAATCATGCTCAAAACCACTCCTAAACACTCTTTGCCTTGTGCAAAACCCAAAAGAGCAATGCACGCATGTGTCCTGCCTTTTATATTGCCCAGGCACAATGCAACCTGGGAAAAACCCCAATGCCTCATACAAAGTCGCAACGACTTTGTATGAGGCAACTTTTCCCAAGGAATTAGGTGATGTTGTATGAATTCGATGTTGTATGAAGCAGACTTTGTATGAGGTATTACTGTCCCCTTCTCTAGTTGTGACTCACTGTTAGATTCTAGCCATTGGAATAAATCTATTAGTCTTCTAGGTATCACAACTATGTTATTGTTTGTTTTTGTTATAATAATAATTAAGCCCCATTGATTCTGACTTAATGGCATTTATTCCCTTGTTTTTTTGTAGGTATAGCTTACTCTGAAGTGGTTTACCATTCCATTCTTCTATTGCGCCAGGATAATGTAGTCTACACAAGACAACATGGCTAGGCTCTTCTACAAGGCTTAGTGGGGAATTAAACTCCTGAGCCCTGATCCTCCAGCTCATTGAGCTAAAGGTAAAATTCTCCCTTGCTCAAAAGCCAGTCATGCCCAACTCTAGGGTTTGGTGCATCTCCATTTACATCCAAAGAGCTAGCACTGTCTGTGTCTGCAGGCATAGCTATATGCTGGAGTGCACAGAACACTGTTTCCTTTCCTGCCAAAGTAATACCTATTTATCTGCTTGCAATTTCTTGCTTTCGAACTGCTAGGTTGATAGGAGCTGGGACAGACGATGGGAGATCACTCTGCCACATGGCACTCAGCTCTCGAACTACTGACCTGCCAGTCATCAAGTGTCTTAACCACCAAGCGACTGCGGTTCTCTCATTGAGCTACTCAGCCAGTTATATGGGTTAATATTGTTTGGAAAGGTCCAGCCTTATATCACTACAAGGTAAAAGGTAAAGGTTTCCCTTGCTCAAAAGCTAGTCGTATCCGACTCTAGGGCTCAGTGCTAATCTCTGTTTCAAAGCTGAAGAGCCAGCACTGTTTGCTTCTGCAGATATTTCCATGGTCATGTGGCAGGCATGACTAGACACCGGAGCACATGGAACACTGTTACCTTCCTGCAGGGGTCTGCAAACATGGCTCTCTAGGTGTTATTGGACTTCCCAGAAGCCCAAGTAGCACAGTTACTGATCAGGGCTTCTGGGAATTGAAGTCCAAGAATACCTGGAGAGCCAAGTTTACTGGCTTCTGGTCTAGGGCAGGAGTTGGTACTTTCAGTTGGTCCAGGGGCCAATTTTCTGTTCCCATTTTCTTCTGAGGACTGTGCAAAGCATCAACAATCTAAAAAATAGGATCCATTTCCAGTTTTGTGAAACTCACTTCCCTATGTGGAGCCATACCTTGCTTCACACAGCATGTGGGATTTTTACCCACTAAAACCACCTCCCATTACGCCCCACTACCCTGTGGAACCGCCGTCAGGCATTACTTCGCGGGAGGCAGACTGGCTGTTAAAAACCCTCCTCCAGTTTGGCTACTCGCCCTCCTCCTCTATACCTCTGGTTGCCCTCTTCTGAGTCTCTCCACACTTCTAAGTTCCAAGATGACCCCAGCCGCATAATTGGACATTGCGACCCAGGTAGTCTCCCTGTTCAACATCTTGCCTATGGATGCCTTCTGGAGACAATGGTCATCGAAGATGCCTCTGTAAAATTTCTCGTTCTGCATCACCTTTTGTGATATCAGCACATCACTACAGTAGAACCTCGGATAACGTCCAAACTCCATTCCACAAGTTTGGACTTTATCTGATTTTGGACTATCAGAATAAATGGGCGATGCATCGGATAACGTCCAAAAATGGACTTTATCCGAGGTTCCTATACCAAATACCTTGGATAACGTCCATTTTTTAGTGGTTTTGGACTTTATGCCATGCATCACGTGTGCATGAAAACTGCGACTTTATTCGAATTGGACTTGATCTGAATCGGACTTTATCTGAGGTACCACTGTATTTCCAACTGGTTACACCAAGGTGCAATGCCACCACATACAGCACAGGAGCACCAATTAGCTAAGATAATTTACTTAAGAATTAAATGGGGTGGGGATCCCAGCTGAACAAGCACCAGAGGCAGGAAAGGCTTATGAGCAATTATACGCTGTCATGAAAATAAAAGGATTATAAGCTTATCAGGTGGGAATTGCCTCTCCACATTTGAGGCAAAACTAAAACCCAGAGGACAATGAAGTCAGGGCTAAATTAGAGGGACCATTCTTCTAATCCAAGAGAGTCTTTCTTAAATACTTAATGCAAATCAGCTCACAGCAAAAGTGATGGACATAAAGTATTAACACCTTTCATTTCTTTCTGAATATATGGTTTTGTTTCTGTTTTAAACCAAGCATAATTAAATAGTTCATTTAATTACATTGCAAAGTATGCACTTCATCCATTAGGAATGTTGTGGCACCCATCAAAATCTTGGAACACATCCAGACTAGGTTAATGTCTGAGTTTTCAAATCTCTTATCTACTTAAAAGACTGATTTGACAAGCCTGCATATTTTCCCTGTCTGTCTTCAGGCTTAAAAGGAAGGATAGCAGTCTGAGCCAATATGACCAATTTCCAATACAGGGCAATAAAATGTGGTTTTTAGGCCACTGACTGTGAGGGTGTGGAATACCTAGGGAGCTGCCCCCTCATTGTGTTTGGGGATGATGGGAGTTGTGGATTTGCACATTTGTATGACAAGGCTTCGGGACCTGTGGATCACTGCCTGGCCTAGTCCTACCAAGAAATTTCATCATTGCCTTCTTTCTCAAAGCATGATTTGTAGAAACTTCATCCTATTCCAACGAGACATCGCCGAAAAGATGTTCTCCACTGGTTTGCCTAATCCCCATTTCCCTTCTAAATTGCCTTAAAATAGATCTTGCCAAGCTAAATTGGGAGAAAGAGTTACCACCATCCCTGCTGCATTCTCTGGTGTATTCTTGGGCAGAAATGTAATTGTAGTCACCATTGTGACTTCAGTTACCACATCAATTTCTCCATTTCTTTCAATGTTCTTGGGAGAAGTGGTAAACACTGCCATGTCCTCTGCTTTGTATGAGGACACTCATACAAAGTACACTGAGTACACTGCAGTGGCTCAAGTGGCTAAGACACTGACTGGGAGGCAGAAGGTCAGCAGTTTGATTCCCAAGTACTGCAGGACAGAAATGAGCACCCGTCTCTGTCCCAGCTCCTGCCAACCTAGCGGTTCGAAAGCAAGAAATTGCAAGTAGATAAATAGGGACCACTTTGGTGGGAAGGTAACAGCATTTCGTGCACTCTGATGTCTAGTCATGCCTGCCACATGACCACAGAAATGTCTGCAGCAGCAGACAGCGCTGGCTCTTTAGCTTTGAAACAAAGATGAGCACTGCACCCTAGAATCAGTTACGACTGGCTTTCGAGCAAGGGAAACCTTTACCTACTCATTCGTAGTAAAGTATGCCAGAATTAGCAGGAGTGCCTACTAAGCACAGGAGTGATAGTTCGCTTGAGATCTTACAAATCCAAAAGGAAAATCTGGGGGGCTCATTAAATCCATAACCATCAAGTAAGGCTCTGGAAAATACGGGACCTGCACAGAACCCTTCTGCATATAAGGGTTCTGTGCATGCACACATGCACAGAAACTACTTTCTCCACCGGTCAAATTACGGGATGGCGGTGGGAAAGTGGAGGAAGTGGCGCAGAAATACGGGAAATCCCGGCCAATCCGGGATACTTGACAGGTATGATTAAATCTGTTGTTTGGTTCATGTCTCCCCCCCAAAAAAAAACAACAACACTCAACCATGCACATAATCTGTATCCATCCAAGAAAACCACTGTTCAACTGTCTTAGCAGATACCTGCCATGGGCTTCACACGGACTCTGTATCCATTGGTGTTCCCTTCCATTTCTTTCCATTTCATTTGCAGCCTGTCTTCTGACAAGACAGTCAGCTTCAACCGATTTGACCCTAGAGAGGAAACATCATCATTATCCTTCACATTAGAGGCAAAAAGGAATATTTGTTTGGTTCTATACAATGGATACTTAAATACAAAATTGGAATAGGGCATAAGCTGCGAATACTGAGTTTCCTTTTGAGGTATGTAGCCAGAGATATGTAGCTTCAATTCAATGTAACTCAGTTCAGTGCAGAAGGTACTCGTTTCAATGTGAATTGTGATGAATTTTTTGTAACTGTGTCTGGTTATATTGTATTTTGAATTATTGTATCTTTATAGTGATGTTGTTATATTGTATTGCATTGATATGTTGTTGCCACCTGAGTCGGCCTTGGCCGAGAAAGGCAGGGTAAAAAAATAAAATTGAATTGAATTGAAAATTGAATTGGAAATTCTTAACATCTTCAGGTAGGACTGTAAAAATGCTTGCTTGAAAGCCTTGAGAATTGTTACCAATAGGGACCTCACCAGATGTGATACTGATACCATATCTAGAAGCAGTGCATGCCTCATGCAGAAGAAATGGTTGTTTATTCTTTCTGTGGGTAGATGTAACCAAGAGGTTACCTCACTCTATATTTGGCAGAGTAGCCTACTTTTGTTTGGCATTTAGACACCACTGGTAGTTCCAGTCCCCACTGATTCAGGTTAGTTTAACAGATCTACATGACTGTGATGTCATCTGCGGGTATGCCTCACCTCCACGGTCCACCTCCACATCTGGAATGAAGCATCTAGTTCTTTGTGAGTCTTCTTCAGTGAGAATTGATGGTTATTTTAGAAAAAACAGACGATAATTTCATATATATATACTTGCATATGTATTTATATTTACAGGTATACTCTTTTCTGACTATGTTCAAGATAACATTGTGTACTGCTCAGAAGGTCTCTGTCAGCATTTGGAAACATTAATTTGTGAACAACCACCACCACCACCACCACCACCATTGAACTGTAAAGCTGGAAGGGACCCTTTGGATCATCAAGTGAGGTGAGGCATACCCCCAGTAATAATAATTTCGTATCAGAAATTATTCTGGGTTGAAAGAATTTTTGTGGAAGAAACTCCACTCAGGGAATCCCTAAATGTGACTCCTTTAATGTCCCCAAGAGCTGGGACACAGATGAGTGCTCAATCCCTCATGCAGTACAGTCAACCCTCACATAACAACGCGTTCGGATAACATCATTTTTGCTTAACAACGCGTCGTTATGCACCATGTGTTCCCCCGCATAACAACGTTTTTAGTGTCATTGTCCGGACAACAATGCTAAAATAACCGGACAACAACGCTAAAAACGTTGTTATGCGGGAAACTCCATAGAAACCCGAATAACAACAAAAAATCGCTTAGCAATGTTATTTGGGGAACCAAGTAACGTAGTTATGTGAGGGTCTACTGTACCAGGGTCTCGAACTGCTGACTTGCCAGCCTTAAAGCTAATAAGGTGAGCTTCTTAACCACTGAGGGACTGAAGCCCCAGTCAAGGAAGCAGAAGGGGGAATCGAATTCCCAACCATTCCTAAATCACTGAGCTATCTAGTAGCAGCTCCCCAGCCAACATGGCTAATGGGAGTTTCTTGGAGAAGGATTACAAAAAAGTAACTTTTCCAAGTTCTGGCTTTTTATATGGAATGTATGTCTTTTTGCACAGAGCAGCCCTTCCTGGGAGACCCACACCTGTAGTCTTATTTATTTATATTCAAATGTATAGTCTGAGGAACGCAGACACAGATCTGCCAAAGAACTAAGCTGAAGGCATCAGATGCCTTTGAGACAAAGAAGTCAATGTCATGCCAAGAATTCCAAAATCACCTTTTTGCATTAAATGTTTCAGAGAGATAATGGCTCTTCCAGAATCCCAGATTCTGCTGAACACGCAACTGTAGTTGGAAGCCTCAAGGCCACTTGTTCAAATTTTTAAAACTACAAAACCCAAGGACGCATAAACAATAGCTTCTGACAACCTGAGACTTAAGAAGAAGAATAAGCAGGTGGTTTAACCAACAGTCTACCAGGCAAGCTAGTAAATGAATGGGTGCAGAACAGAAAAAGAGAAAGGAGAAGAGGAGAAGAATGGTATTATTCATTGATAAATGCTCCATTTGGTCTCTGGCTGATGTGTAACTTCTCTCTTCTCAGTTTATGTGGTATGTATAAAAGACATAAACAGGGACAGCTCCAGATGTATTGCTTCCTGAGGTGAAATGCAAAAAGGTACCCAGCAGTTGAATTTTACTTTGACTTTGGAACCCTGAGTCGGGTTTTTACCTGAGTGGGCGGCATAAAAATTGAAATAAATAAATAAAGTCATCCTCTATCCCTAAGTCCAGTAGACTAGTTTAGGTGTGGAATGGAGATGGCTGTTAGAGGTTCTTTCCTATATTGATTGTGATATCTAGGGCTGATGGGCACTGTAGTCCCAGAACATCTGGATGGAGACATGGCATCCAGTTCAAAAGAAAACAGGACAGGCCATGTTGCACCAACAAAGGACACAAAGGGCTTGACAAGGAGAGAAGCTTATCTTTCTCCCCCAGTATCTACATGTTCTAGAGATGCTGCCGCTGAAATTTGCATATTAGCCTTTAGGTTCACCATAGATTCTCTGCATTGTCTTTCTATCACACAAATATCATGTTGAGCTTTCAGGATGTTCCGTGTGTGGCAGCCAGTACTTGTTCCCACAAGTCACCTTATTTATCTCAGCTCTCTATGCAGTTTCTAAATCTCTGAGAAGTTCTCTTTTGAATGCAATCAGAATTGAACAGCTACTTCATTGCTGTAGTACTGCAACCAACATGCTATAGTACTGCAGCCAAAAACTGCTGACATGGTGAGTTTGATCCTGACAGGGATCAAGGCTGATTCAGCCTTCCATTCTTCTGAGGTCAGCAAAATGAGTTGAGTTGGGGTCAAAATGCTAATTACTTTGTGAACCACCCAGAGAGTACTCTAAGCATTATGTGGTGGTATATAAAGCATAATTCCTATTGCTTCTGCTTCACAAAGTGCAGAGTCAAACTTTGGACTTCCCATTGGGGGAATTTAGAATTGTATGAAGTAAGTTTAAGATAGGACTATAAATATATGTTAGGGTTAAAAGAGAGTACAATAACCTCATGGACATTCAATTTCGATTTAATTTAATTTAATTTAATTAACATCAATTACAGTAAAACCCCGACTTACATATGCCCTGATTTATATAAAATTTGACATACATAATGATTTTGTGCTAAAACCATGTCCCGATTTACACAATTTCCTATGGGTTTGCTTCGAGTTACATAAAGATTCTTTTTCCTATGGGTTTGCTTTGAGTTACATAAAGATTCTTTTTCCTATGGGTTTGCTTCGAGTTACATAAAAATTCATTTCCCTATGGGTTTGCTTCGATTTACATAAAAATTTCATTTTTCCTATGGGTTTGCTTCGAGTTATGTAAAAATAATTTTTCCTATGAGTTTGCTTCAATTTACATAAAAAATTCATTTTTCCTATGGGTTTGCTTTGAGTTATGTAAAAAATAATTTTTCCTAGGGTTTGCTTCGAGTTACATAAAAAACCAATTTAAGCAAAAGCCTAAGGAATGGACTTTTTTCATAAGTAGTGGTTGGCAAACATCTAAAAATGCTTACTGAGAAAAATCAGCAGATAGAATTTTTTGGAATAGTAGCTGTGTCAATCTGTGGTTCAGGCATATCAGAAAACAAAAACAAAAGAATAAAAATAAAAACACTGCAGCACTTTAAAGACTAAGTGCTGTATTTTTACTGTGAGCTTTCGTGAATCAAGTCCACTTCTTCAGACAAAGGAGTAAAACTTCCAGGCATGGTTTATATACAATACACTAGAGGCAGGAGTCAAGATGTTACAAGGCAAATGGATCACAAAGTAATGAGGTAAAGAGTAATCAAACAGAATGACAGACAAGCATGCATATCAATACAGATTCCTACAGCTAGCAGTAACAAAGGATTATTCAGATTAGTTTTAAATGTCTCCCTTTCAATCTTAAAAGTGTGAAGTTGCCAAGCAAAGCATATGCTAATGAGTTTAACCTCTTACTGGTTTAACTTCTTACTTGTGTGGGCACATCCTGTTGTGCTCATGTTGTAAAAGAGAATTGGTAGAAAAGTTAGTGGAGGTGGTATAATACACCAAAATATCTATACCTATAAAATGGTGTGTTAACCGTTGGAATGTGACAAAGGATGTTGCACTAGCCCGTAATGGGCCTCCGTTCACTCGCCCAAAACAGGTTCGCAGGTAACTGTCGGGTTGAAATTTTCGGCCGGGGGCAGGAGTCCCCCGGACGCAAACAAAAAAAAGGAAACTTCAATTCCCAACGTTCCTTGCGCCGCGCCAGAGCCAATCAGGATGAGCGGCGCAGCAAAAGGAACGTTCAGAAACGCGCCACGGCCAATAAAAAAACACATGAAAAAACCCGCTGCAGTAAGCAAACACACGCAGGCAAAACTACAAGCCCCAGCATCCTGCGTGCCATTAGTGCGCAGAACACTGAGGCAGCCGGCGCGCAAAACATAAAAGTTTTTAAAAATCCCACCGCCGCTGCCCTTCTTCCCCACGGGCCAGCCAGCATGGCCTGCGGGGGGAAAAAGAAACCCCCCGCTGCCGCTGCCCTTCCTTTCGATGGGCCAGCCGGTGCGCAAAAAATAAAAGTAAAAAAACACCTGCCACCATTGCCCTTCTTCCCTACAGGCCAGCCAGCATGGCCCGTGGGGGAACACCCCCCCCCCGCCACCGCTGCCCTTCCTTCCCACGGGCCAGCCAGCATGGCCCGTGGAAAAGAAAGCCCCCCCCGCCATTGCCTTTCCTTCCCACAGGCCAGCCATCATGGCCCGCAGGAAAGGCCCCACCACCACCACTGCCCTTCCTTCCCATGGGCCAGCCAGCATGGCCCGTGGGAAAGAAAGCCACCACCCCCTAAAAAAGAAAACACAAATCAAAACACTCAAAACCAAAAATCCAAAATCCAAAAAGGAAACACAAAAACAGCCAAAAACAAACAAGAAAAAACACACAGAAGCCCCCCACCCCAAAAAATAACCCAACCCCCCCCCCAAAAAAACAGAGAGCTTACCAAAAGACGTCTTCTATCCATGAGGACTGGAACTCAAATGAGAAAATAAAGAAAAAACTTACTAGAAGCGACACCCAGAGGACAGAAGAGAAAAATTGTAGAGAGGAAGAAAAGCTCACCACCCCCACCCAGAGGCCACAAGAGAAAAAACATTCAAAAATATTGAAACTAATAAGATTAATTCCAAAATTAATCAAATAAGTTATAAAAACATTCAAAAATAATCACACTAATCTCAAAAAATACTAAAAAAACAGAAATCACTTTTCACTCAAAAAAACCAAAACAAAAAATAAAAATGTGTAAAAATAAAGATTTTAAAAACCAAAATTAAATTTTAAACTAAAAAAAATAATTTACATTAAATAAATTAAAATAAAATAAAATTTGCATAAACATAAAAGAAAAACCTTCAAAAACCAATTTAAAGAGCCCGGCACTGAGTAAGCCGGTGCACAAAAAAAAAAACTGGAAGCGCAAGTCCGCCGCAGGCGGATGCAGCGCCTTGAAGCCACAAAATTACAAAACCTTACAACACCATTTAAAACAGCCCAGCACCATTGGATCAAGAAAAAAATTTGAAACCCTTTACTATCTAACACAATTTTAAAAAGCCTAGCACCGCCGGGCAAAATATGCTAGTAGTATATAAAATATCTAGCGGTGCAGCACATAGCAATCTGTGTATCAAATTTGATAATGTCCCAGAAACCCTTGGCTAATTTTTAAGATAGGTAGAGTTACATTTCTATTCAAGGTGTAGGCTTTCCATGGATATTTGGGTAATTATTGTGGGATATAGAATACTAGAATCAATAGCCATTAGTTTGATCCAGAGTTTGGAAAAGTTACTTTTTTTGCACTAAAATTTCCAGAACTCCGTACCAGCTTCTGGAAGCTACTGTGCTCCAAGAATTAACTTTTATACGCTGTGGTCTGATCCAGCATAGCTTTTTTTTAAAGGTCTTGCTGGACAGAGCTTGGGAGCAACAAGTTTCAAGTAACACAGTTACCTGTGATTAGTTACTTTTGAGGAACCACAATGGTATAAGAAAGTTTCCTTTCAGAAGTGATATGAAGAAGAGGAATGTAGTAATAATATGGTGTAACAATAAACTTTTTTGTTGGCCTATCTTAAACTTGTTACATACAGTTCTGAATTTCAAATAAGCACATTTATTGTTTATTATGGGAGTGCCTTTTCCTAAGAACGTCTACTTGTGTTATCCATTCCACACAGGCATATACATATAAATAATATTTTATAATGGTTTCCAAAAGTAATTATCAAAAGATGATTAAGCTGTTTTCAAGGCAAATGGGCAGACATGTTATAATTTTTTGTCATTCCCTTATGAATCCAAAGATTTATTTTAATAAGTACAGTAAAGGAAGGTAAGAAATATATGTTAATGACCAATGCAACATAATCATAACTCTTAAGGCACACCAAACGCCTTACTCTAAAACACTGTAACCAATAGCAGGAACAATTAACTTTTCAAAAGTAACTTTCCAAGGTATGCTTTGAGACCATTAGGAATGTAGTAGCTGACTCAGTCTCACATCTGGGCGCCCTTTAATCTTTTGGTCACAACCGGTCTAGCTTCCTGTTAGAAAATTATTTTATGGGAAGAAACAAAGCCGAGATTCACAGATCACCCTGGCTAGCACAGACGAGAAGGACCTCTCCAGAAGAGATTTCATAGGGTCCTCTTGCATCTCCCAGCTGGAGCAAAGATGGGGAATGGAAGATGAACAAAGTGACGATTCATTTCTTAATCAAAGAGGCTGTTTTTAGCTCTGCAGAGCCTTCAGCCCACACTCGGGTGATCTCCATAAGAAAGGCACAAGAATGTTAGCAGTGGAAGATAAAAATAAAGAGATTGTCCAAGTTTGCTTGTTACCCAAGATGCAAATTAGTGTCACCTCTTCAAATGGCTCCTCTTTGCTGTTATTACCTTATTTTGTGTAGGGCATGGGAGGATAAAATGAGAGAAGGACCCGGTGGGATCTAAAAAGCACTGAATAAATATTGAGAACAAAATGAGAGTGCTCCTAGAATCATAGTACCATAGAATCACTGAGTTGGAAGGAGCCTTTTAGACCACCACCTGCTCAATGAGGAATCCAAATCGAAGCAGATATGACAGGTGGTTGTCCAATTCTCTCTTGTCTGAGCAATGTGTAATTTCAGGTTTTTTTTTTATTTTGGTAAATGTCTAATCCAGTGTTTCCCAACCTTTGGTTTTTTGGATTTCAGTTCCCAGAAGCCTAAGTCAATTCCTGTTGTGTATGTAAGATTGTACCTTTAAGAATGTAACCTTGCAAAGAAGTCTCCATGTAACAATGTAACTCAATGTAAACCAGCTGCGATTATAAGCGATTCAGCTGCCGGTAAATGGCAGCTGCAATAGCTCAGCTCACATGGTCCAAATCACCCAATCACAGTGTCCCACGGGAAACATTCCCGCCACAGGTAAACCTTATAAGGTGTGCAGTACGTCCCAATGATGTCACTGACACTATAGCCAATGGGCGCTCTTGGAGCGGGATTCAAATGTACTGTATAGTATAAAAGGAGGTGTGCCTCCGCCATTACCGCATGTTTAGATTGCATACCTTGCAATAAAGATGAGTTTGGCTCTGTGATGCTGCCTGTCGTGTATCAATCTGCATACATCAAAATTCCCTAAAGCAGTGATCAGCCAATGTACTGACTTATGCTTCTGGGAATTGAAGTCCCCCTGAGAGGCATGGGTCCCATGTTGGGAACCACTGGTCTAATCCTTCTGAAGTGTCAGGCCTCACAGTGACAATAAGAATTTGCCTAAGCTTAACCACTCTAGGCTACAGCAGAGTTTAGGAAATCAACTTTTTCTGGATACTGTGTCACAGCCAGCATGGCCAGTTATGGCTCACACCCACATGCAAAACACACCCACAAAATGTTCAAGTTCTGAGCTGCATGCAAGGACTACTTGAGCAAAGTTTGTTCCACAAGGATGAAGTGGCATGTACATCTCATGGATGAAAAGGCAACCAAAATGTTCAATGTAGAGCAGCTTCTGTTTTTAGGCAAAGCTATTACCTG
Organism: Bradypodion ventrale; assembly: GCA_035047345.1. Taxonomy (NCBI): domain Eukaryota; kingdom Metazoa; phylum Chordata; class Lepidosauria; order Squamata; family Chamaeleonidae; genus Bradypodion; species Bradypodion ventrale. The sequence continues at coordinate 9,771,198 of JAWDJE010000004.1, forward strand.
CTTCCTTCTTTCCTTCACTCCTAGCATTTTGCTTGTTTCCCTACCACCACCACCACCACCTAAACACTCCAAGCAACCTGGAGGAATCTACATGGGGATGGGGAGGAAGGACTATGGAAGTGTTAGTCCAGAACATTTTGAGTTGAAGTCCAAAGATTTTTTCCTTCCTTGTGGTTCAAAATAAGAGAACAAGAGAGAATCTCAACCCACTTCCTGGAAAACACATTGACTTAGCTGGTGTAACTGTGAAATTCCAGTTCATAACAATATACATGATGGGGATGAGAGGACTGACTTTGCATCTTACCTTGACCACACACCTGTAACATGATGTGGGTTGCAAGCATTATGCAGGAAATCCAGACACAGCCATGTGCCAGCATGGTAACCTGTGTGTGTACAAAGAAAGATGATAAAATTGCAGTTATTTGCTTCAATGTCTGTGATCTGGCTTCTATACTCTGTACAAGAGAAGGAAAGGCCAGCAATTCACAGACTATGACAACGTTTCTCAACATTTTCAGGTCGCGGGCCTGACCACACCTCCTAGACAGCTGATCAGGCCAGTTACGTGGTTCCTCCCACCCGGAAGTGTAAATAAAACGCACCCTGTGCATGCACAGAATATATTTAGCAGCGTTCTGTGCATGTGTGGAGCATGTTTTACTTCCACTTCCGGGAGCGGTGAGGGTGTCGGGGCGGATGAATTGGTGTCAGGGGCTGGGTCTGGCCCACGGGCCATAGGTTGCGAATGCCTGGTCTATGGACAGAATGCAGTTCATAGGTGACCATCAACTGAATTTGAGAAGATAATTGTGGTCCCTCCAGTGTTTTAAATTAAACACAATTTTGTTATCATGCAAGCAGACCTTTCCTTACTCACTCTTTCTAAAAACAAGCAAATCTGATATGAGGAATGGCAATATTCAAAACTAATGAAAAATGCTTCAGGCTGTGGAACTGAAAACACATAGACACCGTCATGGACCCAGGCAAGGGTCAGGGCAGCGTGTGACCAAAGAGCTGGAGCTTTCATGCAATTTCTGGCTTGCCAGAGGGTAGGTTGGTCCACTTAAAATCATGAAGGTTCTGTTTGCATATGGAGTAATAAACACTCCCTGCATAAGTACCAAATAAATCCACCCTCTTGCAGAATTGGCTGTTATGCAAGTGGCAGGTGAATTCTGTCCTTTGTCTTTAAGATACCTTCATCTTTTTAGCTGAACTTAGCAACTGTTTTCCCACAGCAAGTATTAGATGCCCTGGGAAGAAATATCAGATGCTCATTCCAAATTAGAATCATAGTGGAGATAAAGAGTTCATCCAGCCCTCTTCCTCTACAATGCTGGACCTGACCCCCCCCCCCTCCAACTCCCCAGCAAAGAACACACACACAACACACACAGAAAGGGATTTGCTTAACAATTGTTCAGTCTCTCCCCCAGGAGGAAACTATCCTCCAGTATTGCTAAGAAGTTATTTTAGAAAAGTCATTACAAACCAGAGGTTCACTCTCTTTAGCGAAGAGATTATTGATCTATGCTCTTCCAATTCCATTTTAGGCTTGAAATGCATCTAAACCTACGTAAAAGCATCTGGAACTAAAGAACTTCTACATTTAGTTCTACTCCAATTTGGTCATTAAAACTGTCACTCTTTGTGTCTCATTGTAAGCTGCTCCATATATTTGATCTCGGCTCTGACAACTGCCCTATAAAGTTGACCAGGGAGGTATATTTAGAAGCCAACAAATCTATTACTTTACAACATGCTTACTTTACCACTATACTACTAAGCTTAGTAGACAACTACTTTTTGACTTCCTCACCTCAACCCTCTGCCTAAAAAAGGAGCAGCTGATAAAAGACTGCAAAACATACACGGAGACATCCAGTTACAAAGCACATTTCAAACTGGTAGCAAATTAGGCAGAAGAATCACAAACCTTGAGACTTTGCATAATTCTTCCGTAACTTGTCTGGGATACTGTGAAGATTCCAAGTACATACTTGATATCTGAGGAAGGAAATCAGTGGCTTGTCTGCTGCCTATGAAATTTTTTCTTCTCTGCTCTCTGATTTTTTTTTTTTTAGTGGAATATTTCTTGCCCAGACACAAGTCTCACCGACCAAAACTTGAATTAGTGAGAAAGAGTGTTAATCTTTATATTAATTTTTTCATTGAACTTTTCTCCTCCCAAAGCCTATAACCAATTTTTAAAATAACATTCTTGTACTTAGGGAAAAAACTTGTTATCGCTTTTAAGTCAGTTTATTATGATTTTGTCAAGAATACACTTTGTATTGTACTACTTCAATATATTCAGGGACAAATAAGGGTGCAACAAAAATCTAAACAGCTTGAGGTCAAGATAGCTGTCATTCTCTATTAATTAGCCCATAACTACCTTTCATGGAGACCCTCTAAAATGTCACACAATGCCAAGAAGCTCAAGTGATGGGTAGCAGAAACTCAACTATCCTATTCTATCCAATTTTTAGTTCTGTGCGAGAATTATCCAATGGCCCACACAAACAAAAGTTATTGAAGATTAGGAATGGAAGGAACTGCAAAGATAGTTGAACCCAATCTCCTGTTAAAGCAGAAGAGTCTCACTCAAGCACCCCTTGAGAGGAAGTCATCCGTCCTCTGATTAAACATATCCCATGGTAAAAAAATCCATCACTGTCCATTCTATCAGGAGGCAACTCCCAATGTTAGGAATGTCTTCCTCGTGTTGAGTCAAAAGATCCTTTCCTGTAATTTCAATTCATTAGATTAGATTGGTTTTTCTCTACCTAAATTCTGAACTTGGAGAAACACAACCAAGCTTGGATTTTAAGTTCCTATTGGGAGGATCTACGGTTATTATTTCTCTGACATTTCAGGGTTAGAATATATATATTTTTAATGGAAGGATGGGGAAATCATGCTGGAAGATCAGAGGAGGCTCTAGACATGCTACATGGAAAGCCATTCCTATTCTAAATCATTTTATTTGTTTTGTTTTCTGACCTTTAAAAAGTTAAAAATACGTAACCTAGATCACAATCAGATTAAAATGACCATATGAAAAGTCATTAAAAGATTAAAAGTAATACAACATTTAGAGCAGATCTAAATGATTTCTGTCCTGCTGTGAGCAACTGAGTAGGAGCACTTGCGAAAATCTACTCTAGCCGGCCATCCTACTATGGTAATGGAGTAGACCATAGCCAGCTACTCAACGCCGAGTGTTGGGAAGCAGTAAATAACCTGACTCCCTAAAGGTGCCAAAGGCTATGGGCAGATGAGCCCCTTTAGGTAGAGTGATGGTCCCCTCAGTGGAGGAAATGTGACTGGAAATCATCATATTGGGCCCAACGGCAAAATGAGGGGAGGAGGAACTCTGATTTCCAATGGTCATGGAGGTGGAAGAGGCCATGCCAAATGGACTGGCTGTGAAAGCACACCTTGATAATATCCTCAAGGTTGTGGTAGTCCATTGCAGTCCCGGTGTTAAATCCTGCATGTCTCATTTCATATGTGCTGCAGGAGATGGTTCTGAGATCATGGTGCATGGGTCACTTTATGGCAAGCTGGGATCCACCATAAACAAATTCATGCCAATGAGAATGGCATTTTTCCTGCTTCGGGAAAAATGCATTCTCAGATACGAGTTGCAGATGATGATGATGATGATGACAATGATGCAGGGTGTCTCCAGAAGAAGAGAATGGTACTCTTCTGAGTACCTCTATTTGAGGGGGGACCATAGATGCACCATATGTCAGAATTGTCTTAAGGCACACAATTATTGCTATTATTTCTATATATTTTTATTTTTCTAAATAATGTAGAAATTTGCACCGAGCTTTATTTATTTTGTGGTGTTACCACCACAGCTGCTTGGTAGGCAGATAATATGATTTGTAAATCTATTGTCTAAAATGAATAGATCTCCTTTCACACATAAATCTAAGCATATCAACCTTAACTTACCTACAGAAAGAGTGAGTATATACAGTGTAAATCTAGATGGTCCCATCCATCACCTTGCAGAATATCTTAAACTGACTTCTTGAAGTCAACGTATTAGGTTGTTGAGTTTATGTATTCCTTTATTTTTCTAGTGCTGTAATGAGTTTGGTCCTGGGTTTTTAAGTTCAAACTATACAACCATAAAATATCAGGTGACATGGTGGCTGGCATCCAAGCAAATAAATCATGAACAAGCCAAGAAGCTTGTATGAAGCTGTCATCTCCATCTGTCATGGTGTTGAGGTTCTGTATATTATTCCTTCAAGAGTCTACTTAGACATTTTCATTGTCTCATGGATCACATCTGCATTTATTCTAGAAGGAAGAATAGGGATCTGTGGTCACCCAGATGTCATCAAACTACAATTCCCATCCAACTTAATGGTGAAGCTAAAGGAGTTGTTGCCCAAACACATGGCTGCATTTACCAACTCTGTTTTCTAAATGACCCTCAAAGATTCACCTTCTAGTGAATTTTCAGCCATACGTTAATACAAATCATGAATGAAATGTATTCCTCCACTTAAGTACCATTGGTGGACTGAATAGAGCTCCAGAAGATAACCCCCAACAGAGAAATATATGTCCTATTGTTTTAAATGAATTTAAAAGAATTGATTGGTTGGTTGGTTGAAATTTATACCCCCTCCATTTGCCTAACATAGTCACTCTGGATGGCCAAACACAAGCATTAAAAGATGTAAGTCATGGGTGCCCAAACTTTTCAGGCTGCGGTCCAGTCACATGGTACGGGCACATTTTACTTCTGCTTCTGGGAGCGACGAGGGTGGCATGGGCCAGATGAATTGGCATCAGGGCCAGATCCAGCCCCCGGGCCATAGTTTGGCTACCCCTGATGTAAATTAATTCAACATCTAAAATACATTAATAATGCAAAGCAAACTCAAAAGAAAAGATGGTGATGGCAAATTAAATGTCAAGTTAGGGTCCAGACTAAGAAAGAGGCAACACATCCCTGGAGGCCTCCTTAAACAATTGTGCCTTCACCAGTTTGCAACAAAAAAAATGTATAGAGAGGACCAATTGCACAATTAATAGCAGGGCTTTTGTGGCTGACAGGGGCCACCATCAAAAAGGTCTGATTTCTAGTCACAAAACCTTTGGGGCTTCTCTCAGGGTGGATACTTGCAGTCCTAACACCTGGAAGGATCAAGCAACCCAGGGCTAATTTACCAGAGAGATATGCTCCAATAGATATCAAGGTTCAAACCATGTAGGGCTCTCCAGGCATCAAAACAATTTGCAGGAGTCAAAAAAAGCAGAAAGTTTGTTTGCAAAGGGCTCCAAAAACAGGTGGTAATAAGGTGTTAATTGGCACAATTCCATCTCTTTTCTTTTAAAATTTGGATTTCCTAAGTGCCGTAGTGACACTCTGTTGAAAACCTTTTTATTTTTAAAGAATTTTTTTGGGAGAAGAGGGGGGGGGTTCTTGGTAGAGAGGAACTGACAGCCCTGTAGTACCCCTTTGTATCTATCTGATCAAGTGATCACACTGGGCAAATAGTGAACAAAAGTGATGTCAGCCCACAAATGTAATCCACCACTTGAACAAGAAAAGATGGCTCTCCATCCAAGAAATACAATTCCACATTTATACAGTACCACATTCACAGAAACTGTTTCAGTAGAATTCTCATCCACAGCATGGGCTGCCTCACAGAACAAAGGATGAACTCACAAGATTGTCAATAGATGCTGAAGGTTAAACTCATTAGCAAATGTTTAATGCCAGGTGGTTGTCTTGTATCCTCCTACTAACCATTTGCAATTCAACAGGTCAAAACTTCACAACTAATCTGACTAACAAGCAGAGATCTTCTGCTATGACCAGTTTTAAAAAGCCATATGAATCTGTAGACTTACCTGTTATGCCAACCAACCTCTCTGTACCTGATGCATATAAATTGATGCCATGAAGTCTCACTCCTATGTCTGATAAAGTGGACTTGATCCATGAAAGCTAACATTAAAATACAGCATATGAGAGTAAACAAAACAGAACAAAAACAAAAATGTTGTAGCACTAAATACTAACTGCTGATTAATTGTTTGTTGATTGATTGATTCAACTTGTATGCCGCCCACTCAGCAATGCCGACTCAGGGCAGTTCTCAACAAATCAAACATTGCAATATTCAATCCAGATGATATATAAATACAACATTACAAAGTATCCTCATAAAAATACAACATTACAAAAGCATCATGAAAATACAACATTACAAAAAATCCTTCATTTAAAGTCTACATTTTGGCAAGCCAACAAAGTAACTATCTCAACACAAATCGTACCACGCCACAAACGGGACCCAAAAAGTGGCGAGGTCGACGGCATCAGGCAGCATTGTCCCTTGCTGTGTTTTTAGCAGTCTTTAAAGTGTCACAATGTTTTTTGTCCTGTTTGTTTGTTTTATTTACTCTCTGATATAATTCCACAATAGGCACCCCTGCTTCGAGCTGTACGTCAAGTGGTCAACAAATGTCATTATGCATTGAGTTGTACGTCATGTGGTCAACTAAATTAGGGGGACCAGCTGTTCCTATCTCTTCTCCAGTACTGTATCTAATTTGACTCTTGTTTCTTCTCTTTCTGTTTTTCCAAGGACTGCTTTATGCACCTGCCAAATCACTTTATATTCCTTAATATGAGCAGCACAGTAAGTGGAACTGGCTTATGAGGGCCTGTTCTGAAATCTTCACCTAATTAACTTCAATTGCTCTCATTAGCTGGTGTAATACCTGAAGGGCTCCAGGGGAAATAGGATGCATCTATGCTGAATTAGCTTGGCCAGAATTAGTATCATCTTGACACAGTCTGGAGTTGGCATCCGTCCACCTCTAAGTCAAGCACCAACAAGTCACAAATGGATGACTTTGAACTTTTAATAACAAAAAATCGCTACAGGTGATAAAAAAATAATCAAATTTCCTGGGTGAGAGATTTATCAGTCTCTCAATCTGTGAAATGAGAAGCAGGGATTTCTTTATTTTAAAAATGAGATCAATTCTCTATTCCGCTTGGAAAGCACCCGAGTATACAGTAAAACCCCGGGTCACAACTGCCTCGGTTTAAGTTTGCTGCAGTTTACAATGGCAAATCCTATGGAAATGTTGTCCTGGTTTACAAATTTTTAATGTATTTTTTTGTTTACAACGATCAATTCAGAATTATTATTATTATTATTATTATTATTATTATTATTATTATTATTATTATTATTATTATTATTATTATTATTATTAGCAATACTGTACATACAACCAAATACACAATAATAAAACAATAAAAAGAGAAAACCCCTCTGCAATACATAATTTCCATATTATCTATCTCTATAACATTAATGTGCACCCACCACATTAAACCCACCACCATGATTATAAAATCATGCATGGTGTGGACAAAGTAGATAAGGAAAAACTGTTTTCCCTATCGCACAACACTAGAACTAGGGGGCATTCCATGAAACTTTTGGGTGCCAGTTCTCAAACAAATAAGAGAAAGTACTTTTTCACCCAGAGGATTACTGGTCTATGGAACTCCCTGCCAGAAGAAGTGGTGACAGCTGTCAGTCTTGACAGCTTCAAGAAAGGATTAGACAAGTTCATGGAGAACAAGAGTATCGATGGCTATAATTATGGATACCTAAGGATAACCTCTGGGTTGGAGAGATAGGCAGGATATCTCTCAATGCCATTTCCAGGGAATCCTAAACAGGTGAAGGCATCTGCTTGGGAATAATACCCTGAAGGAAATTGTGAGCCACTGTGTGAGACAGAATGCTGGACTGGATCATGGGCTCCTGTGGCCTCTTCCAGCAAGGCTGTTCTTATGTTCACCACTTTGGAACCATACATTTCCTTCCCCTTCCTCCCCCTTCCCTATTTCCCAAAACCCATAGTTTCTTTGTTTGGCCCAATTCCCTTTGAATCTTGTAGAACATATCGGGTAAAGTTTTCCCATATACTAAAAAAAAATCATCCCCCCCTTTCCCCCAGTCACTCCTTTTTTAACTCTCAGATTGCAGGTCAATTTATAATTAAGGGCTATTTCCCACATTTCTTTGTACCAGTCTTTTATATCTATGGAGATGTTTATTTTCCAATTCTTTGCAAATAACAGTCTCATTGCTGTTACCATTAGTATTACTAATTCTTTTTATGTCTATCAATTTTAATATCATTTAAATCCATTAGTAACACTATTTTCAGACTCATGCAAATGTTTGTTGATAATATCTTATTGATTTCATCAAATATTTTTTTCCAGATAGTGTTTATCTCTCTATAATGCCAACATAAATGCAAATAGGTCCCGTCTTCAACTTTACATCTCCAACATTTTTTTGAATAAGGTTAAGGTTAAGGTTTCATAAGAACATAAGAACAGCCTTGCTGGAAGAGGCCACAGCCCATCCAGTCCTGCATTCTGTCTCACACAGTGGCTCACCATTTCCTTCAGGGTATTCCCAAGCAGATGCCTTCACCTGCTTAGGATTCCCTGGAAATGGCATTGAGAGATATCCTGCCTATCTCTCCAACCCGCAGGTTGTCCTTAAGTATCCATAATTATAGCCATTGATACCCTTGTCCTCCATGAACTTGTCTAATCCTTTCTTAAAGCTGTCAAGACTGACAGCTGTCACCACTTCTTCTGGCAGGGAGTTCCATAGACCAGTAATCCTCTAGGTGAAAAAGTACTTTCTCTTATTTGTTTGAGAACTAGTACCCAAAAGTTTCATCGAGTGTCCCCTAGTTCTAGTGTTATGCGATAGGGAAAACAGTTTTTCCTTATCTACTTTGTCCACACCGTGCATGATTTTATAAACTTCAATCAGGTCACCTCTTAGACGTCGTCGTTCAAGAGTGAAGAGGCCCAACCGTTGCAGCCTCAGATGGTAAGGAAGGTGTTCCAGTCCCCTAATCATTCTGGTTGCCCTCCTCTGCACTTTTTCCAGATCCATAATATCCTTCTGGAGGTATGGCGACCAGAACTGTACACAGTATTCCAGATGGGGCCTCACCATAGATTTATAAAGAGGCAAAATGACACTTGCTGACTTATTTTCTATACCCTTCCTAATGATCCCTAGCATTGAGTTTGCTTTTTTCACTGCTGAGGCACACTGGGTTGATACCTTCATTGAGTTGTCTACCAGGACACCAAGGTCCCTTTCCTGATTGTCGCAGAGAGTTCAGAACCCTTTCCCTTGCTCGAAAGCCAGTCATATCTGACTCTAGGGTTCAGTGCTCATCTCTGTTTCAAAGCCGAAGAGCCAGCACTGTCTGCTTCTGCAGACGTTTCCATGGTCATGTGGCAGGCATGACTAGACACCAGAATGTACGGAATGCTGTTACCTTCCCACCGAAGTAGTCCCTATTTATCTACTTGCAATTTCTTGCTTTCGAACTCCTAGGTTGGCAGGAGCTGGGACAAAGACTCATTCCATCCTGCAGTACTCGGGAATCGAACTGCTGACCTTCCACCTCCCAGTCAGCGTCTTAGCCACTTGAGCCACTGCAGTCAATTATCAACTTGATGCATCCGAATTGGTGACATATACCATCTCCATAGTAATTTGTAACAATGTTCTTTAATTGTAATTGATAAAATTTTCATAATTCCACATTAATCCATCTATTTTAACTCCAATATCTGATTCCCATATTTCCCTTAATGTATTCTAGGTTGTTCCTTCTTCTTTTTTCTTTTTCAATGCATCCTTATGGATGTTTATAATTTTTTTGGGTTACAACGGAGGCTGTTGGAGCAGACCTCCGTCGTAAACTAGGGTTTTACTGTATTCTTTTACTACATTGCAGTGGAAGATGTTAGCAAGAGTAGAGACAGCAAAAATCACTTTCTTATTCAAAAAATGGATCAGCAGGGTTGACCATGTTACCTGGGAAATTTGTGGAGCTGTCATTGAAACAAATGTAATTCTTCCAAGTTCTGAGGCATAGAGAAGCCAACTTACTTGAGAAAGCACATTGAGAACGCTTAATAACTAACCACAGACGACTGGTAATCTGTTGGAGATGCAGAAAAAAAGAGAAAAGTGGAATGGTGTAACAGTGAAATCCAGGTATGGGCATGACTGGTTGGGACCCTGAACAGGATCATTCCACACATGTTTGTGGAATGCAGTCTGCTGCAAGGAGATAGAAAGAATCAAGTCCTAATCTGCGTATGCTTTTTAAAGCATGGATGTTTGTGGAAACACACAGACCTACAGCAGCAGTTACACTCACATCTCATCCCATCGCGCTTAGAGAGCACTCTCTGGGCAGTTCACACAGAAAGAACCTCCTCAAAGATTGTGGTATTTTTGAACCACAATTGGGCATACCCTGGTAATGGCAACCTTGTGTTGTCAGCTAATCTTTCTCACACTGGGTCAGGCGAAAGGAACTATAGAATGAACTCACCAAATGGAACCTTCATTTTGGCAGTTTCATGTCTGGCCTAGACATGGAAGAAGAAGACAAGGTAATTAGAATTTTGCCCCAACACACTGGGTACTCATTTTAACAATCCCAGAAAGATGGGTGTCAACTTGATGACCATTCGGAGGCTGCAACTGGTCCAGAATGTGGCTGCTCGGGTGGTGATGGGGTGCGGGCGGTATGCTCGTGCCTCACCACTGCTTCAGGACCTGCCTCCAGGTACAATTCAAGGTGCTGGTTATTATCTTTAAAGCCCTACATTGTAGCGGGCCAGGATACTTAAGAGACCGCATCACTCCAAGAACATCTGTCTGTCCCACCAGAGTGGACCGGAAAGGCTCTCTGAAGGTACCATCAACTAGAGTGGTTCGTCTCTCTAGCACTAGAAGCAGGGCCTTCTTCTCAGTGTCCACTCTGGCCCTATGGAACCTCCTGCCAATTGAGCTACATCTCCAGATGGAGTTACTGCCCTTCAGAAAAGGCTTAACAACCTGGCTGGCAGAGCAGGTGTGGGGCACAAGCAATACTGTGACCCCGGCCTGCTGGCTGATTTAAGAGCGCTCTCTCCCTATTTTTTATCTGGTGGGAGGGTAGGGGAATATTTTTTGTGGAAGTTTTAAATCGGGTTTTTATTGTGATTTTTTAAAAATTGTGATGGTTTTAACATCTGTATTTCGCCCAGTGTCTTTGGAGTTGGGCGGCAATACAAATCCACAAAATAAAATAATAAATAAATAATCTTTGAACCTGCAGGGATTAAGCTCAGACGGTCGGCAGAGTTTTGGCTGAAGCTTAACCCACGTGCCACGAGGGCTCATATTGGTTATCATTTCCTTTCATGCTTCTCACTGGTCAATGCTCACAGATTTCAGTGAGATTTAACTAGATTTTCATCCTGTCGGTGTTGAATGTGCTGGGTGTCTCTTGCTGAATGGCTTCTTCACTTTATCATCCTTAGAGGAGAATCTTCAGGTCCCCATAAATTATCTCTCATTTTGTCTTCCTCCTACCTGATGTGAGGATGAAGTGGTCAGTCTTGGTGAGCGGGATATTCCTTCTCTCCCTGGCTGGGTAGCTCAGCGGTTTTGGTATTTAGCAGCAGAGCCAGAGGTTGGGAGTTCAATTCCTCACTGTGCCTCCTGGGGGTGGGTGGGAGGAGACCACCTGTGTAGCCCTGGTTAAGCAGCACAGTCGCACGGTGGCCGAAAAAGAAGCAGTTTCACTGTTTTGTTTTGGTTTTTTGTCATACTGTTGCACACTGCATGCTGTTATTTGTAGCACACATGACACAGGGAGAGTTTGGCCAGGCTATGCATTGTTGCTGAGCCTGTTCAGAGTTCCTCATACCTTGAGGAATTTCTTCCTTTCAACATTGATGCCAGAACCTCTGCAAAAGAAGAATGCTCATGGGTTGTGGTGCTGGTGCTTGATCCCGCGCCTTCCATCAAAGGGCATGATGGGCCCAAATGCTGGAATCTGCAGGCTCTTTCTCCAGCCCCTTCCTTCATTTTTAGCTTTTTAGCATCCCCACATGATGCACAGAACACACCTAAGCACACCTTCATACTAAGATGACAACTTTTGGCCAGCTGGGGAAGTTTGCCTGGACTTTAAAGCTATCACTCACACAAAAATAAAACATTATCCTTCCTCTAAGGCAATGATGGCGAATTTTGGCACTCCAGGTGTTCTTGAACTTCAGTTCCCAGAAGCCCTGATCAGCAGGTGTCGAAGAACACTGAAGTCAAAGAACACTGGAGGTTCATCATCACTGCTGTAGGGCAAATGTTCTTGGGCTTCAATTCCCAGAAGCCCTGATCAGCAGGTGGGCTTCTGGTAATTGTAGTCCAAGAACACCTGGAGGTCCAAGGTTGAGAAACCCTGCTTTGTGGTTTTCACCCTACAATATGTCTCCCCACTCTTGAGAGTCTGGGAAATTTATTTATTTATTTAGGGATTTATATCCTGCCCTTCTGATGGGGGACACTGCTCGGGGCGGCGAGCAGCATACAATAAAAACATCAAACAAGAACTACAATAATACAACAGATTAAAAAGGCATCAACTAAAAAACGATCAGTAACCCACCCACCCATTAAGAACTAGAATTACAACACTAAAGCCTAATTGCCTAAACATTAAAAAAACTACCCTCACCCACCCTCAACCCATAATAAAATAATAAAAGAGAGAGCACAGAGCAAAAAACAGAGTCCCTCAGACAGAATTTAATAAGCCAGCGGACTTGTGCGGTTGAGTCCAGCACACCTTAAATCTGCTGGCATAGCCAGGTCTTCAACTTTTTCCTGAAGGGTAGGAGGTCCAGCTGGAGTTGGAGATCTGTTGGCAGGAGGTTCCACAGGGCCGGGGAAGACACGGAGAAGGCTCTCCTCCTGGTCCAAGTCAGATGAGCCTCTTTTACAGATGGGGACACCATTGAGCCCCTCCTGCCTGCCCTTGTGGGATGGGCTGAGTACCTTGGGGAGATGCAGTCTCTTAAGTACCCTGGACTAATACCATGCAGGGCTTTAAAGGTCAAAACCAGCACCATGAATTGCACTCGGGGGCAAACTGGGAGCCAGTGCAACTCCTGGAGCAGTGGCGAGGTACGGGCATAGCGCCCGCACCCCATCACCACCCAAGCAGCCGCATTCTGGACCAGCTGAAGCCTCCGGATGGTCACCAAGGGCAGCCCCATGGAGAGCGCATTACAGTAATCCAATCTGGAGGTGACCAGAGCATGAGTGATCGTGAGCAAAGAGTATCGGTCCAGGAGCAGGCGTAATTGGTAGATGACCTGAAGCTGAGCAAAAGCCCTCCTAGCCATGGCTGACACCTGCTCCTCAAGCAGTAGCCACAAGTCCAAGAGGACCCCCAAATTACACACTGGATCTGACTGGGGCAAAGATGCCTCAGCCAGGACCAAAGATGGTAGCTCCTGGGATAACATGGGACCTTGCACCCAAAGCCACTCAGTGTTGCCAGGATTCAGCTGAAGCCCATTGTCCGCCATCCAGACCCGAACAGCCTCGAGACACCTGGTTAGGACTTTGACAGCATCACTCGGGTCCCCAGGCGCTGAGATGTACAGCTGGCTATCATCTGCATACTGATGATACCTCACCCCAAGGGAACGAATGATCTCACCCAGCAGTTTCATGTAGATATTAAACAATAGAGGCGAGAGTACCGAGCCCTGAGGCACCCCACAAAGGAGCGGCCTAGGGCAGGACAACCCACTCTCTAATGACACCGACTGAGTCAGGCCTGTCAGAAATGAGGAAAACCAGGACAACACCGTACCCTGGGCCCCCAGTCCTCGTAGCCAGCCCAGAAGGATACCATGGTCGACGGTATCGAAAGCCGCCGAGAGGTCAAGAAGAGCAAGGACAGAAGGGTTACCTCTATCCTGCTCCAGACAGAGATCATCCAAAAGTGTGCCCAAAACACAGTGACTCCCTTCATAGCAGGCTGAATGTTTGAAAAAGGAGTCATAGTAAGAAGGAAGGCTTCTACATCGCCAAAACAAATGAAATGACAAAGACACAGATTTGCATAAAATGTATTTAAATTTACAGTACCATTTATTTTGTCCATATTAGGAAGTAGGATTTGCTAGTTGTTGCTCTTGTCTCATTCATTGACTGAGGATTCTTTGGGGAGCAATTTTAAGGTCACTTTTTAGAACCAAAACATGACCAAAATGTCAAAACTAATACAATGAATTACATTAGAAAATTGAAACACAGACGTAATACATTACTTTTAGGACGGCAAAGAAGATGACACAGGAGATAGATTGACTTGCTAAAGGAAGCCGTGGGCTTTAGATTTCAAGGCCCGAGATGAGCTGCTAATGATAAGACATTTTGGAGGTCAATATTTCATTCATTATATTCCATCAAGTCAGAACCAACTTAGAGTGACCCTAACAGAACTTTCAAGGTAAGTTTAAGGAATGGTCATACAAGTTGAATTTACATGGCTAAGCAGGGTATTCCTATCTATCTGTCTGTCTATTTATCTATACACCACTCAAGGAGCCTTACAATATATTAAGAATACAGGGTTGTTATAAATTAGAAGCAATTTGATGGCACAGAAGACAAACTGGAATTTTACAAAGTTTTATATAAAACCTAAGCGTATTTAGTGCATTTCCCATGCTTCATGTGAAGAAATGCTAACTACAGCAACATGAGAAATTTGAAACACTACTTCTGGGATACGTCCGGCATTTCCCATGCAGCCGGAGTATTCTGGCAGTCAAAAAAAAAAGCAGTGGTTTTAAGCTTCGAATTTTGTAACGTAGGCCATTGTTATTATTGACATTTCCCAAGCTATTGGAGTGGGAAAGGGAAGCTGAGAATCTAAGGCTTATTTGAGATCACCTGGAAAATTAGAATGTGAAAATGGGATTTGAAACAGAATCATAATGTAGACACTTTCCTTAACCTCAAGATGTTTACATATTAGATGAAAAAGGCCATTCTAAATCAGAATTCAGGTAGCTTCCATACCAAGGCAGCTTCAAAGGTGCCATTGCTAATTGTCCTCCTTTTCCAACACAACTAAAGGCAATGGAAATCATATGGATTTCTCTTTTACACTTTGGAGCAGTGGTGTTCTGCTCCCAGTTCTTACCGGATCCCGGGAACTGGTAGCGGAAATTATCCTAGGCCATGCCCACTTGGTTGGCCACACCCACCTCCATAGCCCATAATACAGGATGTTTGGCCACGCCCACAGATTTGGTCCCACCCACAGATTTGGCCAGGCCACAGAGTAGGTAGTAAAAAATTTTGCAGTGCATCACTGTGCTTTGGAGTGCTTTCCTGCCACACTGCACACATGCTAGCAGAAACCAGAGGAAATATTCTGAACACATTGGTGCCCATTTGATAATGTCCTCCATGTATTGCCAAAGTTAACTATACTTGCCAGTAGCAAGCTCTAATGCTCTTATATTCCATGTGACACCTGAAATTTGAAAGTCAAGAAGCTTTCTTAGAGAATCAAGGAGAGAGAAGGGCAAATCTTAGTCCCTCAGCTACGATTATCATTGAAATTGTAAAACCAAGAAGAACAAGATGGGTTCTCTCTTTCTCTCTGCCCGAGAGCCTGCTTCAATTCCTCTTGTTATTTTATGCCCATCTTCAAACTAGTTCATTTCTTTAGGTCTGGCTGCCAGGCACCTACTCTATGATCTCCCCCCCCCCCCAAACCACCCCAACTATCTCACTAAGTGCAGCTATTAAAACATTTTCTCCAAACAGGAAGTGGTGATGCTTGATCATTACCCAGCAGAGGTTCTTTGGGGCATTGATTCTTTTAACAAAGTGCTCCTTTCAAGTGGCTGAAAAGCCCCTTCATGAAAATTCAGTAGGACCCAGGCTCTGTGTGACAAGGGAAGGGTCACAGGCTTTTAGCTGGTGGTGGTGGATGGAATTTTCTATTCATGGGTGTATGGAAGGCAGGCCGAACTAAAGGCAGCAGAAGATTGCGTCACAGTGAAGCACTGAGAAGCACAACTTGGGGGAGATTGGCAAGTGAAGAAAATCATAACATGGTGTGTAATTTTTAGGATTTTTGGCTCATGGTATGCAACTCCACCATTTTTAAGACAGTATGAATCTAAAGCCAAAGGTAGAAAACTTTGCCACCTCTAATGAAGGAACTGCCATCCCCTGGTACAGTGGACCCTCGATTAACGACACATCCAAATAGCGTCATTTTTGATGAATGATGTTACCAATGTAATTATTTGAATAACGACAAAAAACTTTGTTATTCAAATAACGACGGTATTTTTACTGTCGTTATTTGAATAACGACATTATTATTAGAATAACGATGGTAAAATACCATCGTTATTCGAATAACGATGTTTTTTGTCATTATTTGAATAACGACGTTATTTGAATAGCGATGCTACTTGGAGAACCAAGTAATGTCGTTATTCGAGGGTCCACTGTACTTAAATTAAAAACCAAAAACCTGGAAAACTTTGCAAATGGGTTAGATCAGGGGTGCCCAAACTATGGCCCATAGGCTGGATCTGGCCCCCAACACCAATTCATCTGGCTTGCACTGCCCTCATCGCTCCTGGAAGCAGAAGTAAAACACACCAGTATGGCTTGGATAGTCCTGGCTTGGATATGGGTGTGTTCTACTTCTGCTTCTGGGAGCAATGAGGGTGGTGTGGAATGGATGAATTGGAGTCGGGGCCGGATCCACCCTGCAGGTCATAGTTTGGGCATCCCTGGTTTAAGCAGAGAAGATGGCAGCCTAAAATCTATCTCATCCTGTTGCAAAACATATCTGTTGCAAAACAGATTGCAAGGCGCATTTTGCTTCCAGTGGGAGGAAATATGTGATGGACCCGCTGGACCACGTGACTGGCCCACTGAACCACATGACTGGCCCACGGCCCAAAAGGTTTGGGCACCCCAAAGTTAGATAAATTCATGGAGAACAGGACTATCCAAGCCAGACAGAAAATGGAAACTGGTTGCCTGGTTGTTGTCATGTCCTACAATGGATTTCTCATAGACCTCTTGTCAGCCACTGCAGGGAGAGAATCCTGCACTAACATGATCTTTACTCAAATCCAGTTGGCTTTTCTGGTGCTCTTAACAGAGAGGTATGTCCAAATGGAACAACATAAGGAACAGTCATTAGAAAATGTACAAAAATGCACAGCCACGAAACATAATATTGATAAGACTTTGTGCAACAAAACAGTCTGCCTTTTTTCACCCCTTCCCCTTACAAAGAATTGCTCCAGTTGAACTGTTTTAATCTCTCTTGTATCCCCTGAAGACAATTTAGGGCCAAGCTGGTGTTCTGACTTGAAATACAGAATTGGGTCCTGAAGGCAAGTTTCACATTATTACGCATTTTCAATCTTCTCTGTCCAACCTGCAAATGAGTGTAAAGTTAAAGGTCACCCTTGCTCGAAAACCAGTCGTATCCAACTCTAGGGTTCAGTGCTCATGTCTGTTTATAGCCAAAGGGCCATTGCTGTCTGTGTCTGCAGATGTTTCCATGGACATGTGGCAGGCTTGCCTAGACACCAGAGTGCACTGAACACTGTTTACCTTCCCACTGAAATGGTACCTATTTATTTACTTGCAATTTTCTTGCTTTCAAACTGCTTAGGTTCGCAGGAGCTGGAACAGAAATGGGACCTCACTCCATCATGCAGTACCCGGGTCTCGAACTGCTGACCTGCTGACCTTCCCATCATCAAGTTCAGCATCTTAACCACTAAGCCACCGTAGTCCCTGACAGGTATATAATTGCATCTTGGAATTGTAATACTCAAAGTAGCGCCAGTCTCTCAGGGTTCAAAAGTAGAAATTATCTCACCAACCTTCCAAAGTTGATAGACAAGTTAAAATAATTCTGACCAACAAGAGTTGAAATGGAATATCCAGCAGATAAGCAAAGTTTTAAAATAAAATAAAAGTGTAACGTTTTGAATGCAATTCGCTCAGGTAACTAGCCGGTAGCCACATTTGTGAAGGTGTGTACATGAGTGCATTTGCCTGAGAGAGAAAGAGATGAGAGGCATGTCAGAGAGAAATTGTATTTTTCCTGAGATATGTCAGAGAAAAATGCCATTTTCCCAGTAAGAAAACAAGGTACAGTACTTACAAACTAATTTCTGTTCCAAGTCATGAACACCCTTTCCATGAAGAACTAATTTTTTTTAAAAAAAACTTCTCTATATTTATTGAGGGTAGGGAACAAAAGAGGAGAATCATATTTTGTAGAAGTCTGAAGCCAAAGCTATAATTAATTATTATATTTTTTTATTTCATATGAAAGAGAGAGCAAGTCATTATTATAGTTATAAAGATATTCAAATCAGGAATGCTGCCAGGTTTTGTCATATTCTTTGACCCCTCTCTCTTCCTATACAAAGATGTTTTAGTGCCAAAATCATCTCAGATTCTTTAAGGCATACTATACCCCCTAATTAGTCAATGGAGGAAATTGCTCTATTCCTTTTGGGTTTAAAGCAGGGGTTCCCAACTGAAGGCCCATGAGCTGGATCTGGCCCATGGTGCCATTTCATGTGTCCCCCCACCCCTCCAAGGGCATTTGAGAAACAAAATGGCCACCCTCTTTGAAGCTGTTGGGACAAAATGACTGCCCCCATTGCAGGACAAAATGGCCGTCCGGCCCTCAAAGCTGACTGAGAGAGCGTGACCTGGTCCCCGGCTTGAAAAGGTTGGGAAACCCTGGTTTAAAGGAATCATAATGCAGAGTAACTTCATTCACATTTTCCCCTCTCTTTTTGGTATTTTCTTTTCCCCTTTTCTTTCCTTTTTAAAAATACTAACACAACTACATTTACCTCCAAAAGTATATAATCAGAGAATAGATCAGAGGAAGCAAGGAAAGAGAAAGAGATTCAGTTGACTTTTCCTGACACCCAATACTGCAGAAACTTTGGAAGCCTTCCCTTTCCCCACAAATATGGAAGCAACAGATCTATAAAGATAGATGATACCTGAGCTGAGCCACAAAACCCACCTGTTGCTCACCAAAACACTACTTGACAGAAGGACGTCAAGAGAATCCCTTCTTTTCCCCTCATCTCCCTACTCGGTAGATCATACATGGATACGGATCCTGGGCATACCTGTCAAGTATCCCGGATTGGCCAGGAAATCCCGTATTTCTGCGCCTGTTCCTCCCCTTTCCCACTGCAGTCCCATATTTCAACAGCGGGCAAAGGGATTACTGTGCATGCGCGCCCATCACAAATGGGCTCTGCGCAAAGGGTTCTGCGTATGCGCAAAGGAGTTTTTGCTGTGCATACACACCTGGGCCGGGGCAGTTCCCGCATTTTTCGGAGCAGCGTTTGATGGGTATGATCCTGGGAAGTCCCACGTTACAGGACAAAGCAGAATAAAAAAAAGCAATACATGGCAGTCTAAATATGTCCAACTGTAGCGCCCAAAGTATGGCCTTGGCTTCAGATGAATAACCATGGAAAAGCTGACAAGGAAAAGAGTAGATGTCTTTATATTCATTCAAAAGCTTCCATAACTTCTAACACAAGAGTCCGTGGTCCTGTCATAATGAGGCTACTGACGGTTTGGTAATCCAAGTGTAAGACATACATCCCATTCACAGAATACACAAATTGGCATACCTAAAAGAAGAGGGAGAGGAAAGTTACATTTAGAGTTTCATTAAATGTTGCAGAAAATGTAAATTTAGAGGAACGTTGCAAAAAAAATCTTGGTAAAATGACATTAGCAAGCTGCCTTTAGACCAGGGATTCTCAACCTGCAGCCCGCAGGCCGGATGCAGCCCATGGCACCATTTCATGTGGGCCCACGCCGCCTCCACCACACCAGGAAGTGCCATGTGGTGGAGGAAGGGTAAAATGGCCATCTGGCTCCCAAAGCTATCTGAGGGAGTGTGACATGGCCCCCGGTTTAAAAAGTTTGAGAACTCCTGCCTTAGACTTTATGGCAGTGGTGGTGAACCATGGCACTCCAGCAGTTCTTGGACTACAATTCCCAAAAGCGCAAGTCATTGCACCTACTGTTCAGGGCTTCTGGGAATTGAAGTCCAAGAAGAGCTGAAATGCCAAGGTTCACCACCACAGCCTTTGGGCATTGATCTTGGAAAAGTTCCTTTTTCACTTTTCTCTCCCCACCAGCCATGCAGATTGAGATAGTGTATTCTGGGAGCTGTCATTGAAACAAACTAACTGTGGGTGGGTGTTGCATGGATGTCTCTTTCTCCAGAGGGAGAGAAATCTAACCTAAAAGTCTTTGGAGAACAATCAACAATAAAAAATTAAGCAAAACACAGTTCTTTTCTGTGCATAATACCTTCATGCCAGCAGCAGCTGCTGGTCCTCCCGGATCCACAGCTTGGATGTGGCAAGGTTGACCTCCACGGACCACGAAGCCCCAACCAACCTCATCTCCCACAATCTGCAAACAGAAAAACAGCAACAACTGTTTTCTCTTTCTCACTTTCTATCTCTTTTCCAGGACTGTCAATACAACAGTCCATGAAGCAAGTGTGTGACCCAAAACCACTCCCTACCACCTGATTCTTCTTCTTTCATGTCCAGATCAAACTTTAAACTGCAAAAATGATGCCACCATCTTGGCTTTGTCATTGGCCAAACTTAAATCCTCATCAGTACATGCTTCTGGTGCTAATCGGCAGACCAGCAAATGAGCCAGATTCTGTATCTCTCCACATTCATACAGTGTGTTGTTGTCTGCCAGCATGTTGAGCATGTTGGTCTTACTTTTAGGCACTCCAACCCTCAGCCTATTCAGGATCCTCCAAGTGGCAATGGGGAGGTGTTATGTATGCATGTTCTCTGTACTGATAAGAATGTAACCACTCCAATTACAATGTATCTCAGCTGTAAAGGAACGCGAGCAAGCAGCCCATAGAGGGCAGCTGCGAGCGTTCAGTCTCACATGGTTCACATTGCTCAATCACGGACAGCCGCAGGAAAACCTTCCCCGCATTCAGCAGCAGGAGAAAGAACTACTGAAGAGAGGCGTGCCTGGGCGAGGCCACGCCGGTAGCGGCCAATGAGCTACCGTGCTACAAGATTCAAATGTATAATGCTACTGTATATATAGAGATGTATCACTGCCATTACCTCATGCTCCACCGGATCATCATGCAATAAACCTGTGTTAAGCCAACCCTTCGGCTGTTTTGTTGTCTTTGGTCCCATACAGTAAACTGGCGACGAAGGTGGGATGATGGCTGCCCACGGGACCAAGACATGCGCCGGCTACGAGATCAAGAAGCCGGGAGACTTGGAGCTGTTTGAGATAGACTTCAATGGAGCGCTGGTGGAGCTCGAAGTCTCAGATGAGGACAAGAAGAGGGCCATCTTCGTCCGCATGCTCGGACACGAGACCAAGAGGACCTTGGTGGACCTGATCGCGCCGAGGCGGGTGAGCGACTTCAAAGCCAAAGAGCTCCTGGCCGTGCTGCGCACCCACCTCCGGCCCGCGATAGCCATGTTCCCCGCTCGGAGCGCGTTCTGGAGGCGAGTCCAAGCGCCCGGGGAATCGGTCGCCGAGTTCGCAGCGGCCCTGCGACTGGCCGCTGGCCCATGCAAGTGGGAGACCCCAGAAGTCACCCTCCGGGACTGCCTGCTCTGCGGCCTGAGGGACACCGAAACTCAGCGCGCGCTGATGAAACAGGAGCCGCCTCCCACGTGGCAACAAGTCCTCGACACGGCACAGGCCGCGGAAGCCACGACGGCCGGGGTGCAAGAGCTCCAGGACTGGCGCCTGAAACCCGCCAAGGCAGAGAGCTCGGTGCGCGCGGCACGGCGAATTTCGAACTCGTCCGCGGAGAGCGGTGACGACGAGGACGTCCGGAGGGTCCAGAAGGAGGGCCGGCGCTGCGACGGCTGCGGCGCCGCCCACGCCCGCGCCAAGTGCCCGTTCCGCAAGGCCGAGTGCCACAACTGCGGCCGGTGCGGGCACATCGCCAAGGTCTGCCGGAAACGGCGCGAGGCCAAGAGGAGTTCCCCAGACCGCTCGGCGAGGCAGGACGGCACCCGGACCACGAGGAAGCGGGACGGAGTAGGGCGCATCTCCAACGACAGCAGGGATGACGCTCCGGTTTTCAGCGTATCCACGGAGCACCCCCGATACTTCGTTGAGGTAGTAATACAAGGGGCCCCTGTTAGGATGGAGGTGGACTCAGGTTCCTCATACTCCATAATTTCCCAGGGAGAGTTCCTGAAAATCGCCCCCCACGTGCGGCCCAAACTCAAAGCGTTGAGGTCCACGCTGAAGGATGTGCACCCTCCGGGACTGCCTGCTCTGCGGCCTGAGGGACACCGAAACTCAGCGCGCGCTGATGAAACAGGAGCCGCCTCCCACGTGGCAACAAGTCCTCGACACGGCACAGGCCGCGGAAGCCACGACGGCCGGGGTGCAAGAGCTCCAGGACTGGCGCCTGAAACCCGCCAAGGCAGAGAGCTCGGTGCGCGCGGCACGGCGAATTTCGAACTCGTCCGCGGAGAGCGGTGACGACGAGGACGTCCGGAGGGTCCAGAAGGAGGGCCGGCGCTGCGACGGCTGCGGCGCCGCCCACGCCCGCGCCAAGTGCCCGTTCCGCAAGGCCGAGTGCCACAACTGCGGCCGGCGCGGGCACATCGCCAAGGTCTGCCGGAAACGGCGCGAGGCCAAGAGGAGTTCCCCAGACCGCTCGGCGAGGCAAGACGGCACCCGGACCACGAGGAAGCGGGACGGAGTAGGGCGCATCTCCAACGACAGCAGGGATGACGCTCCGGTTTTCAGCGTATCCACGGAGCACCCCCGATACTTCGTTGAGGTAGTAATACAAGGGGCCCCTGTTAGGATGGAGGTGGACTCAGGTTCCTCATACTCCATAATTTCCCAGGGAGAGTTCCTGAAAATCGCCCCCCACGTGCGGCCCAAACTCAAAGCATTGAGGTCCACGCTGAAGGACGTGCAAGGGAACCGCATCCTGGTGTTGGGGGTTGGGAAGTTCCAGGTCCAGTTTAAAAAGCACGCCGCAACGCTTCCCCTAGTCGTCCTCAAGGGAGGTAAATGCAGCCTCCTCGGGACTCAATGGTTCCAGCCCCTGGGGTTGTTCATTGGGGGGGTGCACGCCGTGGGAGTACACGCCGCCGGGACTGATCCAATACAGAGCGTGTGCGACGCGCACCCCGAGGTTTTCAAAAGGGGACTCGGAAAATTCAAGGGCCCCCCAGTGACTTTCGACCTGGACCCTGGAGTACGTCCAATCAGACTTAAACCGCGCAGAGTGCCTTTCGCACTCAAGGACAAAATAGAGGCGGAGTTGGACAAATTGGTGGGCCAGGGGATTCTTGTTCCTGTTGATTCTGCGGAGTGGGAAACTCCAATTGTAACAGCGCTCAAGGCCAACGGGGAGGTCCGCACATGCGCTGATTACAAGTGCACCATCAATAAGGCGATCCGCCCTAATGCGTATCCGGTGCCGGTAGTCAGCCACTTGTTGGCCAGGTTACACGGGGGGAGGTGTTTCGCTAAACTTGGCCTGGCCCAAGCCTACCAGCAACTCCCGGTGACCCCCGCCGCAGCTGCTGCGCAGACCATAGTCACCCACAAAGGGGCGTTCCAGGTAACGCGCCTCCAATTCGGCGTGAATTCGGCGCCCGGGATTTTCCAGTCACTCGTGGAACGCCTCCTGAAGGGGTTGGAGGGGGTGTTACCCTACTTTGATGACGTATTGATTACAGGGGGGAGCCGGGCCGAATTAGCAAAAAGGTTGGGAAAGGTCCTGGCAATATTCGAAAAGGCGGGGTTGCGGTTGCGGAAAGACAAATGCGTTTTCTTCGCAACTGAGGTTGAGTTCCTAGGGTTCCGTGTTACTCCCGAGGGAATAAGGCCATCCCAATCCAAGGTGGCCGCCATCAAGAAGGCCCCTCGCCCCACCTCCAAGCCCGAGCTGCAGTCGTTCCTCGGACTGCTCAACTTCTACCACTCCTTCCTTCCTCGGAAGGCAGCCGTGGCGGAACCGCTACACAAATTGTTAAAAAAGGACGAGGCATGGAAGTGGGGCGACGACCATGAGAAGGCTTTCAATGACCTGAAGCGACCCCTGGCATCAGATGCTGTACTGACCCACTTCAATCCCAAACGCCCAGTGGTCCTGATATGCGATGCATCCCCGGTGGGGGTGGGGGCGGTGTTATGCCACGTGCTGGAGGACGGGAGTGAGGCCCCGATAGCGTTCTACTCTAGGTCCTTGTCCCAAGCGGAGAGAAACTACGCCCAGACAGACAGGGAAGCACTAGCGATAATCGCGGGGACCAAGAAATTTCATGATTTTGTGTACGGCCGCCCCTTCACCATAGTGACTGACCATAAGCCATTGCTAGGCATTTTCACCACAGATAAGCCCACACCCCAAATCCTGTCCCCGAGAATGCTCAGGTGGGCCATCTTTCGCAACGCGTATCAGCACGCGTTGGTGTACCGGCCCGGGAAGGAGATCAGTCATGCGGATGCCCTGTCGAGGTCCCCCATTCCCCGGAATTGCTGCCACGTGGGCGAGGAAGAGAGGGACCACCAGGTCTTAATGATAGAGGTCCTAGACTCCCCAACAGTAGTACCGGCCGACATCGCCAAAGCGACCGGCAAGGACAAAACGTTAGCTACAGTTTGTTCCTGGGTACAGAAAGGGTGGCCCGTGTCTTCCCCAGCAGCGGAATTCGACACATTTTTCAAAAAAAAATTAGAGTTGTCCCTAGAGAGGGGTTGCCTTTTGTGGGGACAGCGGGTAGTGATCCCCACGTCCCTCCGGCCGAGGGTGCTTAAGCTGCTGCACGTCAGCCACCCGGGGATCGTCCGCTCTAAGGCACTAGCCCGCAGTTACTTCTGGTGGCCCCAGCTAGACGCCGACATCGAGCACATGGTCGGCACTTGCGAAGCGTGCCAGAGCTCAAGGCCAGAAGAGGCTCGTTTACCGCATAGAGAATGGGACGCAGCAAGGGGGCCCTGGTCCCGGGTACACGTAGATTTTGCTGGCCCGTTCAGAGGAGCGCTCTTCCTCCTTGTTGTGGATGCGTACTCCAAGTGGCTGGAGGTAATCCCAGTCTCGAGCACCTCCTTGGCCACAACAATTAAGCATCTACGGAGGGTCTTTTCCACGTTCGGTTTACCCGACACCCTCGTTAGCGACAACGCTAGTTGCTTCACGTCCACCGAGTTCAGGACGTTCATGGGTCTCAACGCCATTCGGCACGTCACCTCCGCCCCTTTCCACCCGGCCACCAACGGCCAAGTAGAGCGCCTCGTGCGCACCACAAAGGACGCGCTGCGGCGCATGGGCCCCGGAGATCTTGACTTACAAGTGTGCCAATTCCTGCTAGGGTACAGGGTCACCCCACTAGCGTCAGGGTACTCCCCCGCGGAGTTGTTAATGCGCAGGAAGCTGGCCACGGTAATCTCCAAACTAGACCCCACAAGGGTAGAGGACAAAGGGCGGAATGTAGGGATGGATTCCACAAAGAGCTTCAGCGTAGGTGCCCCCGTACATTGCAGGAACTACGCCAGCGCGGGACCAGCCTGGGTGCCCGGCATTGTAATAGAACAAACCGGCCCCGTTTCATACCGCGTGGAGACCAATACAGGCCTCCTGTGGAGGCGGCACGCGGATCAACTCAGGCGCAGAATCCCCGGAGAGCAGGACGAAGACGAAAATAGCCACGAATCAGCGTTAGGGTACTCCCCCACCCGCTTAGCCCAAGGGGGAGAAAAAGGGGGACATGGGTCCCCACCAAGGGGGGAGGAAAGGGAATCGATCCTCAGAGATGTTTTGCGGGAGTTTGCGGCGGAAAGGAAGAGCCCCGATCTCACACATATCCCTTGGAAGTGTCCCCAAAACACAGATTCCCCAAGAAGTTTAGACCTTGATTTACAGTACCAGGGGGAGTTAGCGGAGTGGTCCCCCACCCGTCCTAGCGAAAAGAGGGGTTTCAGTTCAGCCCCTGGTACTTCCAGTCCCAGTAGCCCCTGTGAGTTAGAATGCAACATAGCACCAATTTCCCGGAGACCGACACCCCCAAGACAGGAGGCGACGGCGAGTCCGCCCACCACAGTCTCAAGGTCCCCCGAGCGGGGAACAGAAGGTAGCAGAACCACTAGGGCATCCTCATCGGTTCCGCGGTTCACAATAGGAGGGTCCCCGGGGTCCGAGAGCAACAGGCAGGGGTTCACTTCCCAGCTGTTCATTCCATTCCCATCCCCCAGCGCAAGGCAGGCACGGACGCCCCACAGAGCCACTAACGAATCCCCGTTTTCCGTTGCAGGGCAAGCACCCACGGAGTCAGGGATCACAGGCTCTCCTGTACTAGGTCAGGCGCAAGCGCGCCCCAAGCGCACGTGCGGCAAGCCACAATGGTTGCGGGACTTCGTCCCATCCTAGGGGGGAGGGATGTTATGTATGCATGTTCTCTGTACTGATAAGAATGTAACCACTCCAAATACAATGTATCTCAGCTGTAAAGGAACGCGAGCAAGCAGCCCATAGAGGGCAGCTGCGAGCGTTCAGTCTCACATGGTTCACATTGCTCAATCACGGACAGCCGCGGGAAAACCTTCCCCGCATTCAGCAGCAGGAGAAAGAACTACTGAAGAGAGGCGTGCCTGGGCGAGGCCACGCCGGTAGCGGCCAATGAGCTACCGTGCTACAAGATTCAAATGTATAATGCTACTGTATATATAGAGATGTATCACCGCCATTACCTCATGCTCCACCGGATCATCATGCAATAAACCTGTGTTAAGCCAACCCTTCGGCTGTTTTGTTGTCTTTGGTCCCATACAGTAAAGGAGGTCAGGTTCCTCTTGATGAAGTCAGAGTTACCAGCCTCTTCCATGTCATACGTCAGGAGAGATGGGCTGTTGGGACTAAGGATCAAGTGCCAAAGCTGGGGCTTTCTATAGGGCAGTGATGGGGGACCTTTTAGAGACCGAGTGCCCAAACAGAGGGGTGGGGAGAACTCTGTGCTGGGGGAGGGAGGAAGCACTCCCATTGGGCTTCTGGGCAGAGGGGTGGGGTGAATTCTGTGCTGGGGGAGGCAAGAAGCACTCCCATTGGGCTGCCCATTGGATTGGCCATTGAGGGATCAGCTGACAGGATGTTGGGACAGAGCAGTGGATTGCAAATTTCCCCATTGAAGCATGAGCTCAATCTGCTAGGCATGGAGAAGAAGTCCATCCAATGATGCACCAAGTAAAAGACCAGCTTTTGAGTAGCAGGAGCCCTTTTGAAAGGGGAGTTCACACACACTCGGTAACTTACAAAGCCCACATCGGAGGAAAGGACTTGGGAACTGGTGCCTGGAAATTGAAATTGTAGACTTGGTTGCTGTTTTTTCCTGTCTTAAATTTCCAATAGCTATCTCCTCAAAATTGAAGAGTATGTTGATCCATCCCTCTCAAACATTGCCAAGATACTTTGCTGCCTGAGGCAAAGGATAAGATAATGCCCATTATCCATTCTAGGCACTCTGAGTGGCTGGACTGGCAGCTGAATCTGGCTTCAAGCCTGGCAGTGGGGCCGCATCCTGCCTCCCTTTTGAGAATAGCAGGTATACCTGAGAACCCTCATGAGTGCAAAGACATGTCTTCTGTGATTCAGAGAAAAAGCCAGGGGTTCGGGCAGAACAGCTGGAGACACTGGCTTGAGGCTCAGCTACCATTTACCTGATTTTGCCCAATGTACCTAGGCAAGCCCTAATGGTAGGCTCAGTCTAAGACACCATTCATTCAGAAGAAATGGGGAGGTTCACAGGGCTCCCACATCACAGCACACATGCATACATCATACATAAACAACCGATGCTTCCTCCATGCACTCCTCCTGCCCTCCTCTGCAACCCTTGAAAAAGAAACAGGACTTTTGTGCTCAATGACAGAAGCGTCTCAGTGGGCAGCAGAAAGGGCTTCACCTGATCTGAAACAACAGAATGAAAGCCGCGACAGCTTCAGGAAGGAAAGGCAGCAAGCCATGAAGAGAACAAAAGATGTACTCTCAAGACTGAGGGAGTTGAAGGGCAGGACAAGTTCAAACGGGAAAATATCTCAGAGAAGGAAAGAAAGACAAAACTTGGAGCAGAACTTCCTTCCAATTAAGTGGCTCGTTATAAGCCATGCAACCTACTATGGTGGGACCAGAAAAGGCTCAGGACGGAAACGTCTACATGATATGAAGAAGGTCCCAGATTTAAGTCTCAGAAACTCTAGTCCAGAGGTTCCCAACCAAAGGCCCATGGTCCAGATCCGGCCCATGGTGCCATTTCATGTGGCCCCCACCCCCTCTAAGGCCATTTGAGAAACAAAATGGCCACCCCTTTGAAGCTGTTGGGACAAAATGGCCAACCCCATCATGCAGGCAGGGCAAAATGGCTCTCCGGCCCTCAAAGCTGACCGAGAAAGCATGACCCGGCCCCCTGCTTGAAAGGTTGGGAACCCCTGCTCTAGCCTAGGGCCGTAAGGGCAAACCTTGGCAGTCCAGATGTTCTTGGACTTCAATTCCCAGAAGCCCAAGCACCCTGTGAATCCACACGAATTGGTTTACTGCGACTCATCTGGCCCACACTGCCCTGGCCGCTCCTGGAAGCGGAAGTAAAACACGCCCATACGGAGGAAGGGTTAACCCGGAAGATCCTTAACCATACGGGCGTGCTTTACCTCCGCTTCCAGGAGCGACGAGGGCGGCGTGGGTCAGATGAGTCGCAGTAAACCCATTTGTGTAGATTCACGGGGGCTTGGGCTTCTGGGAATTGAAGTCCAAGAACATCTGGAGTGCCAAGGTTTGCCATTATGGGCCTAAGAGCTAGCAGGTATTAGGAACAGCTCCTGCTTAAGACCCAGAAAGACGGTTGTCACATGGTGTAGCAGCCCGCACTGAAGCCGATGGACCAATGGCAGCTTCCCATGACCTTTACATGCACACAAACACATGTGGCTTTTCAGAACGACACAAAGACATTCCAAAGCAGTTTCATCCAATTAATGCAGCTGCAAGGAACCTAAAACAGTGGCTTCTTTTTTGCAGCCACTCCTAAAATGCTTTCCTAGCCCTGCCTTGGGGAGTTCTGGAGCTTAGTACTGTGCATGCATATGGGGATGCATTCATGTGCGCGCACACAGAAACATCCCTTTCCTGCATCTAGAACCATTATTTTCAACCAGGCTGTTTCACAACTGTTGTGTTCTGAAATACTATGCCTTTGCAACAATGTAACACCCATCAACTGTAACACTGTAACCTTCTGCAATAGGACGCAAGCTAGCAACCACCAGGTGGCAATAGCGAGCGTCCAGCTCATATGGTTCCAATTGCGCAATAACTCCAGCGCGGGAAGATTCCCGCCACTACCTCACCTGGACAAGAAGGGCGTGACCAGGAATGTCGTCACGCGGGCGGTAGCCAATGGGCTATCGTGGAGCCACATTCAAATGTATAGCCACTGTATATATTGAGCTGTTCGTCCACCATTACCACATGTTCCCCCGGACCACCATGCAATAAAGATGTGTTAAGCCAATCCTTCGGTTGTTCCTGTGTCTTGGTTCTCATACACTAAATTGGCGACGAAGGTGGGATATGGCTTCCCACGAGATCAAGACACATGCCGGTTTCGACATCAACAAGCCGGAAGACTGGGAGCTCTTTGAAATGGACTTCCAAGATACGCTGGTGGTGTCCGACATTACGGACGAGGGAAAGAAGAGGGCCATCCTCACTCGGATGCTTGGGAATTCCGCCAAAAGAGTATTGGTGGACCTAGTATCACCGAAGAAAGTGAGCGAGCTGACGGCCAAACAGCTTCTAAAAGTGACGCGCGACCATTTCCAGCCCTCGGTCTTGATGTTTTCGGCTCGAGACGCGTTCTGGAAGAGAGTTCAAGCGCCTGGTGAGTCCATCGCCGCCTTTGCAGCGGCCCTACGGTTGGCCGCCGGCCCATGCAAGTGGGAAAATCTGGAAATCACCCTCAGGGACCGCATGCTGTGCGGCCTGTGGGATGAGGAGGTTCAGCGAAAGCTGATGAGGAGCCACCCCAGACGCTGCGCGAGGTCGTGAAGGCGGCCCAGGCCACGGAGGCCACGAGGGCCGGAGTCAAGGGGTTCCGAGAAAGGCCCCCACAGCACGACAAGACAGCGGGCTCGGTGCAGGCGGCCAGGCGCACGCCGAAATCGTCCACGGAGAGCAGCGACGATGAGGACGTCCGGAGGGTTCGGAAGGACGG
Organism: Bradypodion ventrale; assembly: GCA_035047345.1. NCBI lineage: Eukaryota > Metazoa > Chordata > Lepidosauria > Squamata > Chamaeleonidae > Bradypodion > Bradypodion ventrale. Next base: position 9,801,478 of record JAWDJE010000004.1, read on the forward strand.
CCGACGCTGCGACGGCTGTGGAGCGGCCCATGACCGCATCAAGAGCCCGTTCCGGAAGGCCGAGTGCCACAACTGCGGACGCAGGGGACACATCGCCAAGGTCTACAGACGGCGGCGCAGAGACCAGAAAGGCCCGTCAGACCGCTCGCCGAAGACCAAGGAGGGCACCCGGCCCGCGAGGAAGCAGGACGGCGTGGGCCGCATCTCCGACGACAGCAGCGATGAAGCCCCCGTGTACAGCGTGTCCTTGGGACACCCACGTTATTTTGTTGAGGTACTGGTGCAAGGGGCCCCTGTTAGGATGGAGATAGACTCGGTTTCCTCCTACTCAATCATGTCCCAGCGGGAGTTCTTGGGAATTTCCCCCCACATGCGCCCTAAGCTCAAAGCGTTGAGGTCCACGCTACGGGACGTACAGGGAAATAGCATTCCGGTGTTGGGGGTTGGAAAATTCAAGGTCCAATACAAACAACACGCCGCGGAACTTCCCCTGGTTGTTCTCAAATGGGGAAGTTGCAGCCTCCTCGGGACTCAATGGTTTAAGCCCCTGGGTTTGTTCATTGGGGGGGGGGGGTACATGCCGTTGGGACTGACCCAATACAGGAGGTGTGTGACGCACACCCCGAAGTCTTCAAGAAAGGACTCGGAAAATTCAAGGGACCCCCAGTAGCGTTCGACCTGGACCCGGAGGTCCACCCTATAAGGCTCAAGCCGCGCAGAGTGCCTTTCGCACTAAAGGACAAGATAGAGGCGGAACTGGACAAATTGGTGGGCCAGGGGATTCTTGTTCCTGTTGATTCCGCGGAGTGGGAAACTCCGATTGTAACTGCGCTCAAGGCCAACGGGGAGGTTCGCATATGCGCTGATTATAAGTGCACCATTAACAAGGCGATCCGCCCAAATGCGTATCCGGTGCCGGTAGTCAGCCACCTGTTGGCCAGGTTACATGGGGGAAAGTGTTTCGCAAAACTTGATCTAGCGCAAGCCTATCAGCAGCTCTCAGTAACCCCAGCTGCAGCTGCTGCGCAAACGATAGTCATTCATAAGGGGGCATTCCAGGTGACGCGCCTACAGTTCGGCGTGAACTCGGCGCCGGGTATTTTCCAGTCGCTCGTGGAACGCCTCTTAAAGGGGCTGGAGGGGGTCTTGCCATACTTTGATGACGTGTTGATAACGGGGGGGAGCGAGGCAGAGTTGGCTGAAAGGCTGGACAAAGTGCTGGCGGTGTTTGAAAAGGCGGGGTTGAGGTTGCGAAAAGACAAATGCGTTTTCTTCGCAAAAGAGGTTGAGTTCTTGGATTTCCGGGTAACACCTGCGGGAATCAAACCCTCCAAATCAAAGGTAGCCGCCATTCAAAATGCCCCTCGCCCCACCTCCAAGCCCGAATTGCAGTCGTTCCTAGGGCTCTTAAACTTTTACCACTCCTTCCTGCCTCGGAAGGCATCAGTAGCGGAGCCACTTCACAAGCTACTCAAGAAGGACGAGGCGTGGAAGTGGGGCGAGAGCCAGGAGAGGGCATTCAGTGAACTGAAACAACTCCTAGCGTCTGACGCCATTCTCACCCATTTTGACCCCAAGAGACCGGTGGTCCTGATATGTGATGCATCCCCAGTGGGGGTGGGGGCGGTGCTGTGCCACATGTTGGAGAACGGGAGAGAGGTCCCGGTAGCGTTCTACTCCAGATCCCTGTCCCAGGCAGAGCGAAACTACGCCCAAACAGACAGGGAAGCGCTAGCAATAATCGCGGGGACGAAAAAGTTCCACGATTTCCTCTATGGCCGCCCCTTCACCATAGTGATCGACCACAAGCCCCTGCTCGGCATTTTCACTGTAGACAAACCCACGCCTCAAATCCTGTCCCCTAGGATGTTAAGGTGGGCCATCTTCTTGAACGCGTACCAGCACGCGTTGGTGTACCGGCCAGGAAAGGAAATAAGCCACGCGGACGCCCTGTCGAGGTCTCCCCTCCCCAACATGAGCAGCATCGTGGGTGAGGAAGAACAAGACCGCCAAGTGCTCCTAATAGAGGTCTTAGATTCGCCCCCCATTGTACCCACAGACATCGCCAAGGCGACCGGAAAGGACAAAACGCTAGCTCTAGTCAGCTCCTGGGTGCAGAAAGGGTGGCCAGCGTCCTCCCCGGCGGCAGAGTTCGCCCCGTTTTTCAGGAAGAGGCTAGAGTTGTCCATAGAGAGGGGGTGCCTTCTGTGGGGCCAGCGGGTGATAGTCCCCGAATCCCTGAGACCTAGGGTGCTCAAACTGCTGCACGTCAGCCACCCTGGGATTGTCTGCTCCAAGGCTCTGGCCAGGAGCTACTTCTGGTGGCTCCAATTGGATGCCGACATCGAGCACATGGTGGGCACTTGCGAGAGCTGCCAATGCTCCCGACCCGAAGAACCGCGTCTACCGCACAGGGAGTGGGACGCGGCAAAGGGGCCATGGTCCCATGTGCACATTGATTTTGCGGGCCCATTTAGAGGGACACTTTTTCTCCTAGTGGTGGATGCTTACTCCAAGTGGTTGGAGGTCATCCCAGTTACGAGCACCTCTTCAGCAACGACAGTAAAACAATTGCGGAGGGGTTTTAGCACGTTCGGTATACCCGACACCCTTATTAGCGATAACGCTAGTTGTTTCACGTCCGCCGAATTCAGGGCATTCACCGAGATCAACGCCATTCGGCACATCACCTCCGCCCCTTTCCACCCGGCGACAAACGGCCAGGTAGAGAGCCTCGTGTGTACCACCAAAGACGCGCTGAGGCGCATGGGCCCCGGGGACCTTAACCTGCAACTGTGCCAGTTCTTGCTGGGCTACAGGGTGACTCCCCTAGCTTCAGGGTATTCTCCCGCGGAGCTCTTAATGCGTAGGAAGCTGACCACGATTCTGACTAGGCTAGACCCAATGTGGGTGGAGGACACTGGGAGGAACATAGGGTTAGCGGACACCAAGAGTTTCGAAGTAGGTGCCCCGGTGCATTGCAGGAACTATGCTAGCGCGGGGCCAGCATGGGTCCCGGGCGTCATCGTTGGCCAGACGGGTCCCGTGTCATACTGCGTAGAGACCAGTGCGGGTCTACTCTGGAGACGGCACGCAGATCAACTCCGGCGCCGGGTTCCGGACAGCCAAAGCGCGGACGGCGCACAGAAGGATTCAACGTTAGGGTTCTCCCCCACCCGTTCAGCCCAAGGGGGAGGAGAAGGGGGCCAGTGGTCCCCACCAAGGGGGGAGGGGAAGGAGTCTGTCCTCATAGATAGCCTGTGGGATGCCCCCAATGACCCAGTAGATGATTTTGAGTTTCAGTTACAAAACCGGGGGGGGTTTCGGAGTGGTCCCCCACCCATCCAAGCGAGAAGCGGGGTTTTTCGTTAGCCCCCAGTGCCCCCAGTTTTTCCACAATGGAGTTTGTCCCTTCCCCAAAAGCCGCAGAACCGCGGCAAGCCACTAACGAGTCTCCCTCTCCCGTTGCAGGACAAGAGACCAGGGGACAGAGAAGCAGTAGCGCCCCCGGGACAAGCCAGACAGCAGAACGCCCAAAACGCGCCTGCAATAAGCCATATTGGATGAGAGACTTCGTCTCATCCTAGGGGGGAGGGATGTTGTGTTCTGAAATACTATGCCTTTGCAACAATGTAACACCCATCAACTGTAACACTGTAACCTTCTGCAATAGGACGCGAGCTAGCAACCACCAGGTGGCAATAGCGAGCATCCAGCTCATATGGTTCCAATTGCGCAATAACTCCAGCACGGGAAGATTCCCGCCACTACCTCACCTGGACAAGAAGGGCGTGACCAGGAATGTCGTCACGCGGGCGGTAGCCAATGGGCTATCATGGAGCCACATTCAAATGTATAGCCACTGTATATATTGAGCTGTTCGTCCACCATTACCACATGTTCCCCCGGACCACCATGCAATAAAGATGTGTTAAGCCAATCCTTCGGCTGTTCCTGTGTCTTGGTTCATCATGCCACTATCCTCTGATGTGTATGAAAGCACTGCAGAATTATCCTAACAATGATTAAGCCAGAAAGATCAGGACAAAATTTATTCATCAAAATCAAGAAGAAAATGTAAGTATACATCAATTTATTTCTACCCAAGACAGACACAGACAAAAAGTTATTCTAAAGCAGGGGTTCCCAACCTTTTCAAGCCAGAGGCTGAGTCGTGCTCTCTCAGCCAGCTTCAAGGGATGGACAGCCATTTTGCCCTGCCTGTATGATGGGGGTGGCCATTTTGTCCCAACAGCTTCAAAGGGCAGCCATTTTGCTCCTCGGATACCCTTGCAGGGGTGGGGGGAGCACATGAAATGGCATTGGGGGCTGGATCCAGCCCACAGGCCTTAGGTTGAGAACCCCTGCTCTAAATCAACACCTTCAGTTCCACCTGGAATCTTGCAGAATAAGCATCAGGTGGGCACTGTTTGTGACCCAGGTCTTATTTGTGAGCTTCCCAGAAATATTTGATATTCACTGAGGACTAGATGAACTGTTGGTTAATTTACCAAGGGCTTCCCTGTATGATGCAGGAAAAAGTCAGGTTTACTGCTTGATTTTTCTCCTTGTACATGCTGGATTTAAATAGGGCTGTGATCTAGAGTGAGCAGTCAAAAGGACTGGTATTAGCAGTAATTCTAATGTAACATTCGGATGACTGGGGTCACTCACCGTGAGCGTTTTCTTGACATATGGTGCTCCAGGGGTCAGAAGCTCTTCATTGGTGACACGTCTCTTTAACACTTGAACACAGGGGAGGAAAAGTGACAGATTTAACGTGAGAGTCAAGTATGCAAAAGATTCGCATAGCAGAATGAAAGGAGCAATGAACCGGTAACCTTAACCGGATGAGACAGACACATTTTTGACGTGCACAGGTGGTTCTTGGTGCAAAGGGAAATGCATGCAGACACATGCACCTGAGTCAAGGTCAAAGAAAATTCACAGAGGCAGAAATGTATCTCAGCAGGGCCAACATTGGCCTCTACAATGTTTAAAAGACTTTCAAGTGCCATGGAAAAGGCTTAGCGCAGACGGCGCTTTGGAAGAGCAGTGAAGGGAAGTCCACTGCAACAGTGATGGTCAAAAGCGGACCTCCTTGCTTCTGATGATCGACGCAGTGGGCTGAGATTATAGAAAAGCTGCTCACGCACAGAGACAAGGGGGAGCAAGTACACGATGGGTGGCTAGGAATTTCATTTCAGTTTGTTTTTAGCGAATTTATCAAAATGCACACTTCCTAGTTTGCATGGAAAGGACAGACGGGTGGATAGGCAGACAGACAGACAGGGCAAGCAGGCAAATTTAATGGTACTACTCACTGAGTACACTTAGCCAAATTTATGGACACTGAGGTCCAGAAAAGTTACTTTTTCCCAACATGAGTTTGAAATTAATACAATTTAAATTTGGTGGGGGGAGGGGCAGAAGTTTTCTGATTCATCTATCCATGCTCAGAACTGTGAGTGCTCAACTCTTGGCAGTCTGACTTTGAATCAGCATGCCTCTTCAATTATGTTTGTGCTGAATGAGGGAGGGTTGCCAGTTATCGTTGTTGTTTAATGTGAGGCTCCTCAGTGCTTACACTCACAAGGCAAGCATGGTCTCTGCAGTTCAGAATAACCATACTTACAGAATGGGTTTAATCAGACAGGAGAAAAGGTTGTTTCAGGTTTTTTTAAAAAAAAAATTTGAGAATTTTACCAAGGTTCAAAAATATCTTCATATCTGAGATGGAAGACCTTGATGTTTCAATTGTTCAGATGCAAGAGAAAGCTAGCTGAGATATTTCTCCATGCCTGTATGGCGTATGTCACAAAGCAGATAAACTAGGACAGGGCCTTCTTTGTGGCTGCTCTATGGTTATCAAATGTCCTTCTCTAAGAGGGTAAGTTGCCCACCCCAACCTTCTTGCCCTTCCAGTGATAGATCAAGATAATATTTAGGCAGACTTTTAATTAACTGGGCAATTTCTGATCTCATGTGCTGAACACTATTTTTACTCTAGGTTCATTTTTCATGTCCTTTTTAAAGGGATTTTTTTAACAAATTGTTTTAATAGCAATTAGCAACAGCAATAACAATTATACTTATATAGCACTCCATAGTGCTTAGTGCAATCTCTGGGTGATTCACAAGTTAATTAGCATCCTGCCCCCAACATGCTGGGTACACATTTTACCAACCTTGGAAGGGTGGAAGGCTGAGTCAACCTTGCGCTTCCATCAGGATCAAACTCACAACATTTTGGCTGCAGCACAGCAATTTAACCACTACACCACCAGGGCCCTAATACTGTTACATGTTTAATTCTTTTTTAGTGTTGTAATTAATGTGTTCACAAGCAATAGTTTGCACGTCTATGGAGTGATTTGTGTACCACACGGAGGGGTTCAAACCAAAATTTCAGGGGCAGATCACACTGTTGGGTCATGACCTACCATACCTGTAGCCCGATTTTCTGTGGGAAAGTGGTGTGTCAATGAAATAAATGAATACAGATGTAGATAATATTCAGTACAGTGGAACCTCATATAAAAATCACCTCGTATAGCAACAAAATCACATAACAATTAGGTTTTGAGGGGGAAATGTCCTCCCGCATAACAATTTTCCCTATGGAAAAAATTGTACAACAATTTTTCAATGGGCAAACCACTTAGCAAAAAAAAATTTGTTGTACGATGTATCCCATAGGGAAAATCGCTATATGACGCATGTATCATATAGCAATTGTTTCGTACAACAACGAGCTCCATGGAACGGATTAAAATCGTTGTATGAGGTACCACTGTACTACACATATTTTAGTCCATAGTCTACACCAGTGTTTCCCAAACTATGTTACCGTGGAACACTGGTGGACTCCAATTCCAGAAGCCTAAATCAGTACATTGGCTGATCAGTTCTTTGGGGAATTGACTTAGGCTTCTGGAGACTGAAGTCCAAAAACCAAAGATTGGGAAATACTGGTCTAGGCTTTGAATTTTCATTGCAGTCATTATAGTTCTTAGCCAACTCTGCTTATACTTCCAACATTACCAACTGGAAAGAGTAAATAGAAAGGAGATTTTCTCACCAGATTTGGGGTTACACTCCACAGCTGGCGGGAATCCAAAATTTGGGGAGATACCAAAATAGGAATTAGAGCCCCCAGCAAGTGAGGTGACACTACTCCTTCGAACTGCCGAGACGGTTTTGATTTCCTTATTAGGCTGGACTGAAAACAACAAAGATCAGCTGAAACAAAAATACTGAAAACCATCTCCTGCTCTGGCCAGAATCTCGACATTATGTGGCATGGTGTAAATTACAAAGCTGAGTTTGACTTTAAGGTAAGGTCGCCCTTGCTCGAAAGCCAGTCATATCAAACTCTAGGGTTCAGTGCTCATCTCCGTTTATAGCCAAAGAGCCAGTGCTGTCTGTGTCTATAGATGTTTCCATGGACATGTGGTAGGTGTGAATAGATACCGGAGTGTACGGAATGCTGCTTACATTCCAGCCGTAGTGATACCTATTTATCTACTTACAATGTCTTGCTTTCAAACTGCTAAATTGACAGGACCTGGAACAGAGTTGGGAGCTCACTCTGTCATGCAGCACTCGGGTCTTGAACTGCCGACCTGCCGACCTTCCAATTGTCAAGTTCAGCATCTTAACCATTAAGCCACCGCAGTCCCCCAGAGTTTGAGTTTGCTTAATTCCAAATTCAACCCTTTTGAATAAATGAAGTTATTCCATTTTATTTGTTGCAGGAATAAAGCCGGCGACAGCAACAACAACCACAGTACAGAATATTCAAATTCAAGTCTAACTTGCAATGAAGAATTCATGGCTGCAAGGTAGTCATTTAACCTTTCACCTGTCAGCTGCTTTCCTTTGCAAATCTAGATTTGATTCCCTTAACTGCTGTTCTTTCCCACGAAACCCCTTCCCTCCCTACAGTGCAGATGGGGGCAAAAAGCTCAGGCTGCAGGGAAAAGAAGAAAGTTCTGGGTAAAGGGTTATATATTGTCCTTTTTGTTAAACTATATGATACATACAGGCAAAAGGAAGCAATTTTACAACTACACTTGCAGAGAACCTGGTGTTGCCCAGGGGTACCCAAGGAGAGATCCTCCCCCCTCCCCAGCTGTCTTAGCTTTTTTTCTGCTGTCATCGCGGCTGCTCTCTCAGCCCCGCCACAAGGCGCTGTCTCAGCCTGACTCTGGCCACTGCCGCCGGCCTCCCCACTGACTACAGTCAGTGGGTAGCCATCACAGCCTGGCCCCTCCATCCTCCCGTGGGTTGTGTCAGATGGAAGGGAGGCTCTATTTGGGTGAGTGGGCAGAGCACCCATTGGGGGGCAGAGGACTGCGGAAGGCGGCAGCCCAGTCCCATCCTCCGCCTGCCCCCCGGCTGTGGGTTCTCCCTTCCCCCTGAGGTGTGCCTCAGGAGTGCAGAGGAGCCATGCCGAGGTGGCCACCCACCAACAGTAGTCGCTGGGGCAGGGTCGGTCATAATGGCCGGGCAGACTTTGGCGCATGTGTGGATTCGCGCACATGTGCAGTCACCTCCCATGGTTGTTTCTGCCGGTGGGTGGGGGGCATTGCAGCCCCTTTTTAGAGGCAAAGACCCCAAGGCGGGCTGCCGGCCACCTCAGACGTTGAAGGTAGGCGTGCACGCAGTTTCCAGCACAATCAGTGCAGGGGTATGAGAGAGCCCTGTGATGTCACAGAGCCCCAGATCTGGTCAGCTGGGAATTGGTTGAACTGTGGCGATGACATCACAATCCCCCCTGGTTGGCTTTTTCCCCTTGCTTTTTCACCTGTCAGTGGGGGTGCCCCCTTTGTGGATTGATTTAGGGGGCATACCCCTCCCCATGGGGCTTGACACCCCCACAGTGACCGTCTCTTCAGCCCAAGGTACGGATGTGCCGAGTTTCAGTGCAATCAGTGCAGGGGTGTGGATTTGTATAAGGAACATACAGCACCAGACCTTTATTGTAGTTATACAGATTTGTGATAATAAAAGAAGCAGAAAACAAGCATGTTCTGGCTCTTTTTTAAAAAAAAAAACTGTAACAGTTCAATGTGAGCTTTCATGGATTCATCCACTTTTTTAGACATATCAAAGTGAAGCACTGTAGTGAAAGTGGCTTTCTTTGCTTCCCTCTAATATGTTTATTTATTATATTATTTATATTTATATCCTGTCCACTTGGGATCTTCTCCCACTCTGGGCGGTGTACAAGTTAGATAGATAGAAAGATAGATAGATAGATAGATGGATAGATAGATAGATGGATGGATGGATGGATGGATGGATGGATGGATAATCAAGCATAATGCAATAAACAAATACTGTACATTAAACAACAAACCATAAGTACAAAAACTGTAAACCATAAACAATAAATAACCATTTCTAAAGAAGCAGATATATACATGAAACTCACATTGAAATATAACAGTCTTAAAGTGCCACAACACTTCTGTTTTGTATATTTTTGTTTTATGTTTGTCTGGAAATGCTTGCAGACTATCACAGCCACTTATCTGGAAACCATCTAGCTATGACGCTTATCCCCTCTGCCTAAGAACAATCAAGTTGAGTAAGTGGTAAATCAAGGGATGATGGGTCTCCACTCTCCTCTTCCTCAAAAAGTAGGGAAAGAAGGAAAGAAATGAGTGAGGAAAGAACTTAAGGACTCCCATCATTGAATAACAGGTTCAGCTGGAAACTAGCAAGCCAGGAAAGCAGTTAAGCACTTCCTCCTTGCTGAAATTTTCTGATGAATGGATGAAGGAAGGAGTCAAGCAACTTTCTTCTTCCATAGTTCTTCTGCTACAGGTTTTCCCCCCTCAGAGCCCAACTTGCTGGAAAGAAGCTACACCAACTCTGTGTTAAAGGCATGAGGTACCACCACAATAGTATCATCCTTCCCTACAATGGCGCAACAATTTCAAGTCACCTGACAGGAAGCTAGAATTGTTTGGGTCAGAATTGAGCTTCCGGAGGCAGAAGGGGCTGTCTGGGCTGTCCAATGGGACCCTGGAAGAGTTCTCATGAAGCAGTTCTGTGAGACGCCTCCTCCGGCGGAAATTGATGCGAAACTGGTACAGGAGGTCGCTGTCGGAGAACTGGTGCCGGGCAGAGACTGAGAAGAGAGAGGCAAAGGGTAGAAGAACAAATTACAGCAGGAGGGGCTTTCCATTTTTGAGCATCCCACCCCAAAACACATGGACGGTTGTTATTTTGGTAGGGTTCAACAAGCCTGAACTAGCAACCTGGAGGCTGTGGGTGACACAATAAGTCTCTGGCTGCATTCGCTTATCGTTCATTTCCGCTCACAACTGGACGTGATAATATTTCCTTTTAAAAAAGAGCTTGGGAAAGTGTTATTACTTTGTGGGATTATAGTTCTTCAAATCCCATATCTGGGATTCTGTAAATTGTGGACCAAAAAGGATTTCCCTTCTTTCAAAGCTCTGAACAACTTGATAGCACTGGGTCAAGGTATGTAAGGACTGCCTGTCTTCACATCAACCTGTCCCATAAGATGGTCACCAGTCTTTCTTCTCCAGCCATCTAAGGAAGGGATTCCTAACCTTTTCAAGCCAGGGGGCCAGGTCATGCTCTCTCAGTCAGCTTCTAGGGCTGGCCCTGCCATTTTGCCCTGTCTTCACGATGAGGTGGCCATTTTGTCCCAACAGCTTCAAAGGGATAGCCATTTTGTTTCTCGGATGCCCTTGGAGGGGTGGGGGGCCACATGAAATGGTGCTGCAGGCTGGATCTGGCCATAGCTGTCAAGTATCCCTTATTGGCCGGGAAAACCCCTTATTTTACCTTCTTTCCCGCTGTCATCCCTTATTAATTAGACTGCAATGCCCTATTGCCACCATTGGAGGGCAGCACAGGATAAGCATAACTGTCAAGTATTCTGTATTTGCCGGGAAATTTCCCTTATTTCCAAATCCAAAACTTGACAGGTATGGATCTGGCCCACAGGCCTTAGGTTGGGAACCCCTGATCTAAGGTGTCTTCCATCTGAGCTATCAGTTTGGACACAGAGAAGAAACTATTTCCCCGAATTACCTGGTTTTTGAGGTGCCTAGAAAGCCCTCAAGCCTTCTCTAAACCCTGACCTAACTAGTTTGACATTTATTATTTATTTATTATATTTTTTACCACCCATCTGGGATGATTTCCCACTCTGGCCAGTGTACAAGCAATAAACAACAACATAATAATAAAACAACAACAAAACAGAATGAACAGCATGGCTTTTATTTGCTGTTAGCTTGGTAATGTTAATTTTGATTCGTTTTATTGGTGTCCCTACATAGTTGTAAAGCTATCCCTGGAAAGAAAGAAAAACTTTAAGTGCCAACGTTTGGCATTGCGTTCTGTGCTCCGTGACTAGAGGTGACATTTGCTATTTCAGTTCAGAAAACAAAATAGCTTGTGATATTTTGCTCCTAGGCTTCATTCTTTTGAATATTATCATAGTTGAGGAAGTTACTTTTTTGGACCATAAGACCCAGAATTCTAGAATTAGCTCCCCCAAACACACTTCATTGGAACCCATAAATACTTCCATGTTGTTCCCCAAGCTTCACCAAGCAAAGAAGTTAGCAAAACTCCTTTTCCCTTTCTTTAACTTCTTGCTTCTATAACTGTCAGGAAACTGTTAGCAATTTAGCCTCCCTATCTAGCTGACACCTTACTTCTTTCCTTCCAGTTAACCTGGTATCCTCATTGTGTTGGGGAGAAGACAGGATTTGGCTCCAACTTCCTCCTTTGTACTGAAGATTTAAAATAAGAGACGACTTAAAAATTTCCCTTAATTCTAATCCCAAAGTACATGCTGTTTAATCCATGAAACAGAGAGCAGTCTTGATGTTGTTATGCTCTATCCCAGGGGTGCCCAAACTATGGCATGGGGGCCAGTTCATCCGGCCCACAAAGCCCTCGTCACTCCCGGGAGCGGATTTAAAACATGCTAATATGGGCGCATTTTACTTCCGCTCCCGGGAGCGACAAGGGCTTCGCGAGCTGGATGAATTGGTGTCGGGGACTGGATCTGGCCCCCAGGCCATAGTGTCTGGCCCCCTGAACCTCGTGACCAGCCCAGAGCCCAAAAAAGTTTGGGCACCCCTGCTCTATCCATTACATCACACTACCTTTCAACTACTTGCTAGCTGCCCTAGTTATACTGGAAGCGCTCTTCATCACCCCCATCCTCACTCCTTTGTAGGATTTCTAAATTTCCCCATACCATGCTGGATAATCCCATGCTCAAGGAAAGTCTGGAAGAGGTCTACTGCTTCTTTCCGGCTTGCTGTTTCCCCTTCCTGGACCAGCCAATCCACCATGTCACAGCCAAGAAAGGTCCGTTGGTATTTCACAGAGTTCTCTTCTCTGGCTTTCAAGAAGGAGTCTTCCACATTTGTCAACCTAAGATCAAGAAAGAGCATGAAAACAGGAGACATGGTGGGATAGGGCTCACCAGCAGAAACATTCCTGGTGAGATGGTACAACATCAGAGTACTGCTGTGAGGAGACTCTATCACTGGGAATTCTTACACCAAACATTCCCAGCTGGTCATCTCTAGATCACTGGTGAACTCTAAGAAAGTGTCTACCATGGTGGAACACATTCTGCTGTGTTTCTTGAGAGACATCTGATTTTGGAAGCTAAGCAGGGTTATGCAGGGCTAGTACTTGAATGGGAGGCCACCAGAACTATCAGGGACCTTAAGATAGAGCTAAGAGAGAATCATACCTGTCAAGTTTTGGATTTGGAAATAAGGGAAATTTCCCGGCAAATACGGGATACTTGACATCTATATTTATCCTGTGCTGCCCTCCAATGGCGGCAATAGGCATTGCAGTCTAATTAATAAGGGATGACGGCGGGAAAGAGGGTGAAATAAGGGGTTTTCCTGGCCAATAAGGGATACTTGACAGCTATGGAGAGAATCCTGCATGAAACACTGTAGGGCCATTGTTACTAGTCAAAATTGAAAATGCTGGGCTACCCAGACCTTATCATGTTTTGGGATGAGGCAGCTTCTTATGATTCAATGGCCAATCGTCATCGTCATCATCGTCATCATCATCATCATCAATAATAATAATAATAATAATAATAATAATAATAATAATAATAATAATAATAATAATAATAATAATAATAATAATAATAATAATAATAATAATAATTAGACTTATATGCCACCCTACTCGCCGGAGCGACTCAGAACGCTTAACATACCATGGGGCAACATATATTACAGTATTACAATATCAAGTATAAATACAACAAATTAATATAAATATAAATATAACAACATAATGCAATATAATCAATATAGTCAAGTAACAAGCATATCCAGGCAGGATGGCTTGACTATGACAAAATCATTTATACCAGTTGTTTAGGTGATTTTCTGCAAAAATGTTCAGTGGATGATAAATATAAATATGATGGTGTGCTTTAGTATTTATATATGTTTTAATAATGTTTTATTTTTGTTGATTAATCACTTTTAATGATTGATTTGTTATGTTTTATATGTTACTATATGCCACCTCGAGTCCCTTATATTGGAAGAAAGGTAGTATACAAATAAAATACACTATAGTGTTGTGGATAAATGGAAAGATAGAAGGGAAAGATGGAGAATCAGTTCCCCAGGCCTGGAAAATGTGCTGTATTTCTCATGTCAGAGGTTTAATGTGGTCACCACCACAAGAGGGCATGCTAAGCCTACTGAATGTAACCAGCACAGCACTGCAATCTTTGCAGGCTTGTACCATTGCTTTTCAAAGAGCATCCAGCTATCTGGGATCTTCCCTAAAAGACTTCACGTACTTCTCATACAGGCTCTGACTCCTCGTAAACACTTTGACATCTTTGTTGAGGGGGAAAGTCCCATCATCCTTCCGGAAGCGATACAGAAGCTTGGCATCCTTGTAGTCCAAATGTTCATCACAAACTGAAAGGAGCCCAAGGTAAATGTTAGTATTCTCCAAAGAAAGCACACGATTTACAGAGAAGGTTATGCCAAGCTAAAAAAATGTAAGACTTCTATGAACAATTCCTAACTGAGCCGCACAGAAGAAGACCCACCAGGTTCTGGTGATCAATATTTTTGCTGCCATCCATATGATTTCCTGATCCCCATTCCTGATTTCACTTCACATCATGCTTTTGCCTGTAATTTTCTGCTTCGTTTTGTTTTATCTTGAAAGCGTGATCTCTCTTTTAATATTGCTTTGTACCAGAGTTGAAGGGCTGTGGTGGCTTAGTGGTTAAGATGCTGAGCTTGACGACCAGAAGGTTGGCAGGCCAGCAGTTTGAGACCTGAGTGTTGCATAACAGAGCGAGCTCCCACTGTCTGTCCCAGCTCCCAGCAGTTTAAAAGCAAGAAATTGCAAGTAGATACATAGGTACAACTTTGGTGGGAAATGTAACAATGTCCAGTGCACTCCAACATCTAGTTACCGGTATGCCTGCCACATGACGATGGAAATGTCTACAAATGCAGACTGTAAGCAGATATGATCACCGCTACTTAGAGTCAGAAATGACTGGTTTTGAAGCAAGGGAGACCTTTACCTTACCAGTGACAGATTTTACTTTCTTAGGATCTAAGATCACTGCAGATGGTGACTGCAGCCATGAAATAAAAAGACGACTGATTCTGGGAAGACAAGTTATGAAAAAACTGGGGAACATAGTGAAAAGTAGAGACATCACCTTGAAAACAAAAATCCGCATAGTCAAAGCAATGGTTTACACGGTGGTAATGTATGGTTGTGAGAGCTGGACTATTAGGAAAGCTGAGCGCAGAAGAATAGATGCCTTTGAAATGTGGTGTTGGAGGAGAGGTTTGAGAGTCCCCTGGAAAGCGAGGAGAACAAATAGGTCGATCTTAGAAGAAATCAACCCTGACTGCTCCTTAAAAGGTCAAATAGTAAAGATGAAGCTAAAGTACTTTGGACATCAAATGAGAAGAGAGGATTCACTTGAGAAGGCCTTGATGCTGGGAAAGGTGGAGGGCAAAAGAAGAAGGGGGCGGCCCAAAATTAGATGGCTAGATGGCATTGTAGACACAGTGGGCACAGAGCTGGGCGGGCTGAGGAGGATGGTGGAGGACAGAGGTGTCTGGAGGACAATGGTCTATAGGGTCGCAAAGGGTCGGAATCGACTGTGCGACTGAACAACAACAACAACAACAACAAAAGCAATTTCATAAGATTGCTGAAAGAGAAGTGGAGTGGGTTTTTAAAGAGACGTTTCAATGGTGTTCAATGGAGATCACACTTTTTAGCCACCAGGGAACAGAAAAGAGGACAGAACAAAGGTTATGTCTTGTTGAGCTATTAAGATATCTCTGGGAATCTGCGTAACAAGGGCAGCAATAAAGTCGCTTCTGTTCCCTAAATAACAACATTCTAGTTCTGGGAGGCTCATTCTGGTCTTCAGCAGTACACAATCTGAGGAGGTAATTTAGAATAGGTCAGCCAAGCAATATGTGGACATAAGGAAGAATTGTTGGCAAATTTTGCTAAACAGCGTGACAGCTCTACATGAAATCAAATCGCACCTTTGAGTCCAATTAAAATGGTAATATGATTATTTTCCTGGAGTGGGATGCCTTAAACGGCACAATTCTCTTTTCAAAATCATTAATATCGCTCCGAGCTCTACAGTGCGGTTTGGGATCTAAATAAGCATGCCTGTGCAAATGATTCAACAGCATCTATTTTGCAAATCCAGCTGTGGCTTCCCTGCCATGCATCTGGCACAAATGTTTGCAAACTGACCTTCCCCCTGGGATGCCTGTTCACAGTCGAAAAAAAGTGGGTTTTGCCCTGAGAATGGGAAATCAGCAATATTTATAGCAAAACTAGTCATACTTAAGCTTTTGGGTCGGCATGGTAAGGGAACAGATGACATTTCCAAAGCAGGAGTTGCATGCATCTGGGGTTTTAATCTCGACAATCTGTTATCTGAAGGAATAATGTTTGCAGTTCTTCCAAGTTTGCTTGACTGCCCTCTGCCATCTGCTCCCACATGGAAAGACTTGCGTACCTTGAATGGAATTAAACTTTGCTATGGTTCTCTGATGTAGTTACACTTAGTTCTGGGCTAATGATTAACACACCGGGTTGCCCCCACCTTCCCCAACACACACAAGAATCTATTCATTTTTTTACAGCCAAAAAGTCGATTATACAAGAACCCCAATGTTTTCAACTTAAATAGTAGAACACTGGCAAGAATAGAAACTTATTTGGCTACTTATTAGGAGAATCATCAGACTATGTTTGACTTGCCTTTGTTTTGTGCGTATGCTCTCTTTACTTGTTTGAGGTAAAGGTATAGTCGTGTTCTTTTGATTGGCCAGATAAAATAATCTCCTTCTGATTCTATGTGTAAGTAAAGCATTGTAGTGTAAAATTTTCATTAATTTATTTTTCTCCATAGAGATGAAGCCCTACCTATTGCCACCACAAAGACTTCACCTAAATTGGAACCTGAAAAGCCACTTCCAGAATTGCCTGGCCACTTGGAGAGTCCTAATCCAAAAAGTAGCATTTCCAAATTCTGAATGATGAAGTGGACTTGGTCCAGGAAAGCTCACATTTAAATACAGCTTGCCTAGAGTTAAAAAGGCTGGCTCTGGAGGCAAATTAGGGTAATAAACTTCCTATCTCATGCTCCACAGCCAGATACCAACACAAATTCATTTATAAATGTTGCCTAAAGGTAAAGGTAAAGGTTTCTCTTGCTCGAAAGCCAGTCATATCCGACTCTAGGGTTCAGTGCTCATCTCTGATTCAAAGCCGAAGAGCTAGTGCTGTCTGCTTCTGCAGACGTTTCCGTGGTCATGTGGCAGGCATGACTAGACACCAGAACGCACAGAACGCTGTTTACCTTACCACCGAAGTGGACCCTATTTATCTACTTGCAATTCTTGCTTTCGAACTGCTAGGTTGCCAGGAGCTGGGACAAAGACGGGAGCTCACTCCGTCCTGCAGTACTCAGGAATCAAACTGCTGACATCCCACCTGCTAGTCAGTGTCTTAGCCACTTGAGCCACTGCAGTCCCTAAATGTTGTCTACTTTTCATTTAAGTACAGCAGGCAAAATGGGGTACACAGAAAGAGCCTCCTCAAAGATTGTGGTATTCTTGAACCACAATTGGGTGTGCCCTGGTAATGGCAACCTTGTGTTGCCACCTAATCTTTCTCACACTACGTCAGGCCAAAGGAACTGCAGAATGAACTCAGCAAAGGGTGCCTTCATTTTAACAGTTTCACATCTGGCCTAGATATGGAGGAAGAAGAAGAAGAAACTGCCAAGAGATAAACATATATCATCTAATTGCTAATGGAGCAGAAAGGAGCAGATTTGTTTATGAAAATATGGTTTACAGGTATATGAATTTGGGGATTAGACTGGGGGGGACTGAGATTACAGATTACAGTATTATTATTATACCCCCCAATCTCAAGCAACTGTTGACACTCAACAGATCATGCAACAGACCGACACAAATGGAGATAAAACCCTGCTATGCGCCCACATTTATTTTGACAACACAATTACAGGACCTAACAATGTGACACATAACATCAAGAGCAGTTTTACTAGTTCCTCTGCCAACGTGATTTATGCCATCTCTTGCCAATAATGCCACTCTGCATAGGACAAACAGGACAATTACACAAAATAGTTAATGGACATAAATCAGACATCAGGAACGGCAACACAGGGAAACCTGCTTCAAATTATTTTGGACTACACAGGCTCTCTGTGTGAGATCTGAAAGTTGTCATTCTGGGATAGAAAAAATATAGAGAGAGCAAGGTTCCAGAGAGAGGCAGCAGAAATAAAATATATACACATGCTGGATAGCCATCTCAAAGGTTTGAATAGTACTCAAGGGTTTCTGGGACATTACCAAATTTCAAATGCCAGAACTATTAAGTTGTTATGTGCTGTAATTTTCCATACCACTTTCACAGGACAAACTTCAGAGATATGGTCAATGATTATTATTCATTAATGCATTTTATCCATAGCCAGAGGCCAGCTCACAGAATAAAATATGTTAGTTACCTGCTAGCCAATGTCAATTCACAACCATTCTCAATTTTCACACAACATAGTCTGTAAATACTAAATGCTAGGTCTGAAAGGTAAACTCATTACCACTTGTGTAATGGCACAATGATTGGCATTACACAACCTGAGAGACTGGTGTGGAATGTCCTCGGAAGAACTGTTCCAAGGAGTTAAGAACAGGAAGACTATCGCCATGATGATAGCCAATATCCGGAACGGATATGGAAGAAGAAGAAGACACAATGTCTACTAGTCGTTTAACACTTCACAGAACTAAACTTCAAAGAAATAAATCTGAATATCAATCAGGGATTTTAGGTCATTAAGTGGTACCTATTTATCTACTTTCAAGTACCAGGTGTAAAAAGCCACACAGATTTGCAATTGTATATAATATGGAAACCAACCATTGCCTCCTATACTTCGATATGTCTATACCTGGTCATGGGGCCATGTATAAATTATTGCCATGAAGTCCCACGCCTATGTCTGAGGAAATAGACTCTATTCATAAAAGCTAACATTAAAATATAGCAGTTAATCTTTAAGATGTCACAACATGTTTGTCTTTCTTCCCCCCCCCACACGCACACACACCTTTGTTTTGTTTTACTTATTGTCTGATCTGTTTGCACAGCTTAACATGGCTATCACTTCAAAAACATTCAACTATGAAGGAAACCTGCTAACCTTCTTGATGTTGCTTTTCCTTGAACTTTTTTATACATCTGAGTTATTTATTTGTCTTGTGTTTGATACTGCAAACAGCATTGGAAACCAAGCTAGGACCAAGTTCTGGCTATAGGCCTGATTGCCCGCCAGCTATGACACGGATCCAGCACACTCCTAGACATATGTGCAGCCATACCAACTTGGTAAAGTACATGTATGTGCTTCTCCATACAATGAACAGAAAACCTGCTACTGGGATCTTCCTAGTTTGCACTACCCAGAATAGATGCAAACCAAATAACACTGGATCAGTGTCTGCTGACACATCCCAATTTTTTTTTAAAAAAGAAACATATCTGAAAAGTACATGTAGAAAAAGCAATAGCAATTACACTTACGATTGTCTGGCCAGGTAATCCTACTACAGTAATAAAGTAGGCCCTACTGCCAGTGACTCAACGCTGATTGTCAGGCTAAGGTGAACTAATTTGAGAACCCTCAGGACTAGCAGCCTTAGGTGACAAAATTCACAGGGAAGGATGGCAGTCCCCAAGTGGATTAAATCCTACTTGAACCCATCTTGATGGAGGGCAGCAGCTGATGAGGACTTTGCGTGCCAAAGGGGCTCAGGATCAGAAAGTGACTCATTGATTTGGATCAGTGGTATTGGTGTCACACTGCAAAGCGGAAGTCAAGTGGAAGGCCACTGCATTATATAGTTCACAGGGACAATCTTTATGGCAGTTTTGGTTGCAATAAAGCAGTTTAGCTCCTGCGCCACCAGAACCCTTCATATACTGTATGTACATATATAAACCACAGCCCTCCAGCTATAGTCTGGCAGAAACAAAGGGGATTCCCCAGAGGTATTTGAGCTACAATTTACACCATTCCTCAACTATGTTGGATATGGAAAACAGGAAACGGCTGTAGGAAGTAGGAAAAATTACAATGTTTTTAAAAAACCGCAGGAAATGCTCACATTTTCTAAATATGGTCAAAATGAGGAACAGATGGTGGCCTACAAATACAATAAATGAATACATATACACCACATGCAAACAAAGATGGCTAGTTTGTATCTGGAATGGACACAGAGGTAGGATGAGGGAAATGGCTATTGACATGGTCTTGACAGATTTGCCCATCTCTGTTTTACTACATGTATGTTGTGTTCTTTAAAGCTGTGCCTTTAACAATGTATCTAACCATGTGGAACCAATGTAACCTTTTCTGTGTGCAACATTATAACCTCTAGCTGTATCACTGTAACCCTTATAAGAGGACGCGAGCTAGTGACCACTAGATGGCAATAGCGAGCGTCCAGCTCTCATGGCCCAGACTCACCCTTGATCAGCAGTGCGGGAAGATTCCCGCCACCTACTCACCTGGACAAGAAGGGCGTGACCTCCTATGACGTCACGCAGGCAGCAACCAATAGACTGTCAACGAGCCACATTCAAATGTATAGCCACTGTATATATTGAGCTACCCATCCGCCATTACCGCATGTTCCTCCGGATCATCATGCAATAAACCTGTGTTAAGCCAACCTTTCGGCTGTTTCATTGTCTTTGGTCCCATACACTAAATTGGCGACGAAGGTGGGATATGGCAGCCCACGGGACCAAGACATGCGCCGGTTTCGAAATCAAGAAACCAGGAGACTGGGAGATCTTCGAAATGGACTTCCAGGGAGCACTGGTGGAATCCGAAGTCACGGATGAGGCAAAGAAAAGGGCCATCTTCACTAGGATGCTCGGACCAGAAACCAAAAGAACCTTGGTGGACCTGGTCGCACCGAAGAGGGTGAGCGAATTCAAGGTCAAGGAGCTCCTACAGATGCTGCGAGAATATTTCCGGCCCTCGACAGCGATGTTCCCCGCTCGGAGCGCGTTCTGGAGGCGAGTCCAAGCGCCCGGGGAGACGGTCGCCGCCTTCGTAGCGGCCCTGCGACTGGCTGCCGGCCCGTGCAAATGGGAGAATGCAGAAGTCACCCTCAGGGACTGCGTGCTATGCGGCCTGAACGACGCCGAGACTCAGCGCACGTTGATGAATCAGGAGCCAACCCCCACGTTGCAGGAGGTCCTGAAAGCGGCACAGGCCGCGGAAGCCACAAAGGTTGGGGTGCAAGAGCTCCAGGACTGGCGGCCGAAGAAGGGCAAGGCAGAGACTTCGGTGCATGCAGCCCGGCGAACTTCGAAATCGTCCGCAGAGAGCAGCGACGACGAGGACGTCCGGAGGGTCCGGAAAGATGGCCGGCGGTGCGACGGCTGTGGAGCAGCCCACGACCGCGCCAAATGCCCGTTCAGAAAGGCCGAGTGTCACAACTGCGGCCGCCGCGGGCACATCGCCAAGGTATGCAGAAAGCGGCGCGAGGCCCGGAGGAGCTCGGCAGACCGTTCGGCGGGACAGGACCGCTCGACGAAACCCAAAGACGGCGCCCAGGCCACGAGAAAGTGGGACGGCGTGGGCCGCATCTCCGACGGCAGCGAGGACGACGCCCCAGTATTCAGCGTGTCCACGGGACACCCCCGTTACTTTGTTGAGGTACTAGTGCAAGGGGTCCCCATTAGAATGGAAATTGACTCGGGTTCCTCATATTCAATTATTTCCCAGAGGGAGTTTTTGAGAATTGCCCCCCACATGCGGCCCAAGCTCAAAGCGTTGAGGTCCACGCTACGGGACGTGCAAGGGAACAGTATTCCAGTGTTGGGGGTTGGAGAATTTCAGGTCAAATTTAAGAAGCACGCCGCGGCCCTCTCCCTAGTCGTTCTTAAAGGGGGAAATTGCAGCCCCTCGGGACTCAATGGTTTCAGCCCCTGGGTTTGTTCATTGGGGCGGTGCACGCCGTTGGGACTGACCCGGTACAGGAGGTGTGCGACGCGCACCCCGAAGTTTTCAAAAAAGGACTGGGAAAATTCAAGGGGCCCCCAGTGACATTCGACCTAGACCCGGAGGTCCGCCCAATACGACTCAAACCGCGCCGAGTGCCGTTTGCACTCAAGGACAAAATAGAGGCGGAACTGGACAAATTGGTGGGCCAGGGGATCCTCGTTCCTGTTGATTCTGCGGAGTAGGAAACTCCAATTGTAACAGCACTAAAGGCCAACGGGGAGGTCCGCATATGCGCCGATTACAAGTGCACCATCAACAAGGCGATCTGCCCTAATGCGTATCCGGTGCCGGTAGTTAGCCATCTGCTGGCCAGGTTGCACGGGGGAAAGTGTTTCGCTAAGCTCGACTTGGCACAGGCCTACCAGCAGCTTTCGGTGTCCCCTGCCGCAGCTGCTGCACAGACCATAGTCACTCATAAGGGGGCGTTCCAGGTGACGCGCCTTCAATTCGGCGTAAATTCGGTGCCTGGAATTTTCCAGTCACTCGTGGAACGCCTCCTGAAGGGGCTAGAGGGGGTGTTGCCTTATTTTGATGACGTGTTGATAACGGGGGGGAGTCGGGCTGAATTGGCCAAGAGATTGGGAAAGGTTCTGGCAATATTCGAAAAGGCGGGGTTGAGACTGCGAAAAGACAAATGCGTCTTCTTCGCGACCGAGGTTGAGTTCCTAGGGTTTCGTGTGACTCCTGAGGGGATAAAACCATCCAAGTCTAAGGTAGCCGCCATCAAGAAGGCCCCTCGCCCCACCTCCAAGCCCGAGCTGCAGTTGTTCCTAGGGCTGCTTAACTTTTACCACTCTTTCCTCCCCCGGAAGGCAGCAGTGGCCGAACCGCTACACAAACTGCTAAAGAAGGACGAGGCATGGAAGTGGGGCGACGACCAAGAGAGGGCATTTAGTGAACTAAAACATCTCCTGGCGTCTGATGCCATACTGACCCATTTCAACCCCAAACGCCCGGTGGTCCTGATCTGCGATGCATCCCCGGTGGGGGTGGGGGCGGTGCTGTGCCACATGCTGGAAAACGGAAGGGAGGCCCCGATAGCATTCTACTCCAGGTCCCTGTCCCAAGCGGAGATAAATTACGCACAGACAGACAGGGAAGCGCTAGCGATAATTGCGGGGACGAAAAAGTTTCATGATTTTCTGTATGGCCGCCCCTTCACCATCGTGACTGACCACAAACCCCTGCTAGGCATTTTTACCGCAGATAAGCCCACGCCACAGATCCTGTCCCCGAGGATGCTTAGGTGGGCCATCTTCCTCAACGCGTATCAGCACACGTTGGTGTACAGGCCCGGGAGGGAGATCAGCCATGCGGACGCCCTGTCGAGATCCCCCCTTCCCCAGGATAGCAGCCACGTGGGCGGGGAGGAGCCAGACCACCAGGTACTGATGATAGAGGTCTTAGATTCACCCCCAATATTGCCCGCAGACATCGCCAAAGCGACCGGCAAGGACAACACCTTGGCGAAGGTTAGCTCCTGGGTGCAGAAAGGGTGGCCTGCGTCTTCCCCGGCAGCGGAATTCGACCCATTTTTTCGAAAAAAGCTAGAGTTGTCCCTTGAGAGGGGGTGCCTTCTGTGGGGCCAGCGGGTAGTGATCCCTACGTCCCTACGGCCGCGGGTGCTCAAACTGCTGCATGTCAGCCACCCCGGGATTGTACGCTCCAAGGGTCTGGCCGGGAGCTATTTCTGGTGGCCCCAGCTAGACTCCGACATCGAGCACATGGTCGGCACTTGTGAGCCCTGCCAGAGCTCCAGACCAGAGGAGGCCCGTCTGCCTCACAGGGAATGGGACGCGGCGAAGGGGCCGTGGTCCCGGATTCATGTAGATTTTGCTGGCCCGTTCCGTGGGACGCTTTTTCTCCTTGTGGTAGACGCTTACTCCAAGTGGTTGGAGGTCATCCCAGTCACGAGCACGTCCTCGGCCACAACCATAAAGCATTTACGGAGGGTTTTTTCCACGTTCGGCCTACCCGACACCCTAATTAGCGATAACGCTAGTTGTTTCACGTCCACCGAGTTCAGGGCATTCACAGAAATCAACGCCATTCGGCACATCACCTCCGCCCCTTTCCACCCGGCAACGAACGGGCAAGTGGAGCGCCTCGTGCGCACCACCAAGGATGCGTTGCGGCGCATGGGGCCCGGGGACCTGAACCATCAGGTGTGTCAGTTTTTGCTGGGATACAGAGTAACGCCCCTAGCGTCCGGTTATTCCCCTGCAGAGCTTTTAATGCGTAGGAAGCTGACCACGATCCTTACCAGGCTAGACCCAACGAGGGTAGAAGATAGAGGGGGGAACGTCGGGATAGAAACCACTAAAAGTTTCGATGTGGGCGCCCCTGTGCATTGCAGGAATTACGCCAGCGCGGGCCCTGCCTGGGTCCCGGGCGTTGTCGTGGAGCAAACCGGTCCCGTTTCGTACCGCGTGGAGACCAGCACAGGTCTACTGTGGAGGCGGCACGCGGACCAGCTCCGGCGCAGGGTCCCCGATGAGCAGGGCACGGACCAAAAGGAACAAAACTCAGCGTTAGGGTTCTCCCCCACCCGTTTAGCCCAAGGGGGAGGGGAAGGGGGCCGCGGGTCCCCACCAAGGGGGGAGGAAAGGGAATCTGTCCTCTTAGATATCCTGCGGGATCATTCGGCAGAGGAGGAACCCGACCTTATACATACCTCGCGGAAGTCCCCCACAAATACGGATACCCCAACTGAGTTAGGATTTGATTTTCAGAACTGGGGGAGTTTTTCGGAGTGGTCCCCCACCCGTCCAAGCGATAAGAGGGGTTTTTCGTTAGCCCCGAGTGCCCCCGGTCTGCCCACAATGGAGTTTTTCCCTTCCCCTAAAGCCGCCAAACCACGGCAAGCCACTAACAAGTCTCCCTCTCCCGTTACAGGACAAGGGACCAGGGAACGAGGAAGCGGTAGCGCCCCCGGGGCAGGTCAGCACACATCACGGCCCAAACGTACTTGCAATAAGCCATCTTGGTTGAGAGACTTCGTCTCATCCTAGGGGGGAGGGATGTTGTGTTCTTTAAAGCTGTGCCTTTAACAATGTATCTAACCATGTGGAACCAATGTAACCTTTTCTGTGTGCAACATTATAACCTCCAGCTGTATCACTGTAACCCTTATAAGAGGACGCGAGCTAGTGACCACTAGATGGCAATAGCGAACGTCCAGCTCTCATGGCCCAGACTCACCCTTGATCAGCAGTGGGGGAAGATTCCCGCCACCTACTCACCTGGACAAGAAGGGCGTGACCTCCTATGACGTCACGCAGGCAGCAACCAATAGACTGTCAACGAGCCACATTCAAATGTATAGCCACTGTATATATTGAGCTACCCATCCGCCATTACCGCATGTTCCTCCGGATCATCATGCAATAAACCTGTGTTAAGCCAACCTTTCGGCTGTTTCATTGTCTTTGGTCCCATACACTAAAATGTATATGGAAGAAAATCACTCAAATTATGCTTCAGTCTCTGAATTTTCAGAACTGGACATGTAACCACTACATACTCAAGGAAATTCCCCACAAAGAATTCTTCTTCTTTCATGTCCAGATCAAAACATGGACTGCCAAAATGATGCCACTTTCTCAGCTTTGCCATTGGTCAAGTGCATGTTTTTGGCAGTAATTGGCAGACCAGTAAATGAGCTGGATTCTGTATCTCTCCACATTCACATGATGTCTGCCAGCAGCCCCCACTTGAGCATGTTGTTCTCGCATTCAGGGTCTCCAACCCACATCCTATTCAGAGTCCTCCAAGTGACATATAGGGGAGGTTGAGTTCCTTAGCTATTGTTGTTGTTGCCGCCGCCGCCGCCACCACTTCCGTGGCTGCCGTGGCTGCCGACGACGCCTATGGCGTCGGCGGCATCAGCATTGTTGTTCAGTCACACAGTTGAGTCTGACCCTTTGCGACTCCATCGACCGTCATGCACCAGGCTCCTCTGTCCTCCACCAACCTTCTCAGATCACTCATCTATACGCCCATTGCATCGATAATGCCACCTAGCCACCTCATCCTCTGGCGTTCCCTTCTCGTTTTGCCTTCTAACTTTCCCAGCATCAAGGCCTTCTCTAGTGAGTCCTCTCT
The DNA here is from genome assembly GCA_035047345.1 of Bradypodion ventrale. Lineage (NCBI taxonomy): Eukaryota > Metazoa > Chordata > Lepidosauria > Squamata > Chamaeleonidae > Bradypodion > Bradypodion ventrale. The sequence goes on from JAWDJE010000004.1 coordinate 9,827,279, forward strand.
TCTCATTTGGTGGCCAAAGTCCTTGAGCTTCATTTTCAGTATTTGTCCCTCCAATGAGCAGTCAGGATTGATTTCCTTCAGGATCGACTAATTTGTTCTCTTCGCAGTCCAGGGTACTCTCAAGAGTCTCCTCCAGCACCACAATTCAAAGGCATCTATTCTTCTGAGCTCAGCTTTTCTTATGGTCCAGCTTTCACATCCATACATTACTACTGGGAATACCATTGTTTTGACTATGTGGACTTCTGTAGGCAGGGTGATGTCTCTACTCATTATGATGCTACCTAGGTTTCTCAATGCTTGCCTCTCAAGAAGTAAGTGTCTCTTTATTTCATGGCTGCAATCACCATCTATCCTCCTTTGATGTTGTTCTTTGTCCAGTAAGCTCCTTCCTCCAAAGGCTATTTCATGCCTTTGTAGTCCTGCAAAGATTAAAAAGGCATGAAATACTTTCCCTTGTCATTGTTCCCACCTTATTTCTCAAAGTCACTTTCTTTCCCTCTTTCAACTGTTCCCAGCTCAACCTCAGTCTATCTGCTAAAAACACCCCCTAAGCCTCTGTATATTTTGATTTCTGGCAGCCTCAGGCTGTACGCAAGAGACAGACCCAGGTCTTGTGCTGCTCCTCGGAAAGAATGGAGCCTAAAGGGGTCTCTGCCAGATAAACCTGAAAGGGGGGCATTCATTCGACACGCGACTCGCCACAATTTCTCACATGACCCTCTCCTTCTCAATAGCACACTTCATCACAGTGGTGGATGTTCCTGTGGAGAACCCAAGTCAGATTGCTGTGTTTAAAAAACCACACACATGCTCTTTCTGTCGAGAATACCGAGATGCCCTTGAAAGAAAGTTCAGCCTTGAAGCAACTAAATTTTGATGCAGCCTTTTGGTATCTTGCATTTGGGTTCACAATAAACACCATTAATTACAATCCAGTACTGACCTTGCTAAGTTATATGGTGATTATCAGTTAATAATGTACCAAAACCTGGAAACCTTCATTTTGGACAACCAGTCTCAGAATCAATCACACACACACACACACACACACACACACACACACACACACACACACACACACACACCATACCTGTCAAGTATCCCATATTGGCCGGGATTTCCCATAATTTAGCGCCACTTTTCCTCCTTTCCTGCCTGGAGCCGCCGCTATCCCATAATTTGACAGTGGGAGGAAAGTAGTTACTGCACATCCCCTTCTGCGCAGAACCCTTCTACACATGTGTAGAACCCTTCTACGCATGTGTAGAACCCTTCTATGCATGCGTAGAACCCTTCTGCACAGAAGGGGGTGCATAGAAGGCTTCTACGCATCCGTAGAAGGGACCTGTGCAGAACAGTTCTGTGCAGGTCCCGTATTGTCCGGAGCTGCGCTTGACAGGTATCACACACACACATGCTAGAATTCCTAGCATGAAATAAAACATTTTCTAAAGAAAAGGGAAGGGAGAAAATGCAACACATCTTTGACTTCTCCATCTGGCCTAATCTCTCCCACACACATTTAAAATGTGGAAGTGGCTTGCATTGGAAAATACCCTGTAGTGTGTGACTCTATATTTCTTCTCCGTTGCAGCAAATAACGGCAAATCGTGGCCTAGTGGTTAGAGTGAGACACTTTGATCAAGGCAATCCAGATTCCTCCCCCATCTCTTCTGCATAGTTTGCTGGCTAACCTTGGAACACTTGCTCCTTCACAGTCAACATACTACTGTATATTGAATCCATCATTTTATTGTAGTGCCAGGCCTCAGGCTGAAACCCTGCTCCTTTAGTGTAGTTAAATTGCAACTAGAGTAGGCCCAGCGAATCAGTGAAATTTAAAGATAAATTGACATACCAAATCCCCACTGATTCAATTTTGACTTGCTCCAGCTGCAATACTGCTAGGTTAAGCAGCAGGAGTTAAGCCTCGGAAACATAATGCAGGATTTAATAAATAGTTTGAATCTATACTGTATGAACACTTGAACCCTCTTTCTAGATTTTAGTTCTTGTACCTAGATTTTTGTTCTAATGAAAGGAACATGTCTGTATGCTTCTTAGGAATGTCATTAATGGAATATATTACAGCTTTGCATCATCCTTTGGCAATCTTTGTCTTCTATTTTCAAAACATTTAATCACTTAATCATTAAAAAAATCACAGTGGTTGAAAATCTATTGACCTGTGTGTACTGACAGGACAACTGACCATGGAATGGTGCCTGCAGAACAGCTTCCTGGACACGATTTCTGGCTTGGTGCAACTTTTACAATAGCTTTAACAACCTCAAGTTATGCAGGCATAGTTATGCAATAGGATTTGGGCCACTCTTTAAAAAGCAGCAGAATAAAAAATTACAAAATAACATAATATTTGATTGATGTGAACAGTTCAAAGAGAGTCTGGTCTTTATCACATAGGTAATTGGTTTCAAACTAGGTGACACTTTTAACCATAAGTTCCTACAGGGGTTTTGGCTGTGACTCATTTCAAAGACTTTGTGTAAAATGTGTATATATAATGTTCTGTCAAGTCATGACCCTTCTAGGGTTTTCAAGAGACATGTATGTATTGGTTTGGCCACTGCCATCCATACCTGTCAAGTATCCCAGGATTTCCTGTTTTTCAGCGCTTGTTCCTCCCCTTTCCCGCCGCCGTCCTGTATTTGGACAGCGGGGAAAGGGGTTACTGCATATGTGTGCCCACAGTGTGCATGCGCAAATGAGCTACTATGCATGTGTGCCCACGGCGCGCATGCACAAACGGGTTACTGCCCACGCATGCGCAGTAATTTCCCATATTTTGCGGAGCCGCACTTGACAGGTATGCTGCCATCCCCAATGAATTTCCATGGCTGAGCAGAAATTTGAACCCAATCTGTAAATCCCTCTAACACTACATTGTATAAACCAGGGGCGGTCTACTCCAGGAACATGTTGGACTAGAGCTTCCACCATCTGTCAAAGCTGGCTTCCATGCAATACCAGTGCTGGTTATAAACCAACAACATTTTGAGGGTCACAAGCTGACCATCCCTGTTTTAAAGAATTCATCCGACCCAGAGACCCAACAAAGTCTGCCACAACATGCCAGGCTTTTTCGAGCAGACTGCTTCAACAGCAGCTTAAAGCCATCCCATGTGAATGAGACAAGAATCTTCAAGTGTCATCAGAACTGAGAAGCTCACAAACCGTGGTGGATAATGTAATGGTCCATGAGTTTCTGCATCAGTCGGATGCCCGTTTCTCGGTCCGGTGCCTCTTTGTGGTCGATCAACCAATCAGTGAGTTCCTTGGCCACAAAACAATTAGGGTAGGTGCGAAGGTGATAGCGCCTGTCCTTAATAAGCTTGCCATCATGCAGACGAAGTCTAGAATGAGAGGAAAAAACATTGGAGAGCAGGTGGCAACAAAAACTGTCATAAGAAAAATATTCAGTGCCAAGTTTGGGCATCACAATCTCATCTCTGCTACACAGGCTAAACCTACAGGAACTGTGATTGGCCTGCACTTTGGTGGGAAGGTAACAGCGTTCCATGTGCTCCGGTGTCTAGTCATGCCTGCCACATGACCACGGAAATGTCTGCAGAAGCAGACAGCGCTGGCTCTTCAGCTTTGAAACAGAGATGAGCACTGAACCCTAGAGTCAGATACAACTGGCTTTCGAGCAAGGGAAACCTTTACCTTTACCTCACTTTAGCAATCCCAAGCACTGAGTAATGCTTCATCACAGGTCTGCTGCCTCTGAAGCAAGGATAAACACACACAAAGAGAGATGGCTTCTAGATTTAGTCTTACCCAAATCTTTTTCATCAACATTCATTACTATTCAATTTTTAAAATATATTCAAAATATTTTTATCTTTCCTTTCTCCTATACAAATCTCCCCCCATATCTGTGGGGGATATGTCTGAGACCTTCCATGGAACCATAAAACCATGGATAACAGCAAACCTTTATTTAATACATAAACTGTAACTGAGTCATAGAAGCAATGAAATCGTTTCTAATGCTTCTGTTGTTCTACATGAGGGCTAGCAAAATGTCTGCCTCCATTCTGCCCCATCAGATCTTGTAATGTGCCATAGAAATAAATATATATTATGTATTTCAGGTATTTTTTAAAAAATAATTTTAGTCTGAAGATAACTGAAACTGTGTATAGTGAACCCACGGATATAGAGCTGATCCAAGGCATTTTGCTGCCTGAATCAGAATACCAAGATGCCTAGCCCCCAAAGCCAATCTTCCTATTTTACAAGCAATTTACCTGAAGACCTGAAACAGTAAAACTAGAGGCTGGGAATTCGTATTTTAGATGAGTGAGTCTAATGTTGGAGTATAATCTCCATCCAGCATGGCTGTCAACCATGTTGGCTGTGGGATTCTGTGACATGTCTAAAATTATCAGCTTGGAAAATCCCAGAAACAACTCTTGTCTTCCCTGGTAGTAAAAATACCACAGCGTCAAAGTTAGTGACTAGCAATTTGCTGTCTGCTTTTATGGAACCCAATCAGTTACCCAAAAAGACTCCCTCACCTTGCCCAATGAGAGAGCCATGTTGTCTGTCATGTTTATGTAGGGCAGGTCTAACCCTTTACTAATTTTATTTATAACATCCATGTTATAGAGGGGTGTGCAAAAGTACAAATCAAGAAACAGATATAAAACAAAGTATACAGTATGTCGTGCAAAAACCAGTTCTACTGTAAAACAGCAAGGAAGAAGCCAAGCTCAGCCTAGATATCAAAAACAAAAGATTCTCAGTTTGCTGCTTGAACAGATAATGAGAAAGATCCATATGAGTATTTCACAGCTCCTGAAATAAATGCTCCCCCCTAAAAAACAACAACCCAAAATGCATAATAGAAAGAATACTTGCATAAATGTTGCTTATGCTCACATAGAGATCAATGCACATTTAGAAATAACTAGCAAGGGTTGCCCGGCGTTGCCGGGCTTTCCCCCCCCATGTGTTTTAATAAAAAATGAACCAATTTTATTTTTGCAATAGTTTTACATTGTTTTGGAAGGTTAAATTGTGTTAATTTTTTTAAAAAATTGCTTAGTCTGTAATTTTAATTTGTTAAATGTTTATTTATGTAAATTTTTTTTGGCTTGGCTGTTATTAACTGTGATCTGCTTTTTGGGGTTTTTTTGAGGATTAATAAACGAAGAAAGTATGATATAATTTTTTCAAATTGTTTTATGTAAGCTAATAATGTTTTAGTTTTTGGGATTTTTTTAATTAGTTGTACCGTAGGTAATAATTTTAATAATTTAAAAGTAAATGTTTTTTACATTCAATGTTTTTAAAATGTGTTTAGATGTTTTGAGTTTAAATTTGAGTTATAACTCAGGACAGGATTTTTAAAAGTTTCTATTGTATTTTATTGACATATATTTGTGATTTGTGTTAAAGTGTGTTTAGTGTAATTTTTTTTACTTGTTTTTATTGGTGTGCCTTTTGTGTAAAATTGTGAATTTGTGTTATGTTTTTGATTTGTTTTTACTCTTCTGGCCTTTTGTTTGGGGCTGTTGTGTGTTTTTGAATTGTTTTTACTATTGTGGCCAGCAGGTGGTGCTGGTAGGGGTTATTGTATTTTGATTTTTTTTTCTCTCCTGGCCTCTGAGTGGAGCTTCTTCTGGTAAGTAGTGTCTTTCTTTATTCATTTCTTTTCCAGTCCTGGTTGAGGTAGCACCTCTTTTGGTAAATTTGCTTGTTTTCTTTCTTTTGTGTGTGTGTGTGGGCGGGGGGGAGGGGGGTTGGAGTTTGTGTTTTTTGTCTGTTTGTTTTGTTTTTATTGTGTCTTTGTTTACTTCATATTGTTTTTGGTGTTTTTGTTTTTGTGTATTTTTGGATGTGTTTGAGTGTTTTTAGTAATTTTAAAAAAGTTATTTATTTGGTGGTGGGGAAGGTACGTGGTCATTGGGGGTTAGGAAGGGTGGGCTAGGTGGTGGGGAGGGGGCATGGTCGTTGGGGTTAGGAAGGGTGGGCTAGGTGGTGGGGAGGGGGGCATGGTCATTGGGATTAGGAAGGGTGAGCTAGGTGGTGGGGAGGGGGCATGGTCATTGGGATTAGGAAGGGTGAGCTAGGTGGTGGGGAGGGGGCATGGTCGTTGGGGTTAGGAAGGGTGGGCTAGGTGGTGGGGAGGGGGGAATGGTCATTGGGGTTAGGAAGGGTGGGCTAGGTGTTGGGTAGGGGGCATGGTCGTTGGGGTTAGGAAGGGTGGGCTAGGTGGTGGTGAGGGGGGCATGGTCATTGCGGTTAGGAAGGGTGGGCTAGGTGGTGGGGAGGGGCATGGTCGTTGGGGTTAGGAAGGGTGGGCTAGGTGGTGGGGAGGGGGGAATGGTCATTGGGGTTAGGAAGGATGGGCTAGGTGGTGGGGAGGGGGCATGGTCATTGGGGTTAGGAAGGGTGGGCTAGGTGGTGGGGAGTGGGGCATGGTCGTTGGGGTTAGGAAGGGTGGGCTAGGTGGTGGGGAGGGGGGAATGGTCTTTGGGGTTAGGAAGGGTGGGCTAGGTGGTGGGGAGGGGGCATGGTCATTGGGGTTAGGAAGGGTGGGCTAGGTGGTGGGGAGGGGCATGGTCGTTGGGGTTAGGAAGGAATGGTCATTGGGGTTAGGAAGGGTGGGCTAGGTGGTGGGGAGGGGGCATGGTCGTTGGGGTTAGGAAGGGTGGGCTAGGTGGTGGGGAGGGGGCATGGTCTTTGGGGTTAGGAAGGGTGGGCTTGGTGGTGGGGAGGGGGGCTTTAGTGTGTTATGGTGCTTTGTGTGGAGACGTGAAAGTAGATCGGGTTTCCGCTTTAATATCAGTGGGTGAGCGGATCAATTCCCTCCCCCCCCTCCTTAAAACAACTCCGTTTTTAAAGAGAAGAAAAGACGGAGTTGTTTTAAGGAGGGGGGTGGGAATCGATCCCCTCTCCCTGGTGTCCTGAGTCCAGAAGGGTTTGGGAAACATACCCCCTTTGTTCCCACAAACCTCCCAACCCTAGGGGAGACAGGGGAGAGGGGGATCGCAACCCCCACCCACTGATATTAAAGGGGAAACTCCAGTCGGGACCTTCAGGCGCCGCGGGTGAGGGAAAGAAAGCCAGCTGGTGTTTGCTTGGCTGTGAGTTGTTTGTCTTTTTAATTTTTCGGGCGCCGGTTTCCTCAGCGTTCTGCGTGGGTGCGCAGGACGCTGGGGCTTGTAGTTATGGGTTGGTGCTTTGTGTTTTTGCTGCGTTTTTTTAAAATGCTTTTCTTTTGATTGGCTGCGGCGCGTTTCCGAACGCTGCGCCGTGCGAGAGCCTCTCAGCCTGATTGGCTCTGGCGCAGCACAAGGAATGTTGGGAAGTGAAGTTGTTTCCCTTTCTTCGCGTTTGTGGGGCTGTTGCCCCACTGCCGGTTTTCTAAATCCTTCGTTGACCTGCGTACCCAGATCGGCCGTGTGCACGAAGGGTGAGTGCAGGCAAGTAGGGCGAGGCATAGCAACCTATAGCCAGTTCCAACGGTTAATCCTTGGATTTATAGGTTAAGATTATTACAACTTCCATACAACTATGAGTATCTTGTTGCTGATCTATCAACCTCATGTGGACATTTCATGAGGTTGATATGTATATATAAATCCAAAAAAGCAACTCCTCCAAGTTGTAGACAGGACTGTAGCTAGCACAGGGCAACTGGGGCTATGATCCAGAGCACCAAATTTTAGAACAGGCAAAATTGTCAGGGAAATCTACTGGTATGCAATATGAAAATAATGAGAATTGGCTTTCAGGTCTGTTCACTTTTCTTCTTTTGAAAGCAGAATCTCTCTCTTTGTGTGTGTGCGCGTCTGTGCCTGCATGTGTCTGTGTGATCCATATTCAAATTGTAAAGATGCAAAAGATCTAATAAAGGTATCGCCTGTTTCCTGCATCTTTTGCATCTTTACAATCTCTGTGTAAAAGACAATTGAATTCTGTTCCTCCTTCTTCCAGGGAAGCAGGGCAGGGGCTTGTGCCCATACCTCATTGTGGAATGGGTGGGAGATCGCACCATTTGACCCAGGTTCCAAATTTCCATTTATGTCTTTAGTTTGCAGGAGAAAGAGCAAAGATTAGCATGTGGATGGTAGTGGGAGAAAACAGGATCTTTTTAGTTACTTTTTTGCCCAATGTTTCTCAAAAACTTGGCACTAAAACAGCCCCAGCAAGAGTGTTCCTTTTATGAAGGTCAGTAGAAGGACAGAACTATTCTCCATGATCTTGCTCAAAGGCAAGGTCTCGGCACATTAAACAAAAATAAATCTCAAGATATTAGCCGCCAACAAAATAGCCGCCAAAGCTGTTTCAAATCTTGTTTTTGCTTAAACAAAGAAAGCCTATGCACACAGCAAAGTACTCTTAGCTGCAGAGCTCATGCTTGGGGTTCAAGATATTTTTGGCAACATTTCAACCTCTTGCTCCTTCTCCTGTTCACTGTTTATCCTGGGCACATAAATATGCATACTTGAGTACCCATTACGTCTAATGTAATGGAGCACAGCAGTCTCTAAACCTTGTGCGTAACTAGCACTTTAAGTCTTCCCCTTCACTCAGTGTTTCCACTGATATTAGGAGATGGTTTCTTAAATGATAAGGAGCATGCAGTCACTTGAAACTCAAAAGTATTTTTCTTTACTACCACATACAGTAATACCTCATACAAAGTCCGCTTCATACAACATCAGATTCATACAACATCGCCTAATTCCTTGAAAAAAGTTGCCTCATACAAAGTCGTGCGACTTTGTATGAGGCATTGGGGTTTTCCCAGGTTGCATTGTGCCTGGGCAGTATAAAAGGCAGGACACATGCGTGAATTGCTCTTGTGGGTTTTGCATGAGGCGAAGAGTGGTTTTGAGTGGTTTTAAGTGCTTTTTTGGATTTTTTTGGATTTTTTCGTCAGAATTTTTAGAAGCATTCCTGGGATTTTTGCAGCATTCTTCAGGTTCTTGGACAATCGGGGTTGTTTGACATGTTTTTGTAATGTATTTAGCCTTTAGACAATGATTTCTTAAAGTTCTGTCAGTTTCCTGTCTGTTTCCTTGACTTTGCCCTGAAGTCTGTGCTGTTACAGTACAATGTATCTCTATGGAAATGACATTGTATGAGGCATCGCGGCAAGGATTTGGACATTGTATGAGGCATCGTGGCTAGGATTTTACATGCCTCATACAAAGTCCAAATCCGTATAAAGTCCAAACTTGTGGAACCAAGTTTGGACGTTGTATGAGATATCACTGTACTTGAGTAGCAGAATCAGAAGGAAGGGAAGATATCTATAAAGAAGAGAACCAAAGGAAGCCAGAAAAGAAGAATATATGTACTTTTCTCCCAATTACAGGACCCGCGATGGAGTGAGCTCCCATCATCTGTCCCAGCTTCTGCCAACCTAGCGGTTCGAAAGCAAAAAATTGCAAGTAGATAAATAGGTACCACTTCAGTGAGAATATTAACAGTGTTCTGCACACTTTGTCCCACATGACCACAGGAATATCTGCAGACACAGAGTTGGCTCTTTGGCTGTAAACTGAGATGTGCATCGTGCACGAGAGTCAGAAACTGTTGAGTCCAAAGGTAATTAGCAATGCGACAGCAAGTTTGGGGTTAAACATTAGTGATTTATTATCAGCTCAGTTAAGGCTTGTTCGGACTGGGGGGGAAGGGGATGAGGAGCAACTTATATACAGACAGAATGGCAGTTAAAGTGATACATTTGCCCAGGCTTTTGCTAACGCGGGAAACCTGTGTTATACCAATCAGATTACATTGAACACATATTACAGAAAGGGTGCGCTTTTACAGCTAAAACTTAATGGCGATTGCAAAAGCAATAAATATTTGGACACAACAGAAACAACTGGCTTCCAAGGAAGGAGAGTGTAGATCAGGGGTCTGCAACCTTTTTAAATCGGGGGCTGGGTAACACTCCCTCGGACAGTTGAGGGGGCTGGACTTGTAGCCCCCCTGCTGTAATTGCATCCGCGGCTGCTGTAAACACGTCCGCAGCCCCCATAAACATGTCTGTGGCCGCTTCTGGTGGTGGCGGCAGTGGTAGTGGTTGGAGTGAGGGTGAGGCCCAGATGATTTGGCACTGTGGGCCAGATTTGGCCCATAGGCTATAGGTTGCCAACCCCTGGTGTAGATGATGAAATAGGCATTCATTCATGCACTCACTTGTGGATTCCCCATGCCCGGTGGGCATGGAACGGCCCGCGCAGAGGCCACTTCGGGAGAACGCTCCTTGAGCCGTGGGCTCTGCGGGCAGAGAAATTAAGGGGGGTGGATAAATGATAGGGTTTGATTCACCCAATTCCTTGACCTGACCAGCGGATCTGCTGAGAGAGCGAATATCTAACTCTGTTACCCATTAGAGTAATCACTCATCTCCGAGTCTCAGTCTTATCTCAGGCGCAAATAGAAGCCATGTTTACCCCAGCCTAATCCTTGGACAATGGTGTTTCCCATGTCAATGTTTGTCCCAGTTAATTAACTTCCCCCAGAGAGATTCCCAATTAACCCGAGTAAACAGGTGATGTGATTTCTGTCAGATGACGGTTTTGCCACCGTTGCGCTTTTCCTTCTATATATGCTGAAGTTTTCCCTCAATAAACTACTGATCTGATCTCGCTCCATACTGCCTCGTATCGTTCCTTGATCAGTCTCCTCCGGGACCTCCGGCCCTCAGTGGCCCTGATTCCTACACTCACTCACTCACTCACTCATTCATACATACATACATACAGTACATACATACATTTAAGTTTAGGAAGGAAGGGAGAAACAAGATCTCATAAAGGACAGGAAGAAAATACAGGTGGGAGGCGAATACAGATGGGAGGAGAAGAAACATATCAAAACAAAACATATTCACACATCAAATTAAGGATGTTTCATTGAAGACCAAAATCATTCACACTATTATGTTGCCAATCATCATGGATAGATGCAAAAAGCTAGGCAGTAAAGAAAGCAGAAAGTAAAAGACAGGGGAGAAAATTTGCTTCCTTTGAAATACTGGAGCTGGAAGGAAGCTCTGCAGATAACCTGCAGAGCCAGAAAGACAGAAGAAGTGGGTTCTATAGAATATTATTATTATTATTATTATTATTATTATTATTATTATTATTATTATTATTATTATTATTATTATTATTATTATTATTATTATTATTATTATTATTATTATTATTTATTTATTTATTTATTTATTTATTTATTTATTTATTTATTTATTTATTTATTTATTTATTTATTTGACTTGTTTAGCCATCCCCTTGCCGAGGCGACTCTGGGCAGCTTACAACACAAGAAATACCCCAACATAACCCATTAGAACAGCCTATACATGTGGATAAAACATCATAAAAACACTAAAATATCTAAAATCTTAAAATCACAAAAGCTCAAATCTAAAAAATCTAAAATCCCCATAACAAAATTGTCAGATCGTCATATGAGCCAGCAGGGTGTAATAGATCCAACAGCAGCACTCTATACCCACTGGGCCAGCCATGTCTTTAGCTCTTTCCTACCGGCCAGCAGTTGTGGTTGGAGGCAGAGGTCCATCGGGAGGAGGTTCCAGAGGGCCGGTGTGGATACCGAAAAGGCTCTCCATCTAGTGCTCTTGGTACCCATAGAGAGCCCCTCCGGTCCGCCCTAGTGGGACGGGCAAGCTTGAACTATGTTTGGAGGCAAAAATGATGAAATGTCAGAAATGGAGGCTATCCTGCTTTGGGCACATCATGAGAAGGGAGGATTCTCTGGAAAGAAAAATAATTCTCAAAAAGTCTAAAGGCAGGAAGAGGAAAAAGAAGACCCAAGATATGATGGACTGTAAGAGAAGCCACAGATTTGAGTTTGAAAGATCTGAGCAGGACTGTTAAGGGAAGGACATTTTGGAGATGTTTCATTCACAGGGTTGCCAAAAGTCAGAGATGACTTGATGGCTGTGACAACAACAACAACAGAGGCCAGTCAACAGCCGTTAACTGTTAATGATTCTTGTTTGCCGTTGTTGTTGAATGGCAAATACTGTTATGTGGTTTTAACTGCTGTCAGGGTTGCAGCCAAGGGGTGGCCAGGGTGGGCAACCGTTTGCCCACCCTCAAACTCATGGCTGCTTATATATATATGACATATAGATATGACATTGTTGGCCATCCTGAAAAAATATTTGCCCACCCACATCTAGCATCCTAGCTACGGCCCTGACTGGTGTACACCATCAGAGTGGGAAATATCCCAGATGGGTGGTAAATAAATAAATAGATTGATTGACTGATTGTAGAAATTGATTACAACCTAGACTCCCACTCCCAGCTTGTGGAATATGATTTTTGCCGTGTCCTTGTCACCAATTCTGAGTTTGTCTCTGTACGTAAAAGTTGGCCTTGACCAAGTTGGAAGCACTGGTCAACCTGGTCGACCCAAAGGGCATGCAGGTCTCAGACCTGTGACTACATTGCTTGGGAGCAAGAGAGGGCCCTTCTGACATTCAAGTACTGTATCTTTCTCAAGGAATTTGGTGGCCAAGATTTTCTTCCTAAGTGAAAAAAAGAAGAGAGCAGCTCTTGCTGGCCAAGACAGCTCTTGCTGGCCAAGAAATCGAGCTTGACAGAGAACTGGCTTTTCCTTAAGAGGCAGTCTAAACTAGAATTGGCTGGAAACTTACATGAAGTTCCAAATAGGTTTTGCTCAGATTTTGACAGCCAAAAACCAATGGAAGGGCAAGGCAGGCAGACAGACACTCATTTATACATATACCTTCTTAACCAAAACATTGCTCCAAAGAACTTCAGCTTATGTTGATTTAGAGAATTTTTGTGCCCATTTATTAGAAAATTATTAACAGCAAGTGGAAATAGAGCTCTCTGAGAAAAAGTATGGATTCTGTGCAGAGATGACCCTATGCACCCCAGATAAGTAGATGTCTGGCCAGGTTATCCTGTTATGGTAAGAGAGTAGACCCTACTGCCTGTAACTCACTAACCTGACAATCTTGAGGACTAGCCTTAGGTGGTTAAGACCACAGGAGAGGGGTGATGGTCCCCAAGTGGATTAATTCCCACTTGAATCCATCTTGATGGAGGGCAGCAGCTTCATATATACTGACCTGGGGCTAAAGATGCCTTTGTGTGCTCAAAGGGCTCAGGACCAGAAAATGACTTGCAGAACTGGAATAATTGGTATGGGTACCACACTGTGATGCAGAAGGCAAAATGGAAGGGTACTGCATTATATTGTTCCCAGGATAATCTTCATGACTGATCGCCATGAAGATAGTCAATATTTGGAATCAGGTACAGCACTTGAAATAGAAGAAAATAAGTCTGGGTCCCTGAATTATTATTTTTAAAAAATTGAGAAGCAAAGTTCTCTATGACTATCCTTGAATGGAATATGTCATATTAATCATTGTATTGTATTTTATTGTTATAATCAACAATTATGTAAAGCATCTAATTAGACATACTTTGAAACACAATATTGAAATAAACAGATATTTGGTTTTATGTGTTTGAGCTTCACTTCCCAGTATTTCTTGGATTTAACTGAAGGAATGTACACAAACACACACAGTGAAACATAATCACTTAATTTTAATTTGTCACAGATTAAGAAACATTATTTTGTTTTCTTTGTTCTTGCCCACTTATTTCATTGCAGCAACATAGTATAAGATCTCCTCTTACTACCTTTATAAAAACAAGCATAGCCTTTCTCTCTTACACTGTGTATAGCAATTATTGATTTATTTATACACGTATACACTGCCCATCTGGGTGATATGCCCACTCTTTTCAGGGCCCTGTAAACAGTAAATATTATTAGCAGCGGCTCTTTCCTATGAAAAGATGATACAACTATATTCTTATATTCCATTCCATGTGAAATCACACAGAGAACATCCTTCATACGTTCTTTCAAATACCAGTTGCTTTTTCCAGCCAAATTTTGCAAAGGCAGTTTTATGCATGTTCTGTTCAACCTTCATTCCTTCCTGCCACAAAATTATAGGACAGACTAACTTGCTCCATTCCATGGCTGTTGGTGGTAAATCTTGTATGAATTCACCTTGCATGCAACTACAAATGCCTTCTTGCTCATGGCAATCTCAGGCAAGGGGGAATTCATCACAAAATGTCCCTGCAGTTCATAAAATCCATAGGTATTTCTCCTGTTTGAATGGTTTTTGAAAGGCTTAGCTAGCTCCTTCCCCCGCTGTCTTTCTGCAAGTAGGCAAAGAACTGTCTGTTCAACAGCTGCTTGCCTTCTAAGGACAGGAGTTTTGTGTTGTACTTTTTTTCCTTTAATTACTGACCAATGCTGTTGCATTTCACAGTTGCATAACAGCAATTGGGCAAACAATAGGAGTTAAATTTGCCAGCTGTCTGTTGCACAACCCATAGTCTTCTAATTGTGCAATAGGACACACAATCCATCCTAAAATCACATATGTGAGTAGTGGTGGTAACTGAGAAAAACCTCATCAGTATGTGGGCATTTCATTCATAATAGGTGTTTGGTCATTAGGAGTGCTTCTTGACATGGCCAAAACCACAAACCCCTGGATTTATTTATTTATTAGATTTTGTATCACCGCTGGGGTGACTCTGGGCGGCTTACAACACATATTACAAACCCAACATAAAAACAACCCCATAGAAATAATCATAAAAAGTCTCGGGTTAAAATCACTAAAACCTTAAAAAGTTCTCTACCTCCAGTTCCCCATTAAAGCTAGCTAGAACTAGGGTAAGGAAGCTAAAAAAAAAACCCACCCTGGACGGCCCTTATATCAACCAACGGGGGGGGGGGGGTTGCCCCACTGGCAGTACCCCACACCTGATGAGCTAGCCATGTTTTTAGTCCTTTTCTAAAGGCAATAGTTCTGTCTGGAGGTGCAACTCAATTGGTAAGAGGTTCCACAGGGCCGGACCCTGTTGAAGAAAGCTTTAATTTGCTTATGTTGTGGCCACTCTGAGTGGCACTTGTGGCAGGAGAGCAGGATATAAATAAACCTATTATTATTATTATTATTATTATTATTATTATTATTATTATTATTATTATTATTATTATTATTATTATTATTATTATTATTATTATTATTATTATTATTATTATTATTATTATGCCCACACCCCTACACTATGTGGGCAGCCACATTCTGCACCACTTGCAGCCTCCAAATGGTAATTAAGGGCAGCCCTATGTAGAACACATTACAATAGTCTAGTCTAGAGGTGACCAGGGCGTGTGGGACCATGAGCAGGGAGTGGACATAACTGCCGGATTACGCAAAGTTGCGCAAAAGCCCTCCAGGCCATGACTGGCCACCTGCTCATCGAGTAGTCGTCGTGAGTCCAGGAGGACCCGCAAGTTATGAACCAGGTCTGCCTGAGGCAAGGAAGTCCCATCCAGAACCAAAGATGGCAACTCCCGAGATAACACGGGACCCTCAACCCACAGCCACTCAGTCTTGACGGGATTCAGTTGTAGCCCGTTGTCTCCCATCCAGACTCCCACAGACTCCAGACACCTGGATAGGACTTTGAAAGCATCACTTGGATCACCACGGGCTGAGATGTACAGTTGTGCATCATCTGCATATTGATGATACTTCACCCCATGGGTATGGATGATCTCCCCCAGCGGCTTCATGTAGATGTTGAACAGGAGAGGCAAGAGCACCGAGCCCCGAGGCACCCCATATTGGAGAAGCCTAGGGCTGGACCTCTCGCCCCCTGTGAGAGGTCACACGGTGTCTAATGTAGTCTCTTAGATAAGTTGGAGCTCATCCCTGCTGTCAAGGGAGACTGCAGCCTCTACCAGTGTTTCCCAGTATGGAGACTTCAATTCCCAGAAGCCTAGATCAGTAAATTGGCTGATCAGTGCTTTGGGGAATTGACTTAGGCTTCTGGGAATTGAAGTCCAAAAAACCAAAGGTTGGAACACTGCGAGATGGGCTCTAATTGATCCATGGAGAAAGGTAGGTATGTCCACCTTAAATTAGATACCACATGTCCTGAAATCAGGGATAAATAAACCTCAATTTCAGGTTGGTGTTTTGGGCATATCAAGACACACCCTCAAATCAGGGTTTAACAAACCAGCTGTGACTTGAAGTTTGCTATGCATTTGTTGCTGCTATTGCTGTTTGGGAAGAACTCTCAGGATTCTTTACGAGTACTGTACAGGCTTTTCAGTTGTGTCCGACTCTACGGGACAGTGCTCATCTCCACGTCAAGCCAAAGAGCCAGCGCTGACTGTGTCTGGCCGACATTTCCGTGGCTATGTGGCAGGCAAGAACACAAGAAATCGAAAGAGTGGATAAAATTGTCACTTTGGGGAGTATGTTAAATGAAAACTGGGATAAGAACATATAAGAACAGCCTTGCTGGAACAGGCCACAGCCCATCCAGTCCAGCATTCTGTCTCACACAGTGGCTCACCATTTCCTTCAGGGTATTCCCAAGCAGATGCCTGCTTAGGATTCCCTGGAAATGATATTAAGAGATATCCTGCCTATCTCTCCAACCCGGAGGTTGTCCTTAAGTATCCATAATTATAGCCATTGATACTCTTGTCCTCCATGAACTTGTCTAATCCTTTCTTAAAGCTGTCAAGACTGACAGCTGTCACCACTTCTTCTGGCAGGGAGTTCCATAGACCAGTGATCCTCTGGGTGAAAAAGTACTTTCTCTTATTTGTTTGAGAACTAGTACCCTAAAGTTTCATGGAATGTCCCCTAGTTCTAGTGTTATGTGATATGGAAAACAGTTTTTCCTTATCTACTTTGTCCACACCGTGCATGATTTTATAAACTTCAATCAGGTCACCTCTTAGACGTCGTCGTTCAAGAGTGAAGAGGCCCAACCGTTGCAGCCTCAGATGGTAAGGAAGGTGTTCCAGTACCCTAATCATTTTGGTCGCCCTCCTCTGCACTTTTTCCAACTCCATAATATCCTTCTGGAGGTATGGCGACCAGAACTGTACATTGAAATTCACTAGCAGCTGCTGCATTTACCACCCTCGGCTTATACTTGGGTCAATCTATTTTCCTGGGTTTTCAGGTCAAAATGAGATACCTCGGCTTATATTTGGGTCAGCTTATAGTCGAGTATACATGGTAACTATTATTTTATTTTAGATGTTTATTGCATAGTTCCTGAAGCAGGCTTTCTTTAACTGAGGATATTCCTTCAATGTTCACCGATATCACTGCCTGTTTGGGCCCTGAGAAAGGCCATTGGTTAAAATGTCTCTTTGCAGTCATTGCTACTTCTGGTTGAAAGGAATAACTGGCAAAAAATCTCAGAAACACACCTGCTATTTGATCACCAACCACTAAAGCAGAGACTGAAATCAAGGCATAGCTTCCTCAAAGCTTCTGCCCCTCCGAACAACCAGCCTCCACAGACCACCTTAGAACTATGGAAGGCGAGCAAGGAGCTACCAGATAACTGGGCAGAACCACAGGACTCTCTACCGCCTGGCCATGGACAACCATGGCCTGTGTGGAAAGCTTTAAATAGACTGTGTGCAGGGGTAGAAAGAAAAAGGACTAATCTGAGAAAGTGGGGTTTCCCTGTAGATGACAGCCTGTGTGAATGCGGAGAAGTAAAATACTGTATCTCCCATATGATACAATGCACACAATGCTCCTCAATGTGCACTGAGGAGGACCTTATATTGGCAAGAGGAAGGGCTGTTGATGTGGCCTGATATTGGGCGGATGTAATCTAGACCTCTTTAATTCTATTTTTCCTTTAGATGTGTTAATTTTAGCTTTGTATGTTATTATATGCTGGTGGTGCATCTGACACGAATAAAGAATGATTGTTGGAAGTGGGAAACTTCTGATTAGTGAGTCCAGTAAGTCCTGAGGTTAGTTTTGCCTCCACATGTTGGCTCAGGCTCTCTGATGCATACCTGTCAAGATGCGGTTGAGAAAATACGGGAAGCACTGCTGCCTCTGATGGGCACGCATGCGCAGAAACCGCTTGCGCATGCACACCTCTGCCTCTGATGGGCACAGTAATCCCTTTGTGCATGTGCAGAAACCCCTTGTGCATGCACAGAAATGCCTCACACACGTGCACCTCTGCCTCTGATGGATGCGCATGCACAGTAAACCCCCCCAGCCGCTCCAAATTCACGATGACGGCGGGACAGAGGGGTAAAATACGGGATTTCCCGGCAAGTACGGGACACTTGACAGGTATGCTCTGATGCCTTCCACCAGCCCTAGAACCATCACCAGCTGCCACTGGTAAACCATGCAACAACTGTCTATGAGCTGGTTGCACTTATGAGCCATCAGTTGCTCTAATGATGCTGTGGGAAGATACTGCTTCAGTGAAAAGCTTGAGCTTGGGAGAGCTGCTTTCAGACTAGAACTCCCAGAAACCCAGCACAGCACGGTCTCCCATCTCTTAGACCAGTTTCAAACTATTGCTGGAGTCTTGTGTGTGTGTGTGTGTGTGTGTGTGTGTGTGTGTGTGTGTGTGTGTGTGTGTGTGTGTGTGTGCGCGCACACACACACACACACACACACACACACACACACACACACACACACACACACAAGTTTATTTAAAAGGAGTCTATATTGGTGAAAGCAGTGGACTATAAAGTTACCAAAATAAAGCTTATAGCCCAGCCACAACAGGAAGAGATCCATTTTACTATTGTATATCTCCATCCTGTAAACCTTGCCAAGAGCAAAACTGGGAAAGATTTTGAATTTGCGAGTTCTCTTCCCCGCTTCCTTCTTATTTCCTATATAAAACAATCAGTGGTTTCTTGATATTTTTCAAAAGGAGTCAAACAGTGAGCCTACCCCAGCCAGATAAAGGAGGAGAAAGAGGCAGAAGAAAACTGAGACGCCGAGAAAGAAATAATCATACACAAAAGCGTACCTCAGTTGTTCGCCTGCAATCATGACCTCCGCTCTGTGATGCTTCTCAGTTGCTTTTTGCTTCAGGATGTTGCCAGGGGTCTCCATCCTGGCCCCTCCAGGGAAAGCAGCTCTGGAGGGGGAGGAAGGACAGAGGGGACTTATAGGCTTCTTGGCAGTTTCCCTTGTGCTTCTTGGCCTGTCTGTATATAGAGCAGCTTCCTGCCAGAATCATCTTGTAACTGCTTCCTTGGAAGAGCCGGTGCAGGCTGCCGACTGTTTCCCAAGCAGAAAAGAGGGAGAAAGAGAAGAGGAGAGAGGCGGGACGAAAGGAAAGGAGGCTGAACAAGGCTGGCTTTTTTGCTCTCCCCACCACCACCACCACCACCACCACCAGCCTCCCCGAGTCTCCCCGAGCTGACTACAGGCAGGTGCCAGGCATTTTGACTTTGTGGACTACATCCCCCAAAGGTCTGGCTAGGGAAATTCTTGCAAACATCTGTTAGCTGTAGTACATGAATTCAATCAATCAATCAATCAATCAATCCTTGTAGTGGTTGCATTCCCAGAAAGCAAACTTGACCCTGATCTGCTAAAATAGGCAAAGGCCTATCACTTCATCCATGTTAGTGTGTCTATCTATTTTCTTCTAAGAATGTGGAGAGATACAGAATCTGGCTCATTTCCTGGTCTGACGATAACTATTGGAAACATGTAACAACGAGGATTTAGGCTTGGCCAACGACAAAGCCAAGAAGGTGGCTTCATTTTGCCAGTTTAAAGTTTGACCTGGACATGAAGAAGATTCTCAACTAACAGTAACCTCTCCATTTTGCTGGGAGCTTTTGACTGAGCTGAGCAGTTGCAGTGGAAATAAACGGAATAGGTTAAATCCATGCAGTGGTGGGCTCCAAAAAAATTTGCTACCACACTGTGGGCATGGGATGGTGGCCATGGCCAGGGGGAAAGCCCTGCATTGCACCTGAATTAGGACTACTTTATTTCAAAACTTGGATGGGCGAGGCCAGCCAGAATTTCTGCTACCGGTTCTGGCAAACTGGTGCAAACCTGCTGATGCTCACCACTGAGTCCGTGTCCTGAAACCCATGTTTCATCTGGTTTTGGCCTTTGCACTCTTAACTAGGATTGCTATATGTCCCGAAAAAACTGGATTGTCACAGATTCAAGGTCGGAAAAATTGTCCTGACCAGTTAAATAAAAATCATGTTAAAGACCCGGATTTATAAAACTTACTGATTGTGCATTATAACACACCATGAAAATAAATTTGTACTCTCGCTATCAAACGAGCGATTTCCTGCCACATTGGAGTTGGAGTATACCTGGAGACAAATCTTAATGTTCTCACCTCATA
Organism: Bradypodion ventrale; assembly: GCA_035047345.1. Classification (NCBI taxonomy): domain Eukaryota; kingdom Metazoa; phylum Chordata; class Lepidosauria; order Squamata; family Chamaeleonidae; genus Bradypodion; species Bradypodion ventrale. Next base: position 9,847,576 of record JAWDJE010000004.1, read on the forward strand.
CCACTGCCCAATAAGCGTGACCAGTGTGTTTCCTGGAACTGAGGAAGTTAAGAGTTGACCACGACACGACTTCTCAGAAGTACAACAGATTATTTTACATGTTTGTTTTAAAAAAGGCTATTTTGTAGATAACCCGCCCATTTTTGTCAAGTATACTTCTGTCCCAGGGAGAGAATTATGGCAACTCTACTCTTAACATATTTCTGACCTAAGACATCAATGCTGTTATGTGCTGTCAAGTCAAAATTGAGTTATAGTGACCCAAATAAGAGTTTCAATACAAGTGAGATATATAAGGATTGTCTTAATCAGTTCCCCAACCCCAGTGCACTTGTGTGGCTTTGCAGAAATTTGACACCAGTCTCTCAACTTCTTCAGGAATGAAGTCTGCCCACGTCCAGGGCCCCTCTTCCCAAGGACCTTTCCTTGCAGAGTGAGTTGGAGTATTCTATATTTTATATTGGCCTTCATTATATTTATTTATTTATTTCATTTTTATACCACCCGTTTGGGAAATTTCCCAAGGTATGGCAAGAGGAGAGGATTCACTTGAGAAAGTCTTGATGCTGGGTAAGGTCGAGGGCAAAAGAAGTAGGGGGCGGCAGAGAATGTGATGGCTAGATGGTATTGTAGATGCAATGGGCACAGAGCTGGGCAGGTTGAGGAAGATGGTGGAGGACAGAGGTGTCTGGCGGGCAATGGTCCATAGGGTCGGAATCGACTGTGCTACTGAACAACAACAAATGGCAAGGTATTGGAGCTTTCTTTGCTTAGTGGTCTTAAAAGAATTCTTGTACTTTATCCATTCAGGGCAATACTTCTATGTAAGTTACATGGTCAACCCATGATATCCTTCGCAGCCGTCTGTAGATCCACATTTCAAAAGCTTCACTTTTCTTTCCAGATGCTTTAGTCCCGTGATGGCAAACCTTGGCACTCCAGGAGTTCTTGGACTTCAATTCCCAGAAGCCCAAGCACCCTGTGAATCCACACGAATGGGTTTTAATTTAATTTAATTTAATAGTCATACTTATATATGCCGCCCACTCAGGTAGAACCCGACACAGGGCAGCATTCCAGCAAACTCTAAAAACATATAAAAAGACTTAAAACCCCATATCCCACCCACCCACCCCACCCACTATAAAAGAGAAGAGAGGGTTCTTAATTGTTTACATAAGCCAGCAGGCGGGGACCGTGTTCCCATTCGGCCCCCCCCACACCTGCCCTGCCAGCCAGGTCTTCAATCCTCTCCTGAAGGGCAGCAATTCTGTTTGAAGTCTTAGATCTGTTGGCAGGAGGTTCCAGAGGGTTGGTGTGGACACGGTGAAGGCCCTCCTTCGGGTGCTGGATAGATGAGCTCCCCTAGTTGATGGCACTATTTGAGAGCCCCTCCGGTCCGCTCTGGTTGGACGGGCAGACACTCTTGGGATGATGCGGTCTCTAAGGTATCCTGGCCCACTACCATATAGGGCTTTAAATATCAAAACCAGCGCCTTGAATTGCACCCGGAGGCAAACTGGTAACCAGTGCAGCTCCCAAAGTAGAGGTGAGGTGCGGGCATATCGCCCACACCCCATCACCACCCGGGCAGCTGCATTCTGGACCAGCTGCAGCCTCCGAATGGTCATCAAGGGCAGCCCCATGTTTACTGTGATTCATCCGGCCCTCGCTGCCCTCATTGCTCCCGTAAGTGGAAGTAAAACATGCCTGTATAGAGAAAGGGTTAACCCGGAAGAGCCTTAATCATACGGGCGCGTTTTACTTCCACTTCTGGGAGCGACGGGTGCAGCGCAGGCTGGATGAATCGCAGTAAACCCATTTGTGTGGATCCATGGGGTGTTTGGGCTTCTGGGAATTGAAATCCAAGAACGTATGGAGTGCCAAGGTTCGCCATCACGGCTTTAGTCAATATCCATGCTTTGACTCCATATACTTCAACAAAGTATTAGTTTCTGGAAATATATTAAACTTAAAATTAAGAACTGAGATTTGTGGAATAGAAGAAAAGGTCCCGAGGGTGGAGGGCGCACATGTAAATTATCAAATTTACTTGTTTATTTGCTCTTATAACATAAACAAAGATGAATAATCAATACAAACTTTGTATCAAGCTAATATTGATGTATTTTTGCTATACTTTTTTCTTTATTAATTTTGAAAATTAAAATAAAATTTATATTAAAAATAGAAGATGAAACCTTTTTCATTAAAATGCAATCCAAGACAGGAGAGAATGCATATACATATGTGTTTATTGTGCATCTGCAGGTGGAACGTGATGTTAGCAGGGTACCCTGTTTTCAATTAATACGCTGATATAGAAGCTATAAACCATTTGCCAAGCATAATTATATTAACTCCAGTAGCAGCTAATGCCCAACAGACCCTGGCTGTCTTATAATTGTAGCACTGAAACACTGATTAGCCTACATCAGCAACAACAAATGGAGGTCTTATTAGCCCACATCAGGGTATGCTTTTGGACCAGGAAACAAAATTTTTAAAAGGACCCTACTGTTTGTTTAAAGAAAAAACATATGCCACTTGACTTTCAAAGTAAACAAAGCGACTAGACAAGCATATCCTTACAAGCAATTCGAAAAATAGAAAAACAGAAAACAGCTACAGCAATGTTCTACACAACACAGCAAAACATCCATCCATCATAACAAGAAAAGCCGAAGATTGAGAAAGCAAAAAGAAGCAGCAGCCAACCCTACACCCTTGATTGAAAAGGAAATGGAAGAACAGGTGCTTGTGTTGGACAGGGGCATTCTATGATGCTCATAGCACAACTAGAAAAAGGTACCTATAAAGCAGAGGTGTGGGTGTGGTATCCGGAATGGGCTGCTACACCCCTTGACCAAATCCCGTGAAATTTGGCACACACGTAAAAGGTCGCTGTTGGGGTCCCGTAGCCCGGGGGGGTATATGCCCTCAACCAATCACAAGGGCTGACTAGGTCTGGGCCTTTGTGATGTCATGCCCTTTGTGATGTCTTGCTCAAACCTGGTCAGCCCTTGGGAGTGGTCAGCCTTTGGGAGTGGTCAGCCAATGTGACATCATAGGGCCCCACCCCTTAGCCAGGCAGGCCAGCTGGCAGGGTGGGGCAGGAGTCCAGTGGACAGAGGTCAGCCCAGGAGGAGCACACGAGCAATGCAACCCCAGGAGGTAGGACAGTGCCCCCCCCAAACCCCACCCGGGCAAAGCCGGGCACCCCGCTAGTATTTCAATATTTCCAGTATAGCAGAGCAGACAGGGTGACAGACTAGGATGCAGGAGACCTGGGTTTGAATACTCACTTGGCTACGAAAACTGAGTGGTGGAGTTGGGGAGATGTAGAATTGGCCATGGCAGCTAAGTGGTTAAGTCACTGGCTTTACTGGAAGGTCGGCAGGTCAGCAGTTTGAGACCTGAGTGCTGCGTGACGGAGTGAGCACACGTTGTCTGTCGCAGCTCTTGCCAACCTAGAATTTCAATATCAAGAAATTTGCAAGTAGATAAATAGGTACTGCTTCAGCAGGAAAAGGTAAGTGTTCCATGCACTCACGCATCTAGTCATGCCTGCCACATGATGACGAAAACATCTGCAGGTGCAGGTAGTGCTGGCTCTTGTTTCTTGGTTGCTGTCATCTGCAACATTTATTATGGCACCATGGCTTTGGAAATTAGAGTTCATGTCACCTGAAGCTTGATGTCACAAAAATAATGCTTAGCCTTTAAGATACCATTAAGACTTGTTGAAGCTTCTGCTGTCATCAATCTGTGAAAACCAGCCTATGTCCCAGTGAGATCACATTTCGGGTAGGTAAATTTCTCCCTCTGGTGGCCCAGGGAGGGAAAGCAATGCTTATTGTTTAACACAGCCCTAATACTTCTGGTAGGGTGAATTATCTCTCCCTTTTCTTTTCAAAAATTGTTTATGGATCTAAATAATTAGTCCCACATTAGTCCTCTTTCCAAATCATAATTTACCTATGCACCTGTCTCTGTCCCAGTTCTTGGGGGCATAAAAGGAGCCTCACTTGGGCATTCCCTGAGCGGAGTTTCTTCCACAAAAATCCTTTCAACCCAGAATAATTTCTGAAATGAATAATAATAATAGTGACGGAATGAACTATACCCTGTCTTTTTCAAAATGGCGATTTCAAATCTGTGGGAGTTAGAAAGAATGTAAACATTCTTTGCCTCCTGGTGGAGAAGAAATTGAACCTAATGTGTGATTGACATGTCTTGCTGTAAGATCGTTGGTTGGAATCCCTGAGGGGAAGGGCCAAAGGTGGACCCTGGGGTGGGGTGGGGTGGAGATATCACACACAGCAGCTACTCAGACACTCTCTGGAATGTGTGCTTTGCCAGCTGGCAAAATGTAGAGGCTTGGGAGAAAGTGTGTTATAAGCTTATGGGCTATCTCTGGAACATGAACTTGCTTCATTTCTGCTTTGAAATGGACTGCATCCTGAATCTTGCTATGCTTTCAATATATTTCTAAAATGCCTGAAGAGACTCTGGAGTGATTACTTGGCACACATTACCAGAATCTACACTAGTCACATGTGCACCCTTACTCACTACATAGATATCGGTCAGGAGTGGCTGGGCTCACTGATAGGAAAAGCTCTGAACTGCTGGGTCCAACCTGGGCCAGGGAAGCAGGATCAGGTGCAATCCCATCGCCAGGAGGCCAGAGGACTACCGGGTCCTACCTGGGAGTAAGCCGATTGTTACAATAACAACAATAACAAAAATCATTCCAGTAAATCTTGTATTGGTCATATGTTGCCCTTCTGAAGTAGTTTTGCAACTTCCAGCATGGTGAAGAATTCTGAAGAACTGGAATGATTGATCTTCCATTATTCTGCCTTTTCATTTTCATTATGAACCATTGTGAAGGGGTACGTCTCTATCTTGGGCATGGGGGCTAGAAAAGACACCCAATTTTGTCCAAGGAAAGCTGGAGGCAGTTTACATCTCAACCAAGAAACAACTTTAAGACAATGTTGTATACGCATGACTGCAAGAGTTTTGTCACTTCAAGCACAGTCTTCCTGTGTTCATAACCTGACTGATGGCAACAAGGAAAAGTATTGTTCAAAAATCAGATTCTTAAAGGAGCAACAGAGGTTGTCAAATTCATTAGCTCTGATCTCCAACAAAATGCAAAAGGTCTGTACAGAGCCAACATATCCTTGGTAATGTCCTTGTCCATTTGACGCAGCCTCATAATGTCTCTGTGTCAGTGGCCCAGTCAGAGTCAGCTTGGGTCCTTAAACCTTTTTCAGGTCCTCTCTACGCTGCCTTGGTCCACCCTTACACCTCTTGAGCCTCAGAAGGCTTTATTTTCCTCTGTGAAGGAGAGAATAAGGCAGGATACTCCTGAAGGCAATGAGACCCACCATCCTTGGCAGGATCAACCAGACCTTCCTGCTCCATCCTTTGCTACACAGAGTGACACAACAGTTTGAAACAAAATGGGGTTTAATGCTTTTGCTCTCCCCAATAAAAGGGGCAAGGAAGCTGGCCAGGGTACAGGTGGCGGTCTATTTATTTATTTATTTACAATAGATTTATATACCGCCCCAATCAATAGATTCTGGGCGGTGTACACAGTCCACACTTCATCTTGAGGGACCTAGAGTTGGACCAGGACTCCTATCCAGGACTCCTCCTTGTATACACCCAGGACCTAGGTGGTATGGGTCCTTGTGGCAGCTCCGCTTCCATCTGGGTCTTCCAGAGAAATCCCTTAGGTCTTCCAGAGAAATCCCTCCAGACCCTTCATCCATCTCCTCTTCCTCCTTGATCACATCAGAGCTGATCTCCTGAGTACTGCCTTCTGCTGTCTCTTTCTTCTTCTCAGGTCCTGATTGCCCCACCCATTCCAGGACTTTCCTTATGTTCTCCCAGACCCAGGGACCTTTTCCCCCTCCAAGGGCCACATCCAGGGATTGGGGCACCACATTTTCCCTTCTAAGGGCTCTGACTGAGTGCCCTCTTACCATCTGGGTTTTCCCATCTGCATTATCTTCAAAACGTTCTGCCTCTTTCAGGTCCACTGGGGGACTTAGTGTGAAGGCCCTAGGCCAGTGATGGCGAACCTTGGCATGCCAAGTGTTCTTGGACTTCAGTTAACAGAACCCCAAGTCAACACTCCTGCTGATCAGGGCTTTTGTGAATTGAAGTTCAAGAACACCTGGAGTGCCAAGGTTCGCCATCTGTCCTAGTAGAAAGTGAGATAGCTTGTTGACATGGACAGCCGCACCATTGTCCGGAGCAAGCATGGCCAAACTACAGCCTATGGGATGGATACGGCCCCCAAAGCCATTCCATCAGGTCCGCAATGCCCTTGCCAAACCAGGAAGTGAATACAAATGCTTCTGTGCATGTGCGTCCATGTCTGTATTCACTTCCTGGCTCAGTGCAGATCTGCTCTCACATGCGCAAAAGCATCCTTATTCAGTTCCTGGTTTAGGGGCATGGCCTGGCCAGACAGGCACGTTTTACTTCCACTTCCAGGAACAACGAGGGAAGCATGGGCCAGATGAATCGCAGTAAAACCATTCATGTGGATTCACAGGGTTCTTGGGCTTCTGGGAATTGAAGTCCAAGAACATCTGGAGTGCCAAGGTTCACCATCACGGCTCTAGAGTCCATTATTTTGTTCATGGAAGGAACTCACCAGGGCCCAGAAGGGACACTGAGGCAGAGCCTTCCATGAGTCAAAGCCCACCTGCTCACAAACACACAGCTAGGCTGCTAGTGACTTCTGGAAGTGATCAATTAAGGTAGAGCCCACAGTCCTTTTATTTCAGAAGCGTCAGTTGCTTCAAATGCCACAGCTAAGCTGCTAGCTAAGTGCAATGTTCAGACTGTATTACTCTAATGCTAAAAGACCTGTCTTGGTTGCCCAACTCAAGAGGTTAACTTTAACCTGTTACAGCTCTCGACAGCTTCTCATTTGTCCACACATTAAGATCTTCAACAAAGGTCCTCAAAAACTATTTCTTGTAAAGACTCCCTTGATGTGTAAACAGGAGAATGTACATCTGTTAGTTCAAAATTGTGACACACACACACACTCCCCTTACAACTGCAATCAATTCAGATTCTTGTGGCTTTCAGGAGGATTGTAAAGATGCACCTTTTTCACGTAAGCCTTTTAAACCATTATTGATTGATGGAGTTGTTTTGGCTGAGCTATAGTTTTTAGCTGCCTTGCATACTTTTTTTAGTTGTTTTTTTTTCCCGTGAAGGACAGAATAAGCGAAGCAAAAAACAACAGCTTTATGGCCTCCAACGACGTCATGGCCATTTTTCAGAATTCACATCTTCAGCTGGTACTACTGAAGGGTTCTGTGTTACTGTTGGTTTTTACCATGTTTGTAAACATGTCCCGTTATGTGTGAGTGATAACTAGGCACATCACCTGTTGTCACGTGTTACTTTTTTTGTTATTCTTTCTTCAGAAGAAATTCAAGATAGGTCACTGACATAAAGCTTTTTAAAGATGTCTGAAGATGCCTTAAAATGTTCTTAAAAGGAAACATTTAAAAGCAAGCCCACTAGATCTTTGGCCTTTTTAAAAACTAGGAACATTCCTAGAGCAGTCTGCATGACATTAGATTTACATTGCATTTTTCTCTAAGATATGCAAAACTGTCCTTCTCCCTTAAACAATGAAGTATGCATTTCATAAAAATCTCTTGAGTTTACCATTTCCTCTCCAGTGTAATTTAATGTTGATCTTCCACCTCCATTTAGGTTAGGCATTCCCCTGTTAAATAATATTTAGATTACATCAAGGTAACGGTAAGTATCTGACTCTAGGGTTCAGTGCTCATCTGTTTATAGCCAGAGTCAGCACTCCTGTGTCTGCAGACATTTCCATGGACATGTGGCAGGCATGACTAAACACCGGAGTTGCACAGAACGCTTTTAACCTTACCGCCAAAGTGGTACCTATTTATCTAATTGCAATTTCTTGCTTTCGAACTGCTAGGTTGGCAGGAGCTGGGGCAGGGACGAGAGTTCACTTCGTCGTGCAGCACCCGGGTCTCGAACTACTGACCTTCCAGTCATCAAGTTCAGCATCTTAACCACTAAGCCACTGCAGTCCCTTTACACTCAAGACACCATTTTAAAAGTGGTAATAAAATAAACCATTTGGTTTCATAACAAAAACAAACAAGATGGCACTGGCCCACCGAGTTCAGGCTTATGTCATATTTTGGATGCTCACTTGTTTTGTTTTGTCTGTACAGTATTTGCTTCTAATTTCTCATGCAAAGAGAATCTAGTCTTTAAGCAACTTTAAGCAATGGTTTCGTACCATTTCTCTTGCTTTATTGTTTATTTAAGATGACACTGTAGGTTCAAGTACAGTACTGCTTTTACAGGACAAGAAACATTGTTCACAGCTGCTGAAAACTTCACATATACACAGCAGGAAAACCGAAAGTTTAACCCATAGCCCTCCTCCCTTTCCAAAATAATATTTTAAAAAAGGAGTTCCAAAGATGATTTATTCCAACCTTGAATTCAGAAAAGGATTAAAAATGCAGTTTAGTTTCTTGAAACCATCCTTTACTATTCATGGCTTTGAGGCAGAATCCGTCAAGTAGCACTGACTGTATTTCTGCCAATTTTAGTAAGAGAGTCTTGAACCTCTAAATATCACTTTTTGAACTAATTAGGAAGCTGTTCCCCTGAACAAATTTAAGTTATTGCACAAATTACTACAGCGATACTAAAAATCTACCCCACGGAATGTTAGAGCAGGTGAGCGGAGTGCTGAGTTCTTGAACAAACATATTGATACTCTGGCAAGTTTATACAATATGTGGTTTGACATCATGAAACCTAACACTATACACACGGTTGCATACTTTAAATTGTTCAGCTTTGATGAATGGCTCTCAAACATCTCAAAAACGGCCTTGGTTTCTGTAGGCTACAACTCTGTAACTGTAGGCTAACTTTTTCCATCTCACGGATTTGATTACATCAAGGTAATGGTCAAGTCTCAACCCAGCTACTTCCTAGGGAAGTAATGGCTAATCTTGACACTCTCCAGTTGGTCTTGGACTTCAATTCCCAGAAGCCCAAGTCAGCGCTCCTACTGATCAGGTCTTCTGGGAATTGAAGTTCAAGAACAGTTGGAGTGCCAAGGTTCGCCATCACTGTTCTAAGGGAATCACTTGGATGTTCCTGGGTACTGCCAGCAAAATAACTGAATAAGTTTCGTTCAAGATTTATTTTTCAAAGGAATTTAGTAGTGGGGGGAAAAGTCACACACTGAGAGAAGTGGAAGTAGTGGCAGCTGGACCTCAACTCAACAAGGCAAACTACGGTGTATGATTGCAGAATAGCCTCTCTGAATAGGATAGAGCAGGGTGAAGTGGAAGGCGTGTATGAAATTTAGAACCGTTGGATACTTCCACTGTTGTAGCTAGCTTGTAGTTCTGAGACACTGAACTATAAGCTTATTTCCTACTGTAGTGTTAAATAAAAGATACACGTTATTTCTAGTACTTCCAGTTGGGTATACTGGGGTTGTGGATGTGCAAAGAGATGCAGTACTCAAGGGTATGCCCTAAATCCCCCCCCTTTTCTCCAGCATCAAAACTTCCAAATAATATGAAAGTGGCAAACACTGAGGTACTGAAATAATATAGAACCCCGCATAACAAAAAAAACTCCGTTCCAAGGAGCTCTTCGTTATGAGGTTTTTTCGTTATGTGAAGCAAATGTTCATTATACGGCAAGGTATACTTCACCTAACAAAAAACCCGTATAACAAAAACAATTTTTCATTATGCGGGGTATCGCACAGAGTGCACGAATGCTTCGTTGTACGAATTTTTCGTTATACAAAGCGTTCGTTATACAGTACAAGGTTCCACTGTATATCTTCCAAGATAGTGATTTCCCAGACAAGTTAAATAAGCACCACTTACTGAAATGGAGTACAGCATGAAAAAGTCTATTGGATTCTTGGTAAATTTCATGTACATCTCATGAGTAACCTTTTAAAAAACAATTAAAAACATAATTAAGTCTTTCTTAAAAAATAAAATAGAAAATTGCTTTGTTCTTTCTGCATATTATTTCTCATCTGAAGTGTAAAAAAAAATATTGCAGATCAGACACAGCAAATAATGCTTGAAGGGAGAATCTGCCTTCCTCCCAACATAAAAAAGATGGGAGCAGTCAAAATGCCTACAGCTAATGCTGCAGGCTTTTTGATGATTTAACTCTGCCCATGGGCAGAATCACTCACTGCAATCAACCGCCATAATTCCTAGACTATTGTCTCATATATACCATTGTCTCATATATACCCATTACATACTAGGAAGAAAGACTTTAAATTTATAAAAGCTTTCCTTTCATAAGCAACCAGGACCTCCCCACTGAAGCTACTCCCTGCTATTTACATGAATGGATTCAGGAAAAGAATTGTCCCCTGAAATAACAACTTGAATTCAAGGCAAAACAGCTACATTACAACTTTTCTGCCAAGCGTATGTTGACTGTCCCATCTAATGCACTGATCATGATTTCAGGGGGGAAATATGGGGATCTTAACCCTATCTAAATTATATGTGTATTTTCACTAAGACAGCAGCACCACCATGATCTCATTGAAGAATTTGGAAAGCCCAAAGTTGATTTCAAAGGACATATAATTTCAAATGATAAGATAACATGTGACCTAGGGGTAAAAATACAAGGTTAGTTAAAGGTCGTACTGGCTTGAAAGCCAATCGTATCTGACTCTAGGGTTCAGTGCTCATCTCTGTTTATAGCCAAAGAGCCAGCACTGTTTGCGTCTGCATATCTTTCCAGGGACATGTGGCAGGCATGACTTAAGACACCGGAGTGTATGAAACGCTGTTTACCTTCACACTGAAGTGGTGCCCATCTATCTACTTACAATTTCTTGCTTTCGAACTGCTAGGTTGGCAGGAGCTAGGACAGAGGCGGAAGCCCACTCTGTTATGCAGCACTCGGGTCTCGAACTGCTGACCCACCAACCTTCCAGTCACCAAGCCAGTCACCAAGTTCAGCGTCTTAACCACTAAACCACTGCAGTCCCTAGATTTGGCTAAACTATGAGAACTGGAAAGGAGAAGAAAAAGGTATATGTTTACATATATCAAATTCATTTGTTCAAAAAAATTTGAGGCTGTAAGAATATTTTATAAAGTGACAGAGAATGGAGTAGCAAAATATTTTGATAACAAAGAAGATCACATTAATTCATACAGGCTGCTTCAGTTGGCAGCTCAAATTTGTTTTCATGTCCTTGTTTCTTGCAAAGGTTTCTGAAAGATCTACTGCCTTTTTATGGGCTGGATATTATATTACACACTGAAGTAGATGCACAATCTTCAGAGCACATGCATTGATTTCAAAACCCAGGCAGTAAAAGTGTCCTCAAGATAGCAGAAAAAGAGATAGGAATAAACTAATGCTAGGCACTACGTAATTACATGCATTTAATTCCCCATGTTCCATGGAGAGACTCAAAGTGTTGGCAAAGATGGAACCAGCAGCACTAGAAAAAATAAACAAATTTTGACTATGTCCAAATTTGTTTGTTTGTTTTTTGCAAGGAAGCGCTACAAGGTCAGAGTTCTCAAAATAAGACAGAGGAGTGGATCTGTTACAAAGAAAGCGCTTCTAAAGGATCTTGATGGAAAGGCATGGACCACCTCAACACAGACTGAAAGGGCACAAGAGGACAGTCAGCTCAGAGTAGTAGAGCCAACACAATAGAGGGGAAATCTAGGGGGACATTTTAGTTGGTAGTTTGAAAAACTAGTGAATTAAGTACAGCAGAACAAGCCAGCAAGATATTTCTTCACAAGGCAGATACTGACATACTGAACAACACACAAAAATCCTAGGATACTAGTAATACTTAGTGGGTAGTTTGTGCATGTGTGTAATCTTTATATACAGTAGACATTATTTGCTGGGTTTTGAGCACATTGGTCTTTACAACTGTACCAAATCTCACCCAAATAAACCAAACTCGAAAGCAAAAAGCTAACCCAATAATGCAATTTCTTTTTGTTGGGCAAGTAAAGCATCAGAATCTGAAAAATCCATACTGGCATTCATATTAGGCTTCAGCAGTCCTGCCGTGATTCAAAGTTTCCCAGCAGGTTCTCATATCTTAGCAGATATATTGAGCTGCAAAACTTTTAACATACAGAGATGGCAGAAGAGACTACTGAATACAGGCACAAGGAATATACATTACACAAGACCCTGTGGAAAGAAATACAGTACCTGAATTCTTCTCAAATACCACACAGAACAGCCCAACATGATGAAAGCCGCAGCCGTACCATTCTTGATTGACCTTCCGTTTGTGAGGGCGGGGTGTGTGGGAGGTACAAAACCCTACTATAGAATCTTTTAACTTAATTTAATTCTTCAACACATTCAAAGGATCTAATTAATGTTTAGGCATTTAATTAAGTTGATGTTTAAAATGTTTGATTAGAACAGGGTGCTCAAACGTTTCAGGCCGTGGGGGTCAGCAGGCCAGTCATGTGGTTCCTCCCACCAGAAGTGAAAGTAAAACGCGCCTTGCCATCTGTTTTGCAACAGGATGAGAGATTTTAGGCTGCCATTTTCTCTACTTAAACCAGGGGTGCCCAAACTATGACCCTCAGACCGGATCTGGCCCGCAAGACGTAGCTTGGGTGGCCCTGGATTAGAACATAATCTGTTAAAACACAAATAACACTATTTAGAATGACATCAGTGTTGTCTATCTTGCCTAATCCTTCTGAATCACAACACTTCTTGTATCATACAGTTCAACTAAAAATACCCAACAGCATATGGAATCTTAGCTATAAGAGATGATGATGAAATGTTACCTTTAATTCTTTTAAAAAGGAGGGAGGGAATCTGTTAAACACCTGTTGAAATTTGCCCAAGGCAAAACCAGGAAGTATTTTTTTCTTGATTCTCCAAATATTTTAGAGAAAAAGCTCAAAATGGTTCTAGATCATCATGATATAAAGTGGCAGTTTCTTTTAAAATATTAAACCTTGATAAATCTAAGAACTGCTTCATCAGTCTTTATTGTTACGTTGGCTTTATTCAAAGCCATCCCAGCAGCTTGAGTCACCGTTCATTAATCAGTTGACGATATCTCTATATCGTACTCTTCGCTTCTCGAGAACTTCAGCAGAAGCGCCAAAGAGGAACTGAACAATCCCGTAAGACTACACATGCAACACTGTGCTATGAAAGCATGTCTGCACGGGCTTGCTTCCTCCAAAATGTTCACTTTTTATGGAAGTTGCGGCATGCTCCACATACGACAGCAGAACGGTGAGAATATATCGAATGCACAAGGTCTTTTTCATAAGAGAGATGTGTCTTCATAGGATAAATATATTATAGTCTGCAAACCAATGTGTTTGTTGTTGTTGTAAACAGAAGTGGGAAAAGAATGGAACTGTAAGCATGAGGTTTAAAGAGGCCCCCAAATTACAAGGACATTTATCCAATTACTTGGGAAATCTTTCCAAAGGTATGACTTTTCCTCAGACATGCTGGACAGGGTCCTTCCTACCAGTTCTGGTTATCCCACCCTTCCTCGGCAGCTGAAGATGATTCTTTTGCTGTCTTCTTAGACGCTTTATTGGCTTTGCTCTCTCCAGCTGCATTCTCCCAGTTGGTCTCCCAGTTCTCCCAGCTGTCACTGTTACTGTTCTTGTTATTGGAAACTGTACCTGATCCCCAGACATCCCAGCTATCAGAGCTCTTCTTCTCTGTAGAATTGTCCACATACGTCCAGCTATCGCTGCTTGGGGACTTGTGTGTTTTAGGTGGCTCTGTGTTGCCAAAGGTCTCCCAAAAGCTGTGGTCAACTGCATTGTTCTGGTAGCCTTCGCCTCCGCTGTTCTGGTAGCTCTCCCCTTCAGTTGGCCTTTTGAGAAGGGAAATACAAAAGAACAAGGACTAGCTAAGTTCATGACAAGACTGAAGCAAAACAGCTGCTATTGTAGTTAGCCATCCTGACTTGGATGGCTCTAAAAACAGGACTAGTAAGTTTCATGGAAGATTTAGCTTTGAAGGGTCTAGTTATCTTGTCTAGATGTTACCTTAGATACCTTGGAGTCATTATTTAGCAAAGAGTCCACACATTGGTAGACATTTCCACGATGACATTCTACACATGCAAATGGACCCGGGAAATCAAGTCCATCTGTAGCCATTAGGCGGACCATGACATGTGCCCTCCGCTTTCACCTTACCCAAGGAATCCGCTGGAGGACTCTTTGGTGAGTTTCAGTCAACATCATTGACAAGAAATGGGCAACACTGCCTAGTTAGATTGCTCAAGCCCCCGTGCCCTGACAAGGCTCTCACCTAGCGGGGAGTCTAGATCTTACCTCCAGTTTATCTCTCAATACCACCTGCTCAGGAACATGAGCAAGAGACTATGATTGCTCTCTTGTTCTACCTATGTGATTCTTCCAGATTAAGTACCTAGGCACTTTATGAACAGAGTTGGGGTAAACATGCTTCTGCTCTGACCCAGCATGTATTTTCTTAAACTCTGCTCTTCTATTTAATCTCACTGAGAGAGGTAAAAAAATAATAATAAGTCAGAGGAGCTCTGCAATATCTATACCCGCCGCCACCATTCCTGGAGATAAATGAGTAAAAATCTAGATGGTGGAGAAGGATGATTGATAAACTCTGCCATAAAACAGGAAGCAGTTTCTTTTACAAGGGCCATTATCGGATGGTACTTGAAACACTTGATAGCATATTTTATTCTCTTCTGCAGCAGAACTGGAGATGAAGCCTGACAGTAACGACAAGTGCTGTCCAATTGAAATATGGGACATAAATCATTTAAACAATTAATAATACGACTCCCACCACTGCCAGAATCATATTATTTATGTCTACTAATGTAAAGCAAATCATGTAAATCATTAGTGAATTTCCACTAGTTAAGAAGTTGGTGCTTGCATTTGTGACAACACACCAACTTATGTGACTAACTTGCTAGAGGGGGGTGGGGTGGGGGTGGGATCAACAAGCCTCGACTTCCTAACTAGTGGCAACCTGCTTCAGGGGATTAAGTAACAGGTTTTGGGTCACCGAGCAATAAAAATAAGTTTTTTAGATAATGAGAAAACCCTTTTCAACATAAGAGGAACAGGTACAAACATTGAGGGAGGGAGTTTGGGAAGAAAAACCTAATCTATTGTTTCCCTTAAATATTAGTAACTGGGTTCTGAATGGTGTTGGGAGGGGGAGTAGGGTTAGGGTGACTATAACAAACACATCTGGTACAAAAGAACCAAGAGGATACCTTTCAGAAATCTCATCTGGTTTTCCAGAAAAGAAAGTGGTTACATCTCGCCATCCCTTAGTACTTACTCCCTGGACCTGTGAAGGAGGAGGGAGGAAAGAAAACCTCTAAACAGGTTGTAGAAATCTAATATATACATCATGATAATTACTAGAACACAACACGTGTAGCTTCCTTAGTAAAGGTAAAGAGCTCCCTCATCTCACCTACATTTACAGCCAGAACTGCCTGTGTCTGCAGACATTTCCGTGGTCATTTGGCAGGCATGACTAGACGACGGAGTGCATGGAACGCTGTTACCTTTCTGGTCGAGGTGGTACCTATTTATCTGCTTGCAATTTCTTGCTTTAAAACTGCTAGAGTTGCCATATGTCCTGATTTCCCGGGATTTTCCCGGGTTGAAGCAGTCCCAGCCGGTTCAAGAAAAAACACGTAAAAATCCCGGAAACAAAGGGTTAATTTCATCGAGTTGCTATTCCTAGAAAGGGAGGACAGAAAGTGAAGAGTTGTCCATTGCAAAATAAGTCCCTTCCTGTCTCCTGCTTTTCTCCTTCCGGAGGGAAACGGAGGCTCCATGGGCTGCATTACCGTTCCAGGCCCCTCCTTAGAACTTTCTTCCAAGGGATCCTCGTGTGGGGTTGTTTGAGGGTGAGTCTACTTCAATGGGTGTGTGTGTGTGTGTGTGTGGGAAGGGGGTGACCTCAGGGGGAGAAAGGGTGGTTTAAAGAGTGGCCCAAGAAATTTAAAAAAGGTAAAGGTTATGACAAGACTGAAAGCATTGCTCGAAAGCCAGTCGTATCCAACTCTAGGGTTCAGTGCTCATCTCTGCTTCATAGCTGAAGAGCCAGTGCTGTCTGCGTCTGCAGATGTTTCCATGGTCATGTGGCAGGCATGACTAGACACCGGAGTGCATGGAATGTTGTTTACCTTCCCACCAAAGTGGTCCCTATTTATCTACAGTACTTGCAAAATCTTGCTTTCAAACTGCTAGGTTGGCAGGAGCAGGGGCAGAGATGGGAAAAGAAATATATGCAAGAAGAATCATATGGGAAACAACCTCTTGATGACAGCTTTTTAAAAAACTGATGGTGACTGCCCGCCCTGGATGGAGGATTGTGGGGTCTTAGAGCTGCGGTCTCTGTGACACGTGCACAGTTGGAAAAATGCAATGATGTCACATGGTTGTCCCGGTTTGGTGGGAGAGAATTATGGCAACCCTACAAACTGCTAGGTTGGCATGAACCAGGACAGACAATGGGAGCTCACTCCGTCACATAGCACTTGGGTCTCGAGCTGCCGACCTTAATCACTAAGCCACCCTGGCCCTCCTACCTTCCTTATCTGCCCCTAAAGTCAACATATAAAACAATATAAAGCAAGAAATGTTTTTCTTACACAAAACTTATAATTGTCCTATTTGGTAATTTATGAAATATTTTGGTAGACAAGTTGAAATTTCAGAGAATTTCAGAAACAATATAGCATCATATTCTGGATAATATGTTAATGCAGATTGAAAGATCGGTTTGTCTATGATTTGCTTACACTACAATTGTATGTATGTCTTCACAGTTACTCTTTTTATCAGTAAACACTTTACAATAAAAAAGAAGGCATTAAATGTTGCAACCAAAAGGCCACTTAGTTTCATGCAGTATGGAAGACTGGGGTGGGCAGAGTCTGAACACATAAGGATGGCATCTCATTCATTAAAGATCATAGTAGCATTTCATGCAATTAACTCTCTGTATGTACACAGAAGCATCTGATCCCATCCTAAAACATCTTGTCTGGCATCTTCATCCTTTTTATATTTGTGCCATAGAAAAGGGGGACAAAAGCACGGCTATACAAAACCAGAATTTAGCTAAGCCCGTTTGCCTGAGGAGAGCCTTTAATTATTTCTGCCCAACTCAGCTTCCATGCCATTGCTAGAAAAGATTATTAAGACTGAGGATGACAACTGCTGCAACATGTTGAGAACAGACCTGTAAATGCAAACCACTTTTCAGAATAAACATTCATACTTCTGGGGCGGGGGGAAGCTCTACCAACCCTGATATTTTCATTACTATCGTTCTGAAAATGCTGCATCTGAACAGTTTTAAAAGAAAAGAATTCAGCAAAAGATCACTTTAAAAGTATGAGGCATTTGTACTTACCAGTTTTTATTGAGCAGTGGCAGCAAGAAAAGGAGAAGAGGGCACATACATTAACAAGGTTTAGAAGGATTTGTATTCAACTTAAGCTATCTCCACATTCCTTTGCAAACACTGGAGAAGACTCAACATATTGCTATAGTTTATAATGTTTTCCTGTCATCTTTATTACAACACAATTAAGTTCTGTTCTTCCTAATGTTGTAGAAACACGTCTTGGCAGCACAGAGCATTCTCTTGTGTGTATGCATCACATCAATGGCACATTATATCTGGTTTAAAATTTCTATTTACTAGATACTGACAAGGTATCAGGTAACGCCTGGTTCACATATTATCCGAGTCATGGAATAAATATCAGATTTCCTCATGTGAGGTAATGTTTATTCCTCATTTGCCATGCAAAACTGTAGTTTAATTCAATTTCAAAATGACCTTGATTGTAACAATAGAATAGTGTGTGGTTGGGTTTATGAGAGCCAAGGTTATGCTTCTGTAATAAATGTGACTTCTTGTAGTTCAGCTGAATTCAAAAGGAATGTGGAGACTGGCTTAAGATATGGCCTCCTATCTGCTAGAAGGCCATTTCATACCTTGGAAGCAAAATGTGAGACTCCCTGGGAAACATCATCGAACATTTTCCCATCTTTCACCTATATGAATTAAGATGTCCATAATTAGGAGTAAAATATAATAACCTGTGAGAAAGGTTTGTTATAACATATGTAAAAAACCTGATCCTTTGATCTGTAAAAGAAGATGAGAAGACAAATGCTGTAGTTGTAAAGAGGTTATGTGCCCCTATAAACTGCTAAAATTCAGCAGAATGTTTCCTGGGGGAATGCAACATATTTTGGGAGCAACATACTGGTTAAGAAGCAAATAATGCAAGATGTTCCATATAAAAAGTGTTTATCAAATAAATAAGCCAAGTACATACTGTACTAAGATTTGGGGTGGTTTTGTATTTGCTCTAACCATAAATGCAACTGCATTTAATTTTAATGCAAATCTCAAATTTTTCTAAAAATTTAAAAATAACTATAAGTATTATGTACCTAATTTGAAAAGAAGAGACTAGTTAACACAGATCTTGTTTCTTGAATGAGAGAATGCGATTAATGGTGCCTCTCGAGAGCATTTGCCATGGATTGCCAAGACTAAAAAAAGCCCCATATAGTTCCTTGTATGAATGTAGATTAGTAAATGCTAGGTTGAAAACATCTCAGTGTGGGTTAATCAAGTCTTGTTCAAAACATCTCTCTTATGCTTTCAACAGAGGCAAACTTTAACATAAGGATCCTTTCAAACAAGCAATTCCTTACTTTCTGAAGTAGTGCTGTTATAGAACATGTGAGCAATAATATCATTCTGGTCTTAGCCCATATGCACCAGAAGGAGATATTTACAGTCCTAAAGTCCTGTTTCATAACAAATCCGCACAGAACCATAACCGCAATGCATCCACCCTACAACACTGTCACATCTGAAAAGCTGTAGCTAATGTCTCTGCAGATCAGCCACCAGCCAAGAAGCATACAGTATTATGTTTTTTTAAAGCCAGGCTAGAATGAATATTGCTCCAATAAGTCCCCTAAGTTTTGTCATTGGAGTACTTTTTTGTTTTAGTCACTGAATTGTATTTGGACAAAAACATGAATCAGTACATATCCCTGCCCCCAAAGTCCCAAACGTTGAATTTTTTTGGCAAGTCAGGATGACATGCAGCAGAGAAGAAACTACTACAAACCATTTGAGGACTCAGAATTTTTAGAGGGCCCAGGAAATACAAATGTACCTTGTATCCTGATAATCAGTATGGTATAGTGGACAGAGTGATGGACTAGGGCTCAGAAGGTATGGATTCAAATCCTTACTCAGCCACGGAAACTGACTGGGAGACTGAAACTTGTAAACCACTCCATAAACTTACGGTACCTTGAAAGTCTTGTTAGGGTTCTTATAAGTCAGTTCCACTTTGACAGCACAAAACAACATTGCTATTCTCCCTGTATATTCCTAAGGCTAACTCGCAGTACACTGGAGTCATCAAACATCTCCAATACAGTTAGTTATCGTGGCACATTTTTGCAACCTCCAAGCTCACCTCAGATCTACCTCCAATCAAAAGGTCTAATAGGTTTGCTTGCTGGTATCAAGGAATTGGGGTTTTTGTATCAGAGGAGTGGGGGAATTCTCCAGTGGGCTACAGTGGTTAAAATGTAAGATAAGCATGTGTAAGTTGTTGTTGTTATATGCTGTCAAGTCAGGTCTGACTTACAGTAACCCTAATAGGGCATTCAAGGTATGTTTAAGGAAAGATTTTACCAGTTCTACTCCTCCAGTGTTTTCTCAGCTGAGTGGGGATTTGAACCTTGTGCACCAGAGCCCTAGTCCATCACTCTATCCACTATACCAGAGTTTCTCAACCTTGGGTCTCCAGATGTTCTTAGACTTCAACTACCAGAAGCCCAAGTCAGCACACTTGCTGATCAGGCCTTCTGGGAATTAAGTCCAATAACATCTGGGGGCCCATGATTGAGAAACCATGCACTACACCACTCTGGGTATTTAGCACGTGGAAGCCCCATGTTGAAACCATTATGTAAACTTCTTTGATCAAATTGGACTCATCATTAGTCTGGCCAAAATGACTAATTGATGAGATCAAATTGAAACAGTGCAACTAGAAGGAAGAGTGGCAAATATAAATGCAATTTGGGGGGAAAGTGCAGACTCTCAAATAGAGTAGATGTTGACTCAATTACTGAGTACTAAGCCAATACTTAAATAAATCTCATTGCTCTAGTGGATCCACTCTAGTCTAGACCACAAAGAGGTTTCTAGCTATGCATTTTAGATGTGTGGACTATATTGCAAAGGAAAATAATTTGGAGTTTTGCATTAATTGACTTAACCTGTTAGAACTTTGGGTACAAGTATCTTGAAGGGTAATATGTTTGCATGTCTTTGAAAATACTGATGGGGAATAATTTTTGGACTGTATTGGGGAGAACACAATATTACCTAGGCACACTGTGATTATGATTCAGACTATATTGTGTGCTTAAGAAGGAAAACCCACTATAGGGAGAGGAAGGAAAAGACATTCAAAATCATTAGTGGTGTACTCATTTCCAAATTTACCTTTTCCTGCGCAGGTTTGAGAACATTTTCATTTAAACTCTGACCTAACTCTGAAGCCTAGTTAAAAGCAAAACAAAAATGTCAGTTACACTTTTCTTCAGAGAACGTGTCTATCATGAACTGCCACAGAAAAGTAGCTTCATCAAAGAAAGAGGCAATACAAAGCAGGAAGGAACAGCTCTACCCTTTGCCTGATACAAGCAACACAGTGAGCTTAAAGCATACAAGACGCAAAATAACAAAGGAAAAAGAGGGAGAAAGTACACTGAGATAAGCAAGACAACAAAGCTGTCCAGTATCCTTGAACTGGTTCTTGAACAAGCCTATGCACTGGCAACAGACTTGAGAAAGGATCAGTCTATAGGGCCGTGATGGAAAACCTTGGCACTCCAGCTGTTTTTGGATTTCAATTCCCAGATGCCCAAGTCTCTGTGAATCCACATGAATGGGTTTGCTGTGCATACGTGCAGTAAACCCACTCATGTGGATTCACAGACTTGGGCTTCTGGGAATTAAAGTCCAAGAACAGCTAGAGTGCCAAGGTTCACCATCACTGTTATAGGGCTATGAAGGCAAGAGTAAGCAAAATGCACCCCTTCTAGCTGCAAGCAGCCACCCAAACCCTTTTTGTGGGAGGTACCCAAATCACAAATCATGTCTTCTAGAGGCTTCTGACAGAATGCGATTTGCCATTTAAACATACTGTAACTGAGAGACCTTTTTCAGAAAAAGGAAGTGGCTGCTAGATTTTGGTGTTTCTCATTGGTGTAGTGAGAAACTTAGTTTTATGAGGACAGGCCTCTACACCTACTGAAAGTTGTCCACCCCTTCTTTAGAAGTACACTTTCTGCCACTGCAGAGAAATTGGCTCCCACATTGTTTCAGTAACATGCAAAGATGTCCCACTAAAGTGGTTCAGTTACAGTTGGCTGCAACGACACAGGATGTGCAAAAAAGCTAATGTTATCAGAGCGGCATGAGAAACTAAAGAGAGGTGGCCATCATGCCACTAACGTAACATGAGCTAGAAAGTTCTTTAGTGAAGAGATGTGCAACAATTTCAAAGAATATGATCCAATGCTCAATTAGCAATGCCATCCCAGCTTGGCATGAATCCGTCTCTAGGAAACATGGCTGAATTACTTCAGCATTGAAAAATAATTCTTCAGCTGAAAGTTGTTGTTCTTTACTGACACGTACAAGCACTGTCAAAAACAAAAATAACAAATCTACTGTTTTGTAAGAGCTCATGTCAATATTTCTCACATGCAAAATTAACAAAAGGAAACCTCTATTTTCTCATTATAGTTCAGAATGGAGGATATGTTCCCTCTCTCCCTTTTATATTTCTTTAGACCTCTAGGAACAGTTGCTAGGTGGCAGGAAGTTGTACACAACAAATGGCTGGTTAGGGGAGGAGTATATCACTAGTTAGAAATGCCAACAGAAAATTAAAAGAATATACTTTTGGCTTCGTTCTTTGATAAACTGACGTGGAACTATTTGCTCTTTCGACCTCTGCTTTCTTCTTATGATACTCAGCTGTAGATTGTTGTACTTGGCTGTACATGCTTAGAACTGGCAATGGGAACAGCGAGTAGAGAATATGAACAGTGATCCTTTCAGCGAGTACTCAAGGCCAAGAAGAAAACCTTTGGAACATTTCTTCTCCTCTTTTATTTGTTTCAGAGAACAGCCACTCCTACTGCCATCTCTTATCAGTAAGTATCTAGCGAGGACACAGTTAATGCTATTTTTCATTCCTACCCTGTACATTAGAATCTAAAGTTATATACACTACAGCTGACAGGCTGGGATGGATACCGGGAACTCCTTCCCCTGGTCTCGCCAGCTGGGGGGAGTGGGAGCAGCTGGGGCTGAGACGCCGGCCATAAAGCTGGGGCCGAGACCACCGCCGCTTCCATAGCTGCAGCTGCTCCCAGGGCCAATTGGACTGCCGCGGTCTGTCCCTGCCGCCACTGCCGAGGCACGGAGCTCCTTCCCCCGAGTTTGTGGAGGGTGTGGAAGCACCTGCGCTGGCATCCTGCGCCACCGCTGCGCTGCCTCTTTCCGGGGCCCTTGCCACCTGGCCCGGGAATGGGAGGCAGGTGTTTGCTCAGAGGACTTCAAAAGGTATGGCGTTGTGCCTCCCAAGGACAATTTGGACATTGAGCTCTGGTCCCGTTTGCGGCACTAAGTTTTGGATTTTTCGGGGAACGTGAGCCGGACTCCGTTTTCCTGTTTGTATTTTTCATTATACAGTGATACCTCATACAACATCCATACTTGGTTCCACAAGTTTGGACTTTATACGGATTTGGACTTTGTATGAGGCATCGCTGCAAGGATTTTGCATGCCTCATACAAAGTCCAAATCCGTATAAAGTCCAAAATCCTTGCCGCGATGCCTCATACAACATTCATATCCTTGCCGCGATGCCTCATACAACATCGTTTCCATAGAGATACATTGTACTGTAACAGCACAGACTTCAGGGCAAAGTCAAGGAAACAGACAGGAAACTGACAGAACTTTAAGAAATCATTGTCTAAAGGCTAAAAACATTGTCAAACAACCCTGATTGTCCAAGAACCTGAAGAATGCTGCAAAATTCTCAGGAATGCTTCTAAAAATTCTGACGAAAAAATTCAAAAAAATCCAAAATCGTGCTCAAAACCACTCCTAAACACTTTGCCTCATGCAAAACCCACAAGAGCAATGCACACATGTGTCCTGCCTTTTATACTGCCCAGGCACAATGCAACCTGGGAAAAACCCCAATGCCTCATACAACGTCACATGACTTTGTATGAGGCAACTTTTTTCAAGGAATTAGGCGATGTTGTATGAATCTGACATTGTATGAAGCGGACTTTGTATGAGGTATTAGTGTACTGGGGGGTATTTTGTATTGTATGTATTTGTATATTTTGTTTATTACATTGTAGATTGCTTATGGTATATTATGTATTTATTTATTTTGTATATTGGTACCTACTGTATTGTTTTTGTTATTGTTGTTTGCCGCTTCGAGTCACCTTCGGGCTGAGGGAAGCGGGATACAAATAAAGCTATGATATATGAAGATAACCCAGAAAGCAGCATTCCCTTTTCTGTTTTCATTGTGCTGAGTTATAAACTAGAACAAAAATATGAAGCCTAATACAGACAAAATAGGAGGAATTTTCAAGAAGGGGTGCTAGCCTCTTCAGAACTCTATTCTTTTCTTTCCCTGAATTTTGTCTAGCATCTTCTCATATGCTTAACAGTGTGCAATTCCATAGTTAAGGCATTGACCTACCACAGCTCATATTCTCTTTAATTCTCATCATGCGTACGGTGTTGTGGAACCCCAGAACATGTCAACATCTTACATATACAGTGATACCTCGAGACATGAAATTAATTCATTCCTCAAAGTTTTTCATATCTTTGAAAAATTCATATCTCGAAACGCAATTTCCCATAGGAATGCATTGAAAATCAAATAATGGGTTCCGGAGTTCAGAAAAAAACAAACACACAAAAAAGTATTTTTTCTAAAGCAGCAAAAACATGGTGAAAAATTCCAAAGTGCACTTTAGAAAGAGTTTTGAACAGATAAAAGACTCCCCCCCCACACACTTTTTTCTGAGCTCCGGACGGTTTTCAATGCATTTCAATGCATATTCGGCATATTTCCAACAGCACCCTCTATTGGCCAGCTATTGTAATTGTAGGACGAGTCCCAATAATCAGCTGTTGAGGAGAAGGGGGAATTTGGGGCACTTCCTGGTTGCGGGGAAAGCGTCTGATGGTGGAAAAACATGATGAAAAATTCCAAAAATGGAGCGGAAATTCTCCGAACACCCTCCTGCTACTGTGGGAAACATAAGAATACCCCCCCCAAAAAAAACAACAAATTTGTGTCTTTTAAAAAATCGTAAATTTTACGTAAAGAAATCGTAAAGTTTACTGAAGCAATTTTTTTCGACATTTCCATTTATATCATAAGTTTTTCATAAGTACTGTAGAGGCGTTTGTATCTCAAGGTTTTACTGTATCCTTCCTTTGTGAGAGAAAATGTGCATGTCCCAAAAATTATGTCTACAGAAAGCCTGACAATTTGTTTATATGGAATTTTGATTTCCAGTGGGTACTGGCCCATTAAAAAAAGATATAGCATTGAGCCTGAATGTTGCAAATTATTTCCCCCCACTAATGAAGCTTCCTGTGAAAGATTTCTCACTGATGTCAATTCCAAATTCTTCCTTAATGTAAATACAGTTCTGGATATATTTAATTTTTGAATATACACATTCCCATGGCAAGTGAGCCTTTGAGGTTAACATTTATAAAACAGCATTGATTGCAATATATACTTAGGATATTTGTTCGAGGCAGCCTATTTTAAACAAGCCGGAGACATTACATAAAAATGCAGACAACACTGTTTAACAAAAAACAACTTGGTTTCAAAGAGGAAGGAGCGACAGGTGAACAAACAATGCAGCTAGCAACAAGACGTACAAAGTCAGCACAGTAGCAAAGCACCCATGCATGAGAATCGAGGGCTTTACCGGCTCTGCCTGCTGTTTGTGGGCCCAAATCTTTACACCCAGGCAGCACAAGAGGAGAAGAGCAAGGGAGGTAGAAGAAGCAGCTTTTAGCAAAAGATCTAAAGCACTCTTTGTTGTCTAGGCAAAAAAGCATATTTACTCTTACACTGGTGCTTTACTGACAAGCAAAAGGCCAAGGCTGCAGGTTAATAGGCCAACCTGAACTGCCAAATTAAGTACATTATAATCATAGCTGAAAGTTCTGAAAGTTAAGCCAGGTGTGAGCTGGGAAGTGACAATTCCACTTTCTAATTGGGTCAATTTGCTTCTATGTTTGATAACTACGCCTGTGGAGTGGGGTGCTTGTCAGTAGAGCCAATGAATTATTCTCCAATATAGGGATATGAATAAATATGCATGTTGATATTAACATGATACTCAGCAAGATCAGAAGCCTGTAGCTTTGGCTTCTGTAGGATGAAGCAAAGAAATACAAAGGGGTGATATCAAAATTGCCCCTATTCCAGGTAAAGGTAAAGGTTCCCCCTTGTTCAAAAGCCAGTTGTATCTGACTCTAGGGTTCAGTGCTCATCAGTTTATAGTCAAAGTGGCAGCACTATCAGTGTCTGCAGACGTTTCCGTGGACATATGGCAGGCATAATAAACACGAAACACTGCTTACTTTCCCACAAAAGTGGTCCCTATTTATCTCCTTGCAATTTCTTGCTTTTGAACTGCTAGGTTGGCAGGAGCTGGGACAGAGACGGGAGCTCATTCCGTTGTGCAGCACTCAGGTCTTGAACTGCTGACCTGCCAATCTTCCGGTCATCAAGTTCAGTGTCTTAACCACTAAGCCACGGCAATTCTACCTGATAGGGGTAAATATCCGCAACCCTTATATTCAGATATGGACTTGAGTTCTGCCTTGAAAGTTTACTGCATTTTTTAATTTTAACTGGTTTTAGCCTGGAAGATAGTTTCAATTAAAGATCAATTATTCACAATGAACTATCATGTGCACTAAATACTAAATGCCCAAAGGATAATAAACCTTTGTTTTGTCCAGTTCTCTGGAACTTAATATTCATGCTGCTAGCTTTTCCTGTAGTTACACTTAATCCTAGCCAAAAAAAAGGTCATAAAATGTTTCAGTGCAAAGGTACTTTCCTAGGAACTGGGCTGCACCAGGCCTATTGCCTTCACTTAGAACACAATCACCTGACGCTGATCCTATGACCAAGAGATTAATGTGATGTCATTTGCATGAGCCTACTTCTTCTATATGGGCATGACACACCTGTCTGTGTTTTGATAATCGTGAAAAATGCAAGATCTGTATGTGGAGCCCAAATATAAAGTCAGCTTCTTACAACTAGGACCATAACCTGAGTATCTTCTGGTTGTGACATCCATTGACCTAGCAGAGTTACTTTAACTGCTGTTTTAGGAAAAAGAAAAGCTTAATGTGCTGTAAGCTGACATGCAAAATGCAAACTATACCCTTGGTACAAAACTGAACCCAGTATTAATTAAATCCCATTCAATTAATACAACATTCTCTTTTAAAGGAAGCTGTCTAGAAGGATACAAGCATAAGTGCACAATTTACTGCTAACTTAGTAAGCTTCAGCAGCTGGCTGGTGCTATGTGCAAAGTTGAAGGGCTGTATGGATTTTTGGGATAGTTCTCAGGATGACTTTGGCGGCATTCTACAATATAGAACAAACTTCTGACTAAAAAAACGGAAGGTGCCAGGGATCACACACTCTTCTTAAGCCTGCTTCTGATCTAGAGTGAATACATGAGTTTATCACAATACCTCTAAAAGTGGAACTTAATATGTATTTTTTCAGGGTGGAAATCCATGCAACTGCAAATACTTCAAGAACTGCTGAGGAGGATTTTAGTGTTGCCTAAATCACAGAATAGATAATAGATAATTACCTTCTGAGTTGCCTGGGATCCAATTTTGGTAGCCTGTTGACAAAAGGAAAAACTGCTTATTTCAATGTTATATTTCCCTCTCAGGATTAAAAACAGACAGAAAAAAACAATTTGTAGGTTATAACACTCTTCTCTTCCTTAAAATTGTGGACACACACACACACACACACACACACACACACACACATTTTCCACCCTCCTGGTGGGAACACCACTCAGGGCGGCTAACCACAAGGAGGGAAAGGGGAAAACAAAAATAAAATACAATATAGAACAATTAAAATATCAACAATTAAAAACATTACCCCCTCCCCCCAAAAAAAAAACACACCACAGCTAAAATCCACATTTAAAAACACATAAACCCAGAATAAACATTAAAAAAAACCAACCCTCTCCACCCACCACCCACATTAAAACAGAGATCCAAGACAGGGCAAGTCCGTCTCCTAAACTAGACATGCAGTGGGCCTGAGAGGTGGGGGCACTCATGCCCCACACCTGCTGACACAACCATGTCTTCAGCATCTTCCTAAAGAGGAGTAGATCCGTCTGGAGACGCACCTATGGTGGAAGGAGGTTCCACAGGGCTGGGGCAGACACGGAGAAGGCTCTCTTCCTGGCCCCAATCAGATGTACCTCTCTCACTGATGGGACCACCACTGAGCCCCTCCTGTCTGCCCTGGTAGGACGGGCTGAATTTCTTGTGACGATGCGGTCTCTTAGGTAGCCTGGTCCAATGCCAAGTTAATTCAAAACTGTGCTTTGTTTCGGGGACAAGGGATTCCACAAGATTTGTTTCTGCTGTCGTAAGCCAAGAGGAGCTACAATTAACCTTCTATAACAAAGGGTTAATAGACTTTTTCAGTAGATGCACCAGTTCCATCTGCATGATTAGGTGGTTACATGACCATGTAGACAATGGAAAGTTAGGGCACCAAAGTCAGGCCATTTCTAAACACATTTTACGCCATGTGGATTTCTCCATTGGATTCGCGGAGGGGGGGGGGGATTTGTCAAAATTAACTGGTAAGGAACAAATTTATCCAGACTCCCGAAGATCATATTCCCCTGAGGGTCTGCAATGAGTGATGTTCTTTAATTAATTCTATTACATGTCTAAAATGATCCTGAAGGGAGAAAGCAGTAGGCATTCTTATTTTGTTGTTGCTCAAGTGGCTAAGATGCTGACTGGAAGGCGCCAGGTCAGCAGTTCGATTCCCGAGCACTGCAGGATGGAATGAGCTCTCATCTTTGTCCCAGCTCCTGCCAACCTCGTAGTTTGAAAACAAGAAATTGCAAGTAGATAAATAGGGACCACTTTGGTGGGAAGGTAAACAGCGTTCTGTGCGTATCTACTCATGCCTGCTACATGGCCACGGAAACGTCTGCAGAAGCAGACAGCACTGGCTCTTTGGCTATGAAACAGAGATGAGTACTGAACCCTAGAGCTGGATACGACTGGCTTTCCAGCAAAGGTGACCTTTACCTTTACCTAAGCAAGCACTGTAATGTTGTTTCATTGAGAGCCAATTATTTTTTAAAAAAAGTAGCCAGAAAATGTTCTTTCTTTAAAAGCAAAAACAAAGCCCACCCACTAGGTAATAAAAAGGCACGGAATGGCAGTGTAATAATGATGCTACACTATGTGATAATCACCTGTCTCAAACAGTATTACTCTATTCTTTGAAACCAGGCTATGAAAAATACAAAAGCTTAAGGCTACCCCATGCCTTCTGTGTCGGCATTACTTTTCTGTTCTTATAAAAGATGAAATGGAAAAACTACAAGAAAAATAGATGGCAATGATTGAATGAAAATGCTGTGTGGATGCTCAGGAACAACTGTGTGAATGAAACATGGCATTTTCACTGGACATGGCCTGGCATGGAATCACCCTTAGTGCATCTGCATATCATACCTGTCATCCTACTGTCTGGCCAGACATTCTGCAACAACAACAGAGTAGACTGTACAGCCAGCAATTCAACAACAAGTGTTGAGCAGCGGCAAATAACCTAACTCCCTAAAGGGGCCATTGGCTATGGACTGATTAGCCCCTTTAGGTGGGGTGATGGTTCCCTCAGAAGAGGAAATGCCAGTGGAAACCGGGTGATGATGGGGTGGGGGCGCTATGCCCGTGCCTTGCCACTGCTACAGGAACTGCACTGGCTGCCAGTATGCTTCCGGGTGCAATTCAAGGTGCTGGTTTTGACCTTCAAAGCCCTACATGGCAGTGGGCCAGGATATCTAAGAGACCGCATCGTCCCAAGGTGTTCAACCCGTCCTACGAGGGCAGACCGTAGGGGCTCGCTGGTGGTACCATTAGCCAGGGACGCACATCTTACCGGGACCAGGAGAGCCTTCTCAGTGTTGGCCCCGACTCTTTGGAAACTCCTGCCACCAGAGCTGAGTCTCCAGGCAGAACTGTATCCCTTCAGGAATGCTCTGAAAACCTGGCTCTGCCAGCAGGCATGGGATGCTTCTGGCAGCACACTTCAGCTTTGCTGGTTCATTTAGCCCTATGGGGTTTTAATTAAGGGGTTATGTTGGTTTTTTACAGATTTTAATTTTTTATCAGTTTTATCAGTAGGTTTTTAATTGTATAAGTTGTTTTATTTGATGTAAGCCGCCTTGGATCGCTGAGGCAAGGAAGGCGGCCTATAAATTGAATAAATACATAAATGAATTTTGGGCCCAACAGCAAAATGAGCAGAGGAGGAACCACTTCACTATTCTGATTCTCAATGGTCATGGAGGAAGAAGAGTCAGATGGACTGGCTGTGAAGGTGCACCTTGATAATATCCTCAAGGCTGCGGCAGTCCATTGCTGTCCCGGTGTCAAATCCTGCACGTCTCATTTCATAAGTGCAGCAGGAGATGGTTCCGTGATCATAGTGTGTGGGTCACTTCATGGCAAGCTGGGACCCACCTTAAACAAATTCATGACAATGGCATTTTTCCTGAAAATGATTTTCAGGAAAAAATGTATACAGTGGTACCTCAGGTTTCGAATGCCTCAGTTTACGTAATTTTTGGGCTATGAATGAAAATCCATTGAAAATAATGCCTCAGTTTACAATTTTTTTGCAATACAAAGCAAGTTTCCCTATAAATTACATGGTATACAGTGAACTCTAGTGGCCCCTTCTGGTAATGCATCTAGTTCTGCATTGTTTTGGGTTACAAATCTTATGCAATACAAAACATCCCGGAGAACACATTAAATTCGTAACCCGAGGTACCACTGTACTCAAATCCCAGTAGTAACCAACGACGACTTGTCATCCAATGTGCTCTTCTGTGTTCTGAACCAAAAATTAGTTTAAAATTTAATGGAAGTGACGACCTGATCCAAAAACAGGTGAGAAAGAAGAAAGACGGGGTAGGGGCAGCTGTCTGAATGGTGCAGTCCCAGCTCGGTATAAGATGAAATGCCATTTGGGCAAATATCCGGGACTAGAATAGTGTACAGCCTGCAGTGCACATTGCTGAGAAGGCCACGTGTCAAAGCCTTTCTCTTTCAGAAGGACTCATAAGTCCAGGTTATCAGAATCATTATTCGTGCAATAATACAGTAATTTGAAGCTTTCATCATCCAGTGGTTGTGTGTTTTTTAAAAAAGTAACCCAAGATTCCGGAGGATCTTGATTTCCGCTAAATAAGAACTATGTTTGCATTCACAATGTTCCTTCCATGAGAAAGTAACCCACAGCCAAACAAATCAGAAAATAAACTATTTAGCATGTTGTGTTATAGATTATAGCGTTTACTTACACCTTCTTTAGCTGCAGAAGCAATCTTGCTTGCTCCAGTGGCAAAACTGCTCCATCCCTGAATGAAAAGGCAAATTGTGACCAGTCCTGCTTCATAGAAACACCATTTGAATGCATAATATACTGTTTCTTTGTTTGAAGGTTCACGAAGAGATTAGTCAGTATCACTGGAGTACCATATTTTTTGGACCATAAGACACACTTTTTCTCCCCCAAAAGTGGGGAGAAAATGAGGGTGCGTCTTAGTCCAAATGCTGGTCTTCGGCCAGCTGTGGCTGTTGTAAAAGCATATTTTACAAGAGCCGCAGCTGGCCGAAGACTACTACTGCTGCCTCTCAGCTGTTCTGGGGCAGGGGAAAGAAAAACATATGAAAAACAAGTGGCCACTAGAGGGCGAAAATCACAATTTCCCATTTAAATGCATTGGAAATAAATCTCTTGTATTCAAAGGTTTTCTGTCTGTATGTTCCCAATTCATTTAAGTGGGAAACCAAACCTGTGCTTAAAAAGAAAGGGTTTCACTTACCTTCAATGCCTTTGTCTCTACTCCACGTGGACAAAATGGAGGGGGAAAACATCCTTCCTGGCTGAAAGGAGAGCAAGAGGCTAGGCTAGGCTAGAGTATCACTTCCTTCCTCAGTGCAATTGGCCTGCCTGCCCATTTCCCCTGCAGCACCACCACTGGTTGGTGGTGCAAAATACAGTATTAAATATTGTTTTGTTTTCCTGCTCTGAAAACTGGGTGTGTCTTATGGTCAGGTGCGTCTTATGGTCCAAAAAATACGGTAATCAATAAATCCAGATGTGAAAGCCAAATAGTAAAGAAAGCTGACAGGGGAAAAAACCAATTCATTTAGAATATGTTGCTGGATAATAGCTTTATGGATACCGTTGACTAACAAAACTACATGTTTTCCCTCACTTTTCAGCTCTTACTTCAATACAACATTCTCTGGTTTGATATTGTAGTATTTAAATCTAACAGAAAAGTAAGACAGCACCTTTCAGAAACAGATGTAACTGAAAGTATCTACTTACTGAATAGAGAGAAGACATGGCATTATTGAGGAAATCATCTTCCTTTTTCGGGGGAGAAACTGTGTTTCCAAATCCAACATAACGATTCTCTTGACCACTGAAACAAAACATACACAACATGAAGAAATGGTATATACAATCAAAGCACATGTCTGTGAAGTAATATAATCTAAACAAAATTAAACAAATTAAATCTCCAAAGTACAGTATATTTTTATATTACAATGAACCACTGCCAGCATCCAGTTCTCAACCGGTAGTGTATTTTATTTCTTGTACTGTATGGCCAATAGTTTCTACAAATGTTACTTACTAGCCAATAACAGGGGTCAGCAACCTTTTAAAGTCAGGAGCTGGGTCACGCGCCCTCAGACAGTTGAGAGGGCCAGACTGGTGTTTCCTGTGCCATAAACACATCTGCGGCTGTCGTAAATGCATTTATAAAGGCTGTAAACACGTCCACAGCTGTTGTAAATGCATCCGTGGCAGTTGGAGCAAAGGCGGGGGCTGGATGATTTTGCACCATGGGCTGTATCAAGCCCACGGGCTGTAGGTTGCCAACCCCTGGTCTATCAAATAAGCAGTTTCCTTAAGATCACGCACTTTCACAAATGAGCCCTTTCTCAATATTCTGTTATCAATATTAATAATTCTATTAATATTCAATTAAACAGCAACATCAGACTATGGAGTTCATAGGAATTCAGAGGGTGATACAGGCTAGGGATGATCTAAATTGCAACCCAGAACAACTGGAAGGCACAAGACTAGGAAAGGTTAATCTATAGGACAAAACACTGCACTGCTCACACTAGCAACTACCAAGCTTTCTAACCAAAGTGTTATGAATACCTGTTAGACTTAGACAATTAATAATTTCCACTAAATCCTACTCTCTTAAATCTTTCACATAGAAAAAAAAATCAAGGAAGAGAAAGTCTGTAATTGAATATAATATTTACAAATTATTGTTTCAAGTACTGAAAGTGTTATATAAATAAGATTAGGTCCATTGAGAGACTTATGTGGCTAAAAAAGTCCAGTAAGAAGCCACTTTCCTTTCAACCTCACAATGAAAGGAACATTCAGTGGAGATATTTGTGTAGGGCATAGAAGGCAAAATACAAAGAGAATACCATATATATTAGAGTATAAGCAGAACCGAATATAAGCCAAGATACTGAATTTTGACCTGAAAACTCAAGAAAATATATTGACCCGAGTATAAGCCGATGATGGGAAATGCAACAGCTGCTTGAGAGTTTCAATAACCAAAATATGGAAATATGGTAAAATCAATTAAAGTGTTGGCATATCTCAATCAGGTGTAGTCTTGGGACCCTCGTGGTCGTTGACCCAAGTATAAGCCGTGTCCCCTTTTGGGGGCTCATTTTTGGGGCTAAAAAACTCAGATTATACTTGAGTATATATGGTAATCATTCTTGGTAGCCACCTTTAAAGAATCCTGTATCTAACTGAAATGTGATTTCTTTCTCTTTTTTACCCTTGATAGGAGCCAATATCATCATTTAGCCAATCTTCAAATGCTTTGTCAGACGTGGCACCTGTATTTTGCTGCTGTCCAGCAGAGCTTCTGAAAGTACAAAAAAATCCCCAGTAAAATCACTGGAAGTGAAAACATCATTGTCTTTAATAAATAATTTTGCTCTTCTACAAACATACTGTCCTTACAATTATAAATACAATCACTTTCAGAATCAGTATAAGTTTCCCTGAAGTATATAAGTTCTAAAACATAACTAGGAAAGTATTATATATTTAAGCACATTTAAATCATCTGTGGAGGGTCAGGGAAAGTCTTTAACACACACCCCTCCCCCCAAAGTCGATATAACTTTTTTTCTTGTAGTGCAATAGCGATCATCCGGCAACATCAGCAAAAAAATAATAATGGGGGGCCACATGGACAGAGTTCAAACCTGTGTTGTTCAAGGGTCAACTGTAACTAAAACCCATGCAAAAATTATTTTAGACTGAATTATGGCATTCTTCTCCTGGAAAGGCAATCTCCAGTAAAATCCTGACTTACACTGGAGTTTGATGCTACTAAAGAGGCAACAGCTTCAGATGTACTCTTCTACCTCCTTCAAAGTTGTAATGAAATGAAAATATAACATGGTAGCTCCAATTTTACCATATAACTGATTAATGTTCATGTGGTCAAAACTTATTTGTATTACTAAATATGACCAATGGAGAACAGAGTAGAAGGGAATATACTACTGGACTTCAGTTTGCTTCAACAGCCATTTGCATTCACAAGATCCTCCAGGATCCAGCTCTATTCTTAGAATAAACACTTTCTGATCAGAAGAGCTGCTTTAAAATAAAGCAAGCATGTATAAGACAAAGGAATGCCTACCGATGAGCTGAGGATAGGGAAACCTTTGGCTGAGGTGGTGTCCAATTTCTTGCAGGTGATGTTTCAAGTGACCATTCTTTACCTTCAGCTAAGGCTGCCACCTAAAAAAGAAAGATATTTAATAGGTCCCCATCATATTTGCTTCTGCACAAAAGGCAAAGTAAAGGTAAAGGTAGTTTCCCGTGCTTGAAAGCTAGTAGTGTCCAACTCTAGGGGTAGGGACTCCGTTTGTAGCCAAAGAGCAAGCGCTGTCTGCATCTACAGACATTTATATGGTCATGTGCCAGGAATAACTAGGCGCCAGAATACACAGAACACTGTTACCTTCCTGCCAAGGCAGCACCTATTTTTCTACTTGCAAGTTTTCTTTTTTCACTGCTAGGTAGGCAGGAGCTGGGACAGGCAACAGGTGCTCACTCCGGTACGTAGCACTTGGGTCTTGAACTGCTGACCTTCCAGGCATCAAGCTCAGCATCTTAACCACTAAAAATCTTATCTTAGGTTTTAGGTATGTAGCAACATATTTCAAAGAATATAATTAACATATTAAAATGATGACACTTGGTGATTTAAAAGCAGTAGATACACAGGTTGATGGACAATAGAATCTGTCATGAGGTATTAATGATAAAAGTTAATGGAATCTCAATACTTAATGCACTAAGCACAAAACACTGGGGATCCCAAAAGCTGGTGTCTTCACACATTGCTTTAAAAGGGGGGTACATCACATGTGTCTCTTTAACTGTTGTTGGACTGCAACTCCTCAGCATTCCTCACCACTAGCTATTCTGGTTTAAGTTGCCAGGCCTTGCAATAGAACATAACTGTGGAAAGCTGTAATTTGTCTACGCATTTTTAAAAAGCTTGCCAAAAGCACCCACCTGATTTTGGAAACTGAAAAAGAATGCTGTATAAAGCTGTGGCTCCATCTGTCAAGTCCCTTCTATTCATTGCTTCCTTGGTGACTAAAATTTGTCTTAACAAGAATCCCTTAATAGTCCTGCTAAAAGATCCCAAGGCAGAGAGTATAAATGTAGTAACTGCTGATCAATCAGCAAGGCTATTTACTGGCTTTTCCTTGCCACAGATCTGAGAAATATATAACTTGTATTAATTTTTTGCAAATGATACAATGGCTAAAATCTTGTTACACAGCTCCGCGTGCACAATGGTGATGACATCATCAGGAGCGCATGCATCTTTGTGGTACTGTGTACAAGTTGCATCCATCCAAAAACACATTTAAGCAGTGTTAATAAGCACCAATTTCCTGCTGTAGTCATCTCTGTTGTGCACCCAGAAACACACAAAAAGATTTCAGCATTAGTTAACTGGGCAGGGAAAAAAAAGATACTAATTACTCCCAAAAAGGAAATCAATCCAGATAAAACATTACTATTTCCTTGCTTCCACTTCCCTTAAAACACACTCATAATAAAGAATTTGTATAGGATTCAGTCATGGCAAACCTTGGCACTCCAGCTTTTCTTAGACTTCAGTTCCCAGAAGCCCAAGTCTCTGTGAATCCACATGAATAGGTTTACTGCATGTGTTCTTGGATTTCACTTCCAAGAAGCCCAAGTCTCTGTGAATCCAAATGAATGGGTTTACTATGCATACGCACAGTAAACCCATTTGTGTGCATTCACAGAGACTTGGGCTTCTGGGAACTGAAGTCAAAGAACACCTGGAATGCCAATGTTCACCATCACGGGTATGGGTTAAGTAACGCTAGCACTAACCCATTCGTGTGGATTCAGAGATTTGGGCTTCTGGGAACTGAAGTCCAAGAATATCTGGAGTGCCAAGGTTCACCATCACGGGTATGGGTTAAGTAACACTAAAGTACCTTACTATTCTAAGATCAGTAGCTCTTCTCAACAGTGACACATCACAAAAGCAAGAACACAGGAAAGGCATTTGTACTTTAAAATCT
Organism: Bradypodion ventrale; assembly: GCA_035047345.1. Lineage (NCBI taxonomy): Eukaryota > Metazoa > Chordata > Lepidosauria > Squamata > Chamaeleonidae > Bradypodion > Bradypodion ventrale. Next base: position 9,883,865 of record JAWDJE010000004.1, read on the forward strand.
TACAACTGTCTCAAAACTAAGAGATAGTCACAGAACTGTAGAAGGAATTCTTCTCTAAACCAATTGCATGTCTTGAAATGATCAGGTTTCAAAGGTACGAATGCTAAAGTTTAAACATATTTACCTTGTCTCTGAAAAGAGCTGCAGCTTTGCTGTTGTATTTTTCTTGCAATGACCAGCAAGGATCATAATCTTCTTGAGATTCTAAAAACTCTCGAAATTTAAGATTGCCACCAGCTTTCATTTTCTCCAACTCAATGTCTTTCCATTTGTCCATAGTGACAGAGCGCACAAAACTGAAAAACCCCATAACACAACAAAACTGTTATATTAATTATATCATCAGTGAAATTAAGGCTTGCTAAATACACTAGGCAGCATAATAAAAAGTAGAGACATTACCCTGCCAACAAAACTCTGCATAAAGCAATGATCTTCCCAGTAGTAATGTATGGCTGTGAGAGCTGGACCCTAAGGAAGACTGAGTGCAGAAGAATAGATGCCTTTGAACTGTGGTGCTGCAGAAGACTCTTGCCCCCAGACAGCAGGGAGATCAAATCAGTCAATCCTAAAAGAAATCAACCCTGACTGCTCCTTGGAAGAACAAATACTGAAGCTCACATAATTTGGCCACCAAATGAGAAGAGAGGATTTACTGGAGAAGGCCCTGATGCTAGGAAAGATCGAAGGCAAAAGGAGAAGGAGGTAGAAGAGGATGAGATGGCTAAATGGCATCATTGATGCAGTGGGTGTAGATTTGGGCGGACTACGGAGAATGGCAAATGATAGAGGAGCCTGGCATGCCGTAGTCCATGGGGTCACAAAGGGTCAGACTCGATTGTGCGACTGAACAACAACTAATACACCAAAAAGGAAAATGTCCCAAAAACTCCTTAGGTAAGGCATGCAAAACATTTGCAGGTCAGGGCAGAGCTATTCTAAATTAAGTCTGGGTCTAACATAATCTGTGGCAATTACTACTGTTTCCCATTCCTGACTGTTTTCACCCTAGCTAAGGAACAAAGTGGTGTTGGGCACCTTTTTACCATTCTTTTTTCATCCTTGCATCTCCCACATTGCTTCTAATGGGACAGGAAAAAAACTTTGCCAGCTCAAAAGTGCCAAAGTGGCAATAGTGGAAAGACAGTACAGAATTCTTCTAGGCTAGATGTATAACTTCCAAAATGAAGGCACCTTTAGATGAGCTCATTCAGCAGTTCCTTTCTCCTGACGTAGTGTGAGAAAGATTAGGCAGCAACACAAGGTTGCCATTACCAGGGTTGGCCCGATTGTGGTTCAATCTTCAAGGAGGATCTTTCTGTGTACCCCAAGACAGTATTGAGGGAATAAGAAGATTATGGCTCTGAAGGACAAAAGGTCTCCCTAGTGTCATTCTTGGCACCAATAGTTTAGAAACAAGGGCAGCAGTCCCCCACTCCACAATGAAGATACAGTGGTTCCTAGCTTAAAGAGCATTGCTCTTTAAGCGAGTTTGTTCTTTAAGCGAAACACCATTGAAAGTGACCAATTGTGACTTCTGGCGGGGGGGGGGATTGATTGTAAACCCCGATTTAGCTATTAAGTGAGTTTTTGGTTGGTTTTAGTTGATAAGCGAGGCAACCATTCAGAGAAAATTCTGCTCTTTAAGGGAGTTAGTCTCTAAGGTGCTCTCTATGCGAGGTTTACTGTACATCTGATAAGACCATGCCTTCTCCACATGGAACCCGCTCTTCAATGACAAAGACTTGTGGCTTTTGGGATGCTTTGGCTTTTCAGGTAATCAACATGAGATTTATCAATCTTCAAGTTTACTTATTTGTAGTATAAAGGCACAGCTCTTACAATGGCTTCAGGTAAGCAGACCTGTTGATAAATTACTTTCTTTATCAATGAAGAATATATATTATCATTTACCATTAATATTTCTATATCACAAAATAGTGCACAGCCATAACAAAGCAAAAGAAGATAAACGTTAAGAAAACCACTTACTATATTAAAACCATGAAAAAAGGTTGGCCAAATGGTAGGTCATGCATTTGTAACAATATGTTGAATCTTATATTGAAGGAAACAATAATTTGTGTATATGTATATTTTTATTGTTCATATCTTTATTGGTTTATTTACAATGATATTTATCCTTATACTCTGCAGAGAAACCCTGATGAAGGATTATTTTGAAAAGTTGTAATACCGGAATGGCTTTGGGTACATTTATTTTCAATTGAGAATATACTGTGGAAGGATACAATTTTTTTTGCAATTGAGAATATACAGTGGAATTGTTTGATACATCAGAAGTCCTTAATATATGAATATTTTGTAAGGAAATTTTCAATTAATCGTTGCTTTTCTTGATAACGTACCTTGAGTATATTTTTAATATATCTTGGAATAAACAATTTTGGAACATTCATGAAGAATTCAAAGAGATTACTCATCAGTTTTTGCCTCAAATAGTTTTCTCTTCTTGTGTTGTATATTAAAACCATAGCATGGTACAAATAATCTAAACGGCATGGACTGAGAGATGTGTCTTTTCTATGACTAACCTGAGATGAACACCCAAGCCTCTGTGTTTTCCTGAGCATTCCAGGCAGATCCAAATTCCATAGGTCACACTCACCCACTGAGGGTTAAATGCACCACATTCAAAACAAACCTACAAAGAGAAATGGAGGAGAGGGCAGATTAATTTTCCCCCAGTTTTTAAATGAACAATTAATCTGGAATTATAGAATAATTGAGTTGGAAGTTGCCTTTTAGACCATCAAGTCCAATCCTCTGCTCAATGCAGGAATCTGAATCAAAACAAATATGACAGATGGTATCCAATTCTCACTTGAATGCTTTCAATGTTAGAGCGCTCAACACCTCTCGAGACAGCTGGTTCCACTGTTGTACTGCTTTAAGTGTTAAGAAATTTCCCCTCTTATTCAGCCTATATCTGCCTTCCTTTAGTTTCAGTCCATTATGCCTCCTGCACTCTGGGATGATGGAGAACAGATCCTTCCCTTCCTCTTTATGATTATCTTTCAGGTATTTGAAGAGTGCTATCATCATATCCCTTGTCAGCCTCCTTTTCTCTTTTTTAAAATAGATTTTATTAAGATTTTTAACAAAGAGAGAAAAAATAAGGCTAAACATGACCAGTTCAGTCTTTCTTCACATGGCTTGGTTTCTAGTCCCTTGATCATCCTTGTTGCCCTTATCTGTACAATTATACAGCACATTCATTCCAAGAAGGGTGAACTCAGACAGCTCTTTGAGGTACAAAGGGAAAGTAGCAGAGGAATACAGCTCACCTGCCCAGAACTTCCAGAAGCAAAATAAGTCCAGGTTTCAGGACTGCAGCAGCCTCTGGAAGTACTAGCTGAGCACATGCCTTCCTTTACATGCCACTTTCTGTGCTAGTTGCACTAAGCAAGAGAACAAGTAGCTCATTAAAAGTAATCCCAATTGTTATCTATGATTGAAAGTAACCATGCTTATTATACCAGCTATCTTCCCATTCAGCAGCTGAGAGGGGGACATATAGAGGAATCTATCTTTGGTGGAAGGATGGGTAGATGCCTGGGGGAAAGGATTGGCCAGGAGTCTCTGTGGAGCATATGGGGAACACAGTACAAGCCAGAGTCTCCACATTCCTGCACTACACTAATGTGAGAAGTAAAAGAAAGGCAATTTTCTAGGACACAGAAAACTGCTTACATTGTTCTCATCTTGCACTCTTACTTCTTTAAGGACCTTCCTTGTTCTTGGACTTGCCATGATTCTGGAACGAAAGAAAGAAAATAAAAAGACTAGCATCAAATCATTATGAGTCCAGCAGTAGCTCCTTGCAAAGAACAGTCTGACAACCAGGAGGCAACTGGGAAACACAAATGTTGCCATTAAACATAATTAGGTGTTGAAATAGCTAACCATGGTTAATACCAAAGTAGGAAAGGAAAAGGTGAGCAGATTCCCAGGAATGAATCAGGCTTCAAACCAAAATTCAACAGGGAAAAGGTGTTATTTTATTTATTTATTTATTAAATTTTTATACTGCCCATCTGGAATACTGCCCACTCTGGGTGTACAGAGAACTAACATCAACATAATAAAACAAACAGCAAAATAAAACAAACAGCAAAATGTTACATTCCTGTTAAAAGAATCAGTACAGTACTTTGCTTTTGCAACTTGCAACCAAAGGTTATAGAACATATAAAGAGAATCAATTAGAAAAAACAATGTTGGTTAAACAAAACTATCACAGTTTTTGACTGAACAAACTTTTTAAAAATGCAATAGTGTGTTTTTCTAAGACACTAGATCTTTTTACCAGAAATACACCCTTCTGTAGAGAAGCATGCTCTCAGCTAGGAATAATCATAAAAAACGTAAATTCTATCTACCTTTCTTCACTAAAGATGTTCTTTATTTATTGGACTGGGGGTGGAGTTCTTCTATGGCTTTATTATTTATTTATTTGTTTGTTTGTTTGTTTGTTTAGCTTTATATTGCTGCCCACTCGCCATGGCGACTCAGGGCGGCTTACAATCAGTAAAACAAAACAGCACAAAATCAAAAAATTAATAAATTTTTCTAAATAAATAATAGATTTCTCTCTTCCCTCTGGCCATTGGTGGGGGCCCGGAGGTCGGCGGCGAAGTCCTCAGCCGCCTGTGAGGCCGTGGCAGCTCTCTCTCCTGCTCTCTCTCTATTTTATGGTGTTTGTTTTGCTCTTTTTAACATTGTGAACCACCCAGAGTGGGAGTGTATCCCAGATGGGGGGCCCCGCCCTTCCCATCCGTCCCTCGCGGGAGGGATAAAAAGGGCCTTGGGCTGCCAGGTCAGGCCGAAGATCGCCACCCCCGCCGCTTGAGGACTGCTTCCGCGGCTGCGGGGCCCCCCCGCCCTGCCGATAACCAGGAGCGTTAGGACTTGCACACCTGTTTGTTTCCCCCCCCCCCGCCCCCTGTTGTGAGGCCAGTAATTAATCCTGTTATGCTGTTATTTAAATTGTTTTTATTGCTTAATTGTATTGTAAACTGTGTATGGTGATAACTTATATATATATATATATATATATATATATATATATATATATATATATATATATATATATATATATATATATATATATATATATATATAATTGTACTGTATTATTATGAATTGTTTATGTATTATTGTATGAGTGAATCTGGGGTGATTGTACCTGACGTATAGGCTGTATGAATGAAGTACAACCTTCAACATTACCTTTAGCTCAGTGATTTCAGGTTGAAATCCTGTTGCTTCGCATCATAACATGCACTACACTCAATGACCTTGTGAGTTCAATTTTAATGGGACAATGTTAAATGCCGAGTATGTTGGGGGCAAAATGCTAATTACCTTATGAACTACCCAGAGAGTACATAAGTGCTATGGGGCAAAATATAAGTGTACAGTAATTGCTAATTTCTAAAAGGAGCCATGGCGGCTTAGTGGTTAAAATGCTGAGTTTGGTACCAGAAGGTTGGCAGGTCAGCAGTTCGAGAACCAAGTGCTGTGTGATGGAGTGAGCACACGTCATCTGTTCCAGCTCCTGCCAACTTAGCAGTTCATAAGCAAGAAATTGCAAGTAGATAAATAGGGACTGCCTTGTTGGGAAAGGTAATGGGATTTTGTGCGCTGCAGCATCTAGTCATGTCTGCCATATGACCATGGAAACCTACAGACAGGACTGCTTTTTTGAGAAACAGAGATTAGCATTGCCCCCTAGAGTTAGACAGCACTGGCTTTTGAGGAAGGCAGAACTATACCTTCACCTAATTTCTAACATCTCAGCAAGTTAATTCTTCCTTAATGATATCACTGGCAAAATACTGAAGGTCATGTTGACTATAGCATTTCCACTCAGCCACAGAGCAGAGAATCTATTAAATCCCTGCTTCAAGATTTCAAAAAGTTTTGAATGTTAAATTAGGCACTGCTCCCTATAGCTCAGGCCCTGTCATGATCTGAAACTATTTTCAAGATCAGGCCTTTTTATTCAAAATTTACAGAAATGTTCCCAAGGCTAAACCCTCTTCTGCACAAGTTCAACTAGAACAAAAGATTAGGTGGCACTTTAAAATGACATCTTACAAGAAAAAGACATTACATAATAGCTGGTGAAAGTGTGTTCCTGAAGTACTGACAATATTCCTTCTCATTGTATAATAATGCTCAACCTGTTCCAGTCATATTAATAAAAATATAGCATATGTACAGAGCATCTACAAGATGCTAGAATACTTCTTTAAATCTCTATTGTTTAAAGCAGATTCTCAACCTGCGGCCCATGGGCCAGATGTGGCCCACAGCACCATTTCATGTCCCCCCCCCCCACTGCCTCCACCACACCAGGAAGTCCCATGTGATGGAGGAAGGGAAAAATGGCATAATACAAACATAGAGTGAAAGTTACAAAAACTATCTAAAGAACCCCATAAGGTATTTATAGGAAGATATTTTGAGATGCAAACTCCCAACAAAAGTGAGAAATATATAGTCTTTCACATAGCATTGGACTTCAACTTCCATTTACACTAGTCAGCAAAGTCAACGGTAAGGAGTGAAGAGACCTGTACTGCAACAATAATGTAAAAGGTCACACATTACTCCCTCTAGTTTATGTTCTATATATAGCATATTTGCCGGCGTATAAGATGCATTGGAGTATAAGACACACTCTGTTTTCCCGGTGTATTTTAAAGGGGGGGAGTACGCTTATACACCTGTAGATATGGTATGCAATGTTTTAACAATTTTCTAGTCTAGACATCCTATTAAATGTCTGGCATGGTCCAAAGGTTTCTGAAATGATTGCTTCTCTTCTGAAACTAGCTGAAAAGATGTGATTTGTTGCCAAAACTAAAATAACTGACAGCTACAGATCCCAGAACTTCAAAGCATCGTGTTGAAGCATTAAGCCAGGGGTTCTCAACCTTTTCAAGCTGCAAGCAAGACCACACCCCCTCAGACAGCTGAGCAGGCCAGAATGGTGGTTCCCCTGCCATAAACACTACCATAAAATGTGTCTGTGGCTGTCGTAAACACGTTTACAATAGATGCAGGCACGTTTACGACAGTTATAAACATGTCCGCTTCTGTTTCCGGTGGTGGCACGGGCCATATGAAATGGTGCTGCGGGCCTGCGGGCTGTAAGTTCAGAACCCCTGCATTAAGGCAATGACTAGTCACAGTTATAACTACACATCACTCTTACTTACATTCAAGGATGCTCTGTCATATCTACCTCCTAAAACAGAGTATTCTGCAAGCTAGCAGATGAAAAAATGCCATGATTGTTTGCCAAACTGAATTATTCAGACAAATGGTACTGAATGTAATAAAACTGATCTGAATTAAACAGTTTTCCATATTGGAAATACATGTCTCACTTTAGAAGATTCAGAAGCATAGGGAGAAATCAGCCATAAGATCATTTTCTAGGTTCAGAGTTGCTCTTGGTTAAATTCTAGTACTGTACAAGCAATAAATGCAACCTAGAGAATGACAGTTTCTCATGAACTTTCTTTGGCTTTTAAAGAACAAAGAGTACATCATCAGTCAGCAGAAAGTGAAGCTTCTGAATATTGGAAGCATAATTTCCCCCTTCCCCTTCTGATCACGAGCTGGTTTTATGGAAATTTTAATGAGCTGGTTCATTCATTTGCAAGGTTGATATATTGTCTCTTGGAAATACAGTTTGAAGTTAGGCAAGGGAATGATTCCAAATAGAAGGAGGAAGGACTTAAAGAGCCCCTGAAGCCTAAATTTATTAAGCATCTATAAATTTCATGTTAAGGCTTGAAATATAATGTCCACCTCTATATGCATTCTTAAAAGATCTGGAGAAGGGGCAGCCTTAAATCAAAGCTTAAATTCTCTCCAATACAAGCAAAATAAAAGAGAGATGTTTGACAAAAAAGCAGAAAACATGCTGATAAATAATAATATGGCTACTTCTTTGGGCTAGGAAGGCAGTGTTTTTCTATATCTCATAAAGTATTAGGACTTCCGCTGTCTATTAGAAAGAACTACTTTATGCACAGCCATCATTCAACGCAGACTGAAAATGCCTACAAGAGTGCTTTCTAGCTTTGAACCTGCTCAAAGGAAGGAAAAAAGAGCAAGCTAGTGTAGATCAGACATAAATATAGGAAATAAATATATGACCTGAAAGCAGTAATCAGGATACAACATGTAAGCCAGAACCAGATTGTATATATAAGCCATATCTTTGTGGAAGTCATGGAACTCACAGTGGCTCACAATGATTAGAAACACAACAGAGCCCATTCTTATGCATATTTCTTCAGAGGTCCCAATAAACTCAACAGGTTTTACCCATAAGTAGAACTAAACTTCTGTCTTTAGCTTATTCTCCAGTAAATAACCAGTCAGGCTGTGCATTTCTGAATGGCGAAAAGGAGAAAGATGGTGCCTTAACATGCTCACATGATACAGAGATCGGAGTCCCAATCAGCTATGAAATCCAAGTCACCGTTCTTCCCTCAATCTACCACACTGGGTTCCTGTGAGCATGGAATGGGTGGGGGAGAAAAGACAGAATGAAAGCGAAATTAAATTTCCATAAGTCTGCCAGAAAGCTCAGTGGTTCAAGTTTCTGGAGCCGTAGGTTAGGCGTTCCATCCCCCCACTGTGCCTCCTTGACAGGGGCTGGACTTGATGAGCCATAGGGACCCTTCCAGTTCTGGGATTATAGTGAAGTGTTCTTTGGTTTCTGCAAGGTACATCTGCAGACAAATACAATCTACTTGCAAGCTCCCTAAAACATGAACATGGCAAAGTATGCTCCCCTGGAGGTTAAGTAAAGGTAATTCTTTCTCAAAAGCCAGTCATATCCAACTCTAGGGTACAGTGCTCATATGCATCTATAGCCAAAGAGCCAGTGCTGTTTCCATGGACATTTGATAGCCATGACTAGACGCCGGAACACACGGAATGCTATTTACCTTCCCACCGAAGTGTTACCTACATATCTACTTGCAATTTCTTGCTTTCAAACTGCTAGGTTGGCAGGAGCTGTGACAGAGATGGGAGCTTACTCCATTGTTCAGCACTCCAGTCTCGAACTGCTGGCTGTCTAGTCATCCGAGTTCAGCATCTTAATTACTACGCCATCATAATCACATTAAGATTTACCAATAGATAGAAATGGTAGAAACTGCAGTCCAATAAAAACTTGGGGGGGGGGGGGGCTGCACTGTATTTACTCGAGGTCTAAAATGTCAATGATGCACTCCAAGGAACAGTGTTTCTCTTTCCCTAATGCTGTTGGACTACAACTTCCATCATCCATTTATTTATCAACTGTACCCGTACCTCCCATTTCTCTCAGGACAGGAGCAGGGATTCTCCTCCCCTAATGCTGGACTGTAACTCCCATCATCCATTTAGTTAGCAACTGTACCTGAACCTCCCGTTTCTCTCTAGAGCTGTGATGGTGAACCTTGGCACTCCAGAAGTTCTTTGACTTCAATTCCCAGAAGACCCCATGAATCCACATGAATGGGTTTACTGTGATTCACCTGGCCCGCACCACCCTCGTCGCTCCTGGAAGCGGAAGTAAAGCACGCCCGGACGGTTCAGGCTCTTCCGGGTTAACCCTTCCTCCGTACGGCGCGTTTGACTTCCAGGAGCGATGAGGGCGGTGCGGGACGGATGAATCGCAGTAAACCCATTCGTGTGGATTTACAGGGTATTCTGGGAATTGAAGTCCAAGAACATCTGGAGTGCCAAGGTTTACCATCATGGCTCTAGACAGGGGCAGTGATTCTCCTCCCTTAATGTTGTTGGACTACAACGCCTGTCATCCATTTATTTAACTATACCCTGTGCCTCTTCTCTCTCGGGAGATGTCAGGTAAAGTTTCTCACAAGACAAAAACCAACAAAATTAAGAAAGGGGAGGATAGACAGGTGAAATTCAGGAAATTAAAATATCGTGCAAATGTTCATTCAATTCAGTAATGTAATTTAAAAGGTGAAACAAATATATGAGATACTTATGACATGCAAAGCGAGATAGTTCAAGCTTTTGTTGTTGTTCAGTCGCACAGTCGATTCCGACCCTTTGCGACCCCATGGACCATTTTCCTCCAGGCACCTCTATCTTCCACCATTCTCCTCAGCCCGCCAAGCTCGGTGCCCATTGTGTCCACAATACCATCTATCCATCTCATCTTTGGACGCCCCCTTCTTCTTTTGCCCTCCACCTTTCCCAGCATCAAGGCCTTCTCAAGTGAGTCCTCCCTTCTCATTTGATGTCCAAAGTACTTTAGCTTCATCTTTACTATTTGTCCCTCCAATGAACAGTCAGGGTTGATTTCTTCCAGTATTGACCTATTTGTTCTCTTTGCTGTCCAGGGGACTCTCAGGACTCTCCTCCAACACCACATTTCAAAGGCATCTATTCTTCTGCGCTCAGCCTTCCTAATGGTCCAGCTCTCGCAACCATACATTACCACTGGGAATACCATTGCTTTGACTATTCTAATTTTTGTTTTCAATGTGATGTCTCTGCTTTTCACTATATTCCCCAGGTTTCTCATAGCTTCTCTCCCCAGAATCAGTCGTCTTTTTATTTCATGGCTGCAATCTCCATCTGCAGTGATCTTAGATCCCAGGAAAGTAAAATCTGTCACTGCTTCTACTTCTTCCCCATCTATTTTCCAGGGACTGATCAGACCTGTTGCCATTATCTTGGTTTTCTTGATATTAAGTCTTAAGCCAGCTTTTGCACTCCTTTCCTTCAATCCAATCAAGAGGTTCTTCAGGTCTTCCTCACTTTCTGCCATTAGGGTGGTATCGTCTGCATATCTCAAATTGTTATAATATTGATGCTTATGGCTTACAGCTTATGAAAACCCCAACCCCCCCTCCCCAATCTCATGTACCCCATAATCATCACATAATCTTATGTACGCTGTACGCCAATGATCATCACAACTATAACGAATCAAGGCAGGACATACTGTATCTCGCTTTGCATGTAGAGAGTCTATCTCATATATTTGTTTGACCTTTTAAGTGACACGAATGAACATTTGCATGATATTCTAATTTTCCGAGTTTCACCTGTAAGCCTGTAAATGAATGGTGTAGGTAAAAAAAACAACAACAACAACTGCAGCATTAAAACATTCCTGAAATGATTCATATCCCACCCACCCCCCTTTGATGGAAAGGATGCAACACAAGGTCTAAGGAGATGGGGTGGGAGGGGGCTGAATGTCAGAAACGCCATTGGTGGTGGTGATGGGGGGGGGCGACACAAACTTCCCACCCTCACCCCAAATGGGACCCTTCAACAGCCCCCCTCAGCTCCCCTCCCCCCTTCAGAGAAGACACGATTCCCTCCAGAAGCTCATTGGGGCCCCCACCCCACTCCACCCTTGTCAGAAATCTGAGAAGCCTAATCTCAATATAGGGGACCCTGGGGGGGGGGGAGAGGAGGAGGAGGAGAGGGGTGTAATAAGAAGGTGCCCTCCACCAGGGTGGGGGAGGGGCGGTGGTGATGTGGCCTGAGGGACCGGCGACCGACTTCCGGTTCCCCCCCTCCCTCAGCCCGTTGCCGCCTGAGGCCTACCTGAGGGAAGAAAATGACGGTCCGGAACCGGCGGGCTGCCGTCAATTGACCTGTCAGTCCCTCCACCGGCTCCTTTCTCAATTTTTCTCCCCAGCCCTACCTCACACACACTCTCGCTCCCAAGGCGCATGCGCAGACTCCGCCTCCGCCATAGCCGGCTACGTTGCCACTTCGCAAGGGATTGTGGGCGCTATGAGCGGGGACCTCTTGTGTCTTCTGGAGGAAGGCAGGATTTGCGCCTGCGCAGACCTCACTCTCTTGCCCTGGATAGGCTGAGAGGGGCGCCTTGGACGCGTCTGAGGGACGTCGCTGCGCAAAGGCGGTGAGTTGATTGACAGGAAGGAAGGGAGGGGGGAAGGAGAGAGGAAGGAGGGCGCTCTAAATGCTGAGGAAGCCGGCGCGGCTGCTGATTGGCTGCGGCGCGCGAGGCGGTGGTGGAGAAAAGGCGCGCTTCGGGTTCACGTGTGCGACCACTGTACGTGTGAACGCATACACACGCTTTCTTTATGACTTTTTTAAGGAAAAAAAAGGAAAATCCTTTACATTCTTTTATTAATTACATTAATAATTAAAATATTAAATATTAATTATTTTAATGCACTTATTTTAAAATTGTTTAAAGGTAAACCACCACCACCACTGGTTTTTTTTTGCAAAATTCTATATAGAAAAGATAGGTGTGGAGCGAGCTTTAAAAAAAAAACCAAGATCATGGAAATACAGTAAAACCCTGACTTACAAATGCCCCAAGTTACATAAAATTCGACTTACATAATGATTTTGTTCCGATTTTAATTTCATTTAATTTAATAGTCATATTTATATATGCCGCCCACTCAGGCAGAACCCGACTCAGGGCGGCATAACATTTCCTATGGGTTTGCTTCAAGTTACATTTAAAAAAATATTTTTCCTATGGGTTTGCTTCGAGTTATGTAAAAATTTATTTCCCTATGTGTTTGCTTTAATTTACATAAAAATTTCAATTTTCCTATGCGTTTGCTTCGAGTTGCATAAAAAAAATAATTTTTCCTATGGGTTTGCTTCGAGTTACATAAAAACCAATTTAAGCAAAAGCCTATGGAACAGACTTTTTGCGTAAGTAGGGGGTTTACTGTAACACAATCCGTGCCACCAAATTTGAAATTAACCGATGTGGCTCAGAGAGCTTTTCCCTGGGCAGCGGGGGATAATCAAAGACTGCTAGTGCTAATGTTTGTTTCTATCCATGAGTAACTTTTCCTGTTTTGTGTGTGTGTGTTTTTCCCATCTGAGAAATGAAGAGCCTTCAGCCTTGAAACATCATAGCGCAGAAACTCAAACCATGGGAGATCTCTCACCACCACCTCGAAATGAGACTTTTAAATGTAATAATACATTTTATAATGAAGTGTGCAGTTTGAGGTGGTGTGAGATCCTTTAATTGGGTCACTAAAAAGTAATTAAAAAGCTATGAACAACAGCTAAGCTTTTGACAGTGTGGCTCATGGGAAACCATGGGTGGTTCGGGGGCGGGGGATGGGGACACTTCAATATGATAGTCCTGATGTTAACCTATACTGTGGACAAGAAGCTTCCATCAGGAGAGAATATGGAGAGACAGAATGGTTTTCTACAGGTAAAGCTGTCAGATAAGAGTGCATTTTATCCTCTTATTTATATGTAGTGAATATACAGAAAGCTAGGTTAGATTGATTTAATTTAATATTCAAATTGATTGATATGAAGGAGGAATGAAAATTGGCAGAAGCAGCATTAATAATACAGGGGAACCTCAGTTAATGCACTATTCCGTTAACGAAAGGAAATACAGAGAAAATAGTGGATCGGTTAACAGATTTATTTCACATAATGAAGCTTTTGTGAGCTGCTTTGGCACCCCCTGCCACTTTCCATGGCGGCAGGAGGGTATTTGGAGCATTTCTGCTCAATTTCTGGAATCTTAGTCATGTTTTTGGTGTGTTTCCGCATCTTAAAAGCAGGGTTCTGCACTTCCAGGGTGGTGGGAACAAACAGCTGACTGTTGGGTCATTACCAGAGCTGGCCACTAGAGGGCGCAAGTTGCAGTTTCCCATAGGAATGCATTAAAAACCAATCTCATCTGTTCCAAAGGTCAGAAAAAACAAAAAAAACTTATTTTTTCCTGTTCAAAACTCTTTGTAAAGTGCACTTTAGAATTTTTTGCCACTTTATAAAGAGTTTTGAACAGATGAAAATTGGGTTTTTTTGGGTTTTTCTGATGTCCGGAACAGATTAATTAGTTTTCAATGCATTCCTATGGAAAACTGCATTTCGGTTAAAGTAATTTTCACTGTAAGAAACATCCTGTGGAACACATTAATTACATTAACTAAGGTTCCACTGTATAAGCTATGCAGGTGACACCATTTTTATGGCAGGAAACAGCAATTTCTTTAAATGATGACAATTCTGGGATAGGTAGAAGGCAGCAGGAAACAAAAAAGACCAAATGTGAGATGGACTGAATCCCTTAGGCAGGGGTGCCCAAACTAAGGCCCGGGGCTGGATCCAGCTCCCGACGCCAATTCATCCGGTCCACGAAGCCCTTGTCCCTTTCAGAAGCATTTTACTTCCGCTTCCGGGAGCAATGAAGGCTTTGTGGGCCAGATGAATTGGCAGCGGGGCCAGATCCAGCCCCTGGGCCATAGTGACCAGCCCCCTGAACCATGTGATCGGCCCACAGGCCAAAAAGTTTGGGCACCCTAGCCCTAAGGGAACCTTGTCTATAGATGAATATCTGCAACATGAATATCTTTGGCATCTCTGCCTCATGTGGCATCTAAACTCCATTTGGCCTATTTGGTAGTCACAGTCCCAATTTTAAATTATTTTTCTTCATCCCAAATTTTAAGCCATTTTTCCCCAGATGGAGAATTCTGGAGAAACCAAAAGCTTGCTTTATAATTCTTTAGGGTGCATCTACCACATTGTTATGAATCTCTGCCTCTGTGTCAGCTCCCATACTTACATGGGAATAACAAACACAAGAGCAGGTGATACCTTAATTGTATTGTCTGGGCAGTTTTGAATTCTAGCAACCCTTTCCATAATTTCCCAGGTAGAGAATACAATGAAGTGGTTTACCATTCAAACAACCAGATAGCTTTTGTTGCCATTGTGCTATTTTTAGGACCAAATGCCTTTTTCCTATTTTTTTCCTGAACTATGCAAAATACCATCAGTGACCACCAATGGGGAACCACCTACAGCAGTGATGGCGAACCTTGGCATTCCAGGTGTTCTTGAACTTCAATTCTCAGAAGCCCTGATCAGCAGGAGTGCTGTCTTTGGCTTCTGGTAATTGAAGTCCAAGAATATCTGGAGTGCCAAGGTTTGCCCTCACTGACCTTTAGGATAATATGAACTCAAATCAACCAAATGGAACTGCAAACTGAACAAACCATCTCCTTATGTCCAGCAGGTAACAATATCTAGGTAAACGTAAAGGAAAAGGTTTCCCTTGCTCGAAAGCCAGTCGTATCCGACTCTAGGGTTCAGTGCTCATCTCTGTTTCAAAGCCGGTGGAGGGGATGGGGAGGCACATGCAGATTGTTTGGCAGTACAGTACTTTCTTCAAAGAGCCATGTACAAACTTCCAGCCAAATTCTATGGGGTGAAGCTTGAAGCCACACACCACCACCCTTAAGGCCAAATGTAGCAAGCAGTTGAAATCACCTGAAGCATCCTAGTTGGCAGACTTTTCCAATGAATTTTTGGAACTCTCATGTATATAAATTTTTCTGAACTGTCCATAAAAATCTTACAAGGACGAATTGCTATCAAAACTAGCTGTTTTTTTTAACTTTAGTAGTCTAATAAAGGTGTCATCTGGGCTTATATTTGTGTTGTTTTAAGGACCACACATCCTTTAAATGGAAATATTATTCATCATTAGGACATCAATCATTGATTTGTAATCTGTTAATCAAAACTGAGATAAAGCCCTGTGGAGTTCAAAATAGGCATTATTTCCAGTTTGTTGTGTAGAAGTTGCCATCTGTTAGCCTTTATGACATAAAGGGGTCTTTGGAAAGTAATTTGAACATCTATTCCCCCCTGCCACTTTTTTTGTAATCAATATTGAATGGCCCAAAGCCAATTGGTTAGTTACACTGGGATAAATTGGAAAGGCAAATAATTGTTGTTAGCTAACAGGGTGCAACCAAACGTACTGGCATATTTAACCTTAGGCTTTATCCTCTTATTAATTAAGCCAATTGAGAAGCATTTCATTGTTTCAGAAATGTTGGCAGGGAAACATGTACAAATATTGAGGATCCGCCATATTATAGTGTTATGGAGAAAGGACAAGGAGAAGAGAGACCCATATTCAAAACTCACTCAATTTCTCTGAATAGGCTGAGGGATGGCGCCCCTAAATTCAAGACCAACATGCTTAAGTGGGGGCCGCTGGCGGACAGCAACATGTGCTATGAATGTGGAGAGATGCAGAATCCGGCTCATTGACTGGTCTGTCAGTTACTGTCAGAAACATGCACCAATGATGACTTAAATTTAGCCAATGGCAAAGCCAGGAAAGTGGCTCATTTGCTAACTCTAAGACTAATGATTCTTCCAAATGCAATGCTTCTTGCTCTTTAGGAACTGGATGGCTTACTGCTCTTATCCAAATGATATTCCTCTTGCTTTGCTTTGTATAGTTTTTCTTCATGACTTTTTGCAGATTTTCATTTCTCCAAAATGTTTTTTTTTTTTTTGTGGTACGTACAAGCAAGAAATCCTGGACCCCTAGCAGGATTCTAGATTTGGGGCGGCGAAAATTTTTTCAGGAGGGGCAAAAAAAAAATTTCAGGAGGGGCAAAAATGTCACACTCATATATATAACATTGGCACCACTGGGTAGTTTGTGGAGAGGGGGGTTGTTAGCTCTCCAGGGCTCATAACATTCAGATGTGTTTTTAGAGTAACTTAAGAGTGACTAGCAAAGGTGCTTTTGAGAAACATGAAATAAAAGAATTAGCTTTTAAAAAATTAAGTAACATATCCATTACATGTGGTCTCATAGACCTTCTGCTTCTTCCCCAGTTCCAATTTATACCATCAATACGTAAAGAAATTTTTAGAGAACCTGAAAACTCATCTTGTTTGTACTTTTTAGATTATTAGTGATCTGATGGGGTACACAGAAAGAACCTCCTCAAAGCCTGTGGTATTTTTGAACCACAATCAGGTATACCCTGGTAATGGCCACCTTGTGTTGCCGGCTAATATTTCCCACTAGGTAAGGCGAAGTAAAGTTTTCCCTTGCTCGAAAGCCAGTCGTATCCAACTCTAGGGTTCAGTGCTCATCTCTGTTTCAGAGCCGAAGAGGCAGCGGTCTGCTTCTGCAGATGTTTCCGTGGTCATGTGGCAGGCATGACTAGCACCAGAGCGCATGGAGCGTAAGGAACTACAAAATGAACTCATCCAAAAAAGTGGCTTCATTTTGGCAGTTTCACGTCTGGCCTAGACACGGAAGAAGATGTGGTCTGATGAAGATATTGCCCAACCTAAGAATTTTGTCTTGATTCATTGATTACATGGATAGTTTTGGAAATAGGAAAATCAGGAGCCTGCGTTAGGCTCTACTACCAGATCATATATGGCAGTGGGCCAGGATGCCTTAGAGACCGCATCGTCCCAAGAGTGTCTGCCCGTCTAACCAGAGCGGACCGGAGGGGCTCTCTGATGGTGCCACCAGTTAGGGGTGCACATCTATCCCGTACCCGAAGGAGGGCCTTCTCCGTGTCCGCACCAACCCTCTGGAACCTCCTGCCAACAGATCTAAGACTTCAAAGAGAATTGCTGCCCTTCAGGAAAGGAGTGAAGACCTGGCTGGCAGGGCAGGTGTGGGGCCCGAATGGGAACACGGTCCCCACCTGCTGGCTTATGTAAAGAATTAAGAACTCTCTCTTCTTCTTTTTATAGTGGGTGGGATGGGTGGGTGGGATATGGGTCTTTTAAAGTGTTTTTATGTGTTTTTAGAATTTGTTGTAATACCGCCCTGAGTCGGGTTCTGCCTGAGTGGGCGGCATATATAAATATGACTATTAAATTAAATTAAAATTTTAATATTTCACGGCTCTGCAGTCCTATTTTCAACAACAGGATACAACAACAAGTTTCCATGCTCTTATCTGTGCTCAACATTTAGGTGCTTTTTTAAAGAACCAATTTGAATAAAACAGATTATCTGAAATCATTTTCAAACGAAATTGGTATTTCATCAACCATTTAGAGCAGACACATGCCCAGACAACAATACCTTTGTTGCCTAGATGTTACATCAGGGGTGCCCAAACTACAGTCTGGGCCCCAGATCCATACGGGCGTGTTTTACTTCCGCTTCCAGGAGCGATGAGGGCTTCGCAGGCTGGATGAATTGGTGCCCCTCATCTCCCTTCAAAGAGAAATCCACAAATGGTCACCAAATTTCCCAGAATCTATTTTCTTCAACTTTACCCTTATATTTATTTATTTATTTCCCATATTAACTTAGCATTCAGTGCAAGATCCCACATCTCTTTATACCATTCTTCTATTTTTAAAATTCCTTCTGATTTCCAATTTCTTGCAATACACTGTCTTCCCGTTGTCAACATAAAATTTTCAACTATTAAGTGGAACAGTTCATCTGAGTAGCCTCAAGAGTGCAGTGCTGGGCAGCCATTCTAATCCTTCTCTCTGAGCATCGCTTTCCTCTCTCCGTCTGCCAGGGATGTTCACATGTGGTCTGGACTACAGAAACAGCATCCAAGGTCAGAATTAGTTTGAGGCGATTAGCAAGTATCAACACTGCTAAGTCCTCAAGCAGTATTTGTTTTTTAAGAAATTGTCTGGAAAACAAGCATGCAGGCATAAAACATAGCTGACGAGTAATGCAAAAGATAAATACAATGGTACCTCGGATAAATTCCGATTTGGATAAAGTTGCGGTTTTCATGCACACGTAATGCATTGTATAAAGTACAAAACTGCTTTAAAAATTGACGTTATCTGAGGTAGTTGGTATAGGAACTTCAGATAAAGTCCATTTTTTGGACGTTATCTGATGCATCACCCATTTGATTCGGATAAAGTCCAAAATCAGATAAAGTACAAACTTGTGGAATGGAGTTTGGACTTTATCCGAGGTTCTACTGTACAAGATTTTATTTTCAAAGCAAAAAAAAGTTATTTTTAACCCTTCAAATATTCATTCTCCGTCCGTAACATCCAGTCCTTCAGACGAATTTATTTCATAAATTTGGTTTGTTGATTCCAAACTTTATTTTCACACATAGTACAGTACCTGTAAGTAAAACTCGAGTCTTCTGTCATCTAAGCCACTCTTTCAACATTACAGATCTAGGGAAAACTTGTCGTTGCAAATAAAGATAAACCCAGTAATGCTGTACTATTTTTTCATACTGCCCACTTAAATAAATATTGGTGTGGATTCCCCCCCCCCCCCCGGCAGATTAAACATCTTTGGGCATTTCTAGGTTGTTCCTTGTGGGATAGTTTAGGAACATAAATTCTGAGGTACCTTTTGGATGAGAAGGTGCTAAACAATATTTATTCCACTATCCCCGTCCAAACATCTCAAGCAACCTTTGCCCATATAGTGAAGTAGCTGATGAGCCATTTAACCATGCAGGGAAATAAAACACTCACTCTGCTCCTCTGCTAAATCATCACACTTTCTCAGCCTTTCTGCAGAAGAGCAGATGAAGTATTTATTTCCAACATTATGAATGCTGAAGAGACTCATGAACCACTAGCTCTTCTGTCAGGGTCCCATCCCAGGTGGAGCTCCTGAGACCATAGCAGCTACAAAAGGCGGTGGGTCTCATCTTGCAACTACCAGAGCTTCTCTCCTAGCAGATGAGCCCTGAGGCTGCCTCAGATCCTGACACAGATACTTGAAGGTAGTGATTCAAGGAAAGAAGGGACCATTGGTGCCCCATTTACACAACAGTGGGTGAGTAGTGGTGGCTTTGCCACTTCCACTACTGTGCCATGTGAGGCAAATGCCTCACCCAGACTAGGCATGTATATGACCCTGTATCCCACTAGCCCAGCAGAAACAGCTGCCATTCCATGACTAAAGGTAAAGGTCTTCCTTACTTGAAAGCGAGTCATGTCCGACTCTCGTCTAGGGTGTGGTACTAATCTCCATTGACTGCCAAAGAGCCAGTGCTATCTGCATCTAAAAACATTTCCATGGTCATGTGGAAGACATAACCAGACATTGGAGCATGTGGAACACTGTTACCTTTCCTTTCTACCTTTGCTATATTGGCAGGATCTGGAACAAACTATGGGCACTCTCTCCATCTCACAGCACTCGGTTCTTAAACTAATGACTTGTTGACCTTGCGGTCGCCAAGCTAGGCCTCTTAACCACTAAGCCACCACAGCCCCAACTTGACAAAAGCTATGGTAATTTAGTGTGCAAGATCATTCACTCCCACTGACAGAGTTCTAGGCTTAAATCCACAAGTACCCTCCAGCTAATGGAGGGTCGCACCTTTTTATCCATCTCTTTTTAGATCAAACATACTTAAGGCTGTTCTGCAAAGTTGCTCCTTAAGGATCTGAAGGACTTTTCCATTAAGTAAAGTGAAAATCATGCTTATTGTGACCAGTTTCATGAGCAATCAAAATCATTCTAAAGAAAGCATTTGAATAGTGGACATTGGGAACAAATTCCCTTTTCACATGGTACATGAGAATACAGCCAAGGTTAATTTCCCTTGAAAAGCATTGTTTGTCATACCTCATGGCTTTAGTTTTTGAGAAGGTTCATTTGAAAAAAGTCTAAGCATTTCAATTCCAGTAAACATTGGAGAACCTACAGTTCTCTTTTAATTAGCATTCTTAATTCTTTGGTTGATCTAATTCAAAAGATCACACGTTTCATGGAGACACTCCTCTTGATTCTCACAAGTCAGGATAGTATGAAAATAACAAGCACCATTTTATTAGATAGCCAATCTCCCAGAATTGATACCTTGTTCAAAACAGGACTCTTTTCTCCTTCCCATCCAAACAATTTTAGTTGGGTCTTCCATGATATATTTTTGTTGTTGTTGTTCAGTCACAGTCGATTCCGACCCTTTGCGACCCTATGGACCATTGTCCTCCAGGCATCCCTTGTCCACCATCCTCCTCAGCCCACCCAGCTCTGTGCCAACTGAGTCTACAATACCATCCAGCCATCTCATTTTTGCCCACCCCTTCTTCTTTTGCCCCCTACCCTTCCCAGCATCAAGGCCTTCTCAAGTGAATCCTCTCTTCTCATTTGATGTCCAAAGTACTTCATCTTCATCTTTACTATTTGACCTTCTAAGGAGCAGTCAGGGTTGATTTCTTCTAAGATTGACCTATGTGTTCTCCTCGCTGTCCAGGGGACTCTCAAAACTCTCCTCCAACACCACATTTCAAAGGCATCTATTCTTCTGCGCTCAGCCTTCCTAATGGTCCAGCTCTCACAACC